>CM069142.1:60993113-62356863 GCA_035221665.1 Okamejei kenojei
AGTTTAGTTTATTTAGTTTATTGTCACGCGTATGGAGGTACAGTGAAAAGCTTTTGTTGCGTGCTAACCAATTAGCAGAAAGACAATACATGATCGAGCCATTTACAATGTATAGATACATGAAAAGGGAATAACATCTAGTGCAAGGTAAAGCCAGCAAAGTCTGATCAAGGATAGTCCTAGGGACATCAAAGAGGTAGATAGTAGTTCAGCATTCTGACTCATTGTTCCTTGTTAATTATCCAACATTGGTATTGTTGGTGAATTTAAAGATGGCATAGTGGCTGTGTCTGGCCCCACAGTCATGGGTATACATAGATCAAAGCAGGGGATGCAACCTTTGGTTCCCTCATGCTAATGGTCAGTGAGAGGGAGCTGCTGTGGCCAATTTGTACTGATTGTGGTCTGTTGATGTTGAAGCCGAAGATCCAGTTGCACAGGGACGATCAACGACCCAGTTCCCTGAGTTTGACGAGTGTGTTGAATGCCAAGCTGTGGTTGATGAACAACAACCTGACCATGTTCCAGTTATCCAAGTGGTTTAGTGCAGAATGGAGAACCGGGGGATTGCAACCACTATCAGTTTGTTACGGCGATAAGTAAATTGAAGTGGGTCTAGATCATTCCGAAGGCAGGAGCTGAAATGTGTCATGACCAACCTGTTATCAGCCAGCATTTGTTAAATAATGTTACTTTGCTCTTCCTCGCTGTATGGATGTCTTTTTGAAGTAAGTAAGGACCATGGTCACTTGGGTTTATTGTCCCTGTCCAAAGTTTAATGTGTGAGTGAAGGATATGTGGGAAATTAAAGTTTTACTGATTTTGATTTTTATTCAAATTGGGTTGGGTTCAAGGCACTTATTTGGACATAGGTGTAAAACAATAAAAATTTCAAAGTTAACAAATGACACTTTGTGTAAAAGTGAGGTAAACAAACATTATGTAAGAGAAAATTAGTTGTCAGGTTGGGCAGACAAGGGAAGATTACATTTAATTAAATGAGTATGAAGTGATCTATTTGAAAAGGGAGTTGACGATAGACTATCTGCATCATTTGTAGCGGAATACTATAGATGATGGGCATAAAAAGTATCTGAAACTTTCCAGATGTGTTGGAAGAGCAGATGGTAAAACATATAGTATTCTGTATGTAGGGATGTGAGAGTCCAAGAATGAGTGCAAAGGGGGTTTATTAGAATGGTACCGGGACTGAGGATTTCCACTACAAAGTTAGACTGAAGAAGGTGGAGTTTTTTGTCCTTGGAACAATGAAGACCAAGAGATAATACAATGGGGGGGGGGGGGGGGAAGAGGAGATGTTACGTTTTAAGGTTGTGAAGTGTTTGAGTAAAGCAGTTAATCTGGCAGAGACAGATTCACAAATGATGTCAAGCATATTGGCATTAGTTTACTTTGTCACTTTGTAAACCTTTGGCATGAGGCATCACAAAATTTGATTTGTTGGAGTGACTTTATGCCACTTACAACTACACCAGGATCTTTTGGGTTCTGTTCTTAATTTTAAGACATGAAAAATAGTGTTTTTGTCTCCTTTAGTGACAAGCTTGTATGCAATGTCTTAGAAATTAAGCTAATTTTTATCATTGCAATTGTGCCTGTTTTCTTGTCCCCAAGATATAAACAATGTGCATATATCCTTTATATCCAAGATCAATACTTCTAATTGGCTTCAAATCAGTTGATTTGATAACAACACATATTTCCTTTGGACTAATGTCTTGCTTTTTACAGGATCTGGAAATAAAATGACAAAGCATAAAACATTGGGGGGGGGGGGGAAACAATTGTATAATTCAAATTGAAAATACAATGTACATATTTGTATTTCAATGAAACAAATTCCCTCTTTCGTACACTGAATTATATCAGCGTGTTCATGGCATTGTCAGTAAAACCATTGGGCTTGGATTTCTATCCTTTGTTAATATTTGCACAAATATAATGAATTGTATAAAGTTTCATTGAACTATTGTAAATGCATAAGATGTGTGTGTAAGCAACATTCAGCTTGAAATTGGAGGAATCAAAGCACCCAGCCTTCTAACAACTCTGGTCATTGATACATATTCAACTGATGCTTTTTTGTAAACCATGTTTATTGAGTGATTATATATTTTTTATCTTTCAGGTATACTATGCAAAAAAGAAAAGACGGCACCAACAAGGTCAAGGAGACGATTCCAGTCACAAGAAGGAAAGAAAAGTCTATAATGATGGCTATGATGATGACAACTATGACTACATAGTGAAAAATGGGGAAAAGTGGATGGACCGCTATGAAATTGACTCCTTAATTGGGAAAGGTTCTTTTGGACAGGTTAGCTTTAATTTTATAGGCGTACAAGTTTGCTTGTTTGTTAAAAGTTGATTAAAGTAATTGAAATCGTTGAAAAGATTACAGGTTGTATGATATGTAAATGTCTCATTTACTCCTATTAAATTTCCTGATCCTTAAAACAGTAAAACTCTTAATAATAGATTCAACGCCTTGCTTACCAGGTGATCTTTGCTGCACCCTTCCTGCATACGGAGAGCCCAAATCCTGCTTTTGCTTCAACTTTGAAATAAAACAGCAAATGCTAGAAATACTGCGCAGGTCAGGGTGCAGATATGAGAAGATGATCATGTGTCTTTGGAACATTATCTTTGGAATGTGTGAAAGCAGAGTATTTTGAAGACAAGGGTATATAGATGATCTCTATTTTGTATTTTAATTCCCTTATAATATTGGCCAGTACTTCAGAGTGCTTACGTTAGTGAACTTGTGTGTTGAGTATGGGGAATTTAAATTCAAGTGATTGAATAATATGGAAACTTGTATCACTAAGATGTTGTAGAAACATATTTGATTCACCAATGCTCTTAGACAATAGACGCAGGAGTAGGTCATTTGGCCCATCGAGCTAGCACCACCATTCAATGTGTAGTACTAGATTAAGAGATTTTCTGGTAAAACAGTGGAATGTTCTGGCTATTTTAACACATTTTCCATAAGCTACTACATCAACTATAAAATGTGACATTAGAAGTCCAGTGGAAAGAGTGACTGCTCAAGAAAATTAACATGCACTGTCAACAAATTGTCTCTTTGAATGTGGGACAGGGAAAGAACACATCTATTGTCATCCTTAATTTCCCCTGAAGAAGGCAGCTAAAAGTCAACGGCCTTCGTGGAATCCCACATAGTCCAATGCAAGGATAGTACGAAGAGAGTGGTGAGTCTGTGGAATTCTCTGCCTCAGAGGGCGGTGGAGGCAGGTTCTCTGGATGCTTTCAAGAGAGAGCTGGATAGGGCTCTTAAAAATAGCGGAGTCAGGGGATATGGGGAGAAGGCAAGAACGGGGTACTGATCAGCCAAGATCACATTGAATGGCGGTGCTGTGATAGGTTGTGTTGGTGAATTTCCTTCGTGCAGTGATAGGTTGTGTTGGTGAATTTCCTTCACACATTTCTGTAGCTGTAATTCTGCATGTTTAGGAAAATATCATTATTATTCATAACGTCAACCCGTATTTAAATTGTCTTCATACTCTGTTTCTCCCTTTGAAAGTTGCGCTTGCAGCCCTTGTGCGAAGTTGGGATGGTGGGACTGACATATGATGCAAGAATGGGTTAACTGAGCTTGTATTCACTGGAATTTAGAAGGATGACAGGGGATCTTATAGAAACATGTAAAATTCTTAAAGGATTGGACAGGCTAGATGCAGGAAAAAATGTTCCCGATGTTTGGGCAGTCCAGAACCAGGGATCACAGTTTAAGAATAAGGTGTAGGCCATTTAGGGCTGAGATGAGGTCGACCAGATGAGACAAGCCCAGTCAATCCATTTCACCCAGAGATTTGCAAATCTGGAATCCTCTGCCACGGAAGGCAATGGAGGCCAATTCACTGGATGTTTTCAAGAGAGAGTTAGATTTAGCTCTTAGGGCTAATGGAATCAAGGGATATGGGGAAAAAGCAGGAAATGGTTGCTGATTTTAGATGATCAGCCATGATCATATTAAATGGCGGTGCTGACTCGAAGGGCTGAATGGCCTACTCCTGCGAATATCTTTCTGTGTTTCTAAGTTTAGTTAATTTGGACAAGTCATTCAGCCTTGGACCTGGCTGCATCGTACTTGGACAAAGAGACTGGGGTGAAAGTAAAATTCGAATACACTAATATTTTGAAAAGTGGCAGCTAAAAATCATCATAGAATATAGACCAGTGCAGCACACAAACAGGCACTTTGTCCTTGCCAAACGTGAACTCGTTAAACTAATGTCGGGTATAGGTAGGAACTGCAGATGCTGGTTTGAATCGAAGATAGACACAGATGGTTGAGTAACAGGCAGCATCTCTGGAGGGGAGGAATGGGTGACGTTTTGGGTCAAGACCCTTCTCTAGACTGATGTCAGGGGAGAGGGAGATACAGAGATAAGGAAGGATAAGTTATGAAACCAGGACAAAGAGGATGAAGCTCTAGGAAAATGTAGAAAAAAATCACTGTTAGCTGGGAGAAGGTAACAACCAAGCAAACAGATAAAATGTAATCGGAGACAGTCAGACCGGTCAGGGAACTGGGAAGGGGGAGGGATGGAGAGAAGGGGAAAGCAAGGGTTACTTGAAATTAAATGGGGTGAAAGCTGCCCAAGCAAAATATGAGGTGCTGTTCCTCCAATTTGCGCTGGGCCTCACTCTAACCATGGAGTCATTGTGGGAATGGGAGGGGCAGTTAGTGTTTAGCAACCAGGAGATCAGGTAGGTTTAGGCGGACTGAGCGGAGGTGCTCAACGATCGCTGAGCCTGCGTTTCATCTCGCCGATAGGAATCCACACCTGGAACAGCGGATGCAGTAGATGAGGTTGGAGGAGTAGCAAGTGAACCTCTGCCTCACCTGGAAAGACTGTTGGGGTCCTTGGACGGAGTCGAGGGGGGTGGTTAAACTAATGTAATTTGGTTAGCACGTGATCCATATCCCTCCATTCCTTGCATATCCATGTGCCTATCCAAAAATCTCTTAAATTCCTCTATTCTATCTGCCTCCACGACCACCCGAGGCAGTATGATTTAAGCACCCATCATTCTCTGTGTTTAAAAACAAAAATGCTTAATTCATGTCCTTTAAACTTTTTTCCCTCTCACTTTAAAGCTGAGCTGCCTAGTCTTTGACATTTCCACAAAGTGGAAAAAGGTTCTGATTGTCTACCCTAAACATGCCTCTCATAATTTTATATATTTTTATCAAGTGTCCTCTCAGCTACAGACATTCCAGAGAAAGCAATCCAAGTTTATCCTACTTCCTTATAGCTAATACCTTTTAATCCTGGTAATCTTTTTCTATACCCTTCCCAAAGCCTCCATATCCTTCCTATAATGGGACGATCAGAACTGCATACAGTATAACAAATGCAGCCTAAGTGAGCCCTATAAAGATATAACGTGATTTCCTGAATTTTATACTCAACATTGATTTTTGGTTGCCTAACTGAATTGGCGTTTTGGGAATTTTTTCAATTTGTCAACCTGTACCTATTCGGGTATTTACAAATCATGTCCTTAAGGTTGGTAGTGATATCTTTCCAGCAAGCTTCTCTTTGCAAAGTATTCATTTTGCAATTACGAGCAACTGCTTTAGGGTGAAATCACTCTTCCACTGGCATTCTGAGATTGTTCCATTAGTGCCAGTGCCAAAATAGAGTGACTGGGCATTACCATGTTAAATTATGAAGGTGATAAACTGCTCTCTTGTTCTGGAAGTCAGTGACTGGTAAAACAAAGTGTCTGCTATTGTATTTGTATAAATGGTAATAGCAATGGATGTATATCAGCAGGTGAGCAATTTCAGATATGACTGACTGTGGAATGAACTACTGGCTAAAATGACATTGACATTGTTGAAAAGCCATTTATTTGGTGTAATAATATGTTTATTGTACTGAATTAACCTTTGAGACTTCAATCTTTGCACTTACTAATCCTATAGCCGCAGGTTAATTTAGTTGATTTCTTGTGGTGAGGGTTTCCTGACTTCTAAGCTAGGCACGAGAAATCAAATGCTATAATATATTTGTGACTATCAACATCTGATGTTATACTCTTGTTAGCATTACCTTACACCTCAGTCTATTTGAAACACATTTGTACGTTTGTCCTTGATTGTTGATGAGCCTGAAAAGATATTATTTTTCTGTACTTCATGTGACAAATTAAGGCTGAAGGTCCCACCAGGTATTGTTCTTTTTGTACTTTTTATATCTATTTTCTTCTCTGAATTCTGTTATGGGCCTGCTTCAACATTTAAGTCAAATTCAAGTGCTGAATCAATTGCCATCACAGTGGTGACTTTAGCAAGTGCATGGGTATTGACGAGGTTAATTTCACAATTTGTTTCTCACCTGATACTTCATGCATTCTTCTTAACATTTTTTATTTATAATAAGTCACAACCTTGAATGTGTACAGAAAATTAAAACTCAACTTCTTTCTGAAGTTTGACTGAGTAGTTGCCAGGAAACGGAATATGCTGTAAAGTTTAAGAAGGAGCTGCAGATGCTGGAAAATCAAAGGTAGACAAAAATGCTGGAGAAACTCAGTGGTGAGACAGCATCTATGGAGTGAAGGAAGTGGGCGACGTTTCGGGTCGAGACCCTTCTTCACACTGATCTGGGGGTGGGGGGACGGGAAGAAGAAAGGAAGAGGTGGAGATAGCGGAGAGCTGGGAAGGGGAGGGGAAAGAGGGAGAAAGCGGGGACTATCCGAAATTGGAGAAGTCAATGTTCACACCGCTTGAGTTTAAACTACCCAAGCGAAATATGAGGTGCTGCTCCTCCAATTTACGGCGGGCCTCACTCTGGCCATGGAGGAGGCCCAGGACAGAAAGGTCTGATTCGGAATGGGAGGGGGAGTTGAAGTGCTGTGCCACCTGGAGATCAGGTTGGTTATTGCGGACCGAGCGGAGGTGACGGTTGAAGCGATCGCGAAGCCTGCACTTGCTCTCACCGATGTAGAGCAGCTGACACCTAGAGCAGCGGATGCAATAGATGAGGTTGGAGGAGGTGCAGGTGAACCTCTGACGCTCCTGGAAAGGCTGCTTGGGTCTTTGGATGGAGTCAAGGGGGGAGGTAAAGCGACAAGTGTAGCGTTTCTTGCGGTTGCAAGGGAAAGTGCCAGGAGAGGGGGTGGTTTGGGTGGGAAGGGACGAATTGACCAGGGAGTTACGGAGGGAGAAGTCTCTGCAGAAAGCCGAGTGGAGGAGATGGGATGATGTTGCCAGTGGTGGGATCCCGTTGGAGGTGGCGAAAATGTCGGAGGATAATCTGTTGTATGTGACGGCTGGTGGGGTGGAAGGTGAGGACAAGGGGGACTCTGCCCTTGTTACGAGTGGGGGGGGGGGGAATGGGGAGTGAGAGCAGAGTTGCGGGGTATAGAAGAGACCCTGGTGAGAGCCTCATCTGTAGTAGAAGAGGGGAATCCCCATTCCGTAAAGAATGAGGACATCTCCAATGCCCTGGTTTGGATGCCACCTCATCCTGGGTGTAGACGTAGGAATTGGGAATAGGGGATGGAGTCCTTATAGGAAGCAGGGTGGGAAGAAGTGTAGTCCAGATAGCCATGGGAGTTTATAGTAGATGTTGGTCAGTAGTCTGTTAACTGCGATGGAGATAGTGAGGTCCAGAAACGGTAGAGAGATGTCCGAAATGGTCCAAGTGTATTTCAGTGTCGGATGGAAGTCAGTGGTGAAATGGATGAAGTCAGTGTTGTGTCTGGGTGCAGGTGGCAGCACCAATACAGTCGTCAATGTAGCTGAGGTAGAGTTCAGGGATAGGATTGCGGTACGCCTCGAACAAGGATTGTTCGACGTACCCTGCAAAGAGGCAGGCATAGCTTGGGCTCATGCGCGTGCAAATAGCTATGCCTTGGATTTGGAAAGTTTGATAATTTGGATGCTGTAAAGTTTGGTAATTGAGGATGGAAACAAGAGTTATCATTGTAGGTGTTCTAATTAGTAAATTTTAAAACTAACCATTTCACGTTTTAAGTGGTAGTCTAGTGTAAAAGCAAATAAAATCCACTGTCAGAAATGTCTTGTATCGAGTATACACCACCACGGTTTAGATCCCCAGACCTACACGTGAAATAAAATGTTGAATAAAAGGCACAGGCTGTTGTCTTGAAATGAGTGAATGAATACGTTTATTGGCCAAGTATTCACATACAACGAATTTGCCTTGGTGCAAAGAAAGTGAAAGTATTTGTATTTTTCATCATAATATAACTATTGTTGAGCATGCCATTTCTGCCAACTAATCTCCATGTGGTTTGCTAATTGTTGTTTTACTTGCAGGTTGTCAAAGCATATGACCGTGTGGAACAGGAGTGGGTAGCAATAAAAATCATAAAGAACAAGAAAGCATTCCTAAATCAGGCACAGATTGAGGTCCGGCTGCTTGAGCTGATGAACAAACATGATACTGAGATGAAATACTATATAGGTAATGACCAACTAATTTTTATTTAAATTTAAAGGTATTTATGAGCAATGGAAAAAAAATACATTTTCTCTAATTCTAATGCCATTATTAAATGCTAATTCTGGAGTCATAAGCATTTCAAATGTTTGTTTATAATTTATTGTTCAGTGTCATGCATGAGAGGCAAGAAAACCTCTGGTTGGATGATTGGATGAATCATAGTATAGCACTAAATTAAATATATGCTGAAATTATTTTTGATGGCCCGAAGTGCCTCTTTAGTTTATTTTCACGTATACCGAGGTACAGTGAAAAGATTTGTCACGTACTAACCGGTTCTAGATCTGTGCCTTCATCGTGTGCCAGAACTTTAGCCTTAATAAAGTAGTTGACTGTATGTCATTAGACTGCAGTATTGAATTGGAAAAGGCATGTTCAGAAACTCCTGAATTAAAAGTAAATCACCATTCTATTATGAAAGTGAAGTGCATTGAACTATGTTGCAAAAGACACCTGTCTGGAATTTGCCCACGTGAGTTTTCAAAGTTTTGAAAATTGATCTCCAGTTGTATTACGTACTCAAAGATATTCACACGTCGGGCTTCTCTGAAAAATTTCCAGCACTTGTTCAGTTTCATGTGATAAAGCATGGAAACAGGCCCTTTGGGCCAACTTGCTCCTGCTGACCAAGATGTACCATTTGCCTGTGTTGGAACCATATCCCACTAAATCTTTTCTTTCCATATACCCGTCCAAATATATTTTAAATGTTATTATAGTACCTGCCTCAACTGCCTCCTGTGGCATCCTCTGGATGGTGCTGGGTGTTCTTGATAAGTAAGTAGGCCCCTATGACCGACCATGGGTGATGCATCCTAGTCGGGCGATGTCATGTGGAGGACAGGCTGTTGTCCATGCAGCACGTCCCCCCTCTCCACGTCGCTGATCGATCCAAAGGAACAGCAGGGCCGTTACAGTTTGACACCAGCGCCGTCGCAGGAGCTGCCAGAGCGAGGTTGTAGACAACGACGAACTGCCTTAGGGGCTCCGACTCTGGATTTTCTTGAGGTTTACTCCTGGACCCTTTTCCATGACGGGATATGGCCACAAGGTTTCCCTCTCCTGGATGGACTGCCTTCCCAGGCTGACGAGCCCATCTGCCCGAGACTTGTGGGGGCGGGAGCGTCTACCCGTGCAGGTCTATAGCACCTGCATGCTGCCCAAGGTGTTCTTGGTAACATTAAATAAAAACTGAAAATATTCAACATGTCACGTAGCATATGTGAAAAAAGAAACTGAATAGGTGTTTCATGTCAAAGACCCATCAATAGAACTAGAAATGTGAAAAACTACGAAAGTTGTAGCGAGGATCAGGGAGGAATAGATAAGATATATGATAAATTAAGTATTTTTGAAGTGAGATGACGGTCATTGATTTTTTTTGGGGAGTATTTGCAAGACTGGTCTAGTTAAATATATTTTATTCCCTCCACAGTTCATCTGAAGCGGCACTTTATGTTTAGAAATCACCTCTGCCTTGTCTTTGAGATGCTATCCTACAACCTCTACGACTTGCTTCGAAACACCAATTTCCGCGGTGTTTCCTTGAACCTTACACGGAAATTTGCGCAGCAGATGTGCACTGCTCTGCTCTTTCTTGCTACACCAGAGCTCAGCATTATCCATTGCGATCTTAAACCTGAAAACATCTTATTGTGCAATCCCAAAAGGAGCGCTATCAAAATAGTTGACTTTGGCAGCTCTTGTCAACTTGGACAGAGGGTATGTAACATTAAGTTATAGCTTTTACTCAGATTTTGCTGTTGGTTCGACATGTTTTGGATATGGGGCAAACATTTTTTAATGTATTTTGCCATTGCATAGTTTGAAAAATAAATCTTTACTTCATAGTAAATTTGTTTGTTTGGAGTTGAGCATGGGTTTTGAAGAAGGAAAGGCACAATGCCAGATGAGAGAGAATTGATTTGATTGCTTAGACAAATAAAGTGGAGGATTGACAGAGATTGTGTTAAGGGAGCCAAATGAAATGGGCAAAACTGCGAAGTAGTTGGGAGGGCACAGCTGGAGGGCAGTTGAAGCAGCCAAGTCTTTAAGAAAGTTGGTGAATCAGTTTATTGGATAGAACTTTTACTTTTAACTTTTAGACTTTTAAATTTACAGCACGGAGGAAACAGGCCCTTCAGCCCACCGAGTCTGCGCCACCCAGCGATCACCCCATATAGAAGCTGCCACAGAATGCTGTTCTGATTCTTACCTGCTTAAAATTATGCTAGAAATGCAAACTTATATTCTATTGAAAGTGGAAAAGAATTGAAGTATTTGTATTTCTGTGTTTATATGAAATAATTCCAATATCTGGGTAATTTCTTACAACTTGCCACTGTCACTAAATTTAATTCTAACTTTGACAAAATCAATGCATTTTTCCTGTCAGTGTTCCTCAATTTCATGAATGTATGAAAAATTATTTGTGGCGCAATAAAACAAATAGAACAGTAGTAGTTTTGAGGTTGCAATGTAAATATTAAACAGAAACTGCAATTTTGATGCAATATTCTAAATGGGACACAAAAATGACATTATTAGTTTCCAGTAATTTATTGTATTAACTCTTCTATTGTTCTTTTGTAGATATACCAGTACATTCAGAGTCGTTTTTATCGGTCACCAGAGGTGCTGCTGGGAATGCCCTATGATCTAGCTATTGACATGTGGTCATTAGGTTGCATTCTGGTTGAGATGCACACTGGAGAGCCACTTTTCAGTGGTGCTAATGAGGTAGGAAAATAATTTTAAAACAAGACTAGCAAATAATTGGAAAGGTGATAACACCTTCAACATTTGTCATTGACTGATGCTTCATTTAATTTAGTTTAGAGACACAGTGTGGAAATGGGTCTCTCGGCCCACTGAGTGCATACTAACCCATGATCAGCCATACACCAGTTCTATCCTACACACTAGAGGCCAATTAACCTACAAACCTGCACGTCTTCGGAACGTGGGAGGAAATCGGAGCACCCAGAGAAAACACACGGGGGCGGGAGGGGGGGAGCGCGTTCAAACTCCGCACAAACAGCATCCACAGTCGCGGATCGAACCCGATTCTCTGGTGCTGTGAGGCAGCAATTCTACTGCTGTTCCACTGTGTCACGCAGTATCATCTGATTAAGAAAAAAACATGCTTTATCAAGTACTCACAATTTATGTAATGTATTCGATTTTTCTTGCAGGTGTTGTTCCATTGAACTGTAGAGGAGCTAATGTTCCTTAATGTTAACAATATATCTAAATTTACATGATGGCTGAGAAGGGATAAAAAATAAGTTTACTGAGTAGGGAAACATCTGACAAATAAATGATGTACAGAAACCCCCTGCAATAACGGACCACACAGGGGAGATGGTGGGAGATAATTATTACCGATTGTTTGCTATAACTGAATAACTTAAGGGTGAGGGGGAGTGAGTTAATATGTTCAGTACCATTTCCAATAAATAGCCAACAAAAAATAGACTACACAATAAAGAGTAAAGGACACAAAATACATAATACCTTGTGACGACACGGTGGCGTAGCGGTAGAG
The DNA here is from genome assembly GCA_035221665.1 of Okamejei kenojei. Taxonomy (NCBI): domain Eukaryota; kingdom Metazoa; phylum Chordata; class Chondrichthyes; order Rajiformes; family Rajidae; genus Okamejei; species Okamejei kenojei. Next base: position 61,005,195 of record CM069142.1, read on the forward strand.
TTGCTACTTTTCAGCTCTGGAGACCCGAGTTCTACTCTGACCTTGGGTTTCCTCCTGTGGTTCGGAGACGTGCGGGTTTGTGGTTTGGGTGGCTTCTGTGGGTTGCTGGTGGAGCCGCTGCCTCACAGTGCCAAGGTCCGGGTTCGATCCTGGCGTCATGTACTCCCAGTGAGCGTGTGGGTTTCCTCCGGGTACTCTAGCGCTCTGGTTCTATCCTATGCATTGAGTTGTCCGGGGAAGGGGAGGGCACCCGGGGTTAGGCCTGGGTCTCTGGCACTGTGCAGCGGCAGTTCGCGGAGGTCAGTTGGGCTGCAGGTCTACACGTCTTTGCGAAGGGGGGGTGGGGGTAACACTGTAACCCACATTGTCATAATAGTGTCTTTGCCGTTGCAATGTGGGAGGAAAGACGGAACCACTGCGGTAGTTCTAACCTCCATACTTTGAATTGTCCCTGATGTATAGGATAGTACTGGTGTTTAGCTGATTGCTGGTCAGTGCTGACTCGTTGTTTCCATGCTGTATCTCTAAACTAAGCTAAAATGGTTCAAAAACACCATTCGGTCCATCCACCTAGTGGTCCTTCCTTGAACCAATGTAATCGGTCTACAACAGATTTGATCGTTATAACTGAAATTTATAGTAAAGAGATCCGTTAATACGAGAGTTTACTTCATTTTATATTATTTTGGCAAAAATTACATGTTATCTGAATCTAAATAAAGACAAGGCTCCACGGGTTAATTTAGCACTAACACTAATGTTCTGCAAATGTGTCATTCTGGTGTATACAAAGTATTATGCACTATTTAGTAAAGTTCATAACTATAATTGTATTTTGCTCCGTCAAGTGATGATGCATTGCCCTAACTAAATCCACAGAATATAAGGTATTACCTTTTGTTAGAAACTTGCATAACTATGATTTTGGCATTACCATTTCTATTCTCATCCTCTCGTTTTAGGTGGATCAAATGAATAAAATTGTAGAAGTTCTAGGAATCCCCCCATCTCACATTTTAGATCAGGCTCCCAAAGCACGGAAATTTTTTGAGAAGTTATCTGATGCCTCGTGGACAGTGAAGAAGACCAAAGATGGCAAGAGGGTGAATATCAAGAGTAACATTAAAAAAATTGGAAACACAGTAAGGACTTAAATTTATTTGAAATATAATTACTAGCTGTATGTGGCAAGTTAGTTTTGGTGGTGTCTATATGAAGCTTGCATCCTTTGGTTAGGTGTGTGCCGAATTTTAATTATCATCTTCATGACCTCCATCAGTGGCACTCTTGGAACTGTTAAGCATAAATTTAACATTGGTGGATTGGTATGAGTTTTATAATTTGCAACATATAAACTAATTATATTTTCTAATTTTATTTTGATAGTAAACTTCAAGGTTTGTTCTTTCATTACACATTGGTGGAGTATAGTATTTAGTGCTACTTTTGTGTTAATGACAAAGATACATTTTATAGAAGTCTAATAGCATTTATCACATGAAACCATGTGTTGTAGAATGTAATTCTAAAAGAATGGTGTAATTATCACAGTTGTCTGAAATGTACATGTCCATGGAGGGTTCAAAGATCTTTTGCATGTTTTGTGCTTCTTTTGCAATGTACCTATGGGAACTATAGGAGTGATCCTAGCTTATTAAATGAATGTGCTGTTGAAGAATGTGGTGTGGCTGCAGCATGGATTACACATTTAACCAATTCTAATTAAATTGTATTTTTACCTTTGTTCTTGGTATAAAAAACAATGTAATTATGTCTTAAATGAGTACTCAGACAATTGCAGTTGGACAGAGTTTATATCGCCTTTCTGCATTTCCAAGTAAAGAAGGAGCAATTCTGTATCTGACCTTCCACTTGGACACATTTTATTTCCCATTGCTGGCAGCCTACTAAAACATTATATTGCAAATCAAAAATACCTATTTTCTCATCTCCATAATGGTAACAATGAACAGTTATTACTAGTATTTACCTTCTGCTGCTGTTTGAGAAATTAAAAACTATTTCCTAGCATTATTTTCATCTAGCTATGCAGAGAAATGTTTTTTTTCCAAACCTGAACCCCACAGTTAAATTTTTTTTTAAAAGTAATTTTACTCATTGTCAAAGACACGGTTGTGATGGAAGGGCATTATCGGGAATATTGCTTACAGTTCTCATCGCCCGCTAGAGGAAGGATAATGGAGGCTTTGGAGGGGGTGCAGAAGAGGTTTACTAGAATGTTGTCTCCATTCGGGGGTTTTAGCTAAAATAACTAGTTGAGGGTGAGTCAATTGAGACCAGGTAATTGGAAACTGCTAAAATGGTAATAGGCATTGGATGTCGTGGAAGTGAAGGGGGAGAAGAGTAGAGCCACGGTGAGAAGCACGTTTTTGGGACAAGAATAGGCAGAACAATGGATCTTCTGGGAGAGGAACTTATGGATCTTGGAGAGGTGATAGATGTGAGGTTGGTAGAAAACAAGCTGAAGTCTTTGGAGGTAATAACTCCCAAGAAAATAAGACAAAGTGATTTTCTGAGAGACGATAACCTGCTTATCTTTCTGTTTCATTTCCCACTGATACTGCATAAACTGCCATGCGTTTCTAGCATTTCCTATTCACATTTTAGATTTCCAGCATCTGCAATGTTTTAATTCAATTCATAATTGTATATCCACATTCTCAATTGTTTGTCCATTTATTACTTCGAATAAGATCTTGGCCCATGTTCTCGACTTTTGCCAGTATCACCTGCATTTGAAAATATAAACTTGGTCCAATGTGCTGAGTGTGGACTTTTCAAACCTTTTTTGACATGGAATTAATCGCAATGACTTAATATTTCTTATAGGAATATAAGCCACCTGGAACCCGAAAACTTCACAGTATTCTTGGAGTAGAAACTGGTGGGCCTGGTGGACGTCGAGCAGGGGAGTCGGGTCACACTGTAGCCGATTACCTGAAGTTTAAGGATCTGATCTTGAGGATGCTGGACTATGACCCTAAGACACGAATAGCCCCTTATTATGCACTGCAGCACAGCTTTTTCAAAAAGACAGCAGATGAAGGGACAAACACAAGTAATAGTGTTTCAACAAGTCCAGCCATGGAACAGTCACAATCTACAGGCACCTCTTCTAGCACATCCTCAAGTTCAGGTACACGCCTACATAATGTATTATAAATTATAAATTCCTGCTCTGTTTCTTTCGCAGCCCATTGTGCTAATTGCATCAAGGGACAACTGTTATTGGGTCAATTTTTATTTGCATAAAAGTAAGGACCATTAGATCCGGCAAATTAAATATTTCTTCCATTTGGGATTCCTTTGCAATTTTCCTGTGAGGAGATCGAATGTAAAATGTAGATTGCTTAGTTTAGAAGAGTTATTTTATCACTATACAATGTGACAATCCTATGACATTATTTTATAATTGGACAACGTGCCTTATGCTCATTTGTGATCAAGTCCCGTTCAATTCCTGGAACTGTCTTTTGAGTAATTCTGAAAATTTTAAATATATTGCACAACTTATGCGATTAGATTCTGATTGAGGGAAACATTTACGTTTGTGTTTCATTTTATCCTGTTCAAATAAAATTAGAAGACTGCCAATATCTGTTACGGTACAATTTTGTCGAGTTGTTTTATAGTTTATGTAGGATAACACAAACAAACGCGCACAACATTGGAGAGATGTGAAACGCAGGATTAAGTTCCAGACGCTTGAAATGTTGTATGCCACAGTTATATGATTGCATGCGTATACATTTATTGCTATGTCTTCATTCCCACCTGATGGTAACAACTATCCCTCATTTAACAGAGGGGAGTGAATGGTGAACCAGAGGTTTCAAAGGCATTCCCATTCACCAGATTTGCATTTGTTTAGGCAGTATTATGAATTCTTTTTTATAATATCCTTTTCTCCAAAGGATAAAAATGAACACTTTACCGTTTTGCAGTTTTTCATGATTCTCTGATTATTAAAGAGACCATTGTTGTTTTTAAATTGGTCATGAGTACAATTCACTAGAATTATTTTGCAGGAATTGTATGTAAACATATTTGAATGTATCTCTCTTTTAATAAGTTTTTTTTTTTAAAAAACACTATTCGTCAGTGTCATTAATAAATTTGAAATTCCAGTATTTCATCTTTAATTCTCATCTGTCACTATCATATTACATGCAGATGGTAAAATATCTTTGGAGGTAAATGCAACTTGATTGAGGGTGTGTTGGAAACGTTATTTTTGCTCGGGATCAAATATTTCTATTTTGAATTTGTTTTTCGTTTTCTGGGCACCAAGTTTCATTTTAACTGGTAACCTGTTCATGTCATGGTTATGGATCTTGCTGGCTAATGCATTTGGAACTGCCGCCACGTAGCCATTTAAAAATTGGTGAGTTTACGATTTGGGATGTGGTGTCAAATATGAAGCTAGAACTTGCTATCAAATTGAAATGGTGAGTCAGTTAGTTTCTTCTGTTGGTGAAATCAGTAAAGATTGTACGACTGGGTTATGAAGCAATACAGAAGTTAGTATTTAAAATTGGCTTTGGTTTAATGATTTTCATTATTCCTGTGTTTTTTTAATTTCTTAACTTTTTAATTTTATTTTTAAAAACTTAAAAGTCACAAATAGATGCAACAGCTCTCAAAACGGGACTGTAGGTTGCTGGCTAGATTTTCTGTGTGAATTATGGACCCATGCCTCACCAGAGACTCTGTGTGTCCCACATCTGGGGTCCTTTGGTTCAGCAAACTGGGCTCCCTGCATCCAGATCAGATAGCCATGCGCGTGGTTGGGACCTAGTATTGTCAATTCTGACTAGGCAACAGTTCAGCAAGATCTGGTACAGTAAGTCTTTAACTTTACTGGACTACCGAACCATTTCACTTCAACTTACTCCTTTCAGCATTTATATATTGTAAAAACTTGAACCTATGCTAAAGCAGTGGCACATGTTACTATAGAGATAATTGACAAACTGGGCATTATTCCTGTGGCTAATGACATCATGTCACTACTTTTATTGCTGCTTTGTAACTCATTCTAAGGTGCATTTCCATGTGTTTAATCTGTAAGCACTTGATGTGCTAAAACAATCCTTACTGTTGAATATCTTGTTCAGAATATCTTCCTACACAAGTTTTAAGTTGCAACCATATTAACATTATTTTAATAATGAGAGAGCAGCTTGTGTTTTGATTAATGTTACAGTGTATTTAAATGGTATAAATGCAATGTTGGTCAGTTGATATGACACTATTCCAATGGCATGATGTCTTCCATTTTGATCACTTTTCCTTGCCTCTGCCTAAGCCCTTCCTACCATCACCACCTACCCCAGATCACACACCACCACAAGACATATTTTGTATGATATGTTTTGTATGAAGCACCTACTAATGCCGATCTTTAACAGGTGGCTCTTCTGGGACAAGTAATAGTGGAAGGGCAAGGTCAGATCCAACGCATCAGCACCGGCATAGTGGTGGGCATTTCAGCGGAGCTGTCCAGGCCATGGACTGCGAGACACACAGCCCACAGGTGAGCTTTGTGCTTGAAAACAAGACTCCTTCACATCCCTGCGGCTGCAGATCTGAGTCCAGTGAGATCTGACATTCAATTCTGTCAGCTGCACATGTGATTTGGTTTGGGTAGTTCAACTCATCAGTTGCTTGATGAGAATTCTCCAGACAAGAAACATAATATATCTCAATTGAGAAATAGAACTGACATTTTTACAACCTCATGGTAAATGTGCTTCCCATCATCTGGTTTAGTAAATACAGCCTGGCTTACTGAGCTAAAGTAGATTTTGTAGCGGCAAGCGTTAAAGTGAGATGGGTTACTGGGTAATGGAGTATTTTGGGGATATTGTCTGCAGCTTCCAGCTATTTTTGTTTTAGATTTTTATTTATTATTTTCAACATTTCAGACTTTCCATTCTTTCATGAATATTGAAATATTAGTTTGCCCACTCATACATAATTTACAATTTATTATCCTATAATCTCCTTTTGTTGACTATTAGACTATTCTCTGATCTATCACTGCACAAATTACTGATTTTATTTTGTTCGCTGTAACAAGTCCATGTATGCATGTAGCTGATAAAGCCTACTTTATCTTTTCTTTAAAAGTTAATACTGTTAATGCATCTTGTGTTTTACAGTTTACAGATATGTAGTTTTAGCACTGAAATGTCAATTTATCCAAATCTCATTTATATTGGTATTCTGTTGCATTGGTTTCATTGATTATTAACTTTAGATAATCATTTCTGGTTTTAAAATAAAATCTGTCCTTCTGTCTCAAAATTGGTTTGATTGTGATATAATGAACTTTTTTTTTCCACTGTGCATTCTCAAAATGTAGGTTCGACAGCAGTATCCTGTGGCATTGGGATGGACACCTGGTGATGCCACTACGCAAGTCACGGTTGAAGCACATCCAGTTCAAGAGACAACGTTCCACATTGTCCCTCAACAACAGAGTGCATTACACCACCACCACTCTAACAGCTCTCATCACCACCTCCACCACCATCATCACCATCACCATGGACAGACCATGAGTACCCGGAACAGGCCTCGAGCTTATAACTCCCCAACAAATGGCGCTGCTGCCCAGGACTCAATGGAAGTGGGACATAGCCACCACTCCATGACGTCCTTGTCTTCCTCAAATTCCTCTTCGTCCACTTCCTCTTCATCTGTTTCTGGCTCTCAAGCTTATCACAACCGGCCTGTTGTTGCCAATACTTTGGACTTTGCTCAAAATGGCACTGTGGACGTTAATTTGGGTACATATGCCAATCCCCGTCAAGAGACGGGAGTGTCTGGCCCACAAGTGTACCAGTTCTCAGCAACAGCAGGTCCTGCGCATTACATGACAGAAGGGCATTTGTCAACGCGGCAAGGAATGGATAGGGAGGAGTCTCCAATGGTAGGTGTTTGTGTTCAGCAGAGTCCCGTCGCGAGCTCGTGACTACACTGAGATGGGGTTTGTTTTTGTGTGTCTTCAAGGTGGGGGTTTTAACAAAGTGCATTGAAAACAGTGCTGCTTTGGAACAAAGGAAACAGGATTGGTAGGTCAAGAACGCAGAGCTGATTATATTTTTAAATTGAAAAGGAATTTGCAAATGGACTGTGGAGTCAAAGTGCATAAGACTGGATTCATGCCCAGAAATCACCTTACACGTCATGTTATGGGTCACCCAGAGCTGTAGCTTCATCTTAAGCTACAATTCTCTTACACAGCATCCCGCTACCTGAGTTAGCACAACTTGGCATGGGTGAAGTAGCAGCATTAGTTTAAAAACCACCAGAGGAATTAAAGAAATGGAACTGCAGATTGTTTTTCTGAACAATCAACACTCTTCTGTCTTTTCTGACCTACTTTGTGTCAGATTTTTAAAACAGAATCCCTGGAATATCCTAACATGGTCATGTGATGTGCTACAACAGAGGAGGGCTTGATAAATTGGAGCTTGCTGCCATCAGAGCAGTACATGAACTGAAAGGACACTGTAAATGGAATTTCAAAAGCACATCTGGCATGCTGAGTGATGGTTAGTAAAACATCCTTGTTCTAATCAGAAACTTTGAGTGGATATTACTTTGGGGCCCTCATCGGTTAAATCCTTCAAAGGCTTCTAAGTAGCGATTGAACATTAATTTTGATCCGATCATTAAGATGCAGTGAGTGGCAATCTTGGCCTGATTGGTCATTCTTGGCCTAATGCTTACATTTTTCTGAGTGGCGATTGGATATCCTGGGCCTTTCAGTTTTGGACTTGTACTGAAAAATTGTATTAAGAGGCTGGGCATCATTTAACATGCCATTGTGCAGAGGTCATTGAACTTTCAGATAGTCCTTAATTTTAAAAAACCAAGCATGGGTAATTAATGAGGCCTTTGTTAGAGAAAACAATATGACCCTATTGCACCTTTTTCTCTTCCGGTAATGCTCCCCTGTGCCCCTTATCCCACCCTCTGTTCCAGCATCAGTTGCAGGAATTGAAGAGGTCGTATGTGCCACATAAATTACTTCCTCTGTTCAATGGCACAAAAATAACAATCTCAACTTTCTTTGAAAACCCTACTTTCTTTTCTGTCTCCTACCCCAACCTGAATTTTGTTTCTGGCCTTTCCTTCAGCACGTGATTTCCCCACTATTACTTTGCGCAAAGACAACTCCTGTTCATTATGAACATTTTTAAAATGCAGAATTTTATGTGACTGCTCTCGCCTCACGATTATGCTGTGAATTTTACAAGAATTTATTTTCCTTTTTGATAATTTATTGTACCAAAGCTGTTTTTATAGCACATAGATGTCTGTAACCAATAATGTAGCAGTTCTGCACTTTTGACAAGGTATATTTAGATCATTTTTCTTTTAAATGTTAATTATAATTATGGCTATACCTATTGCTTAACAAAACTGGAACTGATGTTAGCTTTATGCAGTCCTTTCATAGCCTAAATACGTTGTAGTTTCATTTTACCCCAAAAGGGATTCCTTTGATACCTGAAGAATAGTTTTCCATTTTATGCAAGTCCAGTCATTAGTTATTTGTTTGGCAGGCCTTGAGACCGCAAGTGTACATTGCTGCAGAACAGTTAATTAGATGAGGTCTTGTGTGGGTAAGTAGGTGGGATGGACCAACCATTCACATTGCAGTTTTGTGCTAATATCCCTACATTTTAATGGACCACTCCGTATACTGCGCATGCTACATGAGACCCATCTGTGAAATGTATAGATGGTACAATCTCACTTGAGCCAAAATAAGCCATTTAAAAATAATCTAAAAGGGCACAAACTTTGGGCAGCTATTGCAGTATAACATCTACATTTATGTGATATCTGCAATCTCTTCATAAAACCTGAAGACAATATGCCATTAAAAATGCTAGCCATAACATGGATTTTTTTTAATGTACATAAACAATACAAGGGCTGCAGCCATATTTAACTAACAGATCAGTTGATGGCCTCTGCAACTGGTCCTTGAAAACATATAATTTTCATGTTGGTTTGTAATCTGAAGTGGATTTCTGTAATTAAAGGATCAATGGCCATTCTTTGATCCAACTGGATCAGTGCTCAGAATGGGAAAAGCAGTCCACATTCAGGCTGGCGAGTTATTGGCAGCCTCAATAATTTAAATCTATTTTCACTGTGTATGTAATAGCTAGCCAATGCCCAGAGATTGTTATTCTGAGCAATCCAGTCAAATATTCAGTGGCTTTGACTTTCGTGTCAATTGGCTGTTGGATGTAGATATTTCAACAAGATATGGTTTCACTCAAATCAACTGTTACGGTACAAACATTATAAAACAAGAATAGAATAAGCATCTTTCTGATGTAGTGCAACTCTTATCCACTCACTGCTGTGAATGAAGATCTATCTTTGAATATTGGTAAAAATGGATTCCAATGTGATGAGGCATTTAATAGCTCTGTTGTGAATTCATTTTTTAGAGGGATTCCTGATTGTTATTTTTTATTGCTGACCTGTTGAGGTGCATGAATCTCCATTGCCACGAGTCTGGAGATCAAAACACCAAGGCTGCAGAAGTACAGCATACTGTGTTATGATGCTGTGTATTGGATCTTAAAGTTAGGATCTTAGATACTAAATAGCAATGATCGATACCGACTTACTCTTTACCTAAGCTAGGAGTTTTTAATGCTGTGTCCATCAGCTGTCAAACTAATAAAGGCCAAATACAAATAGCTAAGATGTAAGATCAGTTTCAAACTCAACTAGTCAGATTTGTATCCAAATCATAACGGTTAACATCTGTATTAAAACCTGTCATAATATGCACACTTTTTTTCTTGCGTGCGTGTCTCATGCCTTGTGTTTGCGTGTCTCATTTGTGTCTTGGCATTACCTTGTTCTAGGCACTCTCATTTCAGAATGCGCTCTTGCTCACGTTTCTCCTTTTTCTCTCCTGTCTCGCCTAAATTAACAGTCCAGTTTTGTTTGCTTGACTACACAGTTTGGTTACAGGACTTCTGACTGTGCATTGTATACATAAACAGCATGGAAAAAGGTTAAGTACCTGTGTCCAGAGATTGTAAGACCTAGTCAAGACTTGCTGTGTATATTGTAATATGTTAAATGACAAAAGACAAGCCCTTTGTATTATAGTCATGCAGTCTTATGTATGATAAATTGAACAATTGGTCCTCATTCTTTCTTTCTTGTGTGTGTGATTATTTCTAGGTTTCAAAAACTGAGTTTTGCCTCTGAGATACGCAGATTCAAGCATTATCCTATTCAAAAAAAAAAAGTATGGGAATGTGCTGGAAATTCATTAGTCATTGGTATAATATTTTCTCATAAGACCTGAAATAATACTTAACACTACACTGATATGCAATTCCATTATTTTACTCAATTTTCTCCCAACCAGTTTAATTGCCATTTGGTGTCAATGTTAGTTCTTGATACTGATTGTAGATTGAACTATTGTCTCTTTCCTCCACCTACTGTTTGACCAAAGATGGCAGGCAAGGTTAAGAAACGTACAATTGTTTTTTTCTGACACAATACAATGTCTGGTAAACCAAATGAGTTCACTTTGGCTGTGGAGATACGGGGATAAAGCAATTTGATTTTCTCTTCTTTGTTGGTACATTGAAATTGATATAATACCACAGGTGAACAAGTGATAGACCAAAGGAAATTACTGCAGATGCTGGAACTCCACAGTGATCGGCACCACCTGTACAGAGAAAATAAAGTTAATGTTTCAGAGAGATTTGATCTTTATCAATGAAAGACTGTGACTTGCTTAATTGAGTACAGCACTTTAATTTAAAGTTGCATTAAGCAAACCGTTTACAATATTTCCGAAGAATCCTTTTAGCTAATTTTGCCAGTGTTCCACTTGTTCTAGGGCTGTAAGTAATTTTGTGAAACTGATTTCCCCCCCCCCCCCCCCCAGTCAAAACCAAATTACAGATTTCACACCAGTATAAGAAACTAGTGGAATCTGTCATATCTCTCAAAATGCAAATGCATTATGAACAAAATGTCAGTTTACCTTATTAAACTAACATAATACTACAATGTTGGGGGGTTTTACACTTATGTACAGTCCGTCAAATGATCACTGCCAAATATTTCCTCAAGGAAAGAATCCCTTTAGATTCTCGTGTTTAGTTCTACTTCTGCCCAATAATTAATTCAAAACTTGTAAACGACACTTAGGACTGGGTTTAAACTCCGCACCAGGACTGCTGATGTTAAAGTTTGAGACCAGATTATTATATTTGTGTTTGGCCAGTAGGCGTAATGTGTATTGTTACAAATATATAAATGTATATTTTTAATAAAGTAATACCTGTTAACGTAGTTGGCAGAAAGGATTTCGCAGAAAAATTGAATTCAACAGAACATATCAGTTTACCACCGTGAAAAATGCAGCAACTTCTGGCTCATCTTCAGCTATATTCCACTGAGAAGTTTTCGCCTTTTTAAAAAAAAAAACAAGTATTTTTTAAGCAGATTTCATGCTGAAATGGCGATAGAACCTCGATGTTTGTATTCCCAAACATCATGACGTGGCCCCGTGATCAAAACGTTGTTGGGATTTTTGCAGCTTTTTCTCAGATGCCACAAGATTATTATTAAAAAGTTGAATATATACTTTTGCACGTGTGATTACTGACTTAACTTTCTGCCAGAATCAAAGTAATCTGAAGATAGATCTGATCTGTGCATGGTGGCGCAGCTGGTAGAGTAGCTGCCTCACAGTGCCAGAGACCCGGGTGTGATCCTGACCTTGGGTGCTGTCTGGGTGGAGTTTGCACATTCTCTGTGTAATTGCATGGGTTTCCTCCAGGTGCTCCAGTTTCCTCCCAAAGAATTGCTGGTTTGTAAGTTAATTAGCCTCTGTAAATGCCCCTTATGTATATTGAGCAGATATGAAAGTGGAATAGCGGAACTAGTATGAACAGGTAGAAACAAGAAACTGCAGATGCTGGTTGACAAATAGAGACAAAGGGATAGTCAGCACGGTTTTGCTCGTGGGAATCGTGTCTCTCAAACCCAATTGTGCTTTGAAGATGTGTTCAAAATGGTTGGCAGATCTGGAGACATAAGGATTTTAGCAAGGCATTTGGCAAGATTCCGCATGATAGGCTGCTCTGGAAGGTTATATCGCATGGGACCCAAGATAGCTGACTGGTTAGAAAATTGGATTCTTAGAAGGAAGCAGAGGGTTATGGTGGAATGTTGCTTTTCAGACTCGAAGCCTGCGACTGGTGGTGTGCCTCTGGGTTCTGTGCTGGGGCCATTGCTGTTTGTCAGCTATGTCAATGATTTGGGTAAGAACGCACAAGGCATGATTAGCAAGTTTTCAGATGATACCAATGTGGGTGGTATTGTAGGTAATGAAGATGGATGTCAGAAAATCCGGCAGGATCTTGACTGGTTAAGCAGGTGGGCTGAGGAATGGTTGATGGAATTTAATACAAAGAAAGCATTTTGGGAAGTATTTAACCAGGGCGGGAGCTACAAAGTGAATGGTAGGGCTCTTGGGAATGTTGTAGAGCAGTGGGATCTAGGAGTGCAGGCACCCAGTTCCTTGAAAGTGGCATCACAGGTATATGGGGTGCTGTAAAAGGCTTTTGGCGCATTGGCCATTCATTGTCAGTATTGAGTATGGAAGTTGGGAGGTCATGTTACTGTTGTATAAGATATTGGCGAGGCCACATTCAGAGTATTGTGTTCAGTTTTGGTTACCATGTTCTAGGAAAGATGTCGAGCAGGAAAGGATGCAGAGAAGATTTGCAAGGATGTTGCAAAGACTTGAGGGTCTGAGCTATAGGGAGAGGCTGAACAGGCTAGGACTTTATTCTTTGGAGTGCAGGAGGATGATGGGTTATCTTATAGAGGTGTACAAAATTATATGGGGAATAGATTGGGTAAATGCAGTGTGTTTTGCCCAGAGTTTGGGGAATGGAGAGCCAGAGGACATTTGTTTAAGGTGAAGAAATAAATATTTGGTAAAAATTTGAATGGTTACCTTTTTACACAAAGGGTGGTGGGTATATGAAGTTGGAGGAGGTAATTGAGGCAGGTACAATCCACATTTCAGAGACAATGGGATAGGATAGGTTTAGTGGAATAGGGGGCAAGCGCAGGTATATGGGACATTCTTGTCATAGAGGGAGTACTAGAAGGTTCACCAGACTGATTCCTGGGATGGCAGGACTTTCATATGAAGAAAGACTGGATAGACTCGATTTGTACTCGCTAGAATTTAGAGGATTGAAGGGGGGGCTCTTATAGAAACTTACAAAATTCTTGGGGTTGGACAGGCTAGATGCAGGAAGATTGTTCCCGATGTTGGGGAAGTCCAGAACAAGGGGTCACAGTTTAAGGATAAAGGGGAAAGTCTTAGAACTGAGATGAGGATTTTTTTCTTCACACAAAGAGTGGTGAATCTGAAATTCTCTGCCGCAGAAAGTAGTTGGGGCCAGTTCATTGGCTATATTTAAGAGGGAGTTAGATGTGGCTAAAGGGATCAGGGGGTATGGAGCGAAGGCAGGTACATGATACCGAGTTGGATGATCAGCCATGATCATATTGAATGGCGGTGCAGGCTCGAAGGGCCGAATGGCCTGCTCCTGCCCCTATTTTCTATGTTTCTAGTGTAGATGTGGCATGTTGGTCGGCATTGGGCAACTTGGGCTGAATGGTATGTATGACTGGAAGGGCTGGAGTTACTCGGGATCCGCAGCATCTCTGGAGAAGATGGATAGTTGACGTTTCGGGTCAGGGCTGAAGGGTCCCGTCCCGAAACGTCACCTATCCATGTTCTCCAGAGATGCAATGAGAGATTAGTTGCACCAGCACTTTTGGTGTGAATGGGTGATCAATTGCAATAACTACTTTCATGCCACATTTCTAAACTAAACGCTCGTCTCCCAACAGCGAAAGAAAAAGAATTGCCGAAAAGTAAACTTCGTGTTATTCAATTTAGCATACCTTAATATCAGATAAACGGTAGAGGCGAGGTAAAGTATATCGGCCCCTCCCCAGTGCTGTGCATAAGCTTCCATTACAGCATTAACAAATCCAGTAAATTGCTTTGGAGGCGGATACTTAGTTTAGCAAAGGAAATGAGTCATCGGGGCGGAATATGCCACTTCCCCTTTTGTGAATGTGTTTTAGTGAATGACTAAATGCAAATCTTTGCGGAGGTTTGGGTGACTGTCCGTGCGAAAGAAAATCTCAGCTCCATTAATACAGAATAGAAAGCGATTTCATAGCGTTTTCTGTTTTCATTAAGGACCCTTTTTGAACAAGTGTCTGCTTAGATATTTCGGCCGCGTTATCTGAAACCCGTTTGGACAATAAGCAGTAGAATCCCTTACTCCATTGTGTGGGAAGGAACTGCAGAGGCTGGTTTAAACCGAAGATATAGACACAAAAAGCTGGAGTAACTCAGCTGGTTAGGCGGCATTTCTGGAGAAAGAGAATAGGTAGCTTTTTATAACCATTGGATAAGCTTTGCGTCGTTTTTTTTTTAACCCATTCCTTCAAGGTAAAGCCCAGCTTATTGCATGAGCGTATATGTTCGTTGTTCACTGAGAGGAGATTGGATAGAGCACGAGTCTTCCTATGCGAATTATATTAGTCTCCACCACGTTTCGTGTGGTTTTTTTTTAATGGTTTAACAGCTGATAGGCCGATAATGGAAGTGTTCCCATTTTATCGGTGAGGTTGGGTGTGGGGCCGTTGGAATAGCTCTTCAGCTCCAGGAAAGTGTCACCGCTGCACTTAACAGTGTTGATAGGAAGGACCCGTGTCTCTTGTGTTAGATTATGCTGGGAATTTGCATCGCACTCTTAACGATATTGCCTATCCTCCCTAAATCGATTTTTTTTTACATTGCAACGTGCATTCAGGAGCACGGCTGCCCCCAATTTTGGTTCCAAACGACACTACCTCACTGCTCGCCTGCCGAGTAACAGAATAGATAAAACTCAAGTGGAAGTGTTAAATTTGGAATCTCTATCGAACCCTTGCTCATTCCTTATTTATCTTAGCATTCAGCAGTTCTTTACGTCATTAAATACAAGCTAATCCAGAATTAGAGGATATTTTTATAATTTAGTATTTTACATTCTTCAGACGATTAAATTAGACTTAATATTTTGAAGATGTTAAGGGCCTGTCTCATTTTCACGACCTAATCACGACCTCTGCCGAGTTTGCCCTTGACTCAGACTCGCAGCATGGTCGTCACGAGGTCGTAGGTAGGTCGTGATGCTAGTCCTAGGTACTTGTGGCAACAAGTAGGTCGCGCCGTTTTTCTAGCCTGATGAAAAATGTCCATGAGTAAAAAAGGTCATGAGTTACGTCGTGAAAGTGGGACAGGCCCTTTACTTGTGGGAAGCAGGAATATGTAGAGGATGTTTCCACTCGTGGGAGAGTCTAGGACCAGAAGTCATAGCCTCAGAATTAAAGGACGGTCCTTTAGGAAGGAGACGAGGAGGAATTTCTTTAGTTAGAGGGAGGTGAATCTGTGGAATTCATTGCCACAGAAGATTGTGGAGGCCAAGTCAATGGGCATTTTTAAGGCAGCGATAGATAGATTCTTGATTTGTATGGGCGTCAGGGGTTATGTGGAGAAGGCAGGAGAATGGGGCTAGGAGGGAAAGATACGATTGAATGGGGGAGTAGATTTGATGCACCGAATGGCCTAATTCTGCCCCTATCACTTATGAGTAGGCCAACAAGCCCCTTGTGTTTGCTCCACCATTCATTAAGATGATGGTTTGTCAGTCTTGGTCTCGTCTCCACTCTCCAACTCTATGCTGATACACTTTGACATCTATCCACTTAAAATATGTCAATTTCTGCATCCTCACCGACCTGCATGTTCTCTGGGAGAGCAAATTCCAAAGGTTAATGCCACTCTGGAAATAAATTTCTCATTCCATCTGAAATGGCTGATTACTTATTCTGAACCGGTTCCCTAATTCTAGATATATCCACAAGGAGAAATGGTTCTTAGAATGCAAATAAAAAAGTAAGATGACTCCTCATTCTTTTAAACTTCAACATGCATCAGCACAATCTATACTATGTTTTCTTTTTGCATGTTGGAATCAACAGTGAACCTTTCTGCACTGCCTGCAAAGCAAGTGTACTATCCTTTAAATGTGGAATCCAAAGTTATTGGTATTGTTTTATGATTGCCGCATGTACAGAGCAGCAGTGGAGCAGCTGTAGAGTTGCTGCCTTACAGCGCTAGAGATGGGGGTTCGATCCTCACTGTATGGAGTTTGTACATTCTCCACGGGACGCGTGGGCTTTCTCTGGGTGCTCCGTCTTCCACCCACATTCCAAAGACGTGCAGGTTTGTAGGTTAAAGAAGGAACTGCAGATGCTGGAGAATCGAGGGTACACAAAAGGCTGGAGAAACTCAGCGGGTGCAGCAGCATCTAAGGAGCGAAGGAGATAGGCGACGTTTCAAGTCGAGACCTTTCCTCGACCCGAAACGTCGCCTATCTCCTTCGCTCCTTAGATGCTGCTGCACCCGCTGAGTTTCTCCAGCCTTTTGTATACCCCAGGTTTGTAGGTTAATTGGCTTCTGTAAATTGTCACTAATGTGTAGGGTAGTGCTGGTGTATGGGGTGATCACTGGTCGGTGCGGACTCAGTGGGCCGAGGGGCCTGTTTCTATGCTGTATATGTAAAGTAAAGCGACAAGGAAAAGCTTTATTTCTGTACAATCCAGTTAAACCATACTATACATGAGTATAATCAAGCCACACACGTACAGCAAGTTGTACAAAGAGAAAAATACCAGAGTGCAGAATAAATTGTTACTGCATTATATAGTTAGTTGCAGAGAAAGTGCAGATGAAAAAAAAATGCAATGTGTACAATGAGGTAGGTTGAGAGATCGAATGTCGCCCCAGATTATGGGAGGACCATTCATAGGTTTCCTGAATCGCTTCGATACGATACGATAGAACTTTATTTATCCCAGGAATCTGTACAGTTCTTCAGGTATGTTCTCATCAGTGTCCTGCAAAATTGCATCAAAATATTCCTACTGTTATACTTAACATCCTATGCAATAAAGTCCAATGTTCCATTTACCATCCTAATTACTTGGTGTGCATGCTTGCTAAAATGTTGTGGTTCTTGTATTGAGATATTTAGTCTTTTTATTTAAGTAATTTGTATTTCATTCATCCCTCCAGAATACATAATTCACAGTTTCCCGTATTCGACACTATTCTGTAATCTGTGCTTTTTTCCCCCAATTTGATATAACCGTTAATGTTCTTTGTTAACCGCTGTTGAATCTTTTCACCTTATAAGAATGTAGTAGCACCGGCATACCTTCTTTGTGATTTCACCCATGCGCTGGCCCCAGTTCAGCTCATCCGAGATGTTAACACCCAGAAATTTGAAGCTGCTAACTCTCTTCATTATTGACCCACCAATGACTTGTTTCTTACCTCACATTGAACTTGAAATTGTGGCATCTATGGTCACTCTTCCCTGGGAGATCCTTTGACCTTGATCAAGAATTCATCCTGTTTACCTGTTCATCTCTTCTGATGACGAAGGGTCTTTGAAATAAAACACTGACTCTTTCCTAACTCTTTCCTAACCTGGGGTACACAAAAGGCTGGAGAAACTCAGTGGGTGCAGCAGCATCTAAGGAGCGAAGGAGATAGGCGACGTTTCGTGTCGAGACCCTTCTTCAGACCTCTTTCCTAACCTGCCAAGGTTTCTGTTTTTATTTCAGATTCCCGGTGTCTACAGATTACATTTTCATTTAATCCTGCCTCATTGGTCAATATCAGTCCCAAAATAGTTTGCTCTCTGATTGTTTCCGCAATAAATTAGTTTAAGAAGCCATCTCGAATATATTTTATAAACTCATCCTCAAGGCTGTCCTTGGCAATTTGATTTTCCAATCTATATGATAATTAAAATCACACATGAGTATTGCAGTACTTACAAGCCTCTATTATTGATTTATTCTCCGTCCTACAGTGTAACTCGTATTAGAGGGACTTTATGCTAATGACCTCTTAACCTTGCTACATTGTTCTCCACCCAAATTGATTTTCACATTGAACTTCTGAGCTAATGTCAATTCTCATTAATGTAGAGATCTTATCCTTTGCTGACAGAACTACATCAACAACTTTTTCTTTCTGCCTAATCCTTCTGATATGTCAAATACACCCGTGCATTCAGTTCCAGGCTTTGTCATTTTGCAGCCCATGTCTTCCGTACGGGCTACCAGATCAGAACCATTAATTTCTGCAGGTGACATTTCAGGTCAGTACCAGAACAAAAAAGGGTCCCAATCGGAAACGTGTACATGGGAACTGCAGATGCTGGTTTACTTCGAAGGTAGACACAAAATGCTGGAGTAACACAGGCAGGCAGCATTTCTGGATAAAAGGAATGGGTGACGTTTCGGGTCAAAACCCTTCTTCAGACTGAAGTCTGAAGAAGGATCTCAACCCGAAACGTCACCCATCCCTTCTATCCAGAGATGCTGCTTGTCCCACTGAGTTACTCCAGCATTTTGTGTCTATCATCCCAACCTGAAACATTGTCAGTAGAAATGAAAACTGGGAACTGAAACTACAGGTATATTTGACATATCAGAAGAATCAGTGCATTTTGCTCTGCAAAAGTTGCCTGACTTTCAAGCTGGAAAGGGGGCAGAGAAGATTTACAAGGATGTTGCCAGGATTCAAGGGCCTGAGTTATATGGAGAGGTTGAGCAGGATAGGACTCTATTCCTTGGAGTGCAGGGGGATGAGGGGTCATCTTATAGAGGTGTACAAAATCATGAGAGGAATAGATCGGGTAAATGCACAGAGTCTCTTGCCCAGAGTAGGGGAATCAAGAACCAGAGGACATAGGTTTAAGGTGAAGGGGGAAAGAGTTAATAAGAATCTGAGGGTTACATTTTTCATACAAAGGGTGGTGATTTAATGGAACGAGCTTCCGGAGGAGGTAATTGATCTAGGTACTATCGCAACATTTAAGAAACATTTAGGCGGGAACATGGATAGGATAGGGATATGTGTAGATACAGGAGGGACTAGTGTAGATGGGACATGTTGACTGGTGTGGGCAAGTTGGGCCAAAGGGTCTCTTTCCACGCTCTATGACTGACCCACTGAGCTGCTCCAACAATTTATTTTTTGCTCAAGATTCCAGCATTTGCAATCTCTTGCGTTCCCATTTATTTTTATTCTGCCAGCAGTGCCAAAGACCCGGGTTTGATCCAGACTATGGGTGCTGTCTGTGTGGAGTTCGCATCTTCTCCCTGCAACCATGTGGGTTTTCTCCTGGTGCTCTGGTTTCCTTCCACATGCCAAAGACGTGCGGGTTTGTAAGTTAATTGGCTTCTGTAAGTTGACCCTAATGTGCAGGAGAGTGTGAAAGGGTCATCGTTGGTCGGTGCGGACTTGGAGGGTCGAAGGGTCTGTTTCCACGCTGTATCCCTAAACAACTCACCTACTCTTTTAGAAATGCCATGTGCACACTGCTATTAAAGATATTGAACAGATTTTTTGAGGAAACTTCTGCTTCTGTAACACAGCTAGTTCCCTCTCTGAATGACACATATTCCTGGAAGAGGGCGCCATAACTGTGTGGGAAAGATGACAGGGATGTTGCCTCTTTTGGACTCTCTTTAAACGCAATGCCAATGTCACTCCTTCAGCTTCAGCACTTTCCTTTCAACTCTTGCACATAATTGCTTAAACATCAGGCTTTGTCTTCCTTTGATGTACCAGCTGTGATGAACACTAAGCTAATGCCATACAGCTGAATGGAAAAACATAATACTACCGCCAATAATACAGTTTGAGGAAGGGTCTCGACCCGAAACATTCCCCAGAGATGCTGCCTGACCTGCTGAGTTACTCTGCCACTTTGTGTCCTTTTGTGTATTAACCAGCATCTGTGGTTCCTTGTTTCTATGAAAATAATACCTTGTTTTCTCCAATCATACTTTGTTTTCCAGGGTTGTCTTAGGATTGACTAAGATTTTTTTGCCGAACCTTTCTCTCTTCTCCCTGTACACTATTGCAATGTTCTTTTCTTGGTGATGGACATTCCGAGTCACCACACACACCGCCATGACTGGGGGAAAACGCAATGATACAGCTGATCTTTTACTGCCTGTCTCTTTGTGTCCCCAGTGGGAATAGTAAATGACCACATGTAACAAACAGGCTGCTTATTTGAAAAATAAAAAGATTTTCCTTTCTAACTCATCGACCATCGTTCACCCATTCACGCTAGTTCTATGTTGTCCCACTTTCGCATCCACACCCTACGCACTAGACTTAAGTTACAGAGACCCATTAACCTACAAGCCTGCATGTCTTATGGGCCTGTCCCAC
The DNA here is from genome assembly GCA_035221665.1 of Okamejei kenojei. NCBI lineage: Eukaryota > Metazoa > Chordata > Chondrichthyes > Rajiformes > Rajidae > Okamejei > Okamejei kenojei. The sequence continues at coordinate 61,025,641 of CM069142.1, forward strand.
TTAGGTTATTTTTCACAGTCGCCCGAAAAACTGGCGACTGGAATGGTGACTGTCAGAGTGGAACGCGCACACACACACCCACCCCCCCATTCCTTTCCCAGAATGCTTTCCCCCACCCCCCATTCCTTTCCCAGAATGCTTCCCCCCCCCCCCCCCCCCCCCCTTCCTTTCCCAGAATAAGGGAACTCCTCACGACCACAAAGGCGACTACCCGGCAACCATCCGTGAACATGTGGCAACCACATTGTCTCCTGCAGTCGCCAAAAAAGTCACTTGTGGGACAGGCTGATTGGGGATGTGGGAGGAAACCCAAGATGGTTTATAAGTTGAAGGAACCGAATTAGGCCATTTAGACCATCAAATCTGCTCTGCCATTCAATCATGGCTGATCTCTCTTTCCCCCTCAACCCCATTCTCCTGCCTTCGCCCCATCACTCCTGACACCTGTACTAATCGGGGAAATCTGTCAATCTGTGCCTGAGAAATATCCATTGACTTGGCACAGGGGGAACGTGCAAACTCCACACAGACAATAGCCGAGGCCAGGATTGAACCCGGGCCTCTGGCAATGTGAGGCAGCGGCTCTCCCAAACCTGTTGGATTCGTGTCAGGTTCCGGCTAATTGTCTCTCTGTGAATCTGGTCAATTGTTCAAAGTTTGCTGATTAAATGTCAAAATGGTCTTCTCTTACCTCACTGCCATTTCTCCCTTGAAGGGCGGCACAGTGGTGCAGTGGTAAATGTGTTTCCTGACAGCGCCAGAGACCTGGGTTCACTCCTGACGGCAGGTGCTGTCTGTATGGAGTTTGTACGTTCTCCCCGTGGCCTGTATGGGTTTTCTCCGGGTGCTCCGGTTTCCTCGCACATTCCAAAGACTTGCTGGTTTGTAGGCTAATTGGCTTGGTAAAATAGTAAATTGTCCCTAGCGTTTGTAAGATAATGTTAGTGTTGGAGCATGGACGGAGGGCCAAAGGGCCGGTTTCTGCGCCATATCTCTGAACAAAACTAAACTAAAGTGGTTGAAATGAAGTTGAAACACTCTTTGTATTATGTGGGTCTAATTCATTTCCCATCGTGCTGGCAATTGGAAACGGCCCGGCAGAAGCTGTGTGGAACACATTGATGTCACGCCGCAGACTTTTTCACTGCCATCTCATTTCTGATCTTTGCGCAATGTGGTTCTCATTTCCCCGTGAGTGAGCAATGAAGGCTATGGGTTGTCACCAGAAGCTTTAGTTTCCACCAGCAGCAAAGGAAAGTACGTCCAGTTTAGAGATACAGCGTGGAAACATGGCCTTTGGTCCACCGGGTCCAACGATCACCCATGCTCTAGCAGTATCCTGCACACCTGGGCCAATTTACAGAAGCTAATTAACCTAAAAACCTGCACGTCTTTGGAGTGTGGGAGAAAAACCCCATGCGGTCACAGGGAGAATGTACAAAGTCCATTCAGTCAGGATCGACCCGGTCTCTGGCGCTTTAAGGCGTGAGCACCTCTACTGCTACACCACTGTGTCGCTCTCTGAAGAAGCGTCCCAACCCGAAATGTCAACTGTCCATGTTCTCCAGAGATGCTGCTTGACCCGCTGAGTTACTCCAGCATTTTGTGTCCTTTTGCATAAACCAACATCTGCAGTTCACTAAAGCGCGTTGTGTGATGTGTGGCTGATGCCAGAAATAGGTTTAAGCTCCACAAAGGAATTTTTGGGCCGGTGAATTTCCTGATGGGTACAATTTCACTTGAAAGTGACCACAAGCAAAACTATCCCAAGAAAAAGTGCTTTTATACATATATTTTTTATTAATTGTATATATATTTTTTTAATTAATTGTGGACGCAGCACGCAAACCAGCCTCCCTTCCAATGACTCCGTCTACGCTTTACGCGGCCTTGGCAAGGTCACCAGCGTAATCAAAGACCAGTCTCACCTTGGAATCAAAGACCAGTCTCGCCCTTTTCTCCCATTTCTCATCAGGCAAGAGGTACAGAAATGTGAAAACATGCACCTCCAGATTCAGAGACCGTTTCTTCCCAGCTGTTAGCGGGCAAACTGAACTAGAGAGCAGTCCTGAATTACCATCTACTTCATTGGAGATACTCGGACTATCTTTGATCAGACATTGCTGGACTTTATCTTACATTAAACATTATTCCCTTTATCCTATATCTGTACACTGTGGACAAAAGCATCAAAAAAGAAGCTTTTCACTGTAACTCGATACACGTGACAATAAACTAAACTTAACTGAACTGAAAGCCTTCTTCTATACAAGAAGATATACCGGTAGCTAGTTACAAAGCTCATTTTAATTTTAGGTTGGAGATAAAGGAAACAAACCCTTTGGCTCACTGAGTCCTCGCCGACCTGCGATCCCTGCACACTAACACTGTCCAACTCACGCATGGGACAATTTACAATTATACCAAGATAATTAGCCTACAAACCTGTATGTCTTTGGAATGTGGGAAGAAACCGGAGCTCTTAGAGAAAACCGACAGAGGACACAGGGAGAACGTACAAACTCCATACATAAAAGCACCTGCAGTCAGGATCGAACCCCAGCCACTGGCGCTGTTATGCAGCAACTTTACTGCTATACCTCCGTGCCACCCTCATTTAATCCATGTTTTGTCATTGATAAATCAAGAATGAACTAGACATTATTTCCAAAGAGTTTTGTTTGACATATCCAGATTTGATAATTTTCTAAATTTGTAGCATGGGGCCACAGTTTAAGAATAAGGAGTAAACCATTTAGAACAGAGATGAGGAAACACTTTTTCTCACAGACAGTGGTGAGTCTGTGGAATTCTCTGCCTCAGAGGGGGGTGGAGGCAGGTTCTCTGGATGCTTTCAAGAGAGAGCTGGATAGGGCTCTTAAAAATAGCAGAGTCTGAGGATATGGGGAGAAGGCAGGAACGGGGCACTGATTGGGGATGATCAGCCATGATCACATTGGATGGCGGTGCTGGCTCTAAGGGACGAATGGCCTACTCCTGCACCTATTGTCTATTGTCTATTGTCATCTCTTTGGAACATGGAAACATACAGAATAGTGAAAAGCTTAGATATGGTGGATGTGGAGAGGATGTTGCCACTAGTGGGAGAGTCTAGCACCAGAGATCATAGCCTCAGAATTACAGGGTGTTCTTTTAGGAAGGAGATGAGGAGAAATTTCTTTAGTTAGAGGGTGGTGAATCTGTGGAATTCTTCGCCACAGAAGGCAGCAGAGGCCATGTCAGTGGATATTTTAAAGGCAGAGATAGATATTTTGAAGGCAGAGATATACACTTGAATGGCCTAATTCTATTCCTATCACTTATGACCTTATGATTAATAAGTATGTGACATCTGCCCAAGCTGTTAACAAGCATTTTAAAAGCAAATTTACCCTGGGACTTTGCCTCGAGTTAAGTACAATTAAATTGGTCAAATTACTGCAAATTATTATTATGCCCTTGGCTGCCTCATAAATAAAACCTCCAGTTTGAGATCCAGGGAGAAACCTATTTAAATGTAAATTAAATCCAGCTAATATGAATCTGTAGTAACTAATTGAATACATGTTCTGGGTTTTATGATGCGAGGTCTGGTGGTTGATTCTATTCAGTTAAAAGATTAAAAAAAAAATCAAAACTATCGAGCAAAGTGAATCTAAATCTGAGTGGATTTCTGCCCTCAGGGAACAGGTTTCCTAAGGGTTATTTCTATTGCATGTGCCCATCATTGAAAAGGAGTGTCCAGGTGTGTTTGGTGGTAAATGAAGGGAAATTCCTTCCTTGATATCCACTTCGCTACAGCAGTTATGAAAAACTTTATGGAATGGAATATTTTATTGTCACGTGACAAGACACAGTGAAATTCTTTGCATGGCATCCGGGGAGAGCTAGCTAACGGGGTACAGAATTGGCCTAATGGTAGGAAGCAGAGGGTAGTGATGGAAGGCTGTTTTTCGGACTGGAGGCCTGTGACTAGTGGTGTGCTTCAAGGATCAGTGTTGGGCCCATCTTCAGGAACAATTTGGATGAAAATGTAGAAGGCATGATTAGTACATTTGCAGATAACATGAAAAAATGGGTGGTATTATACAATGGTTCAATGGTTCCTTTATTATCACATACCAAGGTACAGTGTGATTATAGTTTTGTAAACAGATCAGTAAGACTATTGCCATACATAAGTACAATCCTCAGTTAAGTACATAATGCATAGAAACAGCCCAATGAGTCCAAATGCAAGAGTTGCCAGGGTTTTGGCACCAGTTTCAAAGTCCCAGCTGCAGCTGGCCATAAAGGCCCATTGCTGAGGTTGCTTCCATATTGAGCGCCAGTGAACTGCTGTCCCTTCAGGCTCAGGGTTGCCTCCTGCAGCTGAGGGTGCGGAGGTTAAGACTCTCGGTCTTCCTTACTGGCCCTTTGTCCACCGCCGTCACCGACTTTCTCCACTCTCCCATTCCCGGTGAGCGGGAGATGAGCCTTGGTCCCACTCCAGGTGGGTTCCCCCGTTCTACGGCGGATGAGCCGAACCTGTTGCCGGGACATGGCAGCGGCTCGCTGTCCTTCGGCACATTAGTGAAGATGGTTATCAATAATTACAGCAGCATCTTGAACAACTGGGCAAGTGGGTCGAGGAAAGGCAAATGGAGTTTGATTCAGATAAGTGTGGGGTGTTGCACTTTGGGAAGTCAAACCAGGGCAGGATCTACACAATGAATGGTAGGGCCTTGGGTGTGTACATAGTTCCGGAAAGTGGCTGTATAGGTTGAAAGGGTGATGAAGAAGACATTTGGCACGCCGCCCTTCATCAGTCAGGGAACTGATTATAGAAGTTGTGATGGTATGTTACAATTGCACAAGATGTTGGTGAGGCTGCAGTTGGAGTATTGTGTACAGGTTTGGTCACACTGTTATAGGAAAAATGCCACTAAGCTGGAAAGAGTGCAGAGATAAATTCTGAGAATGTTGCTCGGAGTTGATGGCCTGAGTTAGAGGAAGAGGTTGGTAAAACTAGGACTTTATTCCTTGGGACGCAGGAGGCTGAGGGGAGATCTTGTAGAGATGTATAAGATCATGAGTGGAGTAGGCAGAGTGAATGCACAAAGAAGGAGAATCAATAATTAGAAGGCATGGGTTTAAGATGAGAGAGGAAAGAATTAAGAGGGACCTGTGGAGCAACTTCATCGCACAGAGGGTGGTGGGTACATGAAATGAGATGCCAGAAGAAGTAGTTGAGGCCAGAACAATAACAGCATTTAAAATACATTCGGACAGTACAAGGATAGAAAATGTTGGTAGGATCATGGGTCAGATGTTTGTAAATGGGACTAGATTGGTTGGAGCACCTTCGTCAACATGGGCAAGTTGGACCAAAGAGCCTGTTTCTACACTGTGTGAGTCAATGGCCATATGAGAGGCTTTGTTCTCTTAATTTTCAAGAAGTCATCAATCTAATCCTTAAAGGTTTTACTGTCAATTCTCCTGACTATGTTTTCATTTCAACCTCCCATGAATCTGTTTAGTTTGAAGATACAGCATGGAAACAGAACCTTTAGCCCAGCCGACCACTGATCACCCTTTCACACTAGTTCTATGTTATCCCACTTTCTCATCCACCTCCGACATACTCGGGGCAATTGTGCAGAGGCCAATTAACCTACAAACCCCAGTGTCTTTGGATGTAGGAGGAAAGCGGTGCACCCAGAGGAAACCCACGCGGTCACTGAGAGAGCATGCAAACTCCATACAGACAGTGCCCGAGGTCAGGATCTAATCCAAGTCTCTGATGTTGTGGAGCAGCAGCTGTGCAGTCCTTGCTGTGGGGTCCTGTGTTGAGTATACACTGTTCTGGGACTTGCCTGACTCCCGATCTCAATGCCAAACTTTCCCATTCAATTTAACCTCCTTGGTCACAGCATAGAGGTCACACTACTCCAAACATCTGACAGCATGTTAAATGGCTGGGAGTACACTGCAACATTCCCCTTTATTCGCTGTGACCTTCTGCACGCATGGATGTTGCTGCTGGTGAGACATGTCTCACAGTGGAAAGACAACTGTTGACATTATAGGCAGCCCTTCAACATCATCACCTGCAGTTCTTCTGCAGATCAAAGAGCGATAATTTAACACTTTACAAACTCTCATCAATGAGGATGCTGTGATGTAACTGGTTTGGATTAACTTAATCTCCTTAGGGCTTCTTCTCCAAGACTTTCCCCCTGCCTTTAGTACTGAGTTGATGTATGGAGCAGGGTTTCTGTGTTGTTTAGTTTAGTTCAGTTCAGTTTAGAGATAAAGCATGGAAACAGGCCCTTCAGCCCACCGAGTCTGCACCGACCAACGATCATCCGTGCATTAATTCTATCCCACACACCAGGGACAATTTACCTTAAGTCTGCCTGCATTGTAATTACTTAATATCTTTGCCCTGCAAATTCCATGGAATTTCTAATTTGATCTAAAACCCCATTACTTAGTTTGATTGAACTCCCTAAGTTTGTATGGCATGCATGACATGCATAGAGATTGCTGGTTATGCCACAGTGATGTCTGGTTATGTAATTCGTAGTTTATATTAGACTTCAGAGATACAGACTGGAAACAGGGCCCTTCAGCCCACCGAGTCCCCACCGACCAGCGACCACCCCGTACATTAACATACTCCTAAACACTGGGGGCTATTTACAATTTTACTGGTGCTACAAACCTGCACGTCTTTGGAGTGTGGGAGGAAACCAGAGCACCCGGAGAAAAGCAGGGGCACATGGAGAACGTACAAAGCCTGTAGATGTAGCACCTGTAGTCAGGATCGAACCCTGGTCTCCGGCGCTGTAAGGCAGCAACTCTACTGCCGCGCGACTGTGCCGCTTCTACCAAAATGTATGGGAAAATAGAAACAAAGTGCTGCAGTAACTCAACGGGTCAGGCAGCATCTCTGGAGAAAAATTAAAGGTTGGGACCTTTGCTTCAAACTGATTGTGGGCTGGGGGGAGGGGAAATTATGGTAGGGGGCGAATTGTGAATCTCGACCCTTCGGTCTGAAAAAGGGTCGCAACCCAAAACGTCACCCATTCCTTCTTTCCAGAGATGCTGTCTGTCCCGCTGAGTAACTCCAGCTTTTTGTGTCTATCTTTTGTGAATCCAGAACAATGTTTTTACTGTGTATGATGGAACTGCAGATGCTGGTTTACGCTGAATATAGACACAAAATGCTGGAGTAACTCAGTGGGTCAGGCAGCATCTCTGGAGAAAAGAAATAGGTGACGTTTTGGATTGAAACCCTTCAGACCCTAGTCTTTAAAAAGGTCTTGACCTGAAATGTCACCTGTTCCTTTTCTTCAGATATGCTGCCTGACCCGTTGAGTTACTCCAGCATTTTGTGTCTATCTTCAATGTTCATACCGTTGGGTTGTTAGCTACCCAAGCAGAATAAGAGGTGCTGGTCCTTGAGTTTGCGTGTGACCTCACTCTGGCCAATGTGAGAAAAAAATGTTTGGTAAACAGTGGCAACCACCATGTTTAATTATTTCACTCGGGGTTTTGCTAATGTGTCATCTCGAACAACTCCGCAAATTCTGGGTGATTGGCCATATGAGAGGTTTTGTTCTCTTAATTTTCAAGAAGTCATCAATTTAATCCTTAAAGGTTTTACTGTCAATTCTCCTGACTATGTTTTCAGTTCAACCTCCCGTGAATCTGTTTAGTTTGGAGATACAGCATGGAAACAGAACCTTTAGCCCAACAAGTCAATGCCGACCACTGATCACCCTTTCACACTAGTTCTATGTTATCCCACTTTCTCATCCACCCCCGACACTCTCGGGGCAATTGTGCAGAGGCCAATTAACCTACAAACCCCAGTGTCTTTGGAGGTAGGAGGAAAGCGGAGCACCCAGAGGAAACCCACGCGGTCACTGAGAGAACATGCAAACTCCATACAGACAGTACCCGAGGTCAGGATCGAATCCAATTCTCTGACGTTGCGGGGCAGAAGCTCTATCAGTTGTGCCACTGTGCTGCCCTTGCTGTGGGGTCCTGTGTTGAGTATATACTGTTCTGGGACTTACCTGACTCCCGATCTCAATGTCGAACTTTCCCATTCAATTTAACCTCCTTGGTCACAGCATAGAGATCACACTATTCCAAACATCTGACAGCATGTTAAATGGCTGGGAGTACACTGCAACATTCCTCTTTATTCGCTGTGACCTTCTGCACGCACGGATGTTGCTGCTGGTGAGACATGTCTCACAGTGGAAAGACAACTGTTGACATTATAGGCAGCCCTTCAACATCATCACCTGCAGTTATTCTGCAGATCAAAGAGTGATAATTTAACACCTTAAAAACTCTCATCAATGAGGATGCTGCGATATAACTGGTTTGGATTAACTTAATCTCCTTAGGGCTTCTTCTCCAAGACTAGGTGACGTTACAGGTTGGGACCTTTGCTTCAAAATGATTGTGGGGGGACGGTGTAAGGGGGGGGGGGGGGGGGGGAAATTGTGAATCCAAAATCCAGACCCTTCAGTCTGAAAAAGGGTCTCGACCCAAAACGTTACCGATTCCTTCTCTCCAGAGATGCAGTCTGTTCCGCTGAGTTACTCTGGCCAATGTGAGAAAAAAATGTTTGGTAAACAGTGTCAGCCACCAATGTGTAATTATTTCACTCGGGGTTTGCTAATGTGTCATCTCGAAAATCTCTTGGTGATTGCATGTACCATTTTTGGAGAAAGATAGGGAATGTTTTACAGAGAAACCACCATTTCCAATCTGAATTGGAATATAGTGCCTTCAATGAAGTTCGTAAAAAAACATTCCTTCTAATCTGAATTCCTTTCATATAAATAAATAATTGCAGATACTGGTTCATACTAAAGTTTACAGCGAGTAAGCAGGCCCTTTGGCCCACCGAGTCTGCACCAACCAGCCATCTCCGCACAATAACACAATCCCACACACACTAGGGACAATTTACATATATGCCGAGCCAATTAGCCTACAAACCTGTACGTCTTTGGAGCGTGGGAGGAAACTGAAGATCTTAGAGAAAACCCCCGCAGGTCACGTGGAGAACGTACAAACACCAGACAGACAGCAACCATAGTCAGGATCGAACCCGGGTCTCTGGCGCTGTGAGGCAGCAACTCTACCGCTACGCCACCGTGCCACACCATCTTCTGTAGAGTTAAAGCAGACGAGCTGGAGACCTTTGACTTCACTCTCAAACATCTGAGAAACAATTCACAAAATGCAGTGGTGTGAATTCTGGCCCCAGTTATACATGGCTCATTTCTGAATCATTCCCAATGACTGTGTAGTGTTTAATTCATTAAAGATCTCAATGACAAGATGTCTCTCTGTTTAAAAAAAATTCCACAAACAGAAAAATCTGATATGCTGCCGTGCATTTCTTTAATTTAATTTTAAACCATTCAGCTTCAAAATTGTACAGAAATCATACTTTTGGGATGTTATGCAGAATCAAAAAATTAGAAGCACGTTGAGTTTTTGAAGGGTTAATACGAGATCCATGATGTGATGGTGTTGCAAGGCCAGTGTAGGTGGCACTGTTTTCAAAGGAATGAATTCTTCATTGCCTCTGCCTTTTACCTTCACTCAGTCTGCCTTGGCCTTCGCAATCTCCCGGTTGCCAGACACTTTAACTCCCCCTCCCGTTCCCACACTGACATTTCTGCCCTGCGGCTACTCCACTGTCAGAGTGAGGCCAAATGCAAATTTGATGAAACAGCATCTCATATTTTGCTTGGGCAGCTTACAACCCAGCAGCATGAATATTGATTTCTCTAACTTCGTCACCCTTGCATCCCCTCTCTCTCCGTCCCTCCCCCACCCTAGTCGTACTAGTTTCACTGTCGTCCTGCTGAGTTTCACTGTTTGTATTACTCGTTATCGTCTTCCCCACAGCCAACAATGGACCATTGTGGGCTCCATCTTCCCTTGATCTTCGTTGCAGGCTTTGATCTGCCTTTTTTGCATGTCTTTCATTAATTTGCTCTTTGTACCTTTTCATGGCTCTCGGTCCCCTCTCCCTTGACTCAGTCTGAAGAAGGGTCTCGACCCGAAACGTCACCTATTCATTTTCTCCAGAAATGCTGTCTAATCTGCTGAGATACTCCAGCTTTTACTGTCTATCTTCAGTTTAAAGCAGCATCTGCGGTTCCTTCCTACAAATTCCTTCAATTTGGTGACAGCTTCTTTTTACTTCCACAGTTGCAGTATTACCCAATCGGCAGATCCCATCCCTCAATCAACATCCATAAAGAAGCATTTGTTCTCGTCGCCTCTTGGAGTTTGTTGTGTGCAAATTGGCCAGCGCATCTTCAACAGTGCCCATGATTGAAAAGAACTGCACTAGCTCGAAAATTATTTCCCATGTCCTGAGCATCGCCAGAAAATAAAAACTTAAAAGAACTAATATAAGTATAAAACATCCCTTTATTCAATAAACTGCTGCGACAGAAGTTGAAAATATTGAATGCAATTTGAAACAATTACAGAAATTATGGTTGGTATTTTCCATGATCTTGGTGAGAGTGAAATAGCATTCTTTGAAACTTTAAAAATAATATCAGTTTTTTTGTAATGTTGTAATGTTGCATGCTTCTCCGCCCTATGTAAGAAAGCCAAACATGAAAGCACAACACCTCAAGATAGACGCAAACTGCTGGAGTAACTCAGCGGGTCCAGGCTACATCTCTGGAGAGAAGGACTCTGGAGGCTGAGGAAGGGTCCCGAACCCGGAACATCGCCCATTCCTTTTCTCCAGGGATGCCGCCTGACTAGCTGAGTTACTCCAGCGTTTTCTGTGTCTATCCTCGGTGTAAACCAGCATCTGCGGGTTGTTCATGTACACCACCTCAATCCCGACGCATCATTCAATGACATTACAACAGTTCTCCTGCCTGCCCTTTGCTGGTCTAACCCCCATGCACTATAACTACAGCCACCACACTGTCGGCAGTCGTACAACTGGCCAGGGTAGTGGGATTGTGAGTAGCCGTTTTGAGATCAGAGGAGAAAGAGCGAGATGCAGACAGAGCTTGAGATTTACTTTAATGTTGTTGCAGACTTTGAACTATCTTTGTTGCCATCACACCTGCATTGAAGTAAGCTGGTTTGGTGCCCCATATATTGGCTGCAAAATATAAACCAAACACCACATCTGACTCCCTGCCCCAAATGTAAGGCAATCATGTTAAGCTCAGCCTCAACTACCTCCTCCGGCATACACCCACCACCCTTTATGTGAAAAAGATCCCATTAAATCTTTCCCCCCCCTCACCTTAAACCTATGTCCTCTGGTTCTCAATTCCCCAACTCTGGGCCATAGACTGTGCATCTACCCAATCTATTCATCTCATAATTTTGTACACCTCTATAAGATCACCCCTTATCCTCCTGCGCTGAGAGAAATAGAGTCCCAACCTGCTCAACCTCTCCCTTCCTCAGTTCCCTTGAGTCCTGGAAATGGAATAGACCACTAACCTCCTGCCTTAAACATCCCGTACCACAACCGTTTCCTCTTTTTAACTGACGGCTTTATGTAACAACTTGAAAACTGCTGCTCCTCTATAAATTTGGGTTCAATATCGGAGGAGAGATGTGCCGGCGTTGGAGAAGGTCTAGAGGAGGTTTTACGAGAATCAACCCAGGAATGGCTGGGCTAACGTATGAGGAGCATTTGATGTCTCTGGGCCTGTACTCACTGGAGTTTAGAAGGATGAGGGGAGATCTCACCGAATACTGAAAGACCTAGATAGAGTGGATGTGGAAAGGATATTGTTTAGTAGTGAGGCAGTCTAGAGGGCAGAGCTTCGAAATAAATGGACGTACCTTTAAAATGGAGATGACAAGGAATTTCTTCATTCAGAGGGTTATGGAATATGGAATTTATTGGTGTAAACCAGCATCTGCGGGTCGTTCATGTACACCACCTCAATCCCGACGCATCATTCAATGACATTACAACAGTTCTCCTGCCTGCCCTTTGCTGGTCTAACCCCCATGCACTATAACTACAGCCACCACACTGTCGGCAGTCGTACAACTGGCCAGGGTAGTGGGATTGTGAGTAGCCGTTTTGAGATCAGAGGAGAAAGAGCGAGATGCAGACAGAGCTTGAGATTTACTTTAATGTTGTTGCAGACTTTGAACTATCTTTGTTGCCATCACACCTGCATTGAAGTAAGCTGGTTTGGTGCCCCATATATTGGCTGCAAAATATAAACCAAACACCACATCTGACTCCCTGCCCCAAATGTAAGGCAATCATGTTAAGCTCAGCCTCAACTACCTCCTCCGGCATACACCCACCACCCTTTATGTGAAAAAGATCCCATTAAATCTTTCCCCCCCCTCACCTTAAACCTATGTCCTCTGGTTCTCAATTCCCCAACTCTGGGCCATAGACTGTGCATCTACCCAATCTATTCATCTCATAATTTTGTACACCTCTATAAGATCACCCCTTATCCTCCTGCGCTGAGAGAAATAGAGTCCCAACCTGCTCAACCTCTCCCTTCCTCAGTTCCCTTGAGTCCTGGAAATGGAATAGACCACTAACCTCCTGCCTTAAACATCCCGTACCACAACCGTTTCCTCTTTTTAACTGACGGCTTTATGTAACAACTTGAAAACTGCTGCTCCTCTATAAATTTGGGTTCAATATCGGAGGAGAGATGTGCCGGCGTTGGAGAAGGTCTAGAGGAGGTTTACGAGAATCAACCCAGGAATGGCTGGGCTAACGTATGAGGAGCATTTGATGTCTCTGGGCCTGTACTCACTGGAGTTTAGAAGGATGAGGGGAGATCTCACCGAATACTGAAAGACCTAGATAGAGTGGATGTGGAAAGGATATTGTTTAGTAGTGAGGCAGCCTAGAGGGCAGAGCTTCGAAATAAATGGACGTACCTTTAAAATGGAGATGACAAGGAATTTCTTTAGTCAGAGGGTTATGGAATATGGAATTTATTGCCACAGACGGCTGTGGATGCCAAGACATTGGGTATGTTTAAAGTGGAGATTGGTAGGTTCGTGATTAGTAAGGGTGTCAATGGGTATGGGGAGAAGGCATGAGAATGGGCTGGAGAGACCGAATGGCCTAATTCTGCCCGTATGTCTTATACAAATGAAACAAGAGTGACACACATTTATAAAAGGCTATAATATAAACTAAAGGAGAACATAAATAGACTGGGAAAAAGTAAATATAGAATAAGTGTGAAAAGACGGTTAAAATTAATGTGAGAAGAATTTTTAATAAAAGGGAGTTAAACTGTCCATGAACACTAAAATAAAATAGAGCAACAGAGGCCAATATAAGATATGTGGCTGCAGAAAAATCCATACTGAGAAATATTTTTTTTAGGATACAACCTATTTAGACAGAGTGGAAAAAAAAATAGATTAATGGTGAGTTTGAAAGATAATGTACAGCAGTTGAACAAAGTGAAGTGGCTTGCAATCAGAATGACAGAAATAGAATCATTTGAAAGCAGATGAGAGGTAATAAAGGATTGATCGCGATGAAGGGAGAACGACAGAAAGAGGAAGAGTGAAAGAAATATGCAAACAAATTAGGGAAGTGGACAAAAAATCGTGGGCTATTAATCAATAATAAATCAGATAGCCTAACAATATCTGGCCGGAAGAGAAAACAAATTAGGATTGGAGTTTACAACACTCCTGTCCAATCCTTGTGCAAGAAGTTTAATGATAAAGTATTAATTGTTGCAGAGCATGAGAAGGGTTAGTATGATTAGGCAAAATGTTGGAACGGACAATGAGGAGGCAATGATGAGCATGCAGTTATGAAATAATAATCATGCATTTTACAGGAACAGAAGAAAATTAGTGTACGATCAGGGTATGGACAAAATGTTAATAATTTTGGGTATGGACAAAAATAAGGAGTCAGGTTATGGGGAGAAGGCAGGAGAATGGGCTTGAGAGGGAATGATAGATCAGGCATGATTGAATGGCGGAGTAGACACGATGGGCCGAATGGCCTCATTCTGCTCCAAGAACCTACGAACATGAAAAAAAATCTCAGACAATAAAACTGAAGAGACCAAAATATTCACCAAAAATGTTGCTTCAATATTTTCTATTTTCTCGGTTATGTGACGTGAAAAAGGTGAAACTAGAAACAATAGCATAAAAGATGAAGTAACAGGGGTCTTAGAAAAGTTATAATGTGATTTTTACGGAGGGAAAATTGGTTTGACAAAATGGAGCGGGGTGGAAACCTATATAGGATAAATGAGGAGGAAATAGTGGATCTAGAATATCTGGTTTTCCAAAAGATGTTTGGGTAAGCATGAGACAACAGATGATCACTAATTAAGATCTCAAGGAATGGAATAACATAGCAGCACAGTGAAGGATTGATTAAAGGACTGGAAAACGGTAGACATTTGCAAATTGGCACTGTGTTACAAGTGGGGCAGCACAAGGATCAATCCCACATCCTTGATTATGATTTACATGAATGACTTGGATCAAGAGATAGTGTGAAGTCCAATTATCTAAATCTAAGTGTGGTGTGTGCTATAAGGTGGATCAAGAAGGTGGGAGAGAAAATTCTGAGGTTCTCCACAGGTTGGAAGAACTGAAAAATAATATTTCTTAAATGGTTGGAAATTAGTTAATGTCAAGAGAGATTTTGGAGTGTTGGTTTTTGTAATGCAGGCAGAGTAAGTATTGGAAAAACAGATAATGGAGCACAAAAGTAAAGAAGTTGTAATAAAATGCATAGAGCTTCGGAGGGAACTTGTGTGCATGCTTGGTTTCTGTCTCTGAAGAAGGACAAACTTATTTAGTTTTTAGTTTAGAGATACAGCATGGAAACAGGCCCGTCAGCCCAATGAGCACATGCCGAGCATCAATCACCTTGCTCACACCAGTTCTCTGCGATCCCACTTTCCCATCCATTCCTTACCTTACATACTAGGGACAATTTACAGAGGGCCAATTGACTTACGCAACGTCTTTGGGAAGTGGGAGGAAACCAGAGCACCTGGAGGAAATCCACGCAGTCACGGGGGAAAACTTGGAAACTCCACACAGACACAGCATCGAGGTCAGGATGGAACCCGGGTCTCGGCCGCTGTGTGGTAGCGGCTCTACCAGCTACACCATTGTGCCGTCAAGACCATGTCTTGGAGTTGGTGCAGCACTCATTCACTTGATTGATTCTCGGGATGATGAGACTGAACTATGAGGAAGAGGAAGAATTGCTGTTAGAATTAGATAAGGAGCAGAGTTGAACAGAGCATGAAAACAACCATGGGCTGAATGGCTTCATTTGGCACAGATTTTATGCAGTTTAAAGTGCTTAATTTCTGTACAAACTATACATTTTCAAAAATTACACACAAATGTGTGTTGTATATGTACAGTGTTATTTATTAACTACCTCATAAGGATATACTTCAGTTCTTTAATCCAGGAAAAATAAATAAAATGCTAGAAATACACAGACCTCTGTCCATCTGACAGAGACGGGTTCAGACAAAACAAAAAATCAAGAGCCAGTTAGCCAGTTTGAATAAGGACTTTCTTGTAAAGCACTAAGCTGTTGCTTCTGATCTCCAGTGTTTATTGTACGGTTTTGCCAAAGTTCTTGCAGCTTTGGGGACAGTGACGAAGGAAACCGATGTTCTTTCTTGATTAGTACGGGTGTCAGAGGTCATGGGGAGAAGGCAGAAGATAGAAGGGTTAGAAGGGAGAGATAGATCAGCCGTGATTGAATGGCGGAGTAGACTTGATGGGCCGAATGGCCTAATTCTACTCCTATCACATGACTCTATGACCTTATGAAAGATAAAAAAATCAGCCGATTGATGAGTTATTCTTAGAATAGATGCTTCTTTTCGAAGGAAGCCACATTAGAATTACAAAGAGTAAAATATTTTAAGAAAGCAACTTGCAAATGACATTTAAAATAATTATTTGCAGTGACTCCTGTAACAGTGGAGCTCAAGTTTTAAAAGCACAAACCTCTTTCCCTGCCCAGGGATCTTGCTTGAATCCAGTAAGAAAAAAATACTGAATAGTTTGTCCATGTAAGTGCATTTATTTTATTTTTTCTTCTTTAATAAGGAATTATTAGCCTGCATTCACCTCTACAGCGGGACAATGGGAATATGTAGATACTTAGGACTTTCAACTGTTGGATATCTGAGATTCTTTAGTAAGCTGACTGTCTGTAATACCTGAACACAGGTGTGAGTGGAGGGGAGCAATCTTGCTTTGGTCACTGATGCTGAGATGCATGTGGGAATATCAGCGGCAGTTTGCTTTGCCTCTGACAATGCAACTGCATGAAAAAAAGTAGGCGACAGACGTGTGCACATTGGGCATGAAAGACCAAATAGGAATTTCATCTGCTCTTTTCTAAGTAGCTTCTGAACACAGGTGCGTGCTCCATAATGCGGCCGATATGCTTTAAGCTGCTCCCTATATCGATCACGGATTTTGTGCCTAACTTGCTAAAGTAAAAAATCCTACTGTTTGCCACACGACGCCCCATTCATTCAGCTCGATCCCCCCGCACCTCACCATCCTTTCCCAACTCGTGTTTTTGTTTTTGGTGTTGTTCAAACCTCTAATTTCACCTGTAGGTTGTGCAAGTGCAAACCTCCACACCCTGACTCTATTCATCACGCACAGCAAAAGGCGAGATCTTCCACCCTGTCTTGAGCAAAGAAGTCCCCCTTGCAGCTCACACTTTGGATTCGCTCTCTAGGTTTGCAACCTCGCCGTTCTGCTCCGTCTGCTCCTCGCGGCTCTTGTCCTCGTCGTGCCCCGGCTTCTCCGCCTCTTCTTCCTCGTCCTCCTCGTTGAGTTTGGTGGAGACGGACCAGGTGAGGGGCAGTTCCGCTTTGCTCATCATCTCCGACATTTCCCGGGCGCTACAGGCCGGCGTCTTTGTCTCATAGGTCTCGTGAAAGTTGTTGTAGTCGACCTCGTAGAAGCCCTCCTCCAGAGACAGCGCCGGCGTGAAGCGATAGCCCCAAAGGATCTCGCTGGTCACGTACGAACTCCGAGCTTGACAAGTCATACCTGTGCAGGAAGAAAGACACCCAGGGTGAATAAGTCTATTTCCTTTGAGTACCTCCTCCCCTGTCAAGAGCAAGAGAGACCACACGCAAATTGGAGGAACAGCACCTCATTTTTCGCTTCGGCAGCTTACAGCCCAGTGGTATGTACATTGATTTCTCTAATTTCAAGTAACCCCTGCATTCCCTCCCCCTCCCCCCCCCTCCCCCACCCTCCCCTCCCCCACCCTAGTCATCGTGCCAGTTCCATAGTTTGCATCCATATATCCCTTCGTTATCACCTCCTCCACGGCCAACAATGGACCATTGTGTGCTTCGCCTTTCCTTGGCCATCGGTGCGGGCTTTGATTTGTGTTGAATGTTTTCATACCTCGGAGTTTCCCTCTCCCCTGACTCTCATTCTGAAGAAGGGTTTCAACCCGAAACGTCACCTATTCCTTTTCTCCACAGATACTGCCTGCTAGTTTTATTGTTTGTATTGCTTCATTATCACCCCTTCCACAGCCAACAACGGACCATTGTGGGCTCCACCTTTCCTTGGTCATCGGTGCGGGCTCTGAGTTGTGCCGAACCTCTTCATAACTCTAGTTTCCCTCCCCCCTGGCTCTGAAGAAGGGACTCCACCTATGAAATGTCATCTACCTTCGCCACAGATGCTGCCTGACCCACTGAGTTACTCCAGCATTTTGTGTCTATCAAACATTCTTTCCTTGAGTTTACTTACTTTTATCTTTACAATCCATTAACTCATTTTCATCGTTGCTATAGATCAGGAACTGGCCATTTGGCTCAAAAAGTCCATGCCGAACATGATGCCAAGTTAAAATAATCTCCTCTGCCTGCAAGCGATCCATATCCCTTCACTCCCTGCATAGCCATGTGCCTATCTAAAAGCCTCTTTAATGCCACTATCATATCTACCGTCACTATCACCAACCTGGCTGTCGGTTTCAGGCTCCTTGAGCAAAAAACTGGTCATCTCCTTTGATGTCTGCTTTCTACCAAATGCGGACAATTATCATTCAATTATGTTTCCCATGAGTATCTAAGTAATTTCATTATTTTAAGAGTACTACATAAAATATAAATTAATGTCAAAGACATGACTCATGTAAGTTAAGGACACAGGAAAGTCCTTTTACTCCATCAAGCCTGTTCTACCATTTCACGAAAGATCCAGGACCAATGTCTCACTTTATCCCCACATCCTATCATGCTTTATGTAGGAAGGAACTGCAGACACTGGTTTACACTGACGATAGACACAAAAAACTGGAGTAACTCAGCGGGACAGGCAGCATCTCTGGATAGAAGGAATGGGTGTTGTTTCAGGTCGAGACTGAGAATCAGGGGAGAGGGAGACCCAGAGGTATGGAAGGGTAAGGTGTGAAAACGAGACATCATAGGGGACGAAGTTCAAGGAAAATGTAGAATAGATCATTGTTAGCTTGGGGAAGGTGACAACGAGGGATACAAAGATAAAATGTAATCAGGAAGATGGTCAGACTGGTCAGAGAGCTAGGATGGGGGAGAAGGAAAGCAAGGGTTACTTGCAGTTAGAGAAGTCAATATTCATACTGCTGGGATGTAAGCAGCCCAAGCAAAATATGAGGTGCTGTTCCTCCAATTTGCATTGGGCCTCACTCTGACAGTGGAGGAGGCATAGGACAGAAAGGTCAGTGGGGGAATGGGAGGGGGAGTTAGAGTGTTTATAAACCGGGAGATTTTCCCCCCCCCCCCCCCCTCACAAACCTACATCCTCTGGTTCTTGATTCCCCTACTCTGGGCAAAAGACTGTGCTTTCACCCTTTCTATTCCTGTCATGATCTTATGCACCTCTATAAGATCACTTCTCATCCTCCTGCACTCCAAGGAATAGAGTCCTAGCCTGCTCAACCTCTCCTTTTAGCTCAGGCCCTCAAGTCCTGGCAACATGCTTGTAAATCTTCTCTGCACCCTTTCCAGCTTGACAACAGTCTTTTCTTTGACTGGTTAGCACTCAAACAAAAGCTTTTCACTGTACCTTGGCACAGGTGACAATAATCTATATATTACTAAAACTCTCATCTTGTTTGATTGTGTGTACGTGTGTGATTACGGAACTATGGAAAACGTTACACAACAGCGCTACAATATTTGGGCCATCTTACTCACAATTGTCTTGTGGTGTGTTTTTATCAAGTTTCGTTCACATTGATGTTATATTTTACAAGTTATTCACATTTTTAACTTTACAAAGCCCCACTTTGAGAAAAATAACTTGAATTAGCAGTGGCAGTTACAGCTATGACGTCACAATGGAATTGTAGCCCTGCCTGCTACAATGTTGCAAATCCCAGGACACTGAGTCCTGGCAGCAAGTACGTGCAATTGAATTTTTTTTTAAGTTTAATGAGGGAGGGCGAATAAGGGGAAATGAACCCCCCCTGCGCAGTTGGGGGCTATGGGTGAGTGTTGGAATATTGCGTTGGAGGAACGGGTTGCATTGGGGAACGGGTGAGTGGTGGAATATTGCGTTAGGGAACTCGTTGCATTGGGGGACCAGGCCTCCCGTCCCACTTGCTCTAGTAAATTATAAACTAGTAGATTTTATTTTGTTAAATATTTTTATTAGACGTAAGTACATGTTAATAGAGTATACTTCTCACATACATTCGTAATTTTATTAATATTAACAATTATGTCTTATATTTCTATACTTTTTTTTGCAAGTAAGAAAAGATAGAGAAAAATAAAGTAAGAGTAGAAAATCAAAAATAAAGAAATGAATGGTGTATTAAAAAATTATCCATCATTGGAGATATATCCATGATTTGTTATATGTGATTCTTCATCTATTCCATTATTCTGGCTTCAGTCAGGCTCTCGTACCGAGCCATTTTGACCCTTTAGATATTCAATAAATGGAGACCATATTCCTCTGAAAAGATCCAGCTTGTCCAATAGGATAAGCCTTAATCTTTCCAGATGAAGTGTCTCCGACATTCCTGTAATCCACATTTTGATTGTAGGGAATGTAGGACCTTTCCAGAATTTCAATATTAATTTTTCCCCAATTATTAAACTGTAATCCATAAAAATTCTTTGATTCATTGTTATTAATTGATCTGTTTCTAATATTACCAGTATTATTAACTTTGAGTCAGGGATCAGAAAAAAAATTCATATTAACAACATTCGAAATTATCTTAAATATCTCTGTCCAAAATTTAGTAATTTTTACACAATTTGTAAATGAGTGCGTTAAGTTAGCTTCTAAGTGCTGACATTTATCACATATGGCAGATACATTTGAAAAAATACTATGTAGTTTGGATTTTGAATAATGTAGTCTATGTACTATTTTAAATTGTATAAGAGAGTGTCTAGCATTTAACGAGCTGTGGTGTATATGTTGTAAACTTTCATCCCATATTTCAGGTCTAATGATTTGACCTAATTCGTTTTCCCATGATTGCCTATATATTTCTGTCATTGGGACATTGTTTTCCAGTAAAATATTATAAATTATCAATTTTTCTGTGTTCGGGTGTTTATTTAGGCATTCATCTAAAATTTCTGTCTTTCTGTTTCTAATTTCCTGTGTATTTGCTTTTACATAGTCTCTAATCTGTAGATATCTAAAGTAATCTTTTGAATGTAATCCATAAATTTGTTGTAATTCTTGAAATGACATGAAGGAGTTTTCCCTGTAGAGATCTCCCATCTTATTAATTCCATAGTTTTTTCATTGTAAAAAACCTTTGTCCATCATTGAGGGTTTAAATGTAACGTTATTTACAATGGTAAGGTCTAGTGGTATACATTCCAATTTTAGTGTTTTCTTTATTTGTTTCCAGATAAGTATTCCACTTTCTATTATAAGGTTTTCACTATAGGTTTTCTTACCTATTTTAATATTGGCGAATAAAATCGAACTAATTTCAAAAGGTGAACAATCTTCTTTTTCCATTTTTAACCAGGTTGGTTGTTTATCTGTCTCAACAAACCAAAAATTCATATTTTTAATATTAACTGCCCAGTAATAAAACATTCAAAGTTTGGTAGTGTAGACTTCCATTTATTTTTGGTTTACATAAATGTTTTTTAGAAACATAGAAACATAGAAATTAGGTGCAGGAGTAGGCCATTCAGCCCTTCGAGCCTGCACCGCCATTCAATATGATCATGGCTGATCATCCAACTCAGTATCCCGTACCTGCCTTCTCTCCATACCCTCTGATCCCCTTAGCCACAAGGGCCACATCCAACTCACTCTTAAATATAGCCAATGAACTGGCCTCAACTACCCTCTGTGGCAGAGAGTTCCAGAGACTCACCACTCTCTGTGTGAAAAAAGTCTTTCTCATCTCGGTCTTAAAGGATTTCCCCCTTATCCTTAAGCTGTGACCCTTGTCCTGGGCACTTCCCCAACATCGGGAACAATCTTCCTGCATCTTGCCTGTCCAACCCTTAAGAATTTTGTAAGTTTCTATAAGATCCCCTCTCAATCTCCTAAATTCCAGAGAGTATAAACCGAGTCTATCCAGTCTTTTTCATAAGACAGTCCCTGACATCCCAGGAATCAGTCTGGTGAACCTTCTCTGCACTCCCTCTATGGCAATAATGTCCTTCCTCAGATTTGGAGACCAAAACTGTACGCAATACTCCAGGTGTGGTCTCACCAAGACCCTGTACAACTGAAGTAGAACCTCCCTGCTCCTGTATTCTATGGCTCTTATAATCCTAGATAAAGTTGGTGACTATAGAATCAACCTTCTTAAAATTTTTTCTAGGAAGATATATCGGAATCAATTGGAAAAGATATAGTAATTGCGGGAGAAAAATCATTTTTATTGCATTAATTCTACCTAGCATTGAGATAGGTAATGTTTTCCAATATAAAATGTTCTTATTTAATTTATTCAATAAAAGTGGAAAATTGGATTTAAATAAACAGTCAAATCTTTTTGTTACATGAATTCCAATATATTTGATTTTTTCTTTTGCTATCTTAAAAGAAAATTGTTGTAGTATATGTAAGTTATTTACCATTATTGGCATAAGTTCACTTTTATTCCAATTAATACTATATCCTGAAAATAATCCAAATTCAGATATTAATTTTAGTAAATGTGGGATACTAATTTCCGGCTTTGTAATATAAAGCAATACATTGTCCGCATATAAAGACATTTTATTTTCAGTATCTCTGGTGTCATATCTATATATTTCAGGATGTAATCTCACCCGTTGAGCTAAAGGTTCTATTGCAAGTGCAAACAGTAGTGGGGATAGAGGACAACCTTGTCTGCAGCCTCGGAATAGATTAAATTTAGTTGATAGCATTTGATTTGTTATTATTCTGGCTGTTGGATTAGTGTATAATAATTTAACCCAAGTAATAAACTTCTCTCCCAACTTAAAAATTTCCATAACCGAAAACAAATAAGACTATGCCACCTGGTCAAAGGCTTTCTCAGCATCTAGCGAAATAATTACTAGGTCTTTATTAATATCTCTTTTTGAATATATAATATTGTATAATCGTCACAAGTTATATGAGGAATATCGTTTTGGTATAAATCCTGTTTGATCGGGGTGAATTAATTCATTAATAACTGTACTTAGTCTTTGTGCTAATATTTCGGTTAGTATCTTTTGATCAGTATTTAAAAGAGCTATAGCTCTATATGATCCTGGGCCATCCAGGTCTTTGTCTATTTTAGGTATGTGTGTTATAATAGATTCATTTAACGTTTCTGGTAGTTTCTGGTGAGTATAAATGTATTCATAGAGTGTCTTCAGACGTGGTGCTATCAGATCATAAAATGTTTTATAAAATTCCGAGCCTATACCATCTGGTCCCGGTGTTTTACCGTTTTTTAATGATCTGATAGATTCTTCGATTTCTTTTACTGAAATTTCAGCATTTAATGATTCTCTATTTTGTGAATCCAACCCATTCAAATTACATTATTTTAAAAATGTTTCTATTCCTATCTTGTTTTCTGTCGTTTTAGCTGAATATAAATTTTTATAATATTGCAAAAATCTCTCATTAATATCTTTAGGTTGTATTAATGGTTCGCCATTATATGATTTAATCCTATGGTTTATTTTTTTCTCCCTCCATCTTTCTTAATTGACGAGCCAATAATTTTTGAGGTTTATCTCCAAATTCAAATTGTAATTGTTTAGTGTATTGGTAGAGTTTTACAATTTGATCTGAGTATATTTTATTTCATTTATATTTCAGCGCAGCGATTTTATTATGTGTTGTTATGGATGGATTAGCAGCGTTCTCTGTGTCTAATTGTTTAATCTCCTTTTCCAATTCCTGTTGTTCCCTCCAATTCTTTTTATTATAAAATGCTTGAGAAGAAATCATAATTCCACGGGCATATGCTTTAAAAGTTTCCCATAATAGGGAAGAGGATATTTCCGGTTTATAATTTATTTCAAAGAAAATCTTGATCTGTTCTATAATATAATCCTGAGTTGCTTTTAAAAAAATAAAATTTGTGGATTAAATCTCCATTGTCCCCGTTTTTCTGTTTTACCATTTATTTTAATCATAATTGTTAAAGGTGTGTGATCTGAGATTATAATATTATGGTATTTTGAATTGTAAGTAAGTGAGATAAGTTTAGCGTCAACCAAAAAATAATCTATTCTTGTTTAGGTTTTATGTACAGGTGAATAAAAATGAATATTCTCGTCTAGTTGGGTTTTCTACTCTCCAAACATCTTTAATATTACTAGTATCCATATATGCATTTAATATGTCACTGGAATGGGATTTGGTTTTCCTTTGACTTGTGGATCTGTCTAAATAGGAATCTAATGTACAATTTAAATCTCCTCCAACTATTAAGTTATGTTGTGCTATTTCCGGGATGTTGTTAAATATTTTCTTAAAAAACAGTGGACTATCAAAATTTGGTCCATATACATTGACAAGGATCATTTTTTGTGCATTTAATTCTCCTATTACATAATGTATCTGCCATCATTATCAGTTATAGCTGATGTATGTTTGAATAAAGTGCCTTTACGAAATAATATTGCTACGCCTCTTGATTTGTGTGTAAAAGAAGAATGATACGTTTTATCTATCCATTTAGCTTTCAGCCTATGCTCGGCATCTTTTTTTAAATGTGTTTCTTGAATGAAAATCACATCAGCTTTAATTGCTTTTAAATGTGCTAATACTTTACCTCTCTTGATTGGTTCATTAATACCTTTAATGTTCCAGCTACAAAGCGTTATTCCTTCATTCCCCGTATTCATTTTTAAATCTTGCATCTTTTGTCTATGGGGGTCTATAATAGAGCCAATGGTTCAGTTCGACAGACCCGACCTTACACCCGAACTCCGAATAGACGAATTTTAAGACCCTTGGATGTCTCTCACATGTATATCTCCTTTGATCCAATTTGTAACTCCATTCAAACTGAAAATAATAATGATAGTTTATAATAGAAAAGAAAAGAGGTTAGATTAAGAAATTAGTATTGTGCACAAAGAAGGAAAAAACTACATCTAGTATTAGTGTAGTTAGTGCTAGCCATACTTGCATGGCTAACCACCTACCGCCTTCTGTAGTTGATGTTGCGAACTTAACCAGCCCCTTTATTTCTTGGAATTTTTATTCCATAGCAATATTTTACCGGGTGTATTAAATTTAAATTATTCGGATTCCAATAGTCGGAAATGTGAGGATACAAATATTTAAAACTTGTTTGAAAATCTAGTTAAAAAATAAAAATTAAAAAAAACGAAAAGAAAGGAAAAAATAAAATAAAAATGAAAATTACTAGCAAAAAAGAAAGAAGGTTTCCAAAGAGGACAAATGAAATCAAACTCTATATTTGAATCATTCCATTATAAGTAAACATTGGTCATTAGTGATAATTATTAATTCTGATTAGTAAAGATACCATGGTATAATTTTAGTATTTATTAGTTATTTGTATTAGTAGTGCAGTTATACTAATTATTATCCATGGGAGAGTTTCCGATCCACATCTTTCTCCAGCTGCCTTAGTCATCACTTCAATTCCATCCAGTCCTGCAAAGTCGGTTTATTCAATGGTGAGGGATCAAGCATCCTCTCAAACAATCTTCTGAGCAAAGTCCAATGCTTCCACAGGATTGGTGAAAACATGTTCCTTCTTGTTGTACGTGACTCTTAGGGTAGCTGGATAGCTCAGACCATATTTCAAATTCTCCACTTCCCTCAGGATACTTTTGGTCTCATTAAATGCTTTTCGTTTCCTGGAGACCTCTGCTGGGTAGTCTCGATAAATACTGATCCTGTGTCCTTCAAATACAAGACTTCTGTTCTTGATGTTTTTTGCATTATCTCCTCCAAGACGTGGTCGTACTGTACTTTTATTATCATTTGTTGGGGGAGCATTTTGTCTTGTCTGGCGTCTCATCACTCTATGTGCTCGGGCTAGTAAAGACATTTGTTCCAGAGATAAAACTTTCTGCAGTAAATTTGCAGTGAATTCTCGGGGATCTTGATCTTTCTCTTCCCCTTCTGGAATACCTGCAATTCTTAGGTTCTGTCTTCTCTGGCGACCTTCCAATTCAGTACATTTCTCGGTTATTTTGCCCAGTAATTCAGTTAGACGTTGATTTTCAGTAATTAGCTTTGCTGTAGTCTGAGCGCTTGTTTCAGCTAGTTCTTCAAGGTCTTTTATAACAATCGTCTGCTGGTTCAGTGCCTGTTCCACAGGATTCAGCCTTTCTTCAAAGTCAGTTCTCACATTTTTGATTTTATCATTCGTCCCCTTTGCCAGTCCAATCATTATTTCTACGTTTTTTTTTTCAACTCATCCGATGTATTCTTAGTTGTGGTATTAATGATGGTATTAATTTCAAGCTTTAAGTCCATCATTTCCTCCTTGATTTTTTTTATTTCTTCACCAACATTCATCAGCTTTATTTCTTCCCTTAAGCCAGCAATTTCACATGCAATAAAAGTTTTGAGTTCTTCACCTTCCGATTTTTTCATTATTATTTTCGTCACATCTTCTTGGGATAAAGTCCTACCTGAGCCCGGGGGCCTTTTTCTTGTTCCACCGTTTTCTGCCTAGCAACAGCACGAGTTTTCGTTTTTTCAGCGAGGGGGCTGCGCTGCGTAGACATGATAAGTCGCGAGCCTGATGACGTCACTCACGGCAGTCGGTACAGAAGCAGCAGGCAGCAGGTAGGTCGTTTTCTCCCCGGTTTTTCAGCGTTTTTTTCACGGGTGCTGGCTGGCGTTACTCCCTAGCCCTCCATAGCGCCACCGTAAGTTACTAGTAGATTTTAACTGTACAGCATTAAAGCCTAGAAATTATTGTTGGTAATATTAGCATGATCTCCGAGCCACTGGAATACAAGTCTGTAAACTTCAACACCCACTGGAAGTCTGATTGAATTGTAAATTAAAATAGACACTTCCTTCTGACCTTCCAACCCACCTTCATGAATGCCCCACAGCACATGCACTGGATTTATTAGAATTTGAGGTTTAAACATTTTGAGGGTTCATTAAGCGAATGATTCATAAATATTTTTAGAAATGTGTTGTGGTGCATCGTCAGTATATTTTCCATCAAGTCACAGTTTTGTGAGCCTGACAGATATAATGTACAAGAAATGGCCCAGCACTGCAGTCAGCTCAGTATTCAGTGTAAAGAAAATGACAGTGTGCTGTAGTAACTCAGCAGGCCAGGCAGCATCGCTGAAGAACATGGACTGCTGACCTTTCGGGTCGGGTCCCTTCTTTAAAACATCACCTATCCATTATATCCAGGGATGCTGCCTGAGTGACTCCAGCATTTTGTGTCTTTTTTTGGTAAAACATCATCTGCAGTTCTTTGTATCACCTTGGCACTCAGTGTGTTCTGTGTGCCATGTAGGGTGGTCAATCCAGTGGAAGGAACTTTTGCAAAAGAAGCAGCATTTACGTTGTGCTTCGTAATCTTAAGCACGTATTTTCCTTTCCTGATTTATACATGCTTCAATGGGGGGGTGAAGTTGCTTCAAGAGTATTATTGATGCACTGTGATGGCAACCAAGACCCACGACTGCGCAATGATCGCCTTTTGGGTACTTTTTCCACCAAAGTTGAGGTGGTACTTGTCTATATTTCCTAACAGAATCAGAAACTCAGTGACCATTAACACTGTCAAAGGATGATGTATCTACATCTCGCCATATGGTATAACGGTGAGCTCTTGGTACACATTATTTAATGAAAGCACCATCGATGTTTGTAAAGTGGAATTGATGGCACCAGTAGGGGTGGCACAGTGGCACAGTGGTAGAGTTGCTGCCTTACAGCGCCAGAGGTGCAGGTTCGATCCTGACTACGGGTGCTGTCTGTAAGGAGTTTGCACGTTCTCCCTGTGACCTGCGTGGGTTTCCTCCAGGTGCTCCAGTTTCTTCCCACATTCCAAAGAGGTACAGGTTTGTAGATTAATGGGCTTTGGTAAAATTTTCCCTCGTGTGTAGGATAGTACTATCGTGTGGGGTGATCGCTGGTCGGCACGGTGGGCCGAAGGGCCTGTTTCCACGCTGTATCTCTAAAGTCTAAAGTAAAGTCTGAAGTAACGTTAAGAGCGGCTTCCTTGTTAGTTGGTGCAGATAATGGGTGTCGGAGAGTAGAGAACAGGGTCAGTAAGGTACTCTATCCCATGTAGACACAAAATGCTGGAGTAACTTAGTGGGACCTGCAGCATCTCTGGTAACCCTTAACATGACCCATTCCTTCTCTCCAGAGATGCTGCCTGTCCCGCTGAGTTACTCCAGCATTTTGTGTCTACCTCCAGCATCTGCAGTTCTTTCCTCCACACTATATCCGATGTGTTTACTCTTCCTTAATCTTCACCACTACACAATTCTGGCAAATGGACATTACTGTAGTGTTAGTTCATTATGTTTGAAGCTACGCAATGAAGGTGAGTAGGATATCAAACCATAACAGTACCAATATATGATTCTCTCATGGGCAAAGCCATTAATTTGATGTCAGATGTTTGTCGATAATATAACGTAGGATGATAGCCCCAGAATGAGATATCCCTGCAACAATAGATCGATTTCTTTGTCGTTGATATTGCTGTATCTAGTTCAATGGTGTTTTTATGGCCACACGTGTAAACACACAGTGAAATTATTTTCCTTCATTCAGTCCAGTACAGTATTCCCTTCCTAAGCACAACCCCCCACTAGCAAAGTATGCAGAAATCTGCTCAGTATTCCCAGCACTTTCATCATTCAAGTATTTTGCTTTTGATGTATAATCTATTGCTGTTGTAAGCAACAGCTCTGAGCTTTTATTTTCTGCAGAACCGATCAAAAACTCCCTGAGGTAATGTTTGGGGTCGGGACCATTCTCCAAACTCGAGGGGTCCCAACCGGAAACATCGCCAATCCATGTTCTCCAGGGGTGCTGCCTGACCCACTGAGTTACCCCAGCACTTTGTGTCCTTCTTTGTAAACCAGCATCTGCAGTTCCTTCTTTCTACAAATATATTCATGGGACCATCATTTATTTATCCCATAAATATATATCTTTGTTTTAGGCATCTTATCGAAATACCTGAGAAAGAAGCTCTTTCTGTGGGACATTAAGATCCATTGGATGCAGCAATTTGTGCCTCTACTAAATTGGTATGTGCTGCACTCAATTTAAGCAGAAACAATATGTACTAATTTTGACTCTCGTGTTTACAATGGAAGCTTGTATCTGACAGTTTGAAGATGCTATTTCAGCAGCTTCTCTCTGTAACCGCCAATTTCAATCTCAAGGAAACAAGTTTTTGTGGATTTATCTGCAGAGATGTTTTTTGTTACTTGCCGGTTGTTTAAATGCATCTGGGTGAACAATCCATTTCAAAGCTCTCTTCATCGACATTCACAGTGTGAAGAACGTAAAAGGAACTGCTTGCATCATGTATATTTTCACAAAAAGCAATACTCATTGTAAATAGTGGATTTAGTACGTGTTCTTTTTACAGAAGATAAAGTAAGTCAGCCGTTCGTAGGCTTTCTGGATGCAGAAACAAAGAACCATAGAAAAATAGATGCAGGAGTAGGCCATTCGGCCCTTCGAGCCAGCACTGCCATTCAATATGATCATGGTTGATCAACCAAAATCAGTACCCAGTTCATGCTTTTCCCCCCATATCCCTTGATTCCGCTAGCCCTATGAGCTAAATCTAACTCTCACTTGAAGACATCCAGTGAATTGGCCTCCACTGCCTTCTGCGGCAGAGAATTCCATAGGTTCATAACTCTCTGGGTGAAAATGTTTTTCCTCATCTCAGTCTGAAATGGCCTACCCTTTATTCTTAAACTGTGACCCCTGGTTCTGGACTCCCACAACATCGGGAATTATTTTCCTGCATCTAGCCTGTCAAATCCCTTAATAATTTAATATATTTATATAAGATCCCCTCGAATCCTAATTTCCAATGAATACAAGCTCAGTCGACCCATTCTTTCATCATATGTCAATCCCGCCATCCCAGGAATTAACCTGGTGAACCTACGTTGCACTCCCTCATTAGCAAGAATGTCCTTCCTCAAATTAGGAGACCAAAATTGCATATAATACTCCAGGTGCAGTCTCACCAGGGCCGTGTATAACTGCAGTAGAACCTCCTTGCTTCCAAACTCGAATCCTCACGCAATGAAGGCCAACATAGTCTAACGTCGGTAGTGGGGAAACTGCTAGAGTCAGTTATTAAAGATGGGATAGCAGTACATTTGGAAAGTGGTGAAATCATTGGACAAAGTCAGCATGGATGTACGAAAGGTCTGACGAATCTTATAGAATTTTTCAAGGCTGTAACTGGATAAGGGAGAACCAGTGGATGTGTTATATGGACGGGAAGGGAATGGAGGGGTATGGTCTGAATGCAGGTGGATGGGACTAAGGGAAAATAAATGGTCGGTACGGACTGGAAGGGCCGAGAGGGCCTGTTTCCGTGCTGTAATTGTTATATGGTTATATGGTTATATGCCATTAGCTTTCTTCACTGCCTTCTGTACCTGCATGCTTACTTTCAGTGACTGATGTACAAGCACACCCAGGTCTTGTTGACCCTCCATTATACTGCAATGCCCATTTATCCACACATTATACTGCTGCTATCCTTTGCCCACTCACCCAACCTATCCAGGTCACCCTGCAGCCTCATAGCATCCTCATCGCAGCTCACACTGCCACCCAGCTTTGTGTCATCCGCAAACTTGGAGATGTTACATTTAATTCCTCTGTCTAAATCATTAATGTATATATATTGTAAATAACTGGGGTTGCAGCACCGAGCCTTGCAGCACCCCACTAGTCACTGCCTGCCATTCTGAAAAGGTCCAGATCATTCCTACTCTTTGCTTCCTGTCTTGCAACCAGTTCTCTATTCATGTCAATATCCTATCCCCAATACCATGTGCTCTAATTTTGCACACTAATCTCTTGTGTGGGACCTTATCAAAGGCTTTTTGAAAGTTCAGATACACCACATCCACTAGCTCTCCCTTACCCGTTCTATTTGTTACATCCTCAAAAGATTCCAGAAGATTAGTCAAGCGTGATTTCCCCTTCATAAATCCCTGCTGACTGAACGATCCCGTCACTGCTTTCCAAATGCGCCGCTATAACATCTGTAACAATCGACTCTGCCATCTTCCCCACTGCCGATGTAAGGCTAACTGGTCTACAATTCCCCGTTTTCTCTTTCCCTCCTTTCTTAAAAAGTATTGTTACATTACCTGCCCTCCAGTCCACAGGAACTGACCCAGTGTCTATAGAACATTGGAACATTGTGTTGTTACTAGCAGAATTCCACCGCTATTTCTACGGTAACTTGGTAAGTGTTGAGATAAGGTGTGGACTAAGGACAGGTGCATTGTGATGCAACGTGGTACCCTGGTCTTAAATTGCTTCAATGATGCTCTATTGGATTGTAGTTCCTTGTACCCCTTTACCACAGTAAGGTCTAATTGCAATAAATTGTCCTAAAATACAATAAACTGAGCAGTTTCCTCTTTTCTCTTGAGGCAGACAGTTGGCAGAACAGTAGCTCAGTGGTCGATTTGTTGCCTTGCTGAGCCAGAGACCCGGGTTCCATGGGGTGCTGTCTGTGTGGAGTTTGTACGTTCTCCCTGTGACCATGTGGGTTTTCCTTGGGTGCTCCGGCTTGCTCCCTCACTCCAAATGCATGCAGGTTTGTAGGTCAATTGGCTTTGGTGACATTGTAAAATCGTCCCTCGTGTGTGGGATGGTGCTAGAGTACGGGATCGCTGGTTGGCACGGACTCAGTGGGCTGAAGGGCCTGTTTCCAAGCTGTATCTTTAAAGTGAAGCTGTAATGTATCATTCATTCATTCCGAAAGAAAATTGGAATAATAATTGACCAGAGGAAGTCTAAGTGAAGCTGTTCGTAAAATCTCAACAGTCACCATTAAATAAAGTACATTTAAAAAAGAAAATTTAGAGTGTGATGCATATATGTAAAAGGCATCACTTAATGATGCATAGTCGTGTCTGATGGAATTTCATTGTAAGTACTTTTCATTAGCGGTGGAAACCTACACGAAGCTACAGTTTCAAAATACCACGAACACTCCAGGATTTGCTGTTAAATACGAGAAAGTTAATTGTATAATTTTCTGTACCTGATCATCAGAGATGTGAGTAACTTGACTCAATGATTTGAATAATACAGACATTGTAGGGCCTGTTCCTGTGCTGTACTTCTTAGTTTAGTTTAGTTTAGAGATTACGGCGCGTAAACAAGCCCTTCGGCCCACCTAGTCCGCGCCGACCAGCGATCCCCCCCCCCCCCCCACACTTACACTATCCTACACACACTAGGGAAAATTTACAATTATTGCAAGCCTATTAACCTACCACCAACCTGTACGTCTTTGGAGTGTGGGAGGAAACTGGAGATCCCGGAGAAAACCCACGCAGGACACGTGGAGAACGTACAAACTCCGTATGGACACGCACTCATTGTTAGGATCGAACCCGGGTCTCTGACGCTGTAAGGCAGCAACTCTACTGCTGCGCCACCATGCTGCCCGCTTACTGTTCAATGTATTAAACGGAGCAGTGGCTGTACAAGAGGGGGTAGAGTTATATGGTGGGGTGACGGTCAATGTAACTCAGCGGGTCAGGCAGCATCCCTGGGGAACACGGATAGGTGACATTTCTGTTCGGGACTCCTCGAGTTTGAGGAAGGGTCCCGACCTGAGTTTGAGACAAGGGAGGATGATATAAGTGACTGCAAATTTTCAAGTTAGTTGTGCCCTGGTTTTTCTCTATTCATATAGTTCTGAGAGGAAATTCAGACATATGGTGAAGGAATGTGTTAAGAATGGTTTGTGTTAAAATGGAATACTTTGTAATTTTGTCTGTGCCCTTTATGTGGCGACTCTTTGCATACCTTGGGCATACAAAAGAAAGAATATCACTGTGACTTGTCACATATGACAATAATGTATCATTCATTCATTCCGAAAGAAAATTGGAATAATAATCGACCAGAAGGAATTAAACAGAGAGTGTAGGAAGGGACTGCAGATGCTGGTTTTAACAGAAGATAGACACAAAAAGCTGGAATAACTTAGTGGAACAGGCAGCACCTCTGGAGAGAAGGAGTGGGTGACGTTTCAGGTCGAGACTCTTCTTCACACTGCGAGTCAGGGGAAAGGGAAACGAGAGACACACATGATGATGTAGAGAGATATAAAACAATGCATGAAAGATATGCAAAGAAGTAATGATGATAAAGGAAACAGGCTATTGTTAGTTGTTTGTTGGGTGAAAACGAGAAGCTGGTGCGACGGGTGGGGGGGTTGATAGAGAGAGAGGGAATGCCTCGGTTACTTGAAGTTAGAGAAATCAATAGTCATACCACTGCCCAAGCAAAATAAACAGAGAGTGGGCTTTAAGAACAGATTGTGAGCAATTTTGGGCCCCATATCTGAGGAAGGATGTGCTGGCTCTGGAGAGGGTCCAGAGGAAGTTTACAAGAATGATCCCAGGAATGAGTAGGTTATCCTATGATGAGCATTTGTCGGCACTGGCCAGTACTGGCTGGAGTTTAGAAGAATGCGGGGGGGACCTCATTGAAACATACAGAATAGAAGTGGAATAGAAATAGAAGATCCGGAAGTGGCGGCGCTGCGTGCAGCTGCGGCTCACCTGCAGTCCGTCTGTTTTTTTTTTTTTTTTGTCCTTTGTGTCTGTTTTTAGTTGGAATTTTTGGTTTTTTAGGCTGTGTTTGTGTGGGGGGGGGGGGGGAGGTGGGGAGAAACAAGGTTTTTAGTCTCTCCCTTCGGGGGGATGCGACCTTTTCTTGTCGTGTCCCCCGTCACCATCTCCGTCTGTGCTGAGGCCTAATGGCGGAGCTGGTGGCCTCGGAGCTGTGGCGAGCGTTCGGAGCTCCGGTGTTCCAGCGGCGGCGGCGGCCCGGCTTCGGCGCTCCAGCAGTTGCTCCAGCGGGTGTTCCAGCAGCGGCCCGGCATTGGCGCTCTAGCGGCTCCGGCGGGTGTTCCAGCAGCGGCCCGGCTTCGGCGCTCCGGCGGCTCCGGCGGGTGTTCCAGCAGCGGCCCGGCATTGGCGCTCCGGCGGCTCTCCAGCGGGTGCTCCGGCAGCGGCCCGGCTTCGGCGCTCCGGCGGCTCCGGCGGCTCTCCAGCGGGTGTCCCGGCGGCGGCCCGTCTTCGGCGCTCCGGCGGCTCTCCGGCGGCTCTTCAGCGGGTGTCCCGGCGGCGGCCCGGCTTCGGCGCTCCGGCGGCTCTCCGGCGGCTCTCCGGCGGCTCTCCAGCTGGTGCTCCAGCGGCGGCCCGGCTTCAGAGCTCCGGCGGCTCCAACGTTCCCGTGGTCGATCCTGACTGGGAGCTGTGGTGGTGTTCCGGCGTTCTGGCGGCGGCGGCGGTGGCGGCCTGGCTTCGGAGGCCCGGCCGCGGGCCTGGTGGACGATGACATCGAAGGCCTGGATCGCCTCAGTACAGAGGGGGAACAAGTAGGGGAAAATGACAAAGACCTTAAGACTTTTGCCTTCCACCACAGTGAGGAGGTGCTTGGTGAACTCACTGTGGTGGATGTTAAATTATGTGTTTATTGTGTGTTTTGTTTTAATTTATTACATGTTATGACTGCAAGGTAACGAAATTTCGTTCAGACCGAAAGGTCTGAATGACAAATAAAGGAATCTATCTATCTATCTAGTGACAGGCTTGGATAGAGTGGATGTGGAGAGGATGTTTCCATTAGTGGAAGAGTCTACGACTAGAGGTCATAGCCTTAGAATTAAAGGATGTTCTTTTAGGAAGGAGATGAGGAGAAATTTCTTTTTTTTTTTTTTTAATTTTTTTTTTATTATAGAAACAATATATACCGAGTACACTCTTATACGACAATGAAAATTATATAATATACAAAATTATATAATAT
Source organism: Okamejei kenojei (assembly GCA_035221665.1). NCBI lineage: Eukaryota > Metazoa > Chordata > Chondrichthyes > Rajiformes > Rajidae > Okamejei > Okamejei kenojei. Next base: position 61,060,174 of record CM069142.1, read on the forward strand.
TGATTATCAATTGGTACTGTTAGTGTTAATTGTAATGTTATCCATTATACATTTCCTGGTTATTTATTTTGTATAATTGGGAGTGTATGTAGTATATTCCTAAAATAAGCAATATACTCACACTTCTCTCATACCATAGATATTTTTTTCTAATTAGCAAATACAAATCCCCCTAATATAACTACATAATACCCAATCTTAACCAAACTTCTATGATATTCATAATATTTTCATAATATTAAGAATGTTTGTATTATTATTAACTTTATATTTCAAAATTATTATATAGTTGAAAATGCACAATTTTATATAATTACAAATTTATGACATCTATAATCTTTTCATACAAATAATAATAGGTGTATTCATATTAAGAATTTATATATAATATGTTTTCTATATTTTTTTCCCTAATTAAAGACAGAAAAATAGAGAAAGAGAAAAGAGAGTAGAAAATAGAAAAAAAAAAATTGTGAAAAGTTTGATGGAGATTAGAATATTACTAAATAATCCATTCTTGGAGATACATTCATGGTTTATTATATATATTTCTTCATCCATTCAGATATTCAGGCCTCAGTCAAGTCCCTGCACCGAACCATTATGACCCTGTAGATATTTAATGTATGGAGACCAAATCCCTTTGAAGAGATCTAACCTGTCCATAAGGACAAGTCTCAATCTCTCCAAGTGAAGTGTCTCCGTCATTTCTGTATTCCACATTTTAATTGTTGGGGATATAGGGCCTTTCCAAAATTTTAATATTAATTTTTTCCCAATTATTAAAGAATAGTCGATAAAAGTTCTTTGATTCCTTGTGATTATTTGTTCCGTTTCCGGTATTCCAAGTATGATTAACTTTGGGTCAGGAATCATAGTAATATTAACAACATTCGAGATTATCTTAAATATTTCATTCCAATATTCTACAATCTTCGTACAATTAGTAAATGAATGTGACAAATTTGCTTCTAAGATTTGACATTTATCACATATAGGTGATAATTTTGGAAATATATTATGTAATTTAGATTTGGAATAATGTAATCTATGTAAAATTTTAAACTGTATAAGAGCATGTTTAGCATTTAACGAACAGTAATGTATGTGTTGTAAGCTTTCGTCCCATATTTCTGGGCTTATTATTTGACCTAATTCATTTTCCCAACGCTGTCTGTGTATTTCCGATGATGGAATATCACTTTCCAACAAAATATTGTAAATGTATGATATCATTTTTTCTGTATTTGGATGTTTATTCAAGCATTCATCTAAAATTTCACTCTTTCTATTTCTAAATTCTTGTGTATTTGCAGAGATATAGTTTCTGATTTGTAAGTATCTGAAATAATCATTATTATGAAGCCCGTAAGCTTGTTGTAATTCTTGAAATGAGAGAAAAGAATTTTCCCTATAAAGATCCCCTATATTTAAAATTCCTTTATTTTAACATTGTATAAAAGCCTTATCCATCGTTGAGGGTTTAAACGTAAAATTGTTGGCAATAGTAAGACCTAGCGGTATAAATTTTAGTTTTAATGTTTTCTTTATTTGTTTCCAAATACGTATTCCACTTTCTATTATCAAGTTTTCACTATAAATTTTCTTAGGTACATTAGTATTAGCAAATATTATAGAGCTAATTTCAAATGGAAAACAGTCTTCTCTTTCCATTTTTAACCAGTTTGGTTTATTATCTGTTTCTTCTAACCAGAAATTCATATTTTTAATATTAACTGCCCAATAATAAAACATAAAATTTGGTAATGCTAAACCCCCGTTTATTTTAGCTTTACATAAGTGTTTTTTATTTATTCTATGGTTCTTATAATCCCAGATAAAGTTAGTGACTATAGTGTCTACTTTTTTAAAAAAAATTTTAGAGAGATATATCGGGATTGATTGAAATAAATATAATAATTGTGGGAGGAAAATCATTTTTATTGCGTTTATTTTACCTAACATTGAGATAGGTAAACTTTTCCAGTATAAGATATTTTTATTTAATTTATTCAATAATAACGGGAAATTAGACTTAAATAGAGAGTCAAATCTTTTTGTAACAAAAATACCAAGATATTTAATATTTTCATTTGTTATCTTAAAAGGAAATTGTTGTAATATCTGTAAGTTATTCATGGTTATTGGCATAAGTTCACTTTTATTCCAATTGATACTGTATCCTGAAATTAAACCAAATTCCTTTATTAGTTTTAACAAATTACGGATACTTATTTCCGGTTTAGTAATATAAAAGTAATACATCGTCCGCATATAACGAGATTTTATTCTTAGTATCTTTAGTGTCATATCCATATATTTCCGGGTGCAATCTTACCCTTTTGAGCAAGAGGTTCGATTGCTAACGCAAACAGTAATGGTGATAAAGGACAGCCTTGTCTACAACCTCGAGATAAACTAAACTTAGTTGATAACATATGGTTTGTTGTTATTCTAGCTGTTGGGTTTGCATATAATAATTTAATCCAAGTAGTAAACTTATCACCAAGCTTAAAAGCTTCCATCACCGAAAATAAATAAGGCCATTCCACCTGGTCAAAAGCTTTTTCTGCATCCAACGAGATAACTACTAAGTCTTTTTTATCACTTCTTTTCGAGTATATGATATTAAATAACCGTCTTAGATTATATGATGAATATCTTTTAGGTATAAATCCTGTTTGATCAGGATGAATTAATTCGTTAACAACTTTGCTTAATCTTTGTGCAAGTATCTTTGTTAAAATTTTTGATCCGTATTTAATAAAGCAATTGCTCTATATGATCCTGGGTCATCCAAATCTTTATTTATTTTGGGTATAAGTGTTATAATAGATTCGTTCAATGTATCTGGTAATTTCTCTTGTGTATATATCTGTTCGTATAATGATTTTAAATATGGGACCATTTGGTCATGAAAAATTTTATAAAATTCCGAACCTATACCATCTGGTCCTGGAGTTTTACCATTTTTTTAATGATTTAATAGATTCTTGGATTTCTTTTATTGAAATATCAGCATTTAATAGTTCTCTATTTTGTAAATCTAATTCTTTTAAGTTACATACATTTAAAAAGGCATCTATTTCTGTTTTATTTACTGTCGCTTTACCAGTATACAGGTTTTTATAATATTGCATAAATCTTTCATTAATATCTTTGGGTTGTATTAATAATTCACCGTTTTGTGATTTAATCCTATGTATAATTTTTTCAGCTTCAATTTTCCTTAATTGTCGAGCCAATAATTTTTGTGGTTTGTCTCCAAATTCAAACAGCGATTGTTTAGTATGTTGATAATATTTTAAAACTTGATCAGTGTATATTTTGTTTAATTTATACTTCAATGCTACAATTTTATTATGTATTATTATATCTGATTTTGTTGCATTCTGTATATCTAATTGTTTAATCTCCCTTTCTAAGTCCTGTTGTTCCTTCCGAATCTTTTTATTATGGAATGCTTGTGAAGAAATCATAATTCCTCGAAGATATGCTTTAAATGTTTCCCATAATAAAGAGCGAGATATTTCTGGTTGATCATTTATTTCAAAAAACATCTTAATCTGAGTTATAATATATTCCTGAGTGGTTTTATTTTTTAAAATTTGTGGGTTAAGTTTCCATTGTCCTAGATTTTCTGTTTTACCATTTTATTTTAATTTTAAATGTTAATGGCGCATGATCTGAAATTATAATATTATGATATTTAGATTCGTAAGTAAGTGAAATAAGCTTTGCATCTACCAGAAAGTAATCTATTCTTGAATAAGTTTTATGTACTGGCGAGTAAAAGGAATATTCTCGACCAGTAGGATTTTCTGTTCTCCAGACATCTTTAATATTAGTCGTTTGGATGTATGCGTTTAATAAATCACTAGTATGTGATTTAATTTTTCTTTGTTTTGAAGATCTATCTAAATAAGGGTCTAATGTACAATTAAAATCTCCTCCAATTATCAAATTGTAATGTGTTAATTCCGGAATATTATTGAGTACTTTCTTAAAAAATAAAGGACTATCAAAATTTGGTCCATAGATATTAACGAAAATCATTTTTTCCCTATTTATTTCTCCTATCACAATAATGTATCTGCCATCTTTATCAGATATAGTAGATGTATGCTTAAATAAAGTACCTTTACGAAATAATATTGCTACGCCTCTTGATTTATGCGTAAAGGAAGAGTGATATATTTTGTCTATCCATTTGGCTTTCAGCCTATTTTCAGCGTCTTTCTTTAGGTGAGTTTCTTGAATATAAATTACATCAGCTTTAATTGCCTTTAAGTGTGTCAATATTTTTCCTCTTTTTATTGGTTCATTGATACCTTTAACATTCCAACTGCAAAAGGTTAATCCCTCATTCCCATATTTCTTTTTAAATCCTGCATTTTAGATTTGTGGGAATCTAGAATAGAGTCCAAGGGTCCGTGCAGTAGACCTAACCTTACACCCGAACACCGAATAGATGAATTTTAAATCTCTTTTATGTACTTCACGAATATATCTCCATTGTTCCAGTGTATAGCTCCATTCAAACTGAAAGATATAATAAGCATTAAAAGGATAGTGAAGAGTAGAAAAAAGAGATTAATAGAGTGCATAAAGAGTGAAAAAACTACAAATGAAATATTTGTAGTTTGTGTTAGCCATACTATATTGGCTATCCATCTAAATGCTTCCGGCATTGATGTTATTAATTTAGCCAGCTCCTAGATTTAAGGAATTATTATTCCATAATAATATTTTAACGGGGATATAATATTAAAGAAATGAAAGGAGTGATATTAATCATCATAAAAGTATGTATATCTAAAATTAATTTAAAAATCTAATTATAAAACCACAGGTAAAAAAGTTTTTAAAATACAAAAAATAATAAAAATCATTATTAAAAAAGAAAAAAATAAGGGGATTCCAAATTTAACAAGACATAAGATATTAATTATTAGTAATATTAATTAGCAATAGTGAACAATCTTGGTTAATAATAATCATAGTGATAATAAAACCGCGTTATGATTTTAGTATGTGTGTTATTTGTTTGTGTTAGTTATATATTATGACTAATTGTCAATGTTCAGCGAGCATCTTCAAATCCGGGAAAACATTTCGTTCCATACGACATTGTCCATTCCTTCTAGTTTCTTCTAATTCCATATTATCGTATGAAGTCTCATAGAATGTTAAGAGACCGTACTAGGTCTTTAAAAATAGTAAAAGACAATATGTTTGCTTGTAGATGAATTTCAAGGGTGAAACTGCTTTGCAAATTCCATTGCTTCTGTTGGAGTCTTGAAGAAATGTTCCACGTTGTTATAAGTAACTCTTAGGATGGCTGGGTAATTCAAACCGTATCTCAAGTTTTCTACACCCCTCATAAGGTTTTTTGCTTCGTTAAACGCTTTTCGTTTTCTGGCAACCTCTGGGGGATAGTCTCGATAGATACTGATTCTTTGTCCTTGAAACATCAGATTCTTTGTTCCCAAAGCTCTCCGCATAATATCCCTCCAGGATAAAATCATATTGTAATTTTACAATCATTTGTCTTGGGGGGGCATTTGTACTGGTCTGTCTTCTGCCGACTCGATGTGCACGAGCTAATACAGGCATATCATCCAAAGATAAAACAGCTTGCAGTAATTTAGCAGTGAATTCTCGAGTGTCTTCGTATTTCTCTAGACCTTCAGGAATCCCTGCAATCCTCAAGTTCTGCCTTCTCTGATAGCCTTCTAGCTGAGTGCATTTATTTGTTACTTTAGATAACAACTCCAGTAGACGTTCTTGTTCTGTTATCAGCTTTGCTGTAGACACAGTACTAGCCTCCGCTATCTTTTCAAGGTTTTTCATGCCATCAGCTTGTTGTTCGACCACATTTGCAATAGGATCAATCTTATTTTTGAAAGTCTTTTTTAACATTTTCAAGTTTAGCCTCCATCTTGCGTTCCATATTATTGATCATATCAATAAATTCATTCTTCAATTTTTCTGATTCTTTCTTGAACTTATTATCAATTTGTGTCTTTGTATCTTTTTGAAATTCACTCCATTGATTTTTCATCGTCCATCTGATTATTAATTTGACAAATTTCTTCCTTTATATCTCCCTTTATTTCTTTCATTTCTTGCTTTATTTCTTTCATTTCTGCCTTGAACTCTCGCTTTAAATCAGTCATCTGATGAGAAATAAAAGCTCTCAAATCCTCACCTCCTGTGTCTGCTTTCCTGGAGACATCTTCCAGGGAGCTGGCCCTACTCGAGTCCGAGGCTTCTCCCAGGCCTTCTCCCGCTTTCGCCCGGGTTTTTCGACCTTTTGTCTTGTCGGTAGGGCTCCGTGCCGTCATGGTTTGTCGCAGGGCTGATGACGTCACTCTGGTACCGTCGATGTTGAGGCGGCAGACAGTGTAAAGCAGGCAGTCGGTAAGTCTTTTTAAGTCCCCGTTTTTTCCAAAATTTTTACGGAGCTGGCTGACGCTATGCTTTAAGACTCCATAGCGCCACCGGAAGTCGAGGAGAAATTTCTTCAGTCAGGGGATGGTGAATCTGTGGAATTATTTGCCGCAGAAGGCTGTGGAGGCCAAGTCAGTGGATATTTTTAATGCAGATAGATAGATTCTTGATTAGTACGGGAATCAGAGGTTATGGGGTTAGGTGGGAGAGATAGATCAGCCATGATTGAATGGCGGAGAAGACTTGATGGGCCGAATGGCCTAATTCTACTCCTATTCCTCATGATCTTATGACCTTATGATTTCCAGAATTGTTGGAAATGTGTGACGATGTACTGCAAGGTTTCTGGTGATAATCCTGTCATTGCTTTGGATAAAAGCATGCTAAAGGATATCAAGATGGCACGACTTCCATATGAAGAAAGACTGGATAGACTCGGCTTGTACTCGCTGGAATTTAGAAGATTGAGGGGTGATCTCATAGAGACTTACAAAATTCTTAAGGGGTTGGACAGGCTAGATGCAGGAAGATTGTTCCCGATGTTGGGGAAGTCCAGGACAAGGGGTCACAGTTTAAGGATAAGGGGGAAGTCTTTTAGGACCGAGATGAGAAAATCGTTTTTCACACAGAGAGTGGTGAATCTGTGGAATTCTCTGCCACAGAAGGTAATTGAGGCCAGTTCGCTGGCCATATTTAAGAGGGAGTTGGATGTGGCCCTTGTGGCTGTAGGGATCAGGGGGTATGGAGAGAAGGCAGGTACAGGATACTGAGTTGGATGATCAGCCATGATCATATTGAATGGCGGTGCAGGCTCGAAGGGCCGAATGGCCTGCTCCTGCAACTAATTTCTATGTTTCTATGTTTCTAAGATAGGAAGACCAATCGATTAAATAAGAACACTGGAATTATGCCAGGGAGTGTGTGAAATAGGAAGAGTTGGATGCATTTTGATGTCTGCTAGAAGGTCAGAAGGTCATAAGGGATAGGAGCAGAATTAGGCCATTTGGCCCATCAAGGCAGATCTGTCTCTCCCCCAACCCCATTCTCGAGCCTTCTCCCCATAATGCCTGATACCCATACCAATCAAGAATCTATCTATCTCTGCCTTAAAAATGCGATGTGTGAAGAAACTGTTTACTCGTACTCTGCACTGAAATCGATCATTGAAAACCGCAGTCCACATTGAAGTCTGAGCTACAGAACATGGGGGATAGGAATGAAAGATCAGTCTATGTAAAACCTTAAGGGCCCGTCCCACCAGCATGCGATTGCATGCGTCTAGCGCGGCCAAACATGGTTGCTTGAGGCGTACGGCCTCGCGGGGCCAGTCCTACTTCGATCGGCGGAGGCGTATGGAGTTGTGCGAGGCTGGTCCCGACATCGCGCGGGGCTCCAAAAATCTTGCACTGTCTGAAAATCCCGCACGCCAACGGCCTGTCGGCCCGCAGGCGCATTGAAGGTGTATGCAGCATCTCGACGTCGTACGCGGCGTCTTTACGGCGCACGCCTAGCGCGTGGCATTGTGCTATGATGCCTCCGTCCGGCATGCCGTTGCGTGATGACGTCATCGCCCGACGCCGTGCGACGTCCAAATTCACTCGGCCCGCCTCCTGCCCAGCTGATTGGTGAGTATGATGTCGGGACCAGCCCCGCACAACTCCACACGCCTCCGCGGTTCGAATTGGGACCGGCCCCGCGAGGCCGTACGCCTCAAGCGGCAACGTTTGGTCGCGCTAGACGCATGCAATCGCATGCTGGTGTGACAGGCCCTTTACTATGATCTCATTCGAGAACTGGGCATCACACCATAGAATAATAAATAGGTTGATTGAAGGTACCGTGAGGAATCACCAGGACAGCATTAGTTTAGTTTAGTTTAGAGATACAGCACGATAACAATTCCTTCAGCCCACCGAGTCCGTGCCGACCAGCGATCCCCGTACACCATCACTATCCTGCACACTAGGGACAATTTACAATCTTTACCGAAACTAACCTGTACGTCTTTGGAGTGTGGGAGGAAACCGGAGCACCCGGGGAAGGTCACGGGGAGAATGTACAAACTCCGTACAGACAGCACCCAAAGTCAGGATCGAACCCGGGTGTCTGGCGCTGTAAGTCAGCAACTCTACCGCTGCGCCACCGTGCTGCCCCATGTGAGCTATGAGCCCCTATAGGTTATGAGAAAGTACAAAAAATGCTGAAAATTATGAAAGGAAGGATCAAAGAAACAAAGCACAAGGTGCTGGAGCAATAGAGTGGATCAGGCAGCATCTGTGGAGGGAATGGATGGGCAATGTTTTGGGTTGAGATAATTAAGACTGATTCAGAAAAGATAAACGCGAACACACTTTTTTCAGTGAATATAAAGTGCAGTTACTATCACAATGTTTATAAAACATCTGGACGGGTACATGGATAGGATAGGTTTAGAGAGATATGGGCCAAACACAGGCAGGTGGGACTAGTGTAGATGGGGCAGGTTGGTCGGTGTGGGCAAGTTGGGCTGAAGGGCCAGTTTCCAGGCTCGATTACTCTATGACGCCATAATTTCCAACTCTGACCGGTTGGGCCAAATGGCTGTGTCCATCATGCAACTGGACTCTCCTGGACTCTCCCACAAGTGGAAACATCCTCTCCGCATCCACTTTATCCAGGCCTTTGACGAGTCTTGGTGCTTCATGATAAAATGGATGATGATGTATCCAGTGTTCACTCAATGTGGTGGAGCCCCCGGCAATTCCCAGACCTGACCCCTCCATTGTCTTCACGGGAGAGGCAATTTTCCCCTCACGAACAGGAAGTCCTGTTCCGCCCGGAATTACCGTAAATTTAATTTGCTCCAGTTTCTGTTGCGTTTTGAGCAATATACTTTTTCCTAAATTGTGACCTTGACCGGAGCTCATGCATTCAAGTTAATTCACTTATTGCATCGTTATCTATTTCCTTGTCTATTTTCATGCACCACATCGTGTTTTTATTCAGTCTTCATTCACTTCCGCTGCAAAAATCAATTTAATTGCTTTGTATGCTTCAACTAATTTGTGACTTTAGGCTTGAAACCACCCCCGTATTCAGCACAAATGCTCTTTGTTGTCTGCATGCGGACTGCTGAGGTAAAGAGACTTAATTGTACACCATACGCCAAAACCACAACAGATCTATAAGTTAACACAAAAATATCTGTTCAGACTCTATGGTTCCTACCTTCCAGAGCCATCCCAACTCTTAGCACTTATGTTCGCATCAGGTAACCATTTCAATCAGCCCCTAATGCCCCTGTCCCACTTAGGAAACCTGAACGGAAACCACTGGAGACCTTGCGCCCCACCCAAGGTTTCCATGAGTCGCCAGAGGTTTTGGTCACTCGCCTGGAAAGCCTCGACCGAAGGATGAGCTGCATCTACCGACCGCACACACACACACACACACACACAAACACATCGCGAAGGTGGGGGCCAGGGACAGCGGAGGAGCGCTGTCTGCGCGATGAAGAGGAAGATAAGCGGCTGCCACAGAGCACGGTAAGTCCTTTAGAGAGGGAGGGAGGGAGGGAGAGAAGGCGAAAGAAGGGGAGAGAAGGACAGAGAAGGGGAAGAGAAGGGGAGAGAAGAGGAGAGAGAAGGAGAAAGAACGGGGGAGAAGGGGAGAGAAGGGGGGAGAAGGAGAATGAAGGGGAGAGAAGGAGAGAGAAGGAGAGAGAAGGAGAAAGAAGGGGAGAGAATGGGGGTAGAAGGAGTGGAGACAGTTTTAAGAAGTTTAATAAAGTTAGCGGGCATTTTTACCTTCCGGCGGATAAATAGCGACCCCACTCCACTGGCTTCGACCAAATGGCAACCTATTTTTAGTCGAGGCCAGTTTTGAATTTGTTGAAATAATCGCAGGAACATAGAAGAAGCCTCGACTACGCGGAAACCACTTTCGACCATTAGGGAGAGTGACCAAAACCTCCAGGAACCTCACGGAAACCTCCGGGAACCTCACGGAAACCTTGGGTGGGGCGCAAGGTCACCAGAGGGTTTCCGTTCAGGTTTCTTTTAAAGTGACAAACATCTTTCCAACGACCACTTGCTATCTGCAACATGTTACCTTTCTGGCAGAGACCAGCAAATGAATGAATTAACACAAAATGGGCCCCATCTCCAGATACCTTCCCCTGCAACCGCAGGAGATGCAACACCTGTCCCTATGCCTCCTCCCTCCACTCCATCCAGGGACCCCGGCAGTCCCTTCAGGTGAGGCACAGGTTCACTTTCTCTTCCTCCAACCTCATCAACTGTATCTGCTGTTCTCGATGTGTACTCCTATATATTGGCGAGACCAAGCACAGACTGGGCGATCATTTCGTTGAACACCTATGCTTGGCCTACACGATCTCCTGGTTGCCAAACATTTTAACTCCACTAGATAGACACAAAATGCTGGAGTAACTCAGCGGAACAGGCAGCATCTCTGGAGAGAAGGAATGGGTGACGTTCCCCCTCCCATTCCCACACTGACCTTTCTGTCCTGGGCCTCCTCCACTCTCAGATTGAAGCCACAGGCAAATTGGAGGAACAGCACCTCATATTTCACCTGGGCAGCTTACAACCCATGAGTAATGATTTCTCTAATTTCAAGTAACCCTTGCATTACCTCTCTCTCTGTCCCTCTCCCACCCTAGTCATCCTGCTAGTTTCACTGTTCGTATCCCTTCGTTATCACTTCCTCCACAACCAACAACTCCACCTATCTTTGGTCAATGGTGCCGGCTCTGATTTGTCCTGTACCTTTTCATACCCCTAGTTTCCCTCTCCCCTGTAAGACTCCCAGTCTGAAGAAGGATCTCGACCCGAAATGTCACCTATTCCTTTTCTCCAGAGATGCTGCCTGACCCGCTGAGTTACTCCAGCATCTTGTGTCTATTTTCAGTGTAAACCAGCATCTGCAGTTCCTTCCTACACAGGATTGCAGGTTAGTTGGCTTTGGTAACATTGTAAATTGCCCGTAGTGTATAGGATTGTACTCGTGTACGTGGGGATCGCTGGTTGTCGCGGACTCGGTGAGCCAAAGGGCATGTTTCCACGCTGTATCTCTAGAGTTTTAAAAACATAGAAACTTAGAAAATAGGTGCAGGAGTAGGCCATTCGGCCCTTCGAGCCTGCACTGCCATTCAATATGATCATGGCTGATCATCCAACTCAGCATCCCGTACCTGCCTTCTCTCCATACCCCCTGATCCCCTTAGCCACAAGGGCCTCATCTAACTCCCTCTTAAATATAGCCAATGAACTGGCCTCAACTACCTTCTGTGGCAGAGAATTTCACAGATTCACCACTCTCTGTGTGAAAAATGATTTTCTCATCTCGATCCTAAAAGACTTCCCTCTTATCCTTTTTTTTTCCACTTTAGTTTTTATTGCTTTTATGCATACACAAATATAACTGCGAAACATGCAACATTACCATGAAACGTACAACAGTGTAGCGGGGGGTTCAGTTTACAATTAATGATGTAGGAAACAGAACTATTTTCATATTAAAACATTTTCCAATAACTTACATTATTGTCTATAAAATTATACAGTGTTGATGTCTTTATTTCTATACCTAATCCGTTTTTCCCATTTTCTGTTAAACTCGTCTTCTTTCACTCTTAGAGAATATGTCATTTTCTCCATGACAAATATTTCCTGTACTATGTCTAACAATTGTCTAAGTCTGGGTGTGTCCGCTGCAAGCCAGTTTCTTGTAATGGCCTTTCTGCCAGCTGTGAGTAGGATTTTAACCAAGTAATGGTCTTCCTTCAGCACCAGTGTATTTATATTACCCAGGTATAAAATGGAACACTTCTTGCAGACTATATATCCTAATACCTCCGTTAATTCTGAATTCACTCTGTCCCAAAATGGTTCTATTTATGGGGCAACTCCAGAAGATATGTGCATGGTTTACGTCTGTTTGGCCACATTGCCTCCAGCATGTTTGCTGCCTTAGAATTTGCTTGCTTTTTTATGTTAGGCGTAATAAAGAAACAAATCAAATTTTTCCAATTAAATTCTCTCAAATGTTGTGAATTGGTGGATGTCTGTAGTGTTACACACATATGATGCCATTCTTCTTCTGAGATTGTAATGTTCAATTCCTTTCCCACTTAAATTTTACATAAAATGTAGTTTTAGCTTGACATTCCATTAAACTATGATAAAGTTTAGAAATAATCCTTAATGTTTTTTGATGATACGTACTAACTATCACTTCTATCACTGGATTCTTTTCTTCTAGTGCCTCCCTTTTCATCTTTTTATTGTAATAATCTCTCAGTTGGAGGTATCTAAACAAGTCTTGGTTCCGAAGTGCAAATCTATCCTTCAAATCTTGAAAACTTCTTAGGTCTCCATTTTCAATAACAGTACAAAATGCAGTCATTCCTTTCTTCATCCACTCTTTAAATGTTGAGTCATACATCGCTGGTTTAAATTCATTATCCAAAGCTATCCATCTTAAAAACTTTTTTGTCGTTTATTCAGTTTAAGTTGTCTGGTAAGAGTGAACCAGGTTTCTAAAGTAAATATCGTTATTGGATCGATTATACTCCTGATATGTCCAGGAAGCGCTTTTTCTCCCAAAAGTGTTTGGATGTGGAAGTCAGGGATATATGTCTCAATCTCTTTCCACCTAGCTATATAGCTGTCCTCACACCAATTAATTAGTGGTCGAAGTTGGGCTGCATAGAAATATATCCTAAAATTTGGAAGTGCCATTCCACCTTTGTCCTTTGGCAACTGGAGTGTAGTGTATCGAATTCTGGCCTTCTTTCCTCCCCAAATAAATCTAGATATTAATTTATCCCATTCCGTGAATTGTTTTAATGGTACCTCTATTGGCAGAGATTGAAACAAGTACAATAGCCTTGACAAAATATTCATTTTCACCACATTTATCTTACTACTAAAATCCATTGGGTAGGTGGACCATCTTTCTATATCCTTTCTTATGTTTTGGTTGATGTGATTATAATTGGCCCCATACAACATTGATATATTTTTTGTTATATGTACCCCTAGGTATTTGATTGATTTTGAATCCCATTTAATATTATAATTTTATTTGATTTCTTCTGGAGGAGGACAATTAAATAGGAGGATTTGAGTTTTTGAAATATTCACTTTATATCCTGCATAAAAATTAAATTTATCTATGATCCCCATCATCCTTGAAAATGAGGTGTTTACTTCCGTGAGATACATCATTACATCATCTGCGAAAGGGCCAATTTTATGTTCTCTGTCTCTTATAGTTATTCCCCTCAGTTCCCTATCTTGACGAATCTCTTGAGCCAATGGTTCAATATATATAGCAAACAGGGTAGGGCTAAGAAAACATCCCTGTCTCGCTCCTCTTCCTAACACAAATCTCTCAGTTAAGGACCCATTCACCTTTACTCTTGCAGTTGGTTGCTGGTAAATTGCTTTAATAACTTGAATTGACTCTTCGCTAAAGCCAAATCTTTATAGTGTTTGATATAAGAATTCCCAATTAACCCTATCAAAAGCCTTTTCTGCGTCTAGACTTATCAGGACAGCACGCATACTTTCCTTTTGAATCTTGTGTATTATATGTAGGGTTCTTCTAATGCTGTCCTGTGTTTGTCTGCCTATTATAAAACCAGTCTGGTCTTCATCAATTAAATCTGGCATGAACTTTTCAAATCGTTTGGAGATAATTGAAGAATATAATTTATAGTCCACATTTAGAATTGATATCGGTCTGTAGTTGGTACAATTTTCCTTGTCTTTGTTCTCTTTGGGGATTAATGTTATAATTGCCTCTTTCCATTGCCTCGTGTCTTGCCTTCTTTGATAATCCAGTTAAAGGTTCTCAGAAGAAGTGGGTTCAGCTCATTCCGAAATATTTTATACCATTCTATAGGGAAACCGTCGCTGCCTGGGGCCTTGTTTGATTTCATCCTACCAATTGTCTTCTCTATCTCCTCCAGTGATACTTCTGCTGTGATTATTTTATTTTGTGTCTCTCCAATACAGGGCAGATCTATAGTACTTAAAAAAGTCCTCATTGATTCCCTATCTACTGTAGATGTTTGTGTATATAATTATTTATAATATTCCTGGAAGATATATTCTATTTCTTTTGGATCACTCTTCAAATTCTGTGTACAAGGGTCCTTAATTTTGTGTATGGTGTGGTCAGCCTGTTGTTTGAGCAGCCTTTGTGCAAGTATTTTAGTGGATTTAGGGCCAAGCTCATAATGTGCCTGTTTTACAAATCTTGCTTTTTTTCTCCACCTCTTGACCCAATATTTCCCCTTATCCTTAAGCTGTGACCCCTTGTTCTGGACTTCGCCAACATCGGGAACAATCTTCCTGCATCTAGCCTGTCCAACCCCTTAAGAATTTTGTAAGTTTCTATAAGATCCCCCCTCAATCTTCTAAATTCTAGCACGTACAAGCCGAGGCTATCCAGTCTTTCTTCATATGAAAGTCGTGCCATCCCAGGAATCAGTCTGGTGAACCTTCTCTGTACTCCCTCTATGGCAAGAATGTCTTTCCTCAGATTAGGAGACCAAAACTGTATGCAATACTCCAGGTGTGGCCTCACCAAGACCCTGTATAACTACAGTAGAACCTCCCTGCTCCTATACTCAAATCCTTTTGCTATGAATGCTAACATACCATTCACTTTCTTCACAGCCTGCTGCACCTTCATGCCTACTTTCAATGACTGGTGTACCATGACACCCAGGTCTCGTTGCATCTCCCCTTTTCCTAATCGGCCTCCATTCAGATAATAGTCTACTTAACCTCACATTTATCCACATTATACTGCATCTGCCATGCATTTGCCCACTCACCCAACCTATCCAAGTCACCTTGCAGCCTCCTAGCATCCTCCTCACAGCTAACACTGCCCCCCAGCTTTGTGTCACCCGCAAACTTGGAGATGTTGCATTCAATTCCCTCATCCAGATCATTAATATATATTGTCTTCATCATCTAAATCTCAAATCTCCCACAAATGTAATCATAGATCACAAAATAACAGTTCAGACTTGATTGTTCCTGGACTCCAGAACAATCCCAGTACAGTATATATAACTCACAGCACTCTTTTGGGCAATCGTTTAAATCGGTCCCAAAAATGCGAAACATCTTTCCAGTTGCAAACTTGCAGCATGCTAATCATTCTGTGGAGTTTGGGCTGAGACAAGCGTTTACTTGAGAGTTTGCACCTCATTAAATTCCCTTCCAACTGGTGTTTGAATGCAGGTTTGCACTTTAATGGACTTGAGATTAATGACAAAAGATGGGCTTCTTAAATGAACAGCAACCTCATTAAGATGCAAATAGTGTGGAAACGAGGAACTGCAAATGCTGGTTTACAAAAAGATACACAAAGTACTGGAGTAACTCAGCGGGTCAGACAGCATCTCTGAAAGACAGCCTGTCCCACTGAGTTTCTTCAGTACTCCCAAACTTTGTATCTCTTGACTATGACATTCCTCCCAGACCGTGATATACCATCAGTTTAGTTTAGTTTACACACAGAGCATTGAAACAGGCTCCTCGGCTCCCCGAATCCATGCTGACCATCAACAGTTCACACTGTCCACCAAGATGCAGGACAGAACGTCACAAGCGATCCTTCTTCCCTGTGGCTATCAAACTGTACAACTCCTCCCCCATTTGTCGTGAGATAGACCGAGACTGACTACCCTCTCCTCTCTCCCCTTCCCCCTTCCCCCCCCTCCCTCCCTACCCCCACCCTCCCCAATCTTTCCACATCCCCAATCCTTTCCACTCGTCACATTAATTTCATGTTTCATGTATTTTGTGTATTTATGATTGTTGGCAGATCAATTTCCCTCCTGTGATAAATAAAGTTCTATCGTATCATAATTCTACATTATTCCACTTTCCCATCTCCTCCCTACACACTAGGGGCAAGTTATATCGGGGCAATTAACTTGCAAGACCGCACGTCTTTGGGGTGTAGGAGGAAACTGAAGTACCCAGAGGAAACCCACGCGGTCACAGGGATAATGTGCAAACTCCACAAAGACAGCACCCAGGATCAAACCATGGCCTCCGCCGCTGTGTGACAGCAACTCTAGCAGCTGCACTATTGTGCCGCCCAATTGGATTGGGCCAAGCGTCAATCCCATTCATATATTGAAATCAAAAGAGAATTGTGGTCTTACAATCTAATTCATGCATTGTTACACTTCGCAATATACTTTTGATCAAAGCAGTGTCAAAACATACACGTTCTGTGCTAAAGGCTTTTAAAGGCTGCTGTTGATCTCCTGAATGTGTTTCTCATGGAAGAAAGCTAGACTGACCCAAATAATTTAGCGTTTAATCTATAACCATTCTCAAATCTTTTTATTCCTAGGATCCAACAGAACGATACATTTTTCTGTTTCACATTTCGATACGTCCTGCCTCAGATTTATTCCCCCAAATCATCTAAATCTCAGTTCTCCTACAAATGCATGTGTATGTTTGAAAGAGCGAAGGCTGCGGACGCCAATAGGATCAACAAACTCATCAGGAAGGTTGGCATTGTCCTGCGGGCGGAGTTGGATTCATGGGAGGTGGTCTTGGAGGGGAGGATGCTCCTCAAACTGCGGAGCATCGTGAACAATACAGCTCACCCCCTCCGTGACACACTGGTCAACCTGAGGGACACCTTCAGCAACAGACTGGTTCCACCAAGATGCAGGACAGAACGCCACAGGAGATCCTTCTTCCCTGCGGCTATCAAACTGTCCAACTCCTCCCCCTTCTGTCATGGGGTAGACTGAGACTGACTCCCCTCCCTCCTCCCTCGTCCCTCCCTCCCCCCCCACCACTCTTCCCCAATCTTTGCACATCCCCCAATCCTTTCCACTCGTCACTTTAAATTCATATTTCATGTATTTTGTGTTTTTATGGCCGTTGGCAGATCAATTTTCCTTTGGAATAAATATAGTTCTACCGTAACGTATCGTAAATGTGGTCAAAGATTCCCGATTGGTTCTATGTTATATCTTTACTCAACTCCTGCCTCATATCTTCACAGGATTACCACGTTTAATTATACCACAATGGATACCTTGCCCACTACTCCAGTTCCTTTCTCAAATAACTGCAATGGGCCGGTGGGACAAGCAGACGGTTTTTGTACCATGGGTGTGGAATAACTGGTAATAGGGATTTGATAAACATGGGATTCACTTATCAGGGCAACGTCTGGTGCTTCTGTCGCCATGGAAACCAGGAGTAAATGGTTGCTCAGCCAGTGGGAGCTGAATTCTAAGATGGACACTAAATGCTGGAGTAACTCAGTGGGACAGGCAGCATCCCTGGAGAGAAGGGATGGGTGATGTTGAAGGTCCCGACCCGAAACGTCACCCCATTCTTTCTCCTCAGAGGTGCTGCCTGCCCCGCTGAGTTACTCCAGCACTTTGTGTCTATCTCTGGTTTCAACCAGCATCTGCAGTTCCTTCCTACATGGGAGCTGAATTCTCATAGTTTGTGTCAATTCATCACTTCAACAATTCAACACTTCAACAATTCAACAAGTCAACAATGATTTGAGATTGAAAAAGCGGCAGCATAAGAGTATAGGAATTGCTGAAGAAAACTATCATTCCAAGTGATGTTTGGCATCTACGTGGCATGTGATGTACCAATAAAGGATTACTTAACTAATTATATTCAACGTGCATATGTTTCAGCGGCTCCAGAAATAAATCTAGGAACAGCCCAATGGTGGATAAAACAGACAGCCAGAAGTCTGAAGCCACCTGTTCTTCCCTAGATCATTACTCTGGGCATGCCAAGTTCCTTGCGCACTGAAATAAAATTATTTTCTGGTACAAATCGATCCAATTTCATTTTAGTGAATCGATGCTAATTGGTTTCACTAACAACGGATATTGCAGGGACATATTTCCTTCCCAGTGAGAGAGGTCCAGGCATTCAGGGCAGTTTGAGTCTCTGGCTTTAGCCGTAGGGACTGTAGCAACGGGGCAGCAGTGCTAAGGAGCCTGGCAATTAGCAACTGGAGTGGCATAGAGTCATACAATGTAGAAACAGGCCCTTCCGTCCAACTTTCCCACGTCGACCAACATCTCCCACCTACTCTAGTCCCACCTGCCTGCGTTTGGCCCATATCCCTCTAAACCTATCCTACTTGTCTAAATGTTTCTTAAATGGTGCAATGGTACCTGCCTCAACTACCTCCTCCGGCAGCTTATTCCATATGCCCACCACCCTTTGTGAAAATATTTTACCCCTCAGGCTACCATTAAACTCCCCCTCCCCCACACCTGAAACCTATGTCCTCTGGTTCTCGATTCCCCTACTCTGGGCTAAAGACGCTGTGTGTTTACTCAATCTATTCCTCTCATGGTTTTGTACACCTCTCTCAGATCAGGATGTATATTGGAAACATCCCTTTGGCCCACTGCGTTCATGATGTCCATCAACCACCCACTAATTAGTACTAATACTACGCTCTCTAATCCAACTTTGTTCTCTCTGCATTGGTTTCCCAGACAAGTAAAAACCAGACAACCACATCTTACTGTTCCCACTTCTTCTGCAATCTATAAACTTACTCCCACACAAAATCATTTTCACTACCTGCCTTTACTGAATTACTCATTCTAATCCAATCCTTGCATCATCTCCATCATCCTGGATGCCCTCTGCATCTTTTGTTATATATTTTCTTTGTATTGCAGTGGCAAGAAATGAACAGAGTGTTCTGTGCCATTGCAGATTTATAATGTCACTATTTCAGACGAACACTGCCTGAATCTCATCTGATTTACACACAGGTAATAGCTGCTGTAATAGCATTACATTTATAATCGTGATCCGTTTGCAAAGCACCTTTACCTAGAACCTCATCCAAGGTTTGTAGTGGTGACTACGGCGGCACAGTAAGGCAGCGGTAGAGTTGGGTTCGATCCTGACTACGGGTGCAGTCTGTACGGAGTTTGTACTTCCTCCCTGTTTCCGTGTGGTTTTTTCCCCGGGTGCTCCAATTTTCTCCCACACTCCAAAGACGTGCAGGTTTGTAGATTAATTAGCTTCAGTAAAATTGTAAATTGCCCCTGGTGTGTCGGTTAGAACTAGAGTAGGGTGTGATCGCAGGTCGGCATGGACTCGGTGGGCCGAAGGTCCTACTTTTGCACTGCATCTCTAAAGTAAACTAAAGTAAAGACTGCACAAAATGGTTTCTGCATGAAAAGTTTCATTATCTTAATTGGAACTAACTTTCAAAACTATACCCCAAAGTGCTTTGTCCAATGCATTTAGTACAACTTATATGGCATTACATTTCTACATTTTTCTCCTGTGAATTACATACATTACATGTTTGCCCAATTTCCATTTATACTCTCTTGAACCTCTTACCCTAGTTAGCTGTAGTTGACCATGTTCCCTGGTCATGTAGGTGAGATTGTGTTTTTTTTAATCTTTCAATCTTTTTGATGGTGATGCCACATATTATGGACTGGACACATGCAGTCATGTTGCTCAGCTTTTAAATGGAGATATTAAAAGGCGTATAGAAATTAATAAGCATCTCAAACTTAATGAAGTATATAGCATATGACTATGCTAGTCAATTAAATTAGTCTGTGATGCATTTATGTGTAATGTGAATCTCTCTTTTAGACCATTTCAGCATACATAAGTTCCTGAATTCATAAGTGATAGGAGCAGAATTACGCCATTCAGCACATGAAGTCTACTCTGCCATTCAATCACAGCTTATCTATCTTTCCCTCTCAACTCCATTCTCCAGCCTTCTCCCCATAACCCCTGACACCTGTACTGATCAAGAATCTGTCAACCTCCGCCTTAAAATTATCCATTGACGGCTTCCACAGCCGTCTGTGGCAATGAATTCCACAGATTTACCACCCTCTGACTGAAGAAATTGCTCCTCATCTCATTTCTAAAGGAATGTAATTTTATTCTGAGGCTAGGGCCTCTGGTCCTAGACTCTCCCACTAGTGGAAACAGCCTCTCCATAAGCACTCTATCCAGGCCTTTCACTATTTGGAAACTTTCAATGAGGTGTCCCCTCATCCTTCTAAACCTACCCTTCTATTCCTTTCTCCCCACGGTCTGTATACAAATTGTCCTTAAATCGATAATTCTATTTTCCTTATTGAATTAGGTTCTATATTTTCCAACTGTGCAATAATTTTGTTCCAGGATTTATTTGTA
Organism: Okamejei kenojei; assembly: GCA_035221665.1. Classification (NCBI taxonomy): domain Eukaryota; kingdom Metazoa; phylum Chordata; class Chondrichthyes; order Rajiformes; family Rajidae; genus Okamejei; species Okamejei kenojei. The sequence goes on from CM069142.1 coordinate 61,080,858, forward strand.
TCTAACTTCTACTTATGGACTCCGTTTTTGGGTGGCCTCTCAATGAAAATGTTTCTTCTGCATCACCTAACCAGGTAAACTGAGTCCAACAGCTTCAGATTATGAGCTGCGTCAGTTTTGGGCAGTTCTAATGAAAGATCAAAAACCTGTAAGGACACAAAGTGCTGGAGTAACTCTGTGGGTCAGGCAGCATCTCTGGAGAACATGGATAACCATATAACCATATAACAATTACAGAACGGAAATAGGCCCTCTCGGCCCTTCCAGTCCGTGCCGACCATTTGTTTTCCCCATGTCCCATCTACCTGCACTCAGACCATACCCCTCCATTCCCTTCCCGTCCATATACCTATCCACTTTACTTTTAAATGTTAAAATCGATCCTGCCTCCACCACTTCTGCTGGAAGCTCATTCCACACAGCCACCACCCTCTGAGTAAAGAAGTTCCCCCTCACGTTACCCCTAAACTTCTGTCCCTTAATTCTCATGTCATGCCCTCTTGTTTGAATCTTCCCTACCCTCAATGGGAAAAGCTTATCCACGTCAACTCTGTCTATCCCTTTCATCATTTTAAAGACCTCAATCAAGTCCCTCATTAACTTTCTGTGCTCCAAGGAATAAAGACCTAACTTGTTCAACCTTTCTCTGTAACATAGTTGCTGGAACCCAGGCAACATTCTAGTACATCTCCTCTGTACTCTCTCTATAGGTGATAATTTATCTCCTGGGATAAATAAAGTTCTATCGTATTGTATCGTATTGAGTTACTCCAGCATTCTATGTCATTCGTCCCCTCGGCCAAAAGCCTTGGAAACTTAATAGCACTTTGTGAAAACTTTGAAAATTCTCTCTTCATTTAAGACATCCCCATTGACATCAATGTATTTGACCAAAACCTTGGTCACCAGTCTATAAGGCTCAGTTTGTTATCCCAGTGGTGCCTTGACATGTGTAGGAAAGAACTGCAGATGCTGGTTTAAATCGAAGATAGTCACAAAATGCTGGAGTAACTCAGCGGGACAGGCAGCAACTCTGGAGAGAAGGAATGGGTGATGTTTCGGTTCAAGACTCTTCTTCAGACTGATGTCAGGGGAGCGGGCGGTACAGAGATAAAATGTATAAGGAAGAACTGCAGATGCTGGTTTAAATTGAAAGTAGACACAAAATGCTGGAGTAATTCAGCGGGACAGGCAGCATCTCTGGAGAGAAGGAATGGGTGACGTTTCGAATGGGTGAAGAAGGAGACCCTTCTTCAGACTGATATCAGGGGAGTGGGCGGGACGAAGATAGCATGTAGTCGGAGACAGTAAGACTAGTGGGAGAACTGGGAAGGTGGAGGGGATAGAGAGGGAAAGCAAGGGCTACCTGAAGTTAGACAAGTCGATGTTCATACAGCTGGGGTGTAAACTACTCAAGCGAAATATGAGGTGCTGTTCCTCCAATTGGCGCTATGCCTCACTCTGACAATGGAGGAAGCCCAGGACAGAAGGGTCTGATTGGGAATGGGAGGGGGTATTGAAGTGCTGAGCTACCGGCTTGGTCTCGCCGATTTAGAGAAGTTGACACCTGGAACAGCAGATATAGTGGATGAGGTTGGAGGAGGAGCAAGTTAACCTCTGCCTCACCTGGAAAGACTGTTTGGGTCAATAGATAATAGACAATAGGTGCAGGAGGATTATATGTTGGAGATAAAATGTAGTCGGGGACAGTATGACTGGTCGGAGAACTGGGAAGGGTGCCTGAAGATGTTTTGAAATATTAAAGGTGAAAATTGTCTTTAACATCACTAATTTACATTCTGTCCTCTTGTGCGGATGAGTGAGTTTATATATACTCTTCTTGTTTTCCATACCCCAGAACTAGTATTCTACCCGAGAAGTTTATGTCATGGGCGTAGAATCAGACCATCAGAATCAGATCAGTCTACTCCGCCATCAATCATAGCTGATCTATCGTTCCCTCTAAACCCCATTCTCCTGCCATCTCCCCATAACCCATGACACGCATACTAATCAAGAATATGTTGAGGATTGAAAATATATCAATCATTGCATCTTTTATCCCATCTTTAGGTTCTATTAATATTAAACGTCCAGAATGTTGTATTTTTATTTTCAATTTAGGAAGGCACGGTGGCGCAGAGTTAGAGTTGCTGCCTTATAGTGCCAGGGTCCCGGGTACGATCCTGACTACGGGCGCTGTCTGTACGGAGTTTGTACTTTCGCCCTGTGACCCGCGTGGGCTTCCCCCGGGATCTCCGGTTTCCTCCCACACTCCAAAGATGTACAGGTTTGTAGGTTAATTGGCTTGGTAAAATTGTAAATTGTCCCTAGTGTGTGTAGTGTTAGTGTGCGGGGATCGCTGGTTGGCACGGACTCGCTGTGTCGAAGGGCCTGTTTCTGCGCTGTACCTCTAAACTAAACTAATCAAAAACTTTGAACTGGTTAAAGCTGATTGAAGAATGTTTTATGCGGCTGCTGTTGCATCCCTGTGCATTGACGTGGATGTGCATGAACTCAATCCACCAAAAAAATATGAAGAGGAAGGGGATTTCGAAAAAAGATTTCAAATGAGTAAGTACCTCTAGAAGAAGAGCCTTGGGTCTCCATGCAGTGAGCTGCTGCCTAACAAGCCCAGAGGTGAGTTACAATCCAGTTCTGGCAAGGCTGAAAAACAGAGCAACTCACCAGCTTCCAGGTAACAATACTGTGCATATCCTTTATTGTTAGTTATGAACAGGCTTTATCATAGTGGCTTTTTTTTGTTGCAATTGGTTCCAAATATTGTTATCCAACTACTTGCCCAATTCAATAATGTTTCATATTCATTAACTATTTCCCAACCCAGTCACGCACCCCAAACTTTGTTTCTTCACCACTCCTGTAAATACCTTCCTTGCCTCCCTTCTCCCACTTCTCCCTTACAAAGGCACAATCTTTGCCCCCCAAAACCACTGCCCTGCAACCTCCTTCTCTCTTCACTCCAAATCCCACCATCTGACTGAGCTCCCATCCCTACTTCCATGTTTTCCAATCTTTTCCCGCACCATAAGATCCTCTCCAAGCTTCCTCTCCCACCTCTTCTCCCCTTACCTCATTCCCAAACCCATCTTCCCACTAAAACCAAATCTCCTCCGCCGATAATTCCTTTCTCAAACATTGGCAACTCCCCTCCCCACCCTCTCAATCCATGTTCATCAATTCCATCTTCTCGCCCATCGTCAAGCAGTTTCACTTCCCCACATACCCAAACATTCCCATCCAAACACAGTGACCAACTTATTTAAATGTATATTTCATTCTTCAGCAATCCATTTTCTGTCACTGTCTGTTCAGGTTTTGAGCGTGCAATGGGACATGAAGATTCCCATGAATACAATAAGTTTTCTTCTCATGAATCCTGATATCATTTATCATTTTGCACTTAGAGTCAATCTGGATACATTTCTCACTTCCACTACTCCAGTGGTGCAGCACACATGAATTTCACCCGAGCTCTCTGCTGCCTATTTATTAACATATAGAGGTACACCATCGATTTGTCCGGCATCCTTGGTTCCAGAGCCTTGCCGGATTATCCACTTTGCCGGACAAACAGAGGTCACGTAATAATAATTCAGCAATACACCTCCAACCCACTAATTATACCCCTCCCGTGTCTTGAAAGCACCATGGACTGCTAGAAACATAAATAAAGAATTAACAATTGACAAAGGAGTAACTAATTATCTCTTTCAGGACGGAGGAATACGCCAGAAAAGAGCGTGCGCCACAAGCAATACTCTCGTAATTTTGTCCGGATTAAAGGAGGTGTCGGACCATCAGTTGTTGGAAAATCGGTCGTGTACCTGTATGAACTAGGTTTGACGTTTAGCTGAGCCTTACTGAGCTTGGTATGGTAACAAACTACGTTTGAAATACTAAATCTTTTTCTTTCACATTCCTCTTTAGTCTCGCTGAAACGTCAATTTTGTGCGAGTCTTTTGATGCCCATCACAGGGGCCGCAGTACGTTTTTGAAAGTGGGGGGGGGCTGAGTGATTACTGATCACCGGCCTCGGGGGTACCCGGTGATGGAGCGGGGCAACCGAGCGGGGGGAGGGTGTGGGTGGGTGGCACAATGAATCTTTTTTGTTGTTGCTTGACCTCCAAATACTGGGGGATAATACAGACCATCCCCCAACTCAAAAAGTGGGGGGATATATCCCCCTCCCCTCGCCCCCTCTCTCTCTCCCTCCCTATCGGGGCCGACTCTCTCTCTCTTTTTCTCCTTCCCTCTCGGGGCCATCTCTCTCTCCCTCCCTCCCTCCCTCCCTCCCTCCCTCCCGCTCAGCGGCTAATCACAGCGTTTCGTTCACTGCCCCATATCTCGACTGTGAACCGGGCTGTGATTGACCGTAGAGCGGAGGGGAGGGAGGGTTTTGGGGGGGGCAGTCGGTTTCCGCCAGGGCTGGTCGTGGTTTTGCCCAAAGATCATAGAGTGGAGCTTTGATCTTTGGTTTTGCCGCGCTCACTGTGCGCTTGTTCTGAGATTCTGGATGTCGGAGGTCCTCAGAAGAAGAGAAAAATCCACCTGCGGGCCAGATAATTTCGGGTTTTGAAGCATGTCTCGCCAAAAAAGTGGCGGGGCTGCAGCCCCCTCCCCGGTTCTGCGGCCCATGCATCACTCCGGCAACTTGCACACCCTTCGTGTAGTTATAGTGCCTTTGGTGGTCTCTCATTCACCAGTCAAATCTCCAAACCCTGGAACTTATTCCCTAAACATCTCTGTCTCTCCACCACTAGTTTGGTTGATAACACCCTTATGAAGTGCCCACGGACATTTTACAGCCTTGAAGTTGCTATAGTCTGGGTATTAGATCTTACAGACTGCCTTCAACTAAAATAGCTTGTGAAGGCGAATATTTCTGGGTAAATATTTAGGCGGCATGGTGACGCACCAGTAGAGTTGCTGCCTTACAGATCCATGCCTGACAATAGGTGCTTGTCTGTACGTTCTCCCTATGAGCTGCGTGGGTTTTATCCGGAATCTTCAGTTTCCTTCCACACTCCAAAGACAAGGACAAGTTTGTAGGCTAATTGGTTTGGTATAATTGTAAATTGTCCCTAGAGTGTGTAGGATAATGTTAGTATACGGAGATCGCTGGTCGGTGTGCTCGGCGCGCTTAAGGGCCTGTTTCCGTGTTGTACCTCTAATCTAAACTGAACTAAAATTGTAGCAATCACAAAATTGTACTGGGCACTCAAATGTGACTCAAACAAGTGCACGTGACATATTCCTGGAACATGAGCATACTTAATGTCATTATTCACTTGACACTTTAGAGATAAAGCAAGGAAACCGTCCCTTCGGTCCACTGAGTCCTCTCCGATCAGCGACCCCGTACACTAGCACCATCCTACACACTTGGGACAATTTACAATTTTACAGAAGCCAATTTTACTTCGGAGTTACGTGAGTGACTACGTGAAGAAGGCCGTCACCATGCATACGCGTCATTACGTCCGACGCGTTGCGCAACGACTGACTGGCGGGCGCGTTGCTCCTTCCAGCGGTAAATTTAAATGCTCAGGTAAGTGTTCATAACTTAGCTGAGGTCGTTGCTCCCGGTTCGGGGTTTTTTGCTTACCTTTCAGCATCGGGATTCGGGAGAACATGTCCAAGGTAAAGAGGCAGGCCGCGACGAAACTGGCTGCGGAAGACCGCGGGCCTGCGGGCAGTGGGCGGCGGCCAAATTTTCCTCAGGGTCGCTGGCAGAGCAGCCAGCGGCTACAGACCTGGAGCTGCCAGAAAGAGCCTTGGCTACTCCACGGGGGAGGAAAGCCACCAGAAGGTCTGTGAGGGCCCTGGACTCAGTCGGGCCAGGAGGTGGAAATTTCCCCTCCTTCTATGGGCAGCGTTATTGGCAGGCTGGCCCACATGAAGAACCTAGTGGAGAGGATACTCCAGAGAGATATGCTCCAAAGGAGGGAGCTATCGGAGCTCGGGGATTACAGAGAACCCGAGGCAGCAGCACCTGTGTCAGGGCTGCAGAATATCTCCCTCTCTGATGAGGGGAGCGTATGAGGCCAGTGTTATACTGACCCAGAGTACGGAGGCATAGTTGGGCACCTTGCTTCATGGCATGAGGGGCAAACATCGGATGTACCGCCCATGGCATCCAGATTGCTATCCCTGCCCTTAACAGGGGAGCCATTGGAAGAAGAGTTCGCAATGAGTATAAATGATCTGGCCACCCATCAACTCCAAGACCAAACTAAGGAGGATACTACTGCCAAATATAATACTCCACTGAACTGTGCCTCACTTAGTGTCCCGGTTGTAAACCAATCCATTTGGGGACACATTGGAGGGGGCGTCAGAGCCCAAGAGGTAAAAATTCATAAAATCCTCAGGCTACTTGCCTCAGGCATCACGGCCTTTGCCAGGTCAGTGGATGGGGCGCCCCTCTCTGATACCCAGCAGGACGCGATGGCATTAATGTGCAATGCACATTTTGAAATCAATTGCCTCAGGAAGACTGCCATCCGTCCTGCTCTAAACCCAAAATTTGCTGGGCTGTGCAAGCTGAGGAATGTGCAACCCCCAAACCTCCTGTTCGGAGAAGACCTGTCTAAACAGGTAAAAGAGATTGATGAGGAGGCTAAAACCATTGGCCTTATGAAGGCACCTCCCAAGGTACCATCTTTCCAGCGACAGTACCCCTACCCTCCTCTCCATACCAGATGGTTCACCAGATATGGGTAACGTGAGGGGGCACTTCTTTACTCAGAGGGTGGTGGCTGTGTGGAATGAGCTTCCAGCAGAGGTGGTGGAGGCAGGATCGATTTTAACATTTAAAAGTAAAGTGGATAGGTATATGGACGTGAAGGGAATGGAGGGGTAGGGTCTGAGTGCAGGTAGATGGGACTAGGGGAAAACAAATGGTCGGCACTGACTGGAAGGGCCGAGAGGGCCTGTCTCCGTGCTGTAATTGTTATATGGTTATATGGTTATATGGTTATATGGCGGACAACAGGTTCCGAGCAACAGGTACAGAAGCCTTTTTTAGGGCAGGGCCCAAGCCCGGCCATGTTCAAGATGTGGGGATGGCATCCTCCAACAGCCCTACCCCCCAGACCTTGGGGGCAGAAGCAGAGACCATATTGCCTGTAACCACTAAGGTAAGTGAGCCTGCGATGGATCAATTGCAAGTTGGGGGGAGATTGCAATTTTTGTTACATGAATGGCATTGGATAACATCTGACCCATTTATACTGCACAGTATACAAGGTTTCCAAATTGAGTTCATTTCAGACTCGCCTCCACCCACTCAGCATACACCTAGCCGCACTTTTGTGTTTTCACAACAGGAGTGTATGAGTGCACAAGGAGAACTTGAGTCTTTGTTCAAGAAAGGAGCAATTGAGAGGTCGAGTCGTGAGCCACACCAGTTTGTGTCCAACATATTTACTGGGCAAAAGAAGGATGGAGGATGTTGAATCTTGATTTGACAGAGCTTAACACCGTTGTGCAGTATAAACACTTCAAAATGGAAACTTTTGTCACTGCAAAACAACTGCTTTCTAAGGGATGCTACATGGTGAGCATTGACCTCAAGTTTAAGTGCGTTTATTGTCATGTGTCCCTGATAGGACAATGAAATTCTTGCTTTGCTTCAGCACAACAGAACATAGTAGGCATTGACTACAAAAACAAATCAGTGTGTTCATATACCATTATATAAATATATACACACATGAATAAATAAACTGATAATGTGCAAATAACAGATAATAAGTTATTAATGTTCAGAGTTTTGTGCGAGCCAGGTTTAATAGCCTGATGGTTGTGGGGAAGTAGCTATTCCTGAACCTGGTCGTTGCAGTCTTCAGGCTCCTGTACCTTCTACCTGAAGGTAGCATGGAGATGAGTGTGTGGCCAGGATGGTGTGGGACCTGAAAGATGCTTACTATTCAGTGGCCATTCATGAAGATCACAGGAGATTTTTGAAATTTAACTGGATGGAGCAGTTGTGGTGGTTTAAAGCATTGCCTAATAGATTAACGTCAGCCCCCAGGCTATTCACTAAATTGCTAAAACCAGTCCTGGGGCTACTCAGGGCACAGAATCATATAGTCATGGCATATTTGGACGACATCTTAGTCATAGGGAGGACTTTGGAATTAGCTGAATTATCTGTGTCAACTACAAAACTAGTTTTTTAGAAACTGGGGTTCTTAATCCATCCAGTTAAGTCTAAATTTGTGCCATCTATGATAACTGACTATTTGGGATTCACCATTAACTCAGTACATATGTCAGTGACTCTGCCTCAGGGCAAGCAATTAGAGTTAATTGAAGCCAGCAGGAAACTCATTGTTAATAATCAACCTTCTATTAGACATGTGGCCAGTATAATTTGAAAATTAGTGGCTGCTTTCCTAGCTGCTCAGTTCGGGCCTTTGCACTACCAAAACTTACAGCGTGCAAAGGAACAGACACTTAAGCTCAATAGAGTTAGCTTCAATAAACCCATGCAATTGCCAGCTGAAGCCCTGGCTGAGTTACAATGGTGAGTTACCAATCTTCAGTGTTGTTTCTAGTACCATTTTAGTCGATACACCATCAGATATCCTGCAGACTGATGCCAGTGCGCTAGATTGGGGTGCTACCGATACCGTCTCGAGCTGCGGTGGCAGATGGGATCAGCAGGAATCATCGATGCTTCAGTCACACGGTATTAACTACTTAGAGTTGTTGAGGGACTCTATGGGTTAAAGGCTTATTGTACCAACATGCATCATGTGCATGTCCAATTTCAGATTGACAACACTACAGCAGTAGCGTGCATTAATCACTTGGGTGGAAGTAAGTCTGTATCCTGTGATAAATTGTCTAATCTCATCTGGCACTGTTGCATTGCGACATCTGGGTTTCAGCAATCTACTTACCAGGTGGATATAACATGGTGGCAGACACCAGGTCACGAGAGTTCAATGACAACAAAGAATCTATGTTGAATCACGAAGTGTTTAATGATATTGTCCTTCGTTATGGTGTACCGGACATTGATCTGTTTGCATCCAGGCTTAATCATCAGTTACCAATTTAAGTGTCATGGGAGCCAGACCCAGGAGCAGTAGCAGTAGATGCATTCTCGCTACACTGGGGTGGGACATTTTTGTATGTTTTTCCCCCATTCTGCTTCATTAGTTGATGTTTGGCCAAAGACTGCCTCTGGCATATTGGTAGTGCCAGACTAGCCTACTCAGCATTGGTTCCCACTGGTTCTAGCTGTAAATACACAGCCTTTTATGGCAGTGCCCAAGAGCAGAAATCTGCTGGTACACCCGGTGACAGGGGAAAGCCACCCTCTTCATGACCGTATAAATGTATTGGTTTGCAGATTCTGTGGAGACCGTTCCTGGGGCTCGGGCTTTCAGAGCGTACGATAGATGTCATCACTGCGGCCTGGAGGAAGAGCACACAGAAACAGTACACCACTCACATAAGGAAATGAGAGATGTACTGTTCCCGCTCTAATATTTCATATGACATGGCTTCTATGACGGACGTTTTGGAGTTTCTTTCATCACTTTTTCATGATAATAAGCTCAGTTACAGTGCCATTAACAGTGCCCGAAGCACTTTGTCAAATTATTTATGGCTGGAGTCAGCGAACCACAAGGTAGGATCTCACCCTTTAATAACTAAGTTTATGAAGGGCATTTTGAACTCCACTCCCCCTAGGCCCAGATATTCACATATATGGGATCTGAGCGTGGTTCTCACGCTGCTCCGTCAGTGGGCACCAGCTTCATCTCTGTCTCTGCACAATCTTACACTCAAAGTAGTAATGCTCATGGTGCTGGCCTCAGCACAATGGGTCCAGACATTACATAATCTCAGACTGGACAGTATGGGTACATCTTGTAATAGCATCACCTATTTTGTTCATGACCTCATTAAGCAGAGCAGGCCAGGGATACTGGGGCTCAAATTGAGGTTTATGGCATACCCCTCAGATCCACGATTGTGTGTAGTGTCACACATGCTTCAATACATAAAGGTCACAAAGAGCCTGAGAGGCTCGGAAGTCTCCTTCTTTGTTAGTTATACCAAACCTCATAAAAAGGTTACGGTGCAGACCATCTCTAGATGGATTAAACAGGTTCTGGCGTGTGCAGGAGTGGACACTGACACTTTTAAATCTCATTCCACCAGGGCTGCATCAACATCAGCAGCAAGGGATATGGACGTCCCTCTCGACCACATTCTAGAGGCTGCGGGATGGTCAAATGAGCGGACGTACCAAATGTTTTATAACAATCCTATCGCCAGACCGGGATTTTTGCTGATTCTGTTTTAAGTTCTGTTTCACAGTTTCCCCCTGGGTGGGAGGGGTCACTGTTAATTTATTTTGTTATTAAAGCATCAGTATTGTTTAACCATGTCTTGTTTAAATGCTTTAATTTTTCTCACTCGTCCTGGTCAATTGATGCAGTTGTGACACGTGGACTCGTTCCTCGGCATGAAATCACAGAGCTTCAAAATCTTCACGTAGTCACTCATGTGACTCCGAAGTAAAATAGTAAGATTAAACAAGAACTTACCAGTTTGAAGTTTGATCTTTATTTTATGAGGAGTTATGATGAGCAATTACGTGCCCTCCGCTCCCGACCCACGTAACATAAAGATCTTTCTGTAAGTTCTAGTTAACTCTAATCTTGCTATTTTAGTTCAACAACTCTTCTCTGTGATTTCACACCGCTGCTTTGAAGATTGACGCGCATGGGTGGTGACGGCTTTCTTCACGTAATCGCTCATCGTTACTCCTCATAAAACAAAGATCAAACTTCAAACTGGTAAGTTCTCGTTTAATCTTACTATTACCGTACAAATCTTTACGCCTTTGGAGTGTGGGAGGAAACCGGAGCACTCGGAGAAAACCCACACGATCGCAGGGAGAACGTACAAACTCCATAGAGCCAACTCCCGTGGTCAGCATCGAACCCGGGTGTCTGGCGCCCTAAGGCAGCAACTCTACTGCTGTGCCACCATACCACTGTGACTCACACAAGAGCAACTGATATATTTGTACAACATGTCCATACGTAGTGTCATTATTCACGCGACGCCTATGTCTCCAATACCAGCATGAGTCAGTACAAGAAGTACACGATGTTTTCAAGAGAGAGTTTGATTTAGCCGAAATGCGGTACTGAATTTGGATGATCAGCCATGATCACATTGAATGGCGGTGCTGGTTCGAAGGGCCGAATGGCCTACTCCGGCACCTATTTTCTATGTTTCTGTACACAAGTGGCACGACTTTTGGCGCTGTTAAAGTTACAAAAGTTCACCGAACATTCCTACCTATTGCTTGCCGCCGTACATAGCAGCATCCTCCCCCCTCACCCCACTTTCACCCCCACCCCACCCCACCCCCACCTCCCCCACTGCCAGGTCCCCCTTTGTTCTTGGTGTCCCCTCGCTGGGAAGCTCCTGGTGGGTGTCAGGGGTTATGGGGAGAAGGCAGGAGAATGGGGTTGAGAGGGAAAGATAGATCAGCCATGATTAAATGGCAGAGACACGATGGGCCGAATGAACGTATCCATGACTCATTTCAAATAACCACTAAACATTCCAACATCTGTAGTTAATTTTAGATTTTCAATTATATAAAATGAGAGCTATAACGTCGACAGTCAGAGTCTTTTTTCCCAGGGTGGAAATGTTAATGACTAGAGGGCACAGTTTTAAGGTCAGAGGGTGAAGGTTCGAAGGATATGTGCGGGGCAGCTTTTGTGCACAGATTGAGTGGTGAGTGGAACACGCTGCCATGGATGGTGGGGATGGAAGCAGATATGATGGTGGCATTTTGGAGGCCCAACAACCGATCAAATCTACTTACCTTTTCCACTGCCTTGAGGATATAAAGTGTTGGATGGCCCAGAACTTCCTCCAACTAAACGAGAGTAAGTCTGAGGTCATCCTTCTTGGCCCCTCGGACTCAATCAAAACAATAGCAGGCAGCCTTGGAAGCCTTACCCCATTACTCAAACCTCACGTCAAAAACCTTGGCGTGATATTTGACTCGGCACTGAAATTTGGCAAACAAGTCAATGCCGTGTTAAAAGCTAGCTTCTTCCAGCTTCGGACGATAGCTAAAATAAAACAATTCCTCCAGTTCGATGACCTCGAAAAGATCAGCCACACATTTATCTCCTCCCGTCTCGATTACTGCAACTCCCTTTACACTGGCATTAGCCAATCTTCCCTGTCCCGCCTGCAACTGGCCCAAAACGCCGCAGCGAGACTCCTGACGGGCACCCGAAAAAGGGACCACATCACCCCGATCCTGGCCTCTCTCTACTGGCTCCCTGTGCGGTTCCGAATAAATTTCAAGATCCTTCTTTATGTTTACAAAGCCCTTAACGGGCTTGCCCCCACCTACATCAAAAGTCTGCTTACCCACCACACCATCTCCAGGTCCCTCAGATCGGCTGACTTGGGGTTACTGAACATCCCGCGGTCTAGGCATAAGCTCAGGGGCGACCGCGCCTTTGCGGTTGCAGCTCCTAGACTGTGGAACAGCATCCCCCTCCCCATCAGAATGGCCCCCTCCCTCGACTCTTTTAAGTCAAGACTTAAAACTCATCTTTACTCTCAAGCCTTTCTTGACGTCCTCTGAGGGAGGGCTATATGTATGTATTTATGTATGTACTTAATCTATGAACCACTGTTGTATAACATTAGTACCTCCAACAATGTAAAGCACTTTGGTCAACGAGAGTTGTTTTTTAAATGTGCTATAGAAATAAAAGTGACTTGACTTGAGGCTTTGAGATAAGGACATGGATATGTAAGGATGGAAGAATGTGGATCTCATGCTGGCAGAGGTAGTAGTTTAACTTGACATCATGTGAGGCACAGACATTGTGGGCTGAAGGGCATGTACTTGTACTGTACCGTTCTAGTTTAGTTTAGTTTAGTTTATTATTAAATGCGTACCGAGGTACAGTGAAAAGCTTTTTTGTTGCATGCTATCCAGTCTATATCCAGTGAAATGGCCATACATGATTGCAATCAAGCTGTCCACAGTGCAGAGCTACAGGATAAAGGGAATGTCATTTAGTGCAAGGTAAACTCCAGTAAAGACCACATTAAAGACAGTCCGAGAGTCTCCAAAGAGGCAGATGGGAGGTCAGGACAGCACTTTAATTGGCGATTGGATAGTTCAGTTCCCTGATAACAGCTGGGAAGAAGGGAGAGAGGCCGGGGTGATGGGAGAGGGAAGAAGAGGGAGAGGCCGGGGTGCGACTGGTCCTTGATTATGCTGCTGGCCTTGGGAGAGGGAAGAAGAGGGAGTTGTTTGTGTGGAACCAGAATCGAGATGATGAACTGGTGGAGCAGGACATGACAGATCGGAATCCAGCATCAGCGCAGGAAAGCGGCAGGGGGCAGACCCAAGAGTCAGAGAAGACCACCCCGGAAATATGAGGTTTATGAGATATGTTGACATGTGGAAGTGACATGGACGGCATGGTGGTGCAGGGTTAGAGTTGCTGCCTTACAGCGCTTGCAGCGCCAGAGACCCAGGTTCGATCCCGACCACAGGTGCTGTCTGCACGGAATTTGTGCGTTCTCCACAAAACCGTGAGGGTTTTCTCCTAGATCTTCGGATTCCTCCCACACTCCAAAGACGTACAGGTATGGAGGCTAATTGACTTGGGGCATGTGTAAATTGTCTCTAATGTGTGCGGGATAGTGTTAGTGTGGGGGGGATCGCTGGTCGTCGCGGGCTCGGTGGGCCGAAGGGCCTGTTTCCGTGCTGATCTAAACTAAACTAAAACTAAACTAAGTTATCAATCGAATCAACACCATATCCTAAAAGGTGTTGCAATGTTCAGTTTACAATATGATGATGATGGAGGGGGGTGGGGGGGTTTACCTCCTGCCACTCCTCATCTTGGGTGGGCAACACCTGCATGGCTGTTTTTTTTTTACGGTTGTGCCCTCTCCCTGCGCTGCTGCCTTTTTGGTGCCATCTCTAAAACACCTCCAGAAAACTCTCCAGCTATGAATGAACATGCCTTGGAGTGACAGAGGTGACGTTCTGCTGTGTAATAATAACCTTTTTGTTCTACTGACCTGTTTTTCACCCCGGAGCTATTACTTTCGACTGCCTCCGACCACCTACGACTACCTACGACTATCTACGACTAGCATCACGACCTACGACGACCTACCTACGAGTAAAAAGTATCGACTTTTTCCATGCCGACCTTTTTGTTTACTCTTGGGGGGGGGGGGGGGGTTGTATTGAAACATATCACATGTTAAAATGTGTCAGAAAGGTCAGGAGACACATGTTGGTGGGAAACATAACTGATGGGTGAATAATACAGCACGTTTGTATTCAGTAGTGTTGAATGTGTATTTATTACTATATGATCAAGGCCGGGATCTGACAACCAAGATGAGACTGGTTGTTGAGTATGCTATGTTCTCTGATTCCTGCCAATTGCTATTCTCCGGTGGGAATAAGAGGGAGATCCCTCCTTGCGGCCATGGAAAGAAGGGGCAGCCTGAGTCGGTGCCTCTCACTGAGAAGGTTTAGTTTAGATTAAGCCCTTGTCCCACTTTCATGACCTAAATCGCGACCTCTGACGACCTTAAACGACCTAAAAAAAATCAAGGTCGCGGTAACCTACGACCTCCTACGACTTTCCATGACTATGTCTACGGCCTCCTACGACTATGTTGAAGATCTCCCACGATTATGTTGAAGACCTCCCACGACTATGAAGACGACCTCCTTCGACCTCCTTCGACTATGTTGAAGACTGGCTTCGACCATGTACGTTTTACTGCTGTTTGTAGTAGCCCTTTTGCTTCAGCAGCCTTTTAAAGAAAGGCAGAAGGGGAAGAGCAAGGGTGAAGCGGAATCACAAGAAGAGGTCTCAATGGGTGAATGGAGATGATGTGATGGACTGTCCCAGTACACCAGATGACTGGAAGAGTGTGGCGCTGCGCTTTGACAAAAGATGGAACTCCTGTGGCACCACCTCCTGCCACTCCTCATCTTGGGTGGACAACACCTGCATGGCTGTTTTTTTTTACGGTTGTGCCCTCTCCCTGCGCTGCTGCCTTTTTGGTGCCATCTCTAAAACACATGTCTCCTCTCCAGAAAACTCTCCAGCTATGAATGAACGTGCCTTGGAGTGACAGAGGTGACGTTCTGCTGTGTAATAATAACCTTTTTTATCTGCTGACCTGTTTTTTACCCCGGAGCTATTACTTTCGACTGCCTCCGACCACCTACGATTACCTACGACTATCTACGCCTAGCATCATGTCCTACGACGACCTACCTACGAGTAAAAAGTATCTACTTTTTCCACGCCAACCTTTTTGTTACTCGTGGACATTTTTCATCATGCTAGAAAAATGCCGCAACCTACTTGATGCCACGAGTACTTACGACTAGCCTCTCGACCTACCTATAACCTACCTACGACCTCCTACGACCTTGTGGCGACCATGTTGCAAGTATGAGTCAAGGGCAAACTCGGCAGAGGTCGTGAAATAGGTTGTGAAAGTGGGACAGGAGCTTAAGTTCAGTTTAGTTTATGGTCACGTGTACCGAGGTACACTGAAAAGCTTTTGTTGCGCGCTATCCAGTCAGCACAAAAGGCATACACGATTACAGTCGAGCCATTTACAGTGTACTGATACATGACATGGGATAATGTTTAGTGCAAGGTAAAGCCAACAAAGTCTAATCAAGGATAGTCCGAGGGTTACCCTCACCTGGAACCCCTTACCTGTCGCCTCCACCATTCCTTCAAGGATCACCACGATCTCCAGATCCTCCTTGGCCAACTGGGCTTTGGAGATTTCCCAGAAAGGGCTCAGATGGTTGATCTCGTGGCAGATGATGAGTGGGGAGACCAGGAAGAGACGGTCATCTCCCGTGTCGTAGCCCACGTTGATGTCCGTCTGGTTGAGCGGGATGAACTCCCCTTCCTTGGTCTGCTTGGACTTGATGAGCTTGGAGCGGATGGATGCCTCCACGATGTGGGAATTCCTCAGGTCCCCGACACGGAACATCAGGCACAACCTGCCGTCGCGCATGCTGATCACGGCATTGGTGGAGAACACCAGGGTTTCGGCCCTCTTGTTGGGTTGCGAGATCTTCACAAACATGCAGCCCACCATGAAGGCGTTGACTATCGAGCCCATCACCGACTGCACTAGCAGTAAGATGATGCCCTCGGGGCACTTGTCCGTGATGAATCTGTAGCCATAGCCAATGGTGGTCTCAGTCTCAATGGAGAAGAGAAAGGCAGAGACAAAGCCATTGAGATTGTTAACGCAAGGCACCCAGGAGGCGTCCCCTATGTGGAGGAGATCCCCTCGTATGAAGGCAATGAACCACCAGATCAGTCCAAAGAACAGCCAAGTGGTTGTGTACACCATGATGAAGATGAACAGATTGAGTCTCCACTGCAGGTCCACCAGTGTGGTGAAGATGTCGGTCAGGTAACGGTAGCGCTCCCGCACGTTGCCGTGGTGAACGTTGCATTTGCCGTCCTTCCTCACGTACCTCTGGACGTTCTTGATGGCAGCCTTGCCATGCGAGGCACCCTTCCTCGGGCTGTTCTCCCACACTTGCTTCGGTAGCTTTGGCTGCCGAGTGGCCACAGGGCTCTCGACGTCCCGCTCCATCAGGTCAGCCTAGTCAGAAAGACAAAAGAGATTTGAAGTCCTGTATTCGAACAAAGGCCGTCACTATTGATCTGGGTAAGTCTTGAACACCGCCTATGTGACTTTGCCACATTTCACGCAATCGGGTATCCTATCAAAAAAATAATAGATTTTTTTTATGCACATGAAACAACTCGCAATTTATATTTAACATCTCACAATCTCCCTGCAATTCTTCCCATTCCTTCTAGAAAACCTTCTCATCTCTCTATGAAGGCCTCTCCATCGGATTGTGCTGCAAAAAATTACTATTTACTGCTTTATTCTCATACCTTGGTTTAATGTAAGAAATTGGATTTATCCCTAAGCCACCTTGTGTGGATTAATAATCTCTTAGGTAGACACAAAGTGCTGGAGTAACTCAATGGGTCAGGCAGCATGCTTGGAGAACATGGAGAGGTGACATTTGGGCTGTGACCCTTCTCAGATTGATTCAATTCAATGTTTCCACTACTCGAAGGTTATTTTCACCACAGTGTCAATGTCTTAATTTGTCATCTTTATCTTCGCCTTAGGAAAATGACTAGGACCCCAAGTACTCATTCCACCAGTATTGGTGTCGATGATACCTTGCTCTGACCTAATTTCCACTTTACACGGATGTGGGCGCCATAATGGCGCAACAGTAGAGTTGCTGCCTTAAGGGGCTGTCCCACTGTACGAGCTAATTCAAGAGCTCTCCCGAGTTTAAAAAAAATCAAACTCGTGGAAGCACGTAGAATGTACGTAGCGGGTACGTCAGAGCTTGGGACTTCTCTTAGCAGCTCGTAACGCTAATGGCAGGTACTCGGGAAACGCGGTAAGCTCGTGAAGACTCATGAAGATTTTTCAACATGTTGAAAAATGTCCACGAGAGCCCCGAGTACCTACGAGCGGCTATTACCGTAATTCTCTGAGTTCGAATCAGGGGAAACTTGGGAGAACTCTTGAATTAGCTCGTATAGTGGGACAGGCCCTTTACACCGCCAGAGACCCAGGTTCGATCCTGACTATGGGTGCTGTATGTATATAGTTTGTATGTTCTCCCCCTGATCAGCGTGGGTTTTCTCCGGGACCTCAGGTTTTCCCCCTACACTCCAAAGATGTACAGGTTTGTAGGTTAATTGGCTTGGTAAAATTTGTAAATTGTCCCTAGCATGTGTAGTATAATGCTAGTGTGCGGGGATCGCTGGTCGGCAAAAAGTCTACCGCTGCGCCACCGTGCCACCCCTACTGTTTTCACATATCCATCAGAATCTAAACAAATGTGGCTGAAACTCCAGCATAACTCAAAGAATGAATAATTACAAAGCAGGAACACACAAAATGCTGGAGTAACGCAGCAGGTAAAGTGGCATCTCTGGAGAACATGGATAGGTGACCGTTTCGGGTTGGGAACCTTCTTCAGAGTGAAACATACCTTGAAGAGATTTTGCCGTGGAGCAGTCAAATTGTAGAGACAAGGAACTTGGACAAAAGGACACAAAGTGCTGGACTAACTCAGCCGGTCAGGCAGCATCTCTGATAGTTAAAAAACAGTTTGATTGTGTACTTCAGATCTGATATTCTTCCAAGTTTAGCTAGCAGAACAGGTAATTTCTCAGACTGTTCAGAGCTCAGTTAAAGTCTAAAAAAAGACTTAGTTTTTAAAGATTCATTGCAGTATATTACACAACCCAGTGAATCCAACAAGATTAAAGATGGATGAAATTAAAAACATATTATTTTCCCAGGCTTTAAACAATTTGCTTGTGCCATGCAACATGGCAACAGGTGAGTGGGGAAGTAAGTCACCCAAGGTGCCTATATTTGTGCAAGTCAAATCTTTGAAAGCCTTGATGAAGTGTGGGTGAATATAATGATCAATCAAATTTTGAATTTAAGCTGCAGGTTTTAGGTGGTAGGTTGGACTGCAGTAGCTCTTTGCTGAGAGAGACATGTGTGATATGGGCTTCTACTGCAACACAGGGTGGCACGGTGGCGCAGCGGTAGAGTTGCTGCCTTACAGCGCCAGAGACTCTGGTTCGATCCTGATTGCGGGTGCTGTCTGTACGGAGTTTGTTCTTTTGCATATCTTTCATTCATTTGTTCTGTGTACCTTTAAATACTCGTTCCCTCTCCCTTGACTATCTGAAAAAGGGTCTCGACCCGAAAAGTCACCTATTTTTTTTTTCTCCGCTGAGTTGCTCCAGCTTTTTGTGTCTATCTCAAAAATGAATTGATACAATTATGTGGAGATGCAGAATGCCTGCTGCACTTATAAAATCTGGGATAAGACATTAAGTTAAGCCCACGAGATCTGTTTTGAAAAGGCAATGAGGCTTCTCGGAGTGTCTTTGGCAATATTTATCCCTGAGCCACCAACTAAAGACAAATTACTTCTTATCTCATTGCTCTTTGTAGGAAGTTGCACTGCGTGGATTGCCTGTCAAAAGCTTCCTACATTAAGCATCGTAAAAAGGCAATTGTTAGCTGCAAAGCACTTTGAATCATCCTCAGGCCATCAAAGGCGCGACAGAAATGCAGTTATTTCTACTTTTCCTTATGAAGGCTCCATGGTATTTGTGTTTTCATCGGCGTAAAACCTGAAACAGTTCGGCAGCTGAGATGCAACTTGAAATCGCAATAAATATACATCCTAAAATCTTTGCCGAATGGCCAACTCCTGCACCTATTGTCTATAAAATGGAAAATGTGTAAGTGTATCAGAATAGGTGCCAATATACAATGGGCCAACAGATGGCACAGCAGCTCTGCGTACATATAAAGGCCTCTCAAATGCCTTCCAGTAACAGTGGATCAATTTTAACCCTAACTAATCGAGTGTCATTTTTATTTTGAATGATTATCCAGTGACATTTTCGAACAATTTTCTCAGCTTGAGTTCCATGCAAGATCAATATTCTTCTCGTTACAAGTGGATTAAAATTGCTTGCTTGACGAATTCTAAGAGTCAGATCCGAATCAATTGATCAATGCGTTTAAAAAAATCTGCTGCTCTCATATTTTGCACATCACACACAGCATGGGCTTGAAGACCAGTTTGAAAGCAATGGAATAGGCTGTGTAAGAGGAAGGTGGACATAACAAATGTTGATTTTGGAACATTTCCCTAAAGGTTTTGAGAAAGATTTTAAAGGTAGGAAAACTGATACTTGAAAGGAGATTTCTTCAGTTTAGTTTAGTTTAGTTTAGTTTAGCGATGCAGGCCCTTCTGCCCACCAAGTCCGCACCAACCAGCGATCCCTGTACATTAACACTATCCTACACACACTAGGGGCAATTAACACTTATTCCAAGCCAATTCACCTACAAACCTGCACGTCTCTGGAGTGTGGGAGGAAACCGCAGATCCCGGCGAAAACCCACGTGGTCAAGGGGAGACCGTACAAATTCTGTACAGACAGCACCCGTAGTCGGGATCGAACCCGGGTCTCGGGCGCTGTAAACGCTGTCTACCGCTACCCGCAACTCTACCCCAGTGCCACCATGCCGCCCGGAGGGTGGTGGATGAGGACGGAGACCTGTGGAATTCATTGCCACAGACGGAGGCCAGGTCAATGGATATTTTTACGACGAAAATGGTAAGATTCTTGATTACTATTGGGTGTCAGGGGTTATGGGGAGTAGGCAGGAGAATGGAGTTGAGAGGGAAAGGTAGATCAGTCATGATTGAATACTTGATGGAGCGAATGGCCTAATTCTGCTCCTGGAACTAATGAACTTATGAAAAAGGGGTTCCAAACCGAAGAGCTGAAATAAGAAATGGCAGCAGTGCAAGGTGCAGGGAGAAGGGATGGAGGTGCCTGAGCAGGCAGAATAGATGTACAGAAGCCCATTGATAGAGGAACCCAGCTCTTTAACTGAGATACAAGACCAGGGCACAGAAGCTGCCTGAATCTTCTGCTTTTCTCCAGCAGCTCCGATCATTAATTGAAATGCTGGCCAGGAAGATTATGGTTCAGATCTTTCCTCAAATCCCAAGACGTGGAGGTTTGTAGGTTAGATGACCTCTGTAAAATTGCCCCTAATGTGTAGGAAGTGGATGAGAAAATGGGATAAGATAGAACTAACGTGAACGGGTGATCGATGGTCAGCGTAAACTCGGTGGGCTGAAGGGCCTTTTCCCATTCTGTATCTCTAAATTAATCTAAAATGCCAGACCCATTTGGCAGCTCATTCTTGTCACTGGATGCCTAGATTTCTTTTGATGTTTCTCATTATTTTTGAGGCATTATCAGCTAATTTGACAGTGCTGTGTGAAAAGATTATAACTTAAGTCCATGCTGACAAAGGCAGGAGTGTCAACAAGGTGCCTGCCTGCTTGCTGGCTTCCCAAGATAACTCACAGCATCATTATTTCTAGCAATCCTAAATTTAGCAGTGGAACTGGAAGGCAGATAAAGTAAGAAGTATAAGAAATAAGAGTGTGTTCAGACGTTTATGCTGATCGTTGCTGATTTTCTCCCTCAGCGCCACTTTCCAGCACCATGTCCACATGCTCTGACTGTCTTCATCTATCAATGAGTGGTGATCCCACACAGACCTTTCTGTCCTAGGTCCCTTCCATTGTCAGTCAGGCTAAACGCAAATTGGAGGAACAGCCTCTCATATTTTGCTTGGGCAGCTTACAGCCCAATGCGATGAAATTTGATTTCTCTAACTTCAAGTAACCCCAGCATTCCCTCTCTCTCTCTATCCCTCCCCTACCCAAGTCACACCAGGTTCTCGTTTTCACCAAAGGTCCTAAGGTGGAGCAAGATAGACCACTCGACGAAAAAGCCGTAGCAGGGTTATGGGTAATCTTCAGCACCCTTTCCGTAACCGGCTTCCGTCTCCGCTCTAGTATCTTTGCTTTGGTCATGGCGCCTTCACGCACAAATCATCTTTTTGTTTCTCAGCTGCAGGTGATCATTTTGATATTCCTGCCTAGTCCTCCTTATTAACTTTGACCATACAAAATATTGCCATTAGGAAGGAGCTCCAGAAAATCCTGCACCCACTCAAGCCATCCTCTCCCCCCCTCCCCTTCCCTCCGACACGGACATGGAGCGATCGCCGGCCCCCTTTTTTTTGTTGAACATCTATTTCCTTCGGGTGGTTTTTTACCATTTCTGTACTTTTCGAAGGGCTACATGATCTCCTCCTGCTTCTATTTTCTATGTTTCTATGTCACTCATTCCTTCTCTCCAGAGATGCTGCTTGTCCCGCTGAGTTAGTCCAGCTTTTTGTGTCTATCTTCATTTATCGATCTTTGTTTTGAATGGACACAACAATGAAGCCCCCACACCCCTTTGAGGAAGAAGATTCTGAATGTTTATCACCCTCTGGGTGAAATACGTTTTCTTCGTCTCAATTCCAAGGGGCCTATCCCTTACATTTAGTTACACCCTTCGCTGGAGCACAGGAGGATGAGGGTGATCTTATTGAGGTGTATAAAATCATGAGAGGAATAGATTGTGTAGATGCACAGAGTCCCTTGCCCAGGGTAGCGGAATCGAGAACCAGAGGGCACAGGTTTAATGTGAAGGAGGAAAGATTTTATAGGAAGCTGAGGGATTTTTTCACACAAATGGTGGTGGGTGTATGGAACGAGCTGCCAGACGAGGCTGGGAATATCACAACGTTTATGAAGCATTTTAGACAGGTAAACGGTTGGGACAGATTGAGAGGGGCATGGAGCAAACGTAGGCAAGTTGGACTCATGTAGATGGGATGTGTTGGTCGGTGTGGCCAGGTTGGGCCGAAGGGCCTATTTCCACACTGAATGACTCTATGTCTCTATGATTAGTTAAGCATGATTTTTCTTTGATATATCCATGTTGATATTTGGCATTCCTTATTAAAGATTCTAGCGTGTGGGAAGGAACTGAAAATAGACACAAAATGGTGGAGTAACTCAACGGGACAAGCAACATCAATGGATAAAAGGATTCTAGCGTTTAGACGTGAGGTAAGAGGTTGGTACTCTCCTACGCTCACCACCTTCTAAACGTACAGGACTCACATTTGTTATTCTCCAATGCACAGGCGCAATTCCACAATGTACATGATCCCGGAACTTTACAAAACTTTTTATTTGACTTAATGCTATCTTTAATTTCCCTTGCTCACCTCCAGACAAATTACTTTTCATGTTCGGTTTTTATGCTCTACAGGTTTGTTTTGTTGCAACGTACGGATAATTTCCTTAAATGTCCCCTCTTTTATCTGTTCACCCTCATACCTTTCCACTGACCACTGCCAAGTCTTCCCTCATCTGTTGATCGTTCATTGGTAAGATGAACATTTATTTGTTGATTGTATGTACATACACTAAAAAAAATGTAAAGCCATGCAACCTTTTTAAGCCCCTGCCTTACACACGTGGTTCTTGGTCATTAAAACAATGTTTCATTTTGGTATCTTTTGAATAATCAAAATGACAAGATTTTTGATTTTGGATGTGATGTTTGGATCCATAAAAAAACTTAAATGTTGTGATAATGCTGTATAATAGCACCCAGTGGAGAGGCGTTAACTCTTTTATCTTAATGAGCTGATCAAAAAGTTTAGAAATTCTTTAGTTTGTGGAATAGTGTTGAAGTGGCAGTAGTACTGGTGTAGGAAGTAGCTGCAGATGCTGGTTTACACCAAAGATAGACACAAAATGCAGGAGTAACTCAGCAGGACAGGCAGCATCTCTGTAGAGAAGGAATAGGTGACGTTTTGGGTCAAGACCCTTCTTCAGACTGAGTCCCACTTTGGGAAGGTTTGGTCTTGAGTGGAGAGGGGAGAGCGTTGTGTAATGATATATCTCTGGCAGGGATGTTGAATAATGGAAGTCAGCACTTGGGATTACATTGAAGAAATAAAGTGAAATCCTCATTGCCGGACTCTATGTGAAAAGCCCTGTAAGGGATGTGCCCTTCGCATTCATTCAGTTTAGACCTGCATCTAAAGTTGAGGCCAAAATGTTCACAAATTACTTATTATATCATAAAATTACGGAAGTTATATTCGGGGGCAGCATGGTGGCGCAGTAGTAAAGTTGCTGCCTCACTACACCAGCAACCCAGGTTATATCCTGACGATGGGTGTTGCCTGTATGGAGTTTGTACATTCTCCCTGTGACCGAGTGGGTTTCCTCCAGCTGCTCTGGTTTCCTCCTCATACTCCAAAGACGTACGGTTTGTAGGTTACTTGCCTCTGGCAAAATTGTAAATAGTCCCTCGTGTGTAGTATAGAGCTAATGTATGGGGTGACTGCTGGCTGGCGCAGACTCGGTGGGCCAAAGGTTCTGTTCCCGCTCTGTTTCTCTAAAGTCTAATATAAACTACGAATTACATAACCAATCTTCACTGTATTATAACCAGCGACCTCTATGCAGGTCATGCATGCCAAACAAATTTAGGGAGTTCAATCAAACTAAGTGATTGGGTTTTAGATCAAATTCCAAATTCCATGAAATTTGCAGGCCAAAGACATTAAGTAAATAAAATGCAGGCAGATGCAATGTTATGTTTTAATTTCTCTGCTGAATAACAAGGAAGCAGATAAGTAATAATGGGACGCTTCAACATTTGATTAATCTTTGTTTAGATGGTTTTGGGCAAAGACTTAATATGGGCAGTTTCTTCCCAGCTGTTATCAGGCAATTGAATCATTATACCACAACCAGAGAGCGGTCACTGAATTATTACAGTGATCGGACTTTGCTGGCTTAACCTTGCGCTAAACGTTATTCCCTTATCATGTATCTATGCACTGTAAATGGCTTGGTTGTAATCATGCATTGTCTATCTGCCGAATGGATAGCACGCAACAAAAGCTTTTCACTGTACCTCGGTACACGTGACAATAAACTAAACCGAACTGAACTGAAAGAGTTTTATGGGCAGATGCGGTATCTGGGGATCACTATTGCTATTGTGCAGAATGGATTGAATTGTGAGTAGAATTATGAATTGTGCCTTCAATGAGCCTTGACATATTATTATAGACAGGAAAATGATTAGTTTTGCTGGCATTTTTCCAGCAGATCTTGGAAAGACTGATTGTCTGAGTCAGTGAGGCAGAAGAATTTACAATTTTACCAAGCCAATTAGCCTACAAACCTGTCCATCTTTGGAGTGTGGGAGGAGACTGGAGATCCGGAGAAAACCCACGCAGGTCACGGGTAGAATGTACAAAATCAGTGCAGGCAGCACCCGTGGTCAGGATCAAACCTGGATCACTGGCGCTATACTACCATCATACTTGAAAGGTATGAGGGTAGCAACTCTACTGCTGTGCCACCTCGCCGCCCCGTTTTACCTACGAGTGTGTTTTTTTGATTTCCTTTATAAGGATAAGGACATTTCAGTCAAGGCTAGGATTTACGTCCCATTCCCAAATGTTCTCAAGGAGGTGGTACTGAAGCACCTTCTGAACCATTGCTCTTCATCAGTTCTTGTGATAGGAGCAGAATTAGGCCATTCGGCCCATCACGTCTACTCTGCTATTCAATTATGGGTGATCCATCTCTCCCTCGCAACCCCATTCTCCTGCCTTCTCCCCATAACCTCAGACACCTGCACTAATGAAGGGTTGTTACTAATCAATCACTCTTCCTAGGGTGATGAAATTCCCACGTCGTCATTAGATAGAGAGCTGTTGATTTTGACCGGGTAGAAATGCATGGGAGCAAAATGCAAGCATTTCTTACAGAGTTCAACTACAATTGCAGTTTTTCATTTGCAGTCCTTGCTGAAGGTCTGCAAGGCCGCTGGCAATTTCTGCCTTTGCCAAGAGCGTCTTTATATAGAATGATGAACACAGCGTGGTGTTTTGTCTGCTGCAATGATTGTAGTTGCTATGGATGCATTTATATTTAATATTCCACTCTCCCTAGGTGAAAAAAGCAGGAACATTGAATTTAAAGGAGAATGCAAAAAAAGAAAGGAAATCTCAAAAAGGTCAAACATAATGCGACACAGCCCAAAGGACCTGGACAGATTGATATAATTGCAGAATCAATCATTCACTGCATCAGATATTAGTTTAGTTTATTGTCACGTGTACTGAGGTACAGTGAAAAGCTTTTGTTGTGTGCTATCCTGTCAAAGATAATACACAATAACAATCAATACATTTACAGTGTACAGATGCATGATAGGGGAATCACGTTTAGTGTAAGGTAAAGCCAGTAAAGTCCGATCAAGGATAGTCTGAGGGTCACTAAAGAGGTAGATAGTAGTTCAGTGCTGGTCTATGGTTGGGGTAGGATGATTCAGTTGCCTGATATCAGCTGGGAAGAAACTGTTCCTGAATCAGGTGGTGTGCGTCTTCACACGTCTATGCTTTTTGCCTGATGGGAGAGGGGAGAAGACGGAGTGGCCAGGGTGTGACTAATCCTTGATTATGCTGCTGGCCTTGCCAAAGCAGCGTGAGGTATAGATGGACATGACCAGCTCATAAATATCCAGTAGGAGCTAGAGGAACGGAAATGCAGGCAGGATATGGAAACATGGTTATTGTAGTGGGAGATGTTAAATTCTCCCCATATTGACTAGGACCCTCCTCATGCTCAAGGCTTAGTTTAGTTTAGTTTAGAGCAACGCCATGGAAACAGGCCCTTCAACCCATGCCGACCATCAATCAACGGTTCACACTCAATCTATGTTATGCCCCACTTTCCCATCCACTCCCACCACATTCTGCTCAATGTACAGAAGCCAAGTAACCTACAGACTTGCACAAGTTTGGGATGTGGGAGGAAACCGGTGCACCCGGAGAAAACCCACGCAGTCACTCCAAACTCCACACAGACAGTACCCGTGGTCAGGATGTGAGACAGCAACTCTGCAAGCTGCACCACTGTGCTGCCCCAAAATAACCTCAAATTGGCTTAAATGGAGCAGAATATCTACTTGCGAAACATAGAAACATAGAAACACAGAAAATAGGTGCAGAGGTAGGCCATTCGGCCCTTCGAGCCTGCACTGCCATTCAATATGATCATGGCTGATCATCCAACTCAGTATCCTGTACCTGCCTTCTCTCCATACCCCCTGATCCCTTTAGCCACAATGCCACATCTAACTCCCTCTTAAATATAGCCAATGAACTGGCCTCAACTACCTTTGGTGGCAGAGAATTCCACAGATTCACCACTCTCTGTGTGAAAAATGTTTTTCTCATCACGGTCCTAAAAGACTTTCCCGTTATCCTTAAACTGTGACCCCGTGTTCTGGACATTGGGAACAATCGGGAACAATCTTAATGCATCTAGCTTGTCCAACCCCTTAAGAATTTTGTAAGTTTCTATAAGATCCCCCCTCAATCTTCTAAATTCTAGCGGGTACAAGACGAGTCTATCCAGACATTTCTTCATTTGAAAGTCCTGCCATCCCAGGAATCAATCTGGTGAACCTTCTCTGTACTCCCTCTATGGCAAGAATGTCTTTCCTCAGATTAGGAGACCAAAACTGTACACAATACTCCAGATGTGGTCTCACCAAGGCCCTGTACAAATGCAGTAGAACCTCCCAGCTCCTATACTCAAATCCTTTTGCTATGAATGCTAATATACCATTCGCTTTCTTCACTGCCTGCTGCACCTGCATGCCTACTTTCAATGACTGATATACCATGACACCCAGGTCTCGTTGCATCTCCCCTTTCCTAACAGTCAACTTTCCTGTTCTTGCCACCAAAGTGGATAACCTCACATTTACCCACATTATACTGCATCTGCCATGCATTTGCCCACCCAGCCAACCTATCCAAGTCACCTTGCAGCCTCCTAGCACCCTCCACACAGCTAACACTGCCCCCCAGCTTTGTGTCATCCGCAAACTTGGAGATGTTGCATTCAATTCTCTTGTCCAAACCATTAATATATATTGTAAATAGCTGGGGTCCCAGCACTGAGCCTTGCGGTACCCCACTAGTCACTGCCCGCCATTCTGAAAAGGACCTGTTTACTCCTACTCTTTGCTTCCTGTCTGTCAGCCAGTTCTTTATCCACATCAAAACTGAACCCCCAATACCATGTGCTTCAAGTTTGCATACTAATCTCTTATGTGGGACCTTGTCGAAAGCCTTCTGAAAGTCCAGATATAACACATCCACCGGTTCTCCCTTATCCACTCTACTAGTTACATCCTCAAAAAATTCAATAAGATTTGTCAGACATGACTTACCTTTCATAAATCCATGCTGACTTTGTCCAATGATTTCACCACTATTCAAATGTGCTGCTATCCCATCTTTAGCAACTGACTCTAGCATTTTCCCCACTACCAATGTTAGACTAACTGGTCTGTAATTCCCCTTTTTCGCTCTCCCTCCCTTTTTTAAAAAGTGGGGTTACTTTAGCTACCTTCCAATCCTCAGGAACGACTCCAAAATCTAAAGAGTTTTGAAAAATTATCACTAATGCATCCATTATTTCTGGGGCTACCTCCTTAAGTACTCTGGGATGCAGCCTATCTGGCCCTGGGGATTTATCGGCCATTAATCCATTCAATTTACCTAACACCACTTCCCGACTAACCTGGATTTCACTCAGTTCTTCCATCACATTTGACCCCCGATCCCCTGCTATTTCCGGCAGATTATTTATGTCTTCCTTAGTGAAGACAGAACCAAAGTAGTTATTCAATTGGTCTGCCATGTCCTTGTTCCCCATGATCAATTCACCTGTTTCTGACTGCAAGGGACCTACATTTGTTTTAACTAATCTTTTTCTCTTCACATATCTATAAAAACTTTTGCAGTCAGTTTTTATGTTCCCTGCCAGTTTTCTTTCATAATCTATTTTCCCTTTCCTAATTAAGCCCTTTGTCCCCCTCTGCTGAACTCTGAATTTCTCCCAGTCCTCTGGTAGGCTGCTTTTTTCTGGCTAATTTGTATGCTTCATCTTTTGCTTTGATACTATCCCTGATTTCCCTTGTTATCCACGGATGCACTACCTTCCCTGATTTATTCTTTTGCCAAACTGGGATGAACAATTGTTGTAGTTCATCCATGCAGTCTTTAAATGCCTTCCATTGCATATCCACCGTCAACCCTTTAAGAATCAAGTGCCAGTCTATCTTGGCCAATTCACGTCTCATACCCTCAAAGTTACCTTTCTTTAATTTCAGAACCCTTGTTTCTGAATTAACAATGTCACTCTCCATCCCAATGAAGAACTCAACCATATTTATGGTCACAAAGATATACAGAGTAATGTCTACATTCACTTGAGCAGCATCTGAAAGAAGGCAGCTATAACAAAGTTTTCCTCAAAAAGGGAAACACCCCTGCAGAAAGTGACATTGATTTCCTGCTTAAAACCATTAGGGATGAAATTGCTGGTTGTATTGAGAAGGCGTACGAAAATATATTACTTAATGAAGCTTCGAGGACATTCTCTTTCACCACGTCAAAGGAGATGATGGTGGATTCGGGAGAGTTTCTTGAAGCTAAACTTAATTGAAGTCCATACCATTGCTACCTATAATATTTCTTTATTAAGGGCCTATCCCACTTTCATGACCTAATTCACGACCTGTTTTACTCGTGGACATTTTTCATCATGCTAGAAAAACGCCCCGACCTACTTGATGCCACGAGTAACTACGACTAGCATCACGACCTCCTACGACCTACCTACGACCTCCTACGACCTCGTGACGACCATGCTGCGAGTATGAGTCAAGGGCAAATTCGGCAGAGGTCGTGAATTAGGTCGTTAAAAGTGGGACAGGCCCTTTACCCTATATGACATTGAGCTGAGTTTCTGACTACAAATAGGCCCCACTGAGCCTGGCTAATTCCACCTCCATAATATCAACCATCTTCGCTCCTGCATTAGCCCAAATGTCCCAATGTCCATCATGTAACCTTTGTTTTGTTGACAAGCCTTCCAACCTTTAACCTCCATAACTTTGCGCCTGCAGTTCACAGTCTTTTTCACTAGCCAGGCATTCTTTAGATTCAATTGTGACATGAGATCATTGAACTGAAATGGTCACTGTTTTTTCTCGCTCTAGAATCTGCCTGATCTGCTGACTATTTGCAGCACTGCATGCTTCCATTCTAGATTTCCACATCCAGAGTCTTAAGTTTAGTTTAGTTTAGAGATACATCGCGGAAACAGGCCCTTTGGCCCACCAAGTCCGTGCCGACCAGCGATCCCGGCACACTTAGACTATTCTACACACACAGGGGACAATTTACAATTATACCAAGCCACTTAGCCTTCAAACCTGTACGTCTTTGGTGAGTGGGAAGAAAGCGGAGATCCAGGAGAAAATCCACGCAGGTCACAGGGAGAATATAGAAAACTATGTACAGACCAGCATCCGTTGTGAGGATGTAAGGCAGCAACTCAACCGCTGTTCCACTGTGCCGCCATCAGAAGCTAGTCATTGGGTTTTGTATTAGACATTAGATTCAATGCAACACTTGTGCTGTACCTCCGGCTTACTCATTCCTTAGCAAGATCTCACCCAGACAGAACACCGACAGAAATGCCGACAACTGTGGTTTGGTATATGATAAGTTTTGAATCTTCTAACAGTCAACGTACTAATGTACGAGTGTTTGAATTTGTGAAGAAATGATCTTGCGATTTTTTGCAGCCATCTCCTCTCTAAAGAGCACATATTATTTTGGCACTTGAGAAAAAAAAAACCCTAAATTTAATTTATCTAAATCTGCAGAATAGCCCAATGTTTTAGATTAACAAAGAAAATATCTTCAAGTCAAGTCAGGTTTATTTGTAACATACGCATACGAGATATGCCGTGAAATGAAAAGTGGCAATGCTTGTGGATTGTGCAAAAAAAAAAGTTTTTATATTATTGTCTGTAAGACAAAATGAAGAGCATGTGGAATTTCTTAAACAATGCCTTTTTGACAAAGAGTGTGGATAATTTACAAGCATGTTTGTTGAATGAGGACAATTGAGTTAATTGAATGGGGAAAGTCCACAAGTTTCAACTAAACAATCCTAAGGTTGTCATAAGGTCATAAGGAATAGGAGTAGAATTAGGCTATTCGGCCCATCAACTCTACTCCGCCATTCAATCATGGCTGATCTATCTCTTCCTCATAACCCCATTCTCCTGCCTTCTCCCCATAGCCTCTGACACCTGTATCAATCAAGAATCTATCTATGTTTAAGAAGGAACTGCAGATGGTGGAAAATCGAAGGTAGACAAAAATGCTGGAGAAACTCAGTGGGTGAGGCATCTATGGAGCGAAGGGAATGGGCAACGTTTCCGGTCGAAACCCTTCTTCAGAATCTATCTATCTCTGCTTTAAAAATATCCACTGACGTCCTCCACAGCGGTCTGCAGCAAAGGATTCCACAGATTCACCGCCCTCTTTGACTAACGAAATTTCTCCTCAAAGTACGTCCTTTAATTCAGAGGCTATGACCTCTGGTCCTAGATTCTCCCACTAGTGGAAACACCCTCTCCACATCCACTCTATCCAAGCCCTTCACTATTCTGTATGTTTCAATGAGAATATAAAATCAGGAATATAAAATCTGAAGTTTTTGACATTTCACACATATGCGGTTTCCAGTCAGTACACAAATTGACAATATTTTTACCAAACAGAAAATGGATGAATTCCTTCAGTGTTTTAATGTTTGACACCATTAAGATTGATTTTGCTCACTGCCAGACCTTCATGTCATCAAGAAGCAAAGCAAAATCTCATTGGGAATATCGACTACCCGAAGATACAAGGATAGATTATATCCCCAAGGAAGCCTAAGGGGGTTGCTGTAGCAGTACCTGGCTGAGTCTGTCACTTATATCTCATCAGGCTAGACTTCATAACACAAATTGACCATGTAAGGAAATAAAACATACTGAATAATGGGGAAAGATTAGACTCATTCCTCAAAGAACTGGTAATGAATATACATACACAGCTTCCTTCTGCACTCCTTGACCTAAAAATAGTCAGCTGGACCAAATCTCTGGAATCCCTATATCATGACAGCTCAGTTCAGGTCAGTTTAGTTTATTGTCTTGTGTACCGAGGTACAGTGAAAAGCTTTTGTTGTGTGCTACCCAGTCAGCGGAAAGGCAATAGATGATTACAATCGAGACATTCACAGTGTATAAGAAATGTTGCAGTAGGAGTAGAGATTTAAGAGTGTGGAGCGATTTGTAATATGTGATTGTAGATCTGCTTCTGTGGCTAGCACGCAAATAGTCGCCTGGGATGGGTGCCATCGTGGTAAGCAGGGACCACAGCGTGGTCTGATCAGTGCGTATTGGAGTTTAAACATGCATTCTATCTAATTTATGTTCGACTGTTTTGACTATATAATTTAGCTTTAATGACAATAGACAATAGACAATAGGTGCAGGAGTAGGCCATTCGGCCCTTCGAGCCAGCACCGCCATTCAATGTGATCCTGGCTGATCATCCCCATTCAGTACTCCATTCCTGCCTTTTCCCAATATCCCCCGGCTCCACTATTTTTAAGAGCCTTATCTAGCTCTGTCTTGAAAGCATCCAGAGAACCTGCCTCCACCGCCCTCTGAGGCAGAGAATTCCACACACTTACAACCCTCTGTGAGAAAAAGTGTTTCCTCATCTCCGTTCTACATGGCTTAGCCCTTATTCTTAAACTGTGGCCCCTGGTTCTGGACTCCCCCAACATCGGGAACATGTTTCCTGCCTCCAGCGTGTCCAAAGCCTTAACAATCTTATATGTTTCAATAAGATACCCTCTCATCCTTCTAAACTCCGGCGTGTACAAGCCCAGCTGCTTCATTCTCTCAGCATATGACAGTCCCGCCATCCCGGGAATTAACCTTGTAAACCTACGCTGCACTCCCTCAATAGCAAGGATGTCCTTCCTCAAATTAGTGGACCAAAACTGCACACAATACTCCAGGTGTGGTCTCACTAGGGCTCTGTCCAACTGCAGAAGGACCACTTTGCTCCTATACTCGACTTGTCTTGTTATAAAGGCCAACATGCCATTCGCTTTCTTCACTGCCTGCTGTACCTGCATGCTTACTTTCATAGACTGATGAACCTGGACCCCCCAGATCCCGCTGTACTTCCCCTTTTCCCAACTTGACGCCATTTAGATAGTAATCTGTTTCAGCTGACAACTGACAGTTGTTTTAAACTGATTTGATGTGTTAAATAGATTATTAGTTCACTAACTCCATTTGCTGCAGATAATTAGTTCACACATTTGGTATTCTATCTTCTCCAGCCGACCGTGGGCCATTAATGACTATTCCTGGTTATCTGTTGCCGGCCCTGATATTTTCTGGCCTTTCCTCACCTCCAGTTTCCCCCACCCCTCACCTCTATCTTTCAGTTTGAAGAAGGGTTTCGACCCACCTATTCCTTTTCTCCTGAGGTGCTGTCTAACCCGTTGAGTTACTCCAGCACTTTGCATCTATCTTCGATATAAATGAGTATCTGCAGTTCCTGCCTAGACATTTGTTGCTGATTCTATAGAATTTAAGCCAATTAAGGTTACAGATTTAGGCACTGGTGCAGAGAAAAATTATCTAAAGTCCATAAATGTGTCCGTGGCTCTTGACACATTTACATTTTTTCCCCCTGCATTGTGAGAGCTCTGATGATTTACACAAATAATTCTGAATAAGGGAGTTTTGATCATTCTGACCTTTCATTTTAAACCTTCCATCTGCTCCCTCTCCCACGATTCTGAAATGGATTCCTCGTAAACCTATTCCCAGTAGAAACTCATTAAATATTTTTTAAACTGTTGCAGGCTTCATCATGGTATCTATCACATGTGAGCTGAACTCTATCAGCTCCTCTCTACATATTCACCTCCACGGATATGAACATCACACATTCATCAGGCATTGTATTCAGAAAGCTAGATTGTTTCGATTGTTGATCACTTTCTGCTCGCTGTCCTTTTAAATTTTTATTACTTTTTCAAAGATATATAAAGACTCACACTTTCGAAATACACTTCACAACTGAAGGATGATCCAAATGCTATGTACCTTTTAGGTATAACTGCTAAAGGAAAATAGCAACCAAATTGAGCATTACAGGATCCCACAAAAAGTACTCACTAGATAATCTTTATATGGTGATATAGATTGATGGTAGATATTGTGCAGTACATAGGGCATATTGTCCATGCTGTACCTCACGTTAATGTCTTAGGGTCTTTACAACTACCTGAGAGATCAGGTGAGTTTTGGTCTCTGAACAATAACGTTTCCTCTTCTGTAATATCAGGCTAGGTTTTTTTTTATTAACTCCCCCTCCCATTCCCACACTGACCTTTCTGTCCTAGGCCGCCTCCAGTGTCAGAGTGACGCCCAGCGCAATTGGAGGAACAACGACTCATATTTTGTTTGGGCTGCTTACACCCCAGCGGTATGAATATTGACTTCTCTAACTTTAAGTAACTTTTGCCCTCCCTCTCACTCCATCCCTCCCCCCTTCCCAGTTCTCCAACATTCCTAGTCAGATGTCTTTGTTTACATTTTATCTCTGTTTGCTTTGTTGTTACCTTCTAATCGCTAACAATGATCTATTTTTACATTTTCCTTAATCTCCATCCCCTTGGTCTCGTTTTCACACCATACCGTTCCTTATCTCTGTAACTCCCTCACCCCTGACGCTCAGTCTGAAGAAGGGTCTCGACCCTAAACATCACCGATTCCTTCTATCCAGAGATGCTGCCTGTCCCGCTGAGTTACTCCAGCATTTTGTGTCTATCTTAGGTTTTCATGGCTGTGGAATAGGACTTGAATTCACAACCTTCTGACCCATAGGCAAGATTGCCCTAACCAAAGGTGTGGGAAGGAACTGCAGATCCTGGTTTACACCAAAGATAGACAAAAAATGCTGGAGTAACTCAGTGGGTCAGGCAGCATCTCTGGAGAGAAGTAATAGGTGACAAGTTTCTGGGCACTCACATCTCAGACCTCACATGGTCCACCAACACCGCTGCGCTGGTCAAAAAGGCACAGCAACGACTGCTCTTCCTAAGAACATTGAAACGGACAGGTCTTCCCCAACAGCTGCTGACGGCCTTCTACCGCTGCACCACAGAGAGCGTACTAACGTATGGCATCTCTGTGTGGTACCTCAGCTGCACGGAGGCGGAGAGGAGAGCGCTTCAGCGCGTCGTCCACAGAGCGCAAAAGATTATTGGGACACCGCTACCGGACTTGGAGGGCATCTACCACACACGGTGCCTCAGGAAGGCCGTCAGCATACATAAAGACTCCTCTCACCCTTGTAATGGACTGTTTGAACTACTCCCTTCCGGCAGACGTTACAAGGCCTTCTACGCCCGCACCTCCAGACTCAGGAACAGCTTCATCCCCAGAGCTATAGCTGCTCTGAACCGGCCCTGCTGAGTACCCCCCCACCCCCATGCACTGTCTCCCCCGGCCTCGCACTTTAGTCTGATTTGACTTTACTGGTCTAATGTTCGTTTTACAAACCTTGTTCTCGGGGTATCTAAATTTTATTTGTCGATTAAGTTATGACATCGGATGGAAGTTGCAAACCAAATCTCGTTGTACTTATGTGTAATGACAATAAGAGATATTATTATTATTATTATTATTATTATTATTATTATTATTATTATTATTATTATTACATTTTGGGTCTGAAGAAAGAATCCAACCCAAAATGTCACCTATTCCTTTTCTCCAGAGATACTGCCTGACCCGCTGAGGGTACTCTGGCATTTTGTGTCCATCTTGCCCTTATTACTCTGGCATTTTGTGTCCATCTTGCCCTAACTGAAGCACAGTTGATACATATCTGTGTTTTTAAGCAGGTAACCAGGAAATTTTCCCAGCCGAAGATAGACACAACATGCTGGAGTAACTCAGCGGGACAGGCAGCATCGCTGGAGAGAAGGAATGGGTGTCGTTTCGGGACGAGACCCTTTTTCAGACTTCTTCGACCCAAAATATCACCCCTTCCTTCTCTTCAGAGATGCTGCCTGTCCCGCTGAGTTACTCCAGCATTTTGTGTCTATTTTTGGTTTAAACCAGCATCTGCAGTTCCTTCTTACACAATCTTCCCAGCCTATTGTTCTGCTACCTTTCCCTTCGGCAAACTTCACAGTTCAAAACTATTTTGTGGTAGAAAGTGAAGTTCATTCTGAAAATCAAACTTGTCAACATGCACTTGGCATGCCTTTCTAACTGGCAATACTCAGACGTCCAGTAAAGTATTCAAACATTACTACACATTCTTTCGAATCTC
Source organism: Okamejei kenojei (assembly GCA_035221665.1). Lineage (NCBI taxonomy): Eukaryota > Metazoa > Chordata > Chondrichthyes > Rajiformes > Rajidae > Okamejei > Okamejei kenojei. The sequence goes on from CM069142.1 coordinate 61,116,813, forward strand.
CACTCTTTAAGTAATTTGTATGTTAAAAATCTTGAACATCTTCATAGAGACAAGCAGTGCAGAAACAGGCCCTTTGGCCCACAATGTCCATGCAGACCATCACATACCTCTGTCTACTAATCCCATATACCAGCACTTGCACAGTAGTCTACCATGTCACGATATCCACCACAATGCCCATCATGTCCATCACAATACTCAACTCTATTCAAATACTAATGATTTAGTCAATCTGCCACTTGCTCTTCAAAGGTCAATCTTACCATCCCAGGAATCAGTCTTGTGAACCTTCATTGAATTTCTTCCATAGCAAAGCTGCACATGAGACTTTAGACTTTACTTTAGAGATACAGCGAGGAAACAGGCCCTTCGGCCCTCTGAGTCCACACCGACCAGTGATCACCTGTTCATACGAGCTCTATCCTACACACTGGGGACAATTTACAATTTTTACCAAAGCCAGGTAAGCTACAAACCTGTACGTCTTTGGAGTGCTGGAGGTAACTGGAGCACCCGGAGGAAACCCACGCGGTCACAGGGAGAATGTAAAAACACTAAAACAGACAGCACCTGTAGTCAGGATCGAACTTGGATCTGTAAGGCAGCAACTCTTCCCCTGTGCCACTGTGCCGCCATGAGGTAAGGTCTTTCGCCAAAGTCCTGTAGAATTCTGGTAAGACTTGCTTGCTCCCATACTTGAATTTGCACATAATGTTGGCCAACGTGCAATTCGTGTTCTTGACTGTCTGCCTCATCAGCATGCTTACTTATAACACGTTTGAACTAGGACACCCGGGTCCCAATTGCATCTCCAAATCACAATTTCCCAATTTTTTGCAATTCAGTCCAAAAGTTATGCATGTAATAAAAATTACTGCAACACAATTACAACAACGCAACTTTGACCTGCAAAAGATCTGTGGATTGATCGTAGATGTAATGCTGAGGCTTTATCAGATACTGGTCAGGACATATTTGGAATATTGTGTGCAGTTTTGGATCCCTTGTTCCAGGAGGGATGTGCTGGCATTGGATCCAGGTGTGGTTTATGAGAATGATCTTGGAGATGATTGAGTTAAAGTTAGAGGAGCTTTTGATGGTTGTGGGCCTCTACTTGCTGGAGTTCAGAAGGATGAGAGGGCATCTCATTGAAACCTACCGAACAATGAAATAACTAAATAGAGTGGATGCGGAGAGGATGTTTCCAGTAGTGGGCGAGACTAGGAACAGAAAGCACAGCCTCAGAATAAAGGGACATATCTTTAAAATGGAGACGAGGAGGCATTTCTTCAGCCAGAGGGTCGTGAATCGGTGGAGTTCATGGCCACTGGTGGCTGTTGAGGCCAAATCATTGGATATTTTTAAAGTGGAGATTGATAGGTTCCTGATTAGTAATTAGTCAAAGGTTATGAGGAGAAGCCAAGAGAATGGGGTTGTGAGGGAATAATACATCAGCCATGATTGAATGGCACAGCAGACTCGATGGGCTGAATGGCCTAATTCTGCTGCTATGTCTTAAGGTCCCTTGTGTAATGATGAGCAAGGAATGGTTCAGCGAAAGAGATAAAGCCAATGACAGAATTATCAAAGTTTTATGACCAGTTTGTTGCACCAATATACTTATTAAATATCTGCTCCTAAAAGCAGAGTCGAAAGTGAACAATCTAGATACATTCCCCGAAGTACAAATGAATAAAGACTGGTGAAATACTAGGGCAGTCCATCAAATATGGTGCAATTTAAACGTGACCACATTGTTTAGGAGATAATACAGTCTGTAGGCTGAAAACTTCCATGACCCGCCTCCATGCACCACAGGTCCCTCCAGCTTAACCTCCTCTTTTCTACACATTCCCAATTCATCCACTGTCCCTGCTTAACCTGAGCCACTGCCCTTCCACATCTCACTGCATCCTCCTGCACCAATACAATTATTAAAAAATTCTGCTTGTAAAAGCTGATTCGAAAGTGTAGAATCTGGATACATTCCATGAAGTACAATTACAGAAAGATTGTTGAAATACTGGCGCAATCCACCAAATATTTTAACAAGACCACGTTGTTTCGGAGGTAATAAAGACTGCAGGGTTGGAAAAGCCTTCAATTGACTATCGAACACTCAGTGGAATATACATTATTGCTGTCATAAAGGTGCTACACGACTTATAATGTGCAAAGACTGGTGGATTTCAAAAGGGTAATAATAGAATGAGAAGCTAGATTGCATTGCCCATTAAAAAAAAAGTGCTGCATATGGCTCATTGCAGTTGTGACCATCCATGATCATTTGTCTTTAATGTTGAAAATTCCAACACAATTCACGGAACGATAGTCAAAATAAAAATAGACACCATGACCACATGGGTATTGGTGCCTAGAAATTGTGTCCATCAGCACTCATGTTTTGTCATGCTTGTTAAATTGTTTATTAAAGCAATTTAACCTGGATTGGATTGCATTAGCAATCATTTTTGTTTGGGGATGCAGCGTGGAAACAGGCTCTTCGGTCCATTGAGTCAACGTCGACCAGCGATCACCCGTACACTAGTTCTATCCTACACACTGGGGGCAACTCACAGAAGCCAAGAAACCTACAAACCTGTACGCCCTTGGAGTGTGGGAGGGAGCCGGAGCACCCGGAGAAAGCCCATGTGGTCACTGGGAGGACGTACAAACTCTGTACAGACAGCACCCGTAGTCAGGGTCGAACACGGGTCTCTGGCGCTGTAAGGCAGCAACTCTACCGCTGCGCCACCGTGCCGCCCAGCTTCAGTTTCCTGCTACAATTTGGAGGATGGATCATGTGCTATTAATGTCGGCGTTTTTCCCGGTTTTAGGTGTGCATTTATTGATGTTGCCTTTGGGCAATGGCTAGTTCTACCCTTGCAGACATAGACTGAAGATCTAGTGTGTAATCTATGTCCTTGGTTGTAAAGGCACAATTAATGGGAGCGCAATGTGTTGAAATCCTCAATGATATGCCAATTAAAGGGTCTACATTGAGGTGTTGATGCTTTGATCAAAACATCTGTTAGATTTGTATTCCACTTGTCAAAATATTTTCTCAATCATTTTCCCTGCTCATTCATTGTTTCTAATTGTACGCGCTTCAGAGCATCAGGATGTGATGTCTGTGCTCAGCTTGGCAAAGGCACAGCAAACCAGCGGATCTCTGCAGTTCCAGTTACTTAAAGCTTGCCAACAAGGGGACGGCACAGTGGCACAGCTGGCGGAGCTGCTGCCTTACAGCGCCAGAGACCCGGGTTCGGTCCGCGACCCTCGGGCGCTGTCTGTATGGAGTTTGCACCTTCTCCCTGTGACTGCGTGGGTTTCCTCCGGGTGCTCCGCTTTCCTCCCACATCCCAAAGACGTGCGGGTTTGCAGGTCAATTGGCCTCTGTAAATTGCCCCTAGAGTGAAAGGAGTGGATGGGAAAATGGGATAGACAATAGACGTTAGACAATAGGTGCAGGAGTAGGCCATCCGGTCTTTCGGGCCAGCACCGCCATTCAATGTGATCATGGCTGATCATCCCCAATCAGTGCCCCGTTCCTGCCTTCTCCCCATATCCCCTGGCTCGTGTGTTCGATGTTATCCATGGTCAGAAGATAGACACAAAATATTGGAGTAACTCATCGGGTCAGGCAGCATCTCTGGAGAAAAGGAATAGTTGACGTTTTGGTCGGGATGCTTCTTCAGACTGGTCAACTGGATTTAATGGGCTAAAGGACCTGTTTCAGTGCTGTATCTTTAAATAAAAACAAGTTAACAATATTCCTCGACAAAAATCTGAAGAAAACTACCATCCTTGCCATTAAATTTTAATATGACTTGAGGCACACCAAATATATATATGCACAGAGGGAGAGGTTTATTCACAAGACATGTTGAAAATTTAACACCTACTGCAAATTGTATGTTTCATATTGTGAAACTGGAACATTGTTTGAGAAGAAGACAAGCCACATTCAAATAGAATGACAATATAATGACAAACAAAGTGAGAATGCAGTGTGTTGATATGTTGGGCGGCACGGTGGTAGAACTGCTGCCTTGCAGCACCAGAGACCCATGTTCGATCCTGACTACGGGTGTTTGTCTGTACGGAGTTTGTGCGTTCTCCCCGTGACCTGCGTGCGTTTTCTCCGAGATCTTCGTTTTTGTCCAACACTCCAAAGACTTACAGGCTTGTAGGTTAATTGGCTTGGTATAAAGGGAAATTGTCCGTAGAGTGTGTGTAGGGTAGTGTTAGTGTGCGGCAACCTCTGGTCGGCGTGGACTCGATGGGCTGAAGAGCCTGTTTCCGCTCTGTATCTCTAAACTAAGCTTAACTAAACGAAAAAATCATGATGATGGAGATCGGACCAGAGTATCGTTTTGTGAGTCTCATGGGTTGTCCACCGGTGGTGGTTGAGTGTGATTTGAGGACTAGATCGGGTGGACACTCAGAATCTCTTGCCCAGAGTAGGGGAATTGAGAACTAGCGGACAGAGGTTTAAGGTGAGGGGGGGAATGACTTGATTGGAACTTGAGGGGTAACATTTTTCACGCAAAGGGTGGAAGGTGTATGGAACGAACTGCGGGAGGAGGCAGTTACTATCACAACATGTAAGAAACATTTAGACAGGTACATGGATAGGACAAGTTTAGAGGGGTATGGGCCAAATGTAGGCAGGCAGGACTAGGGAAGGCGCACATGTTGGCTAGTATGGGAAAGTTGGGCTTTAACTCTGTAACTCTAGAACTTGAATGCTGGGGATGGTAGACTGGAAGAGATTTCCCTATCCTAATAGTGGATTTGGAGGATTTTATAGAAACAGTGTTGCCTGGTTCTTCAATGCTATGAGGTGCCTGTGAGTTGTCTATGCAGAACATAGAGGATCAGACTTTGCCTGAGGTCTTGTTTTCAAATATTGTTATCCTTAGGTTGCTGAAGGCTGTGCTGGTGCAATGGTGATAATGGTATAATTTGTCACTGATATCTGGCTTTGCTGAAGGTGATCCCACGATATGGGACTGGGCCATCTTTTTCCGGGATTCATCAGGGATCCTGATCGGTGGACAGGGCAGTGTTGCCTGGCAGCGGTTTGTAGAGGATTTTTGCATTCTAGCTGTTTACCATCCTCTCGAATGCCTTTTCAAAGTTCATGACCAGTAAATTATTATTGCACTATATTTGTCATTTTTTGAACTTTTTCTTTCTTTTCTCTTCCCCCGTTATGTACTATGTTTACGTATTCACATATTCTGTTGTGGTGCAGGAGTAGGCCATGCCCTTCGAGCCTGCAATTCAATATGTAAGATCATTTCATTGTCCCATCCAGCCACAAGACATCCATAATGAACAACTACCCTAAAACTACCCTCTGTGGCATAGTGGCAAACATACAAATTCTGAAACATAGAAAATAGATGCAGGAGGAGGCCATTCGGCCCTTCGAGCCAGGACCGCCATTCATTGTGATCATGGCTGATTGTCCCCTATCAATAACCCGTGCCTGCCTTCTCCCCATATCCCTTGAATACATCCAGTGACTTGGCCTCCACTGCCCTCTGTGGCAGGGAATTCCATAAATTCACAACTCTCTGGGTGAAAACGTTTTTTTCACCTCAGTCTTAAATGACCTCCCCTTTATTCTAAGACTGTGGCCCCTGGTTCTGGACTCACCCCAACATTGGGAACATTTTTCCTGCATCTAGCTTGTTCAATCCTTTTATAATTTTATATGTTTCTATAAGATCCCCCCTCATTCTTCTAAACTCCAGTTAATACAAGCCTAGTCTTTTCAATCTTTCCTCATATGACAGTCCCGCCGTCCCAGGGAACAATGTCGTGAACCTACGCTGCACTGCCTCAATCACAAGGATGTCCTTCCTCAAATTAGGAGACCAAAACTGTACACAATACTCCAGATGTGGTCTCCTAATCATGGTATAACACTGTAACAGCAGAGATTCAGGTCAAGTGCAATTTTACAGTGTTTACGGGCTCATATAAATATATATATACTAAACCATGGGGGACCCGTTGGGTCCCATCCCCTCAGTGTGCAGTTGGGGGGGGGGGGCTATGGCATCACACACACACTAAATACCCCCCACACACAAACCACCCCCATTGATAATATATTAATATTATTCATTGGCTCCTTTTACCCCATCCACGCCCTATCCACTAATGCATAGCCCCCAACTCGCAGGCGTGTCTAGAGGGGGGTGGGTGGGTAGAGAGAGAGGGCAGAGAGAGAGGGGTAGAGACAGAGAGAGAGGGGCAGAGAGAGTGGGGCAGGGAAAGAGAGAGAGGGAGATGGTGGAGAGAGAAGGGTTGAGGGAGGGGGAGAGGGGATATGGAAAAGGGAGGAGTGGAGGTAGAGGGTGGAGGAGAGGGGGAGAGGGAGAGGGTGGAGGAGAGGGGGAGGAGAGAGGGGGAGGGGAGGGAGGGGGAGAAGGAGTGGAGAGGGGGGAGGAGAGGGGGAAGAGAGGGGAGGGGGGATGTGGGGGAGGGGGAGGGAGGGGGGAGGAGGGCAGAGGGGGAGGGAGAGGGGGGGGGGGAGACGGGGAAGAGAGTGTAGGGGGGGAAGTGGGGGAAGGGGGAGGAGTAGGGAGGAGGGGGAAGGGAGAGGGGGAAGAGAGAGTGGGGGAAGGGGGTGGATGGGGGTGGACGAGGGGGAGAGGGGGGAAGTGGGGGAGAGGAGAGTAGGGGGAGGAGGGGGGAGAGGAGGAGGGGGGAGAGGAGGAGGGGAGCGGAGGAGGGGAGATGAGGGGGAAGGGGAGTGGGGAGGAGGAGGAGGGAGGGAAGAGAGGAGTCTTCGGAAGCCCAATAAATTTACTGCATGTTCAGCGGCTTCAATCCAGAGCCCGTGGGGGTGGGGGGTGGGGGGCGGCTGGGCTGCGGGTAGAGCGGGGCGGGGTGGATGGGTGGCCGAGTGTGTCGACTGCGAGCGGGAGGCGACAAAATGACTGCGCATCGGGGAGGGGGTTAACGTAACCCGTCAGCGGCTTCAATCCAGAGCCCGGGTGGGGGGGGGGGGGGAGGGCAGCTGGGCTGGGGTGGGGCATGGCGGACAGCCAGTTGGTGGGGGGGGGGTTAACGTAACTCACAGCTCGTGCAAAAACAGTGCCCAGCAGGCTCCGCTTTAAAAGCTGTTCGCACCTGGCTGCGAGGAGCAGAGCCATTTTGACGTTAGCTTTAAAAAATATCTCAGATTTGTAAACAAATTTAAGAAATAACTTGGGAAATAATGAGGTATAGCTCTATCGGAATATGTAAAAGTTTCACCGTTAGTGCATCGTGTTTTCGAGGAGATGTGAATCACAAAATGACACACACACAAATCTACAATACACAAACACATAAATACATCCACATCCAAGATAGTTAGATTAATAGTTAGAAGAGGAAAAGATTAGGTATTTTGGTGTAGGAAGGAACTGCAGATGCTGGTTTAAACTGAAGATTGACACAAAAAGTGTCCATCTTTGTGCCTATATTCGAAAATAGTTTTTTATTTGATTCTATCTACATCCGATTTATTTATGTGAGGTAATTGCAAGAAGGGATCTTTTGGAACTGAATGGCTTCATCTCTGTTGAGACTAAAGGGATAACCTTTCCCAAAAGTCGTGAGACCTTGTTGTTGACTAAATGAGTTTAAAGCTTGATTACACAGCCTGCTGCATAATTAAACATTGGTAGCTGCAATCTGTTTGTGACAGGGGTTTTGTGATACCACCTAGTAAGCTGCAGAGTTACGTCAAGTAGGTTTCTGGACATCATATAATTACTGCACCTTTTTCCAAAAATAAAGCACTTACTCTTTGCCTTCTGTCATTCAACGATTCCCTGAGGCAAGAGCTGGCATGTTTGTCAGGCCATTAATAAAATTCAAAGCAAGAGATGTAATCTAGCTCCTGCAGCCTGATTACTTTGGAAAGAGCAATACATGCTAGAGGATCTTGGAATAGTCAATTTCTTGCAGACTATTTGCAAGAATGGTAGCAAATCCAATGGTGTTAACTGTCGAGAGGCCTCTCTGCTCTCTGCCGTAGGAAAACTATCACCAGTACCTTCCTCCAGTGATCTTCGAGCTCCTCAATGAATAACAGCATGGATTCAACTCGAGGCACCTGGGACACATCTTCATCAAAAAGTACAAAGTGCGGGAGTAACTTGTACACTCTACACTGCAAGGGCCAGGAAGCGAGCGGGCAAGATCATCTCTGACCCTTCTCACCCTGGCCACAAACTCTTTGAATCACTTCCCTCTGGAAGGCTACTCCGGACTGTCAAAGCTGCCACAGCCAGACATAAAAACAGTTTTTATCCACGAATAGTTGCTCTACTCAACAGCCAAAAATCTAGCCTCCCTTTGATCTGGTATTTTGTTGGTTCACATGCTTAATCAATGGTGTTTTATCATTAATGTTTTATTATTATTAATGTTTAGTGTTTTCTGAGTCATTCGTAACTGTACTTCATGTCACGTTGTTACTTGTGGGCGGAGCACCAAGCCAAATTCCTTGTATGTGAATACTTGGCCAATAAACGTACTTACTTATTTCCTTAACTCAGCAGATCAGGAAGCATGTTTGGAGAACATTTCGGGTCGAGACCCTAAGTCTCGTAAGTGAAGTGCAGGGATCAATGGTGCTTTCTGTCATGTGTGCACTGCACAGTGAAATTCTCTTTGCGTAGATCACACATGCACGAATTGCCATATTTTGGTGCCGTTTACAACGAATCCAAAGTCCAGTCCACGCGCTTGATGTACTGGAATGGCTCCCGATCCAGGTAAGGCCTTCCTCCGTCGGCCTCCACTAACTCGGGTCACCAACTGACATCCTCTCCTCGTCCAACCACCTTTGCGTTCACGGGGCACTTCTTGCAGCTAACCATGAAGGCGCTGGAGGCAATTGCCCATTCAGTATGAATTCAGCTCCAGTCACTGTGGACACACCTTCATTGTGTGCAGTTTTGGTCCCCTAATTTGAGCACGGACATTCTTGCTGCTGTGGGAGTGCAGTGTAGGGTTCACCGGGTTAATTCCCGGGATGGCGAGACTGACCTATGATGAAAGAATGGATCGACTGAGCTTATAAGGATGCGAGGGGACCTTGCAAAAAAAGATATAAAATTCTTAAGGGATTGGACAAGCTAGATGCAGGAAAAATGTTCCCCATGTTGGGAGAGTCCAGAACCAGGGGTCGCAGTCTTTGAATAAGGGGTAGTCCATTTAGGACTGGGATGAGGAAAAGCTTTTTCAGCCAGATTGTGAATCTGTGGAATTCTCTGCTACAGAAGGCCAATTCACTGGATGTATTCAAGAGAGAGTTAGAAAGAGCTCTTAGGGCTAACAGAATCAAAGGATATGAGGAGAAAGCAGGAACAGGGTACTGATTCTGGATGATCAGCCATGATCATATTGAATGGTGGTGCTGGCTCGAAGGACCGAATGGCCTAATCCTGTACCTATTTTCTATGTTTCATCAAAAGTCACAAAGTGCTGGAGCAACTCAGAGGGTCAGACAGCATCTCTGGAGAACACAGTGGCGCAGCGGCACAGTTGCTGCCTTTCAGCGCCAGAGACCCCAGATCGATCATGACTGCAGGTGCTGCCTGGACAGAGTTTGCCCGTTCTCCATGTGACCACGTGGGATTTCTCCAGATGCTCCGGTTTCCTCCCACAAAAATTGTAAATTGTAAATCAAGCCGCTGTATGTAGATGGCACTTGCGTCCATGCACCTTCTGGGGCCAATGTCTCCTTAAATTATCATTGACTCGGTCACTGAAGCATAGGTGAAAGCAGACCTTGCATTAAACCCCTGCCAAATAAAGGATCTCTACCAACCCACCCTGGCAGCATCCCAACTAAAGATCCAGGATGAGACCTTGGGAAACATGTATCATTTCTCTGATCCCAGGAGCAACCAAGGAGTGAAGGAAGGCATTGAGGATGAAATTCATCATTGCCTCCAGCTTTTGGCATCTGAGAAAAAGGTTGTCTTGATTAGAAGGTGGTGTCAAGGCTTATGGGGAGAAGGTGGGAAAATGGGATTAGGAGGCAGAGATCAGCCATGATTGGATGGTGGAGTTCACTTGATGGACTGAATGGCATAATTCCTATAACTTGTGACCTTGTGAAGATCATCATGCCCTCAATCTTGGTTTCTGAAGGAAAACGTAAGTGTGAATCGGTTCGACAGTCTTTGACAGTGTGGGCAGGGGGCTGTATCTACATGACCCCACTTATTACCCTCCACTCCCCTCGCTCATCAGGCAAGAGGTACAGAAGTGTGAAAATGCTTATCTCCAGATTCAGGGACAGTTTCTTCCCAGCTGTTACCAGGCAAGTGAACTGTCCTTTTGCCAGCTAGAAAGTGGTCCTGACCTATGGAGACCTTTGAACAATATTTGATCAGACGTTATCTTGCACTTGATAATATACCCTGATCCTGTATCTGTACACTGTGGACAGCTTGATATAGTCTGTTCGTTGACTGAATAGTACGTAAAAAACAAAAAAGCTTTTCACTGTACCTTGGTACACGTGACAATAATAGATTATACTAAACCAATATATTTTACTAAAACATTATTTTATATAGCAGGAAGAAATGTATTGTATTACATTACAACAACTCCTGGGGCTCGATCCAATTGAAAACCAGTTACAAATGTACATGGTTCATTTATATTTAATTTTTGTTCTTCCAGTTCAGGAAAATTATGGATCTATAACCATTAAATTATGGAAATGAACATATTTGGTGAAATAAACTGCATTAACCCTGATTCCCTTTGCTCAGTTTTTTACTTGGACAAGTTCCTTGGCGTTAACATGGCCAATGATCTTTGGATCAATCACATTGATGTGAATGCCAGGAAGGCACACCAACATGCAGACTGAGGAAATTTAACATTTCTCCAATGATTCTTACAAACTACTATAGATGCACCATAGAAAGCATGCTGTTAGGTTGCATCACAGCTTGGTTTGGAAACAGCTCTGCCCAAGAGAGTTGTAGATGTAGCCCAGTCTATCACACAAACCAGACTTCGAAACCGTTGACTCCTTCTACTCTTTACGCTACCTCCGTGAGGCAGGCAACATAATCAACAATTTATCCCACTCTTCTCCCTGCTCCTGCCCAACAGAAGGTGCAGAAACTTGAAAATGCAAACCACCAGACTCAGGAATAACTTCTTCCCCTCTGTTATCAGGCTTCTGAGCAGCCTTTTTGTAAGCTAGGGTACAGTCTGATTCGCATCTACCCCATTGTGGACTTTGGACTTGATGAGCTCCAATGCTGAGAACTATATTTTGCATTCTGTATCTTTCCCTTTGCACTATCTATTGTACCTGAGTTTAACTTGATTGCATTCATGTAAGAAATATCTGATCTGTTTGGTTAGCATGCAACAAAAAGCTTTGACTGTACCTCGGTACACGTGGCAATAATAACCAGTCAAAAGCCTATAAATAATCTTCATTTCTGGTGTTAAAGTAATATATTATTTATTTAATACTATTCTAGTAGAAAGCAATTATTTTCTTTTGTTGGAGCCAGTGACTTGATAATGAATGTTCTTGCAAAGTTATTAAACTCAAACCCTTTGGGATAAATTAGTCGAATATACTTTGAAAGTATTGCACTTGAAACCCTGACTTTCATCCAGTGCCTTAGTGGAGTTCATTGCAAAGTAACGAGAAGATTAATCACAGGATTACAGTCAAATTAAACCCAATCCATTCATATATATCAATTCATCTGCTCAATAGAAACACAAAGGAAGATGCAATTTTATTTGGTTGACATATTTGCACCAATTTCCTTTGTATTTTAATATTGGAAATCATTGATTTAAAAAAACAGATTAACGCTTTTAAAATGGCAGCCAAATAATTTATATGCAAGTGACGCACACACAATCAGAGGAAACTACATTTTCTGGTAGTTGCTTGACTACACTTACACTCTTTGCCCCACTAGTCTATTTTGGTAGATGTTCCACAGCTATTATCGGACTACACACATTCCACCTGATCTAGTTTCTTACACCTGAGTTTTAAATGTTCATCCGAGGAATATTATTCCCAGATGATAGTTTGTGGAGATTCTCTATTCAGATGTGCTTTTGGCATGTGTTTCTCAGCATGCACGAGTTTATTGTGTGTGTGTGTGTGTATATGTGCATGTGTACATGTTCATTTGTGTCTGCGTGCATGTACGTGGGGCGAAGGAGGGGAGGTTTGATATAATGAATTATTCATGTTCATAAATTATAGGAGCAGAATTAGGCCATCCGGCCCATCAAGTCTACTTCGCCATCCAATCATGGCTGATCTATCTTTCCCTCTCAACCCCGTTTTCCTGCCTTCTCCTCATAACCCCTGATACCTGTACTAGTCAAGAATCTTTCAATCTCCGCCTCAAAAATATCCATTGACTTGTCCTCCACAGCCATCTGTGGCAATTAATTCTGCGGATTCACCACCCCCTGACTAAACAAATTCCTCCTTTCTAAACGTATGTCCTTTTATTCTGAGGTTGTGGCCTCTGGTCCTAGACTCTCCCACTAGTGGAAACATCTTCTCCACATTCACTCTATCCAGGCCGTTCACTCTTCGGTAAGTTTTGTAATGAGCTTCCTCCTCATCCTTCTAAACTCCAGCGACTACAGGCCCAGTGCCTTCAAAAGCTTGTCATGTGTGAACCCACTAATTCCTGGGACCATTCTCGTAAATCTCCCCTGGATCCTCTCCAACGCCAGCACATCAGTGGCAGTGTCAACTGCTTCAGAACTCCTTGAAGCCAAGCAGTGATGATAAAGTCGGATTGTGCAGCGTGAGTGAAGCATCATCATGTCTGGCAGAGGGAAAGGAGGCAAAGGACTGGGCAAAGGCAGCATCGGAAAGTACTTCGGGCTAATGGAATCAAGGGATATGGGGGAAAAGCAGGAACGGGGTACTGATTTTGGATGGTCAGCCATGATCAGATTGAATGGCGGTGCTGGCTTGAAGGGCCAAATGGCCTACTCCTGCACCTATTTTCTGTTTCTATGTTTCTAAGCGATTCAAAAAAGGTGCGGCACGATGGCGCAGTGGTAGAGTTGCTGCCTTACAGCGCCAGAGACCTGGGTTCAATCCTGACTATTTGTGCTGTCTGTACAGTGTTTGGACGTTCACCCTGTGACCTGCGTGGGTTTTCCCCGGGATCTCCGTCCTCCCCACACACCAAAAACGTACAAGTTTGTAGGTTAGTTTTTTTGGTATAATTGTAAATTGTCCCTAGAGTGTGTAAGATAGTGTAAGTGCACGGGCTCAGTGGGCCAAAGGGCCTATTTCCGCCCTCTTTAAACTAAACTAAATTCAACTAAAAATGCTAAATGAAGCGAAAGTACGATGGGATAAAGCGTTTTAAAGCTGTGAAAGCTTAGAATCTCCAATTCCTGGGGGAATGGTGGAGACAGGTTCAATAAATGCATTGAAAGGGAAAATTGAAAGAAGAGTTTGCAGGACTATAAACAGGCGGTGGAAAAATGAGACCAAATCTTCCAATGCTAATCTGTGATAAGTATGAAAGCAACACTTGATTGGAGTGAATCTTATTGCAAATCATTGGAGTTTGAATTAAGTTTATTGTCACGTGTACCGAGGTAGAGGGAATGTTTTTTGCTGTGTGCTATCCAGTCAGCAGATAGACAATACATGATTACAATTGTGCCATCCACTGTGTACACATGATAAAGGGAATAATGTTTATTAACAATGTTTAGTGCAAGATAAAGCCAGTGAAGTCCGAACAAAGATAGTCCGAGTGTCTCCAATGAGGTAAATAAGGACTACTCTCTGGTTGTTGGTAGGATGGTTCAGATGCCTGATAACAGCTGGGAAGAAATTGCCCCTGAATCTGGAGGTGTACTGTAACCACTGCACAGTATATGGTCAACATTCGCAGTATTTCCTTTTGTCAGCGTTAAACTGTCAATCTGAATCCCAAAGGCCTCCGAATAGTGAAAGAAATAAGAAGACTTTAGTGTACAAAATCATGAGAGTATTAGATCGGGTAAACACACATAAGGGAATCGAGAACCAAGGGCATAGGTCTAATGTGAGGAGGGAAAGGTAGTTGAGGCAGATACTAGTGCAACGTTTAAGAAACAATCAAACATGTACATGAATAGGATAGGTTTAGAGGGATATGAGACAAACGCAGGCCGGTGGGACTAATGTAGGTGAGGCATGTTGGTCGGTGCGGGCATGTTGGGCCGAAGGGCCTGTTTCCATGCAGTATGACTGTATGACTCTGATATGGCCTGATGCAGATGAGTGTACCCTAGGGAGATAGGAATGTATTTATCTCTACAAATTTACCCAGTTTGATGAAGCTATACCTCTTATGGTGGCATTAAAACATCTATTGAGCCTTTCACAGCCCAGTGTGATCAAAAATCATTTAACTGCCAAGGAATTTCTTTGTCAACTGCAATTATTTTCATTATTTATGAAATAAAGCAGCTGATATGCACACAGCGTGATCCCACTTAGCGGTGCGATGATAATCAGTTAATTTGTTTTTAGCACTGCTGGTCAGGAGACTGGGTTGGAGAGAATTCTATCACTGATCTGTGAATAGTCTTTTATGTCCAATGGACCCTAGGTTATATAGTAGAGATGCTGCCTTGCAGCGCCAGAGACATAGGATAATGTTAATGTGCGGGGATCGCTGGTCGGTGCGGACTCAGTAGGCTGAAGGTCCTGTTTCCGCGCTGTATCTCTAAATTAAATTAAATAGACAAGACAATAAAAAATGGAGAAAAATAATAAAATTATATATTGATAGAACACTGAGATCACATGATTTCCATTGCCGCATTTAGGAAAAAGAAGGAGCTGGTAACATTACTGAAGTTTAACTTTCAAATTGCCAAAATCCATTTTGGTTGCAAATTATTCTTATGGATTGGGAAATTTCACATAATGCTCCACCATTTAAGAAAGCTAAAGGGATTGCCATGAATGATGAACCAATTTAGCCTAACATCTGTTGGCTGAGAAACTAATTCAAGCTGATAATAAGGAAAGTAACCCGAGAGCAGCCTGATTTGTAAATTTCTGAAGAATGGTTCAGGGGCCCGAATCGTTGCCTATTTCTTTCGCCCATCGTGCTGCCAGCACCCGATGAGTTTCTCCAGCAATTTTTCTACCATGAATTTGTAAAGATAGGACATTACCCGAAAGGCCTGATTTAAAGATAGACACAGAGCTATGTAAACTCAACAGGTCAGGCAGCATCATTGATGAAAAGATAGTGGATGACTCATAGAAACATAGAAAAGCAAGGTGCATATAGGCCATTCGAGGCAGCTCTGCCATTCGTTATGATCAACCCCTCCATCAGAACAGTATCCTTTTCCCGCTTTTCCCCCATATCCCTTGATCCCGTTAGTCTAAAGAGCTACTGTATAAGCCCAACTCTCACTTTGAATACAGTCTGAAGAGGGTTTCGGCCCGAAACGTTACCCATCTCCTTCGCTCCATAGATGCTGCGCACCCCAGCTGAAATTCTCCAGCATTTGTGTACTCCTCGCTTTTCCAGCATCTGCATCTTCTTTACACATCTCTCTTGAATACATCCAGTGAATTGGTCTCCACTGCCAATTCTGTGCAGAGAATCCCACAGATTCACAACTCTCTGGGTAAAAACGTTTTTTCTCATCTCAGTCCTAAATGGCCACCCTCTTATTGTTAAACTGGCCCCTGGTTTCTGGACTCCCCCAACATTGGGAACATTTTTTTCTAATCCCAGTGAATAGAGAGTTGGAGGCGAAGAAAAGACCAAGGTCCTCCAGGTAGGAGGTACCTCGTAGACCCATTGTTGACTAGGAAGGTTTGATCCAAGAGGGAATACAATGTGGAACTCGTTAAATGACTAGAGTACATGAAGGGGCAAGGGGAACAGGAGAGGAATGTAAAGTAGAAGTTCCTTAAAATGGAGAGATATTCCAACATTCTTCCCACTGGTTTGTAAGCAACCCAAGCAAAATATTCTTCCCGATTTGCTGATTAAAGTATTAGAGTGAAGGATAGAGTACTGTTTTTGTATTTTTTTTAATTGAATTTCCACAAGGAATATGTTCCTCTTTAGAGAATAAAGTTAAGATTAAAGAGATTTGGATAAAGCTGAAGCTTAGTTTTTTAAATCTAGTTGATTGGTCTCCTTAGGAAATAGATTGTAGGGATAATGGACAGGTCCTCAAATTGGCAGCATCTGTTTTGGAGGCGCAACTATTCACGTTATTATTTAGAAATTACTTCAAGGATGGGCTGGAAAACAATATACCCAAATGATGCAAATGTACTTTGCAAGCTGTGCAGATGATAGACTACAAAGAGATATCAGTAGATTGAGTAAATGTATAAAGTTTTGGAAATGGATTTGCATGCAGGCAAGTGTGAAATAGTTTTTAGGTTTAGTTTAGTTTAGTTTAGAGATACAGCATGGAAACAGGCTCTTCGGCCCACCGAGTCTGAGCCGACCAACAAACCTATACATCTTTGGAGTGTGGGAGAAAACCGGAGCACCCAGAGAAAGCTCACATGGTCAGGGTGAGAACGTACAAACTCCATGCAGACAGCACCTGCAGTCAGGATCGAACCTGGATCCCTGGCACTGTAAGGCAGCAACTCCACCGCTGGGTTTTGGGGGGGGGGGTGGCCACCGTGAATTGATGAAGAGACAGAAGAAGCTACAGACGCTGGTTTACAAAACTAGTCACAAAGTGCTGGAATAGCTCAGCGGGTCCAGCAGCACCAGACGCAAATGTACCTATATACATGCACAGGCATATACACAATAAACACGTGTGTGCAGATAAATACATGCCAAGAACACATCTGAGTGGAGTCCTTACATGTTTAGAGTTGTTGACATGTTGGTGCACACTCCCAATTAAACAACATTGAAAACCAAAGTGTCAAATGTTAGGATGTAGCAAATCTATAAATGCAGACCACATCTGATAGAAACTATCTGT
This sequence comes from Okamejei kenojei, assembly GCA_035221665.1. Taxonomy (NCBI): domain Eukaryota; kingdom Metazoa; phylum Chordata; class Chondrichthyes; order Rajiformes; family Rajidae; genus Okamejei; species Okamejei kenojei. The sequence goes on from CM069142.1 coordinate 61,133,850, forward strand.
TTTTCCTGCCAGGCGGAGTCTCATATCTTCCAGATGTAGTGTTTCAAACATAGTTGAAATCCACATATTTACTGTTGGTATAGGGGCGTTTTTCCAGAATTTTAAGATTAACTTTTTTCCAATTATTAAGCCGTAATCAAATAGATTCTTTTGAAACACATTTAATTCCGGGCTACCTTCTGTTATTCCGAAAATAATCCAATCGGCCTTTGGTGTCATTTTCATGCAGTGGTCTGCATTTATAGATTTGCTACAAAGAAAGGGTGCAAGACTACCCCAAAAAGGTACTGACGTTGGGCCTATAAAGGGGGATGAAAAACTATTGAGTGGGTAAATTCCTTTTGCATGATGTATATAATACAGTAACTGGATTTTTTTTTCTCCCTCTCTTTTCTTTTTTCTCTTTTCTAGGGTCTATCTTTAATCCCCTTTCTCTAACTCCTTGACCAAAGGTTTTTTTTTTCTTCCCTTTGGCACGCTTTCTCACTTTCACAACTCTTTCCCCCTACTCCATTCTCTCTGTTTCTATTCTTTTTCTTTAAAAGCCTTAAAATTAAGGGGTACAATGATTGTAACAATATATATGTAACGTACATTGATGTATTTACCTCTATTAAATAAAAATATTTAAAAAAAAACTAATGTTAGGATGTTGTTTGATAAATCATTCATTTCTCATCATCTATCATATTATGTGGTAGACTGTTGGTATGAATATTAATTTCTCTAATTACAAGTAATCCTTGCATTCCCTCTCTATCCAATCCCCCCCCCCCATCCTGGTCATCTTGCTGGTTTCGCTGTTTGTATTCCTTCGATATCACCTCTTCCACAACCAACAATAGACCAATAGACCATAGCTTTCAAGAGCGAGCTAGATAGGGCTCTTTAGAAATAGCGGAGTCAGGGGATATGGGGAGAAGGCAGGAACGGGGTACTGATTGGGGATGATCAGCCATGATCACATTGAATAGTGGCGCTGGCTCGAAGGGCCGAATGGCCTACTCCTGCATCTATTGTCTATTGTCAATGTGGGCTCCACCTATCTCGTCGGTTCCCTACCTTTCATACATCTAGTTTCCCTCCCACCTGGCTCTCAGTCTGAAGAAGGATCTCGACCCGAAAGGCCTCCTATTTCTTTCCTCCAGAGATGCTGCCTGACCTGCTGAGTTACTCCAGCATTTTGTGTCTATCTTCGGTGCAAGCCAGCATTTGCAGTTCCTTCCTACATATTGCAAGTGGAGATTCTCATAAATGGGGATTCATTGGCTCCATGAACGTGCCTATTTAGTGGTCTCAGTGGCATTAATGTTGCTCCTGTGTTGTAACTGATGATTCCTGGATGCTCCGTACAATGATGAACCAAAGCAGATTGTTGTACCATTGACAGCTTGAATGAAATGTTAGCGATATGCCACAGTGCAGCAAACACAAAGTTCAAGGATCAGGCAAAATGAAAGAGGACAAGATCACCTAATAAAATAAATTTAATTAAAAAGAGGAACTGGTTTGAACCCATTGTTGCTACGATACCATTAGAAGGTTGCTAGGCAACACAGCTATCATTATTGAGAATATGCATGCCATTTATTGAAGAATTGGTTTATGAAAAATATCAGAAGGTACCAATAGCAAAATTGTAAAATAAGAAACTGCAAGTTGCAAGAATATATATTTGGATGGGCAAGTGAATGTAATAATCATGCTGCAATTTAATGATACTATGCTTAAGGTATACTTTAGATTTAAGAATAGAAGATGGGTGGAGTCCTTATTCTTTCCCACCTCCAAACTCATTCTGGCTGGTTTCCCATTTTCCACCATCTGTAAATTTAGATCAGTCCAAACTTTATTGTCTGTCTACAAGCTTTATTGTCTGTCTTTATATTTCCTGTCTACAAGCCTGAAGAAGGTTTCGGCCCGAAAAACGTTGCCTATTTCCTTCGCTCCATAGATGCTGCCACACCCGCTGAGTTTCTCCAGCACTTTTGACTAACTGCTGTACCTAAACCCACATTTAAAAGTCTTGCCTTTAAATCCTTTCACCGCACTCTATTTTAACATGACTCCTTTCTCACCAAACATTCTGCTTCAACTCTGGCCTCTGCACAATTTCTACCAGCACCTAAGCCCAACCAACCATCTACCCAGGTAGGACGCTAGGGAGTGTGGTAGAACAAAGAAACCAAGGAATGCTAAGGATAGACACAAAATGTTAAATAACTCGTGTTAAAGAAGGAACTGCAGATGCTGGAGAATCGAGGGTACACAAAAGGCTGGAGAAACTCAGCGGGTGCAGCAGCATCTAAGGAGCGAAGGAGATAGGCGACGTTTCGGGTCGAAAACCCTTCTTCAAACTCAGCATCTCTGGAGAAAATGGATAAGTGACATTTCGGACCGTTTAGTTTAGATTAGTTTAGAGATACAGCACGGAAACAGGCCCTTCGGCCCACTGAGTCCGCACCAACCAGCGATCCCTGCACACTAACACTATCTTACACACTCTAGGGATAATTTACAATTTTACCAAGTCAATTAGCCTACAAACCTGTGCCCCTTTGGAGTGTGGGAGGAAACTGGAGCTCCCAGAGAAAACCCACGCAGGTCACGGCGAGAACGTACAAACTCCGTACAGACAGCACCCGCAATCAGGATCGAACCCGGGTCCCTGGCGCTGTAAGGCAGCAACGCTACCACTGTGCCACCGTGCCGTCCTTATTCAAACTAATTATAGGGATGCAAGAAATGTCTAGGAGACCTCCAACCTAATGATGCAAATACATAGTTACATGCAAATGGTGACACATGGACAGGGTGGTGAAGAAGGTGTGTGGGAGGCTTGCGTATCGAGTACAGGATGCGGAAACAAGCTATTGCAGATGCTGGTTTACTAAAAAAAAGACACAACGTGCTGGAGTGGCCCAGTGAGTCAGACATCATCCATGGAGAACATGGATAGATGATGTTTCCGGTCGGGACTGAAGAAGTTTGAGCCATTACCTCAATGAAATGAAACTTTTCATTGCTCCCCAGAGATGCTGCCTGACATATGGGATTGTGAAGGAAGGAACTGCAGATGCTGGTTTAAACCGAAGATAGACACTAAAAGCTAGAGTCCCGCTGAGTTACTCCAGCTTTTTGTGTCTATCATATGAGGTTGTGATCTTCATTTCAGCCAGACGCTGTAATAGTGGTGGGAATTATTAGCAGAAAGTTTCCAAGGATGAACAGTAGATCAAATGGAGAACCTGGGGTTGTTCTCCTGAAGAGAAGATTTGACAAGTCCAAATAGGCTCCTGTGGTGCTTGCTTCAAGAAACAGGGGGCAGGGGCATGGACAAAGTGACAGGAGAAAGGCCCAGGAGAGAGAGATGAGGAAAATCTATTTCATGCAAAGTGGTGATAGTCTGGAATTTCCGCTTTGAAACAGAGTCAACCAAAGCCTTCAGATGGGAATTGGACGGAGACTTCAGGGAAAGTAAATTGCTGGTCTGAGGGGAAAGAAAGCAGAAATGGGACTGAAAAGATTGCTCTACGTGGAGCTGTGATGCTTTCGATGAGCTGAATAGCTTCCTCTTGTAGTATAATAATAATAATCATAGCATGCTATAATTCTTGGGAAAAAACTTCTAAACTAGGAGTCAAGATTATCATGTATTCAAAACCCACTCCAAAGACTTGTGCAAAACAGCGCACATTTGTAATGCCACCTTTTAGATTACACTTTAGACTGTAGACTTTTAGACTTTAGAAATTATGCATGGAAACAGACCCGCCAGCCTACTGAGTTTGCCCCGGCACACGATTGTACACTAGACCAATCCTACACACTAGGGGCAAATTTTGAATTTTACCAAAGCAAACCTTTGGAGTGCGTAAGGAAACCGGAGCACCCGGCAAAAGCACCACAGTTCATGCGGAACACTCCGTACACATAGCACCCATACTCAGGATCGAACCCAGGTCTCTGGTGGTGTGAGGCAGTAGCTCTACCACTTCTCCTCTGCTCTGCCCTTTTTGCTGATCTTAATTTATATTTTTGAAGATAATATAATTTGAAGATGGTAACAGGCCCTTCGGCCCACTGAGTCCATTCTGACCATCGATCACATCAGTTCCATGTCATCCTATTTTCTCATCCACGATAGGGGGAAGTTACAGAGGTCCGAATAACCAACAAACCTACATGTCTTTAAATGTGGGAGAATGGAGAGAGCCCGTGAGACACCCTGAGGACAACACGGGAGTAAAAGCAGCCACGGGAAGTATGTGCAAATCCACACAGATAGCATCCGAAGTCAGGATCGAACCCGGGGTCTCTGGTGATGTGAGGCAGCAGCTCTACCAGCAGCCGCCACTGTGCTGCCCTATATTGGTGACATTGGCTGCTGACACAGCTGCTGATTCAAGTGTCATGCTTCCTAATGGCATCAACACCCACAGTAAGTACAGAAAGCTGACTGCAAGGCGATAATGATAAATATACATGTGAAGGAAAGTGATCTTAAAGCCATCCTTTCACTTTCAAATAAAAGTATAGGATTTCCTTCTGCCTTCTGACTTGAATTAGACATCCCTTTAAATAGACTTTCAAGGGTTCACAGGCACCTGTCTTTATACATTTGAGTTACAGGTTGAGCACGGTGCAGTCTTTCGGGATTGCTTATAAAATAGCATTAGAGTTCTAATTACAACCCTAAGACAATGATTTTATTTCCCCCCATTCCCCTGACTGTCTGAAGAAGTGTCTCGACCCGAAGCGTCACCTGTTCTTTTTCGTCAGAGATGCTGCCTGCCCCGCTGAGTTGCTCCAGCACTTTGTGTCTATCTTCGGTGTGAATCAGCACTTGCAGTTCCTTCCTACACATGATTTTGGTTGAGTCGGTGTCTGTCCGTTTACACCAAAAAGATCTCTGCTGTTGAAGCAGCAATGATTATAAGCTCATTGGAAATGCTGCAATTAACTACATGGCTCCTATTTAAACAACATGTCAATCCCCGTCCTTCATTTCTGTCAAGAGACCAGGGTTGAAATGTAGTCCTGTGATACCCCGCATGGCTCATACCTATTAATACAGTATCTCCTGTGCAGAAAACGGAGAGGACATGGTGCTGAATATAATTAAAGAACAATGAATTTTTAAATTATTGTAATATTATAAAAGAACCTTACTGTGTAATATCAATAATTTGTACTTGTTACACCTTTTAATACTATGCAATTACTCTATTATTTATTTAATTATGCAATTAATACACGCGTTTTGCATCGTAAACAGCTTATCCTAGTTCATCTTTTTCTGGGATGTTTTGATGCTGGATAGAGTGAATGTGGAGAGAATGTTTCCACTAATGAGCAGGGTTGCCAACTGTCCCGTATTAGCCGGGACATCCTGTATATGGGGCTAAATTGGATTGTCCCATAAAGGGTCTGCCTTGTCCCATCCATGGTTGCCGGACGCCCGTGGCCTGTCGGTCGGCAACACGAGCCAACTGTCCGGACCTTCGGACCTGTCGCTTACCGCCGACACCACACCACCGCCCCTGCTTCTCATGGCCGATCACAGGTTCATGAGTTGGATTGGGGTGCTGGGCCAAGACTCCTCAGCTGGCCCACTGGCTGGGCTTTGTGTGCAGTCCAGCACCCGGGCCATCATTCACCCAGCCACGGCTGAGTCGGTCAACAAATACTGGTGGGAATTGGAATTTTTCATTTCCTTATTTTGGCTTTTGCCCCTTATTGGAGTGAGAAAGTTGGCAACTGTACTAGTGGGAGAGCCTAGGACCGGAGGTCATAGCCTCAGAAGAGGAATTTCTTCAGTCAGAGGGTGTTGAATCTGTGGAATTCATTGTCGCAGAAAGCTGTGGAGCACGCAATGGATATTTTTAAGCAGAGATAGTTAGATTTGATTAGTATGGTTATGGGAGAAGAAGGCAGGAGAATGGGGGTAGAGGAAGAGTAGAGATCAGCCATGATTGGTGGCCGAGTAGAGGTGGGTGGGCCGAATGGCTAATTCTGCTCCTATCACTTATGAACTTCACCCACTATATCCAATCAGGCCCCTCCCCCCAAAGTACAGTATTGGGATTTTTTTAATTTTTAAAGTTGGTTGCGTGTGTTGTTTCACTCTGCTGTCTGAAATAAAAAACGTGATAGGATTTGCACAGTTGCAGTCAGTGGTTACCTGCAGAGATCGTAGTGCCTAATTCATTGCCATTAGGAATCCTGGGAATGAGTCTGGCCTTAAAGGATCAGCAGACGCATGGCAACCGGAAGAGCCACAGCCACAGCAGCCGCAGTAGAGATGAAGGAAACATGGCGGGGAGGGGGGTATGATATATTCCTCAGTTGGGGATGCAGATTCCAACAGTATACCTCTGCTTGATGTGAACATGATGGGTGGGCCCCGGCACGTGGTGGTCCATGGATGAAACTGTTGGAGTTGGGGCGCTGGGAGGGGGACGGGAGGGCATGACGCGGCATGAGTCTGTACTGGGCACTCGTTCGTTGGTGGTGGGAGCGGCCCAGCTTTGATGTGGTTGAACATTCAGTGGATATAGGGGTATGTTTTTAATTGGGGAGCAGCATGCTTGGGATTATGCGTCGTTCTCGGAGAGGAGAAGGACGGCTTGCCCTGCCCTCTTGAGGGGACTTTTATTTCCTAGCGTCGTTGTGGCAAGAAGAAGGTGGGAATTCATACAATGGGACGGGGTCTTATGATGAGGGGCGCAGGCGACGAAGGAAGGAGCACAGGGCAGGCATTGACAGATCGAAAGGAACGAAGCGGAAGAAGCAAGAAGAAGAAGACGAATAGGTGGAGGAGCAAGAACGGGGAGAAGGAGAAGCGAAGCGGAAGGACGAACGAAGAAGAAGAAGCAGAAGAAGTACGAAGCAGAAGAAGAGAGAAGGAAGCAGGCGGGAGGGGTGGAGGAGAAGCGGAGCAGAAGACGCACTCAAGACACTCCAGAAGTCCTAAAGAGGACACCCTCAAAGGAGAAGAACAGCAGAAGGAGAAGAATACCCTCCTCCTCTCTCAGCTCGAAGAAGAACCTTCGTCTTCTCCCCTTCTCCTCTTCTCGCCTTTATCTCTTCCTCCCTCTCCCCCTCCCGCGTCCCTCCACCTTCCACCCCCCCACTCCCCCCCTCCCCTTCCTCTCCCATTTCCCCCACTCCTTCTCCTCCTCTACCTTCCCCCCTCCCCCTCCCCCCCCCCACCCCGCCTCTCTATCCACCACCCCCCCCACCCCCCCCCCCCCCCCCCCTCCCCACCCCCTTTATCATCTTCTCCTCTTTGTTTTTTTTTCCTCCTTCCCCCCCCTCCTCCTCATCATTACCTCCTCCTCCTCCCCTCCCCTCCCCCTCTCTCCGTCTGTTGGGTTCCTCCTCCTATTCTCTCCTCTTTCCTCCTTCCCTCTCCTGCGCCTCCTCCTCCTCCTCCGAATCACGTACCTCTACCTGGCAAAGCATTGACAACTCACTACTTCTCTTCTCCTTCCTTCCTTTCCTCCTTCTTCTTCCTCCCTCTCTCCTACCCTCCTCCCTCCTTCCTCCTCCTTTCCCTCCTATTACTCCTTCTAATCTCCTCTCTCCTCTCTCCTCCTCCTCCTCCCTTCTCCTGCTTCCTCTCCTCCTCTCTCCTCCTACCACCCCTACTCCCCTCCCCTCACCCCCCCCTCCTCCTCCTCCTTCCTCCTCCTCCCCCCTCACCATCCCCCTCTCATCCTCCCCGTCCACTTTCCCTCATCTCCTCTCCTAACCTCCTCCTACTTCACCTCCTCCTCCTCCTCCTCCCTCCTCCCTCTCTCCGAATCCCCCTCCCCCCCCCCCCTTCTCCTTTTCTCTCCTCTCTCTGCCTCCTCTCCTCCTCCATCCTTCTTCCTCTTTCCTCCCCCTCCCCCTCCCCCTCCCCCCTCTCCTCCTCCTCCTTCCTCCTCAACTCCTCCTCCTCCCTCCTCCTCCTCCTCTCCTCCTCCTCAGTAGTCAGACAACACTGTTTATTTGATTCTTTTGATTGTGCATGCCGTGTTGATGGATTGCATTAGTTGAAGCAGGCTGGACTCATGAAGGTTGCAATCTCCACCCCACCCCATCTCATATGTTCAGTTCAGTTTAGTTCTATTCTTCATGTGTGGGTACAGTGAAAAACTTTTGTTGTGTTGCTCTAACCAGCAGCAGAAAGACAATAAATGATTACAATCAACACCTATTTACGTGTTATAAGATACGTGATAAGGGAAAAAATGTTGTGCAAGGTAAGCCAGTCAAGTTTGTTCAAAGATAGTATGAGGGTTATTAATGAGGTAGGATAGTAGTTCGGGACTACTCTCAAGTTGTGGTAGGATGATTCAGTTGCCTGATAACACTGTTCCTTGGGAAGGAAAACTTGTTTTGGAAAGTCTGACGGAGGGTCAACCCGTAAACGTCACCATTCCCTTCTCTCCTAGAGATGCTGCCTGACCCGCTGAGTTACTCCAGCTATTTTGTCGTCAATCTCTTTTTTCCTTGAAAAGTAATAGCTGCCCTAAGATACATTGAACTTAGCAATTTTGTGTTGGTCGGTTTTTAACTGGAAATGATTCCGCCAAATATGTCTAAAGCACCTTTTACATACATTAAACTAGGTGCATTTCTTTTGCTGTTTTACAAAATTCGAGCCATAGAGTCATAGAGCGTGAAAACAGGCACTTCGGCCTAACCTGCCCACACCGACCAACATGTACCACCTTCTCACTTAGTTGCCACCTGCCTGTGTTTTGGCCATATCCAAGTAGGAGAAACTGGAAAGCACGCGGAATTGATATTCAAAGTAATGGGCGATTTGTTTTAGAATGGTGAGCACCACGAGACTGACTGATCTGAGTTGATCTGCCGTGTGCGACTTTGGTATGTTTTTTAATATTCTCAGATGACGAGGTTGCATGGAAACGTGACTAACAGTAAAACGAGGTCTTGATTGCAGAATGGAGCTCGGGAAGACTTAATTCGGTAACAAACAGAATAAGATGATTATCCACGTCTAACTTTGTTACCAGCTGATCCAATTTTCTGTTACTTTGATGGTGCATGCTATAACATAATCAGTGAAGTGCTTGAAACTTGGGTGTAGTCACTGCTGCATTCCTTGTCTCTATTTCTAGGCTTTGTCTGTGGTTCCGTGTCACCACAATAGCACAAACCACATCCACATTTACTAGTTATTAGCCTTCACTATTACAGTGTTGCCCCTACATCATTATACACTTTTGGATACACAAGGAAGTACAGATGCTGGTTCTTTATATTATAGACTCTTTGTGCTGGAGTAATCAATGGGGTCAGGCAGATCCTTAGGAAAATGTGGACAGGTTGGATGTTTCGGCCTCTGGGATGGTTAATGGTCAGTAATAATATATGTTCGCTTGTGGTGTAGATATTTAAATTGGTTAACAAGGGTGACAACATTGGCACCAGCTGGTAGAGCTGTCTGGTCTCAATGCAGAGTTCTGGGTTAGATTCTGCCTAAAAAAAAAAAAAAAACGGTTGCTGTCTGTGCGCAGAGTTTGAAACGTTTCTCCTTGGCCGCATGAGTTCCTCCTGGTACTCCTGTTTACCTCCAAGTTTGTCATTCATAGAGCTGGCCGCCCGGCCAAATTGAGCATGGGGGAGAGAAGAAGGCCTAGGTCAGGCGATGTGGACCACGAACCTGATGGTTCACTCTGACAGAGGCTCCAGAGTTCCTCTGTGAAGGATAGGGGGAGAACCCTTCCAGAAGGTCAACCTATATCTGCAGCACTCGACCCTAAGCACACAGCCAAGACAACAGGAGTGGCTTTGTTACAAGTGTGTGAATGTCCTTGAGTGGCCCAGCCAGAGCCCAGACTTGAACCCGATTGAACATCTCTGGAGGGACCTGAAAATAGCTGTTGCATCACGCTCCCATCACTGACAGAGAGCTGAGAGGATCTGCAGAGAAGAATGGGAGATATTACCCAAATACAAGTGTGTCAAGCTTGTAGCGTCATACTCAAGAAGACTTGAGGCTGTAATCGCTGCCAAAGGTGCCTCAACAAAATACTGAGTAAAGGGTCTGAATAATATGTAAGTGTGATATTTCAGTTATTTCTTTTCAATTACTTAAAAAAAAAATTCTAAACACCTGTTTTCACTTTTTTATTATGGGGTATTGTGTGTAGATTGATGGTAAAAATAAATGAATTTAATCCATTTTAGAATAAGGCTGTAACGTAACAAAATGCGGAAAAAGTGAAGGGGTCTGAATACTTCCTGAATGCACTGTATATCCTTCCTTAGAGAGGGAGACATGGTTTTAAATTTGTTGTCATATTACAGGCCAGATTTTGGGCGGCACAGTGGCGCAGCGGTAGGCTTGCGAACCTAGGCAGAGACCCGGGTTCGATCCTCACTATGGTTGCTGTCTGTACAGAGTTTGTACATTCTCCCTGTGACCACATGGGTTTTCTCCAGGATCTTCAGTTTACGCCCACACTCCAAAGGCGTACAGGTTTGTCGGATAATTGGCTTGGACGGGCAGCATCTCTGGATAGAAGGTATGCGTGACGTTTTGGGTCGAGCCCCTTCTTCACACTGAGGATCGGGCTTTGTGAGTTGAGTTGAGAAGAAATATCTTTCCTGAGAGAATGGCGAAATGTTGACATTTTCTTCGCAATGGGGCAGTGGAGGCTCAGTCATTCAATATACTCAAGGCAGTATTTTGTTGATAAGGATTGGGTGGAAGATTGCAACCTTCACGTGGTCCGCCCTGTTTCGACGAATGCAATCAACCCGGTGTGCACAATCAAATAAGATCAAATAAAACAAGTTGTCATACAACTTTAGGCTGTGCACGCCATACGCAAGAAGAAGATAATAAGGATGTCAAAGAATATTGGGTTAGTGCAGGAAAGAATTGTTGAGGTAAAAATATCCGTCACGATCTTATTGAATAGGAGCCGGAATTCTTGCTCTGTTATGTATCCTAATGTGATTATATTTGGCATTTTTGTGCTTGAAAATTAATCCTGATGTTTCACATAGAATTTTGACAGATAATTTGTTTCCCACTGTCTGGCTGCTGTCAATTCCATATTGCACTGCATGCTGCCTGTTCCCAGGGTAAATTCAAGGCACTAGCATAGTTCAGTTTGATTACTAAAGTTTGGTTTCAAATTGCCGCAGGTGAGTTCTGAACAAACCTTTTATTTTTCTGCTCTAGCAGCTCATTAGTCACAGTGAGCTGAACAAAGGGATAGCGAAATAGCATTTTCTGTTCCGATTTCCACCCAAGCTACCTTCCTGGGGGTCAGCTTTGCCTCGCATCATTTTGAAAATTATTCCAACAGCATTGCCTGCGATATTTTACAAGAATTATGGAACTGGAGAAAACTGGGGAAAACTTACACCATGGAGGAAGGAAGAATATTCAGCCTTTACAATTGCGCGATATCCCCAGTTGCCACAACATTTAACTTCCCTTCCCATTCCCACACTGACCTTTCTGTCCGGGGCCTCCTCCATCTTTAGATGTGAGGCAAATGCAAATTGAAAAGACAGCCACCTTCATATTTAGCTTGGGCAGAGCTTACCCCAGCGGGTTAGAATATTGATCTTCTTAATCATGTGATCCCTTGCATCCCCCTCTCTCTATGTCATTCCACAAACCCTGTCATTGCTGCTAGTTTTATTGTGACTTGTTGAGTTTCACTGAATTTGTCTCATCATTAACTTCTCATAGCCAACAATCTGGACCATTGTGGGCTCCCATATCTTCCTTGATCATTCATTTTGATTTGGCACAGCGAGTGGCTTGATTTGGCCTTTTGCACATTCTTTTATATCATTTTTGCCATGTGTACCGGATCTCGACCCGAAACATCACCAATTCCTTTTCTCCAGAGATTGCTGGCCCCATGAGTTAGTGCAGCATTTTGCATCTGATCTTCCAGTCATGGTCGGTGATGTGCTGTTCAAACACAAGAGAAACAACTGGTCACCAACTCCCAGACCTGTCACATAAACCTGTTATGTTTCACCTGTTTTTGAGATACAGCGGGAAAACCGGCCCTTCGGCCCACCGGGTCCGCGTCCCGACCCGCGATTCCCCGCACATTAACATTTCCTAACTCCCACTAGTGGACAATTTTTACATTTACCAAACCAATTAACCTACAACACGTACGTCTTTGGGTGTGGGGGAATCCTGTAAGATCCCGGTGAAAACCCACGCAGGTCACGGAGAAGTGCAACGCCTTCAGACAGTGCCCTAGTTCGGAATCGAACCGGGGTCTCCAGCGACGCACGCGCTGTAAGGCAGGCAACTCTACTGGTTGGGCTTCCCCCCCCACCAACTGTGACCTTCCTAGTGTATCCAGTTCCGTTTCAATGCCACACTTGAAAATTTCTTCATTATTGCTGTGATACTTCTTTTCATTCCTAACCGCTCGTTGTATAAATATATATACACTCGCCTCCCCTTCAGTTCCTTCGTCAATCAACTTCATTCAATGTACTCCAGCATTTCTGTGTCTATCTTCAGTGTAAACCAGCATCTGCAGTTCCTTCCTACTCACTTCATTCAATGTCTGCTGATTCCAGATATCCGCTACCAATAGGAACAATATCTCTCTACCTACTCTTATCTAAACCCTCAATGATTTTAAATCCTATCAGATCCCCTCACTATTTACTTTGTCCCAAAGCAAACAACTTTGGGCAAAAAACATAAAGTGTTGGAGTAAATCAGCTGTTCAGGCAGCTTATCCAGAGAACATGGGTAGGCGAGGTTTTGGGTCAGTGTGGCGGATCGTACCCCACACAGGACCCTTCTTCAGGCTCAACCTTGGGTTCTCCAGCTCACCCGCATTAGTGAAGCTCCTCATCTCTAGAATCATTTTTGTAATTCTCTTTGGCACCTTTAGCTTTAGTTTTAGTTTTGGAGATACCGCAATGGAAAATAGGCCCTTTGGTCCCACGAGTCCGCCATGGGTGACCACAAAGACCACCTCACACTGGTTCTATGTTATTCCACATTTGGCCAACCACTCCCACAATAGGAGACATTTACAGAGGTAACAACCTGCAAACCCACCGTCTTCGAGATGTGGGAGGAAATTGGAGCATGGTCAGGAAACCCAGGGTGACAGGGTTTTCGTGCAAACCACACACAGACTGTACCTGTGGTTAGCATCAACACATGGATCTCTTGGCACACTGTGAGGCAGCATCACCAGCTGCACCACTATGCCACACATGCCTTTACTAAATGTGATGTCTGGAACTGGCTCGGGATACTTCATGATGGCTAAGCAAATATCTTCCAAAGGCTCCAGCTTGATTTCCCATCTTCAATCAAACAGATTGTAACCCTTGAACAATGAGTGGGTTTATACTGTGGTAAGTATCTGTAATGAATGAATATTCCTAATATTGGGCCAACCTTCGAATCATTAATTGTTTCCACAATTTCATTTCTTATTAGTGTTATAGAGTCATACAGAGTTGATACGAAGTGGAAACGGCCTTCGTCCAACTCGCCCACACCGGCCAACAATTGTCCCAGTACCTTAGTTCCCACTTGCCTGCGGCTCGGTCCATAACTCCATACCTGTCCTATTCCATGTTACCTGTCCAACTGTTTCTTAAATTGGATGGCTAGTCCCAGCCTCAACTACCCCCCTGACAGCTTGTTCCGTATCACCTTTCCTCTGTGTGAAAAAGATACACCCTCGGATTCCTATTAAATCTTTTCCCCTTCACCTTGGAAACCTATGTTCTTGTCCCTCGATTCTGCTACTCTGGGTTAATAAGACTCTGTCGCATCAACCCGATCTGTTCCTCTCATGATTTTGTATACTTCTATAAGCTCTCCCACTCTCATCCTACAATCATTGATGAGCCTAGCCAACTACCTACTTATGTTACTAAGATATTCCCAGAGATTTCATTGAAACCTACCGGAAAATGAAAGGCCCAGATAGAGTGGATGTGGAAAGAATGCTTCCAGTAATGGGAGAATCGAGAACCAGAGGGCAAAACCTCAGAATAAAAGGACGCAGCATGAGAATGGAGATGAGGAGGAATTTCTTTAGCCTGAGGGTGGTGAATTCGTGGCCAAGTCATTGGGTGTTTATAAACCGAAGAATGCTAGGTTATTGATTAGTAAGAGCATCAAAGGTTATGGGGAGAGGACAGGCGGATGGTGTTGAGATGGAAAATATAGATTGAATGGCGGAGTAGACACGATGGGCCAAATGGCCTGATTCTGCTCCTAATGTCTTATGGTGTTATGTAACTGTAGGGGCAGCACAGGCAAAGTTAATCTACATTATGGGCACCCAAACTATGGCCTTTGGCTCGGTAGGATGAACAACTCCCAAGCTTGGATATTCTGTTGTGCATGAATTAACTTGGTAAGCTTCATGGAAAAGCGGGAATGACCTACAGAACTACTCAGCAACATTCAATCCTCATGATGTGTGGGGTGCAAGTGACAAACAACTTATATTGTTACTCAAGAATGTTCCCCACTCAGACTAATTCTAGATAAATTCGCATGCATAGTTTCAATTCATTAGTTCTATGTTCCTTTTAATATCCTTTGTTTCCTGCTCCCCTGACTCTCAGTCTCGACCCGAAACGCCACCTATTCCTTTTCTCCAGAGATGCTGTCTGACCAGCTGAGCTCCAGTATTTCAGCTTTTTGAGTCTACCTTCCTATATTATTCCAACTGAGAGCAGCTGACTCATGACCGATTTATATTCATGTACTTTTTTTCTATACTGGAAAAGATATCTGTACTTTAACTAAAGCAATCTGCACTTCCAATATAAATGTTTTACATTGACCATTCATAATGTATTTGCAATTTGGATCACGATTATGTATGAATATCGCATTAAGTTGCTGCTGAATTTTCACACCGGGCACAGCAACTGCAAGAATAGGTTGCTGGTTCGCAGATTTTTATGATCATATTCCTCACAAACTATTATCAGCCAAAGGCAATTTAGGAACAAAATGAATTTTGGTAGGTTTCGTGGCAAACGGCAAGCATAGCTTCTCAGGATTACAGTATATCTGGATGAAAGAGGAAAATATCTTGATATTCAAGGACGTTCTGGTATCAGACCAATTCCAGTCCCAAATCCTTCAAAAGATTTTTTCTATTTTTTTCTGTTTCTTAGACCATTAAATTGAGCCCCATTAGTTAGGTCTCTTGATGCACCTTGGATTCACAAAGCAAAACATCTTGTGAGATCAAGTGACCATTAACTGACCTGATTTCTCTCAGGGATGGCATGTTGCCATTTAAAATAAACATAACATTTATTTCCATTTTTTCCATGCCCCAGAATAATATTATCTTTTTTTAACTATTAGCCCCCCCCCACTTTAGAGATACGTGCGGGAAACGCCTTTGGCCCACAGAGTTGAGCGACTGTGACCCCCGCAAACTGACAACCATCCTACGCACACTCGGGGAATTCCGATTTTACCAAGCCAATTGATCGACAAACCTATCGCCTTTGGAGTGTGGATTTGAAAATGGAGCAGCCGGAAAAACCCCACACAGGTCAAAGGGGAGAACATACAACTCTGTACAGGACGCACCCGCAATCAGGATCGAACTCGAGTGTCTGGTGCTGTAAGGCAGCAACTCTACCGCTGCACCAAGGTGCCACCCTTACAGATTAATAGAAGTTATGGAAGATTAGTTAGCATCAGTGCACCCTATTCACTGTTGCTTAGGGTCTTCATTTTTAAAGCAAATTATATTAAGCAAGTGAAAAAAAATAACACAAATGTTATGATTCCTGGGCATGAAAGTATTTCATTCACCTCTCTTCTTTTCAGAAAGCTGTTTTGATGCTCAAAGGTAATCGTGGTCATATTAGGCCTTCAGCAGTGATTGCTATTAATAGATTTGGTGCACCTCTCAGTGTATTTCTGGAACTTTGACTATGTTTGCTCTAGTTCCTAATCTCAAAGCCAAAGAGATCTGGCTGTTGCCCCCAACCAAGACAATTGTAAATACATACACAATGACACAAAATTGCTGATAAATATTTTAGATACTGTCAAGTCTTCTAATGTTTTTGTGCAGATTCCCCACTTGAAAGGGATCTGATTCATCCAACCCGAAATGATGAACTGGATATCACTCAATGACCAAACACTTCTTTTCCATTTTTTTCCCCCCTTTTTATTTTGGCAGATTTAGCAATTAATTTACAGTTCCACTTGATTTATTGCTTCAGCCATTACTTTGAAGGCATTTGGATGTTGTAGGTCTTAAGGTATTTAACAGTTTAGTCTTTTAGCAGGTGAAAACCGGGCTGCTAATAGGGTGCTGTAGAGAAATCAGTCCTGATGCCTTTGCATGGCGAATCGCGGCAGTTTTTAGAACAGTTCTTAATTATACTGTTCAAAGTTTTAGCCGTAAATCAACTTCTTTCGCGGGCCCTGTCGCCTTTCAGTTCCGGTCGGCGCTGATTCAGATCCCGACTGGCTTTCTCTGTTTTCTCCCCCACCGGGTTGACTGTTCCCGGTTGGTCTGAAGAACTCAGCCCCTGTCGGTGGATCTCTGACCGTCCGTGGCCTTCACGGGTACTAGGCCCCACACCGACGTCTGTGGCCGCTTGCTTGGGGCCTCCCGGCTGTGGGCTGCACAGCCCTGGATACATTCCAGGTAAGCTGACACGTGCTTGGTGGACCCTTATGCCCCTTCTTGTTTTCCTAGCTCTTCCCTGAGCTTATTGTTCCACGTCTCCTACACTTTTTCCTTTTTGGCGCCATTCAAAAACCCTTTGGCTTGGCTGGTGCTGTTCCACTTGTTTCCAAATTACTACTTTATTATTAAACTTTTGTTTTCGATTCTCTTGTGGCCTTGTTTTATCTTCGTTCTTTTTCCTCGTCGTCCAATCTAGTTGTGTATTCGGAGCTTTTCCTTCTCTTGAATAAAGGCTCGGCACGGGAGGATCATACAAGCTTCTTTACTGCAAGAACGCCACTCCAGTCTCTTCTGCTCATGCGTACTTGCCCCAGACATTCACAATACACCAAATTTCTATTTCCTTATTGTCCCATAACTAACACTCCTCCCCCTTTAAACTTGGAGGCAGGTAATACCTTTTCTATTTCATACACCACACTCCTCCCCTTTTAATTCCATTTCCACCTGTACGGTATAAGCTCTTTTCCTACTATTTGTGCGGCTTGTGATTTTAATTTTAGCATTAGTCCATTCATTACAGTTTGACTTGAACCTCCCACTCGATATTCCAATGGAAACTTGGGAGATGACGTTTTTTTTAAAGTCAAACTTTGAAGTCTAGGTTTTGAACTTGGTTATCCTGATGCATTGTGTCTAGTTTTCTCTACTGGAAGTAGTCAACCGACCTACATCCCTGTGAACAATCGTGGCTTGGCTCCTTCCTTCCCCTGAGTGGAAGCCCTTGCCCTTCCTTTATGCCTTTGTCAGAGAATGGAAGTATCTTGGCAAGAATCCGTACATTAACGTCTCTCACGATGCCTTTGCGGTCGATTATTGTGTGCGACTCTGCCCAGCTGTATTGCCCCTCTCTGTGCATTTTGGTCACTTAACCAGACCATGTCTTGGCACTGACATTCTCTGAGTGGTGTGCCACTTGCTCCTTATAACAGTTAGAGACAAGCGAGTTGGCTCCAGCTCTTTCTTCCAACACATGTTCACCTCTGGACTGCATTGTTCTAAGTCTTTTGTAGGGGGTAGCTGGAAAAAGTCAAAAAAGTTTGATGTCTCCCCAATGAGACGCTCGTAAGCCAAGCAGAAGAGCATTTGGTGTGATGACTCTGAACCCAGTTTCCCGGCTTTGTATCCCCCTGGCGTCGATTGGAAGTTCATTTGTCAGGTTGGCTGCATGTAAAGAGCTGTTTGAAAACCTCACTATAAACTGAGTGACGATTTATTTTTTCCAATACTTTGGAGCGCTCTCTTCACAACACCGACAGCAAGCTTCCGACCAGCGCCATTTCTGTGTGGAGAATCAGCAGGATGGATTTTCCACATCCACTCTGTTCCATTTTTAGCTGCGTTCTCCTCCAAAGCTGCTCTGTCCAGGTTATCCAAAAATCTATATAGTTCCTCTAAGACTGGTTTTGTGCCAATAAAATTGGTGCCTGGATCTGACCAGACCTTCTTGATTGCTGTGAATCTTTGATAAGCCATCAGAAACCCTTCACTTGATAAGGCGTTGATTAACTCTGTGTGGATGGCTCTGCTGGCCATACAGCAGAAGACAACTACCCAGGATTTGAGTTTTACTCTTCTTTACGTCATCGTGTACGTGGTATGGTCCAAAGAGGTCTACTGTTGTAAACTCAAAAGGAGCAGCAGGTTCAGTTCTTTCAGGCGGCAGGTCACTCATTACTTGTTTACATTTCTGTGCCTTTGCTTCTTGCAGATTTGCAGTGATCAACGACTTTTTGAGCAATTCTACTTCCTTTTATGACCCATGCTTTCTTTCATTTTAAGCAATGTCCCAGACACTCCGTCATGAATCTCCTGTGTAGCCACCGAGGCTAGCTGCATGGACACCCAGGCATCAATGGCGGATGGGAACAGCAACTTTAGCCTTTCAAAGCTCTGCACTCTGCCACCACATACCATCAGCCCAGATCTTGGTCTTTATTGGCTACGCTATAAGGTCGATTGTTGTTGGTGATTGGGTAAAAGTCGTGCCCCAATTGCGCGGCACACACAATAGATGTATTTTAGAGCATTTTCTGTTCTCTTACTGTAATGACTCCTGTCAAAGAGATGGCCTCCCACTTTGGATTGTTTAGGGCTTTGTTCTTGCCAAGAAACTCTTCGCTGTGCTCTCACCAATTTCATGCGACTGTCTTGATCAGTCCGGTTGATGCTGAACCGTTTGACATCTCAAACAAGGTTCGAATAGATGACCCTTGCAGGTGGTCTCTTTGGGTTTTGTTGGTTCCGTTTTCATTTTCTTACTTTGGTCTTCTTTGGATAGTGCGGCAACAAAAACTTCTTCGGTAACTTGTCGTTGTTTTCTCTGGCAGTGGCCAGCGCGAGTTCTGTTAGCAGATTTACGGGCCACTCACTCACAGGCAAACACCAGAAACTTCGGTCCATTTTTGCCACTCGAATACTGATCAGGTCTTGAGGGGATGGCACCTCCGGAAATTACAATCAGCGATTGTTTTGTGGGCAAGGAATCCACTTGCCAGTCTGAATGTTGGGTGCTTGTTTGAATCTCTCCAATCCGATTGGCGAAGAATGTCTGAATATTCCGTAGGCTTTCTCCTGTATTGCACTATGGATTGTTGGCTATCCACAAGATGATACCACTTCTCACTTGAAATTCGACTGTTTAGCTCGAAATTACTTCCTTAAGATGTGGCGAACACTGCTTCCGCAATCTCTGCTTTAACGCGTTCCTCTGTGGTCCAAGGGAGTTAAATTGGCATTGGATCCAACAAGTCTGACATTGGGCCATGGTCTGAAAATCCCATCTCAGGTACTCACCGCCCCGTAGGGTGTGCTCACTTCCGGTCGGTAAAAGGTGATTTTCCCAAGGGTTCAGTTTGCGGAGCTAAGAGGGGGTCAGTGCCCTGACGAACTTGATTTTCAAGTTTTGTACATACCTTCTTCAAAGGAGCTTAATTGCATTTCCCTCCCTGTGTCATCTGAGAGTGTCATGTCCCATGTGTCTCTGACCGAAAAGCTTCCCCTTTTGCTTTCTTGGGAAAGATCTGCGTAACTAGAATCCGCTCCCTTTTGCTTAAACAGGAGCTACTTTGCGATGGGGTATATAGCTCTGCTACCTGGCTGAGACGCTCTCTTCGTGTTGGGGATTTGGCGTTCTGATGTTTGATTTGCTTCTTGTAGAAGGCCTTGACCAAGCCGCACTCTTTTTTCCTTTTTCTTGTAGAGAAGAAGAAACTGATTCCCACCATAACGGGGAGCATATTCCTCCTTTCAACAATGTAGCCCAGGACCAAGTGCCCTGTTATAATCACCAGGCATTTGTTTGGTAGGATCATGTTTTTGTTTTGCTTTTCTTTTAAGATCACTGTCCTCCTTCTCCCACTTTGCCAGACAGAACCCAAGGCTTGTGCTCAAACCCACCAGCTTTTCAGGGATTCGTTCCAACATTTGCTGGTGATGATTCTCAACTGGTCGAGGCTGTTGTGAGATGTGGGAGTCGTCTACATAGCTGTCTTCTGGAGTACTTGCGGTCTCATCCTTGAGGTGGGTTTAAAAGAAGGAAGATAAGATTTGCAGTCTCACGCATTGCCAACTGTGCAATGCACCCGCAGGGTTTGTCTCCGATGTTCACTCTTGTGATAGGCATACTCTACCAGCCTCCTAGTCCTCGAATCTCGCCAGAGGAATCTGTTGTAAGTGTACTTCACAGTCTCAACCAGACTTGGAGGTTATACATCTTCTTTATGTTTCCCAGAGCAGCATAGATTCGTCTCTGAATCTGAGGAGGACGGCGCCGAATTTGAATGAGAGGTCTGGACCTTTCATCAGCAAATCATTTAAGCTGAACTTTTGGTTGCTGTTCACACTAGTTCACTGGGGTCATGACAGAGTGGGGGTTTGGTGCAATAAGGTGACTCACATACCACACTTGGTCCAGTTAGCATCATGTTTCGGACCAAGTTGATTGCAGCCTTTCGGTTCCACATGTCAGTGCACCTGAGCTGTGCAGCACTTTTTCATTCAGGGTTCTCTGGGTTTAGTGCCTCTCCGTCCTGAGAAAATGGTGGCTTCACTGTCCTTTTTATGATTTGGTAGAGAGCTGGGTCTTCCAACCAAGGATAGCTAGCTTGCCAATGTGGGTCTGTACTGTGTACGGTCTTCCTGTTAAGAGGTGAGGCCTTCCCTTACCACTTCGGAGCTTCTCTCTCTTTCAGCAAGAGTATTTTCTTTCCGCCTGGCTGGCAGATTTTCCACAGCGGGCAACCCCGCACTTGGCTCGCATGCTGCGCCAATGCTATCAACTTTCCACCAACCAAGAAGTCCCGATTGGCAGTGATGTCGTGACTTCTGGGACTTTGACGGCGACCTGTACGTTGGTGAAAGTTCCTTCAGGGACTGCGTCAGTGAGCTCCTCATACTTTAAATGCATGTGCTCTCATTGATCTTGTGAAGTGTGTTTTGGTCATTGTGGGCCAACAAAACATGGTAAGCTCTCAAACAGCTCAGGATGGTCAAACCTACAACAGTCTTTCCAGTGGTCCCCTGCCACAGAATGAGGATCTCCAACAGGTGTTCTAATCTCTGGGACCGTGAGCTGACCTTCTCTATGGCTTTGAGCATATGTATTCTTTTTGGTCTCACAAGTTCTCAAGTGGGATGGTCTGGAAAGAACTTTGCAGCTGCTGTGGTGTCACATTGTTTGTAAACTCTGCAATGCTGTCCTATCCATAAACAAATAACTGGTGCGACTTGAGTGTGCCCTTGGGAGTCTTCACTCAGTCTTTGGAAGGTAGCGCCTCGTCTCTATCGTGGAGTTCATCCCCCACACCGTGGATGTAAGCGTGATGTCTCACTCCTAAGGTTCTGTCTACGCACAGCTTGTGAGTTATGTGTGGGTATCTGAGCCAAGTCAATTCATGTCCCAACCTTTTGTCCAGCATTTGCTACGATCTCCAGTAGCATCTAATCACTGGATGCCTCTTTGCTGTCCACCTTCATTTAGGGGGCTTGGCTGATGCTTTGCAGTGTTGAGGGTGGGGGGGGCTTCTTTGATGCAGTGTTGGAGAACACATCTCGTCTCGGCATTGTTTGACAAATCTGTGGAAGTTTGCTGAAAAATTCTCTTGGTCCACTGTATTTCTCTTGCCTTTATCTTCCTCTGGACCAAATTTACTACCTTCTCTGATCACTCTGCTTTTACTCATCTCCATTAATTGGGTCACAGATACAAATGATGCTCCAGGAGTTGTTCATCCTTGCAGATTTGATTTTCCACAGATTGACAGGTTTCATTATGTAACTTCATCATGAATTCAAGACACTTTTTGCATGCTCCCAACTTCTTTACTGCAGCTCTTTTCTCTGTCAGCTTTAGCCCTCGAAATGCTCGCAGAAGTACAGCTTTTCGTTTATGCTTACGTCCACCACAGACTACACAACTTGTGTGGTCATTTCCTGGACTTGGTAGACTTGGTTCTGGCATGTCTTGGTTCAGTCGGTTTCCTTTCTTCCTCGGCTCCTCGTCCCTCAGTTGCTCGAGCTGTTCGTAGAGGCTCTATGCTCTTTGAGAATGACAAGGACTGTCAAAACCGTTTCTCTGGGCCACAGCATTGCTCTTGTCAGATTACATAAACCAGCCATTCCTTTTGAGGGTTTCTGGAAGCTTGGTTTCAATGCCGAAATGCTGAGTACTACATCTGCTCTGCACTCGACTCATTGTATGTGTTTATGTTAAGTATTACCAGAGTTGTTTGTATAGCATGCCAAAACTTTTCACTGTACCTCAGTACAATGACAATAGCAACCTAAACCTAAACAAAAATCTAAGAATATATTCCCCCTTCGACCCCTTATCACCCTTCTATCAATTGCCTTAAAACCCTTCGCACTAATTTATTTACCTCTCGGCACTGGGAAACTATTATGAATTTCAAAACATGTCAGTGTTAGTTGCAATGTCATTGCGGGAACATTAATTGTGAGTAAACTAAAAGCACTTAGTGAAAGATTTTGGTCTTTAATAATTTTAGAAGTCTGTTCTCAAGCTTCCCAAACAAAACATCCACTTATTACCAATGGATGAGCTTGGGCCTGGAAAACAGTTGTTGTGTGAGACATTTATTGCTATAACAACAAAATTGTTTCTGGCCGCAAGCTCTTTCCCATCGGTTTCCCCAATATAGAGACCTGATTTAATAAAGAGTTGGGTAGTTCCATGGTGTAATTCAGTCACAGCCTGTATAGTTTAGGGAAAAACAGGGCTGGTGTCCTTTCACAGGGGCGGCACAACTTGGTGGTTGCCAACGGCAGAGTTTGCTGCTGACATCTCCAAAGACCCAGGTTCGATCCTGACTACGGGTGATGGCGGTTACGGAGAGTTTACACGTTCTCTCCTGTGACCACGTGGGGGGCCTTCCACAGGTGCTCCGGTTTCCACATTCTAAAAGATGTACAGGATTGTAGGTTAATTTAGCTTTTGTAAATTGTAAACTGTAAATTATAAATTGTAAATTGTAAATTATAAAAGGACTGGACAAGCTAGATGCAGGAAAAATGTTCACAATGTTGGGCGAGACCAGAACCAGAGGGCCACAGTCTTAGAACAAAGGGGAGGCCATTTAAGACTGAGGTGAGAAAAAACTTGTGTGAGAAAAAACAGAGATTTGTGAATTTGTGGAATTCCCTGCCACAGAGGGCAGTGGAGGCCAAATCACTGGATGGATTTAAGACAGCTCTAGGGGCTAGTGGAATCAAGGGATATGGGGAGAAGGCAGGCACGGGTTATTGATTGGGGACGATCAGCCATGATCACAATGAATGGAGGAGCTAGCTCGAGGGGCCGAAGGGCCGAATGGCCTCCTCCTGCACCTATTTTCTATGTTTCTATGTGTCTATGTCCCTAGTTTGTAGGATAGTGTTAGTGTATAAGGATCGCTGGTCGGCACGGATTCGGTGGGCTGAAGGGCTTATTTCCTCGCAGTATTTTTAAACAAAAAGTTAAAAACAGATACTCATTCAATAATTTGAGACGTCTGTTCAATAATATAATGCACTCATAAAAAACTGAAGAGCAAGACCTATCAATTATTTCATTGGACGCAGAAAAACCATTCGATCAAGTGGAATGGGATTACCTCTTCAAAGTATTGCAAACGTTTCAAATAGGAGAGAACTTTATCTCAAGGGTAAAGCTATCATATGACAAGCCGACTGCTAGAATATTAACTAATAACATGCTGTCTCCGAAATTTCAACTATCCAGGGGCAATAGACAGGGATGTGCACTATCACCCATGCTATTTGCTCTTGTAATAGAACCTTTAGCTGAAAGCATAAGAACACATCCGAATATCCACGGTTATAATACAAAATAAATAATAAAATATCACTATACGCAGACGATGTACTATTGTATATTACAAAATCGCAAATCAGTATACCAAATATATTAAATCTGATAGAGGAATTCAGATCCTTTTCAGGATATAGCATAAATTGGAATAAAAGTGAAATTATGACGGTAAAATCTCAAGATTCAACACACCTTTTAAAATTCCCTTTTAAAATTGCTACAGAAAAATTTAAATACTTGGGAATCGAAATTACCAGAAAATATAAATCTTTATTCAATGCAAATTATATGCCCTTACTTACTAAATTAAATGCCTTGATTAAATTTTGGAAAACACTTCCGATGTCTTTAATAGGCAGAATAAATGCCATAAAAATGATCTTTTTACCACAAATTTTATATTTATTTCAATCAATACCAATATACATACCGAAAAAGTTTTTCAAAAAATTGGATTCTGATATCACAAATTTTATATGGGACTATAAATCCCATAGAATTCAAAGAAGACACTTGTGTAAACCTAAAGAATTTGGTGGACTAACATTCTCTAATTTTTTGTATTATTATTGGGCAGTAATTCTGCCCAATGGGTGGATTGGATAGTAATGGAGAGAGAGGATTGTTCCCCTTTTAATAAAGGAGCGATCCTTCTCTCACCAATAAAACTGAATAATACAATATACAAGAAAAATCCAATTATTCATAGGACTATTAGAATTTGGAAACAAATAAAATTAACCCTCAAATTAAGAAACCTATCGCTTCTCTCTCCTAACGTTAATAATCCGTCATTTAAACCATCCATTATTGATAAATCATTTACCCACTGGGATAAAATAGGAATTAAAATGCTTGGAGACATGTATGAAATGGGATTTTTTTTAATCATTCCAACAACTACAACTCAAATACAACCTGAGAAGTAATCAATATTTTAAATATCTTCAAATCCGTGATTATTTGAAAAAACATACACAAGTATATCAAACTTTGACTCCAGACCTATTGGATGAAGCTTTGAACAGAAAGGCGGACTCAACTAACTTAATATCATACTTGTATAATATCATCCTAAATATAGAAATACCATCATCTGATAGAATTAGAAGAGATTGGGAACAAGAACTATCTATAAAAATCTCGAAAGAGAGTTGGGATAAATACTCGCTATATGTGCATAAATGCTCGATCAATGTAAGACATATTTTAATCCAATTCAAAATCCTACATAGATGATATTATTTGAAAACTAAACGAAATAAAATCTTTCCAAATGTTTCCCCATTTGTGATAAATGTTTATCTCAAGGTGCAACTATAGCACATTCCTTTGTTTTTTGCATAAAAATCCAAACATTTTGGAATTAATTTTTTTGAAATGTTTACAAAATTATTTAAAATAAAATTGAAACCTAACACAGAATTGATTATTTTTGGAACAATGGAAGTCGGCTTTGAGCTTACATCGTTCCAAAAGAGTTTCTTTAATTATGGCTTAATAAAGGCAAAAAACATATACTTAAAGTTTGGAAAAATGCACCCACACCAACGGTAAATATGTGGATTTCAAATATGTCCGAAATGTTACACCTCGAAGACATGAGACATGAGATTCGTCCTAGCAGGCAAATCAGGACAATTCTTAAGGATTTGGTCTCCATTTATCGACTTATTACAAGCATAGGGTGCAACATAACTCTGGAAATAAAGTGTTTCAGGACCTGGTGAGGGGTGTGTAAAGATATGAAGTAGGTACATCCCTTTTATCTTATCTTATTTTCTTATATTTCTCTTTTTCTTCCTTCTGTTACTTTCCTCTTAATAAAGTTTAAAACAACAAGTGGTACATGAAATGTATTATGTTATTTTTGGTTTATACTATTGTACATTACTTCTAATAAAAAAATAAAAAAATAAAAATAAATAAATAAAATGCAAAAAATAAAAAAAATAAAAAAAATTACTCCTTAAGCCTAGAAGGCAAGCGAGCATAAACTAGTAGCAAATTTGTTCATGGCTGCACTATTCAATATGACCATTGATTTACAGGTGGCCTGATCTCCCCTGAATCTTTCTGCTTCATGAATAACACACGACACGATATGATTTCCCATCCAATGCTACGCAACATTGATGAAAAGCAACCTCTTTGATCCACTAAAATCACGCAAACAGCAAAGTGCTGGAGGAACTCAGCGCTCAGACTGAAGAAGGGTCCCAGTCTGAAACATTGTCTGTCCATTCCCTTGCACAGATGCTGCCTGGCCCGCTGAGTCCCTCTAGCATTTTTTTGCTCAAGATTCCTGGATTTGAAATCGCTTGTGTTTGCAGTAAAACCAAAATCCAGTAAAATCAATTATTTCTTGATTAATGTAACAATATCAATTGCTATGTTTTTGGAATTGTTTATTTATGGATAAGTTACTGGAATTCAATAATATATTAAGTTTATTAAGGGAGGCAATATTAACCTTAATCACCCACTGGGAAACTAGCATATTTGAGGATGATTTAGATTTCACCCCCATCCAATTATATTCTCTGCTGAGGTCAAGGACAATAATATTGTGCGTGGGGTAAACGTAGTGTAAACGTGCATTTACATTTACCGAGTTAGAAATCATTTATTTTAGTCGTCTTCAAATAGGACATGTTGGGAGGCAATGATTGGCTGGTCAGAACATCCCCATGCAAGGAGCTTTGAAATAAGCCAAAGAGTCCACTGATCTCAGTCCAGTGAGTTCTGAAATTGCATAGATGTATGTACCAAAAACTACCCTGCTGGAAATAACTAATACAACTTCAGCTACGTTTGAGATGTAATGTTTTTGATGGCTACAGTGTACAGGTAACTGGTGGCACTCTGATCATTTCATCAACAGAAAAAGTACACTCAGCAACATAGAACTAATTCCAAAGGTGGACACAAAATGCTGGAGTAACTCAGCGGGACAGGCAATGTCTCTGGAGAGAAGGAATGGGTGATGTTTTGGGTCAAGACCCTTCTTCAGACACTTTCTTCTCGACCCGAAATGTCACCCATTACTTCTCTCCAGAGATGCTGCCTGTCCCACTGAGTTACTCCAGCATTTTGTGTCTTTCTTCAGTGTAAACCAGCATCTGCAGTTCCTTCCTATACAATTGAACTAATTCCACCTGCCTGCACATGGTTTGCCTCCTTCCATCATCTGCCAGTTCATGTCTTTGTCTACATGCCTCTTAAAAACATTGCCATAATATCTGCTTCACCCATTTCTCCAGGCAGCGCATTCCAGGCACCTACCACACTCAGTGTACAAAAATCTTGTCCTGTAAATCTCCTTTAAACATTCACTCCTCTTACCTTAAAACCATGCCCTCTGATATTTGACATTTCCACCCTGGGAAAAAGACTTACTGTCTACACTATCTATGCCTCTCATCATTTTACAAAATATAAAACTATTCAACACTCCTGAGAAAGCAATCCATGTTTGCCCGACCTCTCCTCATAGTTAAGATACTCTAACCGAAACTTAAGACACGTTTCGGTTAAACTCTTCTGCACCCTTTCCAAGGCCTTCACATTCTTCCTAAAATGTGGCGGCCAGAACGGTACAATTCTTTTAAATTCTCCACATCTTCAATCGTGCTTTCAGTAACTTGCCCAACTCGCCTCTCTCTTGTTTTCTTTTTCCACCAAGAAGTGCTTAACAGTAATTTTATATTTAGTATCTGTCAAGTCAAACTGTAATGAAAGGACTAATGCTAAATTAAAATCACAAGCGCACAATAGTAGGAAAAGAGCATATACCGTACAGGTGAAAATGGACTTAAAAGGGGGGGAGTGCAGTGTATGTAATAGAAAAGGCATTACCTGCCTCAGGTTAAAGGGGGAGGTGCGTTAGGTATGGGACAATTCGGATAAGTAATTGGTGTCTTGTGATGTCTGGGTGCAAAGTAAATGAGCGGAGGAGAATGGTTTGTGGCGTCTGCAGTAAAGAAGCTTGTATGATTCTCCCGTGTCCGAGCCTTTATTTCAAGACTGTTCAAGCATCCGAATACACAACAATTGACGACGAGGATAAAAGAAACGAAGATAAGAACAAGGCCAGCAAGAGAGATCGAAAACAAAAGTTAAAAAATAGAAGTAGTATTTGAAAACAAGTGGAACAGCGCCAAGCCAAATGGTTTTGAATTGGCGCCAAAAAGAAAAAAGGTAGGAACGGGGAGCAATAGCTCAGGGAAGAGCTAGGAAAACAAGCAGGGCAGTAAGGGTCCCAAGCACGGTGTCAGCTTACTGGAATGTATCCAGGGCTGTGCAGCCCCAGCCAAGCCACAGCAGCCACAGACGTCGGGTGGGGGCCTAGTACCGTGAAGGCCACGGACAGGTCCAGAGAGCCACCGACCGAGGCTGAAGTCTTCAGCCCAACCGGGAACAGTAACAGCAAAACGTGCATTCTCTCGTCTGGTTAACAGCATCATTAGGAACCATAAAGAAATGTCTGAAGAGGAGCTCAGGAACAATTTCAACAAACTCATGCAGGAGGCCGAAAAAGTCATGGAAGCCAATGACGATGTCCGCAATGAGGTACAGAGAAATTGGACATTTCCCTAGCTAATGGCAGGACAGTTCAAGAAGACTGATAACAAGGGGGAAGAAGTTGTTCTTGAGTCTGGTAGTTTTGCCAGGGAGAAGTGGAGCAAGGAACGGTGGGGACAAAAGAGAAATGGACCAAATAGAATCTCCTGTACCTGTACCCAAGTAGCAAGTCAAGGGCTGATATGGTAAAATCAGCCGGCATGGAGCTGCTGCCTCACAGAGACCCAGGTTCGATCCCAACCTCGGGTGATGTCTGTCTGGACTTTGTCTTATTGCCTAGTGACCATGTGGATTTTCTCCGGGTGCTCCAGTTTCCTCCCATTTTCCAAAGACGTGCAGGTTTGTAGATCAATTGGCTTCTGTAAATTGCCCCAAGTGTGTAGGATGTGATAGTGGAATAACGTACAACTATTGTTTGGGTAGTCGTTGGTCAGCGTGGATTTGGTGGGCTGAAAGGCCCGTATCCACACTGTATCTGTAAAAAAACAAAAACTAAAGGTGCCTTACCCTACAAGGAGCTGAGAATATGATTAGTTGCAATATTTTTTCTTGGTTGACAGGGATATGTTTTCCCGAAAGGCTTGGTATAAAATTCTATCAGTGATTTCTATGATCCCATGAGTTAGTTTGAATTTTCTCACTGGACCTGGAGCTTTGTAAGGATATTAACAAAACCTGGGACCTTCTGCAGCCTCTGGAATTAATACCAGTGCTTCTAGTGGTTTGAGAATGTAGAAGGTAACAGCATTGGAACATGCCATTCGGCCCATCATGTCTGCGATGACTACGATGCCAATCTAATCTATCCCAGCTGCCTGCACATGGTCTGAATCCCACCATTCCCTGCCTGTGAGCTCATGTTCTTTGTTTTTTCCTAATATTATCTATATTACTAAAAGTCTGATCTTGACCACTTCCTGTTGGTCTGTATATTGATTTTATTTTAAAAAAACGCTGCCACTTACGGCTGTGATTTTTGGCCATCTTACTCAGAGTCCCCCTCCTCTGTGCAGGACAAGATTACTTTTCCCATCGATCAAAAATAAAAGAGTTATTAGTATTTAAAAAATGTTGAGATTCTCTCTCCTGAAGGCCAGAAGTGTTGAGTGCCTCAGTCAGTCTCTGCAAGATGGGGGAGCGAGAGGGTCACGTCTCTCATCTCTCAACCTGAGCTGTGAATAACACTGAACACATGTCTACTAAACTGTTAGTGGTTTTACTGACCTGTCAGTGTCCTTAATGTGGTTTGAAAATATAGTTTGGAAATGCTAAAGCTGTGTTGCCTTTGGTTTGGAAATGCTAAAGCTGTGTTGCCTTTTGTTTGAAAATGCTAAAGCTGTGATGCCTTTGGTGTGGAAATGCTAAAGCTGTGTTGCCTAATTAAAGTTGCCTTGCCTAATTAAAGTTGCCTTGCCTAATTAAAGTTGCTTAGCATAATTAAAGTTGCCTTGCCTAATTAAAGTTGCCTTGCCTAATTAAAGTTGCCTTTCCTTCTATATAATTAAAAGTCTAATCTTGACCCTGTTTGCGCTTTATATTGATTTTAGAAAGAATGGTACCACGTATGGCTGTGATTTTTGGCCATCTTACTCAGAGTCCCCCTCTGCTCATTAGGTGCCGAGGACTTTTCCCATTGATGAAAAATTTAAGAGTTATTAGTGTTTATAAAATGTTGAGATTCTTTCTCCTGTCAATCACGCCATGAATGCCACGCCCCTTCTGGTGGGAGGGGGGAGGGACTATAAAACCCAGAAGTGTGGGCATGGTGGCCTTGCACCCTGCTTGAAATGCAATTTCAGGGAATAGCCGTGAGTCAACTGCCAGCCCACCAGCCATGAGTGAGTGAGCTGCCAGCACAACAGGCTTGAATGACTGAGCCGCCAGCTCAAGAATCCATTCGGCCCACAATGTCCATACTAGCCCCCTGGAAACCAGTCCCTGCAGCTCACAACACCCATACTAGCGCTCCAGATAGCCCTACCCCCCCCCCCCCCCCCCCCCCCCCCCCCGCCCCCCCCCCAACTGGCCACCAATATTGGAATTTGTGGAGAGGTGGAATATTGCATTGGGGGACCTGCTCTCTCGTGTGATGCTGGGACCCAACGGGTCCCACTTAGTCTAGTTTTTATTTAAATTTTTTAAATGTTTTTATTATGTTATTTTCAGGCCTTTAATTTTCTGACTGACTTATTTCCCACCGTTTCTAAATATCTACACGTGAGAACTCCTGTGCTCAATATGATGCAGAAGGCTTTCACTTCAGAACATGTCTTTCAAAAAATTGTTTCAATGTTTAATTTACATTTTTGCTTAATTTCATTTGGTCTGCTCAGCATAATCAACCTCCATGTTCATTGTGGCCTGGAACTGTACAATCATTGCACACACAGAACAAGCAATAGCCACAGATTTGTTTAGTTTAGTTTAGTTTAGAGATACAGTGCGGAAACAGGCCTTTTGGCCCATCGAGTCAGCACCGCCCAGCGATCCCCGAATATTAACTCTGTCTTAAACTAGGGAGATATATTTTTAAATTTATACCTTAATGCCAATTAACCTACAAACCTGTACGTCTTTGAAATGTGGGAGGAAACCGAAGATCTCGGAGAAAAGCCATGCGGTCACAGGGAGAACGTACAAACTCTGTACAGACAGCACCCGTAGCCAGGGTCGCACTCTGGTCTCCAGCAATATAAGTGCTGTAAGGCAACAACTCTACCCCTGTGCCACCGTGCCACATAAGTTGATTGCTTTGCTTTAAAATAAACTAATTAACATTCACCTCCCCATGATTGAGAAGAATAAATAAGGTGAATGCACAGAGTCTTTTACCCAGAGTAGAGAGATCAAGAACCTGAGGACATAGGTGTAATGTGAGAGGGGAAAGATTTAATAAGAACTTGAGGGGTATCTTCTTCACACAGAGGGTGGTGGGTACATACAATGAGCTGCTTGAGTGGGTAGTTGAGGCAGGTACATGACAATTGGATAGGTACATGGTTGGGAAAGGTTCAGGTGGATATGAGCCAAATATGGGCAGGTGGAACTAGCATAGATGGGGTGGGTGGGGGGGGGGGGGGGGGGGGTGGTGGCATGGGTGAGTTGGGCCGAAGCTGTATGACTCTATAGAATGGAATTTTACTCACTAGACCACGGAGGCGGAGGCACGTAAGGAGATAGTAAGTCGGCGATAGAGGAAGGATTTAAGGTCACAAAGCCATTAAGTCATACGGCATTGAAGGAGGCCCTTTGGCCTAACTCGTCCATGCCAACCAAGATTCCCCATCTATGCTACTCCCACTTACCTGCATTTGGCCCCAATCCCTCCAACCTTTAAGCATGGCAGGACAGTGGAGCAGCGGTAAAGTTGTTGCCTTACAGCACCAGAGACCCGGGTTAAATCCTGACCACAGGTGCTTGTCTGTACGGAGTTTGTATATTCGTCTCTTGACTTGCATGGGTTTTTTTCTGGGGTCTCTGGTTTCCGCCCACATTCCAAACACGTACAGGTTTGTAGGTCAATTGGCTTGGTAAAATTGTAAAATTGTCCCTAATGTGTTAGCGTTAGGATCGCTGGTCCCTGTATCTCTAAGTTAAACTGGAGATAAACTCAGTTAAACTATACTAAACACTGCCACAATATTATATTTAGTTGTTCCTAAAGATCTGTTTATTAATTCCTTATTAAAACACATATCTGTGACTTATATTGCATTCATGTTCAACTTACCTGCCATGTACTGCTGAGCAACCCACTGGTTTTAACACAACAAAGGGCAAAAATGAATGTGTGGTATAATCAGTACGAAGTGTACACCTGCACCAATAAACTCCTATACATTCTTATAGAAACATAGAAACATAGAAATTAGGTTGCAGGGTTGGCCATTCAGCTTCGAGCATTGCAAAATATGATCATGGCTGATCATCCAACTCAGTATCCCGTACCTTCTCTCCATTACTCCCCTTAGCCACAAGGGCCACATCCAACTCAACTCTTAAAATATAGCCATGAACTGGCCTCAACTTACGCCCTCTGT
This sequence comes from Okamejei kenojei, assembly GCA_035221665.1. Classification (NCBI taxonomy): domain Eukaryota; kingdom Metazoa; phylum Chordata; class Chondrichthyes; order Rajiformes; family Rajidae; genus Okamejei; species Okamejei kenojei. The sequence goes on from CM069142.1 coordinate 61,166,531, forward strand.
GGCATTCCAGAGAGAAAGTATACTCGTCCTTATTTCCCCCTTATCCTTAAGGATAAAAGAATATAACATGAGGTATATCTCAATCAAATGTTCGTCAATAAAGAAGCCCATCTAAGAATGAAAATCCTGAACCCTATAAACTTTTGATAGCAAGAAATGTTTCTACTTCTGAAGTTACAATTCATATTTACTTGGACAGTTTCTTCCCAGTTGTTATCAGGCAACTGAACCATCCTCACACCAGCTGACCTCCCATCTACTCAGTGGAGTTCTTTGAGCTACCTTCAATCGGTCTTTATTGAACTTTACCTTGCGCTAAATGTTGTACCCTTTATCCTTTATCTGTACACTGTGGCTAACCTGATTATAATTATGTGTAAGCTGTTCTTTGTACAAAGGAACTGCAGATACTGGTTTATACCAAAGATAGACGAATTCCAACGAAGATAGAAGGATTCCAATCCGGAACGTCACCCACCCCTTTTCTCCAGACATACTGCCTGACCCGCTGAGTTACTCCTGCCTTTGTGCCTTTCTTTGGGATAAACAACATCTGCAGTTCTTTGTTTCTACAAGGGATTTTGACTGATGGGTTTTCTGTGGTAGGAGTCAAAGGCTGTGTGCTCTGTGCCACAACAGTTCTATGATTCAAACAGAATGATTCGGTCAAGAAACAAAAAGGCAGGGAAAGATAAATAGCTTTAGAATATAAGGTCTGAGCTGAGTATGTCACTGCAATTATAGTCTTGTCCATCAGCCCCACACCTGCTTACTTCCCAAACGCTCTGATTTTGTGTAGTGTGTCGATGACAGAATGATTGAAAGCGCTTGTTAATTATTGCATTTTCTCTGCGTTTATTCTGCACCAGCTTTATTTTTGGATAGTGGATATGCTGTGGTGTGGATAAGCAACTATCACGGTGCTTGAATGCCACCGAACCTTTTATTTGTGACTAATTACTAGAAAAAAAGATGAGATTTGGATGGATAGTTGTATTGTGGATCAGTGTATGATTGAATGTATAGGAAGGTCTGTAGAAGGGTCTCGACCCGAAACGTCACACATTCCATCTCTCCAGAGATGCTGCCTGTCCCACTGACATGCCCCACGGCATTTTGTGTCTTTCTAGGATATGATTGATCCTTCTTTGTGAACAGTTGTCTGTCAAGGACAATTGCACGGACAATGAACTCAACTATCACTGTAACTGAATTGGCACATGTGACAATAAATTTGAACTCTAACTTGAACTTGAGATTCAAATGGGTTAAGAGGTAAATATCTGATCATTGGGAGTCTCCTGTGTAAAAGTCGCTTTGTTTTGGTCTTTACATGGATGTAAACAATTACTCCCTACACTTTCACTGTATTGTTAAAATAAAAAAGGGTATTACTGTATATTACTGTAGGCATGCCGCAGGTGATTGAGGGTATAATAGAGCAATTAATTAGCTCTAGACAGACCCAAAAAGCTGGTGGATAGGTAGCATCTCTGGAGAGAAAGAATGGGTGACGTTTAGACCCTTAGACCAAAGGTTGAGACCCTTCTTCAGACTGGTCACTCTTATTCCTCCACAAAGCCACCAGCTTATTGGGATTGCTTTTACAAGAAGGACTTAGTGTGGTTCATAAGTTTAAGGTGAAGGGGAAAAGATTTAATAGGAATCTGAGGGGTACTTTTTCTCATAAAGGGTCTTGTGTGCATGGAACAAGCTGCCAGAGGAGGTAGCAGGGATTATCCCAACATTTAAGGAACAGTTAGACAGGATTGGCCAGGTTTGGAAGGATATGGGCCAAACCCGGGCAGGTGGGATTAGTGTAGCTGGAACGTTGGCCAGTGTGGGCAAGTTGGGCCGATGGGCCTGTTTCCACTCTGCATCACTCTATGACTCTATGACTTGTCTTTTGACAACATGATTGACTGTAAATATTATTTACCATTTAAAATGAGTTGATGAGTCTGATTACACCACACGGCATCTTGATACAAGACTGTTGCTTTGTGTTCAGAGTGCGTGTAAGATAATTTCAGTTCAGTGTTTGCCCTTTGCAGTCAAGACATTGTGATTGCACAAAGGAGTGGAAGGGAGGGTGAGCAGAAGTGGCCGGTATTGAGGTCAGCCTGTGTGTCGTAGTTCGTGACAGAGAACCTTCACCACTAGAGAAGCATATTTCAGCAACTGGGATGGAAAATCAAGGCATGTAGGAAAGAACTGCAGATGCTGGTTTAAATCGAAGGTAGGCACAAAATGCTGGAGTAACTCAGTGGGACAGACAGCATCTCTGGAGAGAAGCAATGGTGACGTTTCAGGTCGATCAGTCTGAAGAAGGGTTTTGACCCGAAACGTCACCCTTCTCTCCAGAGATGCTGCTGTCCCGCTGAGTTACTCCAGCATTTTGTGCCTACATTGGAAAAACAAGGCAATGAATATACAAATTGTAAAGGGTCATAGTCATACCTCAGAGAAACAGGCCATTCGGCCTAACTTGTCAATGTGACCAAGATGCCCAATCTAAGCTAGTCCCATTTGCCTGCATTTGGTCCATATCCCTCTAATCCTTTTCTATCCACATATCTTCATATATATATATATATATATATATATATATATATATATATATATATATATATATATATATATATATATCCAAATTATATCCACATAAATATTTATAAAAATATGTCCGCATAGTGTCTATAAAATACTATTACAGAATCCACCTCAGCTACATCCTCTGGCAGCTCGTTCCATATACCCACCACCCTCTGAGTGAAAAAGTTGCCCCTCAGGTTTGTATTACATGTTGTCCCTCTCACCTTAAACATGTGTCCTCTGGTATTTGATTCCCCAACTCTGGGGTAAAGGACTCTGTGCATTCACCCTATCTATTCCCCACATGATTTTGTATTCGGACATGAATCCCCAGGACTTCAAACCATAGCTTTACTATACAGAAGGGCGGCATCGTGGTGTTGCTGTCTTACAGCGCCAGAGACCTGGGTTCGATCCTGACTACGGGTACTTGTCTGTACGGAGTTTGTACGTTCTCCCCGGAACTTGCTTGGGTTTTCTCCAAGATCTCCAGTTTCCTCCCACACTCCAAGGACGTACAGGTTTGTAGGTTGATTTGGCTTGGTATAATTGTAAATTGTCCCTAGTGTGTGTAGGATAGTGTATGTGTGCAGGGATTGCTGGTCGGCATGGACGTGGTGGGCCGAAGGGCCCGTTTCCATGCTGTATCTCTAAACTAAACTAAACTAAACTAAACCAAACTAAAGAAGTCGGGCATTCTGCCCACTCTGTTGAAGGCATCCAGGTAGTCCCATACTCAGGCTCACCCTCTGGTAGTTAGACCGTGACACAAAGAAATAGAACAGAGTTGGGAATAATAAAAATGTTGACGGCTGACAAAATCATGCATCCTGCTTTGCCGACTCATAAGTGTTTTCAATACTTTTGAATATTTCTGACATTCAAATATTATCAAAATTAATTTAAAATTCCACGACAAGGAATAATAACAAATTAAAAATACATTTAGGTAATTTCAGAACCTTAAAGCCAACACAACTCATTTAAAAATCTTTAAAACTTAATCTTGGTGATTCTCTCGCAGCAGTTTTTATCCATTTAAGGGCTCATGGATTCTGCATGAGGTCTCATCTGGTGTGGGTTTAGTGAACAGATTCTCCTGCTAAGTACTGGGGAATTTCACAAGTTTTGTGTTTCATGCAGCTTCCAGCCTTTTGCACATGCAGAGTCTGCTATTTTCGTGGGTAATTTAACCTGTTTATTCTAAATGGACCTTTGGTGGAATTATGCACACATGCTCATAGGGCAAGCAATTATAATCCTTCCAAAATCCTCAAACGTATGAAGCTAATTATTGAAATTATTAGATACATTTCAATAAATTAAGCATTGAATCCCTATGATGGATCTTCGAACTGCATTTTTGACCAACCTTTCCACATACTTCCTGACCTGCTGCTTAATTCCAACAGTTTTAGCTATTGTTTTAAAATATCAAAGCAGGGAATGTGAAGGAGAGGAATGCAGGGAATATTTAATTGTTCATTCTGTTCTGTTATTTTCACAACTTTCATTCTCAATTATGAGTTGAAATAAAGAGATAAAAATATTGAATACAGTATTCAATATTGTATACAGATTTTACTTCGGAGTCACGTGAGTGATTCCGTGAAGAAGGCCCGCCAGGCCACATGCGCACCAGTACGTCAGCCGCATTGGCGCAAGCACCTGTCTGGCAGGACACAGCTCCTGCCGGTGGTAAGTTAAACTTAAAAGGTAAGTTTGGTTTTTTACTAACCTGGGGTTTTTAGGCAGGAGCCTCTTTTTACAGAGGTTTTTCCTGCCAGTTTCGCAGTCCGACACGTTGCTGTTTATGGACTGTGGGGAAATTCCAGTCCGACCGCAAATGAGGATAAACCGGCAAAATTGATCGGGTTGCGAGATAAGGAGCCGCTAACAGTGCAGTTAGCGGCTCCCCAGCTTGCAGGGATGCCGTAAAAATGGCAAGAAATTTTAGCAGAGTCACTGACAGGGGGGTCAGCGGTTCCCAGCCTGCAGGGATGCCGTTGGAACGGCAAGGAAGCAACGCTGGAGCCACTGACAGTGGGGTCAGTGGCTCACAAACGTTGGTCCCCAGTCAAGAAATTACTGGGACTCATTCAGCCCTATTTGGACTCAGGTGAGTCGGGCTATAAAGGGTTTCTCCTTATAATAAAAAATATGTATTTTATAGTGTTTTTTCTTTAAGTAAAAGATAAAGGCAAAGTAAAAAGTTATTGTTATATGTTCTGACAATGTTATAATTGTTTAAGCACAGGTTGCTTTGAATTATTTTTACCCTTCACAGGTAAAGCTGTACAATAAATGTTGATTTAGTGAGCTTACACAGCAATAGCGCAGGCCTATGGGACAGGCCACGCCAGCAGTGCCTGACAGGGCTGCTTCATGTGTAAAATGTGCGGGCCTATGGGACAGGCCGCGCCAGCAGCTCCTGACAGGGCTGCTTCATGTGTAAAATGTGCTGGCCTATGGGACAGGCCACACCAGCAGCGCCTGACAGGGCTGCTTCATATATGAAAGTGCCGGCCTACGGGAGAGCTGTGCCAGCAGCACCTGATACAGGGCTGCTTCATTTGTGACATTACCGGCCTATGGGAGAGCCGTGCCAGCAGCGCCTGACAGGGCTGCTTCATGTGTGAAGGGCCGGCCTACGGGAGAGCCGTGCCAGCAGCTCCTGTTGCAGGGCTGTTTCATGTCAAAGAGCACCGGCCTTTATGAAAGGCGGCGCCAGCAACGCCTGGGACAGGGTTGCTCAAATTCACACATATCTGCTCGCCCATGGAGTCGGGACATGATTCTCCACCGGGGCTAGAGAGCAAGGCCCACAGAGTCGGGGGATGAATTGTTCACCGGGGTTGGATAGTGCGTTGAAACAACTATCTTAAATACAGCAACTGTTGTATACAGTGCTACAAAGGTCTCCCTCTCGGAGGCAGAGACCAAGATGGGTCAGTATCCTGCTGACACCGAGTCTCAGGGTATGGCCGTGGGGCATACCCAAAGGGATGAAGGGCACGTGTCAGAGGTACCTTTCCTGACAATAAAGTTGCCATCCCAGTAGAATATTCTATTGGGTTAAGGCTAATGGGTTTGTATCATTATTTGTATCCTGCGGCCTGCGACAGCGCCTGTTAAGGTTGCCTACAAAACACCCTCTCTGAGGAGGGAAGAGCAAAAGGTCAAGATGACTCTGGGCTCTAAAAATGTCAATAGAACATACTCAAGCACATATGTGCCAGCAGTGAACAACGCCAACAGGGGGATGTGAGAGCCAGCCGCTGAATCGGTTATTCAGGTAGGTCTATTCTACAGGGGAAGAAGCCTGGCAGACAAATTAATTCGGCCAACAACGGGCAAAAGTCATCGTTCAGAATGCACCCCAGGAGCTCATCAGCAGTAGTGGTTCACTGGAGCTGGGGGCAGCATGATAGCTCAGAAATTACATGCACCTTCCAATCATGCTCAACTAAATGGGTCTAGCACTTCCAAAATTTGGGTAGTGCACCGTTCACAAGTTGTAATATTTACATTTGTTTGTACAACACACAAAGGGTAAAAATATTTAGTTGAGGCACAGCCGGAGCATTCCAAGTAAGTTTGGATTATGGCCAGGGTTTGGAAATTGGGCAAATGTTCTCATGCAAACCACCCATGCAATAAGGCAGGATTGGCATGTTATTATGAAGAAAGGAGAGTATGGGGCATATGAACTTTCTGAATGTAAAAACTTATTCCTGACTACAACAGATTCATAAGGTAAGAGATACATGTTATACAAATCCCATTACAAAGGTTTTCAAAGACAATATAACTGTACTATAACAGTAAAGCTTTGCAGTATGGGATAAACTGTTTGTTGGTCATTGGGATTTACCTTTAATTATTAGTAGCCTTGTCTCCGCCTTGTGGCAAGAGATTCGGGTTACAGCAATCTGTTACAAAACTGAGTTATTTTCATTAAGAGTAATTGGCAATATAGCAGCTGTGTTGCAGCTGAGCAAATCAAGGAACTGATATTGTGTAAGTAGCAATTAGATCGTTGCTAACAACCTTGTGCTATTGTCAGCTGAGGCTACTTCAGCCACAATGATGAAGTAACAGTATTCAGCATTGCTGAACATGACAATAACTCATTGAACTTGAAACTCGCTACAGTAGTGTGGTCGGTTGAATTCAGTTATTATGAACTGATGTTTAGAACTCTAAGATGAGAAATTCCAAATACCGTCATCTACTAGGTAGTGGAGATTGCATGAGTTACCAATTCTTCAGTTGTTGGTATTAACTAAATATATACACTAAATGCACCCATGAGTAAGGGGTTTTGAGCGAATATACATAATCTACATGCTCAAATTCAAGTTGCTACTCTACGATGGTGACATATGTTAGTCACATGATAATCAAGGGAAAAATATCCTGTAATTAATCTCCTTGCCACTGGTGTATCATCTTCAGATCAATGATAACACAGAATAAGTGTTGGATCTCGAAGTATGATGAAGCATGGTTCAATACTTCATCGAATATTCATCATGTTAATGCATGTTTTTCACTCATTGCAAAAAATATGTGGCACAACAGTGTGGATAAATACTTTCTCACTTCAATAGGAGGAATGGTCTTTATGTCTTCCTCATTTTTTGCCTCATTAGCCGGGTCTTAAAACAGTCAGCAAGACCTCGCTTGGGTCGTACTGTCGGACTGGCCAAGCGTCCATGTTGCCTGCTTCATCAGGCATTATGGCACAACGGTATACAGTTATGCCAAAAAACAAGAACTTGCTGTTTCAAACTGTGGTTCAGGAGACCAGCTTTTGCACAGTAAAACAATTATTGACCTACACATTTTGAATGGATTGACTTTTTCCTCAGGTTGGCACATCAAGCCATGAAGGTGCTCACTGCAGTGTGCAGGGATAGCACCCAAAAATGCAGTACATTCCTATTGAGGGGATCAGAAGTGTTTTGTTAAATGTTAATGTTACATTAAATACGGTGCAGATTACTGACATTTCCAGCTCATTTTAAATGGTATTGACAATAATTCAGTTATAGAGACACTGCAGTTGCAACATAAGGGAACTATGCTTCTGGGTCCAACCCGGATATTGAGTTGTTAAAAGATCTTAATACAGGTTCTCCCACTACAAGGTTATGCAGTTGGTTATTGAAAATGTGTGAAAATTACTTCACCAAGGGGTTCCAGCTACATCCTTAGTTATGACACTTATATCAGCACAACGACGGCAAACATTGCAAATGCTGTGGCTAGATAGGATGGAATTGGCTGCAGGTTCCATTACATTTACATTCTGGTTTACCCAACCAGAGGAGTCTAGGGGTAGCATGATTGAAGATCATTTGAACACCCCACATTCTCACTTCTATGTTATCTAGGCCACCAGAATCCTAAGAAGTATGGAATCAGCATTGTTTATTAGTTAACAAACAACTACACAAAGGAAGGTCGGTTCAGACTTTTTTCAAGGTGGCTGCAGCAGGTTCTGGGTTATACAGATATCAACACTGACGATTGTATATCTCATTCCACCAGATCAGTATCAACGTCAGCGTATCATTTAGAAAGTGTGTTTACATCTCATTCCACTAGGGCAGCAGCTACGTCGGCGGCCAAGGTGAGGGACGTGCCCTTCGACCATATTTTGGCGGCCGCCGGATGGGCTGATGTTTCAGAATTTTTATCATCGGCCGATTGTCAATTCAGGACTGTGTGCCTATGCTATTTTAAGTACCTAAATTTAAGGGGTACTGTTGTTTGTTTACATTGTTAAATAAACCCTATTTCTACATTGAATGCAATGTTACTACTAATGCATTTATTTCTCTTTCGAGTTAATCAATTCAGTGGGATGCCGAGATTTGTAATCTGCGGCATGAAATCACAAAGCTTTGAACTCTTCACGGAATCACTCACGTGACTCCGAAGTAAAATAGTAAGATTAAACGAGAACTTACCAGTTTGAAGTTTGATCTTGATTTTATGAGGAGTTATGTTGGTGAGTACGTGCCCGCCACGCCCAACCCTCTCTCATAAAGGATCATATGGTAGTTCTCGAGTCACTGATCTTACTATGTACTTCGGTGTTGTTTATTTGTAATTTCATACCATTGCTTTGAAATTTGGTGTGCATGCGGCCTGGCGGGCCTTCTTCACGTAATCACCAACGTAACTCCTCATAAAATCAAGATCAAACTTCAAACTGGTAAGTTCTCATTTAATCTTACTATTATTGGATACATACATATTGAATACAAATAATTTACATAATCTTTCTCAGAATACAAATAATTGACATTATGAAATAATTCAAAATCCATCAGCATCTTTTGGAAAAGGATAAAGTCTTAAAGTTTCCAGTATGGACCATTAAACCGTGCAATCTAAATGGCCCTTAAACAATTTGATTTAAAAATACTCATTTTTGTGTTAGAATTCCTCCTGTGGTGTGGCCACTTCTTAAATCTGTAACCTTCTGCCCTGCAATTCCTCAGAGATATCTAAGTTTCTCTAATTCTGGCCTCTTGCACATCTTTAATTTTAATCGCACCATTGCAGTCTTTAGTGCTGTAAATCTAAAGTCTCAAATTCCCATATTATTCAACTTTCTGTTTTTCTCATCCTTTAAGTCGAACGAGCAACAAAAGCTTTCATTTGGCCCATGACCAGCTGCCCCAATGTCTCCATAAATTACTAAGGACACGTTTGTTTTCTGAAATATTGTATGAAAGGCCTTGTGTTGATTTACCATGTTAGATATGCTTCAAAAGCAAGTTGTTTTTTTAAACGCTATCACCCCCATTTTGTTGAATCTTGAGTGCATTCCCACTGCTGCTGTATTAAAAGTACTTTCTATTACATGTTCTTGGATTGTTCTACTAAATACTAAATTTAATCAGTTCAATTATATAGAACGTGAAACATACTGTAGACCACTGCACAACACAGCACAGGACCGAACCCTACTGAGCACAATGTCTGTGCCAAACTTGATGTCAGGTTAAACTAATCTCCTCTGCCAGCATGTGATCCATATCCCTCTGAAGATAGACACAAAATGCTGGTCTAACTCAACGAGACAGGCAACATCTTTGGAGAGAAGGAATGGGTGATGTTTCGAGTCGAGACCCTTCTTCATTCTGGGAACGAAACGTCACCCATTCCTTCTCTCCAGAGATGTTGCCTGTCTCGCTGAGTTACTCCAGAATTTTGTGTCTATCTTCGGTTTAAACCAGTATCTGTAGTTCCTTCCTATCCATATCCTTCCATTCTCTGCATATCCGGATGCCCATCTAAAAGCCACTATCGTATCTGCTTCCACCACCACTCCTGGCAGCACGTTCCAGGCACCCACCACTCTTCATGTAAAAAACATGCCCTGCACACTAATAGGCATTTATCTGCATGCAATTTATTATTGGTTGAACAAGCTAATTTTTCTTTTCTGTATACTTGAAATGTGAGACACGAGCCAAGATTTATTAAAATGAGTATGAGATGGGTGATAAGATTTTCTCAATGTTGGCAAGTATTTCTGAGCACCACCTAACATTTTATTAATGATGCATTTCAATATTTTGAACTTAAATAATGTATATAAATTAAATAGACTTTCGATACTCAAACATAGAAACATAGAAAAATAGGTGCAGGAGTAGGCCATTCGGCCCTTCAAGCCAGCACCGCCATTCATTGTGATCATGGCTGATCATCTAAAATCAGTAGCCCATTCCTGCTTTTTCCCCATATCCCTTGATTCCGTTAGCCCTAAGAGCTAAATCTAACCCTCTCTTGAAAACATCCAGTGAATTGGCCTCCACTGCCTTCTGTGGCAGAGAATCTACAGATTCACAACTCTCTGGGTGAAAAAGTAGTTCTTCACCTCAGTTCTAAATGGTCTACACCTTATTCTTAAACTATGACCCCTGGTTCTGGACTCCCCCAACATCAGAAACATTTTCCTGCATCTGGCCTGTCCAAACCTTTAAGAAATGTATATGTTTCTATACGATCCGCTCTCATCCTTCTAAATTCCAGTAAATACAAGCCCAATCGACCCATTCTTTCATCATGTCAGTCCCGCCAACCCGGGAATTAACCTGGTGAACCTACGCTGCACTCCCTCAATAGCAATAATGTCCTTCCTCAAATTAGGTGACCAAAATTGCACACGATACTGCATGTGCGGTCTCACCAGCGCCCTGTTCAGTTGCAGTAGGATGTCCTTGCTCCGAAACTCAAATCCTCTCGCAATGAAGGCCAACATTGCCATTAGCTTTCTTCACTGCCTGCTGCACCTGCAAACTTACTTTCAGTGACTGATGTACAAGCACACCCAGGTCTGGTTGCACCTTCCCTTTTCCTAATATGACACCATTCAGATAATAATCTGCCTTTCTGTTCTTGCCACCAAAATAGATAACCTCACATTTATCCACATACTACTGCATTTTTACATAATCTGCCCACTCACCCAACCTATCCAAGTCAGCCTGCAGCCTCATAGCATCCTCATTGCAGCTCACACCGCCACCCATCTTTGTGTCATCCGCAAACTTGGAGATGTCACATTTAATTCCCTCGTCTAAATCGTTAATATATATTGTAAATAGCTGGGGTCCCAGCACCGAGCCTTGCAGCATCCCACTAGAGACTGCCCGCCATTCTGAAAAGGGGCCGTTAATTCCTACTCCTTGCTTCCTATCTGCCAACCAGTTGTTTACCCATGTCAATACCCTACTCCCGATACCATGTGCTCTAATTTTCCACACTAATCTCTTGTGTGGGACCTTGTCAAAAGCTTTTTGAAAGTCCAGATACACCACATCCACTGGCTCTCCCTTATCCATTCTACTTGTTACATCCTCATAAAATTCCTAAAGATTAGTCAAGCATGATTCCCCCTTCATAAATCCATGCTGACTTTCATAGAATCATAGAATCATAGAAAATAGGTGCAGGAGTAGGCCATTCTCCATTCGGCACTTCGAGCCTGCACCGCCATTCAATATGATCATGGCTGATCATCCAACTCAGTATCCTGTACCTGCCTTCTCTCCATATCCCCTGATCCCTTTAGCCACAAGGGCCATATCTAACTCCCTCTTAAATATAGCCAATGAACTGGCCTCAACTACCTTCTGTGGCAGAGAATTCCACTGACTCACCACCACTCTGTGTGAGAAAAGATCTTCTCATCTCAGTCCTAAAAGACTTCCCCCTTATCCTTAAACGGTTGTTTACCCTTGTTCTGGAGTTCCCCAACATCGGGAACAACCTTCCTGCATCTAGCCTGTCCAACCCCTTAAGAATTTTGTAAGCCTCTATAAGATCCCCCCTCAATCTCCTAAATTCCAGCAAGTACAAGCCGAGTCTATCCAGTCTTTCTTCATATGGAAGTCCTGCCATCCCAGGAATCAGTCTGGTGAACCTTCTCTGTACTCCCTCTATGGCAAGAATGTCTTTCCTCAGATTAGGAGACCAAAACTGTACGCAATATTCCATGTGTGGCCTCACCAAGACCCTGTACAACTGCAATAGAACCTCCCTGCTCTTGTACTCAAATCCTTTTGCTATGAATGCCAACATACCATTCGCTTTCTTCACAGCCTACTTTCAATGACTGGTGTACCATGACACCCAGGTCTCGTTGCATCTCCCCTTTTCCTAATCGGCCACCATTCAGATAATAGTCTACCCTCCTGTTTTTGCCTCACATTTATCCACATTATACTGCGTCTGCCATGCATTTGCCCACTCACCCAGCACTGAGCCTTGCGGTACCCCACTAGTCACTGCCTGCCATTCTGAAAATGACCCGTTTGCTCCTGCTTTTTGCTTCCTGTCTGCCAGCCAGTTCTCTATCCACATCAATACTGAACCTCCAATACCGTGTGCTTTAAGTTTGTATGCTAATCTCTTATGTGGGACCTTGTCGAAAGCTTTCTGAAAGTCCAGATATAACACATCCACCGGTTCTCCCTTATCCACTCTACTAGTTACATCCTCAAAAAATTCTATAAGATTCGTCAGACATGATTTACCTTTCATAAATCCGTGCTGACATTGTCCAATGATTTCACTGCTTTCCAAATGTGCTGCTATCCCATCTTTAATAACTGACTCTAGCATTTTTCCCACTACCGATGTTTAACTAACTGGTCTGTAATTCCCCGTTTTCTCTCTCCCTCCCTTTTTAAAAAGTGGGGTTACATTAGCTACCCTCCAATCCTCAGGAACTACTCCAGAATCTAAAGAGTTTTGAAAAATTATCACTAATGCATCCACTATTTCTGGGGCTACTTCCTTAAGTACTCTGGGATGCAGCCTATCTGGCCCTGGGGATTTATCGGCCTTTAATCCATTCAATTTACCTCACACCACTTCCCGGCTAACCTGGATTTCACTCAGTTCCTCCATCTCATTTGACCCCCGGTCCCCTGCTATTTCCGGCAGATTATTTATGTCTTCCTTTGTGAAGACAGAACCAAAGTAGTTATTCAATTGTTCTGCCATGTCCTTGTTCCCCATGATCAATTCCCCAGTTTCTGACTGCAAGGGACCTACATTTGTTTTAACTAACCTTTTTCTCTTCACATATCTATAAAAACTTTTGCAGTCCGTTTTTATGTTCCGTGCCAGTTTTCTTTCATTATCTATTTTCCCTTTCCTAATTAAGCACTTTGTCCTCCTAGAATTAAGTGACTTTGACCAATCCTATCACTGCTTTCCAAATGCGCTGCTGTATTATCTTTAATAATCGACTCAAGCATCTTCCTCACTACCGATGTAAGGCCAACTCATCTATAATTCCCCGTTTTCTCTCTCCCTCCTTTCTTAAAAAGTAGAATTACTTTGGCTACCCTTCAGTCCACAGGAATTGATCCATAGTCAAGAACATGGGGAAATGATCACCAATGCATCCACGATTTCTAGGGCCACCTCATTGAGTACTCTGGGATGCAGACCACCAGGCCCTGGGGATTTATCTGCCTTCAGTCCCAACAGCATACACAACACCATTTCCTGACTAATGTGGGTTCTCTTCAGTTCCTCCCTCCCACTAGATCCTCGGTCCCCTAACATTTCTGGGAGATTGTTTGTGTCTTCCTTAGTGAAGACAGAACCAAACACATTTAACTGTTCTGCCAGTTACTTGTTTCTCACTTTTCACCTGTCTCTGATTGTAAGGGACCTACATTTGTCTTCACTAATCTTTTTTCTTTTAGTGTTAGATTTTATATTCTCGCAAGCATTCTTTCATGCTCTTTTGACCCCTATTAATTAACCCCTTTGTCCTCCTCTGTTGAGTTCTAAATTTCTCCCAGTACTTCGGGTTGCTGCTTCATCTGGCTAATTTATATGCCTCTTCCTTGGATTTAACACTGTCCTTGATTTCCCTCGTTAGCTACGGTTGAGCCGCCTTCCCTGTTTTATTTTTTCGCCAGACAAGGATGAACAATTTTTGGAGTTCATCCATGCAGTCTTTAAATCTTTGCCATTGAATCTCCACCGTCAACTCTTTATATAATTTTCAAGTCTATCCTAGCCAATTCCAGTCTCATCCCTTCCTAGTCTCTGAATTAACCATGTCAAGATTTCATAAAGATCACAATAGTCCGTCAACTTAGTGGCTCTCCTATACCCCAGTGAAAAATGCCTCTCCAACACTCTAACATTGGTTACAACTAGTATCAATTCCTTGCTTTACACAGAGTGCACTCTTTACAGAAACTTTAACAATGCACAGTTGTAAAATACGTTCATCATATGACAAATAACGTTAATGTTTGGGAGAAGTGATAGGGAATGATGTAGATTATAAATATAAAGGACTTAATATATGTAAGACATTTGTTTTGGAAGGAAATTTCTGAAAGGACTCAAATACCACAAATTATTTTGGGAGGGGCAGAGTTCAGAATACATTTTGTACGATACATTGAAACAAGGCCAGTATTAAAAATAGAGAGACAGCATCTTTGGCAACTGTACTCTGAATTCACTGTTACAAAATTGATTGCAACTTACTTTTTTTTGGGGGGGAGGAGTAGTTGCAAATAATGACAATTCGTGGCTGTTAAGGATTATTCAGGGATTACGAAATAATGCGGCTGTACCAACCAATGATTCAAAACAAAAATCAGTCTTCAGAATATCAGTTCTAATGTACATTGAAAGCAGTAATCAGTTTGAAATTATAAAGACAGCTTTGAAGGCTTTCTACTAAATCATCTGAATATTTTCATTGGGCATTTGTCAAACTAGAAATCTTCATCTTAATGTGTAGGAAGGAACTGCAGCTGCTGGTTTAAACCGAAGATAGACACAAAAAGCTGGAGTAAGTCAGCAAGACAGGCAGCTTCTCTGGAGAGAAGGAATGGGTGATGTTTCGGGTCGAGACTAAATGATTTCACACATTGAGATAGAGAGGAGGGAATCTTGTACGCCAGATGTTTTTTGTCACTTGCCACACAAGATGCAGCAGTCTCTTGATCAATTGGGCAGCTGGGCCCAGGAGTGGCTTAATGAGTTTAATACAGATACGTGGTGTTACATGTTGGGAAGTCGAACCAGGGCAGGACATACACAGTGAATGGCAGGGCTCTGGGGAGTGTTGTAGAGAAGAGGGATCTAGGTGTGCAGGTATATAGTTCCTTGAAATCATGGCATCATGTAGAGAGGGTGGTCAAGAAGCATTTCACCCAAAGAGTAGTGAATTTGTGGAATTCTCTCCTACAGAAGGGAGTGGAGGCTAATGCACTGGTTGAATTTGAAAGAGAGTTAGATAGAGCTCTTGGGGCTAGCAGAATCAAGGGGTATGGGGAGAAGGCAGGCACGGGTTACTGATTGTGGATGATCAGCCAGGATCACAATGAACGGCTGTGCTGGCTCGAAGGGCCGAATGGCCTCCTCCTGCACCTATTTTCTATTTTTCTATTTTCTATTTTCTATTTTTTTTTCTATTTTAATAATTGGGGTATTTCAGTGCGTTCCAGTGAGTCATTCCTCACAACAGTAATTGCGGGTGTCAGGGCTCCGTGTCGTCAGAAGCATTTAGCTGACCTATATGATTACTTTGTACCAGTAGAGGTGTTGGGACATTCAGAGGTGTCTTGTCAGCTACAGAGCGTTCACATTGTATATATGTAGTTCAATGGTACTTGCTGTCAGCTGCAGATAACGAAGTATACAACGTCATGGTAGCTTTGAAGTTATATTGAGTTACCTGCTGTTTTCTTTGATCTTAAGAGTATAAAAGTTTGATATGGTTTGAGTTTGGGATATTCTACCCGGTTGGTCTCCAAGAGAGTGTCTGTTTCTCTTGACCGATAAAGACTGTTATATCATCCAGAGTCAGCCTCCGTGTGACTCAGTTCAAAAGGTCACAATGCAATCCATTGAAAATGGATTTTAAAGTTGGTGGAGCATCAGGAAGAAATGAATGCAATTAAATGACATATTTTCTGCCAGAAAATTGTTTATTACTTTTGAATTGCAGAAAGTGTCGAGAAACTTGGCAGATATTCTTTCCCAACAATATTCCACAGAGAGAAGAGAGGCAAATGTACTGTTAGTATGTAGAGACAAGGAACTGCAAGTGCACAAAAGTGCTGGAGTAATTCAAGCAGCATCTCTGGAGAACATGTACAGACAACATTTTGGTTCTGGACCCTTCTTCAGAGTTTGACCCGTTGAGTTACTCCGACATTAGTATGTTTTGCTTTTATTTGGAATATGGAAACTGATATCCATGAAAATTCAGATCAAAACAGCGAAATGCTGGAAGGGTGCATCATGTCAAGCAACATTGTGGAAAGAGATGGTTGTGGTTTCACATTGTGGTTTCAGATGGATCAATTCACTGGAATTGATCAGGTGAATTCTCTGTCCTCCATTAAATAGGCCAATTGTATGCATGGCGAGTGGCCCAGAACTTAGCTTAACCTCTTCAACTCAGAAAGGTTTACATTTATATGGTACCAGTCAGGATCACGAGATACCCAAAAGCATTTTACAGAACAGGCTTGTGATGTGGGATTAATTTGCCAAAGTTGGCAGAGGGAACAATATCAGTAAGGACATCAGGCTTCCTGCGATGTATTCTGTTGAATGGGTTATTCGTACTACGTGGAGCAAATTAAATGAGTTATTTATTGAATATGGGCACACTAGCATCTCTTATTACACATCTCTTACTGCTATAATCAATCTTAAGAAGATAATGTGATAACCTGCAATATACATCATGGTATATTTGGGTAGGAAATCCCAGGATCAGAGCTCGGAGAAAAGACTGGGGAAGAGCCATGGGGGGGAGAGAGGGGTATCACGGGGGAGTGGGCAGGAGCCAGTGAGGGGGGCCAGAGGGGAAGGTGCTGGAGCTGCGGGGTGTTGCGATGGTGGTGCGTGGATTCACAGCGGGTGCTGGACGCTCTCCTCCGCCGGGATCAGATTCACCACTTTCCGTTTGGCGACATCGCCGCGCCGCTTCCGGTCCCTCCAAAAATTGTGTCCGGTTAGAGACTTCCGCCGGCCACCCACAGCGTCCCTCAGCTCCAGTAAAGATGCGATGGTGCAGGAAGGGGCGGACCATCCCGGGGAGTGACAGGAGAAGAGACTAATCTGCGCGGCACTGACTGGCCGGGAGAGCAGATCGACCTGTGCATGCGTGGTTATTACGATTTTTAAAGCTGGCTAACTTTTACAATATACCATCGATTGGAAGGAAACTTGTTGCACCTGCAGCACAGGCGAACCGTGAGTGAGCTAGTGCAAATTGTAGCGCTATCGCATACCGTTTTGCTCAAATAGAAAAAACGCGCAAACCGGAAAAGCATAAGATCAGAGCTTTAGTTATGGATAGATGGATAGATGGATAGATGGATGGATGGATGGATAGATAGATAGATAGATAGATAGATAGATAGATAGATAGATAGATAGATAGATAGATAGATAGATAGATAGATAGATAGATAGATAGATAGATAGATAGATGATAGATAGATGATAGATGGGATAGATAGATGGATAGATAGATGGATAGATAGATGGATAGATAGATGGATAGATAGATGGATAGATAGATGGATAGATAGATGGATAGATAGATGGATAGATAGATAGATAGATAGATGGATAGATAGATAGATTATATACTACAGCCACCTTGTTCTCTAAGCTTGAAGATGGTGGATAAAGTATCATATCACGCAGGCTACTTAGGATGGGTGGCATGCAGGTTCTTGAGTGTTGTTGGAACTACACTCATTCAGCCAAGTATGGAGTATTCTGCCACACTGCTTCCTTGTGTTTTGTAAAGTGTGGGGACCATTACATACTCATTTCATTGTCTCTAATTAATGATTAATGGCTGGGACATGGATGAAGATTGATCTGGGGATCTTTAATTGTCTCTGAACTGAGGAGACAGTTAATAATCCCTGAAGGACTAATCCATGTTCAATCATAAAATGCATTAGTAAACCAGTTTAATTTTTAAATATACTGTAGATCCCAGGGCTTTGCAGTTACTGTCATTGATATTAGCATGATTTAAAAAAATATATAATTGAAATGTATCAGCGCCCCTGGATGTTACTGGATCAATAATCTTGCTTGTAAAATAACCATTACACTACCATGCCTGCTGAATGATAGAGTGGAAAGTTCATTTAAACAGAATTTCTCCTTTCTTACTGTCAGAGTAACGCTATATATGTAAACATTACGGATCTCTCGTCGGGGCAATGATCTGTCCTAAGTTCAAACATATAGTTTATTTAGTTTAGTTTAGCTTAGAGATACAGCGCGGAAACAGGCCCTTCGGCCCGCCGAGTCCGTGCCGACCAGCGATCCCCGCACATTAACGCTACCCTGCACACACTAGGGACAATTTACACATGCACCAAGCCGATTAACCTACAAACCTTTACATCTTTGGACTGTGGGAGGAACCGAAGATCTGATTTGTGGGAAAGAACTGCAGGTGTTGGTTTAAACTGAAGATAGACGCAAAAAGCTGGAGTAGCACAGCAGGACAGGCAGCATCTCTGGAGAGAAGGGGTATGAATGATAATTTCTCTAACTTCAGGAAGATCCCACATTCCCTCTCTCTCTATTTCTCCCCCACCCAAGTCGCACTCGCTTCTCGTTTCCACCCAACAAATAGCTAACAGTGTCCCGTTTCCTTTATCATCGTTACTTTTTTTTGCACATATTTAATTAATCGTTCTTTATCCCTCTCTACATCATCATCTATATCTGTCGTTTCCCTTTTCCCTAAGCAGTCTGAAGAAGGGTCTCTACCCGAAACGTCACCCATTCCTTCTCTCCAGAGATGCTGCCTGTCCCGCTGAGCTATGCTTCCTTTTTGTGTCCGTCATTAATTTATGGGAATTTATTAAAGGACTCTGATGATGTTATCACCGACTTAAGTAGAAGGTACGGGACAGTGGGTCCGATCTGGATAAGGCAGTGTATACTGCATAGGAATATTCTCCTTACGTAAACCAACTCTTGCTCATCGTTGCTGGCTTTGATCTATATTTTTGCATTTCTTTCATTAATTTGTTCTATGTATCTTTTCATACCTCTCCCCTGAACTCTTTTTAGGGCAGCACAGTAGCAGAGCTGCTGCCTCGCGGCGCCAGGGACCCGGGTTTGACCATGACCTCGTGTGCTGCCTGTGGGGAGTTTGCACGTTCTCTCTGTGACCTCCTGGGTTTCCTCCGGTTGCTCCGGTTTCCCCCCCACGTCCCAAATACGTGCAGGTTTGTAGGTTAATTTCCCCCTTGTGCATATGCAATGAACTAGGTAATGCCCCTAGTGCATAGGGAATAGGAGGTAGGATAACATAGAACTCATGTGAAGAAGGGTCTCGACTCGAAATGTCGCCTATTCCTTTTCTCCTGAGATGCTGCCTGTCCCGCTGAGTTCCTCCAGCATTCTGTGTCTATTTTCGGTGCCAACCAGTTCCTTCCCCCACTTGTACATCTTTCTTTCCC
This sequence comes from Okamejei kenojei, assembly GCA_035221665.1. Taxonomy (NCBI): domain Eukaryota; kingdom Metazoa; phylum Chordata; class Chondrichthyes; order Rajiformes; family Rajidae; genus Okamejei; species Okamejei kenojei. The sequence goes on from CM069142.1 coordinate 61,186,156, forward strand.
ATCAATCGCGTGGACTTGACTAACTTACCCCCCTGACACCAACAACCACGTTAAAAGAAGACTCGATTACAAAAAAAAACATTGTTTAAGATGACTTCACACGTAAAGATAAAATGGGATGTTTTTTTTCACCGCTGACATATCGAAACAGACATTCAAAATCATGTGCTGTGTTCAAATATATAGTTTATCGTGTAGGAAGGAACTGCAGATGCTGGTTTTCATCGGAGATAGACACGAAATGATGGAGTAACTCACCGGGACAGGCAGCATCCAGAGAGGGGAAAACAAATGGTCGGCACGGACTGGAAGGGCCGAGAGGGCCTGTTTCCGTGCTGTAATTGTTATATGGTTATATGGTTATTTGGTTATATCCAGAGATGCTGCCTGTGACTTGCAAATATAGTTTATTCGCTGGATGTAGATTTATTTATGCGATTTTATTAAAGAAGAAGTCTGATAATGTTTTCACCGAAGGACATCATTAACATCAGATGTTATTTACAACACTATGCTTGGAAAGGTAATTGGGACAGAATGTAAGGCAAATGAGGAATGAGCAGGGCTGGCGTTTGAATCCAAGCATGTTTAACTATGGTTGTTGTTCGAATGCACCTCCATGTTTCCCGGCATGTGTTATGTAATGCCTCACAAGAGTAAGATTTCAATCTAGCGGGCTTCTTTCCGTCGGCCACTCTATTTTAGTCATTCGCCTGCCACTAACCTACACCCACTTCCCCGCTTTAAGACAAACGGCCCGTTTCGGTGACCATCACGCCACACTTCAAAATCCCCAGAAACCGCGGATTTTGCGTTCATCTTTATGTTTACCACTTGGGAAACGTGAATCAGCTTTTAGGAGAATTGGCGAAATCGATTCCCCCCCCCCCCCCCCCACCGAGCCCTCTTTACGAAGGGGGGCATTTGCAAATTACATAATTATTAAAAAAAAACACACAGCACTCATCCGCACTCGCTGCAAGAACACGCAGACCGGATCAACACGGTGTACTTTCTACAATTGTGATGAGTGGGGAAAAAAATCGTTGTTGCTGGGACAACGCCTGCTGTTAAATATAATTCAGGAACATCGTCAGTTTTGAACGGAGACACAGAAATCCCCCGTTTATGTAAAATGCCGCCCTAACCGCCCTTAAAACGGCAATTCTCTCAGACGGCGATATTGGTCTGGGTTCTGTGGGGGGGGGGCTGACACTTCAGCGGGTTGGCAATTTGTAGCAAAGTTTACATTTCCAGCCCTTGGGTAAAATCAGTGGAAGGAGGACGGAGAGGAGTAGGGGGGGGGGGGGGGGGGTGGTCACAGAAACTTTCAACGTTTCCGCTCACAATTTGATTTATTAATGGGGCTCGTTTGCAAGGCGCTCGGCTGGTTTAATCAAAGCGCGATATGCACCCCCCCCCCCCCCCTTCTGACCCACCTCATCACCACCATCCATTCACCTCCCACTGTCCCCCGACCCCATCCCAAGCACAGGTCCACAGAAAGAGACCTCTCGCCATCCCTTTGGTCCGAGGCTCAGAGAGCGCTGTCCGAGGTGCTGATGTGGCCATGGAGACACAGCGGGCTAGCGGGCTAGCGGGCCGGCCACTAAACGGGAAGCTCTCCGCTAGAACACACCGCACAACACTTCTTCTCATTCCCTGTCTCCCCTACGTTCAACTCTTCCACATTTTCACCCGCTAATTGAGCGCACGTTATCATTACAGACTGTCAACCCCCCCCCCCCCCCACAAAAAACCCCATCTCCAACCCACAGACTCGAGAATGCTTTGAAGATTGGCAAACGACACAATCCAATTATTCGATTTACAGAGATAAATTATATTTAACCCCCCCCCCCCCGGACACCTTGCCATAGAGAGCTAAAATTATTAACACCGACTTCAAACCTCAATCAACAATTCCCTTTGTAAAAGGACCCAGCCCATCAGACGTGTAAATACATATAAATTATGGAACTTGATATTTCTCCTGCTTTGTTCCTCCTCATTTAATTTCTTCTGTTGTGTTTCATTGCTGATCTCTCTCCCCCCATCTCGTTCTACACCAAAGGTAAACTAACTGTGTGGCAACGCAAACATTTCATAAGAACATCTTACCTACAGGGGCTCACTTGACCATGATTTCATCCTCTCTCTTAAACATAAGGAGAAAGATTGAGGCTGACTTTGGAAAGGTTTTCCACTCACCAGAAGTGACGGGCAGAATCGAAAGAGGGCGGCGAGCGAAGAAGAATGGGGATTTTTTTTTTTTTGTTTCTCACATCACAGCCGTGGGTTTCCAGTGACCGAGGCGGGGACGCGATCCGCCATCGCAGGCTACAGGAGTGCAGCGAAGGGGGAGGATACGATGGGTGTGCGAGAGAGGGGGTGCCGGGAGAGCAGGCTGTTGGAGATCCGACATCAAGTGTGCGGAAGCCAGCGAGAGAAAGGGACAGAGAGAGAGAAAGAGCGAGGAATAAAAAAAAAGACACGCAGCCAGGCGGAAAAGTAAACGCCCGCGTACAGGAAACGTCATTAAAACCATAGATTTTCATGAATTCTTCAGAGTTTCACAGTGACCTAGAATCTCAGTAAAGTGCCTGATGTGTGAGCAACTCAACACAGCGCCCCGTACCGGGGACAGGGCGAAGTGGGCCAGGACTGATTGAGAGAGCGCCACAGATTGGAAACCGTTCTTTAAAGTGAATTTGAAGCATATTTGTTGGATTCTAACTCCACATGCACAGTAGATCTTAAAGCTTACACAACCCCACGTCTGAATTATCAGAAGGGAGGCAATGACATTGGACTACAAGATAGACACAAGGTGCTGGAGTAACCTAGTGGGTCAGGTAGCAGCATCTCTGGAGGAAAAAGGATGAGCCCTTCTCTACAGAGATGCTGCCTGACCCGTTGAGTTACTCCAGCACCTTGTGTCTATCTTTGGTATAAACCAGCATCTGCAGTTCCTTGTTTCTACACGATGACAACCAACCTCCCTGGAATAGATTATATGGAGGTGATTTGTTTGTCTTTTTATACATTTGCGTGATCAGCAAGGGCAGCATTTTTTGCCCATTCCTAATTGCCCCCTGGAGAAGTCTAAACCCGGAGGGCACAGGCTTGAAATAAAAGGACGTGCCTTTAGAAAGGAGATAAGGAGGAATTTCTTTAACCTGAGCGTTGGTGAATCTGTGGGATTCATTGCCACAGACAGTGGCGGAGGCCAAGTCATTGGGTACTTTTAAGCTAGAGATTGGTAGCTTCTTGATTAATAAGGGAATCAAAGCTTACAGGGAGAAGGAAGGAGAATCATCAGTTGGGTGCTTCTGCACATTTTATTTTTATTTCAGAATAGGTTTTTTTTGACTTTTGCTGATATTTCTTAGTACTGGAGAACTGTTGCTTTGTTGAACTCCTATTATTTCTTGTGGATTAACTGACCCACCTTTCTGCCTGTTCAGAAAAATAAAACATCTTTTGGAGGTAGCCTTTAGTTTACTTTAGAGATAGAGCTTTGAAACAGGCCCTTCAGCCCATTGAATCTGTGCTGACCAACAATCCCCATACACTAGCGCTGTCCTACATGTTAAGGACAATTATATATTTTCTTACCAAATCCAATTGCACCCACAACCCTGTACTTCTTTGAAGTGTGGGAGGAAACCCGAGCATCTGGGGGAAATTTCACACGGTCACGGGGAGAACGTCCAAACTCCGTACAGACAGCACCCGTAGTCAGGATTGAACACGGGTCTCCGGTGCTGTAAGACAGTAACTCTACCACTGTGCCACTGAGCTGCCTTTCTTCAAATAAATATTCCCAGCTGCTCTAAAGCAATTTGAAGCTTGCCCATGGAGCAGGGATTACATTTATTCCAGGGATGAATGACAGATCCAGATCCTTGAAGGTGAAATATTTAGGATCTTGGAGCAATCTAAGTGTGTTTACGTTTAATGCCTGGTGACAATTCACAGATTATGGTTTTTCAAATCTGAAATCACACACAACTGGCCACAGCTGGATAGCATGCAACAAAAGCTTGTCACATATACCTCGGTACATGTGACAATAAACTAAAAAAACGAAACTAAACTAAACCATCAGATTTTACCTCATAATCCATTTATGTTACTTGACCATGACCATAACTCCAGACAATTTCACCCAGAATCAATAGAATTATAACTCTTTTCTTTTATTCACTGAACTGAATAATTAACTTCTCAGATTGCATAATTTAAAATCTTTTAATTGCCCACTCGCCTTTTCTAAACTTCTATCTCAGCTGCTGACCACAGAATGCATGAGTTCTCTGGATATGTGTCGATGATGCATGATGATAATTTATTTTCCTTTTTTAAAAAGGGTGCACAAGAACAGGGTTCTTTCATTTTTGAGTTTACAGGATTTATTTGTTTTTCACGTGTTTTTTTGTTGCTTAAAGAAATGATAGAGTAATAGAGTCATAGAGTGATACAGTGTGGAAACAGGCCCTTCGGCCCAACTCGCCCACACCGGCCAACAGTGTCCCAGCTACACTCGGCCCACTTGCCTGCACTTTGTCCATATCCCTCCAAACCTGTCTTATCCTTGTACCTAACTGTTTCTTGAATGATATTTAGTCCCAGCCTCAACTACCTCCTCTGGCAGCTTGTTCCATATACCAACCAGCCTTTGTGTGAAAAAGTTAACCCTCAGATTCCTATTAAATCGTTTCCCCTTCATCTTGATCCTATGTCCTCTGGCCCTCGATTCCCCTACTCTGGACAAAAGACTCTGTGCATCTACCCGATCTATTCCTCTCGTGATCTGATACACCTCTACAAGATCACTCCTTATCCTCCTGAGCTCCTTGGAATATAGACTCAGCGTACTCAACCCCTCCCTATAGCTCACACCCTCTAGTCCTGGCAACTTCCTCGTAAATCTTTTCTGAACCCTTTCAAGCTTGACAATATCTTTCCAAAAAACATGATGCCCAGAAATGAACACAGTATTCTAAATGCCAACGTCTTATACAACTGCAACATGATCCTCCCAACATCTATACTCAATACTCTGACTGATGAAGGCCAATGTGCCAAAAGCCTTTTTGACCACCTTATCCACCTGCGACTCGACCTTCAAGGAACCACGCACCTGTACTCCTGGATCCCTCTGCTCTACAACACTACCCAGAGGCCTACCATTTACTGTGTAGGTTCTGCCATTTTTCGACATTCCAAAGTGCAACACCTCACACTTCTCTGTGTTAAATTCTATCAACCATTCCTCCGCCCACCTGGCCAATCGATCCAGATCCTGCTGCAATTGTTCACAACCATCTTCACCATCCGCAAAACCACTAACTTTTGTATCATCAGCAAACTTGCTAATCTTACCCTGTATGTTCTCATCCAAATCATTGATGTAGATAACAAACAGTAATGGCCCAGCATCGAACCCTGAGGTACACCACTAGTCACAGGCCTCCAGTCTGCGAAGCAACCTTCCACCATTACCCTTTGCTTCCTTCCATGGAGCCAATTTGCTATCCATTCAGCTATCTCTCCTTGGATCCCATGCGATGTAACCTTCCAGAGCAGCCTACCATGCGGAACCTTGTCGAACGCCTTACTGAAGTCCATGTACACAACATCTACAGGTCTGCCTTCATCAACCTTTTTGGTCATGTTTTCAAAAAAATCAATCAGATTTGTGAGACATAACCTCCCATGTACAAAACCATGCTGACTACCCCTAATCAGCTCCTGCCCATCCAAATGCCTCCATATCCTATCCCTCAGAATACTCTCCAGTAACTTACCAACTACAGATGTTCAGCTATAGCTCCCAGCATTTTCCCTGCAGCCCTTCTTGAAAAGAGGTACAACATTTGCCACCCTCCAGCCTTCCGGCACATCTCCAGTATTTAAGGACGACTTGTAAATTTCAACCAGGGCTCCTGCAATTTCCTCTCTAGTTTCCCACAATGTCCTCGGATATATTAGATCAGACCCTGGAGAGGTATCTACCTTCAAACACGACAGTAGCTTCAGTACTTTTTCGACAGTAACCCTGACTGCTCTCAAGACACTTCCAGTGACTGCTCCAATTTCCTCCATCCTACCGTCTTTCTCCTTGGTAAATACAGCGGAGAAATACTTATTTAGGACCTTGCCCATCTCCTGTGTCTCCACCCAGAGGTAACCGCTTTGATTCCTGAGAGGTCCCACTCTCTCTCTAGTTACCCCTTTCCCCCTTATGTATTTATTAAATCTTTTGGATTGTCTTTAATGCTACCTGCCAGTGTTATGTCCTGGCCCATTTTTTGCCCTTCTGATTTCCTTTTTTAGTTTACTCCTTAGCTCCCGAAACTCCTCCAGGGATGAACGATCCCAGCTGCTTATAACAGTCCCATGCATCCTTCTTGTTTTTGACTAACGAATTACTTTTATCTTCAGTTTTATCTTTTGGTCTCTTGCTTTGTGTTCCACCAGGAGTAGTTATCTTATGTATTTAGTGTGACTGTGGAGCAAGATGGGACTAGGGGAAAACAAATGGTCGGCACGGACTGGAAGGGCCGAGAGGGCCTGTTTCCGTGCTGTAATTGTTATATGGTTATAGGGTTAAGATTAGATAAAGGCCGAGACTAGCACAAAGGCACCAGATGATGTTACAGATCGCATGCAACTGATTTGGCAATGGAATTCCATTGTGCACAAAATAATGAAGCATGAGGAAGCGGAGCAAAGTCCGTGAGTGTTTTATACAGGCAAAAATAAACATAAAATCTGAACTTTTACTGTTGGCATTTTGAATCAGCTTCTTAGGAATTGAAACAGAATTCTGAGGTTCAGCTCATGTACTTTGGAATGGGTAGGAAAGAACAACGGGTGCTGGTTTAAGCCGAAGATATGCACAAAATGCTGGAGTAACGCAGCGGGACAGGCAGCATCTCTGGAGCGAAGGAATTGGTGACGTTTCGGGTCGAGACCATTCCCCTTCTGAAGAAGGGTCCCCACCCGAAACGTCACCCATTCCTTTTCTCTGGAGATGCTGCCTATCTGCTGAGTCACTCCAGCATTTCGTGTCTATCTCATATATTCTGGAAGTTTGGTTTACGCATTAGATACTCTTGTGACGTCGCTCTGTTCACAAATGTCCTGCAGATTATCTGACTGCCTCGTGACATGCTAATGTTGAAGTTACAGCATGGTATGGAGTAGGTTATTCCCACTGTACGCCATCTCCATTACTCTGAATTGCATTGAGTTTTGTGGCAAGGCATATTTTTTTTTAGTAATGTGTCAGGCAAGATTATAACTCACAAACGTTGTCCTGTTCAGTTTCGCAGTCTGTAACCCTTGCATCCCCTGTCTCTCCGAGGGACTTCCGCCACGCTAGTCATCGTACTAGTTGCATTGTCATCCTGTTGAGTTTCACTGTCTGTATAACTCATTATCACCTAGCCCACAGCCAACAATGGACCATTGTGGGCTCCACTTTTCCTTGATCATTGTTACCTTTTGCATCTCTTTCATTCATTTGTGCTATATCTCTCTATATCACCATCTATATCTCTCATTTCCCTTTCACCTGACTCAGTCTCGACACAAAATGTCGCCTATGCCTTTTCTCCAGAGATACTGCCTGACCCGCTGAGCTACTCCAGTTTTTGTGTCTACTTTCGCCATTTGATATAATACCTTTAAGGTGCTGCAGTTCTCAGCATTATCAAACAGGGATTAACTAAACCAAACTAAACTAAACTAAACTATTTGGAAAAGTTCATTTATTTGAGTGTTTATGTTATCTTGAACACAAGCAATGAAAGGACCTTATTGCTTGGAACCAAAGAGGGATTGTAACCTTCTTTGGAACACAAAAAACTTGACAATGAAACTCAGTGCGTGAGTTTCTGAGAAATTATTTGCTGCGTGTGTAAGAAGGTACTGGTTTAAACCGAAGATTGATACAAAAGGCTGGAGTAACTCAGCGGGACAGGCAGCATCTCTGGAGAGATGGAATGGGTGATGTGTCAGGTCGAGACCCTTCTTTCAGATTTGCTTCTTCTTCTTTCGTGTGGCGTGCACAGCCTAAAGTTGTAGGACAACTTGTTCTTTTTGATCTTCTGTTTGTACACGTCGAGTTGATTGCATTAGTCGAAACAGGGCGGACCACGCGAAGGTTGCAATCTTCCACCCCTCAGATTTGCTGCACTCTTTTAAGTAATGGGAACAAAATTCTGACCAAATCTACTCCCTGTTGCAATATGTCTCTCGGAAGTCAACAACCCAGTCAGGAAAGGGTATCCACAGGGTTGTTTGAGATAATACTGTAAGAAGCATTATTCCATCATACCAAGGTGCCTTGACGGTTCAATTGTAATACATTATCAAAAAATTGTGATTATGATTCTTTGTGGTATATCACTTTATGTACAGAATCCTTTCAGATTCTTCACGTCATAAACTTTTCAATGAGTCCAAAAATCCATGCTGCAGAATTAAACCATTTGGCCCTTCATGTTCTTGTCAGGCGATCGAGAACTCAGGTTCTCCTCAAATATCACAATTCCCTGTTTGTGGGCATGCCTGAAATGGTCACAGAAACATTTTAAAATATAATAAGATCTTCTCCCTCAGCCAGACTTTCATGCTATAAGTTTCACAGAGTCTGCAATCTTTGCTGAAAGGATTTTCCTAAACTTGCCTCTAATCCTTCTATTTGCTTGTTTAATCCAATGCCCCTAGGTTATTGATTTATTGAAAGGTTGTACAAATGGCCAGCACTATGTTGCAAGTTTATGTAGCTATGGATAAAAGAATTGACATTTCTGAATTATCAAGACTACTTTGTTCTGAAATAAATCCATGAACCGTTACTTATAACAGATAAATTATTCACAGGGTGACTTTAAATATTAAATACAGCGCAGTGGTTAAGCCGCTGCCTCACAGTGCCCGAGACCGGGGTTCGATCCCGACTAAGGTTGCTGTCTGTGCGGAATTTGCACGTACTCCCTCTGACCATGTGGGTTTTTTTGCGGGTGCTCTTATTTCCTCTCACATCCCAAAGACATGCAGGTTAGTAGGTTAATTGGCATATAAATTGCATCTGGTGTGTAGAGGATGCAAAAAGTGGGATAACAGAGAACTAATGTACGGGCGATTGATGTTTGGCGTTGATATGGTGAGCCGAAGATCTGTTTGCTCATTGTATCTCTAAACTAAACTAATCTAAACTAAAATTATACTAGTGTTTATTCAGGACATAGGGGTTCACACACTTCCTGTGCAGATGGGCAACTCATCTATTGAGATTGCCCATAACATTTATTATTCTTATTTAAAATGAATTCAAATGGCACTGTCCTTTGATCATGACCTCCTTTCATCTGTTTCTAATGTAGCTCCACACATTGGGAGCACGATGAGAGTCTAAACACATGACAATAAACTCAGCCAAGCTAAATTTAGACTTTACGTTATACTTTAAAGATACAGCATGGAAACAGGCCCTTCGGCCCACTGGGTTCACACCAACCAGTGATATCCCCATTCGCCAGATTAACCAATATTAAGCATATATTACCAAAGCCAATTAACCTACCAACCTGTACTTCCTTGGAATGTGGGAGAAAACCAGAGCACCCGGAGAAAACCTAGGCAGTCAAGGGGAGAATTTACAAACTCAAGTTCAAGTTTAAGTTCAAGTGAGTTTATTGTCATGTGTCCCTGATAGGACAATGAAATTCTTGCTTTGCTTCAGCACAACAGAACATAGTAGGCATTGACTACAGAACAGATCAGTGTGTCCATATACCATTATATAAATATATACACACATGAATAAATAAACTGATAAAGTGAAACAACAGATAATGGGTTATTAATGTTCAGAGATTTGTCCGAGCCAGGTTTAATAGCCTGATGGCTGTGGGGAAGTAGCTATTCCTGAACCTGGTTATTGCAGTCTTCAGGCTCCTGTACCTTCTACCTGAAGGTAGCAGAGAGATGAGTGTGTGGCCAGGATGGTGTGGGTCTTTGATGAAGACGGTGGGTCTACGGCTGCAGTCTCCGTACAGACAGCAGCCATAGTCAGGATCGAACCCGGGTCTCTGGCGCTGTAAGGCAGCAACTCTACCGCTGCGCCACCGTGCCGCGTAATTAAAACCGGTAATCACGCAAATACTGTCCCATGTTTGTATCTTGTGCAGGAACTTGTGCCTAACTGGAACAAGAATTCTGAGATTAGATGTTGTAATACTGTAGTAGAAAGCTGAACTTTGCCCAGTGAAGCTGACAGGTTATTCCCTGGGCAGTGGCAGTGAGTGCTCGGAACGGAAGTGAGAACTGAGAAAATTCACAGCGTGTGAGGTGTGCAGTTTTCCATGTTCTTTCATGCAAACTTTAAACCAACAAATCGAAAGCGACAAGTCAAATAGCGTGCTAATTAAATTTCCATTTTTAAAGTGACCCTGTGAATATTATCTGGTCTGACGAACATAGAACGCGGTGTTTGCACACAGTCAGTATAAATATTACCATCTGAGAGAAGGGCCGTGTTATGAAGCCCATGTAGAGTGTGAAATAAATGATCCAAGTCGCCAGCAGAACTGTAACCATCGGACAAGATAAAAGACAATTGGATGTTTTGGTCAGATGTCCTTCATCAAAAACTTAGATTGTTAGATTTTTATTTTGCTCTTGCTCAGTTTGTGTCTGACACACCACATCTTTATTGTTTATCTCCACCTCAGGCTGCCCATCTCTAACTCATGCTGTGGCCCGTTCATCATTGCCCTACGATCAATGACCTAAATTATCCAAATACTCAAAGCTCAAGGAACAAGGGTCCTGACCCAAAGCATCGCTTATGCAAAGAAGGGTCCCAACCCAAAATGCTGCCCATCCGAAGAAGAGCCCTGACCCGAAACGCCACCAATTTAAAGATGGGGTTCTGACCTAAAATATCACCTATCCATGTTCTCCAGAGATACTGCCTGGCCCGCTGAGTTACTCCAGCATTTTGTATCTATCTTGGGTTTAAACCAGCATCTGCAGTGCCTTCCTACACAAGTGTGGTCTAAAATGGATTACTGTTTTGCTGTAAGCCGATTTTATTTTGAACCCGTTTTATTCCTTTTAATTGTAATTGAGTCCATAAGGTGGCATCTGCTTGTAACGCTGATAAAACCCTAGGTGTGCTTTGCTATGGATATCCTGATGGGAGCTCAGCTGTTTCAGTTGGATTGTAAACTTCAGGTTGTTTCCAATTGGCTGCTTGTGTTTTTTTTTTAATAATTGTAGCCGCAAATTCTTCATTACAGGCCCTCATGTAGCAAGTCCTTAATAAATTCATTAAACAAGCCGTGATTTAAAAACAGTTTCATTAGTGACAATGAAGATTCCCATCACCAACTCCGAGGGAGCCAATTATCCAGTGCTCTCTTGTGCATTCATTGAACAAAGCTATGCTCATTTTATTCCCTTCCAATTTATCACCATCCCCACATATGCTTCACCATCTGCCTTTGGATTGAGGAAAGAAGGAGGTCATTTTCAATTAGTTTTCTCTTTGTTAAGTCTACTGCACAACAGAACACGGGATTAACCACATTACATGGAACATGTAGAATGCTCAATTGGCTGTGAAAAGATTGTGGGCATAGGATGTGAACGCTGAAGTAACCGGCCTCTGTGGAAAGGGAGAAAGTTAGTACATTGTCACTTCTAAGCAGTAACAAAATGTACCTCATAAGTTCATGGTTTGACAGCATTGGGCCTGTGCTCGCTGGAGATTCGAAAGATGAGTTGGGGACCTTATTGAAACTTGCCAAATAGTGATAGGTCTGGATAGAGTGGATTTGGAACGGATGTTTCCACTAAAGTAAGAGCCTAATACCAGAGGCCATAGCCTCAGAATTGAAGGATGCACCCTTAGGAAGGAGATGAAGAGGAATTTCTTTAGTCAGCGGTGTATCTGTGGAATTCATTACAATTCATCTGTGGAATTCATTCAAAAGTCTCCTTTTTCAGAAGGCTATGGGGGCCAAGTCGATGGATATTGTTAAGGCAGATATTGAAAGACTCTTGAGCAGTATGGGTGTCGGGGGTTATGGGGAGAAGGCAGGAGAATGGGTTTGAGAGGGAAAGATAAAACAGCCATGATTGAATGGCATTTTAGACTTGATGGGCTAAATAGCCTGTTTCTGCTCCTGTAACTTATGAACTTATGAAATCAGGTCAACTTGGGGATTTTTAGCCCAGGAATTCTAATGCACCAAATGCATGTGTTAGCTCTTTTTCCCAGACCTCTGCTGCGTATATATAAATTGCTAGATGCACTGCATATTTCCAATATCTCTGTCATATTTCAGATTTGTGATGCTTCAATTTAGCATCATGCGTCCCATGAAGGCCAACGAATGGTATGATGTTGGCTTAATGTCATGTGCACCAAGACACAGTTTAAAACTTTGGTTTGTATGATACCCAGGTAAAAATAAACATCTATAGACAATTACAAGCAAAAACCTTGCATGCATACAAAGAGACAGGAAACAAGATAGGACATAGAACAGTACAGCACAGGAACAGGCTCTTCGGCCCTATCGTTGAACACAGAAACATAGAAACATAGAAATTAGGTGCAGGAGCACCTCACCGCCATTCAATATGAGTCTGTACCAAAACCCTACATGATCTCCTAGTGGCCTGATGCTAAACACTTTAACTCCCCCACCAATTCCCACACTGACCTTTCTGTCTTAGGACCACCTCAGAGTGAAGCCCAGTGCAAATTGGAGGAACAGCATCTCATATCTCACTTGGGCAGCTTACACCCCAGCGGTATGAACATTGCCTTGTCTAACCAAGTAAACCTTGCTTTCCCTCTCCCTTTATCCCTTCCCCTTCCCAGTTCAAGACCAGTCTTACTGTCCCCGACAACATTTTATCTCTGTTTGCTTTGTTGTCACCTTCTCCCAGCCAACAATGATCTATTCTACATTTTCCTTGATCTCCATCCCCTTGGTCCAATTTTCACAACTTACACTTCCTTACCTACGTATCTCCCTCTCTCCCCTGACATCAGTCTAAAGAAAGGTCTCGACCCGAATTGGCACCCATTCCTTCTCTCCAGAGATGCTGCCTGCCCCGCTGAGTTACTCCAGCATTTTGTGTCCACAAAGTCTGTGCCGAACATGATGCAAAAATAAATTAATCTCATCTGCCTGCTCATGATCCATATCTCTCCATTCCGTGCATATCTATGTGCCTATCTAATAGCCACAACTGCCGCAACATACAGAATACAGTGGTGCAGCTACAGAAGAAGGGCCATGAAGGCAAACCTCAGTGACGATAAGATCAATGGCAGTTTACTTATACTAATTCCGTTGATGAAAGTTTTAAATGGGTTTCTTCCTCCTTCCTTTCTTCCACCATTGGGAACTCAGAGCCGATGATCTAGGTTAGCGCAGCGGTGCACCGATAGAGTTGCTGCCTCACCGTGTCCGAGACCCGGGTTAGATCGTGACCCGTCTACGTGGAGTTTGTACATTTCCCTTGTGACTCCATGGGCTTTCTCTGGATGCTCCACTCTCCTCCCCCATTCCAAAGATGTGCAGGTTTGTAGGGTAATTGGCTTCTGTAAAATGTCCCCTAGTGTGTAGGATGTGAAAGTGGGATAACATAAACTAGTGCACCGTTGATCGATGGTCGGCGCGGACTCAAGGGCCTGTTTCCACGCTGTATCCCTAAAACTAAAACTGAAACTTCTTCTTCTTGCGTATGGAGTGCACAGCCTAAAGTTGTAGGACAACTTGTTCTATTTGAGGGTTACACAAAATGCTGGAGAAACTCAGCGGGTGCAGCAGCAATAAGGAGCTAGGCGACATAATTGTGGTCACAGCGAGAGATATAGACGGGTTGATATGAAAGATATGCAAAAAGCAGTTGTAAGCTGTTTGTGGTGTGAAAATGAGAAGCTAGGACTAGGGTGGGGGAGCAGGGCGTGAGAGGCTGCAATCTCGATGTTCAAGCAAAGGATGCCCCAAGCTGAAACTGAAAATTCGGATACGGAATGGGAGGGGGAGTTGAAGCACACCGGGAGGTCATTGAAAGAAATCTGAAAAGTAATGAGGTTGGAGGAGGTGCAGGTGATATGGAAGTGCCTCATGTATCTCTCTAAGTGATTTCCAGACAAAATTATACCATTTTGGTGGTACAGTCTCTATTATAATGTGGGAAATGTAGCAGTTAACTTGTGCTCTGAAAATTGTCGCTTGCACTGCTGTGATAATTTCAGGTTAATTTGCTTACTTGATGTTTTTGGAGGGATAAATATAGACAAGTACACTGGGAAACACTTGCCTGCTCGTCCTTGTAATGTCACAGAGGCGTTTATGCCTCACCTAAAAGGCAGCACCCCCAACAATGTAGAGTAACCCATGCACTGCACCAAAGTGTCAACCTATTTTTTCCTGTTTACAATAAATTGAAAGCTAGTTCTTCATGGGATGGGACATTACTGGCTCCTCCAAACCTGGGAACTAGAGACGAGAAAAGGCCAGAACAAGTCCGGGCTGGCAGCAGATGACCTCAGGGAGGGTGGAGTCCATCATGGCTCATTGTTGGTTGGGGAAGATGTTATTCACACAAAGATAGATACAAAAAGCTGGAGTAACTCAGTGGGGCAGGCAGCATCTCTGGAGAGAAGGAATGGGTGACGTCTCGGGTCGAGACCCTTCTTCAGACGTCCACACCCGTAATGTCACCCATTGCTTCTCTCCAGGGATGCTGACAGTCCCGCTGAGTTACTCCAGCTTCTGTGTCTATATATGATTTAAATCAGCATCTGCAGTTCCTTCCTACTCATGTTATTCACACACTCATGTATTATCATCAGATCTAGGCATTATTTTTAATTGGATAAAAGACCTAAAAATTAACCATCGAACATACAACATAGAGTAGTACAGCATGAGATGAGGCCCATCGGCCTAGTGTTAATGTGCGGGAATCTCTGGCCAGTTTGGATTCAGAGGGCCGAAGGACCTGTTTCCGCGCTGTATCTCTGAACTAAACTAAACTACTATGTCTGTTCTGCACATGGTGCCAAGACCATCAATTACCTACCTGCACATAATCCATATCCCTCCAATCCCTGCATGTCTATATGCCTATCTGAAAGCCTTCTCAATGACTTATCTGCTTCATCCATCATCCCTGGCAGTGCAGCAGATGTTTGTAAAAACCTAGTTGACTAATTCATCTGCAGCGAAGGAACTTACCATACGTATCCAATTGGCTATATACTTGTGGCTTGATATTTACACTGACTCAGGTGTTTGCTTTTGTTAATTTACTACACAATTGAATGCAGAGAAATCTGCTTCATTCCTCTGTAAGGAGTCCTCTTTAACATCTCTTAAAGCACACAATGGATCAATGGCACTTTATTATCATTGTACCAAGATACCGTGAAATTCCTTTGTTGATTAGTACACCTGTACTAATCAAGAATCTATCTGAAGAATCAGTCTGCGGAAGGGTTTCGGCCCGAACATTGCCTATTTCCTTCGCTCCATAGATGCTGCCGCACCCGCTGAGTTTCTCCAGCACTTTTGTCTACCTAAGAATTTATCTACCTCTGCCTTGAAAATATCCATTGGCTTGGCCTCCACAGCCTTCTGTGGCAAAGAATTCCCCGTTGTGGCCAAGAATTCCACAGAGTGGAATGCAGTACAATGCAGATGGTTCCTGCTTCTGTTAAACGATACTGTTCCTAGTTGCTGGTCTTTTTATCAATGAAAGTTGTGTTTTGAGCTTGCAAAGGAGTAAGGAAGGCAGAATCTAAACTAACCATAAAGCTGGAGGTTCTTCTGTTCACCATGCTACAACATCCAATTCATCCCTGTGATTGTCCATTTTATTTATGTTTGGGTACATAACTAGGTTCCCCTAGATGGCAGGCTATACCATAATTCTGCAAAGAATGGTAGTATAACCTCATGTATCGCATGCCGTGGCCACACAGTGTTTCACACAAAAGGTTTTTAAGCACTTCCAATGGCAGAAAATGCAAACTTTTAAAATTGTTTTCATGAACTCTTAAAAAGGTGACAGAGGTTTGTGGAAAAACTAAGTGGAGCAGCACAGTGGCGCAGCAGTAGGGTTGCTGCCTCGCAGCGCCGGAGACCCAGGTTCGATCTTGACTATGGGTAGACACAAAATGCTGGAGTAACTCAGCGGGACAGGCAGCATCTCTGGAGAGAAGGAATGGGTGATGTTTCGGGTCGAGACCCTTCTTGATTATGGGTGCTGTCTGTTTGTACGTTCTCCCTGTAACTGAGTGGGTTTTCTCCAGGTGCTCTGGTTTCCTCCCACACTCCAAAGACATAACAGGTTTGTCGGCTATTTATATTCTGTAAATTGTATATTGGCCCTAGTGTGTAGGATAGTGGTAGTGTACAGGGTGATTGCTGGTCGGCACAGACTCGGTGGGCCGAAGGGCCTGTTTCCACGTTGTATCTCTAAAGTCTATATCTAAATTCTAAATGAGTCTGCCATTTTTGCATTGTTATCTGGGAGTAGATTGAACTCTTGGCCTCCTCATTCCATCATATAGTTTCCTCTGGCATTTGAATGCCCCTCTGCCAGATGGGTCAAAATCACACACACTAACAGGCCAAATTCATGGCTTGGTCTGAATTATTGCCAGCTCTTCTCCAAATGAGGTACGGTTCTGGGAATGCTAAATCTTGTATATTAGGATAGTTTACCACCGGCAATCTTTTTGGTATAAAATCCTAACTGCTCGTTCCTTTGATCTTCTAAAGTCGTTGAATTTCTCCAAGAATTCATTTCTTTACTTCAATTGATTGATTTTCCAAGTGGCTTTTCAATTCTTGCCTTGTGTGCAAATATTACTCGCAGATCTTTGAATCCTTTCCAGTACTCCCTCCTGCTTTATTATCTGTTACTTGCCAAAAGAAGGTACAAAGGTTTTGTGCTTTAGGGATCTTCTAATCCACCCAAAACAATTGCTATCTTCATTGTTATATGACCTGGCAGCAGTATTCATGCGTGCGGCGGTAGGCAGAAGATAGGGCTTTTCAGTTAAATTTAATGACTTTGTCGGCGAAAGAAAAGTGCCGACTCTTGTGTACTGCCTAGGTGAGGTCTGTTGTATGATTTTATCGGGTTGTATGCAAAGTAAAGCACTTCACTGTACCCAGGTAGGTACATGTGACATTAAAGTATCATTGAATCATTGATATGTTGATTGAAGGATAAATGTGGACTGGATTATCAAGAGCAATATCTTTCCTCGTCTTCAGCAGGTGCCATAGGATCCTAAGTGGGATTTTGTTCTCATTCAACAGATGACATCCCCCAACAGCTCAGTACCTTTGGTAAAGTGCTAGAGGAGATGATCTATTTGCGTAAAAACGGTTTGTGATAGCGCTACGATTCTTTGCCAGTACACTCACCGTTCTCCCATGCTGCGGTTGCACCAAGTTTCCTTCCGATCGGTTGAATGTCATAAAAGTTAGCGAGGTTTAAAAAATCCTAAAAACCGCGCATACGCAGATCGATCTCCTCTCCATCTGTGCAGCAACGTGCGGATTAGTCTATTCCCCTGTCACTCACCGGGATGGTCCACCCCTTCCTGCGCCATCGCGTCTTTACTGGAGCTGAGGAAGGCCGGCGCAGGTTTCAGCGGACACAATTTTCGGAGGGACCTGAAGCAGCCCAGCCCCAAGCAGCCCAGCGTCGAGCAGCCCAGCGTCGAGCAGCCCAGTGTCCTAGACCCAGCCCAGCGTCGGAGACCCTGCCCAGCCCAGCCCACGTGGGAGATACAGCCCAGCCCAGCAATGGTAACCCAGCCCAGCCCAGCCTCAGAGATCCAGCCCAGTCCAGAGTTGGAGACCCATTCCAGCCCGGAGTCGGAGATGTCGCCGATGTTGCCAAATGGAAAGTGGAGACTCTGATCCCGGCAGAGGGGAACGGCCAGCGACCAGCGACCAGCACCCGACCATTGCACAGCCAATTCCAGCCACTACCCCTCTAGTCCCCTTCTCTGGCTCATCCCCCCCTCCCCCATGATACCCCCCTCTCGCCCATGGCTCTTCCCTTGCCTTTTCTCCGAGCTCATTTCCCCCTTCCCCCCCCGCCCACACCATCCCCCCCACCACAATTCACCCTCTGCCCACACCCTCCCTCCTCCCACAACACCCTCCCCACAAGCCCCCCGCCCCCACATCCACCCATTACCACATTTCCCCCACCCCACAACCCCCCTGCCCCCACAGCACCTCCGCCCCATAACCCTCCCCACAACCTCCTGCCCCGACAACCCCCCCCCCCCCCACCCCCGGTCTCACTTAGTCTAGTATCCCTCTAAACCTATCCTATCCATGTGCCTGTCTAAATGTTTCTTAAACGTTGTGTTAAAGGTACTCAGTGGTTCAAATACCTGTGGGCAATTACAGGTAAGGATTAAAATAGGGAAATCTTTTATATTTGACAGATGGACAAACCTTTGTCTGAATGGGTCAACAAATATTGATTGTTTTTTATGTTCGAGAAAAATGATCTCGAAATAAGGAGTAATCTGCGTCGATCACATTAATCAATTATAGGTGAATTGACGTGCATCACAACTGGATATGTTTTTTTAGTAAGTTTCTCTCATATTTGCCTCTTTTACGTTTTATTTCCTTGTAGCATTGCAGTTAATATTATGTCCATAAACAGAAAGGAGATTATACTCTTTCACTTTCTTGCATGTAAGAAAATTATGGTGTCCATTTGGAAACAATTCTCCACAGTGAAACAAGTGATACAAAGATACTAAGATCTTGGCCAAGACCACAAAAATCTCCTTCCTTGCTTCCCTCAATATCCTGGGATAGATTCCAACAGACCTTGGGGACTTATTGACCTTAATGTTTTTCAACACATTATCTTCTTAACATCAATATACCCTGGATCAACATATCTCTCCCTGATCCCATCACCATCCATGTCGTTCTCCTTGGTGAATATTATATATTCTTCTTGGTAAACTTCTCATTTGGGAGCTTGTCTGCATCCCCTGTCTCCAGGCATAGATTCCCTTATTTGTCCACGAGTGTTTAGTTTAGTTTGGTTTAGAGATACAGCGTGGAAACAGGCCCTTCGGCCTAACGAATCCGCGCCGACCCGCGATCCCCGCACACTAACACTATACTACACGCACTAAGGACAATTTACAATTTTACCAAACCAATTAACTTACAAAACTGTACATCTTTGGAGTGTGGGAGGAAACCGGACGGTGCTCGGAGTAAACCCACGCAGGTCATGGGGAGAACATACAATCTCCGTACTGACAGCACTCGTAGTCAGGATCGAACTGTGGTGGTGTAAGGCAGCAACCTTCCAGCAGCGACACCGTGTCACCCTACCTTTTCCTGAGGTACCCTCTTACATTTATTGTTTGTGCAAATTGCTTTGTGATTCTCCTTAATGCTACTTGCCAAGACATTTCATGGCACATTTCAACCCTTCGAATTCCATGTTTTAATTCCTTTCCTACGTCCTTGATATTCCTCGAGGGTCTTGTCCGATTGAAGCTTCTTAAACCTTACATATGCTTCCGTTTTTGACTAAACACACAAGATCCTTTGGGATCTCAGGTTCCATCTTCACTGGCACATGCTGGCGTTGAACCCTAACCAGTTGGCCGTTAAAGAACTCCCATAACACTTTTGGACGTCCTCAAGCAACCATTCTCAATCTACTCTCCTCAGCTCCTGCCTAATACTGTTGTAATCAGCCTTCCCCCAATTTAGTACTTTCAGCTGAGCTTCAACCTTCTCCTCATTCATAACTATCTTAAAACTTACAGAATTATGATCACTGTTCCCTAAATGCTCCCTCATTTAAGCTTTGATCACCTGGCCAGGCTCATATGCCTGTACAAGGCCAAGTATGGACCCATCCCTTATGACGCTATATAGATGCACTTCAAGAAACATTCCTGGATCCATATAACAATTTCTGGCAATTCTAAATCCCAGGCACTAAGGGACATACAATCAATTTACCAATCCATTCTTTATGTTAAATTATTTCAAATAACGAACATTATTATTATTAACTAACATTATAACTAACAAGGACGGCAAGGTGGCACAGCAGTAGAGTTGCTGTCTTACAGTGCTTGCAGTGCCAGAGACCCGGGTTCGATCCCGACTACGGGTGCTGTCTGTATGGAGTTTTTACGTTCTCCCCATGACCGCGTGGGTTGTCTCGGAGATCAGTTTCCTCCAAAGACGTACAGGTATGTAAGCTAATTGGCTTGGTGAATATGTAAATTGTCCCTAATGTGTGTAGGATAGTGTTAGTGTGCGGGGATCGCTGGTCGGCGTGGTCTCGGTGGGCCGAAGGGCCTGTTTCCGCGCTGTATCTCTAAAACTAAGACTAAAATTAAACCTAGCATTGCTTAAGTTAAAACAGCCTTCTCATTTTTTAAAAATTGTTTTAAGAGGCACACAGCATTCTGTTTTTGGTCCAACTCTCCCAATTACATTGAGGTCAGATCAATAAACATTCTGATGAGTTTCCCAATTAATATTGAACAACCTGGTATGTGCAGAAACAAAACATTTTTACATTTGGAACTAGGGGTGGGTGATTACAACCTTCACGTGGTCCACCCTGTTTCGACAAATGCAATCGACCTGACGTGCACAAACAAATTGATGTAGTGTTTTGGTGTCTGCAACTTTAGGCTGTGCACGCCAGACGCAAGAAGAAGATTTGGAAATAGAAATGTTGACTACAATGCTTGTCAAACACAATGTCAGATGTTTTGCAACACAGCGAATGAAGCTGCATTGAAATGATATTTATTCTTGACATTTAGAACAAAATATAATGCCGAATACACTTGATATTAAATCAGTTCAATTTGGCCTAATTCCAAGTTTTCATCTTCAAATATTTCTGATACTTTTGAGTTAGAAATCCATGCGCAACAATGCCACGCAGATAATTCATTTTTAAAAGGATCCTTTTTTTTAGTTTGGCTTATTGTCACGTGCAACGAGGTACAGTGAAAAACTTTCTGTTGTGTGCTAGTCAGCGGGAAGTCTGAAGAAGGGTCTCAGCCCGAAACGTTACCCTTTCCTTCTATCCAGAGATGCTGCCTGTCCCGCTGAGTTCATCCAGTATTTTGTGTCTATCTTCGGTGTAAACCAGCATCTGCAGTTCCTTCCTACACAGCAGAAAAATAATATGAGATTACAATTGAGCCATTCACATTGTATAAATACACGATAAAGGGAATAACGTGAATAACGTTTAGTGCAAGATAAAGTTAGTAAAGCCAGTAAAGTTCTATCAAAGATAGTCCAAGGGTCTCCAATGAGGAAGATAGTAGCTCAGGACTGCTCTCTAGTTGTTGGTAGGATGGTTCAGTTGCCTGATAATAGCTGGGAATAAACTGTCCCTGAACTGGATGTGTGTGTTTATATTCAATATTAATTATTTTCTCTGATATGAAGTGATGTTGCTTTGGTGAACAATGTAGGATGCTACCAATATATTTGTCAACACATCTCTCTGATTTGAAAGTATATTTGAATGTGTTTTTTTTAGGTTGTATTAGAACTTGCTATAATAAAAATATGGAGTAGAAACAGAGGACAATGTAGAAGGAAGATCGGCTTCTCAATAGCACGCCTGGTTTCTCTAAAAGACTATGCACTTATTGCCATTCGCTGGTTCTATGTCTAATCGTGTTTGCACTAATGTCCTGTATTTTTTTAGCTATTTTCGTCCTTTTAGAAATCTGATGCGCAATTTAAGTGCAATGTATGTTTTTATTTGTTGTCTGAGTCGAAGTGGCCTGTGATGCAGATGCAAGCAAGACTTTAATTGCTTCATACAATCTTTACTTCACCATACTTGTGCATATCACAACATACTCGACTTGACATGGGCATTTCCAGAATATTCAAGAGACATGTAATATTTTAATGACAGTTTAGTTTAGTTTAGTTTAGTTTAGTTTAGTTTAGTTTAGAGATGCAGTGTGGAAACAGGCCCTTCAGCCCACCGAACCCACGCTGACCAGTGATTCCCATACACTTGCACTATCCTACACACTAGGAACAATTACAATCTTTTACCAAAGACAATTAACCTACAAACTTGTTTAAGAAGGAACTGCAGATGCTGAAAAATCGAAGGTAGACAAAAGTGCTGGAGAAACTCAGCAGTTGCGGCAGCATCTATGGAGCGAAGGAAATAGGCAACGTTTCGGGCCGAAACCCTTCTTCAGACTGAACGTGTTTGGAATGTGGGAGGAAACCGAAGCTGGGAAAACCCAAAAGCTAACAGGAAGAACGTAGATAGATAGAAACATAGAAATTAGGTGCAGGAGCAGGCCATTCGGCCCTTCGAGCCTGCACCGCCATTCAATATGATCATGGCCGATCATCCAACTCAGTATCCCGTACCTGCCTTCTCTCCATACCCCCTGATCCCTTCAGCCACAAGGGCCACATCCAACTCCCTCTTAAATATGGCCAACGAACTGGCCTCAACTACCTTCTGTGGCAGAGAATTCCACAGATTCACCACTCTCTGTGTGAAAAACGATTTTCTCATCTCGGTCCTAAAAGACTTCCCCCTTATCCTTAAACTGTGACCCCTTGTCCTGGACTTCCCCAACATCGGGAACAATCTTCCTGCATCTAGCCTGTCCAACCCCTTAAGAATTTTGTAAGTCTCTATGAGATCACCCCTCAATCTTCTAATACGAACAGTACGAATTCTGTGCAGAAAGCACTCGTAGTCAGGATTGAACCTGGGTCTCTGGACCTGAAGTACAGCAACTCTACAGCTGTGCCACTGTGGTGCCCTCACCTGTTATGCCAGTAATGCAGACAGGGTGGTTTTTCTCACGTTACTAGTGAGTACAGTGAAATGAACAGCATTTAACCATATAACCATATAACAATTACAGCACGGAAACAGGCCCTCTCGGCCCTTCCAGTATTTCTAATACTATTCTATATGGATGGAAAATGTAGAAAAACTGAAATGCAATACAGTGATCCATAAGGTTAGAGCAGAGAAATGTTTTAGCTAATTGAAAGAAATACTGTGTGTAAAACAAATCTTCTGCTGAAAATTCTCATTAAACTGAACACAAGGAAATGGCAAATGTTAATACAACTGTCAAGTCAAACTGCTCAGTGGAGCATCCCAAAAATACAGAGGGAGCATTCAAAATGAAAGGTTGGGACAATAAATAGTCCATGCTTGTTAAACCGATTGCATTTGATGAACAGTTGTATGTGTTAAGGTACGCATTGTGTGCAATAGTGCCTAATTAAATATTGTGAGATTGTGCATTGTGTCAATGAATGAACATGTTCTTGCGTGTTCAGATTTATTAATGATACTTACATTGATGGCTAGCATAGAAGAGATTAGCTTGTACTCTCACTGTTGACTGAGCTTTCACTGCAGAACTCATCACTCTGATTTTGCTTAGTTCCTTCCATTTCTTCACAATTACTACAGACGGGCCATTAAAACTAAGCTTGCCTTTGACAAAATACTCATTCCAAATTTACTTTGACTTCTTGCTGGATCTGGACCACTTGCAAACAGTGCGAAATAGAACATAATGTCAGGGTAAGTGAGTCACTGCTGACCCTTGCATTTCAGACATGGCAAGGCTGCCAAAGGGATTGTTGACACGTTAAGTGAAGCTGATAGGAATTTAGAGGACGCAGATAGTAATTGTGAAGCTACATTTTCACCCGAGCTATGTAGACATAGGGCATGCGGCTTTGAAACTCTTCCAAACTGGTCTATCCTTCCTCAAAACCGTGTTACCTGCTCAGAGTGAAATTCGATGAATTAGTGGAATGATTGACTGTTCTTGTGTGTAGGAAGGAACTGCAGCTGCTGTTTTACACCAAAGAGAGACACAAAATGCTGGAGGGTCAGGCAGCAACTCAGGTGAAAAGGTATACGTGTTGTTTTGGGTCGAGACCCTTCTTAAGACTGAAGTTTGAAATCTTGAGTCTGAAGAAGGGTCTCAACCTGAAACGTTACCTATATCTTTTCTGCCAGACCTGTTGTGTTACTCTAGAATGTTGTGTCTATCTTTGTATTGACTGCCCTTTTCTGTTACTGTAGGAACTGTTAATCGTGTTAGTGGATGGCCAACACAATAAACATTACTGGTAGCAACAAAAAACATCACTATTAATTTTACTTCGGAGTCACGTGAGTGACTACGTGAATAGAAGCCCGTACAGCCGTTGGTGCGTCATGACGTCAGACGCTGGTGCAGTCGGCCGGTTGGAGCAGCAGCGCTCCTCCGAGCGGTAAGTTTAAACGGAGGTAAGGTTGTTGAAATTTTTACCACAGGTCATTTTCTGCGACGGTTTGGAGTCTTGGAGATATGTTGCAGAAAGTGAAGAAGGTATCGGCGAGGCGCTCCGGGGGTAGAAAGGAAAAGTGGCCAGGAGAGTGTTGAGGAAGGAGGCCCGTCTGGTACACCTGGTCCGGTGCTGGCTACACAGCGGGGCGAAAGGCCACTGGCAAGTCTCTGTGGCCCGTAGATGAGTCGGGCCTGGAGGTTATACCCTCCATAGGAGAGTCCGTTTGCTCACGGCTCTCCCACGTCGAGATTTTATTACAAAAGAATGCTCGACAGGGACCAGCTCCATGAGGAGGAGTGGTGCCCAAGCCAGGCTGATGGAGAGCTTGTGCTAGCAGCACCTGTTTCAGGGCTGCAGAACTATCCTGCCTGTGAGGAGGATGTTCTATCAGTGCAGTTTGCTGACACTGATTCTATGCTGGGGGAGAGCAGTAAAGGTGTTCGGTTGGAGGTAATTCCGAACATTGCTGGGAAGTTTGCTGAGCCTAGGGAGGCAGGAAAGGCGATTGATGCAGAATTGGCCGAAGCAATTCAGTATATGCTCTCCGACCAGTACAGGAGCTAGCTATGGATGAAGTAGCAAAAAACTATAAAGCTCCTGTTAATTGTGATCTCCTGAAGGTACCGGTGGTTAATCACTAAATTTGGTCATAGATGGGTATGCCTGCTAGGGCCAGGAGATGAAGTTTTTAAAAAAGTGCTTAACCTGTTGTCAGCAGGTATTACAGCTGTGGTGAAAGTTATTGATACAAGCAATATGGTTGAAGCACACCAGGACGAACTGGGATTCCTTTGTAATGCATTTTGAAATTAATAATATCGGGAGGGCCGCTATTAGGCCAGTGCTAATCCGAATTTGGCGAGTTTGTGCAAACCGACCAGTGTACCACCACGAAATCTGTTGTTTGGTGGTAACCTTGCAAAAAGGGTCAAAGACTGTCATGAGGTTGTTAAAACCATGGCCCTCATTAAGCCAGCTGGCAAGCAAGGCAAAAAGGGTTCTCTACAAGAAGTCGAGGACAACAAGGTCCGCAAGGAAAGATGCAGGTAAGGAATATAACATTGACAGACGATGAATTAACTGATGTTCCTGTTCAAATTGGGGAAGGTTAAAATTGTTTCTCAAACAATGGCAGCAGTTGACATCAGATTTGTTCATACTTAGTAGTATTGAAGGGGTGAAAAATTGAATTTTACTCTAAGGACAGTCTACCTAATCAACATTTTCCTAGTCGTAATCTTATTTTTTCAGATGAGGAAAATGTGCTTATTCAAGCAGAGATTCAGTCGTTACATAAGAAAGGGGTAATTGAGCCTTCTGTCTATCAAAGTCAACAATTTCTGTCAAGTATATTTCCCAGATCTAAAAAGACTGGGGTATGTAGAATTATTCTGGATTTATCGAGTTTGAACAAATTTGTTTGTTATAGGCATTTCAAAATAGAGACCTTTACCACGGGCAAACATCTAGTGTCCAAAGGGTATTATATGGCAACCATTGATTTAAAGAATGCGTATTACTCAGTGTCTATTCATGGTGATGATAGAAGATATTTGAAATTTATTTGGATGACTGAGCTGTGGCAATTCAGGGCATTGCCGAATGGATTAACTTCAGCTCCTAGATTATTTACTAAATTGGTAAAACCTGTGTTAGCATTACTTAGAGCTCAGGGGCATGTGGTAATGGCCTATTTAGATGATATTCTGATTGTTGGAAAGACTCATGCTGAAACTCAATCATCAGTTTCAGTTGTTAAAATCACTTTTGAACAAATGGGATTTGTTATTCACCCAGATAAATCTAAATTATCACCAGTCCAAATTATTGATTATCTGGGATTTACCATTAATTCCAATCACATGTTGGTAACTTTGCCCAGGGATAAATTGAATCAGTTAATTGAGGACTGTGTTAATCTCGTTGGAGAACAACAGCCTTCGATTAGACAAGTAGCCAGTTTAATTGGGAAGTTTGTTGCAGCATTTCCAGCTGTGCAGTATGGTCCTCTGCATTATCAACAATTACAACGATCAAAGGAACAGGCACTGAGAATACAAAGGGGCCATTTTGATAGGCCTATGCAGTTGTCAGCTGGGGCGATTGCTGACAAACAATGGTGGATAGTACATGTTTCAAAAAGTTTTAGGAAGGCTTTGGTGGAACCACCGTCACTGATATTACAGACTGATGTAAGTGCACTGGGTTGGGGTGCAACAGATATGTCTTCTAGTTGTGGAGGCAGATGGAATGTGGATGAGACATCGCTTCTTCAATTAGGAGGGATTAATTATTTAGAGTTGTTGTGCACCTGGTATGGGCTCAAAGCTTATTGTTCTACAAGGAGGGATCTGCATGTGCAGGTTCAGATTGACAACACCACAGCAGTGGCATATGTAAACCACATGGGTGGAGTTAAGTCACAGTCTTGTGATAGACTGGCTAACCAGATTTGGAGCTGGTGTATTGACCAAAATATCTGGCTTTCAGCACTTTATTTGCCAGGAAGGTTCAACACGGTAGCTGACACTAGGTCACGTCAGTTTAATGACAACATTGAATGGATGTTAAATCAGGATGTATTTAACCAAATGATTGTTCAGTATGGATTGCCAGATATTGACTTGTTTGCATCTCGATTAAATCATCAGTTACCTAGATATGTTTCATGGGAACCAGATTTTGGGGCAGTAGCAGTGGATGCATTTTCGCTGCATTGGAGAGGAATGTTTGTGTATGTATTTCCTCCATTCTGTCTCATCAGCAGATGTTTGCAAATGATCAAGGAGGACTCCGCTTCAGGGGTATTGGTAGTGCCAGATTGGCCTACACAAGCATGGTTTCCCGTTGTATTACAAATGGCTAGGGAGCCTTACATGCTTATGCCCAAGAATAAAAATCTACTGGTAAATCCAGTCACTGGGGATCAACATCCTTTATATGATCGTATTGATCTGTTAATTTGCAGATTTTAAGGAGGCCATACCTGGGGAGAGGACTGTCTCATTGGACTGTGGATATTCTCACGTTGGCCTGCAGGGATAGTACACAGCAGCAATATATCACCTATATAAGGAAGTGGGAGCAATTCTGCCTACAGCAGAATATTGTATATCACACTGCAGGGATCACGGACGTATTGGAGTTTTGTCAACTCTTTATTTCGACCAAAAATTAAGTTATAGTGCGATTAATTCAGCCAGAAGTGCTCTGTCTTCTTATTTACCTATGAATGCAAAATTGCATACAGTAGGGGACACATCCGTTAGTTTCACGATTCATGAAGGGAGTTTTTCAATTCTAATCCTCCTAAACCCAGGTATGCCGGTATTTGGAATGTGAGTGAGGTTCTTATGGTTCTTCGCCAGTGGGCCTCCGGTTACAAGCCTATCTATAGCCAAATTATCTATGAAGGTGGTCATGCTTATGGCGTTGGTTTCAGCTCAACGTGTACAAACGTTGCAAAAGCTACGGCTCGATAGGATGCATGTGTCGGCAGATGCCATTATATTTTATGTCTATGATTTGCTTAAACATAATAGAAGAGGCATGACAGGATGTAAGATTGTGTTTTCAGCATACCCCGCAGATGATCGCTTGTGTGTAGTCTCACATTTATCTCGTTACATTGAGATTACTAAACCTCTGAGAGGAACAGAGTTGGCTTTGTTTATTAGTCACAAAAAACCACACAGTAAGGTGTCGGTGCAAACGATTTCAAGGTGGCTAAAGCAGGTCCTGGCAAGTGCTGGAATTGATACTGATAAATTCAAATCTCATTCCACCAGGGCGACATCAACTTCCGCGGCAAGGGCGATGGACTTGCCAATAGACCATATCCTCGCGGCCGCAGGATGGTCCAGTGAGCTAACTTTTCAGAGGTTTTATCACAAGCCGATTTCAAGGCTCGGGGTGTTTGCTGATTCTGGTTTCAGTACTGTTACACTTTTCCCCTGAGTTAGAGGGGTTTGTTATGATTTGTTTGTAAATAAACTTATTCATTTAACAAATGTATTACTGATGCATGATTGATTGTTAATGACTTTTGAGTCAATCCAGGCAGTGTGAACGTCGGAGTTCGGTCTGCGGCGTGAATTCACAGTGCTTTGAAGTCTACACGTAGTCACTCACGTGACTCCGAAGTAAAATAGTAAGATTAAACGAGAACTTACCAGTTTGATCTTTATTTTATGAGGAGTCGAGTTGAGGGACTACGTGCCCTCCGCTCCCACCCTCATAGATCTCATCTGGTAGTTCTAGTTTTATCATCTTACCATTATACTTCAGTCATTGTTAGCTGTGAATTCATTCCGCTGCTTTGAAGATTGACGCACCAACGGCTGTACGGGCTTCTATTCACGTAGTCCCTCAACTCGACTCCTCATAAAATAAAGATCAAACTTCAAACTGGTAAGTTCTCGTTTAATCTTACTATTCCAAAGGAAATGGCGGACCTGAGGAAAGAACTAAGGTAAAATGACTTCCCTGCTAAAATTAGTTATTGGTTTGTATGGGTGTCAGGGGTTATGGGGGGAAGGCAGAAGAATGGGGTTAGGAGGGAGAGATAGATTGAATGGCGAAGTAGACTTGATGGGCCAAATGGCCTAATTCTGTTCCGTATGACATGAGTGATAAATATTGGCATATGAAAATAGAATAGAATGATAATATTTCTTGCTCAGTCTGCCAAGGCCTACTGGATCTCCTGGCTACTAACCATTTTAACTCCCCTTCCAATTCCCACACTGACCTTTCTGTCCTGGGCCTACTCCATTGTTAGTCAGCAAACTGGAGGAACAGTACCTCAAATTTCATCAGTGCAGCTTAGAGCCCAGCGGTATGAATATTGAACTCTCCAATTATAGGGATAATCTATAGCAACACCCCCCCCTCTCCCCTCCCCTTTATCCTCCAACCCCACCCCACCCCCCCACCCCCCCCCCCCCCCCCCCCCCCCACCCCCTTCTCCGCCTCCCCCTCTCTCCTGTGCTCCACCAGGATTCCACCTATTTGTATTTTGCCCCTCTTCCCCATCCTACATTTCTTCCTCAGGCTTCACAATTCGCAACTCTTCAATTCTGTCTCACACCATCAGGTTTTATTTCTGACCTTTGTTCCAACCATCTGCCTATTAACCCCCCCCTCTCATGTGTCTACCTATTACCTGCCACTCTCTTTCCAGCCTCTCCTCTCTTCCAGCGTTCTCGCTCTCCCCTCCCCATCACCCCCCCAACCAATCAGCCTGAAGAAGGGCCCCGACCTGAAACATGTTCTCCAGAGATGGTTCCTGACCTGCTGAGTTGTTCCAAAGATAAAGCTGGAGTAACTCAGTGGGTCAGGCAGCATCTCTGGAGAAAATGCATAATTGACGTTTCACGTTGAGATCCTTCTACTTCACTTTATGTCCTTTTGTGTAAACCAACATTTGCAGTTCCTTGCGTGTGTGTGTGTATGTGTGTGTGTGTGTGTGTGTGTATATATACACATTATGTATGTATAATATATGTATTATATATATGATGTGTATTTGTGAGTATGTGTATATACACACACACTGAACCTTTTTTTCCTCTTGTTTATTATATTGTTTACAGTGTATTATGTTTACATATTCCGTTGTAATGCTACAAGTAAGAATTTCATTGTTCTATCTGGGACATATGACAATAAAACACTCTTAACTCTCCATATCTCAACCATGTTATCTCCAGCTTTTGAAGATATTTCCTTCTTTATCCTTTCCCAAGCAGTGACCCCCAAATGTCACAGCACAATTT
Organism: Okamejei kenojei; assembly: GCA_035221665.1. NCBI lineage: Eukaryota > Metazoa > Chordata > Chondrichthyes > Rajiformes > Rajidae > Okamejei > Okamejei kenojei. Next base: position 61,216,385 of record CM069142.1, read on the forward strand.
CCCATCTAATTTTTACCGCCACTCCCAGCCCATTACATATTGATTGTCCATGCCCAAATGGGAGGAGGCCACAATTCACAACTTGCTTTTTGCTCTGTGACCATATCAAAAGGAGAAGAACGTGATCTCAAGTAACCAAGTGTTCCTCCACTAAATGAATAATTGCATTTTCTGTTGGCTCTCACTGAAGCCTGACAACATTGCAGGGATAGGAACAAGATCACTCAAGTGATACATAGAGATTGAACAAATTGGTTGAACTTTGCTCAGAGGTCTTCTTCTGATTACACAGAAGAATACAGCAGCAATACAAGGTCTAGTTAACATCATTGTTGACCGAAGGATAGGTGATAGAGTTTGGAAGGATTTGAATTTTGAGCCATACATATGGTCCTTTGGGTTCCTTCAAAAAGCAATTGGAATCCATCTTTTGGATTAATTCTTGATGTGTCTTCCTGATTATTCTAGTATTTGTACTGTGATTCCCTATTTGATTCAGATCTGCTTCAGCAGTTAGCAAATCCTGACACGAAACGTGAATGTAGCTAATGTGAGCACTGCAGCTTCAAGGTACTAAACATATATTCCATAACATTTCTCCTAGCGTTTCGAGCCGGAGCTATAGTGGCCCATGAAAAACTGTTCTTACAATGTAACAGACATAGAGAAGTACAAACAAGGAACTGCAGATGTTAGTTTACAAAAAAAGACACAAAATGCTGCAGTAACTCAGTGCTTCACGGCAGGATCTCTGAAAAACATGGGCAGGTGACTTTTCAGGTTAGAGACCCTTCTGACCTGAAACATCACCTTCACATCTTTTCCAGAGATGCTGCCTGAACCAGCATTTTAAAAGGGTTTAAAACAAAATCTCATAAACATGTTGTTTCTCATATATTCATTTTTGGCACTTGGATTGGCAAGGCCAGCATTTATTGTCCACGGAAAGACACAAGATGCTGGAGTAACTTAGTGGGTCAGGCAGCATCTCTGGAGAAAAGGGATAGGTGACGTTTCAGGTCGAGACCCTTCTTCGGACTGAGAGTCAGGGGAAAAGGAAATGAAAGATATAGACGGAGATATAGTGGGATATACTGTAGAACAAATGAATGGAAGATATGCAAAAGGTAATGATGATCAAGGAAAGGTGAAGTCCTCAATGATCCATTGTTGGCTTTGGGCTAAGTGACAATGAGTGATACGGACAGTGAAATTCGACAGGATGACAGTGAAACTAGTACGATGACTAGGGTGGGGGAGGGACAAAGAAAGAGGAGATGAAAGTGAACGATTGTGAGTGATAACTACTGCAACATGACCTCCCAACTTCTAAACTCAATACTCTGACTGATGAAGGCCAATGTGCCAAAAACCTTTTTGACTGCCTTCAAGGAGTAATGCCACCTTCAAGGAAATACGTACCTGCACTTCAGGAACCCTCCGCTCTACAACACTTCCCAGAGCCCTAGCATTCACAGTTAAAACCCTTAAAATGTCAAAAGTAGCTAAATTCCTGAGTTTAGTACTCGATAGAAGAAGTAATCCATGAAACTAAACTCTATGTTACTTCTTTGTGCAGAGGATAATGGAAACATGGAATACCCTTTTACAATATTAAAGATGAATGTTAGATTTTTATTAACTGAAGATATTAAGAATATGGGACAAAGGTGGGCACAAGGGATCCATCTTGACTTTACCAAATGGCAGGATAAGCAATCGAAACAATAAATAGTCTCTTTAGTTTAGTTCAGTTTAGTTCAGAGATACAGAGCGGAAACAGGCCCTTTGGCCCACCTAGTCCACACCGACCAATGATCCCCGCAAATTAACACCATCCTACGCACACTAGGGACAATTTACACTTGTACCAAGTAAATTAACCTACAAACCTTTGTAATGTGGGAGGAAACCAAAGATCTCAGAGAAAACACATGCAGGTCACCGGGAGAACGTACAAACACCGTACAGACAGCACCTGTAGGCGGGATCCAACCCGTGTTTCTGCCGCTGCAAGCGCAGTAAGGCAGCAACTCTACCGCTGCGCCACCGTGCCATCCTTCTCCTCCCATATACTTTTGTTCCTCAAAAAAAAATAACAGTAATAGTTTTCATTCATCATCTAAGGCAAATGTCAAAAACATATTTTAGTATCCATAACCATGAATAGGTTTGCTTTAGTTAGCTCAAGCAGAACCTATTCACTGGTTCACAGTTAGCAATTATTATATATGAAAGCATTCGCTAAGTGGTTTTATTCTAATGCACAGATATGTTTTATCAATCCCTCTCACGAATATCAGCACGAGCGAAATCTGGTAAATTAGAATCTGGCATGTACAGGAGTCTTCCTAATAGTAGGTTTATTGTTATGTACCATTGACAGCTGATTAGAACATGAGAGTCCTCACACTATCCATTTTTGTCAATTACTGTGATACTAAAGTGCCAAGATCAATAAATGGGTAAAGAAAATAATTAAAATGGCTAATGGAACGACAAGCTCCCTCACAGCTAGAGGTAGTTTCTTGACAGGCTGATATTTCAGTTGGGCTGTGAGATCAATTTAAAGTTGTAGAGTTACTTTTAACAGCCCTTTCCTTTGAATCTGAGCGTATCCCCCTTTTGACAAATAATCCATCACGATACTCTCATGATTCAGTGTCACAAGTTGCATGTGTGGAAGGATTGAAAGGAATGAAAATACTTGTAGTGTCTCTCATGACAACAGGGTTTCACAGCTAATTAACTGCTTGTAAAGTACAGCCACTGTTACAAATGGGGCAGCACAGTAGCTAATTTATAGTTGTTAAGGGTACAGTACTTCAAACAGCAATGTGATAAATAAGAACTGGGATCGACTTTTGTCACTTTCAACTTTCCTGTTTCTGACCTAACTTCAGCTCCAAGTTTAAGTTTTGGTTTATCATTGCACGTGTACCAAGGTACAGTGAGAAGGTTTTGTTTTGCGCGCTATCCAATCAACTCAGATAATACGATACATGAATAGCATCAAGCCAAGCGCAAGTAGAAAAGGTAAAATAAAGAGAATTGTGGCACGGTGGCGCAGCAGTAGAGACCCGGGTTCGATCCTGACTGCAGGTGCTGTCTGTACGGAGTTTGTACGTTCTCCCCATGACCGCGTGGGTTTTCTCTGGGTGCTACGGTTTCATCGAAACTTAGAAACATAGAAAATAGGTGCAGGGTTTGTCGTTCGGCCCTTCGAGCCAGCACCGCCATTCAATATGATCATGGCTGATCATCCAAAATCAATAACCCATTCCTTTTTTCTCCCCATATCCTTTGATTCCATTAGCCCTAAGAGCTATATGTAACTCTCTTGAAAACATCCAATGGAGTGGCCTCCACTGCCTTCTGTGGCAGAGAATTCCACAGATTCACAACTCTCTGTGTTAAAATGTATTTCCTCATCTCAGTCCTAAATGGCCTACCGCTTATTCTTAAACTGTGACCCCTGGTTCTGGACTCCCCCAACATCAGGAAATTTTTTCCTGCATCAAGCCTGTCCAATCCCTCAAGAATGTTATATGTTTCTATAAGATTCTCCCACACTACAAAGATGTACGGGTTTGTAGGTTAATTGGCTTTGGTAAAAATTGTAAATTGTCCCTAGTGTGTAGGATATTGCTGATGTAACTCAGCGGGCCAAGCAGCATCTCTGGAGAACATGGATAGGTGAGGTTTCGGGTTGGGACCCTTCTTCAGACTGACTCAAAAAAGTCACCTGTCCATATTCTCCAGAGATACTGCTTGACCCACTGTGTCACTCCAGAACTTTGTGCCCTTTTATGTAAACCAGCATCTGCAGTTCCTTGTTTCTGTACCTCAACACTTCCCTGCCTTACCCTGACTTCCCGCGATGTCCCCGAGTTTGATAAGTCTATCAAGCTCATCCTTGTTTCAGTAACTGAGCATTGATCAGAGCAACTGAAGTAGAGATTCAGATCCCTTTGAAAGCAAGTGGACATGATGGCATGATCCACTAAATGGGGGTTTGATGGTCAGCTTGGATGCAGTCATCCAAAGGGCGTCTTTCTGTGCTGTACAGCTCCCTGAGAACCGTAGACACAAGCAACTGCAGATGTTGGCTTACAAAAAAAGTCACAAAGTGTTGGTGTAACTCTGCAGGTCAGGAGAACATGGACGGGTGACGTTCTGGATCTGGACCCTTCTTCAGACTGATTGTAATAGGATGGAGAAAGCTAGAAGAGAGGTGGGTTCAGGAGAAGGTCAAGTGACGGGTGGATATAGGTGAAGGGGAGTGGGGTTTGCTAGGCAGATGGGTGGGCAATGTTCTTACCTGAATCCCCTATCCTACTCAACTAGGGACTATTTACAATTTTTACCGAAGCCAATTAACCAGCAAACCTGTAGGGCTTTGGAGTGTGGGTGGAAACCAGAGCAGCTGGAGAAAACCCCCGCAGTCAAGGGAGAAAGTACAAATTCCATAGAGACAGCAGCCCTAGTCATGATCGAACCTGGGTCTCTGTAAGGCAGCAACTCTACCGCTGCGCCACCGTGCCCCCCTTGGCATTTTGGACATGTACATTAACATGTAGGGAATGTACATGAGCCATGTGCAGACAGATGAGATTCTTTCCATTTGGTATCATGGTCTGCACAAACTCGATGGGCTGAAGGGCCTGATCCTGTTCTGTACTGTTCCAGATTCGATGTTCCAATGCAACATGTTCACAATTCCTATTTTAATTTGCGTGCTCTCCTTAAAATTAGTGATTTTTATTACTTCAACAATTACCATTGAATTTAAGTTGTAAAACAGTGAATATTTTAAGAATCAATGATGAGAAGCTGGTTTGATGAAAACCCCAATCTCTTATTAAGTTTCCAGAACTGACAAGGGTTGTAAAATCATTTCAAGCAAATTATATGGTAATTCACATGCAAATATAAGTGATAATTCCCTGCATTTACACGAGGGAAAGCATTATTGGTCTGTTTTTGTTTCGCAGTGATTTGGACAGAAATGACACTGTTATTAAACCCTAGAATTTGCGTCTGATGTAATGACTAAAAATACCAGTGCGGTTAAAGCCAAATATGTTTCACATGAGTGGTCAGAAAGGATTTGCACAGTTCCTGCAAGAAAACTCACACTCACCCGCTTATAATGTAGAATCATAGAGTCATACAAAAGACCCGTTGCTATACCAAGTTTGTATGATTTACTACGAACCCATTTTTATTCAACTCACTTTCCAATCACTCCCTCCACTTCTAGAGTTCATCTGCACACTAGGGGCAAATTCCTAGAGCCAATTAACCTGCCAATTCACATGCTTTGGGTTATGGTACGAAACTGGAGCACCCAGAGAAAATACCTGATCCTGCTGCGTAATGATTCAGCAAAGAGGCACTTCAAAACTGTCAAAGACTTCATAGTCTTTTCCAAAACCCAAATACCACCAGTCACTGTGTACAATCCATACAAGTTAAGTAGTGTTGCGTTTAACTGCACTGTAATTCATTGTAATTCTACATATATATTGTTGGCAATTGTACAAATTCAATGAATTTTTGGCAACATATTCTTTGCCTTTGGTTTTTAATAAACTTGGATTTTTTTAAATGGAGTAACCCAACAGCACTTACTGATTTTATGGAATGATTCACTCAACAATTCCTGGGGGAAAAAAAACACTGGCATTTGCTTGTGTAGGAAGGAACTGCAGATGCTAATTCACACCGAAGAGAGACACAAAATGCTGGAGTAACTCAGAGGGACAGGCAGCATCTCTGGGGAGAAAGAATGGGTGACGTTTCGTGTCGAGAATTGATAAGGTCCCACATAGGAGGTTAGTGGACAAAATTAGGGCACATGGAATTGGGGGTAGAGTGCAAACATGGATAGAGAAGTGGTTGGCTGACAGGAACAGAGATTAACGGGTCCCCTTCAGAATGGCAGGCAGTGACTAGTGGGGTACCGCAAGGCTCGGTGCTGGGACCGCAGCTATTTACAATTTATATCAATGATTTGGATGAAGGGATTCAAAGTAACATTAGCAAATTTGCAGATGACACAAAGTTGGTTGGCAGTGTGAACTGTGAGGAGGATGCCATGAGAATGCAGGGTAACTTGGACAGGTTGGGGGAGTGGGCAGATGCATGGCAGATTAAGTTTAATGTGGATAAATGTGAGGTTATCCAATTTGGTATCAAAAACAGGAAGGCAGATTACTATCTAAATGGCGTCAATTTGGGAAAAGGGGAAGTACAACGGGATCTGGGGGTCCTTGTTCATCAGTCTATGAAAGTAAGCATGCAGGTACAGCAGGCAGTGAAGAAAGCGAATGGCATGTTGGCCCTTATAACAAGAGGAGTCGAGTATAGGAACAAAGAAGTCCTTCTGTAGTTGTACAGAGCCCTAGTGGGACCACACCTGGAATATTGTGTGCAGTTTTGGTCCCCTAATTTGAAGAAGGACATTCTTCCTATTGAGGGAGTGCAGCGTAGGTTTACAAGGTTAAATCCCGGGATGGCGGGACAGTTATATGCTGACAGAATGGAGCGGCTGGGCTTGTACACTCTGGAGTTTAGAAGGATGAGAGGGGATCTTATTGAAACATATAAGATTGTTAAGGGTTAACACTCTAGAGGCAGGAAACATGTTACCACTGTTGGGGGAGTCCAGAACCAGGGGCCACAGTTTAAGAATAAGGGGTAAGCCCTTTAGATCGGAGACGAGGAAACACTTTTTCTCACAGAGAGTGGTGAGTGTGGAATTCTCTGCCTCAGAGGGCGGTGGAGGCCGGTTCTCTGGATACTTTCAAGAGAGAGCTAGATAGGGCTCTTAAAGATAGCGGAGTCAGGGGATATGGGGAGAGGGCAGGAATAGGGTACTGATTGGGGATGATCAGCCATGATCACATTGAATGGCGGTGCTGGCTCGAAGGGCCGAATGGTCTACTCCTGCAGCTATTTTCTATGTTTCTATGTTTCTATTCGTTGGTCACACAGCTTTACCTCACACCAGTCTCTCTTATCACTATCATCCATGCCTTTCCATTACAAAATGATGGGCACCTGTGCATTGCTGTGGTAGATTTAGTTTAGTTTAGTTTAGAGATACAGCGCTGAAGTAGACTCTTCGACCCACCTAGTCCACACTGACCAGCGATCCTCGCACATTAACACTATCCTACACACACTAGGGACAATTTACAACACACACCAAGCCAATTCACCGACATACCTGTAAGTATTTGGAATGTGGGAGGAAACCGAAGATCTCGGAGAAGACCCACACAGTCACAGGGAGAACGTAAAAACTCCGTATAGACAGTACCCGTGATCGGGATCGAACACGGGTCTCCAGCGCTGCAAGCGCTGTAAGGCAGCAACTCTACCGCTGCACCACCGTGGTCGCCCGAACATCCACAGCATGTTCAACAGCACAGCAGAGTACTCTCCTCATTAAATCTGAAACCATTAGGTTTAAATCCCACACAAAATCCTCAGCATCTTCAACAGCGCAGAACTCCCTCGCCCTCTCATCGCTCGTCAGCGGTAGATTTTTGTGTTGAAAGATCTCGAGTGGGATTTGAACATACTGGTTTCAGATTTAATGAGCAGATTTCTCCGTGGCTCTGTGTAGGGGAGGCCAGATCTACACACAGCAGACCAAATGTTGCCCGATCCCAAGTTTGATACAATTGCTGCATGATTTGGCATGGAGAGAAGGCAGGGGAATTAGGTTGGGAGGGAAAGATAGATCAGCCATGAGTAGACTTACTGGGCCGAATGGCCTAATTCTGCTCTTATAACTTATGAACTTAAGAACTTATTTCACATCTTTTATAATCAATGCGCTTACCGTTAAAGTCAAGTATACTGTATGCCTTCTTTACCACCTTAGCTACTTATATTTCCTATGGACTTGCACCCCACAATCTCCCTGTACAATGGTGCTCCCAAAGTTCCTGCCAATAACTCTACACTTTTATTTTATATTTTATCTTTCAGAGACCAATAAGATTTGGGGTGGTGCTGTGGTGCAGCAGCAGGGATGCTGCCTTATAGCGCCAGAGACCAGGGTTCGATCCCGACTACCTCCCATACAATCCCTCAATGCCTACTGATGCCTGCCAACTTCCTGACATTATATGGTAATCTAGGACTAATTATCAGGGTAAAGGGTTGTCCATGTAAGACTGAGACGAAGATGAATTTCTTCTTTCAGAGAGTGGTGAACCTTCTAATCCGCAGAGCAGAGGATGCTGAGTCATGAACACAATTTAAGGTTGAGACGGTTACAGGCAAGTCAAGGATTATACAGATCAGGAAGAAAATATAGTCGAGGTCAGAATCCAGTCAATCATAGTCAGACAAGATGGAAAAAGGCCCTTCGGCCCACGATATTCGTGTTGACCATTGTGCCCTTCTATACCACAAGCTTATTAAATGGCGGAACTGGCTCAAGCTGCTGCTCTTGCTTTTACTTTTCCTATTCCTATGTACTTTCCAGTTCCTTGTCAGGCTTTTAAATCAACTCTCTTTAGGGCAGCACAGCAGCACAGCTGGTAGAGCTGCTGCCTCGCAGCGCCAGAGACCCGGGTTTGACCCTGACCTCGTGTGCTACCTGTGGGGAGTTTGCACGTGCTCCCTGTGACTGTCTGAGTTTACCCCGGTTGCTCCCGTTTCCTCCTACATCCCAAAGACGTGTGGATTTGTAGGTTAATTGGCCCTCTGAGAAAGTGGGATAACATAGAACTACTGTGAAGAAGGTTTATGACCCGAGCCACACCTATTCCTTTTCTCTAGAAATGCTGCCTGACCCGCTGAGTTATTCTAGCAGTTTGTGTCTATCTATCTTCAGTACAAGCCAGCATCTACAATTCCTTTCTTCCTGAGTGTGTAACATAGAATGAGTGTGAACGGGTGAATGCTGGCTGGCGCAGGCTTGTGGGCCTAAGGGCCTGTTTCCACGCTGTATCTCTAAAATAAACTAAACCAAACTCAACTCAAAATGAAACCCAAGTGAGTGTGAGGTGAATTCACCTCAATTACCACAACTAAATCACATTGGCTTTAATCCCAAGGCATAGCGTGTGAGCAGTTGATCAGTACTCGGTGTTAACTCGGTGGGTTGAAGGGCCAGTTTCCGTGCCGTCAACTACATTTTAGTTTGTAGTAGAAGCGTTCATGTCGCGACCCCCGTCAAGTTCCATGTGTGCTCCATGTAACTTGCTAATTCTACTACCACCTTAGTCCTATTAGCACTCTCACATAGTGAGACAATGTTTACAGCAATGGCAAGCCACTATGTAGCATAAGGACACGAAAGAAGAACCAAATTAAGTCCCCTTTTTTAAAATTCGTGTTTCCCATTTCTAGTAATAACATTTTAATTCATTGCCTGCATGTGAGAGCTTGTTTTCTTACTGCCTTTCCTTGAACTCTCCTCCTAACTTGCCTCGAATTAGAGGAACCAATGTTTCTCAGACCTCTGGCAATCTTCCTCCGAAACCATCTGGTGAGAGATGCTTGGCAGTGAGCTGGGCTTGTTCACCTGCTGATTTCCTCTCCTTGCCCTGTGGAGACAGACTCCTTGGACAACATTCTGGCTCTGAATGCTTTATTTGGCTGGCATCGTCAGCACGGGCACAGTTTGCAGCACTCTGCAGTTCGCTGTCTCCACCCCCTCCCCCCCCCCCCCCATCACACACACCCACTGTGCATTCTGAAAGCTGAAGCTCTTTGAACGCAAAGTAGTTCCTACCCTGCAATTATTTTTAGCAACATTGTCTATTCACTGAGCCATTTGGCTCAGTGGACCAGCATCTGTCAGTTGGACAAGAGAAAAAATGTGGAATCGAGCCAAACTCCGGGGAACTGGGGTTTACACTGGGAGTCCAGGAATCATTGAATGATATGAGCTTCAGGTTAGAAAGAAGCAACTGTACGCGAACTGCTCGAGTAATTCAGCAGGTCCGGCAGCATCCCTGCAGAACATGGATAGGCGATGTTTTGGGTGGAGACTCTAAAGAAGGATCTTGACTCGAAACGTCAGCTACCCATGTTCTCCAGAGATGCTGCCTGACCTGCTGAGTTACTCCAGCACTTTGTGCCCTTTTGTGTATTAACCAGCGTCCGCTGTTCCTTATTTCCACAAAGAAGCGATGGTGCTGTTTTAGACACATCATTGTGTGGGGCATCTCAAAGGGGCAGTGGTTAGGACTGCTGTGTCACTAATCCAGACACCCAGGCTTGGCCCTGAGTTTGGGTGTTGTCTGCACGGAGTCTTATCATCATATAGTTTCCACCCAGTAGATCTACTTTTGTCCTTCATGTGCTAGTTGGCTTCAGTAACTTCTCCCAAATGTACAGTATAGGAAGGAACTGTAGATGCCGGTTCACACTGAAGATAAAAGCCATGTCCCACTGCATGAGTTCATTCAAGGAGTTCCCCCGAGTTTGCCCTGATCCAAACTCGGAGATTTACGGTAATGGCCGCTCGTCGGCACTCGGGGCTCTCGTGGACATTTTGCAACATGTTGTAAAATCTTCACGAGCCTTCCCGTGCTTACCTGCCGTTAGCGAGTCTTCCCGAGTACCTGCCGATAGCGTTACGAGCCGCTAAGAGGCGTCCCCGAGCTCCGACGTACCCGCTACGTTCATTCTCCGTGCTTACCACGAGTTTGATTTTTTTTTAAACTCGGGAGAGCTCTTGAATGACCTCACATCGTGGGACAGGGCCATAAGACTTGAAATGCTGGAGTAACTCAGCGGAACAGGCAGCATCTCTGGAGAGAAGGAATGGGTGATGTTTCGGGTCGAGACCCTTCTTCAAACCGAGAGCCCTTCCCGTCAGCCAAAATGGAACCGTTCTACATCTCCTTGCTCATCGTCTGCTTTGATCTGTCCTTATCACACCTCACATTCTCTTTGTACCCTTCCACATCTCTAGTTTCCTTCACCCCTGACTCTCAGTCTGAAGAAGGGCCTTGACCCGAAACTTCACCCATTCCTTCTCTCCAGTGACGCTGCCTGTCCCGCTGAGTTACTCCAGTATTTTGTCCCTAATGTGGGCAGATTGGAGGTTAATCAGGGTGGGGGAGGATCAATTTTCAGTTCTAGGCATACAGCCATGGGCAAATCTTTCTACATGTTCAGCTTTAATTTGTTGTGGTACATATCCTGAAGAACTATCATTTAGGTTAATGATAATACACTCAGGCTCACAACCTCTGGCACCCAGAAAGTCAGTTGTTTGTGAACACCACCTACTTCAGACTTTCCCCTAGTATATGTAGCAACCTAACTTTAAAATATATCACCATTTATTTTTCCATGTGATTATGTCACATGAGGTGTATCATGCCATGAACAAGCTGTCCAACAACAAAGCAAGTGGCTTGGATCATATCTCTGCTCAACATCTTAAGTATGCGAGTATGAGGATAGCTCCTCTCCTAGCTATTTGTTTTACTGGCTTTATGATTCACGGCATGTTGCCAGACTCAATGTTGTCTGTCCTGTTAGTGCCGGTTATTAAGGACAAAGTGGGTAAAGTAGGCAGTTTAAATAATTACAGGCCCATAGCTTTAGCCAGCATATTGTCAAAAGTCTTAGAAAGAGTTCTGCTGGATAGAATACATGAGTTTGTTAACTCCACAGATAACCAGTTTGGCTTTAAAGCTAAACATGGCACTGACTTATGCATATATGCCCTAAAGGAGATTGTAAACAAATATAGAGGCAAAAGCTCTTCAATCCTTATGTGCTTTATTGATGCTTCCAAAGCCTTTGACCGTGTTAATCACAGAAAGCTGTTTGGTAAAATGCGTCAAAGAGGGGTGCCTAAATACATTGTGAGAATACTGGCCTACTGGTATGCCCACCAGACTATGCAAATAAAATGGGGCAATAGGGTCTCAGCCCCATTTGGGGTTAGCAATGGTGTTAGACAAGGGGGAATTGTATCCCCAGTCCTTTTTAATCTATATATTGATGATCTGTGTCTAAACAATTGAAAGCCTGTAACACTGGGTGCGTGATTGGAAATAATTTAGTGAACCATATTATGTATGCAGATGATCTTGTGGTCTTTAGTCCATCTAGCGCTGGTCTCCAGCAGCTCCTTACTGCATGTTCCGTGTATGGTTTGGAACATGACATTAAATATAATGCTAGTAAGAGTGCTGTTATGGTCTGTAGAACCAAAGAGGATAAAAGCCTAAAATATCCTGATTTTAAATTGTCTGATAACAATCTTAGTGCCTGTAATAAGATAAAATATCTAGGGCATATTATTACAGAACAAATGACAGATGATGAGGATATTTATAGGCAACGACGCATGCTGTATATACAGGCGAATATCCTCTTGCGTAAATTTGGTGCGTGTGCAGATGTGGTGAAGATGTCGCTATTTAGAGCATACTGCACACCCCTCTACACTGCGCACCTGTGGTCGAACTATTTAAAGACAAGTATGCAGAGACTAAAGGTTGCATATAACGATGCCATCAGAACACTGCTAAGGCAACCAAGATGGTGTAGTGCCAGTAATGTGTTTGTGGCTGCAGGAGTCAGTACTCTAGAAGCTACCCTAAGACACCACATGTATAAATTCATTTGCAGGATAAATGACTCTAAAAAAATGTGCTTATTGTGGCCTTGACAAACATAAGGGTTAGCGCTACACGCTACGAATCCCAGTTGTGGAGACACTGGTATCGTTGTCTCGTTGTAAGACATTGATCATTTTTTACTCTGGATTTTTAACGTAAGTATTGTGGGGTTTTTTTAAAATATATAAATTATGATGTTTTTATGTGATTTACCATGATTTTATATATATTTATGGTATTTGAGATGCAATGCATTTTTAATGTAATGTTGCCCCTTGTCTGGACCTTGAGTCCGTAATAAAGTTATTATTATTATTATTATTATTATTATTATTATTATTATTATTATTTGTTAGCACTGGGACAAAATTATTATTATTATTATTTGTTAGCACTGGGACAAAACTCCACACCTAACTACACTGTGGGGGCACCTTCCCCACAAATACCACACTGGTTCAGGAAGGTAGTTGATCACAGCCTTCTCAAAACTGATTAAGGATTACCATTAGAGACTGGCTGAGCCCTGTGACATCCATATCCTCAGAACACAAAAAAAACCCCAACAAAAATAAACTAGTGTCTCCCTGACTTCCTCATCCTCATCACAGGAATGCAAGCTCTCAAACACGTTTCACTGTTTGAGATAAACGTCTGAACTTAAATGCACTGAAATTCTGGGCCGTTCACCAAATGGGAACTATTTGCAGAAAGTTCGTTGAAGGCAGAAAAGATTACAAACAAAAATGGAGGATTTCTGGGCTAATATTGCTCGGTGAGCAAGATCCAGCACATAAGAATAAGGGGTAAGCCATTTAGAACGGAGGTGAGGAAAAACTTTTTCACACAGAGATTTGTGAGTGTGGAATTCTCTGCCTCAGAAGGTGGTGGAGGCAGGTCCTCTGGGTGCTTTCAAGAGAGAGTTATGGGCCTGTCCCACTTAGGCGACATTTTAGGCGACTGCAAGAGACTATGCAGTCGCCACACAGTCGGCGCATGTTCGCGGGTAGTTGCCGGTGAGTCGCCTTCGTGGGTGCGAGGAGTTCCCGCATTCTGGGAATTAGTCGCGGCCTCATTATGGTCCCGGTGAATTTTTCAACACGTTGAAAAATTAGTGGCGACTAAAGTGAAGCTGCCGTGGAGAGTAGCTAGAATTCTCGTGCCGTAGGTGGGTCGCCAGGAGGTCCTAGTGGGTTGCCAGGAGGTCGAAGGTTCTCGGGGTTCTCGTAGGCTGTGGCCGGTGAGCTTCATTGGCTCATTGGGAAAAAAAAGGTAAGCAGTAGTTTTCAGAACCAAGGATAACGGACCGGTAATTTTAAATGTCCGCCGAGCTTCACAGCCGTGTGTCTCTGGCTTCTTAAAAGTTGTCTCCACTCCTTCTCCCACCTGCTCCCCTCTCTCCCCCCCTCTTTCTCCCCCTCCTCTTTTAAAGGACTTACCATACACTGTGCTAGCCGTCATAATTACAGCGCCAACCTTCCTGTTCATCGCGTTGTGTGCCTATATCACCTTGGTTTTGCACCATGTGAATGACGGAAGCGATGTGTTTGCGCGTGTGTGTGTTCCACTCTGACAGTCGCCGTTCCAGTTGCCGGTTTTTCAGGCGACTGCCGGCAACTTGACAGTCGACGGCAGTCCGCTGAAAAATCGCCTAAGTGGGATAGGCTTATTAGATGGAGCTCTTAAAGATAGGGAAGTCAGGGGATATGGGAAGAAGGCAGGAACAGGGTACTGATTGTGGATGATCAGCCATGAATGGCGGTGCTGGCTCAAAGGGCCGAATGGCCTACTTCTGCACCTATTGTCTATTGTCTGTAAGATCTCTCAAGCTCTTGCGCTGCATATCAGGGTTAATGTGTAGGAAGGAACTGCAGATCTGGTTTAAATCAAAGATAGCACAAAATGCTGGAGGAACTCAGCGGGAAAGGCAACATCTCTGGAGAGAAGGAATGGATGACGTCGACATACTTTGTGGAGATTTTGCAGTGGAGCAGACAAAATAGAACATATTCTTCCCATTAGTTCATAAATTCGAGGAGCAGAATGAGGACATTCGGCCCATCGACTCCACTCCACCATGGCTGATCTATCTTTCCCTCTCAACTCCATTCTCTCCCCATAGTTCCTGACACCATTACTAATCAAGAATCTGTCAATTCTCCACCTTAAAATAGCCATTAATGGCCTGCACAGCCATCTGTGACAATGAATTCCACAGATTCACCACCCTCTGGCTAAAGAAATTCTTTCCCATCTCCTTGCTAAAGGTATGTCTTTGTATTCTGAGACTTTGGCCTCTGGTCCTAGACTCTCCCCCATGTTGACCTCGTTATTGAACCTGAACACAAAAGACTGGTTCGAAGGGCCGAATGGCCTAATCCTGCACCTATTGTCTATTGACTGCCCCTCTGAGAAGAGTACAATTTTCGTTTGTAAGAAGCAGCACGATAGAGTTGCTGCCTTACGGCGCCAGAGACCCCGGTTCAATCCTGACTACGGGTGCTGTTCGTACCGAGTTTGTACGTTCTCCCTGTGACCACGTGGGTTTTCACCGGGTGCTCCGGCTTCATCCCACATTCCAAAGAGATGCAGGTTTGTAGGTTAATTAGCTTCCGTAAATTGTCCCTAGTGTGTCGGACAGAACTAGTGTATGGGTTGATTGTTGGTTGGGGCGGACTCGGTGAGCCGAAGGGCCTGTTTCAACACTGTATCTCCAAACTAAACAACGCTGGACTAAATTCCTGCTTGTCTATGTTCTCATCAACTAAATTGCTCCCACTTGGATAATCATCCGAAGTCTCCCAGCTCCAATGTGTATCTTCCGGTGGGAATTGTGGCACTTCCATCCAGGAGATGAACAACTCTCCAGTGGGATAAGGTTATTGTTGGCAAGTGGCACTCTATTACAGCTGCCAAAGTCGCAGTTTGAGGAGAACAAAGTGAGGTGGACGGTTTTCTGGGACGTGCGCCAGCCAGCAACAGTTTGTCTACAATAAAACAGCTTGCGCTTTGGCCAGTCGAAGCTAACTTGCTTCCCTGAGGTGGCCACACTTGGCCGTTGAAGCAATCGCCAGCACGAGTTCTACTGGAAATTCCAGCGGGATGCTAATTAGAGGAAACGGGAGGAGTACACTGGAAGACACAAGAGTGCTGACGTCTACAATCGGAGGAAGGGCACTGATGGTATTTGTAAGAACATTCCCACACCACATATTCCGCAGGGCAATCAGGTTTGATTCAGCCACATAATAAAAGGGCCTGTCCCACTTATGTGACCTTGGCTCGCAAATTACGCAACCTCGTGGTCGCTTGAGGCATACGGGCACCGTATGTCCGCGCGGGGCCGGTCCCACTTAGAAGCGCGGAGTTGTGCGGGGCTGGTCCCGACATCGCGCGGGGTTCCGAAAATCTGACAGTGTCCGAAATCTTCGCGTGCCAACGGCCTGTCGGCACACAGGCGCATTGCGGTCATACGCAGCTTCTTGATGTCATACGCAGCGTCCTGATGGCGTATGCTGCGTCTTGATGGCGTACGCCTAGCGCGTGGCGTTGTGCAATGATGTCACTGCCCAGCATGGCGTTGCGTGATGACGTCACCGCCCGACTCCGTGCGACGCCCAAATTCAGTTGGCCTGCCTCCTGCCCAGCTGACTGGTAAGTATGATGCAAATAATGTCACGCTTGAATTTAGCGCGTACTTAGCGTGAACTTCGCGTGAACCCCGTTTCCGTTTGGTCGCGCCAAACGCATGCAATCGCATGCAAGTGGGACAGGCCCTTAGGGTCTGATCTTGGTCTTGTTGTCGTCTGGAGATATCGATTACAGGACAGATAGCCTCACAAAGGGAATATTAATGGACGACTTGGTTGCAGGCTGCTGTTAAAAGGAGTGGCAGGGGGATAACATTTTCTTCAGGGAAGCTCGAAAGATTGTGATACCCCCGTGAAGTGTCGACCCTGAGGGATAGGCCTGAATGGCAGGCTTGGCTCCCATTTTAATTCAATTATACTTTATTGTCAAGTGTACCAAGGTACAGTGAAATGTTTTCCTTTTGCATGCAATCCAGCAGACATCAACTAGAGACAGTACACAAGGAGCTGCCACGTTTCCGGTGCAGACAAAGTTTCAAAAGTTCATCGCACAGTCTCATCTTCTCGCAGTGGCGAACCAAACCGGCCGCAGGCAGCTCGCCGGGTCCCTTCTCGATCTCGGCGCTTCCCACCAGTTCCCTATTCGCCACTTCATTCCTGGTGGTTCCCCCCACCCCCCCCCACTGGTTCGCTCTTCATTCTCGGCGCCCGCCCACAGGTTTGCTCTCGGCCTGAGGATCGTTCGGCTCTGCCGCCCGCTCATCTTGACCTCTCCGCTATGGAGGATAGATCATGTGTCAGGGACTCTCAGTTTTTTTGTTATCCCAATTAAATCTCACCTCAGCTTCTTCTGCTCCAAAAGAAACAACCTGAGCCCATCCAATCTTTCCTCACAGCCATAAGTCTACAGCCCAGACACTGTCCTCATAGGTTTCCTCCGCACCATCTCTAATGTTACCATGTCCTTCCTGTACTGGGATAACTATTACTGTGCGCAGTGTTTAGGAAATGTGAAGTCAATGTGAGAAAAGGAGACAGGGCTGAACATGTTCATTGTGATTTTATGTTTAAACGTATTAAACCAATATGGATAACATATAGAAACAAAGACCTGCCAATGCTAGTTAATACACAAAAGGACACAATGCCGTTGAGTAACTCAGCAGGTCAGCAGGATAAGGGGGAAAATCTTTTAGGACCGAGATGAGAAAAACATTTTTCACACAGAGAGTGGTGATCCTCTGGAATTTTACTTCGGAGTCACGCGAGTGACTACGTGAGGAACCCCGTACAGCCGTTGGTGCGTCCATGACGTCAGACGCATTGGTGCAGTCGGCCGGTTGGAGCAGCAGCGCTCCTCCAAGCGGTAAGTTTAAAAACGCGAGGTAAGTTTTTAAACTTTTTCCAGTGGTCATTTTCTGCGACGGTTGGAGGTCTGTTGGAGAAATGTTGCAGAAAATGAAGAAGGTGTCGGCGAGGCGCTCCGGAGGTAGGACGGAAAATGACCAGGAGAGAGTTGTTGATGGAGGCCCGTCTGGTACACCTGGTCCGGTGCTGGCTGCACAGCCAGTGGTTGCGGACCCACTGCCTGTGAGCAGTGGAGGCTTGCCAGTAGGGCGGAAGGCCACTGGCAAGTCTGATAGGCCCGTGGACCCTGAGTCGGGCCTGGAGGTTATACCCTCCATAGGAGAGTCCGTTTGCTCACGGCTCTCCCAGGCCGAGATTTTATTACAAAGAATGCTCGACAGGGACCAGCTCCGTGAGGAGGAGTGGTGCCCAAGCCAAGGCTGTGGGAGAGCCTGTGCCAGGGCTGCAGGAATATCCTGCCTGTGAGGAGGATGTTCCATCAGTGCAGTTCGCTGACACTGATTCTATGGTGGGGGAGAGCAGTAAAGGAGTTCAGTTGGTAATTCCGAATATTGCTGAAAAATTTGCTGTGCCTAGAGAGGCAGGAGAGGCGATTGAAACAGAATTGAACAAAACAGCAGGCGATTGAAACAGCAATTCAGTATATGCTCTCCCACC
Organism: Okamejei kenojei; assembly: GCA_035221665.1. Taxonomy (NCBI): domain Eukaryota; kingdom Metazoa; phylum Chordata; class Chondrichthyes; order Rajiformes; family Rajidae; genus Okamejei; species Okamejei kenojei. Next base: position 61,234,614 of record CM069142.1, read on the forward strand.
AGTTACAGGATCTAGCTATGGATGAAGCAGCAAAAAACTATGAAGCTCCTGTTAATTGTGATCTCCTGAAGGTACCGGTGGTTAATCACCAAATTTGGTCACAGATGGGTATGCCAGCTAGAGCCCAGGAGATGAAATTCCAAAAAGTGCTTAAACTGGTGTCGGGCAGGTGTCACGGCTGTTGTAAAAGTTATTGATACAGCGAATATGTTTGAAGCACACCAGGATGCACTTGGATTTTTGTGTAGTGCATTTTTTGAAATTAACAATATCAGGAGGGCTGCTATTAGGCCAGTGATTAATCCTAACTTGGCGAGTTTGTGCAAACAGACTAGTGTACCGCCACAAAATCTGCTGTTTGGAGGTAATCTTGCAAAAAGGGTAAAAGACTGTCATGAAGATGTTAAAACCATGGCCCTCATTAAGCCGGCTGGCAAACAAGGCAAAAGCTTTGTTCCTTATCGGAAAGGCACTAGTGTGGATGCAGGAGAAGGAACCAGCCGTTCAGGTCTTCAATATCGGAACTGGCAGGCTGCCACCGGTATGAAGGGGAAGGTGCCTTTCTCTACAAGAGGTCGTGGACAACAAGGTCAGCAAGGAGAGATGCAGGTAAGGAATATACCGTTTGCAGACAATGAATTAACTAATTGATGAATTAATGAAATTGGGGGAAGGTTAAAATTGTTTCTCAAACAATGGCAGGAGTTGACATCAGATTCATTTATACTTGGCAGTATTAAAGGGGTGAAAATTGAATTTTACTCTAATGACAGTCCACCTAATCAACATGTTCCTAGTCGGAAACTTATATTTTCAGATGAAGAAAATGTGCTTATTCAAGCAGAGATTCAGTCATTATATAAGAAAGGGGTAATTGAGACTTCAGGCTATCAAAGTTGACAATTTATGTCAAGTATATTTCCCAGATCTAAAAAGACTGGGGGATGTAGAATTATTCTGGATTTAACGAGTTTGAACAAATTTGTTTGTTACTAGCATTTTAAAATGGAAACATTTACCACGGCCAAACATCTAGTTTCCAAAGGGTGTTATATGGCAAGCATTGATTTCAAGGATGTGTATTACTCAGTGTCTATTCATGGTGATGATAGAAGATATTTGAAATTTATTTGGATGACTCAGTTGTGGCAATTCAAGGCATTGCCTAATGGATTAACTTCAGCTCCTAGACTATTTACTAAATTGGTAAAACCTGTGTTAGCATTATTCAGAGCTCAGGGGCATGTGGTAATGGCCTATTTAGATGATATTCTGATTGTTGGAAAGACTCATGCTGAAGCTCAGTCATCTGTTTCAGTTGTTAAATTCACTTTTGAACAATTGGGGTTTGTTGTTCATTATTTGTTCATTACTGTAAATTATCACCAGTCCAAATCATTGATTATTTGGGATTTACCATAAATTCAAATCACATGTTGGTAACTTTGCCCAGGGATAAATTGGATCAGTTAATTGAGGACTGTGTTAATCTCCTTGGAGAACAACAACCTTCAATTAGACAAGTAGCCAGATTGATTGGGAAGTTTGTTGCAGCATTTCCAGCTGTGCAGTATGGTCCTCTACATTATCAACAATTACAACGATTAAAGGAACAGGCACTGAGAATACAAAGGGGCCATTTTGATAGGCCTATGCAGTTGTCAGTTGGGGCAATTTCTGACTTACAATGGTGGATAGTAAATGTTTCAAAAAGTTTTAGGAAGGCTTTGGTGGAACCACCGTCACTGATATTACAGACTGATGTAAGTGCACTGGGTTGGGGTGCAACAGATATGTCTTCTAGTTGTGGAGGCAGATGGAATGTTGATGAGACATCCCTTCTTCAATTAAGAGGGATTAATTATTTAGAGTTGTTGGGAACCTGGTAAGGGCTTAAAGCTTATTGTTCTACCAGGAAGGACTTGCATGTGCAGGTTCAGATTGACAACACCACAGCAGTGGCATATGTAAATCACATGGGTGGAGTCAAGTCACAGTCTTGTGATAGACTGGCTAACCAGATTTGGAGCTGGTGTATTGACCAAAATATCTGGCTTTCAGCAATTTATTTGCCAGGAAGATTCAACACTGTAGCTGACACAAGATGACAACATAGAATGGATGTTAACTCAAGATGTATTTAATCAAGTGATTGTTCAGTATGGAATGCCAGATATTGACTTGTTTGCATCAAGATTAAATCATCAGTTTCCCCAGTTATGCATTGGTGCAGCAGCGGTGGATGCTTTCTCGCTGCATTGGGTTTGTGTATGCATTTCCTCCATTTTGTCTCATCAGCAGGTGTTTGCAAAATATCACGCAGGACCTACACAAGCATGGTTTCCTCTTGTATTACAAATGGCTAGGGAGCCTCACATGAGTATTCCCAAGAATAAAAATCTACTGGTGAATCCAGTAACTGGGGATCAACATCCTTTACATGATTGTATTGATCTGTTGATTTGCAGATTTTAAGGAGGCCATACCTGGGGAGAGGACTGTCTGATCGTACTGTGGATGTTCTCACGTCGGGCTGCAGGGATCACAGACGTATTGGAGTTTTTGTCAACTCTTTATTTCGACCAAAAATTAAGTTACAGTGCGATCAATTCAGCCAGAAGTGCTCTGTCTTCTTATTTACCCATGAATTCAGAATTGCATACAGTAGGGACACATCCGTTAGTTTCTCGATTCATGAAGGGAGTTTTCAATTCTAATCCTCCTAAACCCAGGTATGCCGGTATTTGGAATGTGAGTGAAGTTCTTATGCTTCTTCACCAGTGGGCTCCGGTTACAAGCCTATCTATAGCCAAATTAACTATGAAGGTGGTCATGCTTATGGCGTGGTTTCAGCCCAATGTGTACAAACATTGCAAAAGCTTTGGCTAGATAGAATGCATGTGTCGGCAGATACCATTATATTTTATGTCTATGATTTGCTTAAACATAGTAGAAGAGGCATGACAGGATGTAAGATTGTGTTTTCAGCATACCCCACAGATGATTGCTTGTGTGTAGTCTCACATTTATCTCGTTACATTGAGGTCACTAAAGCTCTAAGAGGAACAGAGTCTGCATTATTTATTAGTCACAAAAAACCACACAGTAAGGTGTCGGTGCAAACAATTTCAAGGTGGCTAAAGCAGGTCCTGGCAAGTGCTGGAATTGATACTGATAAATTCAAATCTCGTTCCACCAGGGCGGCATCAACTTCCGCGGCAAGGGCGATGGACTTGCCAATAGACCATGTCCTCGCGGCCGCAGGATGGTCCAGTGAGCTGACCTTTCAAAGGTTTTATCACAAGCCGATTTCAAGGCTGGGGGTCTTTGCTGACTCTGTTTTGAGTTCTGTTATAGTTTCCCCCTGAGTTAGAGGGGTTGTTATGATTTTGTTTGTAAATAAACTTGATTATTGATTGTTAACGACTTTTGAGTCAATCGATGCAGTGTGTACGCCGGATTTGGGTCTGCGGCGTGAAATCACAGTGCTTTGAAGTCTTCACGTAGTCACTCACGTGACTCTGAAGTAAAATAGTAAGATTAAATGAGAACTTACCAGTTTGAAGTTTGATCTTTATTTTATGAGGAGTCGAGTTGAGGGACTACGTGCCCTCCGCTCCCACCCTCATAGATCTCAGCTGGTAGTTCTAGTTTTTGTTATCTTACCATTATACTTCAGTCATTATTATCTGTGAATTCACTCCGCTGCTTTGAAGATTGACGCACCAACAGCTGTACGGGGGTTCTTCACGTAGTCCCTCAACTCGACTCCTCATAAAATAAAGATCAAACTTCAAACTGGTAAGCTCTCGTTTAATCTTACTATTCTCTGCCACAGAAGGTAGTTGAGGCCAGTTCATTGGCTATATTTAAGAGGGAGTTAGATGTGGCCCTTGTGGCTAAGGGGATCAGGGGGTATGGAGAGAAGGCAGGTACAGGATACTGAGTTGGATGATCAGCCATGATCATATTGAATGGCGGTGCAGTGCAGGCTCGAAGGGTGGAATGGTCTACTCCTGCACCTATTTTCTATGTTTTTTATGTTTCTATGTCAGGTAGCATCTCTGGAGAACATGGAATGGGTGACATGGGCCCTGAACGGTTGAGTTTAGCTTAGTTTAGTTATGGGATACAGCCGGAAACAGGCCCTTCGAACAGCGATCCCCATACGCTATCCTACACACTAGGGTGGAATTACAATCTTTTACCAAAGCCAATTAATCTATAAACCTGTACGTCTTTAGAGTGTGGGATGAAACCAGAGGACCTGGAGAAAACTCACACGGTCACGGGGAGAATGTACAAAACTCCGTACAGACAGCAGCCCTAGTAAGGATCGAACCTGGGTCCCTGGCGCATTATGGCAGCAACTCTACCACTGGGCCACCTTGCCGCCCAAGCTGAGCTATTCCAGCACTTTGTGTCCTTTCCTGGATAACTTTTTTTTGAAACTATAAAGTGCGATAAAAAATTTTTTTAATGTATAGCAACGTACAGCAAATATAGATCAGTTCCCAATTAGTTATGTGCCATCACTAACTAAGTAAACCTCTTAACATTGCATATAATTGGCTAAGATGTCATATTCTGCAGCGATAAGCGGCGGGGCTGATCCCATTGGAAGTGTCCGCCTGCACTTTGTCTCTCTGCTCAGATGTCTCACGCTCTTCATCTCCTCAGCAAAGGCTCTGCGTCACGTGGCAGCAACAAAATATGAAAATACACGCAGCAGGAAATCCCACTGAAGGACGGTAATTATGTGGAAGTGGCTTTCAAGGCTGCAAAACATCATGCGGTTCAGCTGCCATTTGCCGACCACTGAGATTTGCTTTGCCTGGAGAATTGTGAGATTTCTGTGAATCTTCCATCCCAAACGCGATATGTTTACACAACCAAGGTGGGATCTCCGCGATCTGATGCACTTCAAAGAAAAGATTTAGACTGGCTGCCGGTAGAAATAGTGAATAATCAACAAAACTATGACCGTGTTGAAATCATTTCCTGTACTTTGTGTCCGGCACTTATAAATAGAACTAATTTTGTATGAGCATTGAGTTGGTTCCCAGGTGACCTGGCATGGATGCCTGCAAGACATCTGTACCGTCTAATTTGATGACCAAACTTTGATTGGGTCATTAATTTAATCAAAACTAAAGGTAGCTATAACACAGCCCATTCTTCCCTCCTAATACCTGTTAGGAAATCACAATCAATTTGAGGGCAATTTTCCCTAGCTGTGCATGCCACCAGTGAGGCTCTATGCAAAATGCAAAAGCCTGAAATGAATCTAACCACTTTAGAACATTAGATCACTTCTGCTCGGTGGCTCAGTGGTAGAGTTGCTGCCATTACAGCGCCAGAGCCCCGGGTTCGATCCTGACTACAGGTGCTGTCTTTATGGAATTTACACGTTCTCCCCGTGACCTGCGTGGCTTTTCTCCAGGAGCTCCGGTTTCCTCCCACACTCCAAAGACGTACAGGTTTGTAGGTTAATGACTTGGTAAAATTCTAAAAAAAAACCCTAGTGTGTGTGGGATAGCATTAGTGTGCGGGGATCACTGGTCGGTGCAGACTTGGTGGCCCGAAGGGCCTGTTTCCGTGCTGTATGTCTAAATTAAACTAAAACTAAACATTGTACATGTAGTTCTCTACGTGGGGAGATTTTTCACGACTCAAAAGTGGTGACCAAATGAAGCAAAGGCCACAATCTTCATCAGAGCTGGTTTCATCGTCTTTCAGAATCAGATTCAGCTTGGAAGAGAGAGAGCTGGAAAATTGCATGAGTAAGCAGCATTTCAAGACACGCTAGAACATCCTTGGGGACTTGGGATGAGAATATCCACATATATATATTTTCTCTTCTCGTGCTCATTTCCTGGATATTGAAGCCAGGAAGATGACTGAAAGACCAGTCGGTTGGTTGACTGGTTGCAACACCATGAGGTACCCTCCTCTTTTTCCCATGGCTTAAAAGAGTACGACTACACCTGCCTTTGACAGGCTTCATCTCCATCACACAAACCAACCCCTCTTCCGTTGAAGATAGACTCAAAAAGCTGGAGTATCCCAGCGGGCCACGCAGCATCTCGGGAGAAACGGAATAGGTGACGTTTCGGGTCGAGACGCTTCTTCAGTCCCCTTTGACTCCTCCCACGAGCTCAACCACAGAACCAGACAATTTCCTTCTAATAACACTCTCCGCCACCTAATGGAGCTGGTCCTCACTCTCAACAATCTCTCCTTCGACTCCTCCCACTTAAGACCCACCAGGAGGGTCTTAAAGCCCTCAGTTTCTTCCTCAACTGCAGAACCAGCCAATTTCCCTCTCCTATCTCTCTCCTCAGCTTAGCGGAGCTGGTCATCACTCTCAACAGCTTCTCCTTCGACACCTCCCACTTTAGAGCGAAATCTACTCCCTTTCATTGACTCCTCGGCAAGGCCAGCAGCATAATCAATGACGAGTTGCACCCTGGCCGCTCCCTCTTCTCCCCTCTCCCATCAGGCGAGAGATATAGAAGTATGCAAACGCAAAAATCCAGATTCAGGAACAGTTTCTTCCCAGCTGTTTTCAGGAAACTAAACCATCCTACCAACAACTAGAGAGCAGTCTTGAACTACTAATTACATCGGACCATCTTTGATCGACTTCACTGGACTGTATCTTGCACTAAAGGTTATTCACATGAGTCCCTTTATCATGTATCTGTACACTGTGGATGGGCTCAACTGTAATCATGTATTGTCTTTCACCAGACTGGCTAACGCATAACAAGAGCTTTTTAATGTATCTCGGTACACGTGACAATAAACTAAACTCATAAACTCCTCCTTTGCTATGGAACAGGTTGTGGACTGCACAGAGAAAGACGATAAATAGTTATCTGTTTCTGAAGAAAATATAATTTCCATTCATTAACTTCAAGTAACCCCTGCATTCTCTCTCTTTCCATCCCTCCCCCACCCAAGTCGTACCAGCTTCAAAGTCATCTTATTGAGCCTCATTGTAAAACCCCTGTCCCACGGTACGAGCTCATTCCAAGAGCTCTCCCGAGTTTGCCCAGATTCAAACTCGGAAATTTACGGTAATGGCCACTCGTCGGTACTCGGGGCTCTCGTGGACATTTTTCAACATGTTGAAAAATCTTCACGAGTCTTCCAGTGTTTACCTGCCGTTAGCGAGTCTTCCCGAGTACCTGCCGTTAGTGGTACGAGCTGCTAAGAGACGCCCCTGAGCTCCGACGTACCCGATAGGTTCATTCTCCGTGCTTACCCCGAGTTTGATTTTTTTTTTTTAAACTCGGGACAGCTCTTGGAATGAACTCATACCGTGGGACAGGGCTTTTAGTCATTTTCACCTAGCCTACAGCTATCAATGGCCTGTTTCCTTTATCATCGTTACTTCTTTGCATATCTTTCATCCATTTCTCCCATATCTCTCTACATCTACAGTCTATGTCTCTTGTTTCCCTTTCCCCTGAGTCTGTCTGAAGAAGGGTCTCAACCCGAAACGTCACCCATTCCTTCTCTCCAGAGATGCTGCCTGTCCTGCTGAGTTACTCCAGCATTTTGTGTCTACCATAGAATAAAGAGCTGGTAGGCACGAATAGTGCCTACCAGCTGCTGTGTTAGCCTGAAACAATTTCATTTCTATTGAAATTAATTGTCACAGAGTGTAGTTGAAATTTTCAATGCTGGTAATCACCTGAGTGAGTTCAAAGTTAAATTGACGTGAACAAACTGAGGGTGGCACTGTGACTCAGCACACTGCCGGTCGGATTTTAGTTGGTCTGCTTCTGGTATTTTTCAAGTTGGCTACATTATTGATAAGAAACAGGAGCAGGTTAGAAAATAGGACATAGAACAGTACAGGAACAGGCCCTACCGTCTGCTATATGTGTACCAACCATGATGCCAATATCAATTATTCCCATCTGCCAACACATGTTATATATCCCACCAATCCCTGCAGTTAATGTACCTTTTAAATCCCTTCTAAATGTTGCTATCATATCTGCTTCCACAAGTCAATAGGCAATAGACAATAGGTCCAGGAGTAGGCCATTCGGCCCTTTGAGCCAGCACTGTGATCATGGCTGAGCAACCCCAATCAGTACCCCGTTCCTGCCTTCTCCCCATATCCCCTGACTCTGCTACCTTTAAGAGCCCTATCAGGTCTCCATTGGCTTTTGTGAAGGAAGGAACTGCAGATGCTAGTTTACACCGAAGAGAGACACAAAATGCTGGAGTAACTCAATGGGTCAGGCAGCGTCTCTGGAGAGCAGGAACAGCTGACGTTCCTTTTGCATTATGTTAAAGAAGGAACTGCAGATGCTGGAAAATCGAGGGTACACAAAATGCTGGAGAAACCCAGAGTGAAGAAGGGTTTCGGCCCGAAACGTTACCTATCTCCTTTGCTCCATAGATGCTGCTGTACCCGCTGAGCTTCTCCAGCATTTTGTATACCATCCTTTTGCATTAGTCTGAAGAAGGGCTTTGACCTGAAAAGTCACCTTTTCTTTTTCTCCACAGATGGTGCCTATCCCGCTGAGTTACACCAGCATTTTGTGTCTATCTTCAATTGACTCTAACCAATTTTGAGAGATGCGCCATAAAACAGCATTGAAAACATCCTGTCTGCCATCACAGCTTGGTTTTGGCAACACAAGAAATGGCAGAGTTGTGGACACAGCCCAGGACATCACGCAAACAAGCCTCTCCGCATATGTACACTTCATGTTGCTTCAGGAAAGCAGCCAACAAGGACTACTCACATCCTGATCACTCCCTATATTACCCTCTCCTGTCGGGCAGAAGATATAAACGCTTAAAATAACATTCCGTGTAGGAAGGAATTCCAGATGGTGGTTTAAACCAAAGATAGACACAAAGCTGGAGTAACTCAGCGGGACAGGCAGCATCGCTGGAGAGAAGGAATGGGTGACGTTTCGGGATCTAACCAGTCTGAAGACAAATGTTCCAACAGATACAAGGACAGGTTCTACCTTGTTGTTGTCAGATTCTTGAATGGGCCTCTAGTTTCCATCGGGAACGGTCCCCAATAAGCTGAGGACCGTTCCCGATCTGCCATTTTACCTCTTGGCGACACGAAGCACTTTTCTTTTATTGGTGCTTACTCTATAATTGTAACACAATGTCTGCATGGTACGATTGCATTCATGTATTGATCCTTTACCTTGATAGTACGCAAAATAAAGTTGTTCACTGTATCTCAGTACTCGTGACAATTATTAAGCAATTCCAATACCAATACCTCCTCTGGCAGCATCTTCCAGGCACCTAACACTCTGGGCAAAAAACCTGCTTCGTAAATCTGCTTTAGCCTCCTATAGTATTTGAACATTTCAAGCCTGGACAAAAGACATAGGTCATCTTCCCTATCTGTGCCTCACATAGGTTTATATCAGCGCCGTAGGTGGCTGCTATTTGTATACATTGTGTATGCAAGCAAAGAATCTCACTGTGCCTAGTCGCATGTGAGAAGAAAGTATTCCTATTCCTATACTTCTATCAGCCTCTTCCAGAGAAAAATGATTGTTGGGTAAATCCTTTGTTCGATGGAAATCTTGCATTCTTCCTCAAGGCTGCCAGATCGAGAAAACGTAAAAGAAAAATTATTTGGAAACAAATTGTCGCTGTGTCTCTTTGCAGGATATGGCAAACACTCTGTAACGGCAACCTCTGTTCAATAGTTATCACTTGGACCCAGAACCAAAAGATTTTTATCCTCGCAGATAGATGCAAAATGCTGGAGTGACTCCAGCGGGTCAGGCAGCATCTCTGGAGAAAATGTATAGGTGACATTTTGGGTCGAAACCCTTCTTCAGATTGAGAGACAGAGGAGAGGGAAACTAGTGGTATAAAAAGATGCCGAACCAATCGGAGCTGGCACCGATGACCAAAGAAAGGTGGAGCCCACAATGGTCCATTGTTGCCTGTGGAAGAGGTGTTAGCGAAGGGATGCATGGCTGAAAATGGCGGAACTGGCAGGACTACTAGGGTGGGGAAGGGTCGGAGAGAGAGGGAATGTAAGGGTTACTTGAAATGAGAGAAATCAATATTCATACCGCTGGATTGTAACGTGCCCAAGCAAAATATGCGGTGCTGTTCCTCCAATTTGCGTGTGGCCTCCTCTGACAGTGGAGGAGGCCCAGGACAGAAAGGGGAGTTAAATGTTTGGCAAATGGATTATAACCTCAATGGCTACATAACCCTAATCTTGACACCTTGTAATTCTTGTAACCTTTGCTGTGTTGTGGTAGGTGTTATCTTTATGGGCCTGTCCCACTTGTGCAACTTTTACGGTGACTGCCAGCACCCGTCATAGGTCGTGGCAGGTCGCCACTGTGTGTCTGGTAGACTCACAGTGGTGGATGTTAAACTGTGTTAACTGTGTGTTTTGTTATTTTATTCCATGTTATGACTGCAAGGTAAATAATTTCGTTCAGACTGAAATATCTGAATGACAATAAAGGATACTTTACTTTTTACTTTAAATGTATTCGATTATTTACATCAATAATATTTACAAATCAAACCATGCCAACTCACCCACCACCATAATACAGAAATCACAAAATATTCTTAATACTAAATATTGAATAACTATATTACAATCCTGGTCTAGGATGCATTCAACCCCCCCACATTGCCCAGCGGTCCTGGACACCGCGTGTTCCTTTTGAAGGGACTCGCTAGCACAGACATAACCCCAGAAAAGGGGAAGGCAGTCGGCTTGGCAGGAGCTCACTTCCGCCTATTTTCCATCAAGGGATATGGGGTGTACTGATTTTGGATAATCAGCCATGGTCATATTGAATTTGTCTTGAAGAGCCAAATAGACAATAGACTATAAGTGCAGGAGTAGGCCATCTGCCCTTCGAGCCAGCACCACCATTCAATGTGATCATGGCTGATCATCCACAATCAGTTCCTGCCTTCTCCCCATATCCCCTGACTCCGCTATCTTCAAGAGCTCTATCTATCTCTCTCTTGAAAGCATCCAGAGAATTGGCCTCCACTGCCTTCTTTACTCAGAGGGTGGTGGCTGTGTGGAACGAGCTTCCAGCAGAAGTGGTGGAGGCAGGATCGATTTTAACATTTAAAAGTAAAGTGGATAGGTATATGGATGGAAAGGGAATGGAGGGGTATGGTCTGAGTGCAGGTAGATGGGACTAGGGGAAAACAAATGGTCGGCATGGACTGGAAGGGCCGAGAGGGCCTGTTTCCGTGCTGTAATTGTTATATGGTTATATGGTTATATTTACAACCCTCTGTGTGAAAAAGTGTTTGCTCATCTCTGTTCTGAATGGCTTACACCTTATTCTTAAACTGTGGCCCCTGGTTCTGGAATCCCCCAACATCGGGAACATGTTTCCTGCGTCTAGCCTATCCAAATTAAGATTATTAATAATCTTATATGTTTCCATAAGATCCCCTCTCAAATATGGGGAGAAGGCAGGAACGGGGTACTGATTGGGGATGATCCGCCATGATGGCGGTGCTGGCTCGAAGGGCTGGATGGCCTACTCCTGCACCTGTTGTCTTTTGTCTATGGTCATCCTTCTAAATTCCAGAGTATACAAACCCAGCCGCTCCATCCTATCAACATATGACATCCCGGGAATTAACCTCATGAACCTAGCACTACCTCAGTAGCAAGAATGTCCTTCGTCAAATTTGGAGACCAAAACGGCGCACAATACTCCAGGTGTGGTCTCACTAGGGCCCTGTACAACTGCAGAAGGACATCTTTGCCTGCTCCTGCTCTTATTTTATATGTTTCTATGTTTCTCAGCTTTGCGTTAGCGATACCACATCTGGTGCTCACTGAAAATCCATAGCTCTACATAATGCCTGACCCACAGTCCACCGTGAGCTACCACTGCCCAGCAACATCAGGCAAGGGGTATAATAGTGTGAAAACGCACACATCCCCATTCGGGGATATGCTCATTTGCTGTTTTATGAGATATTGATGGTAGCAAATTAGAGGCAAAATTCATCGACGGCTATAATTACTTCAAAATCATTAACTTGGTGCAAAATTCTGTTGAAATACCTTGTGAAAATGGTGCCATTTATATGGAGGCTATTCATTTTTTTTATTCTGTTGGTGATTAGTTAACATGATGCCAATAAATGGAAGCACTGTGTGAATTTACAGCCTATGTTATGGGCAAAAGGGACATGATTAGTGATTCCATTGACTTGGTTTTGCGGAGGATTTATGAACCTTTTTAATTGCTTCAGTTTACGGAAAGCATTGTAGACATCTGGTGGTGACATATGGACATATTTACTGCTGAGCTATATTTGATGGGATGTGCATGCATTTTATGCCAATGAATGGTCCTGACCCACTGTACATTTTGTTTGCCAGCTCTTTCTGTTGCCTCACTATATTTTCATGCAAGTTCCTCTTTTAAGCCTACTACCAAAGATTAATTAAGAATCTTTCTGAGCAGCAACAGTGGGCAGCTGTATTGTTGCTGCCTTACATCGCTCGCAGCGCCAGAGACCACGGTTCCATCCCGACTACGGGCGCTGTCTGTACGGAGTTTGTACGTTCTCCCCGTGACCAGCGTGGGTTTTCTCCAAGATCTTCGGTTTTCTCCCACACACTTAAGACGTACAGGTTTGTAGGTTAATTGGCTTGGTATAATGTAAATTGACCCTAGTGTGTAGGATAATGTTATTGTGCAGGGATCGTTGGTCAGTGTAGACTTGGTGGGCCCATTTCCATGCTGTAACTCTAAACTAAACTAAACACCATGCTTTTATGATTTCAAAATATATTGTTATAAAGGACAGAAGCAGCGCAGCTAAACTGAGTCCATTATCACGTTACCATTATATTTAAGTTACGCATCATGAAAAGTCTAGAGGTTCCATTTCCCATGTGCTTCATGAGTTATACCCAGATGTTTCTATTTCCTTATGACATAGACACAATGGGTGAGTGAGTGGCCATTAAATGTGGAAAATTCAATGTCCGTACCATTGGGTTGTAAGCTACCTTTGCAGAATGTAAGGTGCTGTTCTTCCAGTTTTCTTGCTCCCTCACAGAGGGTGGTGTGTATAAGGAACGAGCTGCAAGAGGAGGTAGTTGAGGCACATTTAAAAGACATTTGGGCAACTACATGGATAAGAAAGGTTTGGAGGGATATGGGCCAAAGGCAGGCAGGCAGGTGGGACTAGTGCAGATGGGGCATTGATTGGCAAGTTGGGCCGAAGGGCCTATTTTCGTGCTGTATGAATTTATGATTCTAAGATGTGGGTCCATGTTTTCTAGGGTGTGGCAATTAATCTTTATGTTGGAGGTCAGCTTGATGGGGCCCTTGATCTTGCAGATAGAACATAGTACATAGAACATGGAACAATAAAACACAATAACAGGCAATTCAACCCACAATATCCATGCCGAACAATGCTAAGATCAATTCTTACCTATAATCCATATTCCTCTATTCCCTGCATAACCATGTACCTATCCAAAAGTGAAATGCTGATGCTGCATCCCATTTAGAAATGCAACACTCCGTGGTGTAAAAATGAAACACGCATTTCTCTATTTGCATGGATATTTCATTTCAAATTGCTGCACAATATCTTATGGTGGTGAGAATGTGGAATTCGCTTTAACATGGAGTGGTTGAGGCAAAGAACATTGGATTTAAGGAGAGGTTAGATATGGTTGACGATGAAAGGAAGACAAGAATGTATTAATATGTTTTGATAATGTAAGGGATGAAAAGGGTTGCATGGAGAACAAAATGGACCAGCATTGTAAATCTCCGCCATCCTAAAATTATAACTGCGGTTCAGCAAAAATGTGCACCTCCAGCAATCCATGAACTTCCTGACTTTGAACAAAATCTGACTGCAAGGCATTAGCACATGCTATTCCTAGAAACTAAGAGGGCTGCATGGTGGCACAGTCATGGAGTCGGTGCCTTACAGACCCGACTCCACCGCTCACAGCGCCAGAGACCCGAGTTCTATCCCAACTGCACTTTGTGTCTGTATGGAGTTTGCACGTTATCCCTGTGACCACATGCCTTTTCTCCGAATGCTCCAGTTTCCTCCCACACTCCAAGGACGTACAGGTTTGTAGGTTAATTGTAAACTGTCCCTAGTGTGAAGGATAGCGCTGGTGTACGGGGCGATCGCTGGTTGGCGGGGGCGCGGTGGGCCGAAAGGCATGTTGCCGCCATCTTTCTATAAAGTCTAACTACAGTGCACCCATTTCTCCGCATCAATCCTGCCCAATGAGTTAGCATCACATCTAGATCCCACCTTTATAGCTAAGCATTCCTTCAGTCTGTACATATGCTCACTCTTTTCCATCCCAATGCAAGTGTTATTTATGTTTATGTCCATCTGCCACCCTTCAGTCCACCTGCTCAAGTGATTGGGACCAGGTTGATGCTGATCATGCAGACTTCCAGCACAGGTGGTGGGCCTTCCCGACCATTCCTCCTGTGCCAGAATGTTTTCTGTTTGTCAGCGAGATTGTATGGTGATTATATTGCAAGGTTTAAAGTGACGGGCCTGGCTTTTGAAAGATTCTACTTTTCAGAGGTTGCCTGATGTACATTTGGTAAACTGATGGGCAAACTCCTTTCTTGGGCAATGTATTACGAGAAGCATCTTGGTCAGGTTCACGTGCCCATGGTCACATTCCACTGCCCCTGGATGCACAATTTCCCACTGGTTGAGAAGATGGCTGCTGTTTTTTTTTTTTAATTAAATTTTTTTTTTAGGGATATAGCACGGAAACAGGCTCTTTGGCCCACAGAGTCCACGACGACCAGTGTTCCCCACACATTAAATGTAGTCTACACACACTAGGGGCAATTTTTTTACATTTGCACCAAGTCAATTAACCTATAAACCTGTACGTTTATGGAATGAGGGAGGAAACCGGAGAAAACCCACACAGGTCACGGGGAGAACAGACAAACTCCATAGAGACAGCACCCATAGTCAGGATTGTACCCTGACACTGTAAGGCAGCAGCTCTAACGCTTCACCACCATACCCCTGTTCCATGCACTTCTTGGTATCTTGTACCCACGACATTCTTGAAGTGCTGATGTTTTTTCTGGGAAATCATAATTTCTTCTCCATATCCCAGAGATTTGCTGTGTCATTCTTCCAGAAAATTGCATGCATTCAGATAAAGTGCATTCAACTTTGTCTTGCTTTAACCATTTCCCGTTCTCTGACTTCAGTTGGAGCATTATGCTAATGCTTCTTGTAACACTGGTTATCATTCCCCATGTTGCTACCTTGCACAATCTCCCTGTACTAGGGAGATCCCCTTCTCCCTGTCTTATTGTTCACACAGATTGCAACATCGTATACATGTTGAACAAATGCAGAGGAGGATGTTGTTGGGTATTTTCCTTCAACACTGAACGCCTATTGCCTCCACAGATGCTGCTTGACCCACTGTGTGAAGGTTAGTTTAGAGAAACAGTGCAGAAACAGGCCCTTCAGCCCACCGTGTCCGCACAGACCCCCCGCACAATAACACTACCCAACCAGGGACAATTTTACATTTTATACCAAGCCAATTAACCTACAAACCTGTACATCTTTAGATTGTGGGGGGAACCCGGAGCACCCGGAGAAAACCCACGTGGTCACGGGGAGAACGTACAAAAACTCTGTGCAGACAAGCACCCGTAGTCAGGATTGAACCCGGGTCTCTGGCGCTGTAAGGCAGTAGCCTACCGCTGCGCCACCGTGCTGTGTTCTACCAGCATTCTGTTGTGTTCCAGATTCCAGCAAATGCAGCCTCTTTTGTCCTCGTCTCCTCAAAGCTAGCTCCAAACCCTCCTGAAAAAGTATCCAGGTAATATATTAATTCCCCAATGTATCAACGTTTCTGAATTCCAGGTTCCTGCTCATCAATTTGGAGCTGGGATTCCTGAAGATGCAGACACTGACTGCTGGTAAAGTTGTACTTGATTGCAATGACTTCCATCAAATCCCACCTTCACAACCAGAGCTGAACAAAATACACACTTAGACATGCAATCTCTATACTAGAATATTTATTTAATGTAATCAATTAATTTAATTTTATCACAATCACTCTTCCCTCACCAAAGTTCCTTGCTAGTTGAACTCTACATTCAGTGGGCAATGTACTAGCTGAATGTACATACTGTGCATTCAGCTAGTCCCACAGATTTTAATTCTCAGGTGACAAAATAAGGCAGTTGACTTAATTAATCAGTTCTAACTTGTTACCCAATTCCCTGAGCTACTGTAAGTTAAGAGTATAGGAAGGAACTGCAGATGCTGGTTTAAACCGAAGATAAACACTAAACGTTATAGTAACTCAGACTGACGAAGGTTCTCGACCCGAAACGTCACCCATTCCTTCTCTCCAGAGATGCTGCCTGTCCCGCTGAGTTACACCAGCTTGTTGTGTCTATGTAGAAGATAACAGTGGTCTGAGTGGGCTTTTTTTATTCATGGGATCAGGGATGAAATGTTTGTTGGGGGTCACGCCGTACACTATCACTATCCTACACGAGGGACAATTTACAATCATTACTGAACCCAATTAACCTACAAACCTGTACGCCTTTGAAGTGTGGGCGGAAACTAGAGCACCTGGAGGAAACCCATGCGCACGGGGGGGGGGAACGGACAAACTTCATACAGACAGCACCCGTAGTCAGGATCGAACCCGGGTGTCTGGCGCTGTGAGGCAGCAACTCTACCGCTGCGCCACCGTGCTGTGATCATGTCTCTGAAAGCACAATTGTTTATGTGTTGAGTTGTCTCCATTCAATAGCTGAACTTGTTTATCTGAGATATCGCTGATTTGGAATTAAATTTGTGAACAAATATATCATGCCTGAACCTTTGTTGTGTATCGGGACTGTGTAAGCAGATGACTGTGGTCTCAATGTTGGCACGAGAATCGTTGCTACCCTGTCACATGATATAATCTCATGTTAGGAGCTTTAGGAAAATAATGATTTTTTTTCCCAAGATCTTATTCATTGGGAAAGCATTCTCGACGGTGGCACACACTTTAATTGATTGAAAGATACAGCATGGAAACAGCCCCTTCGGCCCACTGAGTCCATGCTGACCATTGGTCACCTGTTCATACTATTTCTATGTTATCCCACTCTCACATTCTCTCCCTGCATATAGGGACAATTTATAGAGGCCAACAAATATGGTTTGGTTTATTATTGTCATGTGTCCCAAGGTGCAGTGAAAAGCTTTTGTTTGCATGCTATCCAGTCAAAGAAAAGATTACACGTGATTACAATCAGGTTGTCCACAATGCACAGAACTAGGATAAAGGGTACAATATTAAGAACAAGATAAAAAATTGAAGTCCGATAAAGTCTGATTAAAGTTTGTTCACAGGTCTCCAGTGAGGTAGATGGGGGAGTGGTCAGGACTGCAATCCAGCTGATGAGAGGACAGTTCAGTTGTATGCTAACTTCTGGGCAAGAAACTGTTCGCAAATCTGAACGGATGCGTTTTCAAACTTCTGTACCTCTTGCCTGAGGAGGATGCTATGAGAATGCAGGGTGACGGACAGTTGGGGGAGTGGGCAGATGCATGGCAGATGCAGTTTAATATGGATAAATGTGAGGTTATCCATTTTGGTAGCAAAAACAGGAAGGAAGATTATTATCTAAATGGTGTCAAGTTGGGAAAAGGGGAAGTACAACGGGATCTGGGGGGTCCTTGTTCATCAGTCAATGAAAGTAAGCATGCAGGTACAGCAGGCAGTGAAGAAAGCGAATGGCATGTTGGCCTTCATAACAAGAGGAGTTGAGTATAGGAGCAAAGAGGTCCTTGTACAGTTGTACAGGACCCTAGTGAGACCACACCTGGAGTATTGTGTGCAGTTTTGGTCTCCAAATTGGAGGAAGGATATTCTTGCTATTGAGGGAGTGCAGCGTAAGTTCACATGATTAATTCCCAGGATGGCGGGACTGTCATATGCTGAGAGAATGGGGCAGCTGGGCTTGTATTCTCTGGAATTTAGAAGGATGGGAGGGGATATTATTGAAACATGTAAGATTATTAAGGGTTTGGACACGCTAGTGGCAGGAAACATGTTCCCGATGTTGGGGGAGTCCAGAACCAGGGGCCACAGTTTAAGAATAAGGGGTAAGCCATTTAGAACGGAGATGAGGAAACACTTTTTCACACACAGAGAGTTTTGAGTCTGTGGATTTATCTGCCTCAGGGGCGGTGGAGGCCGGTTCTCTGGATGCTTTCAAGAGAGAGCTAAGTAGGGCTCTTGAAGATAGCGGAGTCAGGGGATATGGGGAGAAGGTAGGAAGGGGGTACTGATTATGGATGATCAGCCATGATCACATTGCATGGCGGTGCTGGCTTGAAGGGCCGAATGGCCTATTCCTGCACCTATTGTCTAAAAGCTACCAAAGGACAACCTGAGGCTTTAAAATGTAACATCCATGATTTTCTTTTCAACTCCTTCTTTTCATCATATTTTATCCTGATTTTATTCTTTCCTTCACTGTATTCACACACTAATTTAAATCTCCTTTTCAGCTTTTGAGCTGATAACGTAACAGTACTTCAAACTGATTTAGCTAAGATAAAGATTGAGATTTAAAGGACGCTCCTTTAGGAAGGAGGAGAGGAGGAATTTCTTTAGTCAGCGGAATCTGTGGAATTCATTGCCACAGAAAGTTGTGGAGGCCATCAATGGATATTTTTAAGGCAGAGATTGATAGATTCTTGATTAGTACCGGTGTCAGGTGTTGTGGGGAGAAGGTGGGAGAAGGGGGTTGGGAGGGAGAGATAGATCAGTCAGGATTGAATAATGGAGTAGACTTGATGGGCCCAATGGCCTAATTCTGCTCCTGTCACTAATGAAAGCATCATTACTAGGCCTGTTGAGGTATTTCCAGCTTGTTGGTCAAGCAACTTGTCACACAAAAAAATGTGATTCAGAATCGTAAAAGACTAGTCCAATGGCACTCTCCATTGGATTCCCATTGGGCAGATATGGGACTGTTATGTAAACACTTGCATTCTGCAAAGATTAGGTCTAATTAAAATGTTTGGTTCAATTATACATGGGAGGTTTGCTTCCTTCACTCATATTAAGCCATTGCAATGCTTGGAATGAAAAGTCATCTGTGTTTAAATTCCCTTGAAATTTACAATGTACAATGCATGATTTGGAGTTGACTAAAGTCGTAAATCAGGCAAAGCAGTGAGTTTCCTCCAAATCCCAAAGCTCAAAGAAGGCATTATCTGATAATTTACATTGCTGTTTACCAAACTCAAAAAATACAATCAAATTTGTGAGGCATGACGTCCCACACACAAACCATGCAGACTATCCCTTGATTTTTCCTGAACAGAGCCCCAATCTCTCTCTTTATCCAGGGTTCCTTGCTCCTTCTTGCCGTTCCCTTCACTCCAACAGGGACTTGCAAACCCTGAACTCTCCCAGTGACCCTTTCAAAAGCATCCCACAAATATCTTACCCCAATCAACTTTTGCAAGTTTAGTGTAGTTTAGGAATACAGCGCGGAAACAGGTCCTTCGGCACACCGAGACAGCGCCGACCAGCGATCCCTGCACACTCGGACAATTTACAATCACGCCAAGCCCATTAAACCAACAGACCTATATGTCTATGGGAGTTAAGCTGGAGATAACCCAAAGAGGTCACGGGGGGAATGTACAAATTCCATACAGACAAGTACCCGTAATCGGCATTGAACCTGGGTCTCTGGCGCTGTAAGGCAGCAACTCTACTGCTAGGCCACCATGCCGTTCCAAGTTCTTGTCCAATGCCATCAAAGTTACCCTTGCCCCAACTTATAACTTAAACTTCAGGACGAGCCTCGTCCTTATCTATAATGATTTTAAAGTTAATAGAGGCTCACCAACAATTAGCTGCAATCGGGGTTAAGGGTGTGGGAATGGCGGAAGGATGCCTTATAACTCTTCATGAAAATGGCTTCTATGAGCAAATTATGTCTAAATAATTATAGATAAGGTCAAGGCTGGTTCTCAAGTTTGCTACAAATTGAGATCTCCGGAAATGATGTCCAAAATATGTGCAGATGGGTCCAATTTCCAGGCTGAAATATTCTAACTGCCAAAAGTATTTTAAAGCCCTGATACAATCCACACTTAGAATTGTTAATTAGCTGGGTGCGAGGCTGATTACCAGCCATTCACAATTAGCATGTTAAAAGGGCTGTTGCTCCATTACCTGGTAATTATTCCTCGGTATCTGTTGCAGGTTTAACGGGCAATCAGGGTGGCACATTGGCACCAGAGACCTGGATACAATCCTGACCTCGGGTGACATCCATGTGGAGCTTGCATGTTCTCTCTGTGACCATGTGAATTTCCTCCGAGTCCACTTGTTTCTATTCATGTCCAAAAGACGTGGGGGTCGGTGGGCTAATTGGCTGGTGTAAATTTCCCTTTGTGTGTGGGGAGTGGTAGACCAGCGATCGATCACCCTGTCTGTACATTAGTCCTACCCTACACACTAGGGACAATTTACAGAAGCCAATTAACCTAAAAGCCTACACGGCACTGGAATGTGGGAGGAAACCCACATGGTCACAGAGAGAACGTGCAAACTCCGTACGGACAGCACCCGTAGTCGGGATCGAACCCGGGTACAAGCTAATTCAAGAGTTCTCCCGAGTTTCTCCTGATTCAAACTCGGAGAATTACGGTAATAGCCGCTCGTAGGTACTCGGGGCTCTCGTGGCCATTTTTCAACATGTTGAAAAATCTTCACGAGCTTACCACGTTCCCCGAGTACCTGCCGTTAGCGTTACGAGCCGCTACGAGACGTCCCGTGCTCCGACGTACCCGCTACGTACATTCTACGTGCTGACCATGAGTCTGATTTTTTTTTCAAACTCGGGAGAAGTCTTGAATTACCTCTTACAGTGGGACAGGCCCTTAATCGCGCCAGCGTTCACTCTCACTTCTGGCAGCCATCTTAAAAGTAACAGATCACTCAAAAACACATTTTAACATGGACATCCAGCACAGTGACTCCTACACATTCCTCTGTGATGGAAGGCGAAATAAAGCTTAAGTCCTTCCTTTGCAATCCCTATTGTAATATTGACATCCATTACGCACAGCTTATTGGCTGATGCATCTCCTATGTTAAGTATCTCACATATGCAAAATTGTGTAACAGTTTGTAAAAGTACACTATGTTCGCGATGAATGAATATTTGAATTTAATAAAAATGTGTTCCAGTGCATTAAATAAAATATTTTGCGTTGTTGAATATCGAGGCCGTGAACTTGGGGAGACAATTGGAGGTTATGCAAAAGTATTTCTGTGCCTGAATGTTACCGGAACGATATCGTGAGTAACCAGGGAATGTGGCTGAACGAGGCTGTTCAAGTACTCGTGACATACCTGGATATATCTCTGAGGGAAAACATTGATAGTTATTGCAATTGGAATGGATCGATCAAAGGCATAGGTTCTTCCTGTTGCTAAACAAAAGTCTTTCGAAATGAAATACCATTTTCTGAGGATGGAGAAATATGCATGTTTACGAAAAGGTAGTTCTGACAAAGGGAACAGAGTATGAACTCCAGTCAGACTGGTTAAGGAACGAGTGGGTTTGGCTTGCCACATGCATGAATGACACTACGTAACTCCTGTTATTGTTGTCGCCACAGTTCTCTTCATTAGTGTCACCGATCCCACAAGCCAAGCGATTGATGCTTATTCACATCAGTAATACATGTTCCGATTGATGTGCAGTTTTACTTTATATCCTTCATTCTCAAATGACTCATCAACCCTTCCAGATGCAGCTACTCATTAAGTGAAAATTAACTGCAATTAAATATTATCCAGAATGTGGTTAATTATTAAGCTCCGAGCAGTTCTCCAACATCCACATTATTAATGTGTTATGCTCCATATCCCAAGTTCGGTATCATGAGCAACAGAAAAGACTTCAAAGTGGGCACTAACAGGCTTAATTGAAAAGAGGCATGATTAGTGGAAGAACTAACAAAGGCATAACACGGGTTATTAATAATAATAAGAATATAACATTAACTTAACAACCCAAATATCATATCTCCAGTTTACATCGTGAACTAAAGGAATACCACATTAAAAATCTTTAAGTATCACTGTAGTTTAGTTTAGTGCAGAGATACAGAGCAGAAACAGGCCCTTTGGCCCACCTAGTCCGCGCCGACCAGCGATCGCCGCACACTAGCACTATCCTACATGCCAAGGAAAATGTACAATTTTACCAAAGCCAATTAACCTACAAACAAGATATAAAAATATCTTGTGGGAGGAAACTGGAGCTCCCAGAAAAAACTCACGTGGTCACAGGGATAACGTTCAAACTCTGTACAGAACAGTACCCGTGGTCAGGATCGAACCAGGGTCCCTGACGCTGTAAGGCAGCAGCTTTACCACTGGGCCACCGTATCGCCCCATTTCTAAAGAGATCTTTATATCTATATTATCCATGTTATTTGGGGGTCACTTGCATTGCATATTCGAACATTCATTTGTAACATTACAAAATGAACTTCTGAACCATCCACTGGAAATTATTCACGCAACTCTAAGTTCTCAACCAGCAACTTAGTTAAACATCCCAACGTACTCCACATAGGCTTCACAATATATAAGATCTGAACAATGAGTAATGAATGCAGAGATATTAGAACATTACATATAGAACACTCGCCTGAAAAACCTCGAGCTGGATCGACTTAGCGATTAAACCGCGAGCCAGATCGACCGACCACACACACACACACACACACACACACACACACACACACACACACACACACACACACACACACACACACACACACACACACACACACACACACGCACGCGGGGGCCAGGGAAAGCGGGGGAGCACTGTCTGAAATTCACACCTACGATGAACAGGAAGGTAAAAGGTGGCTGGCACATAACAGTAAGTCCTTTATAGAGCGCGGAGAGGGGCGGGGTGGGGGGGGGAGGGGAGAGAAGGGGATAGAAGGGGGGAGAAGGAGTGGAGACACTTTGAAGAAGCTAGACAACTTTTAATAAAGTTTAGCGGGCATTTAACATTACCGGTCGGTTTACTTACCTTTTTTTTCTCAACGAGCTTTACTTTCGACTACCCTCGATTTCCTTCAACTACCCCCGATTACCTACGAAGAACATGCTGACCTACTACGACCTACCTCGACTAAACCCACGAGTAAATAAAATATCAATTTTTTCCATGGCGACCTTTTTTTACTCACGGGCATTTTTCAGCATGTTGAAAAACACGCCGCGACCTAGCTGAGGCCTCGAGTACACAGGGACTACTCTCGAGCATGAGGGAGAGTTACAAAGACCTCCTAGGACCTCATGTCGACCATGCTGCGAGTATGAGTCGAGGGCAAACTCTTCTGAACTCGCGGATTAGGTCGCCGCAGTGGGACAGCCCCTTTACCCTATTTATGCGCCTCATAATTTTATAAACTTCTATCAGGTCTCCCCTCAGCCTCCGACACTCCAGAGAAAATGTTCCAAGTTTGTCCAACTTCTCTTTATAGCTGATACTCTCTAATCCAGGCTGGTAAACCGCACCTGCACCCTCTCCAGAGCCTCCACATACTTCCTGTAATGAGCGAGCAGAACGACACACAACATGAAAAATAATTGTAAACCTGGCGGTACTTGGGGCTTCATTTTTGCAATTGATCTTGGTTGTAACCCCTTCTCATTGCTGCCTTGAAGACATGTGTGACTAGTGTGGTGGGGAACCCCACCCCCTCTCTACCTCATCACGTATTGTAGGTGCAACACGCGCTCCGTCGTGGCTTTGAGGAAGCTTCCACTGACTTCCACCTTCCCTGGAGCTCCTGCAGGCTGGTTTCAATCAATGCCAAAAGAAATAGGTGACGTTTTCGGGTTGAGACCCTCCTTCAAGAACCTTACTTTTGAAGAAATTCTCCTCCTCTCTCCGAAAAAGAAGAATGATCCCGACCCGAAAACATCACCTATTTTGAGTACAGGAGCAGGGAGGTTCTACTTCAGTTGTACAGGGTCTTGGTGAGACCACACCTGGAGTATTGCGTACAGTTTTGGTCTCCAAATCTGAGGAAGGACATTATTGCCATAGAGGGAGTGCAGAGAAGGTTCACCAGACTGATTCCTGGAATGTCAGGACTGTCTTATGAAGAAAGACTGGATAGACTCGGTTTATACTCTCTGGAATTTAGGAGATTGAGAGGGGATCTTATAGAAACTTACAAAATTCTTAAGGGGTTGGACAGGCTAGATGCAGGAAGATTGTTCCCGATGTTGGGGAAGTCCAGGACAAGGGGTCACAGCTTAAGGATAAGGGGGAAATCCTTTAAGACCGAGATGAGAAAGACTTTTTTCACACAGAGAGTGGTGAGTCTCTGGAACTCTCTGCCACAGAGGGTAGTTGAGGCCAGTTCATTGGCTATATTTAAGAGTGAGTTGGATGTGGCCCTTGTGGCTAAGGGGATCAGAGGGTATGGAGAGAAGGCAGGTACGGGATACTGAGTTGGATGATCAGCCATGATCATATTGAATGGCGGTGCAGGCTCGAAGGGCTGAATGGCCTACTCCTGCACCTAATTTCTATGTTTCTATGTTTCTATTCCTTTTCTCCAGAGATGCTGTCTGACCCGCTGAGTTACTCCAGCTTTTTTCATCCATCTTCGGTTTAAACCAGCATCTGCAGTTCCTTCCTACACATCCTGTCTGCTCCACTGCGAAATCTCCTCAAGTCATGCCTGCTTTGAAGAGGTTTTCCTCCTCTCTCCAAAAGAAGGGTCTCGACCCGAAAGGTCACCTATTCCTTTTTGTCCAGAGATGCTGCCTGACCTGCTGAGTTACTCCAGCACGTTGTGTCTATGTCAGGCTTCATTTGGTGCTGGCTGTTTATGAAATCAAAGTGTTCTGCAGGTTAGAGGTAGCTTGATTGATTGCCTATGACAGATTACCAGGTTGAACCATGCCTTCTACGGGTCGAGCTGACGTGATAACCACGCTTCCTGATTCCAGTGCAGACTCTGCATTGTGACACATCAAGATCCTGTTGCAAATACTCCAGTATATCCCAGCATGATCCTAAAGCTCATTTTCCAGTATAGCATAACCATGGTCCCCTTCCAACTACTCCAGAATGGCACATCATTGGCACTGGAACCATCCTAGCAACAACTACAGAGCAGTCCTGAGCTACTATCTACCTCATTGGACACCCCCGGACTATCTTTGGTCAGACTTTACCTTGCACTGAACGCTATTCACGATGTTCCGCCTATCATGCATCTGTGCACTGGATGGCTGGAATGTAGTCATGTACTGCGTTTCCGCAGACTGGTTAGCACATACCAAAGGCTTTTCACTGTACCTCAGTACACGTGACAATAAACTCGGTACATGTTACAATAAACTAAACTAAACCATGATTCCAGTGCACCTTCTCCAGTATGATCCACTCTGATCCCAAGGCACATTTTCTCATAGAAACATAGAAACATAGAAAATAGGTGCAGGAGCAGGCCAGTCGGCCCTTCGAGCCTGCACCGCCATTCAATATGATCATGGCTGATCATCCAACTCAGTATCCCGTACCTGCCTTCTCTCCATACCCCCTGATCCCTTTAGCCACAAGGGCCACATCTAACTCCCTCTTAAATATAGCCAATGAACTGTGGCAGAGAATTCCAGAGATTCACCACTCTCTGTGTGAAAAATGTTTTTCTCATCTCGGTCCTAAAAAACTTCCTCCTTATCCTTAAACTGTGACCCCTTGTTCTGGACTTCCCCAACATCGGGAACAATCCTCTTGCATCTAGCCTGTCCAACCCCTTAAGAATTTTGTACGTTTCTATAAGATCCCCCCTCAATCTTCTAAATTCTAGCGAGTACATGCCGAATCTATCCAGTCTTTCTTCATAGGAAAGTCTTGACATCCCAGGAATCAGTCTGGTGAACCTTCTCTGTACTCCCTCTATGGCGAGAATGTGTTTCCTCAGATTTGGAGACCAAAACTGTATGCAATACTCCAGGTGTGGTCTCACCAAGACTCTGTACAACTGTAATAGAACCTCCCTGCTCCTATACTCAAATCCTTTTGCTATGAATGCTAACATACCATTTGCTTTCTTCACTGCCTGCTGCACCTGCATGCCTACTTTCAATGACTGGTGTACCATGACACCCAGGTCTCGTTGCATCTCACCTTTTCCTAATTGGCCACCATTCAAATAATAGTCTACTTTCCTGTTTTTTGCCACCAAAGTGGATAACCTCACATTTATCCACATTATACTGCATCTGCCATGCATTTGCCCACTCACCCAACCTATCCAAGTCACCTTGCAGCCTCCTACCATCCTCCTCACAGCTAACACTTTCCCCAAGCTTCGTGTCATTCGCAAACTTGGAGATGTTGCATTCAATTCCCTCGTCCAAATCATGAATATATATTGTAAATATATCCCTGCCCTCTGCACCAGTCCTTGCATTTATCCACCTCACTCCATTCCTACTCTCACTGTCGCATGGCACAGGCAGTATCCCTGGAGAACATGGATGGGTGATGTTTACCCGTCTTAAGACTGATTATAGAGGGGGGGGGAATCTGGCAAGTGATGGGTGGATACAGGTGAGGGGATTTTTTGATAGACAGATGTTGGGCAAAGGCCAGAAATAACAATATTAAACGTGTGAGATACTGATATAAGAGTTGTAAATTGTGAAGCCAGAGGAAGGAATGTGAGTGGAAGGGGAGATGGAGGGGAGAAATAGATGCAAGTCCACAGTAGGCTCTAGGAAGGTAAGGGGGGGGGGGGGGGGGGGGGGGGGGGGGGGGGGGGGGAAAGAAATGGCAAGGGAGAAGAAGGGGGAGGTTTCGGTTAGTTACCATAAATTGGGGAATTCAATGTTCATACCGTTGGGTTGTAAGCTACCCAAGCAGAATATGTGGGAATGTCCTCCATTGCCTGTGGCAATGGAGGAGGCCCAGTACGGAAAGATCAGTGTGGCAATGGGAGGAGGAGTTAAAATGGTTAGTAGCTAGGAAATCCAGTAGGCCTTGGTGCACCATTACCTTATCCATATGAATATGACCTATTAATTAATATATGAACCAAGTATAGACACAAAATGCTGGGGTAACTCAACAGGTCAGGCAGCATCTCTGGAGAAAAAGGATAGGTGACGTTTCTGGTCGGGACTCTTCTACAGAAATGTCACGCGTCCTTTTTCTCCAGAGACCCTGCCTAACCCATTGAGTTATCTAGCACTTTGTGTCTATCTTCGGTATATACTAGCATCTGCAGTGCCTTTCCACATATCCGAACTAAGCAATTTGCTTTTCTTTCTTCGAGTTTAGCAATGGCAGTCAAAATATAGATGCATGAAATCTGAAATGTTAAAAAAAAAAGAGATACTTAGCAGGTCAGGCAGCATCTGTGGAAAGAGAAATTAGATTAGTGTTTTTCATCAATAATCTTTCATCACAAGAGCAAAGGCAGTGATATAAATAGCATTGTGGAAACATTTGGTATTTATGGACATTAAAACTGGCATTTTTCCACATACAAGTTATCTACTTGTATACGTCAGTTTCAACAAACCTCACATCAGCAGATCAAGGTGCAACATTTATTGTAACACTAGAGTTTGGAATGACATAAAAGCAACAGTAAAAAAAAATCACACTTGACAGGAATGCAGGGCAAGTGGTAAAGTGGCAGAAAGATTGTGATGAATAATTGGCCATAAAACTTACCAACTAAGAGAACAGCATCTATAAAATGAGTTGTGAATTTTGAAAGGCATGGACTTTGTGCAGTAGAGTTAATAAAAAAAATGTTGCGGTAGAATATTGACAGACCAGACTAAATGGAATCCAACCTGAAAGTATATAGAATTATGAGAGGCATAGAAAGGGTAGACAGTCAGAACCTTTCATCCAGAGTGGAAATGTCAAAGACGAGAAACCATTTTAAAGTGAAAGGGTCAAAGTTTAAAGATGTGCTGGGCAGATTTGTACACAGAGGGTGGTGGCTGCCAGGAATGAGCGGCCAGGAGTGCTGGTGGAGGCAGATACGATATTGATGTTTAAGAGGCTTTTAGGTAGATTCCTAGATATATAGGGAATGGAGGGATATGGATCATGTGCATGCGAATGAGATTGCTTGGTCTTGGCAACATGTTCAGCACAGTCATTGTGGGTCAAAGGGCCTGTTCCTGAGTTGTACTGTACTAACCAGGGGCCTGCGAAACGTCAGGTGCTATTTCAAGACTTGCCAAGGAATTATCTTCACTGTTCAAGCACTTAATACTCCTTTCCATCAAAGCCTTCATCCAGACCGGTTAAAGTATGTGTGCTAGCTTCTAAAAGTGGCATCACAGGTAGATAGGATGATAAAGAATACTTTTGGTACAGTGGCCTTCATCAGTCAGAGTATTGAGTACAGATGTTGGAAGTTATGTCGCAGTTGTACACAACACTGGTGAGGCTGCAAATGGAATATTGTGTTCAATTTTGGTTACCCTGCCCTGGGAAGGATGTGATCATGCTGGAAAGAGTGATGAGAAGAGTTACAAGGCTGTTGCCAGGATTCAAGGACTTGAGCTATAAAGAGAGATTGACCAAGTTAGCACTTTATTCCTTGGAGCGCAGGTGGCTAAGGGGTGATCTTGCAGAGGTGTATAAAATCAAGAGGAGGAATTGATAGATGGATCACCCAGAGTCTTTTACCCAGGTTAGGGGAATCAAGAATCAGAGGACATAGTCTTACGGTGAGAGGGGAAAGGTTTAATAGAAACCCGAGGGGCAACTGTAGTTGAAGCCAAGCGTGTTTGGGAATTTGTCATTGGATAGTTAATGCAGGAGGTACACTCAATTATGTGCAGGAAGCAATTGCAGATGCTGGTTTACACCGAAGATAGACACAAAATGCTGTTGTAACTCAGCGGGACAGGCAGCAACTCTGGGGAGAAGGAATGGGTGATGTTTCGGGTTGAGACCCTTCTTCAGATTGAGAGTTAGTTGAAAGGGAAACGAGAGATATACTGTGGACAGTGATATAGAGAGACATAGAACAAAGAAATGAAAGATATGCAATAAAGTATCGATGATCAAAGGAAAGGTCCATTGTTAGCTGTGGGCTAGGTGAATACGAGTTACACAGACAATGAAACTCACCAGGACGACAATGAAACTAGTGCGACGACTAGAGTGGGGAGGAACGGAGAGAGAGGGGTTGCAAGGGTTACTTGAAGTTAGAGAAATCAATATTCATACCGCTGGGTTGTAAACTGCCCAATTATATTGGATTAGGCATTGTTTTTGTGAAATAAACCATATAAACCATATAACCATATAACAATTACAGCACGGAGACAGGCCCTCTCGGCCCTTCCAGTCCGTGCCGACCATTTGTTTTCCCCTAGTCCCATCTACCTGCACTCAGACCATACCCCTCCATTCCCTTCACGTCCATATACCTATCCACTTTACTTTTAAATGTTAAAATCGATCCTGCCTCCACCACCTCTGCTGGAAGCTCATTCCACACAGCCACCACCCTCTGAGTAAAGAAGTTCCCCCTCACGTTACCCCTAAACTTCTGTCCCTTAATTCTCATGTCATGCCCTCTTGTTTGAATCTTCCCTACCCTCAATGGGAAAAGCTTATCCATGTCAACTCTGTCTATCCCTTTCATCATTTTAAAGACCTCAATCAAGTCCCCCCTTAACCTTCTGCGCTCCAAAGAATAAAGACCTAACTTGTTCAACCTTTCTCTGTAACATAGTTGCTGGAACCCTGGCAACATTCTAGTAAATCTCCTCTGTACTCTCTCTATTTTGTGTGATTCCTTGCCCTTGTGTTTTATGTGTTTACCATTGGATTTCAATGAAGTTCTGAACTACTGTTTTAAACTCTTGCACTGTGGAGGCGATGCACCTCTTATTAAATTGCTAACCTTTTCAAGATGACTGAAGAGGTGGTAATGCAACATCATTAAGTGTTCTATGCATGGCATAGTGTCACTTAACACAAATAACCTTTTAAAGAGCTATTTTTTTTAAACTGCATTGTAATTACATTCAAGATCGGCATTTGTTCACATCTAATTAAAACTAAACTACCTGAAAAAGTATTGGATCCGTTTCATAACAACAGACTATATTCTCCATGACTGGGGGAAAAAAAATTAAGAAGCAAGTGATTTTGCACTGATTATTTAAACATTTCTTGAAGATGGTATTTAATTAGCAGGTCTGGTCCAGATAGATTTCATTCATTCATTTGAAAAGAATTGAGGGTAGAGATAGCATTGCAATACATATTTAATCATTCATTTAAAAAAGGCCTAGTTGATAGTGAACATGATACGTATATTTAAGAAGACACATTGAAAACATAGAAAATAGGTGCAGGAGGAGGCCCTTCGGCCCTTTGAGCCAGCACCGCCATTCATTGTGATCATGTCCCCAATCAATAACCCGTGCCTGCCTTCTCCCCGTATCCCTTGATTCCACTAGCCCCTAGAGCTCTATCTAGCTCTCTCTTAAATCCATCCAGTGATTTGACCTCCACTGTCCTCTGTGGCAGGGAATTCCTCAAATTCACAACTTTCTGGGTGAAAAAGGTTTTTTCTCACCTCAGTCATAAATGGCCGCCCCTTTATTCTACGACTGAAACGGGAATAGTGCCGGAGGATTGGCGAACTGCGCATGTTGTTCCATTGTTTAAAAATGGTTCAAAGAATAAACCTAGCAATTATAGACCTATTAGTTTGACGTCAGTGGTGGGCAAATTAATGGAAAGGATACTTAGAGATAATATATATAAGCATCTGGATAAACAGGGTCTGATCAGGAACAGTCAACATGGATTTGTGCCTGGAAGGTCATGTTTGACAAACCTTCTTGAATTTTTTGAAGCGGTAACTAGGGAAATTGATGAGGGTAAA
This sequence comes from Okamejei kenojei, assembly GCA_035221665.1. NCBI lineage: Eukaryota > Metazoa > Chordata > Chondrichthyes > Rajiformes > Rajidae > Okamejei > Okamejei kenojei. The sequence goes on from CM069142.1 coordinate 61,265,652, forward strand.
GCAGTGGATGTTGTCTATATGGATTTCAGTAAGGCCTTTGACAAGGTTCCCCATGGAAGGTTGGTTAAGAAGGTTCAATCTTTGGGTGTTAATGGCGGAGTAGCAAGATGGATTCAACAGTGGCTGAATGGGAGATGTCAGAGAGTAATGGTGGATGGCTGTTTGTCAGGTTGGAAGCCGGTGACCAGTGGGGTGCCTCAGGGATCTGTGTTGGGTCCACTGTTGTTTGTCATGTACATCAATGATCTGGATGATGGGGTGGAAAATTGGATAAGTAAGTATGCAGATGATACTAAGATAGGTGGTGTTGTGGATAATGAAGTAGATTTTCAAAGTCTACAGAGAGATTTGGGCCATTTGGAAAAGTGGGCTGAAAGATGGCAGATGGAGTTTAATGCTGTTAAGTGTGAAGTGCTACATCTTGGCAGGACAAATCAAAATAGGAAGTACATGGTAAATGGTAGGGAATTGAGGAATGCTGTGGAACAGAGGGATCTAGGAATAACTGTGCATAGTTCCCTGAAGGTGGCATCACATGTAGATAGTGTGGTAAAGAAAGCCTTTGGTGTGCTGGCCTTTATAAATCAGAGCATTGAATATAAGAGTAGGGAAGTAATGTTAAAATTGTACAAGGCATTGGTAAGACCAATTCTGGAGTATGGTGTACAATTTTGGTCGCCTAGTTATAAGAAGGATGTCAACAAAATAGAGAGAGTACAGAGGAGATTTATTAGAATGTTGCCAGGGTTCCAGCAACTATGTTACAGAGAAAGGTTGAACAAGTTAGGTCTTTATTCTTTGGAGCGCAGAAGGTTAAGGGGGGGACTTGATTGAGGTCTTTAAAATGATGAAAGGGATAGACAGAGTTGACGTGGATACGTTTTTCTCATTGAGGGTAGGGAAGATTCAAACAAGAGGGCATGACATGAGAATTAAGGGATAGAAGTTTTGGGGTAACGTGAGGGGGAACTTCTTTACTCAGAGGGTGGTGGCTGTGTGTAATGAGCTTCCAGCAGAAGTGATGGAGGCAGGATCGATTTTAACATTTAAGAGTAAAGTGGATAGGTATATGGACGTGAAGGGAATGGAGGGGTATGGTCTGAGTGCAGGTAGATGGGACTAGGGGAAAACAAATGGTCGGCACGGACTGGAAGGGCCGAGAGGGCCTGTTTCCGTGCTGTAATTGTTATATAGTTATATGGTTATATGGACTGTGGCCCCTGGTTATGGACTCGCCCAACATTGGAACATTTTTCCTGCATCTAGCTTGTCCAGTCCTTTTATAATTTTATATGTTTCTATAAGAACCCCCTCATTCTTCTAAACTCCAGTGAATACAAGCCTAGTCTTTTAAATCTTTCCTCATATGACAGTCCCACCATCCCAGAGTACTTAAGGAAGTAGCCCCAGAAATAGTGGATGCATTAGTGATAATTTTTCAAAACTCTTTAGATTCTGGAGTAGTTCCTGAGGATTGGAGGGTAGCTAATGTAACCCCACTTTTTATAAAAGGGAGGGAGAGAGAAAACGGGGAATTACAGACCAGTTAGTCTAACATCGGTAGTGGGGAAACTGCTAGAGTCAATTTTTAAGATGGGATAGCAGCGCATTTGGAAAGTGGTGAAATCATTGGACAAAGTCAGCATGGATTTACGAAGGATAAATCATGTCTGACGAATCTTATTGAATTTTTTGAGGATGTAACTAGTAGAGTGGATAAGGGAGAAGCAGTGGATGTGTTGTATCTGGACTTTCAGAAGGCTTTCGACAAGGTCCCACACAAGAGATTGGTATACAAACTTAAAGCACACGGTATTGGTGGTTCAGTATTGATGTGGATAGAGAACTGGCTGGCAGACAGGAAGCAAAGAGTAGGAGTGAACGGGTCCTTTTCAGGATGGCAGACAGTGACTAGTGGAGTGCCGCAAGGCTCAGTGCTGGGACCCCAGCTATTTACAATATACATTAATGATTTGGACGAGGGAAGTAAATGCAACATCTCGAAGTTTGCGGATGACACGAAGCTGGGGGGCAGGGTTAGCTGTGAGGAGGATGCTAGGAGGCTGCAGGATGACTTGGATAGACTGGGTGAATGGGCAAATGCATGGCAGATGCAGTATAATGTGGATAAATGTGAGGTTATCCACTTTGGTGGCAAAAACAGGAAGCTAAACTATTATTTGAATGGTTACCGATTAGGAAAAGGGGAGATGCAGCGAGACCTGGGTGTCATGGTACACCAGTCATTGAAAGTAGGCATGCAGGTGCAGCAGGCTGTGCAGAAAGTGAATGGTATGTTGGCATTCATAGCAAAAGGATTTGAGTACAAGAGCAGGGAGGTTCTACTGCAGTTGTACAGGGTCTTGATGAGGCCACACCTGGAGTATTGCGTGCAGTTTTGGTCTCGTAATCTGAGGAAAGTCATTCTTGCCATAGAGGGAGTACAGAGAAGGTTCACCAGACTGATTCCTGGGATGGCATGACTTCCATATGACGAAAGACTGGATAGACTTGGCTTGTACTCGCTGGAATTTAGAAGATTGAGGGGTGATCTCATAGAGACTTATAAAATTCTTAAGGGGTTGGACAGGCTGGATGCAGGAAGATTGTTCCCGATTTTGGGGAAGTCCAGGACAAGGGGTCACAGTTTAAGGATAAGGGGAAAGTCTTTTAGGACCGAGATGAGAAAATCGTTTTTCACACAGAGAGTGGTGAATCTGTGGAATTCTCTGCCACAGAAGGTAGTTGAGGCCAGTTCGTTGGCCATATTTAAGAGGGAGTTGGATGTGGCCCTTGTGGCTGAAGGGATCAGGGGGTATGGAGAGAAGGCAGGTACAGGATATTGAGTTGGATGATCAGCCATGATCATATTGAATGGTGGTGCAGGCTCGAAGGGCCGAATGGCCTGCTCCTGCACCTAATTTCTATGTTTCTAAGTTTCTATGTTTCTATGTTTACTCCTATACTGAAATCCTCTTGTTATGGAGGAATAGAGCGTGTTGTGGGAGTTATTGACCAGTTAGTTAAGCATTAGCAGTCAAAAATCAGTTGTTTTTTTCCCAGAAGGAGAGAGAAAAATATATAATTAGGAATAGTTAGAATAAATTTCAAAAAGGAAACTCTTGTTAGATAATGTTTTGAGAATGTAGGGGTATGGGAAGAGAACAGGACTATGGTGTTGACACACAAGTGATATTTTGAATGTACAAATGTCGTTCTTCTGTTCCCATTTTTTCAAGTTTATATGTTTAGTTTTTAGTTTAGTTTAGAGATACAGCACAGAAACAGACCCTTCAGCCAACCAAGTCTGCACCGACCAGCGATCCCCACACATTAACACCACCCTACACACACTAGGGACCATTTCACATTTATACATTCATACCAAGCCAATTAACCTACAAAGCTGTACGTCTTTGGAGTGTGGGAGGGAACCAAAGATCTCGGGAAAAAAAACACGCAGATCACGGGGAGAACGTACAAACTCCGTACAGAAAGGCACCCATACTCAGGATCAAACCCGGGTCTCTGGCGCTGTAAGGCAGCAGCTCCACCGCTTTCTACTCCTATGTAATCCCATACATCAGCTTCTAAACTCTTCTGACATAATGGAATTTCTATTGTTTTCTTACTTCTTGACTTGTAGCAAGCCATCTCCTTTTAAAACGTCACATAATCATTCAGCCGTACTCCGATCTCCAACTGAAGATTCCAAGTTCAAGGCCCCAGTCCAACGTTTAAATAGGTCTGCAATTTAACGTACTAGGCAGTTTTCCCTGATTTCCCCGCTATTAACTTTGCCGACACACATACAAATTCTATCATTGCTGTTCCCGCAGGATTTCTCATTCTTGTAAACCTCCTCTGGACCCTCACCAGAGCCAGCGCATAATTCCTCAGATATGGCACCCACATTTTATGCCAATGTTACAAGGGACAACCGGAAATATTTCCTTTGAGGGAAGAAGACCTTGCGGTCAGTTTTAAGTCCAGATCACGAGGAGTTGCACAACATGGTGTTGGCTTCGGTGTGTCTGATACAGTTTTTAGATGAGGAATCAATGGGTGCCTCATTAATAAGCCCAGTGAAAGCCTAGTACAATCATGAGGCTGGAGAAGGAAAAATATTGATGAGGTGAACCATAGGCACTGCAATTGGGAAGGAGGTCAAATGGCTGGTTATAGAGTGCCGCTAAGTCCTCCTGCACCTTCTCCAGACCTTGATATCTTCCCGCGAGTTCTGATGTATTTCTTGCGTGTAATTCTCCAGTTGGCCCAGACGAGCCCGCGGTGAGGGCCAGTGGTAGGTAGGGGCAGCACCACCGAGAACAAAGAGGAACCAGCATGGGGGGCCCGCTGAGAATACGGTGTGAGAAGGGCCGCACTGTGGCATAGCAGTAGAGTTGTTGCCTTGCAGCGAATGTGGCGCTGGAGACCCGGGTTCGATCCCGGCTATGGGTGCTGTCTGTACGGAGTTTGTATATTCTCCCCGTGACCTGCGTGGGTTTTTCCCCCGAGATCTTCGGTTTCCTCCCACACTCCAAAGATGTACAGGTATGTAGGTTAATTAGTTTGGTAAATGTAAAAAAAAAAATGTCCGTAGGATAGTGTAGGATAGTGTTTGGGGATCGCTGGTCGGCGCAGACCCGGTGGGCCGAAGGGCCTGTTTCCACACTATACTCAGATCTCTGAACAAAACTAAACTAAACTGAGAGGGACCATTGGGTAGCAATGTTACAACATTTTGGGATTTAAAAAATCAAGTCTGCAATTTATCCCATCAGATAAAGCATAAAAAGCATAAAAAGAAGTTTAATTTGACACCTTATTCACTTTCATATCTTCAGTATTAAAAACGTTATGGCCATTTTCATACTCGGAAATTAGCATCTTGTTCCCTATTGCTTTTCTATTGACTTAACACAAAAGTTGTGATCGAGGACAGTCAAAAGCCCATAACTTTCTTAAAGATTAAGAGAACTGAAAGAATTTTTCAGTTATTATAGATTGAAGCATTCTGAAACAAATATGAAACAATCTTACTTGGATGATCTGAAATTAAAGCACATAATTAGTTAGTTATCCAATTGTAGCTAATTACAAAATTCAATTACTAGATCTAAACATCTATCCATTTCTTAAGAAAAAAGTAACATTTTTTTAAAAGCCTAAGCGTCCAAATTCCATTCACACAAGAATTCACAATATAACATGATTTTTAAATCTAATTGTCACTAATTTATAGGCCAAATTGAAGGAATTTAGTGTTTACTGCCTGTAAATTAATGGCCATTTAAATCAGCTTGCGAGTGGGATTTTCTGGAACGCGATGGATTGGAACGTTGCGGTTGCGGTGAATTTAAACCCCCATATCGGCAGGAAAAATTCTGCCGGTTTGTATGGGGAATAAATCACCGTTTCGCAACATGAAATGTTGATTGAGGTCATCTAAACAAACAAGTTTTTATGAAAAAACAAACAGCTTTCACTTACCTGTCCCCTACATAAAATCCGTCCCCGTTGTCGGCGTTCACGGCATTAGGAGCTAATTTTTATTTTACTGCAGCACTGAAATAGTCGGGCGATTTAAAAAATTTTTTAACTTACCGGCAGTCGGAACGAATCTTTAGAAAAATCTCGCACTCCGAGAAAATGGCAAGGGAAAACCGCATTTTAAGCCCGCCCCCCCCTTCAAAGGCGCCAAAGTCGCGCACACAGCCAGTGACAGAACTGCAGCACCGCTAAAGGTAAGTTTTGTAACATACCAACATTGGGAGATAATAATGAATACTTTGTAACTTTGTCGGCACCATATACGTGGTTCGTTCGCTCGTGCATCAGATGACGTGTAGCTCACTGTGGGCTTCTGTCGTCGTCCAACATGTTGACAGAATTAGTCGCCCGAAGCGTCACAGAGTGCAACGTGTCGTCGTTTCCGAGGATCTCCCCGTGGAGGCTTCTGTCATGATCCCCATATACGTGGTGACTCTTTGGTACACGTGGTACGCAAAACAACGAATGTGACTGTGACATGTCACATGTGATAATAAAGTATCAATGAATCAATCAATTGATTGGAGACCAGGTGAGTTATGAGAAGGACAGAGGGCCCAAGTGGATTCAATTGGACGCGTGCTAAATCTTCATCCATCGATTCATTACACTTCTTCCTCCAGGTAATCTAAATTAGGTCAGTTTATAATATCACTACTCCTTCATGTATTTGGAGATACTTGAGACTTGACATCTTCATGCGAGCCACCAAGATAATACTGTAAAATAACAGATTAATAATACGGATAAAATGACAGATCAGATGACATTTGACACTGAGAGATTGCACTACAGTTCCTGGTTCATACAAAGCCTTGAGTTTTGTTTTTGGTCCTTTATTGAGGTCATTACCAACAATACATAATAGCTTAGCCAACAGGATAGGAACTCACACTGCTTTCTGGCATCTAAAAGCACTTCAGAACTGATTAAATCAGATTAGTTTAATATAATGCACACCAGGGTGCTAGGAAATTCCTTGTCCGCATGAGGCTCACAGAGTGAACATCATACACAGTAATGATAGTTCAGCTTATTGTCACGTGCACCGAGGTACAGTGAGGCACTTTTTTGGTGTGTTATCCAGTCAGTGGAAAGACTATACATGATTGCATGATTACAATTAAGAGTCCACGGCGTACAGAAATAGGTTAACGGGAATAACGTTTAGTGCAACATAAAGTCCAGTCCAATTAAAGATAGTCCGAGATCTCCAAGAGGTAGATAATAGCTCAGGACTGTTCTCTAGTTGGTGACACTCCAAAGACGTACAGGTTTGTAGGTTAATTGGCTTTGGTAAATTTGTAAATTGTCCCTAGTGTGGAGGATAGTGCTGGCGTACGGGGTGATCGCTGGTCTGCGTGGACTCGTGGGCTGAATGGCCTGTTTTCACACTGTATCACTAAAGTCTAAAGGCACTGCATCATGGTGCAGGGATCGGTTTAGTTTGCTGGTGATATGAATGTATAAGAACCAGAAGCTGTCGACCATCTCTACAGTGGCTCAGATGAAGGGGACAGGGTTGTGTTCACACCCCAACCTCCACTTCCTTTGGTCAACCACCAACAATTTAGTCTTGCTGACATTAAGGGCTAGTTTGCTGTTCTGCTACCATGACTCAAGGTTCATAATACCTAATGGAGATTATCTGGCAGTGTAGCTCCTTATGCAATGGGAAAAAAAATCATCAACCAACCTGTGCCAAGCAAGCGAGCAGAAAGTGCAACATGATAATGATTAGAAATGTTTGCACTATTGATTGTGGAATAAATGCTGACCATGACACTGAAGAGATCATTGCCTGCTATTTTGTCAAAGTAGTGCATGACAATTTATTTTCAATTGAGAGGGCAGTTTGACAGCTTAATTAAAAATTGCTCTGATATTTGCACAACACACGTTGGTTACTATTCATGTATCAAAACAGAGAATGTTGTGACTTCTCAGCTGGTCAGGCAGCATCCATGGCGGGAAAAGAGCCAAAGTTTGTGTTTCAGGTAATTTAGGATTCCCTCAGAGTTTTTTCAAAGTGTCACCTAGATTTTGGCTTTCACATCTGAGGTAGACTCAGACCACAACATTTCAACAAAGCCATGAGGGTTCCATAGCTGATATCAACTTCTTGTCCATTAAGCCATTACAAGTCATAACTAAGATGATAAATCAACTCGGACACAAAGTGCTGGAGTAACTCAGCAAGTCAGGCAGCATGTTGTTGTTAAAGAAGGAACTGCAGATGCTGGAGAATCGAGGGTACACAAAAGGCTGGAGAAACTCAGCGGGTGCAGCGGCATCTAAGGAGCGAAGCAGATAGGCGACGTTTCGGGTCGAGACCCTTCTTCAGACTGGTCAGGGATCAGGGAAACGAGAGATATAGACGGTGATGTGGAGAGATAAAGAACAATGAATGAAAGATATGCAAAAAAGTATCGATGATAAAGGTAACAAGCCATTGTAAGCTGTTTGTGGTGTGAAAATGAGAAGCTAGTGCGACTAGGGTGTGGGAGAGAGATAGATAGAGAGGGAATGCCAGGGCCCGAGGGCTGAGGGAGAGGTGGGAAGGGGAGGAGACAGCAAGGGTTAACAGAATTCAATGTTCAAACCCAGAGGATGCAGACTCCCCAAGTGGAATATGAGGTGCTGTTCCTCCAACTTGCGGTGTTGTGTCAGGCAGCATCTCTGGAGAACGAGGATAGGTGATGTCTTGTCCCGAAACGTCACCTATCCGTGTTCTCCAGAGGCTGCCTGACTTGCTGAGTTACTCTAGCACATTGTGTCTTTGTGTATTAACCAGCATCTGCAGTTCTTTGTCTCTACATGATAAATCAACCACTTATGCATGCATTGTGTAAATGTCTTGTCGCTAATGAATCCAGTTTAGTTTAGAGATGCAGCGCGGAAACAGGCCCTTTGGCCCACCGAGTCTGTGCTGAACAGCGATCTCCGCACACTAGCACTGTCCTACACGCACTAGGGAAATTTATCACTTTTACCAAGCTCATTAGCCTACAAATGTGTACGTCTTTTTGGGCTGTGAGAAGGAACCGGAGCACCCGGAGAAAACCCACACAGTCACAGGGAAAATGTACAAACTCTGTACAGGCAACACCCGTAGTCAGGATCGAACCCAGGTCTCTGGCCCTGTAAGGGCACCATACCGCACCTATTGCCCATCTAGTTTTATTCCATGGATTAATTTTGGTGAATCACTAAGCCCATTAGGCACCTTTAATTTATACAACACTTGTGAACTCTGAACCTATGCTGATAAGTTATTTTTAAGTCAGCACTATGTTTTGACAAGTAAGGTCTTGCAAATTGTCACCAGCCAAACGAGTGCAGGTGCTAACACAGCAGAAACAGGCAAACCGTCACTCTTTAACACTGCCCTCTGCAGACCTCAATTACATGCCTTTTCTCCTTCCCATGACCATAACAATGTAATGTCACTCATCTTTCACACATACACGCAAAATCCTGACCTTTCCTTTTCCAGTTTCTCTCCAGATGCATAGTAAACTATTTGTTCTCAAATAGCAATCAATATGTAAGCAACAAAAATGAAATGACTAACTGCTTTGGACCTGGAAGTAAGGAGGTTGTATTTGCATTACTCAGACAGCCAATGTATCCAGGGATTTAATATCCTTTATGTACTGACTTTAAAGCACTGGGTTAAAGCACTGGCTGCAGAGAACATAGGGGGACCCGGCATGGGGGGGGGGGGGGAAGAGAGAGGCTGAGAATAAAGGGGGGACCTGGCAGGGGGGCCACCGAGAATGGTGGGGAACTCGACTGGAGGAGGGGGAGCGCGGCGGCAGGCAATAGATAGGAGTTTTCGGTGAACTTTGGTGACTTTTTCAGTGCCAAAATGTGGCGACACTTGCCTGGGTGAGATCTGCTACATGATTTTACTGGGTTGGAAAAACAACAGACTTTCACTGTTCCTAGTTACATGAGACAAAGAAGTATCATTAAATGGGGGGGTACACAAAGGGCTGGAGAAACTCAGCGGGTGCAGCAGCATCTAAGGAGCAAAGGAGATAGGCGACGTTTCGGGTCGAGACCCTTCTTCAGACTGGTCAGGTATCATTAAATCATTGGTTCTCTAAGGATTGTAACTGTTTAAACTTGTTGACATGTTACTCAACTTGCATGTAAATGCTTTACGGAAAATTCATACTTGATCAGCCACCCACCCTGCAAAAAAAAAAAAATCGATGACCATATATCAATTGAGTATGGGATCGAGGACATGTAGGAACTAATTTCAGCAGATAACTGAGGAGTGCAGTGGTCTGTGGTGACAAACTGTTTCATGTGATTGCATGGGGTTGTCTTTGAGATCTATTTTGATACAGCGAGTAATCAATTTGAATTAAAACGAAGCACAAGGAAACATAACAATTAGTTAAAATCTGTTGGATAAAAATCTTTTTAAAATATTTGTGTGGGAAGGAACTGCAAATGCTGGTTTAAAGCGAAGATAGACAGAAAATTCTGGAGTAACTTAGCGGGACCGGTAGTATCTCTGGATAGAAGGAATGGGTGATGATTCGGGACGAGACCCTTCTTCAGTCTGAGGGAGATGCAGAGATAAGGACGCACAAGGTGTGAAAATGAGACATAGGGTATGGAGATCAAGGAGAATGTAGAATAGATTGGAGAAGGTAACAACAAAGCAAACAGATAAAATGTAATCGAAGACAGTCAGACTGGGCAGAGAAATGGAAAGGGGGAGGGGATGGAGAGAGAGGGAAAGCAAGGGTTACTTTCTACATTGGCACTAAGGCCCTTATAATTGTAATGTAATGATGCAGCATATGGTTGCTTGCAATATGAGAATGCTTCTATGTTATTTCTGTAGCTTACATCAGATTACGTTACCACCCAAGAGAGTAACACATTTTGTTCTGTCTTGTCTGAAGGTTGCAGCTTCAAGTCCCACATCAGGATAAGCACAAAGTCCTGGCTGACGCTGTACTGAGGGATTTTTGCATTGTTGAAACTCGTCTTTTGGGTGAGATGTCTAACTAAAGGCCAAACGACTTCTCAAGAGGATTCCGTAAAGGCTCAGGGCACTACTATGAAAGAGAACGCAGGAGTTATCCAAAGTTTCAGGAACCACCTTCACAAAAGACAAATTGCGCGAGGAATTCTAATATAGCGCAATGTTTTTACGTGTCGTGTGATTAAATGTTATCTCAAATCTGACGCGTGGTAGGTCTTCTTCTTCTTATCGAGTCCACACACAAGGTTAGAGGTTGTTCAGCCAGAGCTGAAAACACTTCTCGGCATCAGCACACGGTGGAGGCTGTCTTGTGCTTCTTGTGTGTGGTGGTGGAAAGATTGGTTGAAACAGGGCCGCAACGCGAACGCTCTTTCCTTGACCCCACAGTAGGTCAATACGTGCTTTGACGTACTACACAGTTCCTTTGGAGCATTGAAGTCCCACATACAGCATTAACCAGTCCTACCTAAAAGGCCTCAGATCTGAACATTATTTACCTTTAACTCAAGAGACCAACCTTACCCAGGTTTCAGATAAGGTGTCCAAGGCTCCTGTGGTTTCACAGGTAGGTCATCCTTCTCAGATGGTGGTGGCTCCCACCCTCAACCACCACCTTATGGTTGTTGCTGATGACTGCAAGATGGTCCTGATATGCTTGAACGTCCTCCAACCATCAGAACCTACCTTAATCATACCCTCACCACCAATCTCAGACCTCAGCCCTCTGATTCAAACCATCTCCTTAGACACTAAAGACAGACACAAAAAGCTGGAGTAACTCAGCGGGTCAGACAGCATCTCTGGAGAAAAGGAATAGGTGACGTTTCGGGTCGAGACCCTTCTTCAGACTGAGAGTCAGGGGGGAGGGAACCGAAAGATGTGAAACAGAACAAACAAATGAAAGGTATACAAAAAGACAGATTACAGCCAGCAACGATGATCAAGGAAAGGTGGAGTCCATAATGGTGCATTGTTGGCTGTGGGGAAGGTGATAACGAGTGACACGAACAGTGGAACTCCAGGACGACAGCGAAACTAGTACAACGACTAGGTGTGGGGGAGGGACGGATAGAGAGGGGATGCAAAGGTTACTTGAAGTTAGAGAAATCAATATTCATACCGCTGGGTTGTAAGCTGCCCAATCGAAATATGGGGTGGTGTTCTTCCAATTTGCATTTGGCCTCACTCTGACAGTGGAGGAGGCTCAAGATTCAGTTCTGAATTCAGTTGCCTGTCTGGCATTCATCCTCAGGACCCAGCCCTTTAAGTCTGACTCCATCCTCACAACTTCTGTCCCTTCACATGTCCGACACCCTCACCAAGCAATCATCTGTCCAGCATATTTTGACTACTGATGCTCCAATCTATATTTTAATCCGCCCTCTGATCCCATTCCATTCTTGAAGCCCAACAATTGATGCCACTCCATTTCCCAATGTCATTTTCCATTATTGCGACCAACTCCTCTCATAACCACCATCTGTAGCCAACCATCAATTCAAAACCTTATCCTCTCACTCTGCAATTCCCTTCCTATATTTCCCAGGCCACCAGTGACAATCCACAACCAACCTGACTTCTATGGTAGATCTAGAACAGGCAAGGTCTTTGGGCAAAGTTTGGTGTTTAAGTTCTGGCTTCATGTGTGATAGAATCGTATTGCCAAGGATTTCGCGTAAAATTGTGCCGAGCACCCCCTCTTACTTACTTATTTACAAATCAAGAGTAGTCCATTAACTCTGTCAAGTTTACGCTGGATCTTAGTGGAACATCTTATTGATCCCATTCTCCCTCTTCTAATTTGCAGGCGGTGTTCAACTTATTGTCTCTCATGTGGCCATCAATTCCTCTTTGATTCATTTCCAGACGTCTTGTTGCAATGCACAGTGAAGGTGGACTGGCTGGAAGAAGGTAACAAGCCTGTGATGAACAGGGCAGTGTTCACCACTTTCTGCAGATTCAGGCGGTCAAAAGCACTTGCCATGAGATGCAGCCCATCAAAGTACTTTCTACAGCATATCTGTAGAAGTCTGAGAGTCCCCTCGGACATGCCTAATCTTCTCAGATACCTAAGAAAGCAAATGTGCTGATGCCCTGATCTGATCTTGAAGGGACCAAGATAGGTTGCAGATAAGATGAATGCCTAGGAACATCAAGCTGTCGACCATCTCTGCAGCAACATCTGCTGACGAGGGAAGGGTTGTGCCCACTCACTGGCTTCTTGTACAACTCGTTCACCTTTGGCCCAGTGCTAGTGTTTGGTGGCACTGGGCCTGTACTCGCTGGAGTTTAAAAGGATGAGGGGGGACCTCATTGAAACGTACAGAATAGTGAAAGGCTGGGATAGAGTGAGTGTGGAGAGGATGTTTCCACTAGTGGGAGAGTCTAGGACTAAAAGTCATAGCCTCAGAATTAAGGACGTTCTTTTAGGAAGGCGATGAGGAGGAATTTCTTTAGTCAGAGGATGGTGAATCTGTGGAATTCTTTGCAGAGATAGATAGATTCTAGGTTAGTAGAGGTGCCAGAGGTTATGGGGAGAAGGCAGGAGAATGGGGTTAGGAGGGAGAGATAGATCAGTCATGTTTGAATTATGTAGACTTGATGGGCTGAATGGCCTAATTCTGCTCCGATGATCTTATGATCTTGGTGACGTTAAGGGCTAGCTTATTGTCCTGACACCATGGTACTTGGTTTGTGATCTCCTTCATGTGCTTTGCCTCATCTTTGTTATAGATCCGGCCAACAATGGTGCTAACATGGGCGAGCTGCATTCATAAATAACTCCAAGCCACACGGACCCAGGTGTCACACTGAAGCCCTGGAGGTTTAACTAAAATGAAGCAGTGTTTATCAGTGACAAGCACAGTCAAGTCCTTTAGTCCAAAGAATATGCTGGAGGAAATTTTGATATAATATCCGAATCCCTTGGTCTCCAAACATCAGTGATAAAAAATATATTCAGCACTTAGCAGGTAAATATAGCTTGACTTAGGAAGCTTGATGAGTCCCTGGAGAAACCGCAAAAGACAATATTAGCTTTCAGCAAAACACAATTAATTAACCACCTACAACAATAGCAACTTGCACTTGATCAACACATTTAACACACACAAATATCCAAGAGTGTTTCAAGGGATTATCGCCAAAGCAGCCAGGCATACGGTTATAGGAAGAGATCAACAAAAGCTTGACTAAATAAATGTATTCTAAACTCTAAACCAAAGGGAATCTGATAGAAAGGTTTCAATTCAGATGGGCAGAGGCAGGCAAAGACAATTTAGTGTCATAGAAACATAGAAAATAGGTGCAGGAGTAGGCCATTCGGCCCTTCGAGCCTGCACCACCATTCAATATGATCATGGCTGATCATCCAACTCAGTATCCTGTACCTGCCTTCTCTCCATACACCCTGATCCCTTTAGCCACAAGGGCCACATCTAACTCCCTCTTAAATATAGCCAATGAACTGGCCTCAACTACCTTCTGTGGCAGAGAATTCCACAGATTCACCACTCTCTGTGTGAAAAATTATTTTCTCATCTCGGTCCTAAAAGACTTCCCCTTATCCTTATCCAGTCTGAAGAAGGGTCTCGACCCGAAATGTCGCCTATCTCCTTCGCTCCTTAGATGCTGCTGCACCCGCTGAGTTTCTCCAGCTTTTTGTGTACCCTCCCCTTATCCTTAAACTGTGACCCCTTGTTCTGGACCTCCCCAACATCGGGAACAATCTTCCTGCATCTAGCCTGTCCAACCCCTTAACGGCACGCCACCGTGTCGATCACGGATTATTATTTTTTAGTTCATTTTATAGATACAGCGCGGAAACAGGCCCTTCGGCCCACCGAGTCCGCACTGACCAGCGATCCCTGCACATTAACACTAACGTACACACACTTGGGACAATTTTACACATACACCAAGCCAATTAACCTACAAACCTGTACGTCTTTGGAGTGTGGGAGAAAACCGAAGATCTTGGAGAAAACCCACGCAGTCACGGGGAGAACGTGCAAACTCCGTGCCGACAGCGCCCGCAGTCGGGATCGAACCCGGGTCTTCGGCGCTGCAACGCTGTAAGGCAGCAACTCTACCGTGACGCCACCGTGGCCAAAGGTGCACAAGAGGCTAAAATTGAAGGAGCGCAGAGATCTCGGAGATGGAGCAAGTCATGAAGATGGGGACAGACAAGGTTGCAGAGGGGTTTAATAACCAGAATGACACTATATACAATATAGCAGCTCATGTAAAAATAACATTTCAAATATCATTGCTTCCCATTCTTAAACTCCTCCATAATTCCTGTGTGTTAGACTCTGCATCGGTTTTCTAATGTAACTTTCTTGAGCAAGATTATTTATATGCTGTAGTGTTGTAGTGTAATAAAACAGGAAACAGGCCCGTTGGGCCAATATCCATGCCGACAAGATTCCCATTGAAGCTAGTCCCATTTGCCCGTGATAGGTTCATATCCGTCTAAACGTTTCCTATCCATGCACCTGCCCAAATGGCTTTTAACTGTTGTTATTTTCTTTGTTCATAATTTAGTCCCCCTAAACTTGGAAATCTTCCAGAGATGGTCTAAAGGGCCTGTCCCAGCAGCATGCAACTCCATGCGATGAGCGCGACCTAACGTGGTCGCTTGAGCCGTCCGGCGTCGCGGGGCCGGTCCCACTTCGATCGCCGGAGCCGTGCGGAATTGTGCGGAGTTCGTCCCGACATCGCGCGGGGCTCCGAAAAACTGACCATGTTCAAAAATTCCGCGCGGCAACGGCTTGTCGGCCCGCAGTCGCCTCGACGCATTACACACCGCCTCGACGTCGTGCCTCCGTGACCCTCTCTGTAGGTGCCTCTGTGCCCCTCTCTGTGTGTGGCTCCGTGGCCCTCTCTGTGTGTGCCTCCGTGACCCTCTCTGTGTGTGCCTCTGTGCCCCTCTCTGTGTGTCCCTCTCTGTCCTGGCGAACTTACCTTTCAGACTTCGCTCCAAGTTCGCCTCACTTCGCGCCGCGTTGCGCCACTCACCCCACCTCCGCGTGGCCCCCGCTGCCGGTTTGGTCGCGCGCTTCACATGCAGGCGCATGCTGTTGGGAACGGCCCTGTACACGGATCACCCGACCTCCACGCGGCCCCCGCTGCCGGTTTGATCGTGCTCACCGCATGGAGTCGGATGCTGGTAGGACAGGCCCTTAATACTTTGGCTTTTAGGAACAGTTAAATGAGAACACAAGGAAGATAGGAAAAAATGGCTATGAGGGATAGAGTCAGATGGAACAATGAACATTAGAATAGACTAGATACACGAGGAACTGCAGATGCTGGAATCTGGAGCAAAATACTAAGTGCTGGAGGAACTCAGCAGGTCAGGCAGCATCTGTGGAGGGAATGGACAGATTCACAAATGCTGCCAGGCAGAGTCATAGTCATAGAGTGATACAGTGTGGAAACAGGCCCTTCGGCCCAACTTGCCCTCAATAGCCAACATGTCCCAGCCACACTAGTCTTGCCTGTTTGCGTTTGGTCCATATCCCTCCAAACCTGTCCTATCTAGGTACCTGTCTTACTACTTCTTAAATGTTGGGATAGTCCCAGCCTCAACTACCTCTTCTGGCAGCTTGTTCCATACACCCACCACCCTTTGTGTGGAAAAAGTTGCGCTTCAGATTCCTATTAAATCTTTTCCCCTTCATCTTAAACCCTTGTCCTCTGGTCCTCGATTCACCTACTCTGGGCAAGAGACTCTGTGCATTTCCCAATCTATTCCTCTCAATGATTTTATACACTATAAGATCACCCCTCATCCTCCTGCGCTTCAAGGAATAGAGACCCAGCCTACTCAACCTCTCCCCACAGCTCAGACCCTCTAGCCCTGGCCATATCCTCATAAATCCTTTCTGTACCTTTTCCAGCTTGACAATATCTTTCCTATAACATGGTGCCCAGAACTGAACACCATACCCTAAATGCGGTCTCACCAACGTCTTATACAACTGCAACATGACGTCTCAACTGCTATACTCAATACTCTAACTAAAACCCCTGTCTCACGGTGCGAGTTGGCCCACGAGTGACCCCGAGTTTTCACTCGTGGTGATCACGTACCAGGAACGTAGCAGCAACGTCGGAACTCGCGCGATCAACTTGTCCACTCGTGGCGCTAACGGCAGGTACCCGTGAAACTTGATAACTCGTGAAAAAAATCAAACATGTTTGATTTTTTCCATGAGACAAATTCACTGTTCAAGATAAAAATTGAAACATTTTAACTCGATGTAATAACGTAGGGCCCGTGCGTTGACCTTAGTGTCTCGTGAGTCTAACGTGTTACCCCGTGGGCACTCTTAAATCGGCAGCTGGACAGAGTAAAAAACGGCCGAACCGCAGAATGCTTCATATTTACTTATGACACGGGACCTGTTCGGCCCATCGAGTCTATGGTGGCCTGGGCCGGCCTTAGGAGGTGCGGGGCCGATTGGGAAAAATGTTCGGAGATATATAGATAAATAATTATAAATGAGTCACGTGTCGTGAGTAACATGACAATTGGGGGGAGAGTTCCTTTCACAGCGTGTGGGCAGTCTAGCCAGGGGTAACGTTGCGAGGAGGGAAGGAGCGTTGAGAAGGAGAGGGTCGGGTTCATGCCTGTAACTCAGCGCGATCAAGGGATCAATTGAAGTTACTTGCACTGACATATGGAGTAAGCTCCACCGCCCGCTGTCCTGTTACCCATCGCCCGCTGACCCGTTCTTGAGCTGGATGACCCTCTCCCCAGAGCCCCTGCCCGTCCCGCTGAACCACCACAGACAGGGAGTTGAACGTAGACACAGGGGGGTCCACCTTCAACTTCAGAGCCAAACAAAAAAAACACAGTGCTGGAGGAACTCAGCGGGCAAGGCAGCACCCGAGGGGGGAACATATCACTTATCAGGAGCCGCCACGGGCCAGGACTCTTCCCCCCAACAGAAAGGAAGCGCAGATGCAGCCATCACTGTAGCATCTCTGTCCCTATCTTCCAATTCCCACTTTGAAATAAAATAAAACTTTCGACAAAAATTTTGCAATTGTAATGTACTGTATCTTTAAAAAAAACAACATCAACCAGGTGTGAAAATTACACCGAATCGAACGATGATTGAAATTCGTGGGAATCGACGAATCGCGATCCTGCTGCGAAATGTTTGTCGAAAACTGTATTTTATTTCAAAATGGGAATTTGAAGATAGGAACAGAGATGCTACACAGAGATTTTAAGCTCTAGGGTGAAGTCGCACAGTGGGGCAGGGCTTTAGGCAGCATCTATGGAGCGAAGGAAATAGCCGGGTCTGAAGAAGGGCGGGGCCCAATTTGGAAAAATCGGTCCAATCGGCCTAGGACCGGCCCTGATGGTGGCTATCAGTGCAATCCTACCAATTTCACTCAAAACCCAAAATGGTGGAGGAACTCAGTGGGCCCGGCTAGAATATGGGCTGGAGACGTTTCGGACAATTCTTCAAATCTCTGATTTTTTTCTGAAGAAGGCTAATTGGCTTTGGTTGTAACTTGTCTAAAAATGTAACTAAAACTGAAAATTTTAGTAAATGTAAATGTAACTAAAAATGTTAATTGACCCTCGTGTGTAGGATGATGCTGGTGTCGCTGGACGGCGCGGGCTTGGTGGGCCGAAGGGCCCGTTAGAAACACTGTGTCACTTTTCAGGAGAAGTTGTCAGCTCAAGAGTACGTCAGGAGACGTTGTCAGCTCGGGAGACGAACTTGGTTAACTCTGGAGACGAACTTGAACATCGCAGTAAACGGCAAAATACCATACCCGTGGGAACTCGGATTAAACACTTGAACATCAACTTGGGACTCTGTCACTCGGGGTCACTCGTGGGTCAACTCGCACCGTGAGACAGGGCCGTAATGAAGGCCAATGTACCAAAAGGCTTTTTGACCACCCTATCTACTGTGACTCGACCTTAAGTAAGTAGGTTTATTGGCCAAGTATTCACATACAAGGAATTTGCCTTGGTGCTCCGCCCACAAGTAACAACATGACATACAATGACAGTTACGAATGACTCAGAAAACACTAAACATTAATAACAATAAGACATTAATGATAAAACACTATTGATCAAGCATGTGAACCAACAAAATACCAGATCAAAGGGAGGCTACAGATTTTTGGCTGTTGAGTAGAGCAACTACTCGTAGATAAAAACTGTTTTTATGTCTGGCTGTGGCAGCTTTGATAATCCGGAGTCACCTTCCAGAGGGAAGTGATTCAAAGAGTTTGTGGCCAGGGTGAGAGGGGTCAGAGATGATCTTGCCCGCTCGCTTCCTGGCCCTTGCAGTGTACAGTTCATCAATGGAGGGAAGGTTACAGCCAATAATCTTCTCTGCTGATCGGACGATTCGCTGCAGCCTCCAGGTGTCGTGCTTGGTGGCTGAGCCAAACCAGACCATGATGGACTAAGGAGCAATGCACCTGTACTCCTCGATCCCTCTGCTCTGCAACACGCCCCAGAGCCTTACCGTTCACTGTGGAGGCCTTGCCCATGTTAGACTTCGCAAAATGCAACACCTCACATTTCTTTGTATTAAATTCCATCAACCATTCCTCAGCCCACCTGGCCCAATCGATCAAGATCCTGCTGCAATTTTTCACATCCATCTTCGCTCTCTGCAAAACAACCCACTTTTGTATCATCAGCAAACTTGCTAATCTTGCATTGTATCTTCTCATCCAAATCATTGATGGAGATGACAAACAGTAATGGCCCAGCACTGAACCCTGAGATACACCACGGGTCACAGGCCTCCAGTCCGATAAGCAACCTTCCACCATCACCCTCTGCTTCCTTCCATGGATCCAATTTGCTATCCATTCAGCTATGTCCTCTTGGATCCCATGCGTTCTAACCTTCCAGATCAGCCTACCATGCAGAACCTTGTTGAACGCCTTACTGCAATTACTGACCTTTAGTACTGGCCTAATTACTGACCTAATTACTGACCTTACTGACCCGCTGAGTTCCTCCAACACTTTGTGTTTTGGTCAGCACAGACTATCTGAGCTAAATGTTGTAAAGTGTTATGTAATCACAAAATTAATCAAAAATCCATGGGTAGTAAATGTTAGCTTAGAGCATGTTGCGTATTTGTACAGCATTGATATCATTTCGACAACCAGATGGCAAGTGGTCTGTAACTTACTCCTTGATACTCAATAAATCTCCAGCTTATTTTGAAAATCGTATCAGGAAACAATGTAACTTATATTTGACCCAAAATTGGGTACATTGAATTTCCATCTCCTTCCCCCAATTCTATACTTTATTAGAACAATGGGCGACTGTTCTGATTGGGTTCCGTTTTGGCCCAATATCAAGGTCTGACCATAAACAAGATAATGCATTGGGAACAATTAATGTTTGGTGCATAATAGCATATCACTGCTAACCCACTGCATTTAACAAGAACAGGGTGTGAAATAATTAGGCTGAGCTTCCTATCAATTTACTAAGACTGCAGAATATATTAACAGAGGTAAATAATGTATTCGTAATACAAAAAGACATGAAAATGGAAAACATAACCAAGAAGGAATCGTGCTATCTTCACTTAGTTTAGTTTAGTTTAGTTTAGAGATACAGCGTGGAAACAGGCCCTTCGGCCCACCGAGTCCGCGCAGACTAGCAATCCCTGCAAACTAACACCATCCTACATGAGGGACAACTTTACAATTTTACCAAAGCAAATTAACCTCCAAAGTTGTACACGTTTGGAGTGTGGGAGGAAACCAGAGCACCCAGAGAAAACCCATGCAGGTACAACTCCATACAGACAGCACCCGTGGTCAGGATCGAACCTGGGTCTCTGGCGTTGCTAGGCAGCAAACTACTGCTGCGCCACCATGCTGCTTTATATACAGTGGCTTGCAAAAGTATTCATACCCCTTGAACTTTTCCACATTTTGTCATGTTACAACCACAAACGTAAATGTATTTTATTGGGATTTTATGTGATAGACCAACACAAAGTGGCGCATAATTGTGAAGTGGAAGGAAAATGATACATGGTTTCCAAATTTTATTACAAATAAAAAACTGAAAAGTGTGGCGTGCAAAAGTATTCAGCCCCCCTGAGTCAATACTTTATAGAACCACCTTTCGCTGCAATTACAGCTGCAAGTCTTTTGGGGTATGTCTCTACACAAGCTTTGCACATCTAGAGACTGAAATTTTTGTCCATTCTTCTTTGCAAAATAGCTCAAGCTCAGTCAGATTGGATGGAGAGCATCGGTGAACAGCAATTTTCAAGTCTTGCCAGAGATTCTCAATTGGATTTAGGTCTGGACATTCTAACACATGAATATGCTTTGATCTAAACCATTCCATTGTAGCTCTGGCTGTATGTTTAGGGTCGTTGTCCTGCTAGAAGGTGAACCTCTGCCCCAGTCTCAAGTCTTTTGCAGACTCTAACAGGTTTTCTTCCAAGATTGCCCTGTATTTGGCTCCATCCATCTTCCCATCAACTCTGACCAGCTTCCCTGTCGCTGCTGAAGAAAAGCATCCCCACAGCATGATGCTGCCACCACCATGTTTCACAGTGGGGATGGTGTGTTCAGGGTGATGTGCAGTGTTAGTTTTCCACCACACATAGCGTTTTGCACTTAGGCCAAAAACTTCAATTTTGGTCTCATCAGACCAGAGCACCTTCCTCCACATGTTTGCTGTGTCCCCCACATGGCTTGTGGCAAACTGCAAACGGGACTTCTTATGGCTTTGTTTCAACAATGGCTTTCTTCTTGCCACTCTTCCATAAAGGCCCGATTTGTGGAGTGCACGACTAATAGTTGTCCTGTGGACAGATTCTCCCACCTGAGCTGTGGATCTCTGCAGCTACTCCAGAGTTACCATGGGCCTCTTGGCTGCTTCTCTGATCAATGCTCTCCTTGCCCGGCCTGTCAGTTTAGGTGGACGGCCATGTCTTGGTAGGTTTGCAGTTGTGCCATACTCTTTCCATTTTCAGATATGGTTTGAACAGCACTCCGTGAGATGTTCAAAGCTTGGGATATTTTTTTATAACCTAACCCTGCTTTAAACTTCTCCACAACTTTATCCCTGACCTGTCTTGTGTGTTCCTTGTGCTTCATGATGCTGTTTAATATTCTAATATTCTCTAACAAACCTCTGAGGCCTTCACAGAACAGTTGTATTTATATTGAGATTAGATTACACACAAGTGGACTCCATTTACTAATTAGGTGACTTCTGAAGGCAATTGGTTGCACTGGATTTTATTTAGGGGTATCTGAGTAAAGGGGGCTGAATACTTTTGCACGCCACACTTTTCAGTTTTTCATTTGTAAAAAAATTTGAAAACCATGTATCATTTTCCTTCCACTTCACAATTATGCACCACTTTGTGTTGGTCTATCACAAAAAATCCCAATAAAATACATTTAAGTTTGTGGTTGTAACGTGACAAAATGTGGAAAAGTTCAAGGGATATGAATAATTTTGCAAGCCACTGTAGATCGCCAAAAGTTGAGACTCCAGCACTGATCCTTGTGGCAGTATATCTTGCTAACCAGAACAAAGAAAAATGGTTTCTAATTAATTTGTTTCCTGTTAGCCAGCCAATTGTCTCTTGATACCAATATGTAATCTTCTACACCCTGCACTTCCATTTTATACAGTAATCAATGTGACACCTTATCAATACCATTGGGAAACTAAGCATTGTACAACAACAGATTCCCCTTCATCATCGCACGCTTTAATTCTTCAAAGAATTTCAATAAATTGATCTAACATGGTTTGACTTTCAAATGCCATGGTGATTCTGCCCGACCACCTTGGATTTTCCTACCTGTCCTTCAAAAACATCTTTAGTAATAGCTTCTAACATTTTCTCTCTGACAGATGTTAACCAAACTGGTTTGTAGTTTCATATATTCTGTCTCTTTTCCTTTTTCAATGAAGAGTTAAAGTTGTTATTTTTCAATCTCGTGGAACCTCCCAGGAACCGTGGTATTTTGGGAAATTTAAACTACCTCTTCTCAGAGATACTTGCTATTGAGGGAATGCAGCGTAGGTTCACCAGGTTAATTCCCGGATTGGCGGGACTGAAGAATAGATCGACAGGGCGATGTATATATTCACTGAAATTTAGATGGATGAGAGGGGATCTTATAGAGACATATAAATTTCTTAAGGGTAGATGCAGGACAGATGTTCCCGAAGTTGGGGGGAGTCCAGAACCAGGGGTCTCAGTTTATGAATAAGGGGTAGGCCATTTAGGACTGGGATGAGGAAAAACATTTCACCCAGAGAGTTGTGAATCTGTGGAATTCTCTGCCACAGAAGGCAGAGGAGGCCAATTCACTGGATGTTTTCAAGAGGGAGTCAGATGTAGCTCATAGGGATAACGGAATCAAGGGATTATGGGGAGCAGAAACGGGGTACTGACTTAGGATGATCAGCCATAACCATATTGAATGGTGGTGCTGGCTCGAACAGTTGAAAGGCCAACTCCTGCACCTATTTTCCATGTTTCTATGATGCTAAGAACCAGCAGGAAGATCTGAGAATTTACAGTATCAATAACATGCTGTGTACAATTGCACCGGTGACTGTAATTTTCATGAGTTCCTCCCTCTCATCCAATTACTGTTTCAGGGATTTAAATATTTTCCACTATGATGAAGATTGTGACAACATTTCTGTCTAATTCTGCGACCCTCGTAGAGTCATAGAGTCTGACGGCATTGAAACAAGCCCTTCTGCCCAACTCGCCCACACCGGCCAACACGTCTCTTCAGCAGTAGTCCCACCTGCCTGCATTTGCCCCATATCACTCATCTTGCACTTATCTTGGTTATGGAGAACAGCTCTAATCAATAGTGTTTAGAATGTTAACAGTCCCAGTGGCTATACTAATTATGTACATACAGCAACACTATTATATAAGTATATCAACATTGAAATCAATTTCTTGCAAATATTCCTTCTGTACCGACGGACTTGTGTACAGATGGAATAGAGTAACATATGTGACAAACCCATTATTGCACAAAAAACCCATTGTCACAGTTCATTGGTCTTGTGCAACATGCTGTGGACTGGATTTCCAGTTAAAAGCAGCCCGTGGATAGGCACAGTCTGTATCATTCTCTTTCAAACTTGTACCAATCTTATCTGGTTTAAACCATGTATTTGACAAAGTAATAACACTCTTGTCATGTAATTCCAGACATAGATGCCATGGATTACTAGAATTAAGGTTGATGGACACTTAGGGGGTTATCTTGTCTTGGCTCCGATTGTTGTGTTAGAAGTTGGCAGAGGAGAGATACTAGATTGAGTAAAAATGGATAGAAAGTGGGTGCTCAATAGATTGGCATCACATAATATCAGCAGCTACTTGGGGAGATAAATTTATCAGGGCAGCACGGTGGCGTAACAGTCGAGTGGAACGAGCTGCTGAGACAAGTACGATTGCAATGCTAATGAAACATTTAGACAGGTACATGGGTTTGGAGGGATATGGGCCAAATGGAGGCAGGGACTAGTGTAAATCGGGCATGTTGGTCGGCGTGGGCAACTTGGGCTGGAGGGCCTGTTTCCAAGCTCTATAAATAAGACGAAGGCTACTTTTTATTTATATTTCAAAATATACTTTATTCAAATGATAAATATATACAATACATTAACCTTGCGGAAAATCCATCCGACATTTTCGGAGGCTGTACAAATAGATCAATACAGTTTAGACATTTCTTTTCCCCAAATTTCCACAAATCAGTCCCCCACTCGTGCCACTCATGTGGCCTACTGGCGTGGGATACCTTCCCTTATATTGAGGGGCGTCTCCACCATACCGTACCCCCCATGTCCAGCGGCGGAAGGGCCTTAGACTGTGGCCCTCCCCCACCGAGCCTTGGCGTTGGCTGCACCGAGCTTCAGTGCGTCCCTCAGCACGTACTCCTGCAGTCTGCAGCGGGCCAGTCGGCAACATTCCCTGACGGACATCTCGCTCTGCTGGGTGGTGAACAATGCTCGGGCAGACCAAAGGGCGTCTTTTACCGAGTTGATGACCCTCCAGCAGCACTCGATGTCAGCCCCTGAATGTGTCCCTGGGAACAGTCCGTAAGACGAAGGCTACAGTATATCTAGACCCTGCCTCAGCAAAACTCTTTTACACACAATGTATTAGAAGGCAGAGCCTATTTATGTGGTGGGGCTCTTAAAACAAGGGCGGGGTCAAGGAAAGAGCGTTCACATCGCGGCCCAGTTTCCACCAATCTTTCCACCACCACGAACAAGAAGCACGAGAAGCGCAAGACAGACACACTTGTATGCAGATGCCGGGAAGTGTGTTTTGCTCTGGCTGAACAACTTCTAATCTTGTGTGTGGACTCGATAAGAAGAAGAAAATAAGGACAAAAATTAGATTGATAAGTTTGAATGTATTGATTGCAAATATTGATATTATTACACTGTATTGGTTGTGTTAACGTCACTTTTCTGTGCAACTAATGTTTAGATGAAATGAAGTATATTATCTTCTTTAAAAGTAGACAGTGTATTCAAAATCACAGAGGGCCTTGATAGAGTTAACAGGGACAAAGTACTTCCTCTGGCAAGTGGGTCAGTAACTAAAGGTCACAGATTTGAAATAATTGACAAAAGAACCAAAGGCTTAAGTGAGGAGATTTGTTTTTCTACACAGGTTTGTTAAAATCCGAGATGCAGTATCTAAATGGGTGAAACCCGATTTCAGACAAACTTTCAAAAGGCAAAAGGAAAATGCTGAGAGGGAGGATTTAGCCAAACAATTCTTTCAAAGAGCTGGGCTAGGCAGTGGCAGGACGATTAGCTTCTTTCTGTGCAGCCACTTTCTGAGCTTCCATCTACACTGGGTCAGGTATTACATGTCGACACCCTGCAGTTTATCATTCAGCATCTCTTCATGGATATATCTTTGATCTGGCCCCAAGTTACTTCACAAGTGAGAATCACTTCATGCTTTACTCATCTTTATTTTCTTTGTCATTCTCAACATCAGACTCTGCCAGGATTGCCTCGTTCTCAACCATATATCATGTTGAGTTTCTCCCTATTTATGAATATAAGCAATATGTGTGAATGACATTGGTACATGCCATTCGGCCCACTGAGTGTACGCTGGCTCTCAGGGAGAGGCAGAATATTAGTTCGTGCCACATTGCTTTTGTAAAGACTTCTTCAAGCATTAGCAAAAAAACCTGACTGCTGGAAGAGAGTACACAAAATGCTGGAGAAACTCAGCGGGTGCAGCAGCATCTAAGGAGCGAAGGAGATAGGCGACGTTTCGGGTCGAGACCCTTCTTCAGACTGCTGGAAGAACTCAGTGGATTGGGCAGCATCTGTGGAAGGAAATGGACAGAGGACATGTTAGGTTTAAAGAAGTGTCTTGACCAGAAACGTCATCTATTCACGTCTCTCCACAGTAGCTGTCTGATCTGCCGAGTTCCTCCAACAGACTGTTCTTTTTTCTTTTTTCCCCCTCAAGATTCCAGCATCTTCAGTCTCTTGTGTCTACATCAAACTTTTCTCATTTTTTTTTAAAAAATGGCTTAAAGGTGTGGGAAACCCGAGCAAGGAAAAGATTGCTGTGGAGGGAAATGAATACACAATGTCTCGGGTCAGTCAATACTTCTTCGGACTGATGGAGTAGAGGGGAGATTGCTGGTTAAAGCGAGGTGAGGGGAACGGGTGGAGCACAAACTGGTGGATACAGGTGAGGAGGGATGACTGAGTGGAGACTGGGTGGCGATGGTAACAAAACGTAGAGGTGAAATGGAGACAGAAAGCTGCCAGAGAAGGAAGGAAGAGGAGTTTAGTTTGGTATATTTAGTTTAGAGATACAGGCCCTTTGGCCCACCGGATCCACGCTGACAAGCGATCCCCGCATATTAACAATATCCTACACACTTCTTCTTCTTCTTGCGTATGGCGTGCACAGCCTAAAGTTAACGGTCAACTTGTTCAATTTGATCTGTTTGGTTGTGCACGATGGGTTGATTGCATTAGTCGAAACAGGGTGGACCACGTGAAGGTTGCAATCTCCCACCCCATCCTACACATTAGGGATAATTTTTACATTTACCATGCTAATTTACCTACATACCTGTACGTCTTTGGAGTGTGGCAGGAAACCAAACCTCTGGGAGAAAACCCACGCGGTCACAGGGAGAACGTACAAACTCCGCAAAGACAGCACCCGTGGTCGAGCGTTGTAAGGCAGTAACTCTACCGCTGCGCCACCGTACCACCCTGAATTGTGAAGAGGGATGGACAGTAGGTACAGTAGATGGGAACTAGGGGGAAGGGGAATAAAAAGAAAATGGGGTATGGAGGTGCAGGAGATGAGTAGAAGGAGGAAGGAAAAAGCTCAGGGTGACTAGGGTAGTGGGAGAAAGGTGTGTGTATGGGAGTTAAGGGAAAAACCAGAGTAGATGAGAAGGGGGATCAGGGGTTTATCTGAAATTAGAGCATTCAATATTCATGCTGTTGGGCTGTAAGCTACCCAAGCGGAATATGAGGTGCTGTTCGTCCAGTTTGAATGTGGACTCACCCTGGCAATGGAGGAGGCCAAGGACGGAAATGTCTGTATGGGAATGGGTCCCACGAATTGGTGTGACATGGTTAAGTCCAGGGATCAGCGCCAGAGATCCGAGTTTGACTCAGACTATGTGTGCTGTCTGTCTGGAGTTTGTACGTTACCCCTTTGACCGTGTGGGTTTTCTCCAGGTGCTCCGGTTTGCTCCCACAGTCCAGGTCTGTAGGTTAATTGGCTTCTGCAAATTGCAAATTGTCCTCAGTGTGTGCAGGATAGTGCTAGGAGGCGGCGCGGACACGGTGGGCCGAAGGGCCTGTTTCTGTGCTGTGTGTCTGAAGGTCTAAAGGCTAAATGGACTTCAGGTGAGCCTAGGATCCAGGCAGGTAGGGTTGGGATCTCCCTACTTCTGGTCTGTATCCTCCAGCTTCCATCTGTGGTTCTAACTCTGTGGGGTTGTCAATGTATGCTCCTCTTAGGGAGGATTGGGTTAACTTGGGTATTCGTGAATCTGCTGCCACTTCCTTTGTTGGTTTCATGAGAAAACTGCCACCCGATATCAATAACATCCAAGCCAAAAAAGATGTTGCGTTCAGATTTGGGAAATGCTGCACAATATGGAACAGCTGACACCTTGAAGCGCATGTCATTCATGCATGAAGTTAGATTGTTTGTCTACTAAAAGAGAAATGAGCCATAGAATCATAGAGCTATGCAGCACAGAAATGGGCCCTTTGGCCCAACCCATTGGTGTCTTCCTGAAGTAGTCCCATTTGTCTACAATTACAACACTTGACAAACATTTGGTCAGGTACATGGATACTTTTAAGGCAGAGTTAGATAGATTCTGGATTAGTACGGGTGTCAGTGGTTAAGGTTGAGAAGGCGGGAGAATGAGGTTAGGAGGGCGAGATAGATCAGCCATGATTGAATGGCGGAGTAGACTTGGTGGGCCGAATGGCCTAATTCCGCTCCTAGCACTTATGACGTTATGATAGGAATCTAAACCTTTCCTACCAATGTACCTTTCCAAGCGTCTTTCAAATGTTTTAATGTACCCATCACTACCACTTCCTCTGGCAACTTAGTCCATACATCCATCCCTCTCTAGGGTCCATTTTAAATCTTTCCCCACTCATTATAAACCTAGTAATCCAGCCCCGTACCATGGGGAAAAAGACTGTGAATATCCACCTTATCGATACCTCTCCAAATTTTATAAATCTACATTAAATCAGCCCTCAACCCCAAATGCTCGTAGGGAATAGTCACCGCCTATAAAGTCTCTCTTTATAACTCAAGCCCTCCAGTCCAGATGATATCCTCATGTGTAGGAAGGACTAATTTGAGGAAGGATATCCTTGTGAGCGTAGGTGCACGAGATTGATCCCTGGGATGGCGGGACTGTCATATGAGGAAAGATTAGGCTTGTATTCACTGGAGTTTAGAAGGATGAGGGGGAATCTTATAGAAACATATAAAATTATAAAAGGACTGGACAAGCTAGATGCAGGAAAAACGTTCCCAATGTTGGGCGAGTCCAGAACCAGGGGCCACAGTCTTAGAATAAACGGGAGGTTTAAGACTATTTAAGACTGAGGTGAGAAAAAAACTTTTTCACCCAGAGAGTTGTGAATTTATGGAATTCCCTGCCACAGAGGGCAGTGGAGGCCAAGTCACTGGATGGATTTAAGAGAAAGTTAGATAGAGCTCTAGGGGCTAGTGGAGTCAAGGAATATGCGGAGAAGGCAGGCACGGGTTATTGATAGGGGACGATCAGCCATGATCACAATGAATGGCGGTGCTGGCTTGAAGGGCCGAACGGCCTCGTCCTGCACCTACTTTCTATGTTTCTATGTAGGAAGGAACTGCAGATGCGATTTTAAACCAAAAAAAGACACAAAATGCTGGAGTAACTCAGCGGGAAAGGCAGCATCTCTGGAGAGAAGGAATGGGTGACGTTTCGGGCCGAGACCCTTCTTCAGACCTCGTATGGGTGGTGTGCAAGTAAGAATCAAGTGCTTAAGACTACGTACCAGTCTCCCAAGCAATATCATGATCAAAGTACTGTCTCTAGAAATTGATTACTTAAGGTAACCACTAGGATCACTCTAGCTTATTTACCTCCTTGTCTTTCCGAGTCTGTTCTTTTTTATTTTCCAGTGGGCCTGAGTTTTAATTGTCAACTGTCAATTTGCGTTCTCCCTCGTTGCTGAAAACTTTCTGAACCTTCCCTTGGAATCAGCCTTTCGAACTGGTTTAACATTAACAGAGTTTTTCCACTGCTTACAAGTATGTGTGGTGCGTAGCTTAAACCACCCAACCTACAGAATGAATGGCATCAGCAGTACATTTTATAGCTGCCCTTGGGGTCTCAGTTAAAGCTAAACTCGCAGGGCCAGAGTTTCTCTCCTGCACTAATGGAGTCACATGTTGCCGACCTTGTCTCGGGACAAGGACCAGAAGGAAGGTCAACTGGGAGAGGAACACAGACTGACCTCTGATCCCTCTGCACAGTTTCTTTTCAATTAAAGGTTTTGAATTTGTGCGCCCTTGTCAAGTTTTATGTTTAAGTGATCTCAAGCATGGCAGCTTCCCCATCGAAAGACGTAGGTTTAAATTCCAGTTTAAAGTTTTGGGTGTTGAAATCTCCAACACAGGAGTCTATGTACATTCTGCAGGTGAGTGCGATGGATCTTGTGCCGCTGATTTGGAGGGGAGCTTCGGTCATTATTTATCCCTCTGCTGATCATAAGGTCATAAATGATAGGAGCAGAATTTGGCCATTCGGCCCATCCAGTCTACTCCGCCATTCAATCATGGCTGATCTATCTCTCCCTCCTAACCCAGAGATGTAATGCTGAGGCTCAACAAGGCGCTGGTCAGGCCGCATTTGGAGGACTGTGAGCAAATTTGGGCCCCATATCTGAGGAAGGAGGGTGGCTGTGGAGAGGTGCCAGAGGAGGTTTACAGGATTCTCCCTGTAACCCCTGACCCCCTGTACTAATCAAGAATCCATCTATCTCTGCCTTAAAAATATCCATTGACTTGGCCTCCACAGCATTCTGTGGCAAAGGACTCCACAGATTCACCACCCGTTGACCTCATCTCTTTCCACCTCATCTCTTTCCTTTTATTCTGATCTCTAGTCCTCTGGATCTTCCCATTAGTGGAGACATCCTCTCCACATCCACTCTGTCCAAGCCTGACTGCTGTGCTCAGCAAGTCCTGTGCACAACACTAACATTCACTGCAATGTTGGCTGAAAAAAAAATAATATTATTACTGTAGCTTCCGGTACATAAAAATAATAAACACCATCAATGATTCAATGGCACTTTATTGTCATGTGTACCTAGGTATGATGACATTCTTTGTTTTTGCACGCAGCCCGGTGAAATCGTATGGTAGCCTGGATACAGTAACATCGGGGCAAGCGAGAAGGAACACAAATTTCATTTATTATATGTCAGGTACTTATTTTAGGTTTTAACCACAATAATAAATAATAAATAAGAAAGCACAGTCCTGACTTTCCATCTAACTCACTGGAGACCCTAGGATTATCTTTAATTGGACTTTACCTTACGCTAACCGTTATTCCCTTTATCCTGTATCTGCACAGTGTGGGCGGCTTGACTGTAATCGTGTATATTCTTTCCCGCTGACTGGACAGCACGAGACAAGAAAGCTTTTCATTGTATCTCGGTACACGGGACACAAAGCTAAACTAAAGTGAAAGCTGGTCAAGCCAGCCAGTCTTGGGGGGGGGTTTGTCCAGAAATGCCCACAAGTATATTGGACACAAAGCATCCATTACTTGTAACGTGGAGGCATTAAATACAGAGTTATTATAGCCACCTGCCCGGAAAACTGTGCTAAGTGTGTTTCTTTCAGCGCAAGGCATAAAACTGATGCTCTGGAGGTTCTGGATAGTAGCAGTGGTTTTCCAGTTGCAAAACATCATTAATGTTTTATTATTATTAATGTTTAGTGTTTTCTGTGTCATTCGCAGCTGCCACTGTATGTCATGTTGTTACTTGTGGACGGAGCACCAAGGTAAATTCCTTGTATGTGAATACTTGGCCAATAAACTTCCAGTTAAGTTACACTGTTTAAGTTACACCATCACAAATTATGTTCACGCTAATAAACCATTTTCTGCACCAGGTATTATATTTCCCATGTGATGCTGAGCTAGAGCTGTTGCTGATCAAAATGAGATGCCTTGTCCCAAAGCAGGTTTGCCATCATTTTCAAACAAGGCATATACAGTATATGGTTGAAAGATTTATGGAGGGCAGTCGCTGTGTCTGTTTCAAGTTCTGCACCTATCTTTAAGGAAAACACCCTTGCCACTCACATAGCCTCCTTGGGTTATATCC
Organism: Okamejei kenojei; assembly: GCA_035221665.1. Taxonomy (NCBI): domain Eukaryota; kingdom Metazoa; phylum Chordata; class Chondrichthyes; order Rajiformes; family Rajidae; genus Okamejei; species Okamejei kenojei. Next base: position 61,297,184 of record CM069142.1, read on the forward strand.
CTTCCCTTGTTTGAGGGGCGTCTCCACTAGATTCAGCCCCTCAATGTTCAGCAGCCGAAGGCCCCAAAATCTATAATCCTCCCCCCGCAGAGCCTTGGCATTGGCTGCACCGAGCTTCAGTGCATCCCTCAGCACGTACTCCTGCAGTCTGGAGCAGGCCGGTCGGTAATATTCCCCGACGGACATCTCACTCTGCTGTGATACCAACAAGGTTCAGGCTTCCAAAGAGCATCTTTCAACGAGTCGATGACCTTAGAGCAGCATTTGATGTCTGTCTCCGAGTGCGTCCCTTGGTTTCGCGCAACCCTGAAATGAAGTCAAACCAGGGATGGACGTTGCCATTTTCATGTGAAGATCCCTTCAAAGAAACCAGGTCCAAACCTGACCGAGGCTGCAGTTGAAGTCGGCCTGAATTGGGAGGGATGTGTGGAGGCTGACAGCTAATTCAAAGAACAGACCTGCTCAACAAGTTAAACAAGTGAGCCTGCATTTGAATTTTATTTATTTTTTTAATGATCTGGCCAAAAAAACATCCACCAAAACATTTTTTCTTGAAAGAACAAATCGAGCAAGGGAGGTTTCAGGTTCTGGCTGAGGGGAGAAGGGGAGGTGATGCTGGTAGCTGCCAAAATCTGGGAAAATCCAGATCTGCGTGTGTACAGCACGAAACAAGCTCTGATTGGAAGCCGCAATTCGTGATTGTCACGTCGAAATAGTGGTACTTAGCAAGTCCATAATCCTGGGTGTGGTGAGTAACATTCTCAAGCACCAGAACTTTCCCACTGCAGACCTGTTTTCAAAAGCAGCCCCATAAATGTCCCTCAGCTTTTTTTCCAGCGTGACATAGTTTTTACTCTTTGGAGTGACACGAATGTTAACGATATGACTAAAACAATGGCCATTTCTCAACACCTTTGGCTCCTTCATTCCAGCAAAGATAAAGACCTTGGATTTCAGAAATGCAACCTGCTTTTTTTTAAAAATCAGCTTCATTCTGAAGAAGGTTCCAGACCAAACATGTCATCAACGTTAGTATGGTTTAGAGATACAGCGTGGATACACTAGTTCTATTCTACACACTAGGGACAATTTAAAGAAGCTAATTAACCTACAAACCTACACATCTCTGGAGTGCGGGAAGAAACCCGAGCACCCGGAGAAAACCCACGTGGTCACAGGGAAAGCCTACAAACTCCATAAAGACAGCACCTGCAGTCAGGATCGAACCGGCGAAACGATCGCCGAGTCTGATCTTGGCGACGGTCTTTCACTGATATAACCTCCGACTCCGGTGCCAAGAGTTGATTCTGTACCTAACCTAGCCATTTCCCTTTAGAAACATAGAAAAAAGGTGCAGGAGTAGGCCATTCGGCCCTTCGACCATTCAATATGATCATGGCTGATCATTCAACTCAGTATCCTGTACCTGCCTTCTCTCCATACCCCCTGATCCCTTTAGCCACAAGGGCCACATCTAACTCCCTCTTAAATATAGCCAATGAACTGGCCTCAACTACCTTCTGTGGCAGAGAATTCCAGAGACTCACCACTCTCTGTGTGAAAAATGTTTTCCTCATCTCAGTCCTAAAGGAATTCCCCCTTATCCTTAAACTGTGACACCTTGTTCCCCTTTGAGAGCTCTGCTCCTGTACAGCAGTGAAGGATTTGCCTCACCAGTGGTTTAGGCCGATTTATTAGTGCCTGATGCTTTGTGTCTCAGGTATTACAAACTATTCCAACAGTGTGCCATGCAGCAGCATTTCTCATGCCCACGAAGGTGCAGAAGAATTTCTAAGTGTGGGAGCCCCTGGCTTTCAAAAATAACACCCATTTTAGAGTGCGTGGAGGGGGCCCGTGATCCTGTCTTGGGTCTCTGTGCCTTGACACAAGTTGGAGGTGGACTCTTGACAACTGGCAAGTTTCGTGTAGGAAGGAACTGCAGATGCTGGTTTAAACCAAAGATAGACACAAAATGCTGGAGTAACTCAGCGGGGCAGGCAGCATCTCTGGAGAGAAGGAATGGGTGACGTTTCGGGTCGAGACCCTTCCTCAGACTCTGGCACACACCAATTTGGACAAATTACATTTCTATCCTTTGTTTAAAATGAAACTCTGCCCTCTCCTTGGGTCTCCACAACCTACCACCTGCAACTTTTACCCTGTCACGAACGATCGTGGAACAATGGATTCATCCTGTCACACAAAACCCTAAATCAAATCGATGAAAGCACTTGCATACTTGCACTTCTAAACATTCAAAAACACTTTACAGCAATTGAAGCTCTTTTGGAAATGAAGTCATTGTGGTAATGTGGGAAATACACCTGCCAATTATGTCCAGGAAATTCCCACATGCAACCATTTTGATCGCAACCAATTTAATTGTATAAATGATGCTTGCAATGGGTTTAATATTGATCAGACCATCCAAAATAACTTCCAAGCACTTCTTGTTTAAGGAAGAACTGCAGATGCTGAAAAAATCGAAGGTAGACAAAAAATGCTGGAGAAACTCAGCGGGTGAGACGTTTCACCTATTCCTTCGTTCCATAGATGCTGCCTCACCCGCTGAGTTTCTCCAGAATTTCTGTCTACCTTCCAAGCACTTCTTAGTCATAGATTCACACAGCACAGAAATAGGCCCTTTGGCTCACACCGACCAAGATGTCCAATCTACATTAGTGCCACGTGTGCCCATTTGGCCCATATCCCTCTGAACCTTTCCTAGCCATCATTTTACTTGTAATTAACTTGCTCCTTTCAGTTTAGTTTATTGTCATGCGTACCGAGATGCAGTGTTAAGCTTTTTGTTGCGTGCTAACCAGTCAGCAGAAAGACTTCTCTTCTTCTCCTTGCGTGTGGCGTGCACAGCCTAAAGCTGTAGGACAACATGTTCTATTTGATCTTATTTGATTGTGCACGCCAGGTTGATTGCCTTCGTTGAAGCAGGGCGGTCCACGTGAAGGTTGCAAACTCCAACCCCAGCAGAAAGACAATACATGACTGCATACTCCTGCTCTTGGGCTCAACCTCGTATCCATATTCCTTTTGGTTCTTTGACGGGTATTCTTTAGTTTGCTCGTCATCATCAATAAATAGGTGACACATCTCTGCTTCTGAAACTTTTTCAAAACCCTCTGCGATGTAAGTATACTTAGCAAATATCCTCAGCCTACTTTACACATGTTCAAGACAGAGATCAATGTACAGTATATTTCAATGGCAGATGAATCAGGGGTTTGGGGATGGTACAGAGAGTGACATTGAAATAAAACATCAGCTGTGAGCTTGTCAAGAGATGACACAGGCGTGAAATGCCATTCCTGTCTTCATTAATTATATTCTTATGCTCTAATCATTTTCAAACTATTGCCAAGGATAACAAGGCAGGATTGCATGGGCCATCGGGTAATATTCCGTGGCCTAGGCTCTGGAGTTGGACATTCAGCCACCAACCTCCTGAACCAGAGCTAATGTGTTAATAGTTAATAGCTTCACATTCAGCCCAACACTTGGACCAGGTGAGGCATTCCACACTGTTTAACTCCTGTCATCTACTTGCGAAAAGTCCCTAGTGCAATCAAAACAATTTGTAGCTTGGAGTTTAGTTGGAGTTTATGTCATTCAATAACCCAGTGCTATTGCTAGTTGGGAAGAAGCTGTTTCTGAACCTGAACTTTTCAGTTTTCAGACTCTTATACTTTCCTCCCAATGGTTGGAGTGAAATGAGGATGCAGCCTGGGCGGTGTGGGTCCTCGATGATGCCGGCTGCCTTTTTGAGGCAGTTACTCCTGTAGATCCCTTTGATGGTGGGGAGGTCAGTACCTGCGATGGACTGGGCAGAGTTCACCACTTTTTGATCTCGTAAAGAAACATAGAACAGGTAGATCATATTTTTTTCAGTCGGGTTTAAGAAAAGTTTTAGAATGATAGAGTCGGACAGCAGAGGAACACCTCCAAATTAATCTTAGATTTTTGATTATTAATCTGAATTTAAATTCCACAATTTGAATTGCATGATGAGATTGGAATTTGGATCTCTGATAATTTAGTCCAGGTCTCAGGATTACACAGGCATATCCCTGAAGCAGCCTTATGTATTTAAGGTCATAACTTATAGAAGTAGAAATTGGCCATTCGGCCCATCAAGCATTCAATCATAGCTGATCTATCTCTGCTTCCTAACCCCATTCTCCTGCCTTCTCCTCACAACCTCTGGACTTGTTAGTTAAGATCACAACTTGCACGTCACCATGAAGCAGACTTAATTTTAGAGATACAGCGCGGAAACAGGCTCTTCGGCCCACCGAATCGGCACCAACCAGCGATCATCCCACACGTTAACACTGTCCCACACACACGCTCGGGACAATATAACCAAAGCCAATTAACCTACAAACCTGTACATCTTTCGAGTGTGGGAGGAAACCAAAGCACCCGGAGAAAACCCACGCAGGTCACAGAGAGAACATATAAACTCCGTACAGACAGCACTCGTAGTCAGGATCAAACTCGGGTCTCTGGCGCTGTGAGGCAGCAGCTCTACTGCTGCGTTACTGTGTGTGCCACCCCCTGTGCCACTGTGCTGCCTGAATAAATTGGAAATAAAGTTCTGTGGGCAGTTTAATTTAGGAAGGCGCCCCACAGTTCAACAGACCGCGTCAAGGGGTTTTGTGGGGTAAAAAGGGAAAGGTATGTGGGTTAATACTACTCCCTGCATATGTCTTGGAGCAGGTGACTTGCAATGCAGATAACACCAGTCACAGCCAGAACAATAACCAAGCTGTGTGAAATGGGGCAATGCACCTGGTATCGGCTACACTTCGACTGAAAGGATGCATTGCTGAAGATTCTATTTACCGACAAACAATACCAGAGCTGTTAGCTTACAATCCAAATGCAAAGTACATGGCCTAATTAACCAGTAGTACTGTAATTACACTTTAACTATCTTGTATCGCATTGTTGAGATATCTCAAAGAGCTTTGCTCAGTAAGCTACTGTTTGAAGTGCTGAACCTGATGCTTTGCAAACAAATCCGCAGTCATTGAGATTGTCGAGAATGCCAAGCTGGCCTGTTTTATTTAGGGACGAGGATCTGGGGGAGTCCAGAACCAGGGGTCACAGTTTAAGAATAAGGGGTAGGCCATTTTGGACTGAGATGAAGAAAAACATTTTCACCCAGAGAGTTGTGAATCTGTGGAATTCTCTGCCACAGAAGGCAGTGGAGGAATCATCCAATTCACTGGATGTTTTCAAGAGAGAGTTACATTTAGCTTTGAGGGCTAATGGAATCAAGGGATATGGCGAAAAAGCAGGAACCGGGTACTGATTTTGGATGATCAACCATGATCATATTGAATGGCAATGCTGGCTCGAAGGGCCAAAGGGCCTACTCCTGCACCTATTTTCTATGTTTTCTATGCTGGTTTACCAATCAAAGACACAAAGTGCTGTATTAACTCAAGGTGTCAGGCAGCATCGATGGAGAACATTGGTGATGTTTTGGGTCGGGTCCCTTCTTCAGACTGATTGCAGGGGTGGGCTGAAAGGATGGGTTGGGTCCCGCAGCCCTGCAATCAGTCTGAAGACGGGACCCGATCAGAAACATCTCCAAACATCTCGAGGGCTGTTTTCTTCCCTGTTGAGTTACTCCAGTTCTTTTTATCTGACCTGTTTTATCTGTTGGTCATGCCTACTAAGGAGTTAAGGGCCTGTCCCACTTGCATGCGATTGCGTGCGTTTGGTGCGACCAAATGAAAGCGGAGTTCACGTGAAGTTCGCGCTAAGTACACGCTAAGTTCATGCGTGACGTCATTTGCGTCATGCTTACCAATCAGCTGGGCAGGAAGCGGGCCGACAGAATTTGGGCGTCGTACGGCATTGGGCGGTGACGTCATCACGCAATGCCACGCCGGGCGGTGACGTCATCGCGCAACGTCACGCGCTAGGCGTACGCCGTCAAGATGCTGCGTACGCCATCAAGACGCTGTGTACGACCGCAATGCGCCTGCGTGCCGAAGATTTCGGCCATTGCCAGAATTTCGGAACCCCGCGCGATGTCGGGACCAGCCCCGCACAACTCCGCGCTTCTAAGTGGGACCGGTCCCGCACGCCCATATGGTGCCCGTACGCCTCAAGCGACCATGAGGTCGCGTAATTTGCGAGCCAAGGTTGCGTAAGTGGGACAGGCCCTTTAGTGTATGTTTGGGATAGTACGTGAACAGCGGTGCCGGAGGGTCGACAAGGATGGCGGGGGGGTGGGTGGGCGCGGGGGGGTCGCAGAGAAAACAAAGAGGGACCATTGGGGACTACATTGAACACTTTGTAACTTTGCCCTATACGTGGCGACTCTTTGCATACTTTGTGTATAGTGTGCGAAACAAAGAATTTCACTGACATGTCACATGTGAAAATAAAGTCTCTATCTAGTCCAGAGGTTCTTAACCTGAGGGTCGTGACCCCCTATGGGGGGGTCGTTTGGGGCTTTGCCGGGGTCATGAAGGGGACACAAATAACATGTCAATTTGTTGAGCCCATGTTTAGGAACCTAACAAAGGTACATACCACATACACTATTTTGTTTGCCTATGTGCATACTGGTGCCAAAAAGGTTAAGAACCACTGATCCTAGTCAGAGGGTGGCGAATATGTGGAATTCATTGCCACAGTCGGCTGTGGAAGGAGGCCAAGTCATTGGGTAATTTTAAGGCTCAGTTTGACAGATTCTTGATTAGTTAGGGTGTCAGGGATTACGAGGAGAAGGCAGGAGAATGGGATTGAGAGGGAAAGATAGATCAGCCATGATTGAATGATGGAGTACACTTGACGGGCTGAATGGCCTGATTCTTCTCATGTAACTTATGAACCATTGGGGCAAGGTTTTCTCATGGGAAGGCGAGATGTGTAACACACATTCACATTTAAAAATTGCTAAAACTGAATGAGTGTTTGAATTATGACCCAAATTAGATTCATAATGCAGAGTGAATGAGTCTCACCAAGATGAAGCAAGTTTACAATGCTTACCGGCACAAACGAACTTAAAAATGCAGCACCGTGGGATTGCACAGATAAACTGTCTTTTGTTGAACTGCCTAATACCAGTTGGACCCAACACTAATGAAGCACTTTTGCCACTCATTACCTTTAGCGATTAGTCTTTTGCAAGAGTTCGTAACATCTTGTTCATTGGCATCCGACAAACAGAATCTACAATCAATCATTCAGGACACAAGCAGAACAACCCCACAAAACCAGCTCCTCCAGATTATTACTCAAGGTACAAAAAATACACATGATAAATCAGGTTGTAGTCAGAACAGGAAATCTCGCACATTCTTCTCTTAACAACAACATGCCCTGAAAACAATAAATTGCTTTGCAGGAATATAATTGAACAGAATTTCCATTGTGCCAACGTAAGAAGATAGAAACCCGGTGATAGAGGTAGGATTTAAGGTCATAGAGGCATAAAGTCATACAGCATGGAAACAGGCCCTTCGGCACAATTCGTCCATACCAACCAAGATTCCCCCATCTACGCTCGTCCCATTTGCTTGCATTTGGCCCCTATCCCTCCAACCTTTCAGCACAGCAGCACAGTGGGGCAGCAGTAGAATTGCTGCCTTACAGCGCCAGAGACCCAGGTTCGATCCTGACTATGGGCGCTGTTGGTACAGAGTTTGCCCCTTCTCCCCATGACCTGCGTGGCTTTTCTTTGGATGCTCCGGTTTCCCCCCCACTCCAAAGACGTACAGGTTTGTAGGTTAATTGGCTCGGTAAAATTGCCCCTTGTGTGTGTTAAGGATAGTGTTAGTGTGTGGGTGGTCAGTGCGGATTCGGTGGGCAGAAAGGCCTGTCTCCCTGCTGTATCTCTAAATTAAACTAAACTTTTCATAGACATACCCTTTCAAAGGTCTGTTGCAAAGGAAGGAAGAGATGGAATAAAGGAAAGCTTGGGGTCCAGGCAGCTGAAGACACGACAGATTATGGAAATTGGGAAACCAGGCTGGATTAGGGTGCACAAGAATAGAAGGGTAAGGCCATAGAAGGCTTTGAAAACCAGAGTGGAAATTATGAAATGTACGTGGCTGGACCATGAGCCAACGCATGTCAACAGATGATAGCTATCGGTAACAGGCCTTTTGCAGGATAGTGTTAAAGAACAATGTGCAGCATGAAAGCACATTTGACAGAAAGGGTAGATAGTCAGAACCTTTTCCCCAAGATAGAAAAAACAAATACTAAAGATCATAGGTTTAAGGTGAGAGGGGCAAAGTGTAAAAGAGATGTGCCAGGCAACATTTTTACACAGAGGGTTGTGAGTGCCTGGAATGCCCTGCCAGGGTTTGTAGTTGAGACAGATACAATGTTGGATTTAAGAGGCTTTTGATAGGCATGGGATGGAGGGATATGTATTATGCACAGGAAGATACGAGATAGTCTTGGCATCATGTTCAGCATGGACATTGTGGGCCAAATGGCCTGTTCTAAGTAATTCAAGGAGACAAATAAATGAGTAGAAGTGCCGTATCAATCAAGAAACCAGATCAACAATGACCACATTAGCACTCATCATAAGCTGAACTCACCTAATAGGCTTTATTTTCAACAACAAACAAAAGCATCTGGACTTTCTCAGTCCACACAAAGACAGTCCCTTGTTATCAGTGGGGAGACACAGGCCAACTTGGATTAGTGGGAGAGGTCATAGGACTAGAGGTCATAGCCTCAGAATTAAAGGACATTCCTTTAGGAAGGAGATGAGGAAGAATTTCTTTAATCAGAGGGTGGTGAATCTGTAGAATTATTTGCCACAGAAGGCTGTGGAGGCCAAGTCAATGGATATTTTTAAGGCAACGATAGATAGGGTCTTGATTAGTATGTCAGGGGTTATGGGGAGAAGGCAGGAGAATGGGGTTAGGAGGGAGAGATAAATCAGCGCTGATTGAATGGCAGGGTAGACGATGGGCCAAATGGCCTATTTCTGCTCCTATTACTTATGATTAATCCCAGCAGCCTCCTCTTCCCCCCCCCCCGGGCTGGAGCTTTGAGGTCAGGCTGACAAGCATCAGATTAATTGGTCCAATAACCATTAATTGGACCCAGCTGGGGCTCATTTGACTGTGGTCAAAAAGGCAGTCAGCATCATCAGTGACCCACATAACCTTGGCCAAACACTCATTTCACTGCTGCTATTGGAAAGAAGGTCCAGGTCCAGGTCCAGGTCCAGGTCCAGGTCCAGGTCCAGGTCCAGGTCCAGGTCCAGGTCCAGGTCCAGGTCCAGGTCCAGGTCCAGGTCCAGGTCCAGGTCCAGGTCCAGGTCCAGGTCCAGGCTCCAAATAACCTCTGAAGTACATAGAATTGGGGGCATTGGTTTTGTCTGTTTGTTTCTGTGTGTGTATACAGTGTATATATAAAGGAAGGATCTGTAGATGCTGCTTTCAACCGTAGATAGACATTTTAAAAAATTGAGTAACTCAGTGGGTCAGGTAGCATCTCTGGAGAAAAGACCTGGGTGACGTTTTGGGTTGAGACCCTTCTTCAGACCTCCTGGTTATATATCCTCTTGGTTACATATAAAGCCATACATAGATATAACTTTTTTTCCCATTTATTATATTGTTTGCTGAGTACTACGTTTACACATTCTGTTATGTCATTGTAAGTAAGAAGTTCATTGTTCTATCTGGGACATATGACAATAAGACACTCTCGACTGGGTTTACTGCAGAGTGTCATTTTTTTACGGCAGCCAGTCATTGTTTGTGGTGCCGGTCGTAGGCTTCCAGTGATGGCGGACGGTGTGGCCCTAAGGCGGGATGTGCTCTCGCAGAGGTTCGATGATATCAGTGGCTCTTCATTGTGTTGTGTCAGCGAAACAAAGCACAGATGCTGCAGAGAGGCTTGGCTTCCCAATCCTAAGCAGGTCAGTGTGGATGCCATACTAAGGGCCTGTCGAGAGATTGGGCTTGAATTCTGTACAGTTCTTTGTCTGATACCCGAGTCAGACAGGCTGTGCGTATTCCAGGCATAGTTTCTCACCCACACACCCGCAGTGAATTCCAGCCGTTTTCTCCATTTGGCAGCCGTGGCCGGATCGGTCATCCACTTTCAAATATGGAGAACGACTCTCGTTTACGCAGCATCTTTCTCCTACCTGACTCATCCTAAAGCACGTCAATAATAATGAAATGCCGCTCGTGTGTACTGCATGACACATCGCTGACAATTTGTACACAATGAGGTTGATAAAACAGCATTGTGATTTTGAGTAGATAATCTGAGATACTCCAGCATTTTGCGCCTAACTCAGCGGGACAGGCAGCATCTCTGGAGAGAAGGAATGGGTGACATTTCGGGTCTATCTTCGGAGAATAACCAGCATCTGCAGTTCCTTCCTACACATCTGTGCAAATGGGTCAAGAAGGGTCGCGACCTGAAATGTCACCTATTCCATTTCTCCAGAGATGCTGTCCAGCTTTTTGTGTCTATCGTCTGTTCAAGCAATGTTGGTTAAAGGACAAATGTTAGCCAAGGCTTAACAAAATCTTCCCTTCTCTTCAACAAAATTAATTATTTGGCTTATCATGTCCTTTTGAGATAACTAACATCACGTTCGTTTAAGTCAAGTCACTTTTATTTCTATAGCACATTTAAAAAACAACTCTCGTTGACCAAGGTACTTTACATTCGTGGAGGTACTAATGTTATACAACATTGGTTCATAGATTAAGTACATACATAAATACATACATATAGCCCTCCCTCAGAGGACGTCAAGAAAGGCTTGAGAGTAAAGATGAGTTTTAAGTCTCGACTTAAAAAGGTCGATGGAGGGGACAGTTCTGATGGGAAGAGGGATGCTGTTCCTCACTCTGGGAGTTGCAACCGCAAAGGCGCGGTCGCCGCTGAGCTTATGCCTAGACCGCGGGATGTTCAGTAACCCCAAGTCGGCCGATCTGAGGGACCTGGAGGTGGTGTGGTGGGTAAGCAAACTTTTGATTTGGTGGGGGGCAAGCCCAGGGCTTTGTAAACATAAAGAAGGATCTTGAAATGTATTCAGAACCGCACAGGGAACCCTAACCCTAAGCCTAACCCTAACCCTAACCCTACCCCTAACCCTAACTGGAGAGAGGCCAGAATCGGGGTGATGTGGTCCCTTTCTCGGGTGCCAGTCAGGAGTCTCGCTGCGGCGTTTTGGACCAGTTGCAAGTGGGACAGGGAAGATTGGCTGATGCCAGTGTAAAGGGAGTTGCAGTAATCGAGGCGGGAGGAGATAAATGTGTGGATGATCTTTTTGAGGTCATCAAACTGGAGGAATTGTTTTATTTTAGCTCATCTGAATGATGGAAATATTTTCTAACTGTTTTGGAGTAAGTCCAAATTGCCCAGTTTAAATATTACCTTGGCTGGCAATTAAATCAATTTCAATACATCTAATAATTTATAAGCAGCATGCAGGAATGCTGTAAAAATCCCAGCAGATTCATCAATGCCCTTCAAGGAGGACAACTTGCCATTCCAGCTAATGTGGCCTACACATAAAGAGGCTTCAATATGGTTGTTTCTTAATTCCTTCTGAAGTAATATTTCAGGGCACTTTATTATTGTTATTAATGTTATTAATTTTAATATTATCGTCAATAGCCCTGAGGAGAAGGTCTGCTGAAATATGGGTGACAAATATCCCAGCAGAACTGCTCACAGTTTAAGGAGAAATATTAATTTTAAGATAAAGAACACTGTTCAACACATGGTGTGCTTGACCACTAATATTAATTCTTCACGGGTACTGAGTTCTCAAGTTGATGTGTAGTCTTCACAGTTTCCGATCAATTTACAAAAGGTTTTGCTTCACTATAGCAGTGCATGACACAGTGCAGGGCGTTTCTAGATATGCTAATGCACAAATTTTGACTGGGGCAATTTTACCCATATCTTCTGTCTAAGCCTGCAGTCACAGCACAAGAGATCTGGGTTCAATCCTGACCTCGGGTACTGTCGGTGTGGAGTGTGCACATTCTCCCTATGACCTTGTCGGTTTTCCTCACGATGCTCCGGTTTACTTCCACATCCAAACAACAAGTGGGTTTGAGGATTAGGCAATAGACAATAGACGCAGGAGTAGACCATTCAGCCCTTCGAGCCAGCACCGCCATTCACTGTGATCATGGCTGATCATCCACAGTCAGTACCCCGTTCCTGCCTTCTCCCCATATCCCTTGACTCCGCTATCTTTAAGAGCTCTATCTAACTCGCTCTTGAAAGCATCCAGAGAATCGGCCTCCACTGTCTTCTGAGGCAGAGAACATTCCACAGATTCACAAATAATCTGCCTTCCTGTTCTTGCCACCAAAGTGGATAACCTCACAATTATCCACATTAACTGCATCTGCCCACTCACCCAACCTGTCCAAGTCACTCTGCATCCTGATAGCATCGTCCTTACAGTTCACATTGCCACCGAGCTTTGTGTATCTGTAAGTTTGCTAATGTTACTTTTAATCCCTTCATCCAAATCATTAATGTATATTATAAATAGCTGCAGTCCCGGCATGGAGCCTTGGTCTCTGTAAGTTACCTCTAGTGTGTAGGGAGTGGATGAGAAAGTGAGATGGCACAGAACTAGTGTGAATGGGTGATCGATGATCACAGTGGACTGGATGGGCCTGTTTGCATGCTTTGTCTTTCAATCAAACAATCAAATTACTGGTGTGCCCTAAAAATGTTTGTATACCTTAGAGTATCAAAGAGAACAAGCCCTTCACCCTTCTTCTGATGAACCTCCAGGTCTTTTCCAAAAGTATCTCAGAACTTTGATGAAGGGCCGACCCGGTAAAATCTTTCACCAACAGGAAACCAGCTAATTGCCTGAAGCTCCCCTGATTCATTCTAAAGAAATGGGAAACTGTGATGGATCCAAAAAATATAAAATGACTTCAACACGGGTCTGATTGGATGCAGTGTGTAGGAAGGAACTGCAGATGTTGGTTTACACTGAAGATAGACACAAAATGCTAGAGTAACTCAACGGGACAGGCAGCATCTCTAGAGAGAAGGAATGGGTGACATTTCAGGTCGAGACCCTTCTTCAGACAAAGACCCTTCAGTTACTCCAATATTTTGTGTCTATCTGCTGATTGGATGCATCTTACCTTTAGTCAGATTATGCAGAGCAGGTCACCAAATGACATTTTGTTGATAAATCGATTATGTGATATGTTCATGAGTCTTTCAAGTTTTGAAATGAGAACATCACTAGAAGATGTTGTTTATACTGATGTTTAAAAAAAAAAGAAAATGAGGGGGGACCTCATTGAAACATACAAAATAGTGAAAGGCTTGGCTAGAGTGGATGTGGAGAGGATGTTTCTACTAGTGGGAGAGTCTAGGACATATCTAGGTCATAGTCCCAGAATTAAAGGGTGTCCTTTTAGGAAGGAGATGAGGAGAAATGTCTTTAGTCAGAGGGTGGTGAATCTGTGGAATTATTTGCCACAGAAAGCTGTGGCGGAGTAGACTTGATGGGCCGAATGGCCGAATTCTACTGTTCCTTATGACCATATGACCTTAAAATGGATGATTGAAGGAGAAAATGCAATTCTGCCGCTGCACCTCTGTGACTGTCCAATGTTTGGGATCGTGCATAGTGTTTATTTATACCAATGTGTACAGTTTTATCACTGTATATCCAAGTTGGTCTCTAAGATACTGAGGGATAGTTGGTGAGAGTTTGAAGAGATTTCTTTAAAATGTCTTCATCAATTCTAGTCTTGCAATCATAGAACATAGAACACAGAACAGTATGGCACAGGAATGGGTCCTTCGGCCCGCAATGTTTGTGCCGAACATAATGCTAAGATAAACCTGGTTTCATCTGCCATCACATGATCCCTACCCCTCTTCCATGTGCCTACCTAAAAGCCTCTTAAACGCTACTATCGTATCTGTCTCCGCACCACCACCACCCATGTCAATGTGTTCCATTGGGAACACATTGTGCGGGGAAAAAAAACTTTCCCCGCACTTCTCCATGAAACTAATGGATTAATCAAAGGAGATGAGATCAGACAGGAAAGGGCATCATGAGTTAAAGCAATAGCCGTAAACTTGTTGACGGATCATAGAAGCTGTTTAGCCTGCTCCAAGTTTATTTGTTCTAACACCAGGTAGCTTCTGATTGACAAGGGCAAATGCCGTGTGAAATCTGCAAGCATTCTTAGCAAATTCAAACCTGGAACTTCCCTGTATTTATTACACCTTGAACGGAAGAACAATCTATAAAAAGCATAGACACAAAGTGCTGGAATAACTCAGCGGGTCAGGCAACTTCTACATACACTACCTACCCTCCCTTCCCCCATACACCTCCTTCCCTCCCCCCCACCCCCCCCCCCTCCTCCTCCTTCCTCCACTAAAAGTCAGTTAACCCGTTCTACAGTTCGCAATGATGTACAGTATCCCTCTTGGGATCAAACCATCTCTCGCCAACAATATGCCTATCAGGGATCCTCCCTGCTTGAGGTTATCTGCTGCTGATTTATCTTCATTCCCCCCACCCTCCACTATAATCAATCTGAAGAAAGGTCCCGACCCAAAGTGTCACCTAACCATTTTCTCCAGAGATGCTGCCTGACCCGCCGGTATAAACCAGCACCTGCAGTTCCTTTGTGTTACCATTAAAAGTATAGGTGAGGATCAAGTAAGTAAAATTCATTTAGAAAGTGACTTTGTATATCATGTACTCTGGTTGCATCTAAACATTACCAATCTGCCCCATGTCCACATTCTTGCTCTGAATATATTTGCCTTTGTAGAAGTATGTATCTACTTCTAACAGTGGTTTGGGTTCAAATGTCTCTTCTATAGCACATTCCAAATTGTAATAATCTTTGAATTAATAAACTTCCCCCGACCTTTATGATTTTGCTAACTGTCCTAAATGATGGCACTCTGTCATTCATTGACTAGCCACAGAGCAATAATCATTCTTTAATTACACTTCCAGTATTTTGAACACCTTCTTTTCTGATTATTTTCTGTCCCACTGAACATAGTTCAGGCTTTTTTCTCTTCTGTTAACATAACAGCATATCTTCCCCAGTATCGCCTTGCAAATCTACTTTCTTCATGGCTCAATGAGGTTTATCAAGATGTCAAACAGAATACTTTGCATAGTTTCATTCAAGAACAAAGGATAACTTAAGTACCATAGTGTAAACTGAACATTGATTATCAAGATATAGTCTTAAATCATGGGCTATCTTTCTGCTGACTGGATAGCACGTACAAAAGCTTTTCACTGTGGCTCAGTACATACATGAAAATAAACTAAACTGAACTAGCCACACAATTTATAGTACTATTATCAAATATGGGGCTTTTGTTTTTTACATTAAATATTCCCTGCAGGACAATAAAATGAAAACAATATCAAATGATTCTGACAGTTGCACATGATGGAAAGGTCACAGTTTTCATCCATTGGGATAAATCCTATTGATTTTCTTCCTACAAGAATGAATACTTCTCTAACATTGTCATTTGTGTTATTTAATGTTGGTGAGTATTAATGCTGATATAATATTGCTTTAGTTGCAGTGGGCATTCTGCATTTAATCATCCAGGTATGTCATTATCCTGGTAAGATCAGCCCCATTTAAAATCAGGCATTAATTCAGCATGTTTTTGAGATTACAGATATTGCTATTGCTGATACTGAGTCACAGAGTGATACAGTGTGGAAACAGGCCCTTCGGCCTAACTTGCCCAAACCGGCCAACATGTCCCAGCCTCACTAGCCCCACCTGCCTGCGCTTGGTCAATATCCCTCCAAATCTGTCCTATCCATGTACCTGACTAAAGGGCCTGTTCCACTATATGAGTTAATTCAAGATGTTAAAGAAGGAACTGCAGATGCTGGAGAATCGAGGGTACACAAAAGGCTGGAGTAACTCAGCGGGTGCAGCAGCATCTAAGGAGCGAAGGAGATAGGCGACGTTTCGGGTCGAGACGCTTCTTCAGACTGGTCAGGGATCAGGGAAACGAGAGATATAGATGGTGATGTGGAGAGATAAAGAACAATGAATGAAAGATATGCAAAAAAGTATCGATGATAAAGGGAACAAGCCATTGTAAGCTGTTTGTGCTGTGAAAATGAGAAGCTAGTGCGACCAGGATGGGGGAGAGAGATAGAGAGAGAGAGGGAATGCCAGGGCCTGCGGGCTGAGGGAGAGGTAGGAAGGGGAGGAGACAGCAAGGGTTAACAGAATTGAGAAAATTCAATGTTCAAGCCCAGAGGATGCAGACTCCCCAAGCGGAATATGAGGTGCTGTTCCTCCAACTTGCGGTGTTGCTCACTCTGGCCGTGGAGGAGGCCCAGGACCGAGAGGTCGGATACGGAATTGGAGGGGGAGTTGAAGTGCTGAGCCACCAGGAGGTCGGCTTGGTTATTGCGGACCGAGCGGAGGTGTTCGACGAAACGATCGCCAAGCCTCCGCTTGGTCTCACCGATATAGATTCAAGATTTCTCCCGGGATTTCCCCTGATTCGAACTCGGAGAATATCCGTAGCGGGTCCGTAGGAGTTCGTGGATGTCTTGTAGCGGCTCGTACGAGTAACGGTAGGCACTCGGGAAATCCGGTAAGCTCGTGACGTTTTTTCAACACATGAAAAATATCCACGAGTAAACAAATACTCTTGATGAAAAAAATAGTTCGCTTTTACTCGTACGAGCCGCTACGAGACATCCACGAACTCCTATGGACCCGCTACGGTCATTCTCCGAGTTCGAATCAGGGGAAAACTCGGGAGAACTCTTGAATTACCTCGTACAGTGGGACGCCCTTAACTGTTTCTTAAACGTTGGGATAGTCCCAGCCTCAACTACCTCCTCTGGCAGCTTGTTCCATGCACCCACCACCCTTAGTGTGAACCTGCAGTTAATTCCTACATCTTAGAATCCTAAAATCCTACAATCATTACAGTGCAGACATCCATTTGTTCCATTGAGGCTATGCCAGCGGCTTGTACAATCTTCTCCTGCTCATCCCCCGTGGCCATCCAAATGATTTTCCCTCAAGTAGCTATCTATTTTCCTCCTTAAAGCTCTAATTTTCTGTTTCCATCAGCTGTACAGAATACGCCATGCTCTTGTAGTGTTAGATGTGTACAATTTTCCGAACTGCATCATGTGTCCAATAGCTATCTTTTATTTAGTTTAGTTTAGCGATACAGCACAAAAACAGGACTTTTTGCCCGATGAGTTTACGCCGACCAGCGTTCCCCGTACACCAGCACTATCCTACACACTAGGGACAATTCACAAATTTTACCTAAGCCAAATTAACCTACAAACCTGTACATCTTTGGAGTAAGGAGGAAACCAGAGCACCTGGAGGAAACTCACACCAGCGGGGGGAGAATGTACAAGCTCCGTACAGACAGCAACCATAGACCGGATCAAACACGAGTCTCTGGCGCTGCAAGGCAGCAACTCTATCGCTGTGCCACCCAGACCTGTCTATTTTGAAGAAGGGTCTTGACCCGAAACATCACCCATTCCTTCTCTCCAGAGATGCTGCCTGTCCCGCTGAGTTACTCCAGCATTTTGTGTCTATCTTCAATGTAAACCAGCATCTACAGTTCCTTCCTACATATTTTATATATTGTTATTTTGATAATATTGTATAGGCTGGCACAAGTTGTAAGCGTGCTGTTAAACTCACCAGCTATCTTTTTTTTTAAAAATTTATTTATTAGAAGTAAGTACATTACATTTTAATGGTACTTTTTTACCGGTTCCCAGAATTATTAAAACATTCTTTGTACAACTTCCTTTTTTTTAGAAAGAAATGAGAAAGAAAGAGGTCATGAAGAGTAAAGAATAGTCTAGTGAGTGTGGTGTAAAGAAAGAAATAAGTGAGAAAGTGCGGAAAGGAGATTCTCCCACGCCACAAGTCGATGTTTTTTTAATATTCTTAATCATTTTTCACTCAAACCCAGAATTTTTAATTTTACGATACTATTGCACCACATGAATCCACAAGGTCAATAAATGGAGACCAGCTCGTTAAGAATTGGTCTTTTTTTTCCTATTAGGAGGAGTCTCATTTCTTCTGAATGGGCCGTTTCCAACATATTACCAATCCACATTTTGAGTGTTGGTATAGTAGCCTTTTTCCAGAATTTGAGTATGAGTTTTTTCGCTGTTATTAAACCATAATTAAAAAATGAGATTTGGGATATATTTAATTTGTTTCCATCTCCTATTACTCCAAAGATAATCGTTTCCATGCTAGGTTCCATTTTTATCTTAAATAAACTAGTGAATATATCAAATATATCACACCAACATCTTTGAAGTTTTGTGCAAGAAACGAAAGAATGTGTGAAATTGGCATTTTGAGAAAGGCATTTATCACAGATGGGAGAAATATTTGAATAAAATTTATTCAACCTAACTTTTGAATAATATAATCTGTGTAATATTTTTAATTGAATTAAATTATGTCTAGTGTTAATCGAACATTTATGTATATATATCAAATACCTCTCCCATGTTTCTTTAGAAATTTTTATCATTAAATCTTTTTCCCAGTCTTCTCTAATTGTCTCTGTTGATGGCAATTCTCTATTAAGAATACTGTTATATAGATATGATATTAATTTTTGTGAGTCCGCATTAATATCCATTGCTTCTTCCAGTGGGTCTATCGTTATATTCTGTAATCTTGGTATATATTTTTTTATAAAGTCACATATCTGTAAATATTTAAAGTATTGGTTATTATTCAGATTAAATTTTGATTTTAATTATTGAAATTATAATAAATTTCCAATTTCATACATGTCACCCAACTTTTTAATTCCCAGTCTTTCGCATTGTCTATATGTTTTATCCATAAAAGATGGTTTAAATACAGGATTATTCACTATTGGTGTTAATGATGATAAGTTTCTTAATTTTTAAATTAATTTTATTTGTTTCCAAATTCGAATTATATTGTGTATGATTGGATTCTTCTTATATAATATATTATTCAACTTTATCGGGGAGAGAAGGATCGCTCCTAAATCGTAAGGAAAACAATCCTCTTTCTCCATTCTTATCAATTCCATCTGTTGAGAAGGACAATCCAACCAATAAATAATATTCTTAATATGCACTGCGCAATAATAATATAAAAAGGCAGTGCAAGTCCTCCTACATCTTTAGGTTTACACAGATGATTTATTTTAATTCTATGTGCTTTGTAGTCCCATATAAAATTAGTAATATTGGAGGCTAGTTTTTTTTTAGTATTTTGGTATATACATTGGTATGGATTGAAATAAATATATTATTTGTGGTAGCACTATCATTTTTACAGCATTTATTCTGCCAATTAATGATAGTGGGAGCGTTTTCAAAATTTAATCAGAGCGTTTAATTTATTTAATAAAGGACTAAAATTAGCGTTAAATAATGATTTATATCTACTGGTAACCTGAATACCTAAATACTTAAATTTTTCCGTTGCCATTTTAAATGGAAATTTTAATAGATGATTCGCTTTCTCGGGCTGTAATAACATTATTTCACTTTTATTCCAATTTATTCTATATCCAGAAAAGGAGCCAAATTCCTTTATTACATTTAATAAATTTGGGATATTCGTTTCTGAATTTGTAATATATAAAAGTATATCATCTGCGTATAATGAAATTTTGTTATTAGAATCCTGGGTATTATATCCCTGAATATTCGGATGTGTTCTTATCCTTTCAGCCAGAGGCTCTATCATAAGGGCAAATAGCAGGGGTGATAAAACACATCCCTGCCTATTGCCCCGTGATAATTGGAATTTTGGAGACAACATATTATTAGTTAATATTCTTGCCGTTGGTTTATCATATAATAATTTTACCTATCTAATAAAATTATCTCCCATATTAAATTTTTGAAGTACTATGTATAAATACTGCCACTCTACCTGATGAAATGCTTTCTCTGCATCTAAAGATATAACTGATAAGTCTTCCTTTTATCCTTTATATGAATACATTATATTAAAAAGTCGTCTCTAATTGTTAAATGATTGTCTTTTGGGTATAAATCCCGTTTGGTCCTGGTTTATCAATTTATCAATATATTTGCTCAATCTTCTTGCTAAAATCTTTGCTAAAATTTTTTGATCTGTATTTAAAAGTGATAAAGCTCTATACGAGCCCGGATCTTCTAGATCTTTATTTTTTTTGGTATAAGCGTAATTGTAGATTCTGCTAAATTTTCTGGTAATTTATTTTCGGTAAAAGCATAACTGTATAATTTAAGTAATCGTGGGACCATTAACTCCTGAAATCTTTTATAGAATTCATTATTAAAACAGTCAGGTCCTGGTGTCTTCCCTTTTTTCAGTTTTTTTATTGTTTCTCTTATTTCTTCACGTAATCTGAGCTCCTAATTCCCCTTGTTCTAAGATATCCAATTTTGGCAAGTTACACTTATCTAAAACATTTATAAATTTATTGTCTTCAATGTTAGTTTTAGATGTATATAAATTTTGATAAAATTGA
Organism: Okamejei kenojei; assembly: GCA_035221665.1. Classification (NCBI taxonomy): domain Eukaryota; kingdom Metazoa; phylum Chordata; class Chondrichthyes; order Rajiformes; family Rajidae; genus Okamejei; species Okamejei kenojei. The sequence continues at coordinate 61,317,746 of CM069142.1, forward strand.
GCAAATCTTTTGTTAATGTCCTTAGGTAGAGTTAATAGTTCCCCGTTCTCTGATTTAATTTTACTAATTTTTTCCTTTTCTTGCTTCTTCAATTGTCGTGCTAGAAGTTTATGTGGTTTATCCCCAAATTCAAACTGTACATGTTTTGTGATCTGAAATAATCTTATTTAATATTATTTTCTTATTTCTTATTTTCAATAATGTTATCTCATGTTTATCTATGGTTCGGTCTTTTGCGTTTCCTAATTCTAATAATTTAATTTCCTTTTCTAACGTCCATTGCTCTGTCCTGTTTTTTTTATTTAGAAAACTTTGATACGAAATTATAACTCCACGAATGAATGCCTTAAAAGATTCCCATAATAGAGATGGTGAAATACCTGTTGTCTCGTTTGTTTCAAAAAAAAAGTCATTTGTTGTTTTAAATACTTGTAACCTTATGAGTCATTAGCTATTTGTGTGTTAAATCTCCAAAATAATTTTATACCTGGCATTCCCTCAAGTTTTATAGTAAAAGTCAGCGGGGAGTGATCAGAAATAATACTATTGTGGTATTTAGGATTAATCGTATATGGTATTAATTTTGTGTCCACTAAAAAAGAATCAATTCTTGAACACGTTTTGTGTACTGATGAGTAAAACGAATATTCCCTTCCAGTTGGATTAACTATTTTCCATACATCTGTTATGTTAGTGTTTTTTATATGTGTTTAAGAATTCACTAGACTTGGATTTAACACTACCCTTCCTTAATTTTGTTGATTTATCTAAGCATGAATCTATAACAGTTAAAGTCCCCCCCTAATATTACATTTTGAAAATTATACTCATCTATTTTATCCATAATTTTCTTTAAAAATTGGGGATTATCAAAATTTGGTGCATAAATATTTATCAGAGTCAGTGGAGTGGAATACATTTCTCCCGCCACTATCGTGTATCTTCCTTCTTTATCAGATATTGTATTTTTTAATATAAATGGTATACCTTTCCGAATAATAATAGCCGTTCCTCTAGCTTTATCAGTGAATGACGAGTGATACGTTTGGCCTATCCAGTTTGCCCTTAGTCTCATCTGTGTTTGTAGTTTCGTATGCGTTACTTGCAGAAAAGCTATATCCACCTTTAAAGATTTTAACTGGGCCATAATCTTGCCTCTTTTAATAGTAAGATTAAACGAGAACTTACCAGTTCGAAGTTTGATCGTTATTTTATGAGGAGTTACGATGAGGGATTACGTGAAGAACCCGCCTGGCGCTGGCAAACGGCATACTTCAAAGCAGCGGCATGAAAACACAGAACACAAAAAATAGCCGAAGTAACATAGTAAGGCTCATAATAGACTTAGAACTACCAGATGATCATTTATTTTATGAGGGTGGGGAGTGGAGGGCACGTAATCCCTCATCGTAACTCCTCATAAAATAACGATCAAACTTCGAACTGGTAAGTTCTCGTTTAATCTTACTATTTTACTTCGGAGTCACGTGAGTGACTACGTGAAGATTTTAAAGCTTCCTGTGTTTTTTATGTCGTAGAATTAATCAATACGACAGTCCGGCTAAGTAAATACATACATGAGAAACCAGACTAGTTTTAGTTCTTTCCATAATAAATTTTTAATGGTTAAAGAACATATAATAACCCTCCTTATATCCGAGGGAACCATTACAAGTGATAAAAGATATAAGTGATTACATAACTGATCATAGCAATCAATAGTAAACAAAGCAGGTGACTATAGTGATCCCAACACCGCGTGGCCAAAGCTTGTCATAGTGTGAACAGGTTTATTGTAGAACTTTGAAAAAGTTTCTTCTTTACTCCACCCTGCGATTTTTAAAATATGCTCGAGCGGTACATCCCGCACCTTCGCCGCGGACGTAGCTGCAGCCCTGGTGGAGTGAGATTTGAACACATCAGTGTCTACTCCTGCTAAAAGTAACACCTGTTTCAACCACTGTTTGAACTGAAGCTTTTGTGTGTGGTTTTTTATGCGTAATCATTAACGTTTTTTCATTTCCTCGAAGAGTTTTGGTAACTTTTATATATTGGTTCAAATGTCTAACCACACACAAAGTTGGATCAATAGGATAAGCTTGAAAGGTTACCTTTGCTCCAGTTCTTCCTGGTCTGCTTTGTTTGATCAGATCGTAAACATAGAACACAATGTTATCTGCAGTCACATGCATACAGTCTAAACGCAACATTTGTAAAGTTTGCACTCTTTGAGCTGAGACCAATGACATTAACATTATTAATTTGAATGTTAATCTTTCCAATGACAATCCTTCAATTGGAGTCCATTGTCTAAGTAAGGTAAGTACAATGCTCACATCCCAAATCTCTATGTATCTTGGTTTGGGTGGATTTATGTTAAAGATTCCTTTCATGAATCTGGATATTAGTGGATGTGATCCAATTGATTTCTGGTCAGACATTAGTCCTAAATAAGATGATAAGGCACTGCGTGCAGTATTGATGGCACTGTAACTTAAATGTTGCTCAAAATTTAGCAAGGAACTCCAATACATTTGGAATATTCACAGTATCATAAGATATATTTGACTGTGTGCAAAATTCTTCCCATTTCTTTATATGTGTCATATATTGATTTTGTGTGTTATCTCGCCATGATGCGACTATAACTTCCATAGTTTTGTCCGACAACCCCAGCTCCTGTAGTGGTCTGGTCAAAACCTGCAGATTAATAAATTCATATATGCATATAATGGATAAATTTCATTGGTTACTGGATTAATCAATATATCACTACAGTTAGGAATTGACATATATGGTTCTTTAATCATATTCAACATTAATGGGAACCAAGGTTGTGTCGGCCAATTTGGAACTACCAACAATCCTGTGGCAGAATCTTGTTCTATTTTCTTCAGACATTGCTGAACCAAAGCAAATGGTGGAAAAGCATAAAAGAACATATTCCCCCAGTTTAATGAAAAAGCATCTACTGCTACTGCATCTGGATCGTGTTCCCAAGACACATATTTAGGCAATTGATGATTTAGCCTTGATGCAAACAAATCAATTTCTGGTAACCCATATTGAGTTACAATATCTTTAAATATTACTGGATTAAGCATCCATTCTGTGTTATCTTTAAATATCCTTGATCTTTTATCTGCCACCACATTGTCTTTACCTGGAATGTAGTTTGCTGAGATCCAAATTTGGCGATCAATACACCATTGCCATATCTCATTGACCAGACAATCACATGATACTGATCTGACTCCCCCCATGTGATTAATATATGCAACAGCTGTTTTATTGTCTAACTGTATTAATACATGTAGACCCTTTTTTTGAACAACAATATGCTTTTAGTCCATAGAAAGCACCCAATAACTCTAAATAGTTAATACCATATGTTTGAAGAAACGCTTCTTCTTGGACTTTCCATCTACCTCCACAACTGGAGGATGAATCTGTTGCCCCCCATCCGAGAGCGCTAGCATCTGTTTGTAAAACCATTTCAGGCTGTTGAATCAGAATGTTTTTAGCAGCTTGTGGGACATTTTCAACCCACCATTGTAATTCCAACAAAGCTTCTTTTGTTAATTGCATAGGCCTATCAAAATGGCCTGCCCTCTTTTTAAGAGCTCTTATTTTGTCCCTTTGAAGGTTTTGATAATGTAATGGACCAAATTCTACTGCAAGAAATGCTGCTACTAGCTTACCAATAGTTTTTGCTACTTCTCGGATGGAAGGATAAGGTTTGTGAATGAGATTATTACAAGTCACCAAAATATCCTCAATTTTATCTGTTGGTAAAGTTATTAACATTGTAACTGAGTTAATTACAAACCCCAAATAGTTAATTGATTGTGCTGGCTGCAGCTGGGATTTAATTGGATGAATCAAGAACCCTAGCTTTTCAAACAAAGCTTTAGTTACTGAAACTGAATTCTCAGCTGATTCTTGATTGTCATTAATGATTAGAATGTCATCGAGATAAGCCATAACGATGTGTTTTTGTGCTCTTAATTGAGCTAAAACTGGTTTTAACAGTTTAGTTAAGAGCCTGGGAGCTGAACTCAATCCATTTGGTAAAGCTTTAAACTGCCATAATTGTCCCAGCCAATTAAATTTTAAGTATCTCCGGAAGAACTGATGTATTGGTACAGAATAATAAGCGTCTTTCAAATCAATAGTAGCCATATAACAACCTGCTGATATTAAATATCTTGCCGTATTAAATGTTTCCATTTTAAAATGTTTGTATTCTACAAACTTATTAAGATCTGTAAGGTCCAGAATAATTCTGCAACCACCATCTTTTTTTATTTCTTCGAAATATATTAGACACAAATTGATGCTTGTGTTCATTGGTTTTTTCAATAACACCTTTTTCAGATAACTTGTCAATTTCCACATTAATCTCTGCTTTTTCTATTGCAGAAAACACGAAAGCATAGGCAGGTTTATTCTGTACTGGAGAGTTAACCCCTTCTTTAAATGTAATAGTGGCTCCTGAAACTGTTTGTAAAATAAATCGATCAGAAGTAATAGTAAGCCAGTCTTTATAAAACTTTTGTAATCTCCCTCCAACTGGAGATTTATCCACAGTTTCTTTAAGGATAGAATAAGTCTTTAATACCTCTCCATATGAGCGTGGTGGTCTCCTTCTCCCCGAATACGGGTAAGCATTAGGCTGTGTAGGACGATAATATTTCCTTGACATATTCCTGCCTCTATTGCCGAAATCAAATCCCCTTCTGGACGAAAAATACCTTTTTTGTCCGAAGATGAAAGGTCTCATGTAGCTAAAAGATTTAGCTTCTTCATCCATATCTTTTAATTGTTTAGGCAGGTTCTCTCCAAACAGATAACCAGGAGCTTGAACACCACTTGCTCGACACAGGCTTGCAAACCTTGGGTGAAATATAGGCCGAATAGCCATTTTCCTCATACAATTTATTTCATAGAAAGAATTGCACAATAAACCCAAAGTATCTTTTTGAATCTTATCCATCTCCAACCTCTCCATTAGTCTTCCATAAGCCGTAACGGCAGCAGAAATTAATTTGAGGATTTTTTGAAATCTCATTTCTTGAGCTCTCATGCTTGGGGTCATGGATGCCCATATCGACGGATTAACCGTAGGCACTTCCAATGAGGCACAATTTCCTGGCGTTTTATATAATTCTGATGTTTCAATCATCACAGAATCTTGAAGTTGGTGAGATACCATATAATTAATGCTGGCAGCTAGGTTCTCTTCCATAGTCTCACCACTTTCTTCAGGTATAGCAAATTCTTTTGCTATCCCAGGCACATTAGGCCTTTTCTTTTTATTTTGTGGTGTGCCTTCAAAATCCAAATCACCACCAGCAGGGTCTGCCTTCTGCAGCCCTAAATCAATTGGAAATAAATCCCATGAGACTTCCTCCGCCCCAAATCCTGGGTCCGGAGTTTCAAACTCCCAATTTGGCACACAGCCATATTCTGAATAATCAAACCCCTCAGGGCTTTTTTGGGAAACTTCTGGCTACTGTGACCCTTGTCTCATGATTTTTTGGCGAACTTTCTCCATATGCCCCATTTTTAGCCACATAGTTTTGTTATCTGGAGGACTTTCAGTATCAGAGTCATCAGAAACCACGGGCCTCTCAGATTTCTTTTTACATTTTTTAGGAGCATTTCCCTCCGTGGTTATAACTTCTGGAGAATCTGGAAGCTCGCTAACGGGTAAATCAGCGGCCACCGGTATCGGAACCGGATCCGCACTAGCTTCTTGTCCCGTATTTTTATTTTCACCCCGGGAAGATCTTTTTACCCGCGAATTTTTCTTTACCGATTTCTCCATTTTCTTTTTTCATTAATCTGTGCTAAATCAGCACGTTAACGTGACTCTGATTTTACTTTCAAATACTGCTGGTCCCACCCAGCGTACACTTTAGAACGTCCCGACTTTGCCACACTTACCTGCGGGTCCGTTCCGACCGCTGCGAGGAGCTGCGCTTCTGCAGCTCCTGCTTCTTGCCGTCAGCGTCGACGTAATGCCGTTTGCCAGCGCCAGGCGGGTTCTTCACGTAGTCACTCACGTGACTCCGAAGTAAAATTGGATCATTTGCACCCCTAATATTCCAACTACAAAATGTGACTCCTCCATTCTTTTTTTCCTTATTATCCTGCATTATAAATAGGTTTTAGTGATTTTGCTTCATGTGGTGTAGTTAGGTACCTCAGACTTTTGGGTATATGGGTATCATCCCACACTTCTGACGTCATTTTACCTCTCCTCCGTATATTGAACCTCCGTAAGAAAAAGAGAAAAGTGTGTTGAAAAATAGTGGGGAAAAAAAGAAAAATTGTTAAATAAGCCACATAAAGGTAAATACAACAAAAAAAAACGTGAGTTTAAGGTATCAAAAAGATGATACCCTAAATCACCAGCTATCTAAACTAAACAAAACTAAACAAAACTAAATTACATTCCCACTTCAAGTACATAATAATTGAATATTTCCCATAAAGTAGTACTGTCCCATTTAGAAAGAGATCTCTGTGTGCAGAGGCATCTGTTTACCTTTACTGTTCATTAGTTTAAAGAGTGCATTTTTGTAAATATTGTAAATAAAAACATGTAATATCAATGTAAGGAAGTAAGGAAGGCAAATTCATTGTTAGCATTTATATCAAGAGGACTGGCATACAAAAGCAGAGATGTAATTCTGATGCTCCATAAGGTGCTGGTCAGGTCGCATTTGGAGTACTGTGAGCAAATTTGGGCCCCATATCTGAGGAAGGAGGTGCTGGCTCTGGAGAGGGTCCAGAGAAGGTTCATAAGAATTATTCCAGGAATGAGTGGGTTAGCATATGATGAGTGTTTGACGGCACTGGGCCTCTACTCGCTGGAGTTTAGAAGGTTGAGGGGGGACATAATTGAAACTTACAGAATAGTGAAAGGCATAGATAGAGTGGATGTGGAAAGGATGTTTCCACTGGTGGGAGAGTCGAAGACCAAAGGTCAGAGCCTCAGAATTAAAGGGCGCTCTTTTACAAAGGAGGTGAGGAGGAACTTCTTTAGTCAGAGGGTAGTTAATCTGTGGAAAGCATTGCCACAGACAGGTGTGGACGCCGGGTCAGTGGATATTTTTAAGAGATTGACAAATTCCTGATTAGAACGGGTGTCAAGGATTACAGGAAACGGCAAGAAAATGGGACTAGGAGGCAGGGATCTGCCATGATTGAATGGCGGTGTTAGACTCGATGGGCCGAATGGCCTAATTCTACTCCTATAGCTTTCGAACTCGTGAACCATTTAAAACTTGCAATGAAGTAAAGTAGCCTAGGAAAATCATTAGAGGACAGTTTCAGAGTTTGACAGAGGATGGTTTTGGACAGCATCTTGAAGGAGGAGGAAGTTGTTCAGATGAGATGGTGTTTATTTTGGAAGTAAATTCCAGAGTCAAAAGCCAGGCCAACTGAAGGCAAGGTGTCAAAGCTTGTAGAATCAGAGAGTCATTGAGTCATACAGCAGAGAAAACAGGCCCTTTGGCTCACAATTTCCTTGCCTTCAAGAATCAAGTACCTATCTGTACTAATCCAGCAGCACTTGGTCATAGGCTTCAATGCCTTGGTGATTCAAGTGCTTATTTAGCAATTTCTTAAATGTTGTGAGACTCTCTGCCTCCACAAACACCTCAGGCAATGCTTTCCACTTTTTAACTTCTCCGGGTTTCTGACACCGCTTCTTTTTTTTAGTTTAGTTTAGAGATACAGCGGGGAAACAGGCCCTTCGGCCAACCGGGTCCGCACCAACCAGTGATACCCGTGGAGCTGTGGTCTGCGGAGCTTCCAGCCGCTAACGGCACTGACTTTCCGGCCGCGGGTGGCGTTGACTTTCCAGCTGCGGGCGGCACTGACTTTAACTTCTCAGAGCCCTGGGATCTCTTGCTGAGGTCGCCAGCGTTGAATCTCTGCCCAGCTCGGCCTGTGGACTTCGAAGCCGCGGTCTCCGGTAGGAAGCGGCCGATTCGGAGGCTGCGGGCCGCTGAGAGTTTTCGAGGGCCTGAAACATCGGGCCCGTAGCGGCGACTGCGGATGCCTCAATAGGCACCAACCATGGGTGAACTGAGGAAGAGGACTGAACTTTGGTGCCTTCCCTCACAGTGGGAAACGTTGATTCCGCTGTGGGGGAATGTTTTTTTAAGTTTTATGTTAAATTCTAAAGTGTTGTGTTTATCCTATTTGTGTGCTGCATGGTAACTCAAATTTCACTACACCAATTGGTGTATGTGACAATAAATGTCCTGTGTCCTCTCTCCTACGTCCTATTTACCTTTCAATGCCCTGCTTATTTACATGTCTGTCTAAACTCTTAAACATCATAATTGTATCTGATTTCACCACTTCCTCTGGCAGTGCAGTCCAAATATCAACCACTTTATCTACGAAATTTGCACGTGCATTGGTTCGAATGGACATTTATTTATTCCAATTGAAAATTAATTTTGTCCTGCGTGCATCATGCTTACAACGATTTCTATGCTCCACCATGCCAACTGAAAACACGCATAGGTGTTTGTGTTTGATATCCATTTTGTCAATGGTTCAATGGCAGTTCTATGGTGATTTATTTGTCACATATGCAACTGCAAAGTGGAATTATTTTTTCCATATTTACACATGCAGGGGCTGCCATGTTTTGGCGCCATTTCCAAAGTCCAGTCCACCCACACGCTCTGTGTCTTGGAGCAGTTCCCGATCCAGGTAAGCCCCAAGCTCCTGCAGTGCCGTCCTTCATTGCCTTCGACTGGATTGCCCCGCCAACTGACGTTCCTCTCCTCACCCGGCCATCTTTGTACCCCGGGAGCGCCTCCTGCAGCCGACCTTGAAGTTGCTTGAGGCATAACCCTGGCTCGCCCTCCTACCAGCCCTTGCTCCTTGTGTTCAACCATTTAAAGTTTAAGGTGAAGAGAAAAAAGATTTAATAGGAATCTGAGGGGTAAGTTTTTCACACAAAGGGTGGTGGGTGTATGGAACAAGCTGCCAGAGGAGGTAGTTGAGGCACAGACTATTTAAGAAACAGTTAGACGGGTACATGGATCGGACAGGTTTGGAGGGATATGGACCAAACGTGGGCAGGTTGGACTAGTGTAGCTGGGACATGTTGGCCGATGTGGGCAAGTCAGGCCGAAGGGCCTGTTCCCACTCTGTATCACTCATAAGTCTTAAGGAATAGGAGTAGAATTAGGCTATTCAGCCCATCAAGTCTATTCCGCCAGTCAATCATGGCTGATCTATCTCTCCCTCCGAACCCCATTCTCCTGCCTTCTCCCCATAACCTCTGACACCTGTACTAATCAAGAATCTATCTATCTCTGCCTTACAAATATTACTCTATAACTCAATGACTCCATGGCTCCGGTTCACCATTCTTGTTGTATCTTTGTTTCCTGAACATATCTGCTGAGTTTTATCTGCCTTTTTTCCAAGTAATTGTTTAATTCCTCTGCCATTTCCTTATTCTCCATTTTAAATTCAGCTGTCCACCTGTGATGATCTCTCACTTGACCTTGCTTGATAACAAGATAATCGGTTAACCTTTCCTCATTGTACAAAATGACATCCAAAAATAGCCTTTCCCCAGTTGGTTCCTTAACATACTTATCCAGAAATGCCTGCTTGAATAATGATGTGAATTCATCTTACACTTTATTACACTGGAAACATGATTGTCCTGTCTATATATAGTATTAAAGTCTCTTGTAGTTTTTGTATTGTCATCTCTATAATTAAATGTATCTATATCTATGTCTCTATATAGGTTGAAATCTATAATTTTTGTATTACCATGTCACAGGATATTATCTCTAATAAGCCGATTTATGCCAAGCCCTATATTACAATTACCATTTAATGGCTTACAAATAACTCTTTCTAATGTTTTCTGCCCCAAGCTGTTATTTTGCTCAACTCGCATTAATTTTAATTTGCATTATGATCTTGACCCAAGATAATTTCTCACAATTACACAACTCTCCTCCCTTATCAATCATTCTAGATCACTCTCTTTTCATTTTTGCTTGTTCTTCTTAAAACGTCAAACGCCCTGAGATGTTTAATTCCCAGTTTTGGTCACCTGGCTGCCGTGTGTCCACAATGGCAATGAGAATCTGTCTTTTTTGCATATCTTTCATGGACTTTTTCATATCTCCCGATTCCCTCTCTCCCCTGACTCTCAGTCTGAAGAAGGGCCACAACCCAAAATGTCATCTATTCTTTTTCTCCAGAGATGCAGCCTGACCCTTTGAGTTACTCTAGCTTTTTGTGTCGATCTTCACTGAGAACACTTAAGCTTACTTCTGCATGTCCCATTCATTTACCTTGTTATTAATAATGTGAGCATTTAGATACCATGTATTGAAGTTTTTCATTTTAACATTTAATACATTTGCCTCATTTACTGCTTTTATTTTGTTGCCTATTTTATTTTGCTTACTACTTCTCTAACTTCTAGTTCCCTCTTTGCTTTCTTTTTAATCATAATCATAATCATAATTTATTAGCCAAATATGTTTTGCAACATTCGAGGAATTTGGTTTGCCATACAGCCATACCAAAAAAGCAACAAGACACACAACTACATAAAAATTAGACATAAACATAGAAACATACAAACATAGAAATTAGGTGCAGGAGTAGGCCATTCGGTCCTTCGAGCCTGCACCACCATTCAATATGATCATGGCTGATCATCCAACTCAGTATCCCGTTCCTGCCTTCTCTCCATACCCCATGATCCCCTTAACCACAAGGGCCACATCTAACTCCCTCTTAAATAAAACCAATAAACTGGCCTCAACTACCTTCTGTGGCAGCGAATTCCAGAGATTCACCACTCTCTGTGTGAAAAATGTTTTTCTCATCTCGGTCCTAAAAGACTTTCCCCTTATCCTTAATCTGTGACCCCTTGTTCTGGACTTCCCCAACATCGGGAACAATCTTCCTGCACCTAGCCTGTCCAATCCGTTAAGAATTTTGTAATTTTCTATAAGATCCCCCCTCAATTTTCTAAATATAGCGAGTACATGCCGAGTCTATCCAGTCTTTCTTCATATGGAAGTCCTGCCATCCCAGGAATCAGTCTGGTGAACCTTCTCTGTACTCCATGTATGGCAAGAATGTCTTTCCTCAGATTAGGAGACCAAAACTGTACGCAATACACCAGGTGTGGTCTCACCAAGACCCTGTACAACTGCAGTAGAACCTCCCTGCTCCTATACTCAAATCCTTTTGCTACGAATGCTAACATACCATTCGCTTTCTTCGCTGCCTGCTGCACCTGCATGCCTACTTTCAATGACTGGTGTACCATGACACCCAAGTCTCATTGCACCTCCCCTTTTCCTAATTGGCCACCATTCAAATAATAGTCTACTTTCCTGTTTTTGCCACCAAAGTGGATAACCTCACATTTATCCACATTATACTGCATCTGCCATGCATTTACCCACTCACCCAGCCTATCCAAGTCACCTTGCAGCCTCCACCACAGCAGTTCCTCCACATTCCCCACTGTGATGGAAGGTCATAAAGTCTTCTTTCCTGAATTCAATTTGAGTTTTGCTTACCATGCGAAGGCTAGTTTAAACTGTTCCCCAAAACACTTCGCAAATCCTACTTCATTTCACAGTGGGAAATGCTAGACACCATTTTTGCAACAGAAATTCTACTACTAACAGAGCAAGCTATTGTGAATGATATTTCTTGGTAAAACTTCCCTTACAGGGAGGTGACTCCAGTGACAGCTGAAGAAGTCTTTCTCATGTAACATTGTAAAATAGTTGATATTCAATAAATTGAGCAACAGAGGATCAATATCATCTTGCCTTGTTTTCTTCTTTGAAAATGACAACGGGAACTTTATCGAGAGCTCACAGCTTCCGATCTGTTTGTGCCGCACAATTAATAATGGGCTGATTTTGGAAACTAATCTAGTTTGATGTTTACCTTTCTCTGAGTAACATAGGAACTAAAATATAACTTTTTTCTGAAACGTTATATTGCCAACTTTAAATGGAACTGTCATTGAAGTTTGTCATACATTGACCCATAAAATATAGCTATCAGGAAATCAAAGGAGACCTTTGTATCAAAACTATATCTGTTGTAATGTATCTATTTGAGTCGGAGTAAATTGACCTCGCAACAATAAAAAAATTGTAATTTAAATGTTGAGATAATAATGTTAATCTGAGATTTTTCCGACCTACCTGTCTATAGTTACATAACAACATGAACATCTGAGATATTTCCTAATTACTTGTCTATAGTTACATATGAACATGAACAAAGGAATTAGGTGGACCATTTGGCTCATCAAGCTTACTCTGCAGTTCAAGGAGATAATGGCTGCTCTGATCCTGACTTTCCCATCTTAGTTTAGTTTAGTTTAGTTTAGAGATACAGCATGGAAACAGGCCCTTCGGTCCACCAAGCCCGCGCCGACCAGCGATCCCTGTACACCAACACTACCCTACACAATATGGACAATTCACAATTTTTTTGCCAAAGCCATTTAACCTACAAACCTGTATGTATTTGGAGTGTTGGAGTAAACCGGAGCACCTGGAGAAAACCCATGTGGTCACGGGGTGAAGTTACAAGCCCTGTGCAGACAGCACCCGTAGTCAGGATTGAACCCGTGTCTCTAGCTCTGTAAGGCAGCAACTCTACTGCTATACCACCGTGCCACCCAATCTGCTGGTCATAGTTCTTAATCTCCTATAATCCAACAATGTGTCCATCTCAGTAATGAATATAGTCATTGACTCAACTTCCACTGTGCGCTACTGTGAAGACTTCCAACTATTTATAACCTTTTGAGAGAAGAATTTCCTCCTTGTCTCCACCTTAAATGGATGACTCATTATTACTTTATTCCTGTATTTCTCCACAATGGGAAACATGCATTCAGCAACCACCTTGGCAGACCCCCTTTGGAATTTTTCATATTTCAACAAGATCGTCTCTCATTTTCTAAACTCCAATAAATGTAGGTCCAACGTGCTGAGTTGTTCCACATAAGACAACCTCATGTGTAACCTTATCAATCTTCTCTGAATTACTCCCATCGATTAGGAAAGCAAAGCTTCACGCAGTACTCAAAATGTGTTCTCAATATTGAGCAGCACAATTCCTGTTTTTGTAACCTATCCCTTTACAAAAAGGGCCATTTGTCCTTCTGATTACTTGTGCCGGTAGCAAACTCTCTGTGTAGGAAGATGCTGGCTTACATTTCTTCTTCTAGCATATGGCATGCACCGCCTAAAGTTATAGGATAAATTGTTCTATATGATCTTATTTGATTGCGCACACCGGGTTGGTTGCATTCGTTGAAACAGGGCGGACCACGTGAAGGTTGCAATCTCCCAACACCCTGGCTTACACTGAAGATGGACACAAAATGCTGGAGTAACTCACCGGTTCAGGCAGCATCTTTGGAGAGAAGGAATGGGTGACGTTTCAGGTCAAGACCATTGGAAGCATCAGGGATAGTAAAAGAAAGATCAACAAACCAAACATTATGTATCCATGGAGAGAGATTTGAAGTTTCTGGTCAATTACTAACATGATACATAACACAAAGATAGACACAAAAAGCTGGAGTAACTCAGCGGGTCAGGCAGCATCTCTGGAGAAAAGGAGTAGGTGACGCTTCGGGTCGAGACCCTTCTTCAGATACTGTCTGCCTTTCATATGGGAAGACATGCATCCATGCACCCCAATAGTTACAGCCTGCCAAAATGAAAATAAGTGTTTAAAAGATTTAAAAGAGTGGAACAATTGTAATGGATGATAGCAGATCCTCCATGGGACCAGCACGCTAAGAGATGCCACACCTCGGTGCAATGTCATTTCTTCGCACTAAATATTGGACTTTTTATCCTTGATCTTTGCACTGTGGACTTTTTTTTAACTGGAAAGCACATAAACAAAAGCTTTTCACTGTATCTCGGTGCATGTGACAATAATAAACTGAACAAAATTAAACCGCTCATTCAACCCAGTTTATGTACTTTGTTGGTCAGCCATATCTTTATTCTTTCGAATGTTTTGCCTGAAGTACCGTAGATTTTTGACCATTTATATATTTTTGTGGCATCGTGCGCAAGCCATAAATACTACTTTGACATTTCATTCTGCTAGTGTTTGCTGAAATTGGTTCCTTCATAATAATCAATGGTTCAGTGGTGCTTGATTGTCACATGTTAGAGTTGACGTGAAACATCTTCTTGTTCGATCTAATTAGAACACGTAATATTACAGTACAGGGATAAGCCCTTTGCCCCATCATGTCTGTGCCAACCACAACATCAATCTAACTAATGCTATCTGAATGAATCTAGCCCTGATTCCTCTATTCTCTACTTGTTCATGTGTCTGTTTAAATACTTCTTAAACATGACCATCATATCTGTTTCTACTACTACCTCCTGCTCTCCGTATAAGCAATCTGCCTCGTGAAACTTTGTTAAACTTTCCGCCTCACACCATATACTGAGGCCCTCCAGCATTTGGCATGCCCACAGTGGGTGGATGAAAGAGAACAAACATGCATCTAGAGATGAAGGGGGTCCATAGATCACAGAAGGGTGTGAAGGTGGACAAGCATTCGCAACGGGGTTTTAATGCAACAACGAGAATTTTTAACACAACAACAAGGGATGAGAAATAAATGCTGTCTTGCCAATGATTCTGTCATGCTAAAAGAATTGAATTATAACGCCCTCATATTGCTTGCTCAATTCCTAACGACAAGTGAACAATTGTTCACTCAACGAGATGAGGAGGAATTTCTTTAGCCAGAGGGTGGTGAATCTGTGGAATTCATTGCCGCAGACGGCTGCGGAGGCGAAGTCTCGGTATTTTTAGAGCAGAGATTGATAGGTTCTTGATTAATAAGGACTTCAAAGGTTGCGGGGAGAAGGCAGGAGAATGGGGTTGAGAGGGAATGATCGTCCCGCCTTGATTGAATGGCAGAGCAGACCCTATGGCCTAATCCTGCACCTACAGTATGTCTTATGAACTTATGAACATATAAAATGCTGATGGTAAGAACCATTGAGCCTCAAGATTGAAGATAACTGGAAAGAAGCAAACAGTCTTGGCAGGATTAACAACATGTCATGGAAATGTGCTATTTCTTGAACTTCTACAGACATGGACCTGTTTTTGTTGGGGGTAATTAATCCATATTGTCAAATTAATGTCTGGTAGATAAAATTCAAATCTATTTGTAATTACCAAAGCCAAAATACGGCAGAGGTAAAGGAGGGGAAGGATCATTGACACATCCTAAATAGAGATGGAAGTGAAGATCAAATCACAGAGGGACATCCATAAGGTCATCTGGTCATAAGTGATTGGAATAGAATTAGGCCATTCGGCCCAAGTCTACTCCGCCATTCAATCATGGCTGATCTATCTCTCCCTACAAACCCCATTCTCCTGCCTTCTGCCCTTAACCTCTGACACCCATACTAATCGAAAATCAATCTATCTCTGCCTTAAAAAATATCCACTGACTTGGCCTTCTGTGGCAAATAATTCCACAGATTCACCACCCTCTGACTAAAGAAATGTCTCCTTATCTCCTTCCTAAAATAACGTCCTTTAATTCTGAGGCTATGACCTCTAGTCTAAGATTCTCCCACTAGTGGAAACATCCTCTCCACATCCACTCTATCCAAGCCTTTCACTATTCTGTACATTTCATTGAGGTCCCCCCTCATTGTTCTAAAAGCCATTGAGTACAGGCCCAGTGCCAACAAACACTCATCATAGGTTAACCAACTAATTGCTGGGATCATTCTTGTAAACCTCCACTGAACCCTCTCCAGAGCCAGCACATCCTTCCTCAGATATGGTGCCCAAAATTGCTCACAATATTCCAAATGCGGCCTGACCAGCGCCTTATAGAGCCTCAGCATTACATCCCCTCTTGAAATAAATGCTAGAATTTAGTTTGCTTTCTTTATTACTGATTCGATTTATGGATTCACTTATTGGGAATCCTGCATCAGCACTCACAAGTAAGTCCCTTTGAATTCAAAGCAAGAGTGTTTAACAACAATGGTAGTGAATCATCAGCTCAAAGGGTTAAATGCTAGTCATGGAGTAGAATAAGTAACTATGTAAAAGATACCGTGTTGCATTAAAACAAATGCGATATGTTAACCAGGAGATTAAGAGACCTGGGGTCAGATTTGAACAAAATCCGGTGTTCATTGAATGGGAATGGATTCAAGAGGTATTAAACAGATGTATTCTTTATATCTTTTATACTTTCTGTAACCAGGCACAGCTAAATTCCAGGGTAAGCAACAAAAGTTGTTTATATCACACCTGCGTGTTCTTGCATAACAACTTGAAGATTTCCACTGTTACTCACAAGCTGCAGTAGACTCTTGCGAGTGGTGAACAGTCTCAGTCTGTCTCAAGTGTCTGTTAACATAAAATGTGTTACCAAGCAAACCACGAAGGGGACAGCACATTAATAAATACGCACATTATGCAAGGAAGATGTACCTCAAAGTGTGCTGGCGCTAGGAAACAGGAAACTTATAAAAAGGAAGATCGACACAAAATGCTGGAGTAACTCAGCGATACTGCTTCCTTTCTTCAGACTCGACTCGAAACGTCACCCATTCCTTCTCTCCAGAGATGCTGTCTGTCCCACTGAGTTACTCCAGCATTTTGTGTCTATTTTCCTTTTTCTTAACGCTTTGAGGTACATCTTCCTTGCATAATGCGGGTATTCATTGATGTCCCCTTTGTGATTTGCCTGGTAATACATTTGATGTTAACAAACACCAGCATTTTCTGTCTATCTTATTGATAGTGTAGATGCTGAGAGGGTTTGCTTGTCATGTAAAATCATTATCCCTGTTACATTCATAATTTCATCGTTTGTTTTTCGCCTTTTTTCACTTTCGTAGCAATCTCAACTACTAAATGTTGAAAAGCTATTCAGTGACCGTGAAGTTTGTGAGAAGATTTACGAGGATGTCGGTGAGGCTAACAAATGTTGGTCATGAGGAGAACTCAGGGCTGTAACAGTGAACACAGCTGGTGGAGCTGCTGCCTCACAAGGCCAGAGACCCGGGTTCGATCCTGACCTCAGGTAGAGTTTGCACGTTCTCCTTGTGACCGTGGGGGGATTCCTCCAGGTGTTTAGTTTGGTTTAGTGGAGAGATACAGCATGGAAACAGGCCCTTCAGCCCACACTGTCCGCACCGCCCAATGATCATCCAGACTATCACTAGTTCTATCATATACCCTTACAGAAGCCAATTTAGCCTGCAAGCCTGCATGTCGTTGGAATGTGGGAATAAACCGGAGCACCCGGAGAAAACCCACGCGGTCACAGGGTGAACGTGCAAACTCCGTTCTGACAGCACCTGCGGTCAGGATCAAACCCAGGTCTCTGGCTGTATAAGGCAACAACACTACAGCTGCGCCACTGTGCCTCCCACTGCATTCCAGTTTCCTCCCATATCCGAAATACATGTGGGATTGTAGGTTAATTATATTGTCCCGCGTGTGTAGGGAGTAGATGGGAAAATGGGATTTAAGGGCCTGTCCCACTTACGTGACTTTTGCGGCGACTGCCGGCACCCGTCATAGTTCGTTACAGGTCGGCGAAAATTTTCAACATGTTGAAAATTCAGCGGCGACCAGAAAGACGCTACGACTCTTTGGGTGACTGAGGAGACTACTCACGACCATACAGGCGACACCCTGGCGACATGTCGCGAGTTGAAGCCTGTATGGTCGTGAGTGGTCGGCCAAAGAGTCGTACCTTGTTCTGGTCGCCGCTGGATTTTCAACATGTTGAAAAATTTCGCCGACCTGTAACGGCCTATGATGGGTGCCGGCAGTCGCCAAAAACGTCGCGTAGGTGGGACAGGCCCTTAAATAGAACTACTGTGATGAACGAGTGATCAATGGTCGGCATGAACTCTACGGGCTGAAGGGCCTGCTTCCATGCTTGTATTTCTAAACTTAATTAACTAAACTAAACTAAAGATAGATACAAAAAGCTGGAGTAACTCAGTGGGACAGGCAACATCTCTGAAGAGAAGGAATGGGCGACGTTTCAGGTCGAGACCCTTCTTCATCGTCACCCATTCCTTCTCTCCAGAGATGCTGCCTGTTGAGTTACTCCAGCTTTTTGTGTCCATCTTCGGTTTAAACCAGCATCTGCAGTTCCGTCCTGAACTAAACTAAACTAAACTAAACTAAACTGATACGGCTGGTTTTATTTCCTTTGGAGCAGGGAGTCTGAGAGTAGTTTTGATGGAGATGTTTAAAAGTATGAGAGGCACAGACAAGATAAAGAGGGTGGGCATATTGACTCTCTTTCTAATGGAAATAGCTTGGGGATCTATCCTGCAGAAGGACTGGAGAGGAGATGAGGGAACAAAAAATAAAAAATAAATAAATCATCCATCAGCTTCTAAGTCATATTCTGTAAGAGTGGTAGAGGCACTTCCTTATTTCCTGCTAAATATTAACCCAAATGACTGCCTTCTCTAAGATAAAACAACCAAAGTGTTTAAGTATAGGGTGATAATCTTATCTATTCAACTAATGTTAGCAAATTAACAGATATAGATTAAACTACTACAAAACAGTAAGGTGGGCCTTTTAAGTATCCTGATATTGATTGACCTTGACAGACAAGACAACATCAAACCCAGTTCATTGACACAAACCATTCACTGAACACTTTCAACTGATGTGCTTAAAATTAATGAAAATTAAATGTAAAATCTGGAGAGCAGCCTGCTCTGTCATTTTCAAACGAAACTACATTAAATCACCAATAATTCCGCAAGATAAGGATATCGATTTAGTCAGATAGGCAAATGTTATAGATTTTAGCTGTCGTACCACACTTTCATTTAATTTTTTATATGTTACACAATATGTTCATACATTTTCCAGTGAATCAGATGAGTTCACAAGATCACAACCTGTTCAGTTGAAAGGGGGCGTGGGAAAGGGGGAATTGCAACTGGGGCTTAGATGAGTTTAAGGAACATGGGAACTGGATCCGGTGAGTGGGTGCTTTGAACTGGGACTCCAGTGAGTCAACAGAAAGTGCCTGGTGATTGGGGTTCTCCATTCTAGTTGAGTGGAGGATAGGTACCGGGGCCTAGTTTAGTTTAGAGATACATGCATGGAAACAGGCCCTTTGGCCCACCGAGTCCACTCTGACCATTAGACAATAGACAATAGACAATAGGTGCAGGAGTAGGCCATTCTGCCCTTGGAGCCAGCACCGCCATTCACTGTGATCATGGCTGATCATCCACACTCAGGACCCCATTCCTGCCTTTTCCCCCATATCCCTTGACTCCGCTATCTTTAAGAGCTCTATCCAACTCTCTTGAAAGCATACAGACTGCCTTCTGAGGTAGAGAATTTGTTCACCCGTTCATACTTGTTCTATGTTATCCCACTTTCTCATCCACTCCCAACACACTAGGGGGCGAATTACAGATGTCAATTAACCTACAAACCCGTACGGCTTTAGGATGTGGAAGGAAACCGGAGCACCTGGCGTAAAACCCACATGGTCATGGGGAGAATGTGCAAACTCCACACAGAGGTTGGGATCTATCCCGGGTCTCTGGCACTTCCATCTGCGCCACTGTGCCCCCCTGATGAATCAAAAGAGAGCGTGGGACCTGGGGCCCCACTAAAGGGGCTGTCCCACTGTACGAGCTAATTCAAGAGCTCTCCCGAGTTTAAAAAAAATCAAACTCGTGGTAAGCACGTAGAATGTATTTAGCAGGTACGCCGGAGACGGGACGTCTCTTAGCGGCTCGTAACGCTAATGGCAGGTACTCGGGAAACGCGGTAAGCTCGTGAAGACTCGTGAAGATTTTTCAACATGTTGAAAAATGCCCACGAGAGCCCCGAGTCCTACGAGCGGCTATTAGCGCAATTCTCCGAGTTTGAATCAGGGGAAACTCTTGAATTAGCTCATACAGTGGGACAGGCCCTTAAGTGGAAGAAAGTTAGCCAGATGTCAAACTACTGACACTTCTGAATGGTCAGATAAAGAAGATTGGAGTTTTACCATAGTTAGGCGATGAAACATTTCTCTCTCCCGAATGTAAAAAAATACCCCAAAAAACTGAACATCCTGCTGTGGATATACAATCTATTGAATTGAATTGAATTCTTTATTGTCACAAGTGACATGTCACAGTGAAATTCTTTGTTTGCATACCCAAGGTATGCAAATAGTCGAACATAAAGGTCGTTTACAAAGTTACAAATCCCCCCCCCCCCGCAGGCTGGGTCCCTTTTGTTCTCCCCCCTCCCTCCTTCCTGACTGCAGTTCCCCC
Source organism: Okamejei kenojei (assembly GCA_035221665.1). Taxonomy (NCBI): domain Eukaryota; kingdom Metazoa; phylum Chordata; class Chondrichthyes; order Rajiformes; family Rajidae; genus Okamejei; species Okamejei kenojei. The sequence continues at coordinate 61,338,142 of CM069142.1, forward strand.
ACACTAGGTCCCCATTGTTCTTCCCCTCCCTAACGGCAGTCCCCCCACGCAGGGTCCTCCTTTGTTCCTTCCCTCGGCAGCGGCGTCCTCACTTCCGCGTGTCCGTCCTCATCCATCAGTCGGCGCCATCATCGACCGCCGCTCCGACCTCCCCACTATGGCCACCGAATCCTCCCCGGACGCCACCATGGCGCCGACCTAGGCTTCAGCCGCAGGCTCCGCAGGTTATTAAAATTATTATCCAGATTATCTACATTATTCCACTAACAATAACTAATTCATTTTAAGTTGTAGTTTATGGTCATTTCTTGCATCGTAACCTAGATAATTTATGTGATTATTAAAATTTCTCAACTCATTTTTACCGGTACGCCTTTGGAGCATGGGAGGAAACCGGAGCACCTGGAGAAAACCAACGCAGTCACAGGGAGAACGTGAAAACATCACTCAGCATCCAGAGACAGGATCAACACCAGAGACCTGGGTTTACTAATGGTCTTGGAGAGTATTTAAACTAGTTTGGCAGTGGTTTGGAAATAAACTCAGCGAAAAGTAGAAATGGAAATGGAAGAATTGGAATGAAAATGAGTGAGTTTAGAAGGCAGATCAAACAAAGATTTGAAAATGGATAAAAAGGTTCAGACAAATGTTTGCTCAATATATGTAATTTCTTACACAAAAAGTAGTGGGTGCTGGAATGCGCGACCAGAGGAAGTGGTGAAAGCAGATATGCTAGCAATGTTTAAGAAACATTTAAACAGACACATGAACAGACAGGGATTTTAATGGTTCAATTGTACTTCCTTCTGCAGTTGTACAGGGCCCAAGTGACACCTCACCTGGAGTATTGTGTGCAGTTTTGGTATCCAAATTTGAGGAAGGACATTCTTGCTAGTGAGGGTGCAGCGTAGGTTCACAAGGTTAATTCCCGGGATGGCGGGACTGTCATATGCTGAGAGAATTGAGCGGCTGGGCTTGTATGCTCCTCAATTTAGAAGGATGAGAGGGATTCTTATTGAAACATATGAGATTAAGGGTTTGGACACGCTGGAGGCAGGAAACATGTTCCCAATGTTGGGGTGTCCAGAACCAGGGGCCACAGTTTAAGAATAAGGGGTAAGCCATTTACAATGGAGATGGGGAAACACATTTTCACACAGAGAGTTGTGAGTCTGTGGAATTCTCTGCCTCAGAGAATTCTCTGCCTCCGGTTCTCTGGATACTTTCAAGAGAGAGCTAGACAGGGCTCTTGAAGATGGTGGAGTCAGGGAATATGGGGAGAAGGCCGGAATGGGGTACTGATTGTGGATGATCAGCCATGATCACATTAAATGGCGTGCTAGCTTGAAGGGCTGAATGGCCTACTCCTGCACCCATTGTCTATTGTCTATTTATTGTCACGTACAGAGGTACAATGAAATTCCCTATTTTGCATACAATTCAGTAAAAGTATAACTATACCATGTGCAGGCAGATATACAGTTTATATTGGCATCATGTTCGGCGCAGACATCATCGACTCCGGCAGCTCTTTCCAAACACCCGCCACTCTTTGCATAAAAATGTTACCCCTCAGGTTCCCATTAAATCTTCCCCCCCTCACTTTAAACCTATGTCCTTTGGTTCTCAAATTCTCTACTCTGGGCAAGAGACTCTGAGCGTCTACCCGACCTATTCCTCTCATGATTTTGTACACCTCCGTAAGATCACCCCTCATTCTCCTGCGCTCCAAGGAATAGAGTCCTATCCTGCTCAACCGTTCCCTAGAGCTCAGGCCCTTGAGTCCTGGCAACATCTCATAAATCTTCTCTGCACCTTTCTAGACCCAATCTATTCCTCTCATGATTTTGTGTCTCTTGATTGAGATTATTGATGAGATAACAATGCTCAGTGGGGGGAGTGCATTGAATGTAGTTGACATGGATTTTAGCAATGAACATGGACAATGGAACAGAACAGCACAGGAATAGGCCCTTCGGCCCACGATGTTCGTGCCGAACATGATATCAAGTGAAACAGATCTCATCTGCCGATACATGATCCATATCCCTCTATTCCCTGCACATTCATGTGCCTATCCAAAAGTCTCTTACATACCACTATCGTATCTGCCTCTGTCTCCACCACCACCCCTAGCAACCTAATCCATGCCCTTACCAATCTCTAAGTAAAAAACCTGCCCCGCACATCTCCATTAAACTTTCATCCTCTCACCTTATAGCTACGTCCTCTAGTGTTGGACATCTCTACCCGGGGGGAAAAGGTTCTGAATGTTTACCCTATCTATGCGTCTCATAATTTTATATTCTTCTATCAAGTCTCCCCTCAACCCCCAAGCATTCATGATTTTACCAATGTCCGACGTGGTGGCCTGGTCAAAATGTAAAACCCCATGGGATCTAAGGGAGAGCGGTAAATTGGATGCCAAACCACCTCACCGGCAGGAAGGAAAGTGTGCTGGTTGCAAACTGTTTTCCTGACTGAAAACCTGGATCATTGCTTTCTGTAACAGTAAAGAAGTTGGCAGATGATACAAACATTAGGCTGCATTGTCGACAGGAGAAAAGCTTTGTACAAATGGTAAGATATTTTTGATCTTGTCAGCTCAGCAGAATGGCGTCATGTGGAATTTAATCCAGAATGTTGTGGGGAAGGAATAATTGGGGAGGTGCTACAAAGCAAGAGAATAGACAATGAAAGGGATGATACGGAGGTTCAATAGACATATGAGGCTCTTGGCGTGGGTGAGGGAGGGCAGAGGTCAAAATCAGATGGGTATTGACTTAAATCTCTGCCCCACCCCAAAGTAACATACTGAAACTACTATTCATGACATAATTACTTCTTGATTTGACCATTCCAATGCATTTTAACCTGCCATCATGTCTTGCACTTTGAACATTTGAGCTTATCTACATCATCTCTTGCACCAAGACTCATTCCTCCATCACTCCTAACCACTCAGACTTCAGTATGTTCAGTGTTGGCCCAGCAGAGTCTCCCCCCCCCCCCCACCCCCCCCACCCAACTTCAGTCCCAAAACATCACCTATTCCTTTTCTCCAGAGATGCTGCCTGACCCCACTGAGTTATTCCAGCATTTTAGTGTGCATCTTCCATTTCAGGTGAGTTAGCCGAGGAAGGTTTCTATGTGAGTATCCTTATCTTAACAAGAGTGATAATAGCTTCATAAATCAGGAACTGGGAGGGTGTAAGTTGAAGAATAATAACACGCGGAACAGTTAGATAACTGGCAAAGAGCCTTTGACTTGGTTATAGGTAGCAAACAATCAATGGGCCCAGGTTATATGGAAAAATCCTGACGATAAAAATTTACTAAGCTGGTGAAAGGCCTGGATAGAGTGGATATGAAGAGGACTAGTTTCCACTAGTGGGAGAGTCTGGGACCAGTGGACGTAGATAGCATCAGAATAAAAGGATGTACCTTTAGAAAGGAAATTAAGAGACATTTCTTTAGTCAGTGGGCAGTGAATCTGTGGAATTCTTTGCCACAGACAGCTGTGGAGGCCGTTAATGGATATTTTTAAGGAGGAGAGTGATAGATTCTTGATTAGTACGGGTGTAATGGGTTATGGGGAGGGGGCAGGATAATGGAGTTGAGAGGGAAAGATAGATGAGCCATAATTGAATGGCGAACTGGACGATGGGCAGAATGGCCTAATTCTGTCCCTTATGAACTTTAATATTAGAAATGTGACCGTAGATAAAGATGAAGATTTCTCCGTCTCTGAAGCCATCAATGTGTTAGCGAGGTACGATTATCTACCTTTGAAGCTACAAAGACATTTGGTCCAGATTTATTATAATTTGCACCAGATTTATTCAAATTGCTGCAATATGGAAAATCTAATTCTCATCCCAGAAGGAAACGATCTATCACAATCACAGCAAGAATTATTTTAAAAAGCTTTGATTTCTGTTGAAGAACTGACCTATAGTTCATTAAACACCCTGGGATTGTCCTTCAACGACAAAAACATTTTAAAAAAGTACAAATTGTAAAAGTTACTGTTGTTTTATTTAATTATTTTATTTGGTTGAAACGTTCAACCAAGCTTTGCACATCTTGCATATCCAAGCAGCCAGTCTAAGAGCTGGAATGGAAACAATGGGCCAAGTGATCTTCTCTGCTGCATCCATTCAATAATTCTAATATCTAAGAAGGATTTTATTTTGTGGCTGAGGATATGTCACAGTTCCTGGCTGCAAATATACAGTTGAGACGTAATCATTGTTGTCTTAGAGTCCTTTGGCCCTCTCCGGCCCTCTCAGGCCAACATGCCCCAGCTACACTAGTCCCACCTAAGTTTGGCCCATATCACTCCAAACCTGTCCTATCCATGTACCTGTCTAACTGTTTCTTAAACATTGGTATAGTCCCTGCCACAGTATGGAGCATACTGTCTGGTTGCATCGTGGCCTGGTTCGGCAACTTCAATGTCCAGGAGCGGAAAAGACTGCAAAGAGTTGTGACCACTGCCCAGTCCATCACCGGCTCTGACCTCCCCACCATCGAAGGGATCAATCGAAGTAGCTGCCTCAAAAAGGCAGCCAACATCATCAAAGACCCACACCATCCTGGCCACACACTCATTACACCATTGCCCTCGGGAAGAAGGTACAGGAGCCTGAAAACTGTGACGTCCAGGTTCAGGAACGACTTCTTCTCTACAGCCATCAGGCTATTAAACACGATAACAAATAAGCTCTGAACTGCAACAGACTATTATTATTGTTGCACTATATTTGTTTAGTGTCCATGTGTAAATATACACGCTGAACTTTTTTTCTCCCGTTATGTACTATGTTTGCATATTCTGTTGTGCTGCAGCAAGTAAGAATGTCATTGTCCAATCCGGGACATATGACAATAAAACACTCTTGACTCTTGACTCTTGAATTACCTCCTCTGGCAGCTTGTTCCATACACCCACCACCCTTTGTGTGAAAAAGTTACCCCTCAAATTCCTAATAAATCTTTTCTCCTTCACCTTAAACCTATGTTCTGTGCATCTACCCGATCTATTCCTCTCATGATATTTATTGTACACCTCAGTAAGATCATCCCTCATCTTCCTGTACTCTGTGTTACAAAGCGGCATGACCCAACAGAAAAATGAGTAGATAATCCTTTCAATGATATTGTTTGTGGAATAAAGAATGGCCAAAACACTAAGAATCCGCTCTCTGTTGAATATAACTATGGGGTCTTTTATACTGGGAATGGAAGCAGGCAATAGTCAGATTGTGGTTAAATGACAGGATTACTATTCAAGAAATCTGGACATGATTTGGAGACATGGGACTAAATATTTGTCAGTACCATTTTTCTGGCATTAAACATTAACATTTTCCCCTATGCTGTTTCAAAAAGATCTGAAAAAGAATAATTTCCAAGTAATATTTGCAAAATGCACCAACAACATTTCATCACGTAATGCTACTCTGTTTCTGGTTTAGTGAGCATTAAGGATCTAATTTTCCACATTAGTGGCTTCTTTGACACCTCCTGACATTTCAAGGCCTTTCTACGTCTACAGTTCACTAGCCAGAAGTGTGACTCGCTTCAATAAGTGCATCTAATTAGTTTAGTTTAGTTTAGTTTAAAGATACAGCGTGGAAACAGACCCTTCGGCCCACTGAGTCTGCACCAACTATCAATCCCCACACAAACTAATACTATCCTACACACACTAGGGACAATTTGCATTTATACTAAGCCAATTAACCTACAAACCTGTATGTCTTTGAGTGTGGGAGAAACCAAAGTTCTCGCACAAAAGCCTCATGGCCACTGACAGTACAAGCTGGAGTGTACAGACAGCATCCGTAGCCAGGATCGAACCTGGGTCTCCAGCGCTGTAAGCGCTGTAAGGCATCAACTCTACCGCTGCGCCACCGTGCCGCCCTAATACAAAACTCAAAGACCTCGACACCTAGCCTTTGTGTTGTACGTCTTTGGAGTGTGGGAGAAAACCGGAGCTCCCGGAGAAAACCCACGCAGGTCACTGGGAGCAAGTACAAACTCCGTACAGACAAGCACCTGCAGTCAGGATCAACCCTGGGTCTCTGGCGCTGTAAGGCAGCAACTCTACCGCTGCGCCATCGTGCCGCCCCACTTGTTTCCCCTGCAATAGTATGAATTTCGAGCGGATGCTCCAATTTCCTCCCACACCCCAAAGATGTACGGGTAGGTTCATTGGCTACCGTAAGTTACTCTTTCGTGTAGGTAAGTGGCCAAAGAGTTAAAGGGGAATTAATGGACATGTGAAAAACTGAAAAGTTGCAGGAAAAAAAGAGAGGAAAAATGGGATTACTGCTCTCTGAGATGGCATGGATCCGATGACCCGTGTCCTGGTAAGTATTTAAAATATAGGGGGGTTTTGACAGAATAAGTAAGAAACTGCTGATTCCAGCAGTAGAAGTGTGGTAACCAGAGTAACCTGAGGAAAAAAATGCAGTGAGCTATGATCTGGAATGTATTGGCTGGAAGGATGGTGGAAGCAGACTCAATAATAACGTTCAAAAGGAAATTAGATAAATATGTTAGCTGTCTTCTATCATAATAATTGGCTCTCTGGAACTTCTCTTATGTGCAATTAAAATTGATTCAAGGTGTAAAGAGTAATTACAGCAAAAGAGTTCAGATATGGGCCAGGCAGTCATTCAAATCTTTTCTTGGCTGTAAAATTGTCCTGGCACAAAATGAACACAGGCACAAGCACACAACCTCAACTGAATGGAAAATCACAGGCAGACAGAATTGTACATAAAGTATTTCCACAGACTTCTCAGCTATTTCAATCCTCCTGTGCCTGATCTGAACCAGTACATAAAGTGCTTATCAGCACAAGGGGCACCTTTAATACCAATTGGCGAGTTAAACTTCTCTTTTTTGCTGTCAAATAAAATCACTGAACCAATATCGCCTCACAACTTCAGGATGTTGCAAAGAGCTGGACAGTTAACTGGCACATTGGCGTAGCGATAGAGTTGCGGCCTTATAGCACCATAAAGCCGGGTACGATCCTGACTACCGGTGCTGTCAGTACGGAGTTTATACGTTCTCCCCCGTGACCTGCGTGGGTTTTCTCGGGGTGCTCTGGATCCCTCCCACACTCCAAAGACGTTCATGTTTGTTGGCTAATTTGTTTTTGGTACAGATTGTAAATTGTTCCTATTGTGTAGGTTGGTGCTTGCGTATGGGGATCGCTGGATGGCACGGACTCCTTGGGCCGAAGGGCCTGTTTCAGCGCTGTATCTTTAAGCTAAACTGAACAAAAGCATTTATCATCTGTGGTCACTGATGGCTGCGTCGCCAACTCTTGACATCTGGCTGCCCGGAGAAATAAGTTTCTGCTACCTTCGACGCCATTCCACCACCGGCCAGATCTTCCTCCCACTCCCTTTGGCCCACGCTTCCATCTCTGGCTCCCACTCAAACTCTTATAGCACATTCCCATGCTGCTGCAGGTGATGCAACCCCTTTCCTTTTCTAGAATCCAGGGAACTCAATTGTCCTTCTCAGCGAAGCAACAATTCACTTGTACCTCCTCCAATCTGATAGACCACACTGGAGAAACGAAACTCAGACAGGATGATTATTTTGCAGAGTGTATTTAGTTTGGTTTAATTTAGAGATACAGTGTGTTAATAGGCCCTTCGCCCACCGAGTGCATGCCAACTATAGATCACCCATACACTAGATCTATACTCCACATTAGGGACAAGTTACAGAAGCCAATTAACCTGTGGACCTGCACGTCTTTGTAGTGTGGGAGGGAACTGGAGCGGCCAGGGAAAATACACGCTGTCACTGGGAGGACGTGCAAGCTCCATACAGTCAGTACCCGTAGTCAAGATTCATTTAACGCCTACCCTGACCTGTCTCTCAAAGAAAGACACAAAATGCTGGAGTAACACAGCGGATCAGGCATCATCCCTGGAGAACATGGAAAGGCGATGTTTTGGGATGGAACCCTTCTTCAGACTGACCCATCTGTCTATGTCTTCCTGTAACGTTTTGGACACTTTGTAGCCTTAATATTAAATTAAACTATTTCAGAAAACTCATTTTCTCTTTTTTTGTTTTCTCAGAACTGGTCGTTTTTCTGTAGTTTATCTCAGCTGCTTTGTCTCCCCACCTGCTGCCCAATTCTCATTTCTTGTCCAGCGTTTCACAAATTGTGCATGCCCATTTCATAACTATCATAGAAACATAGAAACATAGAACATAAAAAATAGGTGCAGGAAGAGGCCATTCGGCCCTTCGAGCCAGCACCGTCATTCATTGTGATCATGGCTGATCGTCCCCTATCAATAACCCGTGCCTGCCTTCTCCACATATCCCTTGACTCCACTAGCCCCTAGAGCTCTATCTAACTCTCTCTTAAATCCATCCAGTGATTTGGCCTCCACTGCCCTCTGTGACAGGGAATTCCATAAATTCACAACTCTCTAGGTGAAAATGTTTTTTTCTCACCTCAGTCTTAAATGACCTCCCCTTTATTCTTTCCCTCTAACTAACCTGAGTTTTCTATCAATCAGATGGGTTCATGAATGGTTTATTAGCATGGCAACCCTGGTGCTCCTTTTATCAGAGAAATTCTCTGGGTCTCGACCAACCCTTCACCACCCTTTCTACAACATATACATAGCTTGTTTTCTCCCTTTCCCCCTCTGTTTCTCTCTCGCCTGGCCTGCTGACTGTTTCAAGCATTTTCTGTTTTTGTTTAGTTTAGAGATACAGCATAGAAACAGGCCCTTCGGCCCACTGAATCCATGCCGACCAGCGATCCCCGTACACCAACACTACCCCACACATGAAGGACATTTTTTTTAACCAAAGCCAATTAACCTACATACCTATACGTCTTTGGAGTGTGGGAGGAAACCTGAGCACCCAGAGAAAACCCACGCGGTCATGGGGTGAAGTTGCAAACCCTGTACAGACAGCACCCATAGTCAGGATCGAACCCAGGGGTCTGGTGCTGTAAGGCAGCAACACTACCGCCGTGCCACTCTCCTGCCCTAATTTTTATTTTACATCTTATTTGTTCAATGGTGACATAAAAACTCAGATTTTAACCAGCAATAGGAAACAGATCGAAGAAACTTCCTGATCGGGGAACGAATCTGCAGTTTTAAAGGCAAATTTAAATTGTCTTTACCCTCCAGAACTAAAGCCATCCCAATCTCAGTGTTGAGCAGCAGTGCACAAATGTGCTCAATTTAAAGCCATCATGAGAACTCGTTCACTGAAGCATGCAAGAGGGTGGGCCTCACACTCAGCATATGCATGGCAAAAGCATTTCACTGTACCTTGGCGCATATGACAATAATAAACTCAACTAAACGCATACCTCCATATTCATGGGCAGTTTCTTTCCAACTGGTATCAGGCAACTAATAGCACTGTCCCACAGTACGAGTTCATTCCAAGAGCTCTCCCGAGTTTAAAAAAAATCAAACTCGTGGTAAGCACGGAGAATGAACGTTTCATAGCGGCCCGTACCGATAACGGCAGGTACTAGGGAAGACTCGCTAACGGCAGGTAAGCACGGGAAGACTTGTGAAGATTTTTCAACATGTTGAAAAATGTCCACGAGAGCCCCGAGTACCGACAAGCGGCCATTACCGTAAATCTCCAAGTTCGAATCAGGGCAAACTCGGGAGAACTCTTGGAATGAACTCGTACCATGGGACAAGGCTTTAAGTCGTCTTCTCACCAGCAAGAGTGCGGTCCTGACCTCCCATCTACCTCATGGAGATTTTTGAATTATATTTAATCAGACTTTATTGGACTTTATTTTGCGCTCAATGTTGCACCCTTTATCCTTTATCTGTACATTGTGAACCGCTTGATTGTAATCATGTATAGTCTTTCCCACTGTCTCCACTGCATAACAAAGGTAGACAATGCTAGAGTAACTCAGCGGGACAGGCAGCATCTCTGGAGAGAAGGAATGGGTGACGTTTCGGATTGAGACCCTTCTCCAGACTGATGTCAGGGGTGTGGGCGGGACAGAGATAGAATGTAGTCGGAGAAAGAGTGGTGGGAGAACTGGGAAGGGGTCGGGGGATGGCGAGAGAGGGAAATCAAGTGCTATTTGAGGTTATTCAAAGCTGTTCATACCGCTGGGGTATGAGCTACCCAAGCGAAATATGAGGTGCTGTTCTTCCAATCCGCGCTGGGCCTCACTCTGACACTGGAGGAGGCCCAGGACAGAAAGGTCAGGTTGGGAATGGGAGGGGGAGTTAAAGTGCTGAGCCACCAGGAGATCAGTAGGTTAAGGAGGATTGAACGGAGGTGGTCAGCGAAACGATCGCCGAGCCTGCACTTGGTCTCGCCGATGTCCAGGAGTTGACATCTGGAACAGCGGATACAGGTTGACCACCAAGGGGCACCGGACGATGGCAGCCTCGCCAACACGCTGGTTATCTTTTTTTTGTTATTTTCAGTGTGTTTTAAAAGTTTGAATGGGTGATCACTGGTCGGCACGGACTCAGTGGGCCGAAGGGATGGCTTCTACACTGTATCTGTATAGTCCATCTGTAAAGACTTAGGAAGGTGAAAACAAAACCATGCAGCCTTGTAGATGTCTACATCTCTGCTCCGTGTATTCAGGATTGTGCACACGTCCTCATTTGTAACTTAATCTTTTCCTTTCTATCTCTGCAGACCAAGAGTCTAAAAAATTATGTACGGAGCCCAAAAGAACTGGCAATCTGTTCATGAAAACTGCGGGTGACATACTTCATGCTACATATTTTTCAGCTTACAACTTTCTCCGTTTCTCCTCGATGTGCATAGATAGGCATTTGGAAAAAGATTTGCGCATCTCAGGTTAATAGCCTCCAATGCAGAATCATTTTCCTACATGGATTGAGAAGAACACAAAATAAGATATGCTTTAACATGAGTTCTCCTGTCACCAATACCTGGAGAACATGAAATGAAAATTAAAAAGCCTGGGGAACGACAGGGTGGACTACACACCGTTACTGAAAAGATGCTGAGACCTTCTGTTTGTTTATGAACACTCAAATTTACAGTGGACCGTCAAAGGGAAGGCATAAAATCTGTGTACCATTGTAGGTTTAGTGTGATAGACAATAGACAATAGACAATAGGTGCAGGAATAGGCCATTTGGCCTTTTGAGCCAGCACCGCCATTCAAAGTGATCATGGCTGATCATCCACAATCAGTCCCCCGTTCCTGCCTTCTCCCCATATCCCCTGACTCCACAATCTTTAAGAGCCCCATCTAGCTCTCTCTTGAAAGTATCCAGAGCCTCCACCACCCTCTGGGGCAGAGAATTCCACAGACTCACAACTCTCTGTGTGAAAAAGTGTTTCTTCATCGCCGTTCTAAATGGCTTACTCCTTATTTGTAAATGGTTGGATTTCATTGGATGAACTTGATGGTTGGATTTCATTCCTGGATGGATGGAAGAAAGTGTCCAAAGAAATAGATGATGAGTGAACAACCTTGTCCCCTGCTGGTACATGCTTAGCATTGTATCTGTGGAGGGGCGGGAGGTCGTGGACCTATGGTTTGTAGAGCTTGTCATCACGGGATTTACAGTTTTCAGTTTAGTTTTATTGTCACGTGTACCAAGGTACAGTGAATAGCTTCTGCAGTGTCTATCCCATCAGCGGAAAGACAATAATATTTACAATCGAGCCATTTATAGTGTATAGATACATGATGAGGGAATAACGTTTAGGGCAAGGTAAAGCCAGCAAAGCCCGATCAAGGACAGACCGAGAGTCACCAATGAGGTAGATAGTAGTTCAGCACTGCTCTCTGGTTGTGGTGGGATGATTCAGTTGCCTGATAACAGCTGGAAAGAAACTGTCCCTGAATCTGGAGGTGTGCGTTTTCACACTTCTACAACTTTGCCCGATGGGAGAGGGGAGTAGAGGGAGTGGCCGGGGTACGACTTGTCCTTGATTTTGCTGCTGGCCTTGCCGAGGAGGTTCTGCGATGGGTGGTTTGGGACCCTTCGTTTGGGTTTCTGTTGTGGATTTATTAGAGATCAAGTCAAGTCAATTTTATTTCTATAGCACATTTAAAAACAACTCTCGTTGACCAAAGTGCTTTACATCAGTGCAGGTACTAACGTGCTACAAACAGTGGTACATAGATCTAACAATACATACATAAATACATACATACTACGCACCCTCAGAGGCCCTCAAGAAATGCTTGTGAGTAGATATAAGTTTTAAATCTAGACTTAAAAGAGTCGATGGAGGGGGCAGTTCTGATGAGAAGAGGGATGCTGTTCCACAGATGACCGTGGGATCACTGAAATTTATATGAAAGGAAAATACAATTCACTGCGTCACACCCAGACCAATCAGAAAATAACTGTCCGCTCTAAACCCACTTCCCAACACCTTTAATGTGGCTCTGCAGGTTAAGAAACTTTTTGAGTTTTCTCCTGAGTTCTTAGCAACAGAAGTTCCTGCCACACCCATGTTTCAGATCAAATTTCAGGTCCCCCATCGCTCTGTGTGTGAAAATCAATCCCTCTCTAATCCTAATTGGCATGTTAAGCCTACATCCGTTAATTACTACTGAGGGAAATCGATCCTTACCATTCAATGCAACCAAGCTTCCAAATGTTATACTCCTTAATTAAATCTCCATTTAGCCAAAGAAAACAACACCAGATTAACCAAGTGTGTTCCTCCCAACCAGACCTCCATCCCTAACACTGGCCTCATAAACTTCTGCTGAATTCTCTCTATTGTTCTCACATCCTTCCTGTAACGCAGTGATCAGAAATAAACGCAGTATTCGATCTGTGGCACAACTAGGGGCTTCAGCATGACCTCCCTGCTGTTTTATTCCGTATTTCAATCAAAAAGGACTTCTGTCCTATTTACCTTTCCAGCTATCTTATCTACCTAAACTTATCTGTGGTGCACTGAGACCCCTCTCTTCTCTTATCCTTTGTTTCCCAAGATATATATATATATATATATATATATATATATATATATATATATATGTATATATATGTATATATAGTGTGGTCTGTTGGTCTGTTTGCTGTGATTCATTGCTTTGGGTGGGTAGGTGGCACCTTGGTTTAAACTCTCACCTGGAATATTGCAACCACGTGGTAACAATCTGTAACCAAGCCACTACACTGATGTGTTTGCCTTGAATTTCCAATGTGAGTCTCTGGATGTGAACTTGAACCCACATCCTGATTTAGAGGTGAGACATCTTTTTATTCATCATCATGATCTAGACATTGTTGACAAGGCCAGCCTTTATTGTCCATCCCTAATTGCCCTTGAGACCCATCCTACCAGCAACTAGAGAGCAGTACTGAGCTACTATCTAGCTCATTGGAGACTCTCAGTCTACCTTTGATCGGACGTTACTGGACTTTATCTTGCACTGAACGTTATTCACATTTTTCCCTTTATCATGAATCGGTACACTGTGGATGGGTCGATTGTAATCATGTATTGTCATTCCTCTGACTGGTCAGCATGCAACACACGCTTTTCACTGTACCTTGGTACACGTGACAGCTAACTAAACTAAACCAAACTAAACTCAAACCTTCTGGTGAAGATAGACACAAAATGCTGGAGTAACTCAGCGGGCGAGGCAGCATCTATGGAGAGAAGGAATGGGCGACGTTTCGGGTCGAGACCCTTCTTCAGACCAGAAACGCCGCCCATTCCTTCTCTCCATAGAATCTGCCTCACCCACCGAATTACTCCAGCATTTTGTGTCCACCTTCAATTTCCCAGCATCTGCAGTTCTTTCTTAAACCTCTGGTGAAGATACTCTCTTTGTGCTGTTGGGAATGGAATTTGATGTTGGGGATCACAAGATAAAGCCAAAAAGATCAACTATTCAGCACATCTGGCTAAATATGCTGCGAATGCTTCATGCTTTTCACATGCTGGGATGGCAGGTTGATCTTAGAGCATCCTCCCCTCATTCGCCATTTAATTGTTCACCATTATTCATGACCGGCTGTGGTAGGACCATAGAGATTCAATCAAATATGTTGGTAATGGGATCATTCATATCTGTCAACTGTGTGCTGGTTTTGCTGTCTAACGCACAATTGTCCCCTATTGAAGCTTTGCCGGTACCTCATCTTTCTTTGTAGAAACAAGGAACTGCCAAAACAGGTTTACACGAAAGGACACATAGTGTTGGAGTAACTGGTTGGGTCAAGCAGCATCTCTGGAGAACATGGAGAGGCGACATTTTGGGTCGAGTCCCTTCTTCAGACTGAAGAAGGGTCTCGACTTGGAGTGTTGCCTATCCATGTTCTCCAGAGATGCTGCCTGACCTGCTGAGTTACTCCAGCACTTGATGTCCTTTAATCCCTCATGTGTGTTCACTCACTACTAGGCTAGCTGTCAAACCTGAACACTGATGACCCAAGCCAGAGTACATTCCGTACCTTTGCTGCTATCAATACTTCTTCCAAGTCATTGTTCAACATGGAGGAGCCCTGATTCAGCAGCTAGGGGAGGAGAGTAGATGGCAATCTGGAGGGTGTTTCCTTGTCTTTATCTGACCAGATATCATGATATTTTATGGAGCATGGAATTTATGTTCAGGATTACAAAGGTCACTTCTTCCTGCCTGCGTGCTTCTGTGCCACAGCTTTGGGTGGATCTGTCCTGCCAGTGAGACAAGTTATATCCAGCGGCCGTGCTGGAGAAGTCTGGTGCATTGTCCATTATGTTTGATTCTGGCCTAAAATTATACCAGCCGTTGCGTGAAACTGTTTGTGGAACAGATCTCCCAATTTAGACCACATCGTCCCCAGAAGGAGGATCTTACAAGATCACTGGTCTAAGAACGACTATGCCATGTCCTAATTCTGTGCTCAGTTTGACACTGGGTGGTCCCTACCTTGTTTTAAAATGGCTGCAATTGTACAACCAACTGGTCATTTCAAAGGGGCATTTAAGAGCCAACCACATATTATGAATCTGCAGTTACACGTTTGCCGGACCTGGTAACGAGGGCAAGTTTCCTTCCCAAACTCATGTAGAAAGTAATAAAATAAACTCAACTCAACTCAACAAAACAGAACAAAAGGGATTATCAGAACTAGATGGTTTTTTACATCAATCCAGCAGTTTTTTTCATATTATATTTTGTTCATGTTTTTCTGTCAATTCCATGTTGCTACGTGAATTTGGCACAAATGCCTTGGTGAGATTTGACTCAGGTTCTGGATTGATCTGGATTATTAGTTCAGATTTGTAACAAATTTGACCACTGCGCCATCACAGTATCTCACGCTACCTATTGAGCCACAGCCCCAGACATGGCAACTGACCCATTTCCCCTGACTGTCAGTCTGAAGAAAGGTCTCGACCCAAAATGTCACCTATTTATTTTCTCTAGAGATGCTGCCTGACCCGTTAAGTTACTCCAGCTGTTTGTGTCTGTCTTCCAATTCTGGTACCTAGTGGTTTTACATCTATTAAAGATAAGAAAGGCTGATGCAACCCGGAGCAGTCAGTTAAGTTTGATTACTCTTACTGCTGCAATTTCTTGCTGGGTGAGTACTGAACATGAGACATTGTGGGCACTGTACTGCCAGCAGGCAATGTCAAAGCTGCCCACTGTTCTACTATGCTTGACTATCAGATAGAAGGTGTCAAGCTCCATGAATAACAGAATCAGATTGTGCAATGGATGGTCGCACTTGATTCAAGAGCACAGGGAGCTTCATTCTGCATTTTGGCCACTTGTACACTGGGCATTGGCTTTAAGTCACTCCCAAAGTAATCCAAGTCTTCTAATCCCCAGCAGTGTTGTGAGTATGGTGGCATCTGCAATACCTTTCACCCATCACCAACACTGCTTCTTTTCAAGTGACACAAAGTGCTGGAGAAAATTAGCGAACCAGGGAAAGATGACATTTCAGCCCTTCTTCCCCTTCTTCTTCTGAAGTGTCCCGACCCGAAACATCATCTAACCATACATTAAGGTCATCTCTCATTTCCCTTATCCCTAACTAGTCTGAAGAAGGGTCTCGACCTGAAACGTCACCCATTCCTTCTCTCCAGAGATGCTGCCTGTCCCGCTGAGTTACTCCAGCTTTTTAAGTGTTTCTCCAGAAACTCATTGAGTCCCTGCTTAGTCTTTCCCCTAAATCAAGGGTTCCCAAACTTGGGGTAAATTTCACCTACCAAGGGGGTAAATTTGTTGATTCTGGCTTTGTACATATTTTTTCTCATTGATTGACTGTGTTTGGTTCTGGTACACCTGTAGCTGTTCATCATTAGTTGTTCATAAATAAGTGAAATAACATTGATATGTGCTATTAAAGTTGCCAGTGGTAAACAGGACGAAAAAAGTTGGGAACCCCTCCCCTAACTGGAGAGCATGGAACAAAAAAAAAGCTTTTCACTGTACCACAGTACACGTGACAATAAACTAAACTAAACTAGATTAAACTAGCTTAAACCAGATTAAACTAAACTAATCTGCTCCTGCACTTTGAGTCTCTTTTTTTTTAGTAAACCAGCCTCTGCAGTTCCTTGTGTCTACTGCGTCTTAAAAGTCTTGGAAAGACCGGAAAGGAAAAAAAAACAGATGTCATTATGAATTATATAAAACGTACATGGATTTTCAAAGTTTTTATTGGATTTTAACATGTCAAGTGTGTTGATGAAATAATCCCCGACCCTAATGAAAAATATTAAACAGAAACCCCCACATTGATCCTTGTCAATAATACCACTAATACCAAAAATGATGGAAGTTCTCAACTGACCAGACAGCATATGCGGACAGGGAAACAGGGTTAATATTTTAATGTGTTCATAGAACGTGACCTTCAATCTTAATGACAAGCTGGGATTTTTGAGTCTTCAGAAATGGATTCGAAACCATTCCTCGTTTAAAAATATCGTGCAGTTGAAAACCTCAACGCCCTGTGTTACCACTCACAAAAAATAGTGTTGTTGAAATACATTTTTACACCTTCCTGCTTGGCACAAGCTGGTGGCTCAATTTCTGCCAATTGTATCGGTAATGAGTTTATTTTTGTTTAATTTTCATGTTAAAATGCGGCGAGTTCCTTTGAGCCGTGTACCAGGACAAATATGTATGTTTAAAAGAATAGAACCATTGTAGACTTTTTATCTCAACGCCTTTCTCCCTCTCGCTAATGTAAACCACGAACAACAAAAATAATCGTGTATCTTCCTACCCACTTTTACAAACTCTGCCCGTTTTTTCTCAACTCCTTTTCCGCATACTTTCTGACTTTGCCTTTTTGAGACGGGAGTGTATGGGGTCGGTGCATGAGGATTTCGATGGGTGCAGTTTGAGATTGTGTCAACTGATATCAGGGAAACGTTTGGTGTCGTTTGATTCAGCTGGAATTTCAACCAAGCGTGGGACTTAGGTTCTGAGGTTTTTTTTTGTGTGTTGCTTGAAAAAGTTTTTTTTTTATTGGGTTAATGACATCACTGGGACACGGGAGGAGGGGGGGGGGGCGGTTAAAATAAAAAGCCTCCTATTCCCCATGTCTCTTCCCGCAGGTAACACCCGTCCTGGGACTGACTCACCCCCCCCCCCCCCCCCCCCCTACCCTCCCCGCTCATAGCCCTTTGAAACCGAAATCATTTACCGGTGCATGCACAGCGCTCGCCGCATTGTAACCCAGTCCAGCCCCATACGATGACCCTCTGAATCTTTCCTCTCTCAAGGTAAGGGAAACTTTTAAACTCTCTTTATATATTTTGACATGGGCTCTCATATCTTGCCCATAAAGTTCCCTTCATTTCATGACAATTCCAGCCCTGGTAATTTTAACGTGTCCCTGGGCTGGCTGCCTGATGCCTTACAATAGTTTGATCTCCCTGTTTACGAAATGTTATTAGTGTTACATTTGGCGCTGCAGAAAATAGTTGTTTTTTTTTTAATTTCAAAAAAGCGAAAATTTCCCTTTCGGAATCGTGGGACATGTGGGGCGATCATCTTTTATTTTAAAAAAAAGTTTTCTGTAAATTTATTAATGAATCGACCTAAGGAATTAACCTCTTCTGATCACGAGTTCATGGGGCTGCTTTCTGCGATGATTTGATTATATCCTGTGCGAAAACTGGAGTGTGACTTCAATTCCGTGACTTCGTCCCCCCCCTCTCTCTCTCTCTCTCTCTCTTCCACCCCCTCTCCCCTCCCCCTTTTTCCTGGTCTGTTTAGTGTGAGAAAATAGTTGAATGGAAAAAAAAAAAAAAAAAGATTTTCAGGAGAGTTCCTCCCTGGAAGAGCCTGGTTCCTTGCTTCGTGTTATGAATGGAGCGAGAATTGCATTTCGCTACGTGTGTGTTTGTGAGCGCCTGTTGCAGTATTTGTGTGTCGGATTGGCAAAGTGTGCAATGAAGTTAACTATTATCGAGGGACTGTAAGTTTGAGGTTTTTTTTAAACCCGTTCTTCAGTATGAAGCTTTAAATATTAGTTTTTGGAAATGTGTGTGTGTACGCGTGTGATTAATTCTGTTTAGTCCTGTTTTTATTCCCCAGGATGGTCAGTATCTTAACAGGCAGCAGTTGGCAGTAAGGAAGCGTAAGCATTTCGTTTATTTCAGAGCCATTCACAACCGCAGGACACCTGAATGCTTTCATAGAAGCAAACAAACATCGAAACATCGGTACAGGCCTACGCCATTCGGCCCTTCGAGACAGCAGCGCCATTCAATATGGTCATGGCTGATCATCTAAAATCAGTACCCCGTTCTTGCTTTTTCCCCACATCCCTTGATTCCTTTAGCCCTAAGAGCTCAATCTAATTAACTCTCTCTTGAAAACATCCAGTCAATTGCCCTCCCCTGCCTTCTGTGGCAGATAATTCCACAGATTCACAACTCTCTGGTGAAAACGTTTTTCCTCATCTCAGTCCTAAATGGCCGGTATACCCCTCTTATTCTTAAACTGTTACCACTGGTTCTGGACTCCCCCAACAGGGGGAATATTTTTCCTGCATCTAGCCTGTCCAATCCTTTAAGAATTTTATATGTTTCTATAAGATTCCCTCTCATCCTACTGCAGTATGGTAGGGTAGTGAAATGGGGCAGTTAAATTTGTCAACTCCCACCTCACTATAGTAGTTTGATCAATTGTTTTTACTAATGTTGGTTCAAGGTCATATGTTGGTGCGCTCCATCAGCAACACGAGATGGTATTTGTCGGTGGAATATGCAGTTAGGGATAAGCTATGTTAGGATGAAGGTAAAATCCAAGATCACGATGAAAAGGCAGTAAACATTGAGAGAGAGGGGGAGAGAGCCAGAAATGAAAAGAAAAGATGGGAGGAGGAGTTGGGGTAAAATAGAGCGGAAGAACAAGAGAAAAATAAGTGAGAAAAGTGGTTTATGTAACAATGAATTTTAAGTTCTTGCCAACACCAATTTCCATTCTTATAGCACCTTCAAGTGCAAGATGTCTCAGTTGTTTTTCAAACAAAAATTCAGCTGGATTTAAATCATATGTAATTCCATCTACATATAATTTAATATATATACTAAATAAATAGCATGTGTGTGTATATATATATATATATACATACACACACACACACACACACACACATATATATATATATATATATATAATATATATATATATATATATATATTAAAATAGTATTGAATGCCATATGTGTATGTACGTATGTATGTTTATATATACGTGTAAACATAGAAACAAGGGATGTTATAGATTGACACGCAATATACACATATATGTGTGTGTGTGTGTGTGTGTTTCACTAAAATGCCATATATATCTATATCTATATCTATATAAGATATCGGGAAGGGAATGGAGGGGTTTGGTCTGAGTGCAGGTAGATGGGACTAGGGGAAAACAAATGGTCGGCACGGACTGGAAGGGCCGAGAGGGCCTGTTTCCGTGCTGTAATTGTTATATGGTTATATGGTTATAAATACATATGTAGAAACAAGGAACATAATAGATTGACAAACATATAGATTGACTTGCTCCTGGACCTGTCCCAGGAAGAACTCTTTTTTTCAGATATTATCAAAGAAAACATGACAGACCCATGTGGGGAGATCTTAATACAGCTGACAGATTGATTGAGAGTTAGGGAGAGTGGGAATATTTTCAAGGTAGAATGAAAGATTAAGCAATGGAAATGTTTCAAGCAGGTATTCTAGAGCTTGGCAATGGATCACTAGTGATGGAGTGATTGAATCTGTAGAGAAGTAAAGGTCAGGCCTTAGTGCAGTGACCATGGATGGGGATAAGGCTGGAAGAGATTTGAAGGAAGCAGCCTTTGAAAACCTGATGGTCGCAATGTATATCAGGTTTTAATGCTGACCATGACATCTCATTTGGATGAAAGACACAAAATGCTGCAGTAACTCAGCAGGACAGGCAGGCAGATAGAAGGAATGGGCGACGTTACAGATCGAGACCCTTTTTTAGAGACCCTTCTTGGTCTGAAGAAGGGTCTCGACCCAAAACAACACCCATTCCTTCTCTCCAGAGATGCTGCCTGTCGCGCTGAGTTACACCAGCATTTTGTGTCTACCTTATATTAATTGAACTATGGTGGGAGGAGGCTTTTCTGGAATTATCGCATCAGCACAGACCAGATGGACCCAATGGTCTGCTCCTGTGGTGGAACTTGTAAGCAATTGAAATGAAGACGTTTTAGAAGACTATTATTTGATCACTTATCGTAAACAAATTATTCAATCATTTATTGTGTTGTCATTTAATTTAAGTGCGTGTGAATTACAACTTGTCCCTGGAATGGCGGGACTGTCATATGAGGAAAGATTGAAAAGACTAGGCTTGTATTCACTGGAATTTAGAAGGATGATGGGGGATCTTATAGAAACATATAAAATTATAAAAGGACTGGACAAGCTAGATGCAGGAAAAATGTTCCCAATGTGGGGCGAGTCCAGAACCAGGGGCCACAGTCTTAGAATAAAGGGGAGGTCATTTAAGACTAAGGTGAGAAAAAACTTTTTCACCCAGAGAGTTGTGAATTTATGGAATTCCCTGCCACAGAGGGCAGTGGAGGCCAGGTCACTGGATGAATTTAAGAGAGAGTTAGATAGAGCTCTAGGGGCTAGTGGAATCAAGGGATATGGGGAGAAGGCAGGCACGGGTTATTGATTGGGGACGATCAGCCATGATCACAATGAATGGCGGTGCTGGCTCGAAGGCCAAATGGCCTCCTGCACCTATTTTCTATCGATGTTCTCTGTAACTATTTCAAAAATACCTTAGTTGCTGCTAAATACTTTAGGACATCCTGAGGTTTGAAAGTAAAATTGATTTTTACACTTCAGAAAGATAGAATGTTTATTTTAATGTATTTTTACGTGTACACATTTGGCTTTGGGCTCTCACTGACCTCTAACTGCCAGCATTATTTCTAAACTTAGAGAAAAAGAAAAGCTATTCATGTATGGAGGACATTTCACTCAAGACTGCCTAGAGTGCTTTACAGCCACAGAAGTACTTTGATTTTGAAGTGTTGTTCCTGTTGTAACCGAGTAAATGTGGCTACTAATTAGTGGAGGGCATTGTGGTTAAGTTACGCAACTGGTAATCCATCCGGGAAATGCATTCAAAATCCTTTGACGTCAAATCTTCAAAGCTAATTCCCCTTCTAGTTAAAATGTGTAGGAAAGAACTGCAGATGCTGGTTTACACCGACACAAAATGCTGGAGTAACTCAGCGAGTCGGGCAGCATCTCTGGAGATAAAGGAATAGGTGTTGTTTCGGGTCGAGACCATTCTTCAGTTGGAAGGAGGGTCTCAACCTGAAATGTCACCTATTCCTTTTCTCCAAAGCTGCTGCCTGACTCACTGGGTTACTCCAGCATTTTGTGTCTATCCCCATGTGGTTAGTTAGTTTATTTTATTGTCACGTATTCCGGGGTACAGTGAAAAGCTTTTTGTTGTGTGCTAACCAGTCAGCGGGAAGACTGTACATGATACCAATCCTGTATACATTGTCCACAGTGTACAGATACATGACAAGTGGAATGACATCTAGTGCAAGATAAAGTCCAGTAAAGTCCGATTAAAGTTAGTCCGAGGGTCTCCAATGAGGTAGATATTAGCTCAGGAGTTCTCTAGTTTTTCGTAAGATGGTTCATTTGCCAGAGAGTTAGAGAATTGACCGGCCTGAAAAGAGATTAAGAAGACTATAGTTAAAGTAGGAAATGCTGCTGTTGGAATAGAGATTCAAAAGAGTGGAGCAATTGTAATGAGTGATTGCTCATCTACTTCTGGGACCAGCACACAGAGCGCCGTCAGGCTTGGGCAGCATCAGATGTTTATGGTGGTTTGGGTATTTTGATGGATGTCAACATGTGAAGTTTTCATTCAAATTGTTCGGGAGCAACAGCAATAGACATTTACTCAACCTGATAACTAATAATGACACAAATTGCTGGTATACTAAGCGGGTCGGGCAGCATCTTTGGCGACCATAGATAGAAAACACTACATCCATGGTCTTCTGAAATCCCTGACTCGCTGAGTTACTCCAGCACTTTGTCATTTTTTGTAAACCAGCATCTGCAGTTTCTTGTTTCTTTGGATGACATAGTTTGGATCAAAGTTTTGCAGTTCTGCCACATCCTGTTTTGCACGGTGGTGGTAGGTAATTATTCCTGTTTCGAAAAGATTGATAAAGGAAAATCTGTGAATGCAGTTCCCGATTTTTGGGCAGGATTCCTTTTTAACCCATTTTTGTAAAATGTCCTACAAATGAGTATTCATTATTGGAGATGATGTTGGGGAACGAACTAAAGCATAGAGTCATAGAGTGATACAGTGTGGAAATAGGCCCTTCGTCCCATCTCGCACACACTGGCCAACATTGTCCCAGCTACACTTGCCTGCGCTTGGTCCATATATCTGTCTAATCGGTTCTTAAATGATGGGATAATCCCAGCCTCCAGCTACCTCCTCTGGCAGTTTGTTCCATTCACCCACCACCCTTTGTGTGAAAATGTTACCCCTCGGATTACTATTACTATTACTACTTTTCCCCTTCACCTTGAACATGTCCTTTGGTCCTCGATTCCCCTACTCTGGGCAAAAGACTGTGTACATCTACCTGATCTGTTCCTCCCATGATTTTGCATACCTCTATAAGATCTCCCCTCGTCCCCCTGCGCTCCATGGAATAGAGACCCAGCCTACCCAACCTCTCCCTATAGCTCACACCCTCTAGTCCTGGCAACATCCTCGTAAATCTGTTCAGAATCCTTTCAAGCTTGATAAGAGAAGTAAAAGTAGAGGAACCGTGAGGCAATACTAATCATAATATTAAATGTTGATTAGAGAAAAGGACCTTGTTGTGATGAGAAAAGATGGTTTTGAGAGGGTGAGAAGAGATCTTGTGAAAATAGATAATAACATTGACAAACAATGATAGTCAGATAAATTAAGACATAAGAGAGTAATCGAGGAAAGGGGCATTGAAGACGAAGTAATACATGATAAGAAAAATTACTAGGGGATCTGGAGAGAAGTCAATAAGAAACATAGAAAGGCAGGAAATGAACTTTGAAATGACCGCACTAAGTTACGTAAAAAAACAAAAACATTTTATAGACATATCAAATTAAATAGAACAGATTTGAATGGGAATATAGGCATCAAGGAAAAGAAAAGACAGCACCCCCTGGAATAAATGAAAAGGTGGCAGGTGTATTACATTTGATTTTAAATTTTGAACATTGCAGAAAGATGGATCAGATGGACATAACATTGAATGATGAATTTAAAATATAAAAATGAGATATCTTAAATAGACCAAGCAAACTTTAAGAATAAAAGTTAATGTTCAAGATCCAGTTCGCATTTATTGTCACATGTACCAATTAAGATGCAGTGAAATTTGAGTTACCACACAGCCATACTAAGTGAAAGAACACAATACACATAAAATATGTATATATATTCAAATAAGCACCTACCACAGTGGAATCAACGGTCCTCACTGTGATGGAAGGCTATAAAGTTTAATCATCTTCCTCCTTTGTTCACCCGTGGTCGGGGCCTTTGAACCATGCGCAGTTCGCCGCTACAGATGGTCCGATGTTCAGGCCCTGATCTGGATGGATTGTATCACATTTTAAAAGAATCTGGGAAAGCGATAGAAGAGGGGTTACTACACATAATAAATCTTTGGAAAAAGGCCACGTGCCAGAGGAACAAGTAGATAGCTCAGTTAACACCAACATGTTAAGAGAGTCTGAACACACGGGGAGTTATACGTCGGTCATCATAGCATCAGTACTGGTTAAGTAATGACATGACTTGTCATCACGGTAAACTTCCTTCAGCCACATTAATTAATTTCACTTGATATCAAGAAAAAGGTTGAGAGTACTAGATAATAAAGCTTTAGGACCTGATAACATTTCAGCTGCGGCACTGAAGATAAGACAACACCTGCTGTAAACACCCATGTAGGTCAGGCAGCAACTACAGAAAAAGAAAGAGGTCAAAGAGCTCTCATCAGGAAGCTTAATTGCCTTGCCATCCAAAGATCTTTCAAGCTCTCGTGAATATACTCAGTGCCTGAATTTACACATTTCTGCTGGGCAGAGAATTTTAATGGTTCATTGGCGTCTGGATGCAGAAACTTCTTCTCATCTGAGTCATGGCTGCCCCTTTATTTTGAGTCTATTACCATGATCACATTGAGTGGCGGTGCTGGCTCGAAGGGCCGAATGGCCTACTCCTGCGCCTATTGTCTATTGACCCAAAGTTCTACGTATATCCCAACGAGGAGAAATGCCATCTCTGTCAAGTCCACAAGAGCTTTGTGAGTTCCAATGAAATCATCTCTCATAAAAAATAAGAGTGTGTGAGCATGTACTATGTAATCTCTCCTCGGAGTATAATCCCATAATCATTCTGGTGAACTAACTTTATACTTTCTCCAGCAGCAAATATATCCTTTCTTGGGTAGCAAAACTATACACAATATCGTGGCGCAGCAGTAGAGTTATTGCCTTACAGCGCTTGCAGCCCCAGAGACCCGCGTTCAATACGGGTGCTGTCTGTACGGAGTTTGTACGTTCTCCCCGTGACCTGCATGGCTTTTCACCGAGATCTTCGGTTTCCTCCCACACTCCAATGATTTACAGGTTTGTAGATTAATTGACTTGGTATAAGTGTAAATTGTCCCTCGTGTGTGTAGGATATTGTTAATGTGCGGGAATCGCTGGTTGGCGCAGACTCAGTGGGCCGAAGGGCCTGTTTCCGCGCTGTATCTAAACTAAACTAATTCCAGGTACAATCTCACCAAAGCCTTATACAATTGCAATCAGATGTCTTCACTCTTGTGCCCAATTTCTTTCAATAAATACGAAGAGACCATTTGCCTTGTTAATTGCTTCCTGTATCTGCGTAAAAACAGCCAGTGATTCATGTGAAAGGACATCTAAATAACTATAAACAGCAATACTATCATTTTCTCTGCATCTAAAAAAAAGGTATGTTTATGATCATGTGTACCCAGGTACAGTGAAAAGATTTTGTTGGGTGCAACCTGTCAGTGGAAAGACAATACATGATTACAATTGAGCCATCCACAATGTACAGATACATGATAAAGAGAATAATATGAATAATGTTTAGTGCTAGATAACGTCCAGTAAAGTCCGATCAAAGATGGTCAAAGCGTGTCCACTGAGGTAGATAGTAATGTGAAGGAAGGAACAGCAGATGCTGGTTTAAACCGAAGACAGACACAAACAGCTGGAGTAACTCAGCGGGACAGGCAGCATCTCTGGAGAGAAGGAATGGATGACGTTTCGGGTCGAGACCCTTCTTCAGACGAGGTAGATAGTAGCTCAGGACAACTTTCTACTTGTTTACAGACACAAAAAGCTGGAGTTACTCAGCGAGCCAGGTAGCATCTATGGAGAGAAGGAATGGGTGACGTTTTGGGTCGAGACCGTTCTTCAGACGTTTAGTTTAGTAGTTTTTCTCTCTTATATCATATTCTTTTTTTATTTTAATTTTTTTTTAAATTTATTAGAAGTACAGTAAATTACATTAATACACACCACGTATATATTATTACATTTATTGTACCGCTTCAATTTTTAAAGCTATTAGGAAAGGATAGAAATTGAGAAGTTAGAGAAAGTGACAGAATAGTGAAAGTGTAGAAGCGTGACGAAAGGAAACAAAGACCCTTTAGATGAGGAATTAGAAAAAAGAAATTAAGAGATAGACCCTAGAAAAGAAAAAAAGAGAAAAAAGAAAAAAGAAAGACAGTTGCTCTATTATGACCATCACGCAAAAGGGATATACCAACTTGACACTTTTCATCCCCCTTTACCAAGTCCTGACATCAGTGCCTTTTTAAAGTACTATTGCACCTTTTACTTGTAGTAAGTCTATAAATGAAGACCACATCCTATAAAAGTGATCTGATTTGCCTGCCAGGAGGAGTCTCATATTTTCCAGGTGTAGTGTTTCAAACATCATTGAAATCCACATTTCTTATATCATATTCGATGAGCCATTTCTTTGCTCTCGCCTATATCTCCTTGAAACCTCTTTGAACCGCCAACTCAGAGGCTACAGCACCTGATCCCTTCAAACACATTATTGATATAGGCAGTGAAAGCTTGGGCCACAGCACTGATCTTTATGACACTCACCTGTCCGATTTACCCAACCTGAAAATGACCTTTCTATCCCAACTCTCAGTCTTCTGTCCTTCAACCAATATGCATCTCATCAAAGGCCTTATGAAAATCCAAACACATCACTTTCACAAGGCGTAGCTATGGGCACACGCATGGGCCCCAGCTACGCTTGCCTCTTTGTCGGGTACGTCGAACAATCCTTGTTCTCCGCGTGCCAGGGCCCCATCTCCGACCTCTACCTCCGTTACATTGACGACTGCTTTGGTGTCACCTCCTGCACCCACACACAACTGACTGACTTCATCCATTTCACCACCAACTTCCATCCGGCACTCAAATACACTTGGACCATTTCCGACATTTCCCTACCATCCCTTGACCTCACCATCTCTATTGCAGGTGATACGCTCCTGACCGACATCCACTACAAACCAACTGAGTCCCACAGCTACCTGGACTACTCTTCCTCTCACCCTGCTTCCTGTAAGGACTCCATCCCCTATTCCCAATTCCTCCGTCTACGCCGCATCTGCTCCCAGGATGAGGTGCTCCACACCAGGTCATCACAAATGACCTAATTCTTCAGAGAACGGGGATTCCCCTCCCCCACTATAGATGAGGCTCGCACCATGGTCTCCTCCATACCCCGCAACACTGCCCTCTCTCCCCATTCCCCCACTCGCAAACAGGGCAGAGTCCCCCTGGTCCTCACCTTTCACCCCACCAGCCGACAAATACAACACATAGTCCTCCGCCAGTTTCGCCACCTCCAACGTGACCCCTCCATTCGCCACATCTTCCCATCTCCCCCCCTGTCTGCCTTCCGCAAAGACCGCTCCCTCCGCAACTCCCTTGTCAATTCTTCCCTTCCCTCCCACTCTACCCCTTCCCCGGGCATTTTCCCTTGCAACCGCAAAGAAATGGTACACTTGTCCTTCACCCCCCCCCCTCCACTCCTTTCAGGGACCCAAACAGTCCTTCCAGGTCCGACAGAGGTTCACCTGCACCTCCTCCAACCTCATCTACTGCATCCGCTGCTCCAGATGCCAGATGATCTATATCGGTGAGACCAAGCGGAGGCTTGGCGATCGTTTCGCCGAACACCTCCGCTCGGTCCGCAATAACCAAGCCGACCTCCCGGTGGCTCAGCACTTCAACTCCCCCTCCCATTCCGTATCCGACCTCTCTGTCCTGGGCCTCCTCCACGGCCAGAGTGAGCAACACCGCAAGTTGGAGGAACAGCACCTCATATTCCGCTTGGGGAGTCTGCATCCTTTGGGCTTGAACATTGAATTTTCTCAATTCTGTTAACCTTGGCTGTCTCCTCCCCTTCCCACCTCTCCCTCAGCCCTCGGGCCCTGGCATTCCCTCTCTCTCTATCTCTCTCCCCCACCCTAGTCGCACTAGCTTCTCATTTTCACACCACAAACAGCTTACAATGGCTTGTTCCCTTTATCATCGATGCTTTTTTGCATATCTTTCATTCATTGTTCTTTATCTCTCCACATCACTGTCTATATCTCTCTTTTCCCTGATCCCATACCAGTCTGAAGAAGGGTCTCGACCTGAAACGTCGCCTATCTCCTTCGCTCCTTAGATGCTGCTGCACCCGCTGAGTTTCTCCAGCCTTATGTGTACCCTCGATTCTCCAGCATCTGCAGTTCCTTCTTTAACACTTTCACTAGTTCCCCCCTTTCCACTTTGCAAAATGCAACCTCAAATATCTCTAAAATATTGGTCAAATTATGATCTGGTTTTAATAAATCAATTTTTTCTGTGTTCTATTATATTCCAGGTCTTCTGTTAACATTTTGTAACAATAGATTCAAGCATTTTTGGGTACTCCTTATGTCCAGCTATCATTCATTATCTTATCAAACTTATCATTTATTTCATAAATAATAGGGTTATGCTTGTTTTCATCCCATCTTTGCAACCATTCTACAATCTATGACATTTATGAACCTTCAGAAGATGGCATCCATAATCTCCATAGACACTAATTTCATAACCTTGAAATTAATTTCTCCAATACTATTTTAACTATTGTTAATTTCTTTCAGCTTCTCATTCACTTTCAGAAGGCTATCCAAGTCTTCTTCATGTGAAGACAAACAAACATGCTTAATTTCCCTGCTATTCCTTAATCCCAAGTATAATTCCCCCCGCCACCCCCCCCCCCCCCCCCCCCCGACATAAAGAACCCACAGTGAGTTTTTTTACAATCATTTTATAACATAACTGTTTTCATATTTCTTGTTAGATATATCCAGCTGATCCTCCTTTGTTTTAGTTTAGAGATAGAGCTTGGAAACAGGCCCTTCTGCTCACCAATTAACCTAGAAACCAGAAACTCTTTGGGATGTCAGGAGAAATCAGAGCACCCGGAGGAAACCATGCAGTCATAGAGAGAACATGCAAACTCCACACAGACAGCACCCGATGTCAGGATCGAACCTGGGTCTCTGGCACTGTGAGGCAGCAGCTCTACTAGTTGCGCCACTGTGTCGCCTTTGCTGAAATCCAAAGTCTCCTCCATATCCAGGCTTAACCATATAACATATCACCATATAACAATTACAGCACGGAAACAGGCCCTCTCGGCCCTTCCAGTCCGTGCCGACCATTTGTTTTCCCCTAGTCCCATCTACCTGCACTCAGACCATACCCCTCCATTCCCTTCACGTCCATATACCTATCCACTTTACTCTTAAATGTTAAAATCGATCCTGCCTCCACCACTTCTGCTGGAAGCTCATTCCACACAGCCACCACCCTCTGAGTAAAGAAGTTCCCCCCCACGTTACCCCGAAACTTCTGTCCCTTAATTCTCATGTCATGCCCTCTTGTTTGAATCTTCCCTACCCTCAATGGGAAAAACGTATCCACGTCAACTCTGTCTATCCCTTTCATCATTTTAAAGACCTCAATCAAGTCCCCCCTTAACCTTCTGCGCTCCAAAGAATAAAGACCTAACTTGTTCAACCTTCCTCTGTAACATAGTTGCTGGAACCCTGGCAACATTCTAGTAAATCTCCTCTGTACTCTCTCTATTTTGTTGACATCCTTCCTATAACTAGGCGACCAAAATTGTACACCATACTCCAGAATTGGTCTTACCAATGCCTTGTACAATTTTAACATTACTTCCCTACTCCTATATTCAATGCTCTGATTTATAAAGGCCAGCACACCAAAGGCTTTCTTTACCACCCTATCTACATGCGATTCCACCTTCAGGGAACTATGCACAGTTATTCCTAGATCCCTCTGTTCCACAGCATTCCTCAATTCCCTACCATTTACCATGTACGTCCTATTTTGATTTGTCCTGCCAAGATGTAGCACTTCACACTTAACAGCATTAAACTCCATCTGCCATCTTTCAGCCCACTTTTCCAAATGGCCCAAATCTCTCTGTAGACTTTGAAAATCTACTTCATTATCCACAACACCACCTATCTTAGTATCATCTGCATACTTACTTATCCAATTTTCCACCCCATCATCCAGATCATTGATGTACATGACAAACAACAGTGGACCCAACACAGATCCCTGAGGCACCCCACTGGTCACCGGCTTCCAACCTGACAAACAGCCATCCACCATTACTCTCTGACATCTCCCATTCAGCCACTGTTGAATCCATCTTGCTACTCCGCCATTAACACCCAAAGATTGAACCTTCTTAACCATCCTTCCATGGGGAACCTTGTCAAAGGCCTTACTGATAATCCATATAGACAACATCCACTGCTTTACCCTCATCAATTTCCCTAGTTACCGCTTCAAAAAATTCAAGAAGGTTTGTCAAACATGACCTTCCAGGCACAAATCTATGTTGACTGTTCCTGACAGACCCTGTTTATCCAGATGCTTATATATATTATCTCTAAGTATCCTTTCCATTAATTTGCCCACCACTGACGTCAAACTAATAGGTCTATAATTGCTAGGTTTATTCTTAGATCCCTTTTTAAACAATGGAACAACATGCGCAGTACGCCAATCCTCCGGCACTATTCCCGTTTCTAATGACATTTGAAATATTTCTGTCATAGCTCCTGCTATTTCTACACTAACTTCCCTCAATGTCCTAGGGAATATCCTGTCAGGACCTGGAGAATTATCCACTTTTATATTTTTCAAAAGTGTCAGTACTTCCTCCTCTTTGAATCTCATAGTTTCCATAGCTACTCTACTTTTTCCCCTTAACTCACAGAGTTCAATATCCTTGTCCTTGGTGAATACCGAAGAAAAGAAATTGTTCAATATCTCCCCCATCTCTTTTGGCTCTGCAGATAGCTGTCCATTCTGGTTCTCTAATGGTCCAATTTTATCCCTCGTTATCCTTTTGCTATTAATATAGCTGAGAAACCCTTTGGGTTTACTTTCACCTTTCTTGCCAAAGCAACCTCATATCTTCTTTTAGCCTTCCTAATTTCTTTCTTAAGATTCTTTTTACATTCTTTATACTCCTCTAGCACCTCATTTACTCCATGCCTCCTATAATTATTGTAGATATCTCTCTTTTTTTCGAAACAAGTGTCCAATTTCCCTTGAAAACCATGGCTCTTTCCAATTTTTACTATTTCCTTTCAACCTAACAGGGACATAAAGATTCTGTACTCTTACAATTTCCCCTTTAAGTGTCCTCCATTTCTCTTCTACATCCTTCCCATGAAACAAAGTGTCCCAATTCACTCCTTTAAAATCCTTACGCTTTCCCTCAAAGTTAGCCTTTCTCCAATCAAAAATCTCCACCCTAGGTCCAGTTCTGACTCTCCATAATTATATTGAAACTAATGGTATTGTGATCACTGGTCCCGAAGTGCTCACCAACGCATACCTCCGTCACCTGACCCGCCTCATTTCCTAACAGGAGGTCCAGCACTGCCCTTCTCTGGTCGATATCTCTATGTACTGCTGCAAAAAAACTATCCTGCACACATTTTACAAACTCCAAACCATCCAGCCCATTTATAGAATGTGTTTCCCAGTCTATTTTTGGGAAATTGAAATCTCCCACAATCACTACCTTGTGCTTACTACTAAATCTGCTATTCCTTACATATTTGCTCTTCCAATTCTCACTCCCCATTTGGCGGTCTATAATACACCCCTAAAAGTGTTGCTACACCGTTTTCACTTCTCAGTTCCACCCAAATAGCCTCCCTAGATGAGCCCTCTAATCTATCCTGCCAAAGCACTGCTGTAATATCTTCTCTGACAAGCAATGCAACACCTCCCCCTCTGGTCCCTCCAATTCTATCACACCTGAAGCAACGAAATCCTGGAATATTTAGTTTCCAATCACAGCCCTCCTGCAACAATGTTTCACTGATTGCCACAACATCATATTTCCAGGTGTCAATCCAGGCTCTAAGTTCATCCACCTTACTTACAATGCTCCGAGCATTAAAATATACACATTTTAGAAACCCACCATCCCTTATTCTCTGTCTATTATCTTTTTCATCTTTCTCGCCTACATTTTGGATCCGAGTGCTTCCCTTCTCTGCCTCTTGCCCCACACCCTGACCCCTAGCCCCCTCTACCCGAGTCCCTCCCCCCAGCCTTTCTAGTTTAAAGTCTCCCCAGTAGCCTTTGCAAATCTCCCTGCCAGGATATTGGTCCCCCTCGGGTTCAAGTGCAACCCGTCCTTTGTGTACAGATCATGCCTTCCCAAAAGAGGTCCCAGTGATCAAGGAACCTGAATCCCTGCCCACTGCACCAGTCCCTTAGCCACGCATTTATCCTCCACCTCATTTCATTCCTACTCTCACTGTCACGCGGCACAGGCAGTAATCCTGAAATCGTTACCCTTTTGGTCCTTCTCCTTAACTTTCCCCCCAACTCCCTAAATTCTCCCTTCAGGACCTTGTCACTTTTTCTGCCTATGTCATTGGTACCTATGTGTACCACAACATCAGGCTCCTCTCCCTCCCTTATCAGAATCTTTTGGACACGTAAAGCTTAAGCCTCTTGTAATATTGCTTTAGGTTAATACCAAATAAAAACATTTGTTCTTCTTCTTCTGAATGGCGTGCACAGCCTAAAGTTGTAGGACAACTTGTTCTATTTGATCTTATTTGATTGTGCATGCCAGGTTGATTGCATTCGTCGAAACAGGGCGGACCACGTGAAGGTTCCAATCTTCCACCCCAGAACATTTCTTAATCCAAAGTCAAGAGTGTTTTATTCTCATTTTTCCTGAAAACAAAACAATTAGATTATTACTTGCAGCAACACAACAGATATGTAAACATAGTACACTGTAAAACTCATAATAACCAAAAAAAAGTTATATATATTTAGTGATTTGGGGACAATAGTGACATATATTCTAATAGACTAAGTGGGAACCTTTGGCTCCCTTTCTCACATGAGAAGCCTGGTCCCCCAACGAAATATTCCACCTCTCCACCAATTCTAATATTCCACCACTCACGCATAACCCCCAACTGGGCAGGAGCACCTGACGGGTTCCCGTTGTGGCGCCCCTGATCACGGCTTGTGGACACACAGTTCACTCAGCCACGGCTTGTGGACTCACAGTTCACTCAGTCACGGCTTGTGGACTCACAGTTCACTCAGTCATGGCTTGTGGACTCACAGTTCACTCAGTCATGGCTTGTGTACTCACAGTTCACTCAGTCGTGGCTTGTGGAATCACAGTTCACTCAGTCATGGCTTGTGGACTCACAGTTCACTCAGTCACGGCTTGTGGGCTCACAGTTCACTCAGTCACGGCTTGTGGGCTCACAGTTCACTCACTCACAGGAGGGGGGTGTGTGGGGGAGGGGGGTGTGTGGGGGAGGGGGGTGTGTGGGGGAGAGGAGTGGGGGCTCACCGGTTCCTGGCCTCAGCTCCGACTGCACTTACCGGCTGCAGGATCAGCGCTGGACTCACTCAGCAGCTCTCGTCCCCAGTGACTGTCGCGCTCACAGCCCCCGCCCGCGAACACAGCCTACACTCTGCTCTTGCAGCTTTATTCTCGGTGCCTTGATTGACAGTGGGTGCAGGAAGGGGCGTTGCCATCCCAGCGAATAACAGACCAATAACATTTGTAATATTTCACCCATCGGAACAAAACCTGGTGCTCTTGGAGCAGAGGAGAATGGTGAGTAAGGTGGCGAAAAAATCCTAGCGATATAGGGTACCGTTTTTGCGCAAATTTAAAAACAACGCAACCCGTAAGAGGACAAGATGAGAGATTTAGTAATAGTATAGATAGATAGATGACTGAATGAATGCTACTTTATTGTCACATGTGACAAGTCACAGCGATGTTCATACCCAAGGTATGAAAAGAGTCGCCACATAAAGGAAGCTGACAAAGTTACAAAGTACTTTTAAAACAATTTTAAAACAAACTATTTTTAATACTCTCATATGTGTGTGTGTGTGTGTGTGCGCGTATATGTATATGTGTGTCTCTATATGTGTGTGTATGTGTGTATATATATATTTTCCAATGATTTTTTTAATTCTATCATAAAATGTCACTATTGTCCCCATGTCATTGAATTTGTCAATCCATGGGCACCGCATGCTGTTGCTGCAGCCTTTGCAGGAACAGCATGATATAGATTCAGCATGATAT
This sequence comes from Okamejei kenojei, assembly GCA_035221665.1. NCBI lineage: Eukaryota > Metazoa > Chordata > Chondrichthyes > Rajiformes > Rajidae > Okamejei > Okamejei kenojei. Next base: position 61,372,463 of record CM069142.1, read on the forward strand.
AGATTCAGCATGATATAGCAACACCATTGATATAGATTCCCAGGTGCCACGAGTATTGAATCAGCTGATGTCAGTTAACCAGTTCCAGCTGGTCACTAAATCAATGGATAGACTCACAGTCTACCACCACTCCATGCTTGTTTACCACTTGTGACTGAAACGTACCGGCGATGAAATCACGCCATTACTCATCAAAGTGCACGCTCCGTGGACATTGTTCTCAGTAGGCATTGCGTACAATGGACACTACGAGCTGGGTTGAAACATGCTGTGCCTCAGCAGAGCCCGCAGACTGATGTCCACGGATACCATGGCCAGTCACACACCAGCCTGACTGGCCCCACAGCAGGAGCGTCCACGTGGCGGGGCTGGAAACTGGAAGTATCCTGAGCTAATTCAGCTACCACCATCATCTACTGCGACAAGTGATGGCTTCCACTGATTGTCGCCGGACGCTTGCTCCCTTTTCAGGACGGATGATGACCGCACGGCCAACATTTGTAACAAGATGGACTCGAAAAAGAAGACCAGCCTGACTAGGAAAAATATCCCCATTCAATGTCTGCTACCGTCTGAAACTAGCAACATGGTAAGAGTACCTTCACCAGAAGGACTGCTACAGTTAAAGAAGGCTTGACAGTATCTTTCCAAGTGTGAATAGGGGTTAATAGTAATGCTGGCCTTGGTGAAAGACATCACCTCCAACAAATAAATGAGAACATGGGATAGCACCGTGGCTTAGCGGTAGAGTTGCTGCCCTAGGGCACCAGAGACCCAGGTTCTATCCTGACATTGGCTGCTGTCTGTACGGAGTTCGTACGTTCTCCCTGTGACCATGTGGGTTTTCTCCAGGTCCACTGGTTTCCTCCCACATTCCAAAGTCGTGCAGGTTTTCTGTACGTGCCAATTCATCTACAAACTGGTGTGCCCCTGGTGTGCAGGATGCAAAAGTGGGATGACATAGAACTAGTGTACGGGTGATCAATGGTCGGCATAGACTTGGTGGGCTGAAGGGCCTGTCTCCACGCTGTATGTCTAAAACTAAAAACTGAAACTAAAAACATGATATACAAACACAAATATATTGATGCCAGATGATCTGCTGCCACATGATGTTGATAGATAATTAATGTTGGTTGTCTTTCCTTCGATAATTACCTTGCTTTTCATTGAGATAGTATCATGTTATCTTTTACCTCCCCGGTTTGTCAGACAGCTTCAGTTTATCCAAAACTGGCACACTCAACAAAGTTGTGCACTTTTCGGATTGATTTATCACTCCACTTTATTAAAAATATTATGTTTAAATCCACTTCCTGTCTTGGCATTGGCTCCGTTTTTAGTCATACATTATTGTCCAATTACATGCTACTTTGGAACTTTAAGTATGATCTTCTGAAAGTGCAGTACTTTCAGCAACCGAAAGTCGCTCACTCAGCTAACTGAAAAGAGCATATGCCGGAAATCTAATATAAGCACAAAGTGCTGGCCGCAAGTTGATCAGCATCTGAAGCAGAAAGATAGGATATCCCTTTGGCCTCCAGCCTGCCCCCGAACTGGAATTGTCAGTGGGAAGCTCCCGACAGGGACAAATCGCCACTTGCTCAAGAAAGCATAGCTCTTGCATTCCTGGACATGTCCTGACTTATAGCAGGGACTTCGTCTGGACTGTGCTTCTTGCAATGAAGTTACAAACAATCTTTCATCGATCTTCTGGAGCAAGTTCACTTATTCGTCTCTTCCGAGTATGTTCTGCTTTCCACTCCAATGTATGTTCTTACTTGGCAGGAATGTTTACACGGTGAGTTATTTTTGAAAGTCACTCGTTTAATGTAAGTATTGGGTTGGGCCCTCACCTCGGCAGTCGGAGAAAATGATAGTTTTGAGCTCTTTTCTGGGCTTGAAAAAGCAAACATTGTCTGTATCTCGGCTTGTTACTGAGAGAAAAAAAAGAGTGTTAGAGGTAATGGATGTGATTTTAAATCGAGGCCCCAAATCTGCCTGATAGATTTACAAGATCTCTTGAGAATTATCCAAAACGGATGAAAGGAAATCTGCTGCATGGTGTTATACTTATCCTTCAGATAATATTATGCAGTAAAGAGACACAATACATCTTTCGTGAGTGATCCCTTCATAATTTGTTTTTTTTTGATTGATTTAATTACGGCGTTTAAAAAATTTAATTGATTTTAGACCGATTTTTATAAAAATTGTTGAGGAAAATGAAATGTACAAATGAGCAACGAATGAGGTTACAAATTAGTTAATTAAGACTCTTTCTTTTCATGCAGAAGGTTAGTGACACTTGAGGGTTGGTGAGTGCAGATTCAGTGCAACCGTTCAAAATGTAGCTGAATCACTTCCTTAGTATGGTTAAAACCGGCATACAAGAAGTAGCGCAGATATAATAAATGGAAATATAACAAACTGCAGGCATTGGGTTTGAAATAAAAACTGAAAATGCAGACTGTAAAACGTTCCCAGTGTGTAGGGAGTGGATTAGAAAGTGGGATAACATAGAACATAGTGTGTATGGGTGATTGATGGTTAGTGTGGATTTGGTGGGCCAGTTTCCATGCTGTATCTCTGAACTAAACTAAGATATAAAAACTGGGGAGGGTACCATTTAAGTGAATCTTATCTATCTTGGAATAAGCATGACAGATCAGCCATTCTTTCTGACTGTTTGGAACAGTCTGAAGAAAGGTCTCAAGCCAAAACGCCTCAATCCATGTTCTCCAGAGATGCAGCCTGACATATCATTAAGTCTGCATTAATTCCTTTAATTTTAATGGAGCCTATTTGATTACAGTTCCTCATTTTAAAGCAAGTTTACAGGAGAACAGGGCATTTAAATAACTGCAAGAATCTATGCTGATTATTTATACACAGTGCCTTGTTATGATCCAGGATGCACTTACTGAAAGGATGGCGGGTGCCAATTCATTAATAACTTTCATAACAAGGTCGGGTTCAACCTTGGAAAACTTAAAAATTGTAGCACTCGGGAGAAACAGTGGACTGCATACTCAAAGATTTGGCACGGGCTCGCTGGGCTAAATGGTCTCCTTCTATGCTGTTTGATTCAAAGTTTCCAAGATGTTAAACCATAACAAAAGGCATCTGTTGTCTATTGAAAAATGTGTCAAACTTCCTGACAGAGTGGAAATCTGCCTGCCTTCCTCCCACCTGGAATCATTCCTGAGCCTCCAAGTCTCTGGTAATTCACAAACGTTAGTTTGGAATGAACTTTAGGGTCAACGCAGTGAAAACAAAAGGACGCTGGAAAATACATAACTAGTCAGGAGCATTTGTGGAGAGACGGACAGAATTAATGTTTTATGTAAAGCCCCTGTCCTACTTTCCCGAGTTACTCACGAATTCTCCCGAGTTTTCCCCTTGATTCAAACTCGGAGATGCCAGCCGTACGTACTCGGGGCTATTTTATTTACTCGTGGACATTTTTCAACATGCTGAAAAAAACGTCCCGACTTACCTGATGCCCCGAGTTCCTACGGCTGGCATTACGAGCCGCTACGGAATATCCACGGACTCGCCACGGGCATTCTCCGAGTTTGAATCAAGGAGAAAACTCGGGAGAATTTGTGAGTAACTCGGGAAAGTGGGACAGGGGCTTTAATGACCTTATTGTTACGTGATCCAACATCCTGTTTTTTGGTCAGGTTTCATATGAAGTATTGTCTCGCCAGAAGTGCATAGAAACACAACAGACAGTGTCCCCGTCTACTATAGCTGCACCACCACAGTGTGCATACACACCTACAGATTATTAAGATCAGGACGGCACAGTGGCGCAGTGGTAGAGTTGCAGCCTCATAGCACCAGGCATCCGGGTTCGAACCTGACCACTGGTGCTGTCTGTGTGGAGTTTGTACGTTCTCTCTGTGACCTGCATGGGTTTTGTCCAGGTGCTCCAGTTTCCTCCCACACTCCAAAGACGTACAGGTTTGTAGGTTAATTGTAACTTGTAAATTGTGTCCAGTGGGAAGGATAGTGCTAGTGCACAGGGCGATCGCTGGTCGGCGCGGACTTAGTGGACCGAAGGGACCGTTTTCACGCTGTATCTATAAAGTAAAGATTGGTGACACAAGCCCTATACAGGTGCCCGACTCTCAGGAGCCCAGACTTTGCCCTGCCTTCTCCAGAAACATATTTGCACTCAGCTTTATTGCTGCGCATGTGTCTAGCCGAATCTAACGGCCTGAAATGAGTCTGAGGTAGTAATTTGCAAGGATTCGCGGTACTGCTAACATTGCAATGATGTATCCCAGAGTGACTCCATTCAATTTTAGTGAATTCCTCCACCACGTTGGAAAGCAGCAGACCTCTCCAATGCTGTGATGAATTGAAATCACACATTTCCCCTGAGTTTAGCAAGAGGGTGTGTGTGGTTTCAAATTCCAATAGCATGGAGTTTCTCTCTGAAGGTACTTCACAGTTATGGTATCTATGAATGGATGCTGAATAAATAAAACTTCTCGGGGCCTGGATGGAGTGAATGTGGAGAGGATGTTTCCACTAGTTGGAGAGTCTAGGACCAGAGGCCAAAGCCTCAGAATAAAAGGACAAACCTTTAAAAGGAGATGAGGAGAAATTTCTTTAGTCAGAGGGTGGTGAATCTGTGGAATTCATTGCTAAGTCAATGGATATTTGAAAGGTGGAATTTGACAGATTTATGATTAGTACAGCTGTCTGGAGTTATGGGGCGAAGGCAGGGGAGTGGGGTTGAGAGGGAAAGATAGATCAGCCATGATTGAATGGCAGAGTAGACTTGATGGGCCGAATGGCATTATTCTGCTCCGAGAACTTATGAACATATGGCTCTGTTGCCCTGAATATGTTGAAGATTTATTTTGTTTTAAATGTCCACAAAGTATTTTTATGATCATAGGTTTTAAACAATAATCTGAGTATACACAAGTGTATCCCCATGACATTGTTCTACTTCAAAAGAGGAATTATCCACGATAAATTAATAGATTTTTCAATAGTCTATGATAACACGTGCTTTTGAAAAAACAGGTAAATATTTAATTCATTCAAAATGACAAAGCAAAAACTAGCAATTTCTACTTTTGACGGTTGTTTACTGCTTAAAACATTACCCTCAAGGTGACCTTGTCTTTTCAAGTTGCTCTATTTGCGCACTGATTTATATTCATCTTTTCCCATTCCTCTCCCAAAACACTCCCAAATTCATTTTGTCCCAAAATGAATTTCCCAAATCCTCTTTGTCAAGCGCTCACCATTTTCAGTTCAGCCTTTGGTTTAATCCCACTTTGTATTTTGTGATATTGTACCCAGAACTGGCACTTTTAAACCTGTTCACCACCCAGACGAGAATAACGTCACCTCAGTAGTTTTACTCAATCTTCTACGCATGTTCTCTTTCTGAGAGGAACACCCAGATCGGGAGGGTTCAGCTCGTGTTCAACACGTCTGTTCCTATCAGAAAACAGACATGTTCAGAGCTTCTTGTGCACTGGAGAGTGTGGAGTCACTGTGTTTCCTTAGTAACCTTCAAACATGTTGTCATTTTCTACTTTTTTGTGTACATGGCTGCGTATTTCTTTCTCCTCATCCATTTTATGCATTTTCATAGGATGTGTGGTAAATAATGTCTGGAGTCTGTCCAAAAGCCCCTGATTGATGTAGGCAGTTCCGAGGCAAATAATGTACTGGGAAGAGTCCCTGAGTTCACACCATGTTGCATGGCAGATGAGTAGGCATAATGGTCATGTGTAGGAAGGAACTGCAGAGGCTGGTTTACATCAAAGAAAGACCTCAAATGCTGGAGTAACTCAGAAAGTCAGGCAGCATCTCTGGAGAAAAGGAGTAGGTTAAGTTTCGGGTCGAGACCCTTCTTCGGACTGAAGAAGGTTACTCCAGCATTTTGTGTCTATCTATAATGGTGATGTGTTGTGATTGAGTATTGTCTTAAAGTCTGAGTTTTGTGCATGTGCATGGATCTGAGAAACCCATACATCTTCCGGTCAACACACCAAATCCACATGCATGTACATACAGTGATACTTGCATACTGGACCGGTACCTCATTAGGTCATAAGTGATAGGAACAGAATTTGGCCATTCGGCCCATCAAGTCTACTCCGCCATTCAATCATGGTTGATCTTTCTCTCACTCCTAACCCCATTCTCCTGCCTTCTTCCCATGACTCTTGACTCCTATACTAATCAAGAATCTATAAAAAAAATATCCATTGATGGCCTGAAGTATGTTTCTTCCTTGATGCCAGGCATTTTAAGTCAGTTTGTCAGATTAGAATGGGGAGAAGCTTTGAAAAGGGAAGAAGGGACATGTGGAGAGAAGGGAGGGTCACCAGAGGTTGATGTTTAGGTCTCCTAAGTGGGACAGGGGCTTAATTCCAGAACGTTTGTGTCTTGCCAGGGAAAATAAAATCCCATTGGCAAATGAACACACAAGTTCAGTTGCAGTATCTGACCTCACACAGTTATTTCATAACAGGTGGAGTGGGTGAGGAATCTGAACAAGTGAAAGCTTATAAGCAATCTATTGCACTGACTTTAGGGCAGGCAATGTTAACCAATTCTGCCAGTGACTCTCTGTAGTTAATGGATTGACTAATTTAGCTGCGTGTTATAGTGGGTTTCAGATTTCTATGCTACATGCAAGTCAATAGCCAAAAGTATTTACTTGTGATATGTACTGGGGCGGGAACAACCCTAGCATGCTACAGCTTTATAGACATATTAAATACAATGACTCAACCAGTAAATTTATAATAGAAAATAGTAAGATTAAATGACAAACTTACCAGTTTGAAGTTTGATCTTTATTTTATGAGGAGTTATGGTGAGCGATTACGTGAAGAAGCCCCGCCAGGGCGCCTGCGCGTCAATCTTCAAAGCAGCGGCGTGAAATCACAGTAACTACAGTCAAAGTGATATAGTAAGACTCAGAAGACTAGTCAGAAGACAACGCAAATCATGCATTGTTGAGCAGAATGCTTTAGGGCATAGAACGCACCCAGCAATTCTACGTAGTTTATCCCATGCCTCTGCAGGATTAATGCCTCATCCACATTCCATCTGCCGCCACAGCTAGACTCGGTATCAGTGGCTCCCCACCCCGAAGCACTCACATCAGTTTGTAAACTGAAGGTGATTGAGTCAGAATGTCTCTAGTACATCGTGAGACAATCCACCATCGCAACTTGGCGATAGCTGTGATCAGATGATCACAGCTATCTTACCTATGATCAGAAACATTATCCAAGTATGCCATTACAATGCAATTCTGAGCACGGAGTAGACCTGATACTGGTTTCAACAATTTTGTAAATAACCTAGGGCTGAGGTTAACCCATTGGGCAAAACTTTAAATTGCCACAGCTGTCTCGTCCAACTAAATTTCAAGTATTTACGGTATTGGTACTGAATATTATGCATCTTTCATAATCTATGGTTACCATATAGCACCCTTTTGATACCAGTTGCTTAGCAGTACTGAAAGTTTCCATTTAAAAAATGTTTATACTGGACCTAAGAGTTAAGTCTGGTTAGGTCCAGAATGACTCGACACCCACCATCGTTCTTTTGCCTGGGGAATATTGGACACAAATTGTTGAGGCTGATATGCCGTCCTTTCAATTACCCCTTTTTTGGAATAATATTCCAATTTCATCATTCACCTGTAGAGTTTCTGGTATTGAAAACCCAATACCCGACTAGGTGTATTATGTACGGGTGGATGTACTTCCGAGATAAACCCCATTCGAGACCCCCGTCCAGTATGAATAGATCTGATGTTATGCAGCACCATGTATCATAGAACAATTGCAACCTACCCCCGACCGGTGACTGATCTCCAGAGGATATATCCTGGACTAGTCCAGTACCTGTACCTCCATGGTTGCTGGATTCCTCGGTCTCCTGGCCCTGTTTGGGGAGTTTATTGGAGCGTGCCAATGTTTTGGTCCCTAGCTAAGGGATGTATCAGATATTAAACTGATAAGAACAGATGCTACACTTGATCTTAGCCAAAACCCCAAAGAGCGATACGTGTAGCTGGGGTCGCCGGCTTGGTCCTTGACCAGCACCATCGTCTCTAGTTCAATTACCCCTTCCCGTTCTGAAAGGGTATGGTTTTTGAGGCGGCATCCTGGTCTCAGGATGAGTTTTGATGACGACGATTGTTTTTGCCTCATCGTCCAGGTCTTTTCCTGGATATTAGAGGATCAGCGCAAGGCCGTGAACCGTGGGTTGAGCGTAGGCTTGATGGCTATTTGTGAATAATTAATTTTCAACATGGGCATTACACAACAGGGTCCATATCCTGTTGTGTTTTGATAGTGGTGCCCTAGTACCATCATTCCTGCTCCAACCAGTTTTTAGGACTTTCTGCAGCCTCAACCCATGCACCCTCATGATGCGCCCCTTTAGAGCGATGCACAGTTAACAGGTGTCTGATATCTCTTGCGAAGTTTCCTCCATTATGGAGTCCTGGAGCTGGTGAGAGGCCATATAATTAAATTGCTGGCCAGATTGTCATCCATGGCTTCACCAATTCCTGCCGGTATGGCAAAATTGCTGGCCACATCCGGCACACCTGGAGCTTAGCTTTGGTTATGCACATAAGCAGTGACACCAAACATCAGGGTCAGATTCATATTGCCCTGGCTCTCCCGGCACGTGCTCACGGGAGGTATCATGCAGCCCTTAAAAAGGCGCTGCTGTTATGTGTCCCCGTGCAGTCTTGTAGGCATATTAACCTTCATACGTGTACAGCTTTTTTGCAATACGGACCTCTGCTGGAGATTGCTGCTGAAAGCTGCTGGGGACCCTGGGGTATAAAACCCCGGCTGGAACACCTCCTGGTTGATCATTTTATCTATGAGGTGTTCCACGTTGTCCAGACGTCCCCAACCTTTATTTTTGGAAGGGGAAAGTCTTTCTGGCCTCACTCATCAGAGTTGACAGTCCTGGACAATTTACTCTTGGCCTGCCTCCCGACAGGAGTGGCCAAAGTGCTCTAAAGCATCGGAGTTGCTGCAGCTGGCTGAACCGTCGGCGGCTCTGAAGTCGGTGTCTCTTAGCCGGCGTACACCCGCCTACCGCAGCCCCGCGGGTAGGCTTTACTTTATAGGCCACACACTCACATTATTTCCCCTTTGGAAGTGTTCCTGTTGGCTCCTGTAACCAGCCTTACATAGAAACATAGAAACATAGAAAATAGGTGCAGGAGCAGGCCATTCGGCCCTTCGAGCCTGCACCGCCATTCAATATGATCATGGCTGATCATCCAACTCAGTATCCTGTACCTGCCTTCTCTCCATACCCCCTGATCCCTTCAGCCACAAGGGCCACATCCAACTCCCACTTAAATATGGCCAACGAACTGGCCTCAACTACCTTCTGTGGCAGAGAATTCCACAGATTCACCACTCTCTGTGTGAAAAACGATTTTTTTCATCTCGGTCCTAAAAGACTTCCCCCTTATCCTTAAACTGTGACCCCTTGTCCTGGACTTCCCCAACATCGGGAACAATCTTCCTGCATCTAGCCTGTCCAACCCCTTAAGAATTTTGTAAGTCTCTATGAGATCACCCCTCAATCTTCTAAATTCCAGCGAGTACAAGCCGAGTCTATCCAGTCTTTCTTCATATGGAAGTCGTGTCATCCCAGGAATCAGTCTGGTGAACCTTCTCTGTACTCTCTCTCTATGGCAAGAATGTCTTTCCTCAGATTAGGAGACCAAAACTGTACGCAATACTCCAGGAGTGGCCTCACCAAGACCCTGTACAACTGCAGTAGAACCTCCCTGCTCTTGCACTCAAATCCTTTTGCTATGAATGCCAACATACCATTCGCTTTCTTCACTGCCTGCTGCACCTGCATGCCTACTTTCAATGACTGGTGTACCATGACACCCAGGTCTCGCTGCATCTCCCCTTTTCCTAATCGGTCACCATTCAAATAATAGTCTACGGGACCTAGTAAACCGCAAAACATTTAAAACACTTACCTGCGGGTGTTTTACTTACCGCTGGTGGAGCTGCGCTCTCCAGCCTGTCGGTGCGCCAAACGCGTCTGACGTAATGACTCGCAGGCGCTCTGGCGGGGCATCTTCACGGAATCACTCACGTGACTCCGAAGTAAAATCAGCATTCTAGTAAGCCAGACCATATTGGTGTAAGCACCTGCAATAATTAGTGCAGGAGTTTAAAGCACGTGTATCTAATAGTGAATCGCACAGAGTTTTTTTACCCAGAGTAGGGGAATCAAAAGGAAGTGTACATATGTTTAACTCTGAAGAAGGGTTCCGACCAAATACTTCACCTATCCCTTTTCTGCAGAGATGCTGCCTGACCCGCTGAGTTACTCCAGCACTTTGTGTCCATCTTCCATGTATATGTTTGAGGTGAAAGGGGCAAGAGCTTCTGCGCCCCTCTCCAGTTGAATTTAGGGCAGCGTTAGAGCTGCTGCCCTACAGCGCCAGAGACCCGGGTTCGATCCTGACTATGGATGCTGTCTATATGGAGTGTGTACATTCTCCCTGTGACCGTGTGGGTGTTCGCCGAGATCTCCGGTTTCCTCCCACACTCCAAAGACGCACAGGTTTGTACATTAATTGGCTTGCATTAGTGTAAAATTGCCCCTAGTGTGTATAGAATAGTGTAGGGTGTGCAGGGGTCGCTGGTCGGTGCAGACTCGGTGGGCCAAAGGGCCTGTTTCAGCGCTGCATCTCTAAACTAAACTAAACTTAAAAAGTTTAATACAAACCTGAAGGGCATCTCTTTCACACACAGGGTGGTGGGTATATGGAATGAGCTGCCAGAGGAGGTAGTTGAGGCAGGTACTGTATCAGCATTTAGAAGACACTTGGACAGGTACATGGATAGGAAAGGTTTAGAGCGATATGGGTCAAACGCGGACAAATGGTTCTAGCTTAGATGGGGCATTTTGGTTGTCATGGACGAGCTGGGACAAAGGGTCTGTTTCAGCGCTTATGACCCTAATACTATTCAGCTCAGCTGTTGGCAAAGTGTTGCCACACTCCAGTGACATCTTAGAAAAAGGTTTGCAAAGAATTAGTAATGACATTGAATAGGTATATAAAATCTTTTTTTAAAGTTTGTAAATAATTGTTTTCAATTGCATAGTACTTGGTTGATATCGACAACAGTTCTGAATGTTGATGGAAAATAAAGGTAAAGGTTACCATGAAACTTTTGTCTAAAGTTAAACTGCACTTAAAACAAAACTTAAGGAACACCCGACACCACAAGAGATTTATAGCCCCTGGCATGTGAAATTAAATACTGTGGCTAATCTGAAAATTCAGTTAGGTGGCACAGTGGCACAGCTGTTGGAGCTGCTGCCTCACAGTGCCAGAGATCTGGATTCAATCCTCACCTTGGTCACTGTCTGTGTGGAGTTTGCACGTTCTCCCTGTGACCGTGTGGGTTTGCTCCGGGCACTCTGGTTTCCCCCCATATCCCAAAGATGTGCGGGGTTGTAGTCTAATTGGCCTCTGTAAAATCAGCACTAGCATGTCGCGAGTGGAAGAGAAAGAGGGATAACGTAGAACCAGTGTGAACGGGTGATTGATGGTTGGTGTGGACTTGGTGAACCAAAGGGACTGTTTCTATGCTGTATCACTAAACTCAACTCAACTAGTATTTTCCCGTTTGTGATTATCAGTTTAACGTTCTTCAAACTCTGATGTTTCCAAACTACTGTGAGCTTTGTAGCATTATAAACATAACGCACTTGCATTTAAATAAATTAAGAACTTTAAAAAAAATTCCTGTACACCCTTCTAAAACTGGATTATGCCGCAATGTTTTGGAAAATCACTCACATTTGTGAGTACATTTACATTTTTATGGTTTTCTTTTTCACATTACTCTAACTTTCCTTGAAAAACATTCCTCAACAAAGAATGTTTTTACGATTGCTCACCACTCTAACTAATATGAGAGCTAATGAAAATAAAATAAAGAAGTCTTCATTTACTTCATGAAAGTCTTTCATGACCTGAAATTGCTTCACAGCCAATTAAGTACTTTTGAAGTGTGGCCACTATTGTAATGAAGGGAAGATACAAAATGAGGTATATTTTCCATGGGGGCACCTGGTTCTGTGCAAGTCCAGCTACTCCTCTGTTAACACAGAGTTGAAGGGAAAGTTGAAGCTCTTGTTATTATTTTTAATCTGTACTTTCTCTGTAGCTGTGGCACTTCATTCTAATGAAGTGCCATTTTAATGGCAGCAATATTCACACACCAACATTAGCAACACAAATGTCACCAATACAAATGCACTTTGTGTCGGTTCCTGCAGATCCATTACTACTTATTCAGACCAGCTCAACTTCTGTGCAGCCAAATGTTATTTATTTTTGCCCTCAGTGCAGGCAGTAGCAAAGATGAAAACAATAGAAATGAAACTATGCCTAGGAAGGAACAGCAGACGCTGGTTTACAACGAAGATTGACGCAATATGCTGGAGTAACTCAGCGGGACAGGCAGCATCTTTGGAGAGAAGGAATGGGTGACGTTTTGGGATGAGCATCAAAGTAGGCATTCCTTGAGCAGACTTTGCTGCTGGCAAAATGTGTACGAAGGAACTGCAGATGCTGATTTACACTGAAGACAGTCACCAAATGCTGGTGTAACTCAACGGGACAGACAGAAGCTAGTTCTCTGCCTTGAACCTTAATTTTAGATTATAGGCTTCAGAGATACAGTGCAGAAACAGGCACATCGGCCCACTGAGTCCGTGCCAACCCGCACACCTACACTCTAGGGATGATTTACACTTTTTCACCAATGCCAATTAACAAATTGGAGTGTGGGAGGAAACTGGAGCACCCGGAGAAAACCCATTCAGGTCATGGGGAGAACGTTCAAACTGCGTACAGACAGTACCCGTAGTCAGGATCAAACCCGGGTCTCTGGTTCTGTAAAGCGGCAACTCTACCACTGCGCCTCAGGCAGTTGTCTTTCCGAGTTGTAATGCATCCAGATAGAATGTTTTTATGGTATATCTGTAGAATTTGGCCATAGTCATTGGGGATGTTTAGAGATTTCCTTACCCCTCTGAGGAAGTAGAGGTGTTGGCATGCTTTCTCACCTGTAGCGTCGATGTGGTTGGTGAGATTTACACCAAGCAACTTGAAGCTCGTGACCAATTTCACTTCAGCACCATTGATACAGACTGGGGTGCAAACTCCACCTCATTTTCTGGCCAATACCAGCTCCTTCATTTTGGTGACATTGAAGGAGAAGTTGGTGTCTTATCAGCTTCTTCTAACCTCTTTATCTCGTTCCTGTACTCTAACTCATTATTGTTTGACATGTGGCCCACTAGGCTGGTGTCATCTGCAAACTTGTGAGTGGAGTTAGAGCAGAATTAGGCTGCACAGGGGGGGAGTGTATAGGCAGCATTGTAAGAGGCTGAGAACAGAACCTTGTTGGGTGTCAACGGTGAGATTTCTCATGGAGGATATTTCGTCAGCGACCCTTATTTTTCTTCTTATCGAGCCCACACACAAGATTAGAGGTTGTTCAGCCAGACAGCATCTGCAAACAATGGTGTCTGTCTTGCGTTTCTTGTGCGTGGTGGTGGAAAGATTGGTGAAAACAGGGCCGCGATGTGAACGCTCTTTCCTTGAACCTTATTGATTGTGGTCTATGGGTCAGGAGGTCAATGATCTGGTTGCAATGGAGGGTACTTAGTCCATTGTCCAAGAGTTTGGACATGAGTTTGGTTGGAATTAAGGTGCTGATGATGGAGTCTGTACTTCAAGAGAGTGCTAGATTTAGCTCTTTGGGCTAACGGAATCAAGGGATATGGGGATAAAGCAGGAACGGGGTACTGATTCTGGATGATCAGCCATGATCATATTGAATGAAGGTGCTGGTTCGAAGGGCCAAATAGCCTACTCCTGCACCTACTTTCTATGTATTGCGCCTATAACTTATGAACATGTGCTTTACCCAAGTTTCCAGCATCTGCAGTGTTCATGTACCTTGGTGCCAGTCCTCAAAATCAGAGATTTTACCGCTGGTCTTTATTCCCTAGAGCTCGTTGAGATCAAGTGCTCAAATACCTGGAAATCAAAGAGGAGGAAGATATGTTTGAGTTCTACAGATCTGATTTTATTGACGAGAAATCTTGTCAATCTTCCATCCTTATGGAAAGTTCAAATACGCAGTATTCATTGCATTTTGAGGGGATTTTTTTCCATGTTCTTGCCACTCCCTCTGCACCGGATGCCATTCAATTACGTTCTGAATGATCGTGTTTCAATTGCAAACATGTCTCACAGCTTTCAATTTTACTCACCAGAGAAAAAAATGTTCTTTCACCCATCTGTCAAAATGTTGAACTCCTTCATCACCGTGTAAACTACACCAAACCAAAGTCATGTTCATGCAATCTGCGGTTAGCCCTTTCTCGTCAGTCTGAAGAAGGGTCCTGAAACAAAACATAGCCAGTCCATTCTCTCCACAGATACTGAGTCGCTTCAGCACTGTGAGATGAAGAGGAATTCCTTTAGTCCAGAGGGCAGTGAATCTGTGGAATTCATTGCCACCGAAGGCTGTGGAGGTTAAGTCAATGGATATTTTGAAGGTGGGGATTGATAGATTCTTGATTAGTATGGGCGTCAGGAGTTACAGTATGGGGAGAAGGCAGAAGAATGGGGTTGAGAGGGAACGATAGACCAGCCATGATTGAATGGCGGAGTATACTCGATGGGCTGAATGGCCTAATATTGCGCCTATAACTTATGAACATGTGCTTTCCCCAAGTTTCCAGCATCTGCAGTTCCTTGTGTGACCCTTGTTTACTATTGGCATCATTCTGGTGAAGCTCTGCTGAGCCCGCCCCAAGTCCAAAATACCTTACACGAGAGTGATTCCAAATGCACCTGACCGACAAAACTGAAGTTTAAACCTGCGTTCTAACCCCTCTGAATAGCTAACCAAATACAACACTTTATTGCTGGACTTTGGGAGATCAGTCTTTTATATGAAACACTACACCAAGCTCCTCTGTACATCCTGAATATCAATGATCCCATTGTTAAAGTTGGTTCAGCGGCCCTGCAAGTAGTGCAGCTGTGTCGCAGCTCCAGTGACCATGGATCAATACCGGCCTTCGGTCCCTTCTCCGTAAACTTTGCAAGATCTTGTCTTGACTGTGTGTGTTTCCGACAGGTGCTCCCACAGTCGAGAGTCAAGTCATGCTGTCCAAAATGTTTTAATCTTTATTCTGGTTTCCATGGTCAACCACAAGCAGAGGATGTTCCCGTGTGTTGGGGGAGTCCAGAACCAGGGGCCACAGTTTAAGAATAAGGAGTAAGCCATTTACAACGGAGACGAGGAAACACTTTTTCTCACAGAGAGTGGAGAGTCTCTGGAATTCTCTGCCTCGGAGGGCGGTGGAGGCAGGTTCTCTGGATGCTTTCAAGAGAGAGCTAGATAGGGCTCTTAAAAATAGCGGAGTCAGGGGATATGGGGAGAAGGCAGGAATGGGGTACTAATTGGGGATGATCAGCCATGATCACATTGAATGGTGGTGCTGGCTCGAAGGGCTGAATGGCCAACTCCTGCACCTATTATCTATGAGTTCAAGCACACAATCCCCTGAATGTGGCGTTACAGGTAGACAGGGTGGTAAAGTAGGTGTTGGGTTCGTTGGCCTTCATCAGCCAGGATATGGACATTGGAACATTATGATACAGTGTACAAGACGTTGGTGAGGTGAAGGTTGGAGATTTGCATTCAGTTTTGGTCAACCTTTCTGCAGGAAGGATGTCATTAGGCTGGATAGAGTGCAGAATAATATACAGGGATTTACAGGAAATTAGGTCAGGTAGAAACAAGAAACAAGGATGATTGTGTCTACCAAAGATGGACAGAAAGTGCTGGAGTAACTCAGCGGGCCAGGCAGCACCTTTGGAGAAAAAGGATGAGTGAAATTTTGGATCGGGACCCTTCTCCAGAATGAAAAGCCTGAAGAAGGGTCCCGACTCAAAACGTCACCCATCCTTTTTCTCAGAAATGCTGACTGAGCGGCTGACCTCACAGTCCCAGACCTCCAGTACTTTGTGGCTCAGTTAAAGCCCCTGTCCCACTTACCCTAGTTACTCACAAATTCTCCCGAGTTTTCCCCTTGATTCAAACTCGGGGATGCCAGATGTAGGTACTCGGGGCTATATTTTTTACTCGTGGACATTTCTCAACATGCTGAAAAAATGTCCCAACTTACCTGATGCCCCGAGTACCTATGACTGGCATTTTGAGCCACTACGAAATATCCACGGACTCCTAGGGCCTCCTACAAACTCGCTACGGACTCGCTATGGACATTCTCCGAGCTTGAATCAAGGGGAAAACTCGGGAGAATTCGTGAGTAACTCGGGAAAGTGGCAGAGGGCCTTTTGGGATAGGGGTGGGAAATTGCAACCCATGACACCCACATTAATCAAGAATTTAAAAATATCCATTGACTTGGCCTCCACAGCCTACTCTGGCCATGAATTTCACAGATTCACCATACTCGGGCTAAAGAAACCTGTTTCAACCAAAGCAATCAACCTGGCGTGCACAATCAAATAAGATCAAATAGAACAAGTTGTCCTACAACTTTAGGCTGCGCACGGCAGATGCAAGAAGAAGAATTAGGGATAGCATTTGATCCATAGAAGACTGATAAATGGCCCAAGAAAGCAGAAAACTGGATCAGTCATAGTTTAGAGCTCAGCAAAGGAGGTCCAAGGGATTAATTAAGAGAAAAATTATTTGTGTAAGCTTTCAGGAAGGAAATATAGTTACATTTGGATTACAATCAACTGATTTTCCAGCATATCATTTAATAAGACCTTTAAGTGATGTACTTTAGACTTTAGGGTTTAGAGATGCAGTGTGGAAACTTTGGCCCACCAAGTCCGTGCCGACCAATGATCACCCATTCACTAGCACTATCCTACACACCAGGGTCAATTTACAATTTTACCGAAGCTGATTAACCTACAAATCTGTATGTCTTTGGGATGTGGGAGGAAACCCACGCAGTCACAAGGAGAACGTACCGACTCCGTGCAGAGGATGTACCAACTCCGTACATTTCTAGACAAGCTGTCTGAGTGAATAAGTGTAACTAGAACCATGTGGAAATTAAGTGTTGCAAATGAACTATATTCTGTTAAAGTGCTTGTTTTCATACGTATTTCTATATCAGTTACTGACTTGCGCATCTGTGCAGTATTCATTGCAACATTCGCAGAGTATTTAACAAACCTCTTTGTTGCCCATCTGTCTGTTAGATCATTGCTTTGCAAGATGGAGAACTCTGAGAACATTAGCATGATTTCCCACAGCATAAGACGGCGCGTCGTGTCAAAGAATGGCCACAACAACGTGAAGATTGACCAAGTGGACGGCTGGGCCTTCCTCTACCTCCAGGATCTCTGGACCACCGTCATCGACATGAAATGGCGCTACAAACTAACCCTCTTCACAGCCACGTTTGTGGTGACCTGGTTTCTTTTTGGGATCCTGTGGTACGCCATTGCGTTCGTTCACGGGGACTTGGAGTTACTCCACCCACCGGCCAACCACACGCCGTGCGTCGTGAACATCGAGACCTTAACGGGAGCGTTCCTGTTTTCCCTCGAGTCCCAGACAACTATCGGCTACGGCTTCCGCTGCATTACGGAGGAGTGCCCGTTCGCCATCATCCTGCTGATCACTCAACTGGTCATCACCACACTGGCGGAGATCTTCGTCACGGGCACCTTCCTGGCGAAGATCGCCAGGCCGAAAAAGCGCTCGGAGACCATCAGGTTCAGCTACCACGCCGCCGTCGCCATACGGGACAACAAGCTGTGCCTCATACTGCGTGTGGCCAACATGAGGAAGAGCCTTCTCCTCCAGTGCCAGCTTTCTGGGAAATTCCTACACAACCACATCACAGAGGAAGGAGAGATCATTAAACTCAGGCAGGAACACATGGAGTTTCAAGTGGACACTGGCTCCGTGAGTCCATTCCTCATTTTCCCGTTGACTTTTTATCACATCATTGACGAGAAAAGCCCCCTGAACAGGCATACATCAGCTAATCTGAGGAATAAGGACTTTGAGTTGGTCGTCATCTTAAATGCTACGGTGGAGTCCACCGGCGCTTCTTGCCAGATCAGAACCTCTTACGTGCCAGAGGAGATACTGTGGGGCTATGAATTCATGCCTCTCATGTCACTGTCACCTGGTGGGAAATACCTGGTGGACTTCAGTTTCTTCGATAAGCTCCGGAAGAGCTCCAATCCTTACTTTGCCTCCAACGTCCTTGGATACGGGGACATTGATAAGCTAAAGCTTGAAGAGCAGTACCGAGAGGATGAACAGAACAACCTGATCAGCCGAATCCAAACAGTTCATAGCAATGTCTAACAATACCTTCAGACCCAATATGACTCGGACAATTTCAGTGCCTTTTGAAAGCTTTATGCTTAGCAGACATCTGTTTGGTACATAATAGACATTCAGTAAGGCCACTTACATTGAAAGAAAGCCTTCAGTTAAAGCCAATATCGCAAGGATCCCAGTGGCTTTATGTATCAAGATCTACAATAGTAAAAACATTAAGGGGGAAAATTGCTAGTGTTTTCATTAGATTTTCTGCTTTATTAAAATTTCATGTTGAACCTAACTTTTCTAGCAGCACCTTTTCGAGATAATTTCTCCTCAGATCTAGTTCAGGTGATTATTCTTTCTCATCTTTACATAAGCAATGATAGCTACTGATTTTAACTTTGTTGCATGCTTTGTTGAAATCATGGCTTTTAGCGTTTTCTGCCTTGCTCAAAGCTGCAATCAGCCCCACTCTTGGCTTCACCTTACAATCTATCTCATTGAGTTTTAACTGGTGCTACCAGATAGGAATCATAGATTAATCATGGAATTGTATCACACGGCACAAAATCAGGCCCTTTTGCCCATTCCGTCCATCCTCACCATGGATTCATCCATTCCAAACCCATTTACCATCACCTTCTCACAAGTTCATAGGTTCACAAATTATAGAATTAGGCCACTAGGCCCCATCAAGTCTGCTCCGCTATTTAATCATGGCTGATCTATCTTTCACTCACAACCCCATTCTCCTGCTTCTCCCCATAACCCATGACACCCACATTAATCAAGAATTTAAAAATAACCATTGACTTGGCCTCCACAGCCTACTGTGGCCATGAATTTCACAGATTCACCATACTCGGGCTAAAGAAATTTCCCCTCATCTCCTTTCTAAAGGTATGTCCTTTTATTCGGAGGCTAGGACCTTTTATCCTAGACTCTCCCACTAGTGGAAACATCCTCTCCGCATCCACTCTATCCAGGCTTTTCACTGTTCGGTAAATTTCAATGAGGTCCCCCCCGTCCCCCCCCCTCGTCCTTTTAAACTCCAGCGAGCACAGGTTCAGTGTCGTCAAACGTTCATCATATGTGAACCCACTCATTCCTAGGATCATTCTCGTAAACGTCCTCTGGACCCTTTCCAAAGCCAGCACATCCTTCCTCAGATATGGGGCCCAAAACTACTCACAATACTCCTGATGTGGTCTGACGAGAGTGCCTTATAAATCTAGTCCTCTTGAATGAAATGCTAGCATTACATTTGCCTTCCTTACTACCAGTTCTACTTGCAAATTAACTTTTTGGGAATCAGATTCATCTGCCTTTCGTAGGCATGGCTGAGGTATTAGTGGCTTTCAATCCCATCCATTTTGATGAAGTTATTTTTTATGTTAGTGCAGGTCACGTTTATCGCAGGCAGAAAACACATTGCCATAGTGCCAAACACTGCAGCCTTAATGTCCTCTCAGAGTTTGGACAATTGGCACAGGAGAACAGAGGGCTCTCTTTCTGTTGCTTCAAGCTATTTGCCCAGAATGTTGAACAGCAGAGAACTATGTTGATTTGCACAAATGGGACTGGCAGCCATGTCCACACCCCTACAGACTCTCCATCCAGACACTGCCTCACTTGATGTGCCCCAACATCAACCCCTTTCTCTCCTTCCACACACATCATTTTGTCCTAAGAGAGAACTGCAGATGCTGGTTTAAATCGAAGGTAGACACAAAATGCTGGAGTAACTCAGCGGGTGAGGCAGCATCTCTGGAGAGAAGGAATGGGCGACATTTCGGGTCTGGACCCAAAATGCGCCCATTCCTTCTCTCCAGAGATGCTGCCTCACCCGCTGAGTTACTCCAGCATTTTGTGCCTACCATCTTTTTGTCCCCTTCCATTCAATCTCAAGACTTTTCCAAGCCCGCACGCAACCTATTCTCCCAGCGCACGTCTCCTCCGTACTCCCTCCAGAGTATCCAACCGGTATCTAGTTGCTCTTTACTGTGCTGAGCTTTACCTAGGCTACTATTTAAGAACAGAGGTAATTTTCCATTGGTATAATGTGATTTATTTCCTTTGGTTAAGCTAACAACCATAACAGCTGTGCTTTTTATTTCCGGTGCTGAAGTGAAGTCTATAATTTTCACTCATGTCAAACTCAGAGCGGCACGGTGGCGCAGCGGTAGAGTTGCTGCCTTACAGCTCCAGAGACCCGGGTTCGATGCCGGCTACGGGTGCTGTCTGTACGGAGTCTGTACGTTCTCTCCGTGACCACCTGGTTTTCCCCCGAGGTTTTCGGTTTTCCCCCACACTGCAAAGACGTGCAGGTTTGTAGGTTAATTGGCTGGGTATAATTGTAAATTGTCCCCAGTGTGTATAGGATAGTGTTAGTGTGCGGGGATCGCTGTTGGGCCAGAAGGCCTGTTTCCGCGCTGTATCTCTAAACTAAACTAAAACACAATTCTCGGACAATTTGAGAAAATTATTGCACCTCCAGTTCTGGGATTTCTCTGTTAGTGACGAGACGACCGCAGTCTCACAGTCAGAAGGTGCCCAGGAGGTAATGCAACATGCCCGCTACACTGTGGCAGGAGATGTGATATTTTAAACATTGTGAACCCTAAATGCACGGGAAACTAGAAACATAGAAAATAGGTTTAGGAGTAGGCCATTTGGCCCTTCGAGCCAGCGCTGCTATTCATTATGATCATGGCTGATCATCCAGAATCAGTAGCCCTTTCCTGCTTTCTCTCCATATCCCTTGATTCCGTTAGCCCTAAGAGCTGTATCCAACTCTCCCTTGTATACATCCAGTGAATTGGCCTCCACTGCCTTCTGTCGCAGAGAATTCCACAGATTCACAACTCTCTGGTTGTAAAAGTTTTTCCTCATCTCAGTAATAAATGACCTACCCCTTATTCTTAAACTGTGACCCCTGGTTCTCGACTTCCCCCAACATTGGGAGGAGACGTCCCACCTACTTAATGTCATTAAGCTGGAAAGAGTGCAGAGAAGATTTATGAGGATGTTGCCAGAACATGAGGGTTTGAGGTTCAGGAAACATTTGGGCAGACTTGGACCTTATTCCTTGGAGCACAGGAGGCTGAGGGGTAATGTTATAGAGGGTAACAGTGCTGAGGGTCTTTTATATCCAAGGATCGTGGAATCAAGAAACTGAGGACAAAGGTTTTATGGTGAGGGGAAAGATTTAATCGGAAACTAACGGGCAAATTTTTCACTCAAAGTATGGTGGGTATATTGAAAGAGCTGCCAGAGTAGGTAGTTGAGCCAGATACTATAACAACATTTCAAAGACGCTTGGACAGGTACATGGATAGGGAAGATTTAGATGGATATGGGCCACCCACAGGCAAATAGGACCAGGTTAGTTGAGGCATCTTGGTTGGCATGGATGTGTTGGGCCAAAAGGCCTGCTTCTGTGCTGTATGACTCTATGACTGTACTTGATAAGAAGATAAACATATGACCAATCCCAAATAGTTACTAATAATTAAAATGCATTAAATAGAAAATGCATTGACATTCATTCTCAGACTGAGGAATTCCAGCTGGCAGCCAATATTCCCAAACCTGCTCCATGATGGCAACTACTCCTGAGTTTCTTATCAAGTTCATGTCATAGGAGCAGAATGAGGCTATTTGGCCCATTGAGTCTACTCCACCATTCAATCATGGCTGATCCATCTTTTCCTCTAACCCCATTGTCCTGCTTTCGTTCCATAACCTTTGACAAGCTTACTAATCAAGAGTTTGAGTTTAGTTTATTGTCACGTGTACCGAGGTACGGTGAAAAGTTTTGTTTTCTATCAGTCTCCGTTTTATGAATACCCAAATACTTGGTCTTCACAGCTATCTGTGGCAATGAATTCCACAGACACACCACCCTCCGGCTAAAGAAATTCCTCCTCGTCTCCTTTGTAAAGGTACAAAGTTTCCGAAATGTAGCAGTGTTTATCGTGAGGGAAAGCAGGGACCGACAAACTTTTGTGGGAGGATTGACCTCACAATTTACAGCATGTTTTTAGAAAGGGGACCTTCTCCAGTGTTTGGGAGCTGTGCTGGGTCCCACTCCTAGGCTTTTACCCATATCCAGAATTCCAAGCAGTCCGAGGAACTGCTTTATTAGAAATTGTTTTATCCTCTGAAAGGACTTTGTGTCAGATAAATACAAACGTGTTAGGTCTGAGCACTAACCAAGCAAAACATTCAAATGTTGAGACAGCACAGTGGCGTAGCAGTAGAATTGCTGCCTCACAGAGCCAGAGACCCAGGTTCGATCTTGACCACTGGTACTGTCTGTATGGAGTTTGTACATTCTCCCTGTGACCGCATGGTTTTTATCCGGGTGCTCCGGTTGTCTCCGGCATTCCAAAGACGTGCAGACGTGTGTGTTAATTGCGCTTTGTAAGTTGCCCCTAGTGTGTAGGATGTGAAACAGGGATACATAGAACCAGTGTACAAGTAATCAATGGTTGGTGTGGTCTCAGTAGGCCGAAGGGCCTATTTCCACATTGGACTTATAAACTAAAACTAAAGGACAGAAAGTTCACACACTCAAGGATTGTATCTGTTAATCTTTTATTTTATTTTACCAAGAGGACCTAGGTTTAAAATGAGGGGAGAAAGATTTAATAGGAACCTGAGGGGTAATGTTTTTACACAAAGGATGGTGAGTGTATGGAACAAGCTGCCGGAGGAGATAGTTGAGGCAGGGACTATCGCAATGTTTAAGAAACATTTAGACAGGTACATGGATAGGCAAGGTTTGGAGGGATATGGGCAGGTGGGACAAGTGCAGATGGGACATGTTGGTCGGTTTGGGCAAGTTGGTCCGAAGGGTCTGTTTCCACACTGGATGACTCCATGACTCAAGCGGCAGTTTTCCAAATCTCTATCCCCTATCAACATCCATAGGCCAATGAGTAATGTAAAGAGCAACACTGATTGACCCACTGTGATCAGATTGACTTCTCATTCTGGAAGGGACATCCTGTCCCATGGATGTTGTGTTCGACGATGATTTCCCAATGGAATGAATACAAATGTGACTGGTGTACTTGAAAACAACATTTTAAAAGTTTGGTAACAGCTTAGTTACTTCAGGCTGTAAGTTGGTTGAAGAGTGCTGACTTTTTTCAGCCTTCATTAAGAAATGATACAACTATTTGGAGTAACCTATTGGTGGAATGTCATACTGATATTAACTGGAAGGCATTTTATAGCTATTTTAATATGTACGGTTACTGTCTATGTTTTGTTTTGTGAGGCTTATTTAAAATACCCTCTATGTTTCCACCTATTTATGTCAAAAGCTCAATAAACCAAATAATTAATTATTTGATGCAGATTTATTGGCTGTGGAAGGTCCATTTGATAAGAAACTTCTTTAAATGCGATCTCACATGCTGTCGATGGAAATATACAATACAGTACTATTTTATGTTACCTTGAGTAGCAAACATCTGTTTTTAGTGTAATTATCATTTGCATGCTTTCTGCTCTGCTACTTTGAATCAGGTTAATGATCTTTCATCTGACAGAAATATTATATCTGCTTCACCCTCCACAGATGTTTCCTGACCTGCTGAGCACTTTCTGTTTTATTTCCAATTTCCTGCATCTATAGTTCTTTTACAGAAACGAGGAACTGCAGACAGTGGTTTACCAAGGAAAGACACAAAATGTTGGAGTAACTCAGCGGGTCAGGCAGCATCGCTAGAGAACATGGTTAGGCGACATTTCGGGTCGGGACCCGTCTTCAGACTGAAACGTTTAGTTTTACCTCAAGCTGCAAATGATGAAGTTTTATTTATTTTTTGCTCTTTGGTTAAGAGTCTGACTTTAGAGATCCAGCGCAGAAACAGGCCCTTTGGCCCTCCGAGTCCGCGCCGACCAGCGATCACCCTGTGCACTAGACGGGCCAACACACAAGGGATGATTTACAATTTTACCGAAGCCAATTAACCTACAAACCTGTACGTGTTTGGAGTGTGGGAGGAAATCTTTTCACCCGGAGAAAACCCACACGGTCACAGGGAGAATGTTCAAACTCCGTATAGACAGCACCTGTAGTCAGGATCAAACCCGGGTCTCTGGCGTTGTAAGGCAGCAACTCTACCGCTGCGCCACTATGCTGCCCCTCTTTTGCTCGGTCTTTTTATTTATTCTGCTCTTCTAATCCCAATGCAACATTAGATATGGGTTAAAACATCTAATGTTAACCCCTGAGATAGGGCAGGGGTAGTTTAATTTAGTTTAGTTCATTGTCACGTGTACCGGTTGTACAGTGAAAAGCTTTTGATGCGTGCTAACCAGTCAGCGGAAAGAGAATGCATGATTACGATTGAGCCATTTACAGTTTATAGATACATGATAAGGGAAAAATGCTGCTGTTAAATCCGATCAAAGATGGTCTGCGGGTCACCAATGAGGTAGATAGTAGTTCAGGACTGCTCTCTGGTTGTGGTAGGATGGTTCAGTTGCCTGATAACAGCTGGGAAGGAACTGTCCCTGAATCTGGAGGTGTGCGTTTTCACACTTCTATACCTTTTGCCCGATGAGAGAGGGGAGAAGAGGGCTAGGTTGTGACTCATCCTTGATTATGCTGCTGGACTTGCCGAGGCAACATGTCCTGTAACCACCATGTCGGTAAAGATTAAGTAGTCCTTTATCATTTGCAACGTGAGTGCGGCTGAATGAGAGCCACTCTTTGACTGCTTGGTGACAGCAGCTGTACTTTGACAGTAATTTATAGGCCATGAAGCATTTGAACATCCTGTGATTATGAAAGGAGGCAATTCTTATGATTTTCATTCAAAATCATGGGTTGTGGTTCCTTTCATTGACTCTGGCAGGAAACTAACATGGGAAGCCAATATGAAATTCATATTTATGGTATTTTAATGACCTGATGAACAAATAATGTACAGGTTAATTTTTTTGAAATGCGTTAACAGATTTGGTGAAAGCTTAGAGTCATACAACATGAAAACAGGCCATTTGTCCCACCAAGTTCCGCACCAGAGTGGGGGGGGGGGGGGGGGGGGGGGGGGGGGGGGGGGGAGGAGAAGGAGTGGAGGCACTTTTAAGAAGCCCAACAACTTTTAATAAGCCAGAGATACACAGCTGTGAAGATCGGTGGGCATTTAACATTACTGGTCGGTTATCCTTGGTTCTGAAAACTCGTGCTTATGTTTTCATTCCCCAATGAGCCACTGAAAATGCCCGGTCAGCAAAGGCGATTAACTAAAACTACCTACGACTACCTCGACTACCTATAACTACATGGCGACCCCACTACCACTGCACCTGCACTCATCAGTGAAAAAAGCGAATGGTATGTTAGCTTTCATAGCAAAAGGATCTGAGTACAGGAGCAGGGAGGTTCTACTTCAGTTGTACAGGGTCTTGGTGAGACCACACCTGGAGTATTGCGTGCAGTTTTGGTCTCCAAATCTGAGGAAGGACATTATTGCCATAGAGGGAGTGCAGAGAAGGTTCACCAGACTGATTCCTGGGATGTCAGGACTGTCTTATGAAGAAAGACTGGATAGACTCGGTTTATACTCTCTGGAATTTAGGAGATTAAGAGGGGATCTTATAGAAACTTACAAAATTCTTAAGGGGTTGGACAGGCTAGATGCAGGAAGATTGTTCCCGATGTTGGGGAAGTCCAGGACAAGGGGTCACAGCTTAAGGATAAGGGGGAAATCCTTTAAGACCGAGATGAGAAAGACTTTCTTCACACAGAGAGTGGTGAGTCTCTGGAACTCTCTGCCACAGAGGGTAGTTGAGGCCAGTTCATTGGCTATATTTAAGAGTGAGTTGGATGTGGCCCTTGTGGCTAAGGGGATCAGAGGGTATGGAGAGAAGGCAGGTACGGGATACTGAGTTGGATGATCAGCCATGATCATATTGAATGGCGGTGCAGGCTCGAAGGGCTGAATGGCCTACTCCTGCACCTAATTTCTATGTTTCTATGTTTCTACCTACGACGACAGGGTTAGCGATTTTCTCCATGGCGACCAATTTTTGGTTCGCAAAAAATGTGAAAAATTAGCGGTGACCATACTGAGGCCGCGACTGGTTCCCAGAATGCAGGAATTCCTCGCGACCATGAAGGAGACTCACCAGAGACCGTCAGCGAACGTGTGGCGACCATGTGGCGAGCGCAAGGTCTCCTGCACTCGCTTAAAAAGTCGCCTAAGTGGGACAGGCCCTCAACTGACAAAGCAGCACGTAATGTGGAGAAATGTGGGAGAAAACCTGAGAAAACCCACGTGGTCAAGGGGAGGTTTGCACAGACAGCACCCGCAGTCAGGATCGAACCCAGGTCTCTGGCACTATAAGGTCGCAACTCGCCACTGTACCACCCTGCGAGCATATTCCACAGCTTTATTCACCTATCAGTGAAACGATTCATTGCACATTTGCTTAATTCTCATCTTACTAATCCTGGCTCATTCCATCACACAGTATTGCATATTAATCTCCCTCTTTGCTGCCGTTTAGAGTGATTGTCACTAATTTTCTTTACAAACTCCAACATATTTAGTTACTTAGTTCACACACAGCTTTGCTACTACACCTGGGCAGGTTGTTTGAGGTTTTTATAGAATCACTGAAAGGTTAAAGCCCCGATGAGTCTATTCAGCCCATTGAGTGCATGCTAGCTCTTTGCACGAACAATGTAGTCAGTCCCACTGCCCTGCAAAGGTCATGTAGAGGTCATGCAGAGATCAAGATGTGACCCCTCACCCTTGTGTCGAAGGTCACATTTGCTCCAAAACATTACAAAGCCAAAAGTGCTCCGATCAGAAAAATGGACTGCAATCTAGTAAAGAATTAACAGCAAACTATTTAACCTTGTAAGCACACTGCATTACTGACCCAGATCACTGCTTGATATAACTGATTTTCACATGTAAGATTAAGGTCAGTTTAAGAATATAAAACACTAAACCCCTAGGTGGAAGTCAATTTACTCATGAACCTATGGAAACAAAGAACTGCAGATGCTGGTTTATGAGTTGAGTATGGTTTATTGTCACGTGCACTGGGGTACAGTGAAAAGCTTTTGTTGCGTGCTAAGCAGTCAGCCAAAACACAATACATGATTACAATCGAGCCATCCACTGTGCGTAGATACATGATAAAGGGAATAACGTTTGTTGCAAGATAAAGTCCAGTAAAGCACGATCAAAGATAGTCCGAGGGTTTCCAATGAGGTAGATAGTAGCTCAACGAGGTACACTGCAGTTTATATCAAAGAAAGACATAACGTTTGTGTGAAGAAGGGTCCCGACCCAAAACGTCACCTATTCCTTTATCTCCGGAGATGCTGTCTGACCCGCTGAGTTACTCACGCACTTTGTGCCCATCTTCACACAAGAAGCTGTTTGGAGAGGAAACCACTTGCTTTAAACAGGCTCATAAGGGACACAAAAGCAACTTGCAAACGATGGGGCAGTTTTTTAAGTGTAATCGCTGTTTTGGTGCGCGACACCTGACTGCCATTTTGCATCCGCCAAATTTCCACAAGTAGCCATGTGATAATGACATAATCACTTTCAATGAAAGCTGTCTGCAACGCAGAGGCTGTAAAGTATGGTGTTGGGGGTGTAAAGATTCTTGATTAGTACGGGTGTCAGCGGTATAAGGGGGAAGGAAGAGCAATGGGGTGGAGAAGGAAAGATTGATCAGCCTTGATTGGATGACAGACTGGACTTGATGGGCCGAATGGCCTGCTTCTGCTCCGATGAGTTATGAACAGTATGTGCTGGTACATCTAACCAGGAAGAAAGTGGCCAACATAACACAACAGTCTGAAGAAGGGTCTCGACCCAAAACGTCACCCATTCCTTCTATCCAGAGGTGCTGCCTGTCTCGCTGAGTTACTCCAGCATTTTGTGTCTATCGTCGGTGTAAACCAGCATTTGTAGTTCCTTCCCACACAACTAACTCTTGCATTATCTTCGGTCATTGATTATGTGAACGTTGTGTGAAATGGATACAGTGTTGATTCATATTCACACAGATTGTAAAGTTTTGTTCTTTTTAATGTATGACCAAAATAAATTATTCATTCATTCATTCATTCATTCATTCATTCATTCATCGTAAATTCCTTGCCAGTATATGTGTAAATTCCTCACCTGTGTAGGTATTTTCAACCTTATAGCGAAGGCACTGGATAAAGTTTCCCATCAGTTCTGGAAATAAATGGCATGGTATTTGTTAAACCTCGTGAAGAGCAGGCAGAGCCTCAGTTCAACATCTCACCTGTCGGCACAGTCAGTCAAATTGATGCGTTTAAGCATAATATTGGGGTGGGAGATTGCAACCTTCACGTGGTCCACCCTGTTTCGACTAATGCAATCAACCTGGCGTGCACAATCAAATAAGACGAAATAAGATCAAACACAAGTTGTCCAACAACTTTAGGCCGTGTACGCCGAACGCAAGAAGAAGAAGCAGCATAATATTGCATCCCATACTGCAAAGTAGAGAGCGCTAACAAGGAACCATTGCTGATAGCACATTTGGAACAGTAGATGTAGAAGCAAGGAACTGCAGGTGCTGGTTTAATATCATTTACAAATGCAGAAACAGCATTTTATTCCAGAGGCTTAAGCATTGATATATTGACGTGGCAACTCAGCGTCGCAGCGGGAGTTGCTGCCTTACAGTGCCACAGATTCTGGTTCGATCCTGACTACGGGTACTGTCTGTACGGAGTTTATACATTCTCCCCATGACTGCGTGGGTTTTTCCCGGGTGCTCCGGTTTCCTCCCACATCCCAAAGACGTGCAGGTTTGCAGGCTAATTCGCTTCTGCAAATTGTAAATTGTCCCGGGTGTGTAGGATAGTGCTAGTGTACGGGGGGGGGGGGGGGGTGATCGCTTGTCGGCGCGGACTGGGAGGGCTGAAGGGCCAGTGTCCACGCTGTATCTCGAAAGAAAAGCAAAGTCTAAAAATGTAAATTGTGAAGATCAGTGATCCAGTTTTGAGTCATGTGCAAACTTCCTCCACAGTGAATGGTTACCCTTTACTCCCACTCTCTGCTTTCCTGCCAAACATGATTTGAGCTTTGGAAATCTCTGCTGACAATTCATTATTACACGCTTCTTTTCAAGATGCATCCTTTTGTTTCGTAGGGGTTCTATTATTTTTCCTACCATCAAAGTATAGCTGACTGCTCTATAATTCCCTTGATGTATTTTATCCTCCTTAAATGTAGGTGTCATTTCAGCAATCCACCCATATTCTGCACTTCACCTTTTTCACAAGAGTTTACATAGTCATCGAGCCTGTACAGCACAGAAATAGAATCTTCATCCACCAATTCGCTGCTGATATTCGAGAAACTATCCATTCTATACATATTTTCTAATACTTGAATCTGGGCAACTAATTCAAGTACTGGCCTTTGTCCAACCACCTACCTATCAACACTCCCCCCTCCCCCCCCCCCTCCCCGTATCAACCTATTACCCACCAGGCTTTGTGCTGCCTCTCCTCTCCTCCAGCTTTCTTCCTCCATCCGTACAATCAGTCCGAAGAGGATCCCAACTCAAAGAATCACCTTAGTTTAGTTTAGAGATACAGCGGGATCAGGCCCTTCGGCCCACCGAGTTTGTGCCGACCAGCGATCCCCGCACACTTACACTATCCTAGACACATTAGGGAGGGACAATTTACAATGTTACCAAGTCAATTCACGTACAAACCTGTACGTCTTTGGAGTATGGGAGGAAACTGTAGATCCCAGGTTGATCATCCAGATCCCTTGGATGATCAGCCATGATAATATTGAATGGCGGTGCAGGCTCGAAGGGCTGAATGGCCTACTCCTGCACCTATGATTCTATGATTCTATGATCCCAGAGAAAACCCACACAGGTCACGGGGATAACATACAAATGTAGTCAGGATTGATCCTGGGTCTTTGGCGCTGTAAGGCAGCAACTCTACCGTGCGTCACCATTGTCTGACCTGTTCAGTTACTCCAACACATTGTGTCTCTGTGACAGTAAACCAGCATCCGCAGTTCCTTGTTTCTCCTCAGCTAGATACTTCATTTTGTGTTTTTTATTTTCCTCAGATCCCCTCTAAACCTCCAATCATAACTTGATCCCATGCCCTCTTGCTTCATATACTACTGCTATGAGATGTTTCCTACTATCTACCCATAAGTCAGGTCGGGGGGGGAGTTCCCCCCGCCACGGGTACCATGTAATCCCGTGCTACCTGCTCCATGGTCGGATAGCCGGCGACTAAACCGTCTCCCCCACCTGGTTTGCCAGGTGAGGAGGGGGCTGTGGACCCCCAGCAGGACCAAAAACAGGACCTGTCAAAGGGCGGATGAGCTCCTAGTGAGCCAACGGCCATTCACACTTCAGTAGGTTGTGATCACTATCGTACATCGCATTGTAAGGCACCGAGCCCGCTGATGTTTTTAACGATGATTATGACAATACCCTATCTGTGTCTTGGTAATGTTTTTGTACCACTGTTAGGCTTCCCCTCAGCCTTTTCCATTCCAAGGAAAACAAACCCAACCTATCTGGTCTCCTCATAACTCGTGGTGCTGCGGTAGTGTTGCTGCCTTACAGCATCAGAGCCAATTCACTGGATGTATTCGGGAGAGAGTTGGATATAGCTATTTGGACTAACGGAATCAAGGGTTATGGGGAGAAAGCTGGAACAGGGTACTGAGTTTGGATGATCAGCCATGATCATATTGAAAGGCGGTGCTGGCTCGAATGGCCGAATTGCCTACTCTTGTGCCTATTTTCTTTGTTAGAGACCTGGGTTCGATCCTGACTAACGGGTGCTGTCTGTACGGAGTTTGTACGTTCATCCGTGACATGCGTGGGCTTTCTCCAGGAGCTTCGGTTTCCTCCAAAACTCCAAAGACGTACAGGTTTGTAAGATAATTGGCTTGGTAAAATTGTAAATTGCCCCTAGTGTGTGTAGCATAGTGTAAATGTGCGATGATCGCTGCTCGGTGCGGACCCGGTGGGCCGAAGGGCCTGTCTCTGCTCTGTATCTCTAAACTAAACTAAACTAAACTAAAACTTTCCTGCAATGTGGCAGCCACAACTGCACACAATCCTCCAGCTGTGGCTGATCAATGTTTGAAAAGCCTGCACCATATCCTCCTTACTTTAAAGTTCAATGTCCCGCATCTACAGAAGGCAAGAATTCAGTGAACGCTGTAATCTGCCTGTGCTGCCACCTACAGGGATTCTTGGAGTGATACACCAAGATTCCTCTTTGTTTTCTTTTAAAATCTTTTTATTCGTTTTTTTCAAAAGCAAAAACCAAAGAACAAAAAAGTAATGATAAACATAACAGTGATATTGATACATAGGGATCAGGGTTACACTACTGGCAGGTATAACCTAAATATGAACATAAACATAATTGAAGAATCCTCTCCCATTTCTCTATAGATAAAAAATATTGAAGTTCTCTTTCCCAGTCATTCTTAATTTTATCAAATGTATCTTTTTTAAATTTCAAAACCAACTCATAGTCGTTTTTAAGCTCTTCTGATAAGGGTTCAAATATAAAACATTTTCCAAGATATCGGTTTGATGTGGTAATGGAAAAAAGGGTGGAGTAGCCCTAAAAAAATGTCTCATTTGTAAATATCTAAAAAAAATGTGAGTTAGGTAAATTATATTTATTGGAGAGTTGTTCAAAAGACATAAAACAACTATCCGACAACGAATCACGAAAAGCTACTAATCCCTACCTCTTCCATAACAGAAAGGCTTGATCAGTGCTAGAAGGTTGGAAGAAAAAATTACATATGATAGGACTCGATAAAATAAAATCATTCAATCCAAAAAACTTACGAAATTGAAACCATATTTGAAGTGTATGTCTTAATATTGGGTTATCGTATATTTATTCAATCTCGTAATTGTAAAAGCTAACGAGGCCCCTAGAATAGAAGCCAATGAAAGCCTTTGCATAGATTCATGTTCAAGATTTATCCATCCTGGACATTGACTATCTTTTAAATCTTTTGTCTAAAACGTTAAATAGCGAGCACTAACTGCCCAATAGTAAAATCTAAGGTTCGACAGTGCCAAACCACCATCCTTTTTTGATTTCTGTAAGTATTTTTTACTTAGTCTGGAATTTTTATTCTGCCATATACATAAGGAAATTTTGGAGTCAATAATATCATCTGAAATAAATATAAACATTTAGGTAAGATAAACATTTTAATAGCATTGATTCGGCCGATTAGAGATAAGGACATTGGTGACCATTTAGTGAACTGTTGTTTAATGTGGTCAATTAAAGGCATACAGTTGGCTTCAAATAAATCCTTGTGTTTCTTGGTAATCTTAATGTCTAAATAAGTAAAACATTCAATAGTCAATCTAAATGGAAACTGTGCATAATTCGAAACTAGATTGATTCATGGAAAGAACTACTAGGATTTAGTTTATAACCAGAAAAATTACTAAATTGATTAAGTAAAGTTACTATTGCCAGAATAGATTTCTCAGGGTTAGAAATGAATAATAACAGATCATCTGCATAAAGAGATAGCTTATGTGTCTTATTGATATACAGAGAAAGGTTCACACAGACTGATTGGATGGCACGACTTCCAATATGAAGAAGACTGACAACCAGGCTAGTTGGAAGTTGAAGTAGTGGCCCTTGTGGCTGAAATGGAGAGAAGGCAGGTATGGAGAGAAGGCAGGATACTTAAGGTACAAGGGAGTTGGTGGATTCCGTAATAGCGAGTGGCCAAACGTTCCAAAGCGATATCAAACAGAAAAGGACCTAAAGGACAGCCCTGTCTAGTACCTCGAAAGAGCCTGAAAAAAGGGGATCTCTGATTATTGGTAAGTACAGAAGCCTGAGGTAAATGATATATCAGCTTGATCCAAGAAATAAACTTTGGACCAATCTTACATTTTTCAAGTGTATTGAATAAGTATTCCCATGCTACTCTATCAAACGCCTTCTCAGCATCGTGAAATGACACATTCTGAAGTTTTATTTGATGCTGTATATACGATATTCATTAATCTCCTAACGTTAAAGAATGAGTAATGATTTTTAATAAAACCTGTCTGATCTTCAGAAATAATTTGCAGTAAAATATTTTCCAATCGCATAGCTAATATTTTGGAACGAATTTTGTAATCTACATTTAACAGTGATATAGATCTATATGATGTCACTTCTATAGGATCTTTGTCTTTTTTAAGAATGAAAGAAATAGATGCTTCATAAAAGGATTGTGGTCATCTGTTCATTAAAAAGGCTTCTTTAAAAACCTCGCATAGCCAGGGAGACAGTAAACTTAAGAAACACTTTAAAAATTCCAATGTGAACCCATCTAAACCAGGAGCTTTACCAGAATTCATCAAAAGGGACAAGGTTCCTCTATCCCTCATTGCCATTCATTGTGTGACGTGCCAGATATGTCAGATTAGCTTAGGTTTACAGTATGCCGATCAGTATTCCAATCCATTTTTCTTATTGATGTATCAGTAAAATTGTTTCTACTTTATATCCCATAATAATTTCATAGAGCCTCTTTGATTTTGTCTTTATTTTACTTGTGTCTTAGTATTTTCCTGTTATCATGCACTCTGGTATCTCTCCACTCTCCACTCAAATCACTCAAAACTGATCTCATCTGCCTGCACGTGATTCTTCTTCCTCCATTCCCTGCACCTGCTTGCCTAAAAGCCTCTTAAATGACACTATTGCACCTTAACGCTTGACTCTTTCCTTACTCTGAACTGTTCCGTACCCAACCGGATGCCCCAGTTACACTTGGTTGTCCTCAATTTGGTTGGCATGACCTACACCCAACTCCCAAAATGAACCATTCTGAGCTTTGTCAAGGGATGGATTATTATACGGACTGAGGAAAAGATTCCCAGATGTGTTCAAAGCACCCTTAAGTAATTGCAACATCCCAACTGATGCACGGGAAACTGCACAAAATGGAGAAAGGGTTTTTGGGATGTTATTAGGAACCAGCAGAAGGACTCAAGCAACTCACAAACTATCCAGTGTAGAAAGGATGCTAGTTTATACCTGCAAAGTGCACTCGTAACTCAGCTTTCCTACCTCTAGTCCCTCCCCTCTATTCTCAATCTGAAGAAGGGTTCTGACCCAAAACATCACCCATCCCTTCTCTCCAGAGATGCTGCTTGACCCGCTGAGTTACTCCAGCACTTTGTGTCTATTTTCATCACAAACAACCCACTTGTCCCCCCTTCAACATCCTCCTATCCATCCGAGCAAGAGTTTGCGATTTTGATATTCGCCCCATTAGCTGCCTGATAGAACCAGAGGTCATAGCCCTCAGAATAAAAGGGTGTCCTTTAGGAAGGAGATGAGGAGGAATTTATTTCGTCAGAGAGTGGTGAATCTGTGGAATCCATTACCACAGAATGCTGTGGTGGCCAGGTCAATGGATACTTTTAAGGCTGAGATAGATAGATTCTTGATTATTATGGGTGTTTGAGGTTATGGGGACAAGGCCGGAGAATGGGGTTAAAATTAGAAGATAGATCTGCGACGATTGAATGGCAGAGTAAACTTGATGGGCTGAATGGCCTAATTCTGCTCCTAGAAGTTGTGAATCTATGAATATCCCCAAAACCATAGTATAAGTAAGTCATGTTTGCCCTTTAGAAGCTCCCAAGGAGAAGGTGAAAGTCTGTTCATTATGTCTTGTTCTTTCCTCAAAGTGAAATATATTTTTCATAGACTCCATTCAATGTTGTTTTAAATGTTTCCCCAGTGTCGTTCAACATCATTGTTTGCCAATATTGTTGCCATTTTTAACTTGCCAATATTCTCAGCATTTCAACCAGTTGGCTTTCATCATGGGCAAGGTGGGAACGCAGAAGACAAAGGGGTGATCTTATAGATGTGTATAAAATCATTCCTTCTCTCCAGAGATGTTGCCTGTCCCGCTGAGTTACTCCGGCTTTTTGTGTCTATCTAAGGGAATAAAAAACCAGAGGACATAGTTTTAAGGTGAGAGGGAAAAGATTTAATAGAAACCCGAGGGGGATTATGTTTACCCATTAGTGAGTATGTTTGTTTGTACGTATATTTATATATGCAAGTATATTGGTGTGTGTGTAGGTATGCATATACACTTATGTATATTCTCGATATAAAGTGCAGAACCAAATAAAAAAACTGGTTGTGAAATTTGTTTTGATTGGATTAACTTCTTGTTTGAAAGCATTCAACCTTTCTGAGCTGATGTGGATGTCATTTCAAGGCCAGCACACATGTGATCAATAAAACTTACAATAAAATTAAACTCTACAGCATTTTTATTACTTCCAATGACTCGGGATACTTGCGACCTATTGCACTCGCAATGAATTCCACTCTATTTGTCTACAGATAGCATCCAGATGCACTTTCTGTGAGTTAATGTAACACGTGTTGAGCTGATTTTGATGCATTTTTATGGTATTAGAAATATTTTGATGCTTATTTTTGTACTCAAACTGTCGGGCATCAGTATAAGGTGGAATATTTTACCTACATCCTCACTTGCCAATGCCAAGCTCTCCCTTCTCTGAGGAACAAAACCTCACATTACATTGCCTTTAGATTTAGTTTTAGCTTTATTATTGTACAGTGAAATGATTTGTTTTGCATGCAGTTCAAACAGATCAAATGTACCACACGTAATACAATGTCTAACTCAAGAACAATAGATGGAGCACAGCGGGAGACACAGAGGGCAGAATATAGTTCTCAGCTTAGTAGCACATAGGTAGTGCATCTATTCCTTAGACAAAGTCCAATGTCCTCAAGAGGTGAATCGGACAGTACCCTAGCTAATGGAAGGACTGTTCCGAAGCTTGATAACAGGGCGAAAGAAGCTGTTCCGAAAGTCCGGTGGAGTGCGCTTTCAAGCTTCTGTACCTTCTGCCAGACAGGAGCAGCTAGAAGAAGGAATGACCAGGCAAGGGACCAGTCATGGAGTCATAGAGTGATACAGTGTGGGAACAGGCCCGTCCGCCCAACTTGCCCACACCGGCCAGCATGTCCCAGCTACACTAGTCCCACCTGCCTGCGCTTGGTCCATATGGCTCCAAACCATGTACCTGTCCAACAGCTTCTCAAACATTGGGATAGTCCCAGTCTCAACTACCTCATTTCGCAGCTCGCTCCATACACCCACCACTCTTTGTGTGAAGTCTTCGATTACGTTGGCTGTTTTTCCAAGGCTGCATGAGACGTACATGGAGCTAATGGTGGGGAGTCTGATCTGTGTGAAGGACTTGGCTTCATCTACAACTATGACTCTCAGCAATTTATTGGGCAGAGCTGTAACCAATATCCATTAATTTATCCAGTGCATATTTGGGTAAAGAGAACAGGTCACTGCCCATGAAAAGCGACTGTGTCCTTTGGAATATGGGTGTTGCGGGTGTCTGATGTTTATTGACTAATTGCAGTTCAGCTAGACTGGTGGAGCCACTGCACTGAAATGCTGGTGCAGAGTGCCATTAAGTAAAGGCTTCCAGGATTTCAATCCAGCTAGGATAAAAGAACAATGATAATTGACAATTTTACAATCTCTTCAAAAACCAGCATGGTGGTGCAGCGGTAGAGTTGCTGCCTTAACATCGTCAGACACCCGGGTTCGATCCTGACTACGGGTGCTGTCTGTACGAAGTTTGTACATTCTCCCCGTGACCTGCATGGGTTTTCTCCGGGTGCCCCGGTTTCCGCCCACACTCCAATGACATATAGGTTTGTAGGTCAATTGGCTTGGTACAATTGTAGAAAGTCCCTGGCCTGTGTAGGATAGTGTTTAGTGTGCGGGGATCACTGGCTGGCACTCACTCAGTGGGCCGAAGGGCCTGTTTCCGTGCTGTATCTCCAAAACTAAACTAAACTACGATAAAAGAATGATGATTTGTGACAAGTTTACGATCTCTTCAAAAAACCTGTCCCAGAATCTGAAGCAATTTGTACCAGGAAAGGTTTAGAGGGAAAACAAAAGTGCTGGAGAAACTCGGTGTTTATGAAGGAACTGCAGATGCTGGAAAATCCAAGGGTTTCGGCCCAAAACGTTGCCTATTTCCTTCGCTCCATAGATGCTGCTGCACCCGCTGAGTTTCTCCAGCACTTTTGTCTACCTTCGATTTTCCAGCCTCTGCAGTTCCTTCTTAAAGGTTTAGAGGGATATGGGCCACAAGTGGGCATATGGGACTAGCTTGGATGGGGCATCTTGGCCGGCGTGGAGGAGTTAGGCTAAAGGCCTGTGTCTGTGCCTGTTTCCTGATCACTCCAGGCATTTAACTTTTTGCAGATTATCATGTTCCAACAGTTGATGATGAAAACTTCATACGTGAACAATGTTGGCTTTTACCAGCAGATGGCAGGATCAGTCCATAGCACAGGCTCCATCCCACAGCCTGATGACAGGATGATTAGTGGAGATCGGCAGAGTTTTTATTAAACCAGCAAACTGCAATGATCTGGAATCTATTACATCAACAGCCAGTGCAATCAGATTCAATAGCGGCCATTGAAAGGGCATCAGATATTTAAACAAGAGGTTAAGGAGCGCCACGTACTATCTTTTCCAGAACGTCCCAAGCCCAATGGAGGATCTCTGAAGTTGTTAACATTGTACCTCCTGCCAAGGAAGATCCTGGAGAGCACCACAGAGCCTCGCAAGAGTGGACCTGGTGGACAGGGAAGGATAGGCCAAGGCCAAGAGAGTTGGAGGGCGTGGCTAAGGGATCAGAGGGTATGGAGAGAAGGCAGGTACGGATACTGAGTTGGATGATCAGCCAGATCATATTGAATGGCAAGGGCCCTACGCACCTAATTTCTATGTTCTATGAAGGAAGGGCGGTCAGATTGGGTCAAGCCACGCAGAACAAAGAGGGGGATGGGGGGACGCAGAGAACGAAGGGAAACCCGGCGGGAGAGGGGGGTATGGGGGCGCCGCTGAGAACAAAGAAGGACCCGGTGACGGGTGGGGGAGGCACGAGAACAAAGATGTACCAACATGACTCTCATGTGTTCGTTTGTGACTTTGTTTGCGTCAGAAAGGTGGTGACTCTTTGTGTATTGTATGCAAAAACAAATAATTTCACTGTACCTCGGTACGTGTGACAATGGAAACGTAGAAAATAAGTGCAGGAGTAGACCATTCGGCCCTTCGAGCCAGCACTGCCATTCAATATGATCATGGCTGATCATCCAAATTCAGTACCCCATTCCTGCTTTCTCCCCATATCCCTTGATTCCGTTAGCCCTAAGAGCTAAATCTAATGCCCCTATCCTAATTAGGAAACCTGAACGGAAACCTCTGGTGACCTTGCGCCCCACCCAAGGTTTCCGTGAGGTTCCCGGAGGTTTTGGTCACTCTCCCTAATGGTGGAAAGTGGTTTCCGCGTGGTCGTGGCATCTTCTATGTTCCTGCGATTATTTCAACAAAATCAAAACCGGCCTCTACTAAAAATAGATTGCCGTTTGGTCGAAGCCAGTGGAGTGGGGTCGCTATTTACTTACAGGCAGTCGAAGGCAATCTCCTTCGCTGACCGGCCATTTTGATTGGCTCATTGGAGTTTTCAGCAAAGATCCTATAGGATCTTTGGTTTTCAGGATCTTCTAGATCCGCCGGTAGGTAAAATGCCCGCTAACTTTATTAAACTTCTTAAAACTGTCTCCACTCCTTCTCCCCCCCCCCCCCTTCTTCCCCTTCTCCCCCTTCTCTTTCCCCTTCTCTCCCCCTTCTCTCCCCATCTCTCCTCTTCTCTTCCCCTTCTCTCCCCTCCTCTTCCCATTCTCTCTCCCCTTCTCTCTCCCCTTCTCTGTCCTTCTCTCCCCTTCTCTCCCTCCCTCCCGCGCTTTCTAAAGACTTACCTTGCTCTGTGGCAGCCGTTTACCTTCCTCTTCATCGCGCAGACAGCGCTCCTCCGCTGTCCCTGGCCCCCACCTTCGTGATGTGTGTGTGTGTGTGTGTGTGTGTGTGTGTGTGTGTGTGTGTGTGTGTGTGTGTGTGTGTGTGTGTGTGTGTGTGTGTGTGTGTGTGTGTGTGTGTGTGTGTGTGTGTGTGTGTGTGTGTGTGTGTGTGCGGTCGGTAGCAAACATCCTATAGGATCTTTGGTCAGTAGATGCAGCTCACGCTTCGGTCGAGGCTTACCAGGCAAGTGACCAAAACCTTTGGCGACTCATGGAAGCCTTGGGTGGGGCACAAGGTCACCAGAGGTTTCCGTTCAGGTTTCCTAAGTGGGACAGGGGCATAACTCTCTCTTGAAAATGCTCTTGATAAAGTATCATCAAATTGAATACCGTGGAACCAGTCACTTTGCTCATGGCAAGCACTTTGCACATCCCACAATGGGATTGTGATCTGATTATCTGTTTCTGTGATGTTAAAGAAGGAACTGCAGATGCTGGAGAATCGAGGGTACACAAAAGGCTGGAGTAACTCAGCGGGTGCGCAGCAGCATCTAAGTAGGCGACAGACCCTTCTTCAAGGGATCAGGGAAACGAGAGATATAGACGGTGACAATTGAAAGATATGCAAATATCGATTTTGTAAAGCTCAGGGCCCGAGGGCCTGAGGGAGAGGTGGGGAGGAGACAGCAAGGGTTAACAGATTCACTTTCCTCCAACTTTGTTGCTCACTCTGGCCCTGGCGAAGGTCCAGGACCGAGAGGTCGGATATGAATGGGAGGGGAGTTGAAGTGCTTTTCAAACGATCGCCAAGCCTCATATAGATCATCTGGCATCTGTGCAGTAGATGAGGTTGGAGAGTGCAGGTTTGCTTCCTCAAGTGTATCATTTCTTGCACATCAAGGGAGTTGCGGACCCAGGGACTTGCCCTGTTTGCCGAGTGGGGGAATCTTGGTGCGAGCCTCTCTATAGTGGGGGGAGGGGAATCCCCGTTCCTCTGAAGAATGAGGCTGGTGTGGAACACCTCATCCTGTTTCCCTTATCATCGACAGTTCTTTATGTCCTCATCCCTGACCAGTCTGAAGAAGGGTCTCGACCCGAAACGTCGCCTACCTCCTTCGCTCCTTAGATGCTGCTGCACCCGCTGAGTTTCTCCAGCCTTTTGTGTACCATCTGTTTCTGTGATGTTAGTTCAGGAAGCTATATTGGCCAGGACACCGAGAGTGGCTTCCCCATTCATCTTTGAAACAGTCCGTGGGATTCCTTGTATTCTCCTGAGATGCCAACGGGCATTCTATTCAACATTTCACTTGGAAAGGCCAATCCCCGACTGTGCCCCCTCCCTCTCAAGTTCAGTTTTAGTTTAGTTTAGAGATACAGCGAGGAAACAGGCCCTTCAGCCCACTGAGTCCGCGCCGACACATTAACACTATCCTACGTAAAAAAGGAAAATGTACACTTTTACCAAAGCCAATTAACCGATAAACCTGTATATCTTTGGAGCGTGGGAGGAAACCAGAGCTCACGGAAAAAAAACTCACGCGGTCACAAGGAGAACGTCAACCAGCGATACTCGCACATTAAAACTATCCTACACACACTAGGGACACTTTACATTTATACAAGCCAATGAACCTACAAACTTGTATGTCTTTAGAATGTGGGAGAAAACCGAAGATCTCGGAGAAAACCCACGCGGTCACAGGGAGAACGTATAAACTCTGTACAGACAGCACCCATAGTCGGGATCAAACCTGGGTCTCTGGCGATGTAAGCACTGTAAGACAGCAACTCTACTGCTGCACCACATTGCCGCCCAAGTGTTGGATTAGACGTCTGTGTTTTGGGTTTGGGGCGGAGGTGAGTCAGTCTGGTTATTCCCACCACCAGTCATACCTTCCACTCATCCCATTGAAGCCATACCCATTTAGAGAGCAATCCCATTTCCCCATTAGTTTTCCCTGTCATTTAATATCCCCACAATGACCTCCAGGTTCAGGAACAACTTCTGCCCAATAAACCAAACACTACGAACACCAAATAAACTTCGATCTACAAACTGTCTTGGTTGTACTCGGGGCTTTGTTGCTTTTGTTTTGTTCAGAATCATATTGGGGTTTTTTTTATTGAACTCCATTTAAAAAAAAAAATGTTATCTATTGAGTGTTGTGTTGACAAACCTTTTTTGCTACTGCAGGTAAGAACAGTGAAGATGTGGATCACAGAAATGACTGAGACACTACATCTGGAAAAAATAAGGCTTGTCTTGACTGACAAATCAGATCAATTTTCCAAAATATGGTCTCCTTTTATTGAATTTCTTCAACAACGTAATGGTTGAACACAAACTCAAAACCGACGCTAGGGTCGGGTGAGCGTGCGTAGGGTAGGGTAGTGGGATATATCTCCTCTTCTTTCACTTCTTCGTTAGTTCTGGGGTTTTTCTCTTTTCCTTTTCGTGTCTTTTTCGAAATTCTTTCTTTTTCTATTTTTTTTCTTCTTTCTTTCCCTTTTTTCCTTTTTCCTTTTTTCCGATTTAGTCATTAGTTTATAAGATGTTAAAATTGTAGAAGTACGAAAATTGTGTAATTGTTATGTCGATTACTTTCTCCTTGTACAATTGCTTCCAATAAAATTAATATTAAAAAAAAAAGAATTTTATTGTTCCGTTTCGGTACATATAATAATTAAACACTCTTGACTCTCTCTTCATAGGTTCCAGGAGCAGAATTAGGCCACTCAGCCCATCACGTCTACTCCGCCATTCAATCATGGCTGATCGATCTTTCCCTTTCTGCCCCATTCTCCTGCCTTCTGATAACCCTGATACCTTAACCCATAACCTCTTGACTCTAGAACTCCCTACAGATTCTACCATTTACATATACTCCAGAGGCAATTTGCAGAGCCATTTCATCTACCAATCTGCAAAAAACTCTGGGCCAACTGGAGGAAACCAATGCAGCTACAGGGATCGCACGCAAAACCGTACACACAACACCAGAGGTCAGGATTGAACATGGAACCCCCGAGCTGTGAGGCAGCCCTTCTGCTAGTTGAGCCACTGTGCCGCCTGTAAATTAGCAATAATCTGTATTCATTACAAAACATGCAAGGAATGTGGAAACAAGGAACTGCAGATGCTGGTTTACAAAAAAAGACAAAGTGTCCAGAGATGCTGCCTGACTGCTGAGTTACTCCAGCTTTTTGTGTCTATCTTTGCTTTAAGATGCTTTCAAGCGAGAGCTAGAGAGCCCTTAAAGATAGCGGAGTCAAGGGATATGGGGAGAAGGCAGGAACGGGGTACTGATTATGGATGATCAGCCATGATCACAGTGAATGGCAGTGCTGGCTTGAAGGGCAAAATGGCCTACTCCTGCACCTATTGTCTATTGTCTATTGTCTAAAC
This sequence comes from Okamejei kenojei, assembly GCA_035221665.1. Taxonomy (NCBI): domain Eukaryota; kingdom Metazoa; phylum Chordata; class Chondrichthyes; order Rajiformes; family Rajidae; genus Okamejei; species Okamejei kenojei. The sequence goes on from CM069142.1 coordinate 61,415,271, forward strand.
CAGCATCTTCTGTTCCTCCCTACACACTTCCTGTCTTTCCTGCCTAACTTCCTTGCTTTTCACCCAGCAAAATTTCAGCCACACATGCTTATCTTTCACTCATCATCAGACTGCTTCATTATAACATTTGGCCATTTTAACGTGGGCCATTTTCCAATGAAGCAGTCGGTTGGATTGTCCCCTTGCTATGATGGACAAAATCAGTGTTTCACTTTCACCTGTCATGAATGAGGAGTGAACTCTTGTCAATTCAAATTGTTAGACACAAAGAACTACAGATGCTGGTTAACCAGAAAAAGACCAAAAGTATCGGAGGATCCCAACCCGAAACGTAGCCTGTCCATGTTCACCAGAGATGCTGCCTGACCCACTGAGTTACTCAGATACTTTGTGGGTTTTTTTTAATACAAATTTCAAGTTGTGCTCTTGCCTGCCATGAAGTTTTATCTGAGTGTTCACCAATAAGAAACGTAAGCAAACCTCAAGTTCCAAGCAAGTAGTGAAAGTTTGGTTATTTTAAGTACAATGCAATGGTGGCATTAAGGAAACTTTCTCCCACTATATTGTGACCAAAATCACCGTTGACATTGCTCGGTGCCTCACTGCAAATCTCAAGATTGACAATCATGAGTCCGATATTATTCATGGTTACTTCAGCTGGCAAGTAACGATGGAACATGGGTTTATACATCTTCCCCTGGATCCTTCCCCATGCAAAGCTGCAACAATTCATGCAGCGCCTTTAATGGAGCAAAACCTTGTAAGGTATTTTGCAGAAGTGTTTCCTAAATGTGCTTCTCCGTGGATTGTCACCTTGGAGAAGCTTGTGTGGTCCTGAGATCCTGAGAGCGATGCCGTCTGGAGCTATTGTCCTGGTAGGGCCACCCATGGCGGTAAGGTCGAGGGGGAGGTCTCTGACAAAGAGCAATCCAACCAAGACCTCAACGGTGGAACAGGCGGAGGATGATGGCTGACCTTAGTGGAGCGTCACAACGACTGGGAAGGCGGATGAAGGCTGCAGCAAAAAAGGGTCTCCGGTCGTCTTGGACTCCATGCCACTGGATCCTGACCCAGATCTGTCAAGGACCGTGGCGTGGCTGTCTGTGCACCAGTCTCCCCACGTTAAACAAAGTCACGCACAGGCATCCTCCATATAGGGAACAGCACCCTGGAGACACCCATGGTCAGCCATGACCGAAGGAGGCCTCAGAAGTGTCAAATGTAATACCACACTGAACCACATAAGGCAATATGAAGACAGACAAGGACAAATATCAAAGAGGTTGGCTCTGTGGAGAATTGTAGCGGAGGTAGAGAGACACGGCTACCAATGATGGAGTCATTCATGGAGAATCAAGGGACGGCAGATGTTGGTTTAGCAGAAAAAGATAATGTGCTGGAGTAACTCTGCGAGTCAGGCAGCATCTCTGGAGAACATCGATAGGTGACATTTTGGGTCAGCATCTCTGTAGAGCATGGGTAGATGACATTTTGAGTCGAGAGTGAAGAAGGGTACAGACCCCAAATGTCACTTATCGAAGTTCTGCCAAATTGCTGTCTTACTCAAGCACTCTGTGCCTTTTGTGGAAAGGGAGGCATTAATGGTGGAATGTGAATGGGTTATTTCTGTAGAAAGACACAAAAAGCTGGAGTAACTAAGGCGGCAACTCTGGAGAGAAGGAATGGGTGACGTTTCGGGTCGAGACCCTTCTTCAGACAGGTTAGTGATAAGGGAAACGAGAGCTATAGATGATGATCTAGAGAGATAAAGAACAATGAATGAAAGATATGCAAAAAAGTAACGATGGTAAGGGAAACAGGCCATTGTTAGCTGTTTGTTGCGTGAAAACGAGAAGCTGGTGCAACTTGGGTGGGGGAGGGATAGAGAGTGAGGGAATGGCAGGTTATTTCTGTGCTGGGGACTCTTCAATGTGTGTTGGTTGTGATCTTGGATCCCTATTGATGAGCCACCATGGAGGGAAGTGCATGAACAACCAGCTCAGTTTCGGAGTGAGTCACTTTTGCCAGTTGTGGAATATCAGTCCCTACTTTTCATTCATATTGAAAACAACACTATAATTAGTCAAGTCTTAATGTAGAAACAACGAACTGGAGATTCTGGTTTGCACAGAAAGACATAAAATGCTGGAATAACTCAGTGGGCCAGGCAACCTCTCTTGTCACGGCATCAGTCAAGTTAGATTTAGACCTAGGCGGGAAGTAAAATCTCTTGCGCAAAGAATTTGACTGAATTAAAGAGTGTGCGAGCAGTTTATCTAAAGAAACCAGTCCCAATTCACAGTATACACCAGGTAAAGTTTGCAGCACAAGATACCTTGTGTCAGGGGTTATGGGGAGAAAGCAAGATAGTGGGGTTGAGAAGAAAAGATAGATCAACTATGATTGAATGTCGGAGCAGACTTAATGGGCCAAATGGCCTAATTCTGCTCCTAGAACTTACAGTATAAACCTCCTTTAGCAAGAGCATTGATAGTGGAGAAAAATATGCGGCATCCACTTTTATCTGAAGCTTATGCCTTCAAATTAATCAAAAGAGCAATATCAGATAATAATCAACAAAATGAACTCTTTACATTTGCTTTGATAGATATTGGCAGAAGATTAATTTAACCCACACTACATTTCTCTCTTCGCCATTTTAGCAGAGCAGTTAACGCTTGGGTTAGCCATTAACACAATGAGGAATTTTGACAACTGTGTTAAGTGTTATCTGCAACTGTGCCACATCCTTATTTTCAAATCATTGGTGCATATATGGCTTGCATGAGATGTTACTAGATCAGTGTTAGGGTGGCACTGTGGCGCAACGGTAGAGTTGCTGCCTAAACAGCACCAGAGACTCCGGTTCGATCCTGACAATGGGTGCTGTCTGTATAGAGTTTGTACACACTCCCTGTGATCCGGTAGGTTTTCTCCAGGTGCTCCGCTTGCCCCCCCGCACACCAAAGACGTACAGGTTTGTAGATGAAGTGGTTTCGGTAAGTTGTAAAAAGGTTGCAAAATTGCCCCTAGTGTGTGTGGCAAAGGAGATAGTGTGGATAGAGAGTTGATACAGGAGAGAGGCATTTTGATTTCTGCACCATTGCAAGCATTTATGGAACGGTTAGTGTGCAGTGTGATGGTTGGTCAGTGCGGACTCGGTGGGCTGAAGGGCCTGTTCCTGCGCTGTTTCTCTAAAGTCTGAAAGTGTTTCAGCTTTAGCCTGACAGTGTTTCACTCTGATCTTTATGGGCTGCCTAGTTTAGCTCCACTCCCTATATTTTCAACGTAACTTGTATTTTCATAGCAGTGAGTAGATGTTTGGGGTCGAAGGTAGTTAAATAGCTGGGGGATGGTTGTAGGAGGATAATGCACACTTTGTTCTGGAAAATACCAGCTGTGGGGCCAAGAGGCAAAGGCACAAATTGAGTTTTACATTTTGCATTACAAGTCAAACATTTCTCTATCCTTATATTCTGGCTCCACAGAACATTTTTGTGTTGTTACATTAACAAAGAAATTGGAAATATATACTGGTGCCATTGAACTCATCCTGAAAAATACACACCTCAAAAATTAATATATCAATAATATAACAGGAGGGACTGCAACTTACAACAACATTTCAATGGCAAAAATAAATGAATGTTAAATGGAGTTTTACCAGGCTGACATGGGAATTAAAGATTAAATTACATGGTGCGACTGAAAGGATTAACATTATATTGCCTGTAATTTAGAGGCTTTAGAGGTGATATCGAAATTTCAGAGTTTAGAAGGGAAACACTGAGAGGCCAGAGAGAAGTTATTTCTACTGGTTGGCGATATGAGACTTGGAACACTATCTAAAAACCGGGGAGTTAGAGAGTGGCCAAGAAATACAAACTAAATGCAGAAGAAATTTGGAACTCGCCAATTGGTAATTGATGCCCAGTCAAATATTAATTTTAATTAGATAGACACAAAATGCTGAAGTAACTGAACGGGACAGGCAGCATCTCTGGATAGAAGGAATGGGTGACGCTTCAGGCCGAGACCCTTCTTCAGACGTCTTCAGACTATTTTTCTGAATTACTCCAGATTTTTTTTGTCTATCTTCAGTATAAACCTGCGCCTGCAGTTCCTTCTGACACATAATTTAAAATGTTACATTCACAGGTTTGTGTAAAGACTAGAAATTATTAAGGAATTGGAGAAAAGGGAGATACTTAGACATAATAATGTCAGTATTGCTCACAGATTCACATGCTAGTAAGTACAGAAATAAGAGGATAGAGCTAATGAATGTGTGGATAGAGAGTTGGTATAGGAGGGAGGGCTATCAATTTCTGAGGCATTGGAGCTATTTGATGATGCGTGGGACTTTGGAGTAGCCAGTATGTAGTAACCATTTAGCTTAACTCTGTATGTTATAACTATAACCAGTTACCTTTAAATTTGATCTGCCTGTAATTATGTGGGTTGGATTTATACGTCGTTTGAGGCGTGTTTGCGGCTGGGATTCTTGCGCAGACTCCCAAGGAGTTTTTAGTTTAGTTTAGTTCGGTGAAGATCGTGGGAGAGACACAGTTTTTGACCATGCAGGAGCGCGACCGTGAGTATGATTGAAATATACTTATACAAGAAGACGCAAGTATGGATTATCTTACTATTTGTACCTACTACAATAAAGAAACTATTAATCAAGAGACTGTTTTTGGAAGATTTATCTTTCAACGGTATTGGATGTCTCGTGGAGAGCTCATGAGTGCGTATTAATTACCTTCTGATCCTCGGTCATCAATGAAAGTGACTATCGAGGAAAGAATCCTTGAGACGATATAAAATCTGTCACTTAGTATAACTTAGATGGGTTGCAGCTTTGTTGGTACCTGACCAATATCCTTGTAGGGGGGGGGGGGGGGGGGTTGCTAATGCCATTGAGAAGGTTATAAACTAGCTTGGCAATGGATTGGGATCCTCAAAGGGAATTCCAAATGGGGAGAAATGAAGTGGGAAGAGCAAGTTTGAAAACTAATAAGCAAAGCAGATATACGGCAAAAACAACATCAAGCAGGAAAGTTAAGGCACAAAAAGCTGGAGTAACTCAGTAGGACAGGCAGCATCTCCAGAGAGAAGGAATGGGTGACGTTTCGGGTCAAGACCCTTCTTCAGAGTGAGAAGAAGGGCCTCGACCTGAAACGCCACCCATTCCTTCTCTCCAGAGATGCTGCCTGTCCCGTGGAGTTATTCCAGCTTTTTGTGTCTATCTTCGGTTTAAACCAGCATCTGCAGTTCCTTCCTACACATAAAAGTTAAGGCAATCTTCTGAATCCTCTGAATTTGTAGTCGGCAGGGCAGCACTCTGCATATCGCCGCCAGAGTCTTGACCAACACCTAGAAAATGGACCACATTACACCTGTCCTCAAATCTTTGCACTGGCTCCCTGTGTGTAAAAGGATAGATTTTAAAATTCTGTTACTGGCCTACAAAGCACTGAATGGTCTGGGTCCAAAATACATCTCTGACCTTCTTGTTGTATATGAGGCACCTAGACTCCTCAGGTCTTCAGGGACAGGTGTTCCCAGGGTCAGAACTAAAAAAGGCTGAAGCAGCATTCAGTTTTTATGCTCTCCACCTGTAGAACAAGCTCCCTGAACACCTGAGGTGTGTACAGACTGTAAGCTCATTTAAATCAGGCCTAAAAACACTGTTGTTTACTGTAGCTTTTCCATAACCCAACATGCAGGTAATCTTAACCTTCTAATCTTATCCCTTTTATGTGCTTTTAAAATAGTTTTATTGTTTTAGTGACTTTGTTTTACTATTCATGCATTTGTCTTATTGCTTGTTTTGTAATTTTTGATTATTGGCTATTTTGTTGTCCTGTGTTGTACGGTTGTTCTGCTGTCTTTTTACGATGTTATTCTTTTGTTTCTTTTGTAAAGCACTATGAATTGCTGCTTGTACGAATGGTGCTATATAAATAAATTTGCCTTGCCTTGCCTTGCCTTACCTTGCCTTGCCTTGCCTTGCATTCCCTTAAAGTTCTTACAAAGAATGAATATCTGTCCTGGCGAATGGGATTTCTATTTGCATATCATTTCTCTTTCTTGTTCTCCTTTCTGTTGAGTATGTTATGTATCTATCTGCAGTTATGCCCACGATACCCTTTTGAATCTTGTACAACATGCCTAGTCTGCTCCTTGCCCTTCTTGTTTCCAACAATGTACCTGAAACCTTACGGCATTCACAAGTAAATTAATGAATGGCACAAATAGTAGAAATGTTATAACATTTTGAGATTTTAAAAATCAAGTCTGCAATTTATCCCATCAGATAAAGCATAAAAAGAAGTTTAATTTGACACTGAATTCACTTTCATATCTTCAGTATTAAAAAAGTTATGGCAATTTTCATACTCGGAAATTAGCAACTTGTTTCCTATTGCTTTTCTATTGACTTAACACAAAAGTTGTGATCGAGGACAGTCAAAAGCCCATAACTTTCTTAAAAATTAAGTGAACTGAAATAAATTTTCAGTTATTATAGATTGAAGTATTCTGAAACAAATATGAAACAATCTTACTTGGATGACCTGTAATTAAAGCATATAATTAATTAATTACCCAATTGTAGCTAATTACAAAATTCAATTACTAGATCTAAACATATAACCATATAACCATATAACAATTACAGCACGGAAACAGGCCCTCTCGGCCCTTCCAGTCCGTGCCGACCATTTGTTTTCCCCTAGTCCCATCTACCTGCACTCAGACCATACCCCTCCATTCCCTTCACGTCCATATACCTATCCACTTTACTCTTAAATGTTAAAATCGATCCTGCCTCCACCACTTCTGCTGGAAGCTGATTCCACACAGCCACCACCCTCTGAGTAAAGAAGTTCCCCCTCACGTTACCCCGAAACCTCTGTCCCTTAATTCTCATGTCATGCCCTCTTGTTTGAATCTTCCCTACCCTCAATGGGAAAAACGTATCCACGTCAACTCTGTCTATCCCTTTCATCATTTTAAAGACCTCAATCAAGTCCCCCCTTAACTTTCTGCGCTCCAAAGAATAAAGACCTAACTTGTTCAACCTTTCTCTGTAACATAGTTGCTGGAACCCTGGCAACATTCTAGTAAATCTCCTCTGTACTCTCTCTATTTTGTTGACATCCTTCCTATAACTAGGCGACCAAAATTGTACACCATACTCCAGAATTGGTCTTACCAATGCCTTGTACAATTTTAACATTACTTCCCTACTCCTATATTCAATGCTCTGATTTATAAGGGCCAGCACACCAAAGGCGTTTTTTACCACCCTATCTACATGCGATTCCACCTTCAGGGAACTATGCACAGTTATTCCTAGATCCCTCTGTTCCACAGCATTCCTCAATTCCCTACCATTTACCATGTACGTCCTATTTTGATTTGTCCTGCCAAGATGTAGCACTTCACACTTATCAGCATTAAACTCCATCTGCCATCTTTCAGCCCACTTTTCCAAATGGCCCAAATCTCTCTGTAGACTTTGAAAATCTACTTCATTATCCACAACACCACCTATCTTAGTATCATCTGCATACTTACTTATCCAGTTTTCCACCCCATCATCCAGATCATTGATGTACATGACAAACAACAGTGGACCCAACACAGATCCCTGAGGCACCCCACTGGTCACCGGCTTCCAACCTGACAAACATCTATCCATTTCTTAAGAAAAAATTAACATTTTTGTTAAAGCCTAAGTGTCCAATTAACATTCACACAATAATTCACAATATAACATGATTTTTAAATCTAATTGTCATTAATTTATAGGCCAGTTTGAAGGAATTTAGTGTTTAATGCCTGTAGATTAATAGTAAGATTAAACGAGAACTTACCAAGTTTGAAGGTTGATCTGTATTTTACGAGCAGTCGCGGTGAGGGATTTCGTGAAGACCCCGCCAGCACGCATGCGCGGCATCCTTCAAAGCAGCGGTGTGGAATCACAGAACCAAACCATGACTAAAAAATAGTAAGATGAAAACGTAGAACTACCTGGTTGACCTTATGATAGAGGGTGGGAGCGGTGGGCACGAATATCCTATATCCAGGTTGATGGCACTGTAGCTGAGGCCAGCATCGAAATGGAGGCCTGCTAGAAACTCCAACACATCAGGTATTGTTGCCGAGTTGGAAGACTTGTTGGTCCGGGCACAGAATGCCTCCCACTTTCTGATTTGGGTGAGGTATTGTTTCCGAGTTGATTCTCGGCATGATGCGGCGACAAGGTCTATGGCTCTTAACAAGATGCCTGCCCGGATGAGTGGTCTTTCAGAACCTGCAGGCCAACAAGTTTAAATGACCATGGCAAGGATGACTGACCCCCCCCCCGTAATGGGGTGAGTAATCAATTTGGGATGTTTCCCAATCGCCATCCATGGTTGTTCTAAAATTTCTACAACCATCGGGTACCATGGTTGTGTAGGCCAGTCGGGAATGATCAATATGCCAGTTGCAGAGTCTAGTTTAATTTTCTGCAATACCCGACTGATGAGGCAGAATGGGGGAAATGCGTAGCAAACCATTTCCCCCAATGGATAAAAACGCATCCATTGCTATTGCCCCAGGTCTGGTTCCCACAACACATAGGTTGGTATTCGATGGTTCAGCCTGGACGCAAATAGGTCAATATCTGGTGTCCCAAAATGAGCTATAATATCTCCAAAATTTGGGGGTTCAACATCCACTCAATGTTGTCATTGAAGACACGTGACCGCCACTGAATTAAGCTTCCTAGGCAAATAGGTCGCAGTAATCCAAATATTTCTTTCAATGCACCAGTGCCAAATTGTATTAGCCAATTCATCGCAAACTAGCGACCTGATACTACCCATATGATTGATGTAAGCCACTACTGTAGCATTATCTATTCGAAAGCGGACATGTAATCCCGTGAATTAGTACAGTAAGCCTGCAGTCCATGAAATTCCCCCAGCATTTCTATATAGTTTATCCCATGTGACTCCAGGAATGTAGACTCATGAGAGTTCCATCTGCCACCACAACTGGACATCGTACCAGTTGCTCCCCAGCCTGGTGCGCTTGCGTCAGTTAGTAGCACAACATCAGGGTTGCTCACTATAATTGACATTCTTTAATATTATCTACCCACCATTGTAGCTCATTTCTAGCTTCCGGTGGTAACCGAATTGGCCGATCAAAGCGGCCAGCATTTGTTTTTTAATGCTGTGATTTTTGAACTTTGTAAATTTCGGTAGTGTAGCGGTCCGAATCGTGCAGCTGGGAATGTAGTTACCAATTTGCCTATAACCTTTGCTGTTTGCCGAATGGTCGGTACCCTGGCGCAAGCAAGATTGTGGCACTCTTCTATTATAGCAGTAGCTTTATTAGTTGGGATGATAAACTTCATTAAATTGGTGTCTAGGGTGAACACCAAATAATCCATAACCCGTACCGGGTGCAGTTTTGATTTGTCTGGATGGATTACAACCCCAGCTTCTCAAGCAGAGCCTTGGTTGCAGCCACTCCTTGAATTGCCAATTGGAGGGTCTGCCCCACTATAAGGATTTCATCCAATATGCCATCACTATAATCTTGTTGTCGGAGAAGAGCCAATACAGGTAAATACCAATTTGGTAAACAGCCTAGGGCTGTGATGATTCCATTAGGCAATGCACCCTTCCAGACAACTTCAGAATTCCCTGTGAGCCTCAGCGATGGGCACCGTATAGCATGCTTCTTTCAAATCGATGCATGCCATAAAGTACCCTGGGTAAAGCATCTGCCTAGCTGTTCCAAAAGTATCCATTTTGAAATGGGTATATTGTACAAAAGTGTTCAACTCAGTTAAATCTATTATAATCCGACATCCCCCTTCCTTTTTACTGCTGGTGAACATATTAGACTCAAACTCAATAGGTCCATGCTTGGTTATGCCAATTACCCCTTTTTCTGCTCGCCGTATAATTTCAGCATGCCCTGCCTCCACCTCTTTTTGGGATAGAATAAATTCCTACGAGGCGAATGCTGGGTAGGGGAATTTATACCTCCAACAAATTCTATATACCCTTGAACACTTTGTAAAATAAACTCATCTGTGGTGACAGTTTTCCCATATGTCCAAGGCAGCCCGCAATCGCCCACCTATTCGTGCAGGAGGGATACTACGGCGTGAGAGGAGCCAGACCCCCTTACCTCCATAGTGAACGGCGGTTCCGTACATACGGTGCTTCGGGTGGACGTTATGGAGGTTGACGGGCCGGCGGCCGCATTTCCCATGCAGGCCGCTGTTGGCCTTGCCCTAAAAGGTCGTTGTGTTTGTTGAGATGGAGGTAGGTAGGATCTTTGTGCCCTATCCGGCAGCCTTGGTTCACAGGTTGTATTAGGCTGTTGCCGGTGATATGGGTGAACTCTGGCCGATGGAGTTTCATGAGGCCCGCTGTTTTGGCCTCCTTTGTCCAGTCCCTTCACCTGTTTGGACAGGTCTCCAAACAACTGATGCGGCGGTGGAGCGGTAATGGTCGGCACAACCCCGCGAATTTGGGGTTGAGTGTGGGCTATATGAAGCACTTACGCAGGCAGTTTATCTCATACTGGGCGTTGCATAGGAGTGCCAGTGCATCATGCTGTTTACTGGACACATTATCCCCGACCAGGGTCCTAGCAAACGCCGTTATGCCCGTGGAGAACCTTTCTCCAAGGTATTATTGAGAACCTGACTCCAGAGTTGGTGCATACGTAGGCAATCAATGGTGCCCGCCAATTCGTGGTGCAGGGTTCACCTGTCTGGGTGGAAACACTGGCTGTCCCTGGTCGTCTTCAAACACAGCAGCTGGGCAATCATTAATGCTTCTGGCTGGAGACGATGAGGTGCTGAGTGGTGTCCTTGCACGGCTAGTGGATGCCAGCGAGTCCCGCTCTTCTCGTTCCCGGTCCCGCTGGAGGCGTTGCACCACTAAGAGCTCCAACCGCTCTATGCGACCGTCCCTGCTATACGCAGCGGACAGGCCGACTTCCCCAGGCCCTGCGAACTCACTGGGGCTTCCACCATCGGACCACACCTCCATAAGGTGCTGTCTAGGGTCCAATGGCAGGTCATCGTGACCTACAGCCCAAGTAGATCATACGGACTCCTGCACGGACTCTCCGCTAGTCTGTCTTCTCCCAGACTGTGGCGGCCCACCTGTTTGCATAAGAAGGCAGGTGAGTTGAATCGGCACCGGCCCCCGGAACCTGGCTCCCCGGAGTCCGTGCAGGCTTACCTCCACACTTACACCATTACTTGGCGTGGAGGCGCATGGTCGGCCGCTCGCAGCGCTGAGCTGACCGACCGCTTCCTGCTGCCACCTCCGCCCTTGACCGCAGCCTGACGGGGTGTGTTGTCGGCGGTATCTGCTCCAGCAGGCCTACTCGACGCAGCAGTGATGTTGCCAGGCTGCACTACGGCAGATATCCCTGGCTGTGGTACGTATGTGCACATTGCAGGGCTCCCCTGTCGTGCGGCTGTCCCCCGGCCCAGCCCCCTCGGGTCTTCTGGAGCTCGGGGAGAGGTTGCCTGTAAAGAGCGAGACCCCTTGCCACGTACCTGTATCCCCCTTTCTTTTCTTGGGGGAAGGGGGCTCGGAGTCTGGATCCGTTGCATCCAGCTCCGGAGCGGTAACCCATTCGGGTGAGTCGGCCCCTGAATCAGCGGGAGCGCCCGACTTCCGCATTCCTGCCCCCACCATGCGTTAAAGCTGCCGGTGTTCCTTGCAGCTCCGGGGACATGACCGTTGGCTGGCCGCAGCTCAGCTCCTCGACAGCGTCGTCCTCCGGCCCTTGTCCATGCTGTGAAGAAAAGGTAATACTTACCTGCCGGTCTTGTGAAGGAGCCGGAGGAGAGAGCGCACTCCCCCCCCCAGCCTGCCGGTGCGAGTGCGCGCGACGATATGCCGCGCATGCGTGCTGGCGGGGTCTTCACGAAGTCACTCACGTGACTCCGAAGTAAAATGGCCATTTAAATCAGCTTGCGAGTGGGATTTTCTGGAACGCGATGGATTGGAACGTTGCGGTTGCGGTGAATTTAAATCCCATATCGGCAGGAAAAATTCTGCTGGTTCATATGGGGAATAAATCACCGTTTCGCAACATTAAATGTTGATTAAGGTCATCTAAAAAAGCAGGTTTATATGCAAAAATAAACAGCTTTCACTTACCCGTCCCCTAGGTAAAATCCGTCCCTGTGGTCGGTGTTCACGGCATTAGGAGCTAATTTTTATTTTACTCCAGCGCTGAAATAGTCGGGTTATTTTAAAAAAATAATTTACCGGCAGTCGGAACGAATCTCCAGAAATAGCTTGCACTCCGAGAAAATAAAGCTCCAGATGGCAAGGGAAAACTGCATTTTAACCCCGCCCCACCCCCCTCAAAGGCGCCAAAGTTGCGCACACGGCCAGTGACAGAACTGCAGTGCCGCTAAAGGTAAGTTTTGTAACATACCTACAAATAGAAGTAGATGGGTATGCTCTTATTGTCATCGTTAAAATCTGATTGCAGGGTAACCATAGGTGGGAATGCAATATTCCATGGTTTTAACCATATTCATAAGGGGCGAGATCACAGTGGTGGTGAAAAATGCTCTTGACTCGAGACATCATGATGTAGAAGTAGAATTAATAAAGATCAAACTAAGAAACGGCAAGGAACAGACAACATTGGATGGAGTTATTTATAAGCTCCCAAATATTAGTTGTAATATTGGGCTTGGTATAAATCTTGTTAGAGGTGCCTTTAATAAGATAATTATGGCAGGTTACTTACAGACTGGGCAAATTTGCATTTAATAAGATGGAAGATTAATTCGAAATGTATCTGAGATGCTTGTATAGAAGATTATACGAGATGCTTACTATTAAGCTATTAACATTGGAATAATATGCCAGTCGAAATTCTGTTTAAGAAGGAACAGCAGATATTGGAATATCGAAGGTGGACAAAAATGCTGGAGAAACTCAGCAGGTGAGGCAGCATCTATGGAGCGAAGGAAATAGGCGACGTTTCAGGTCGAGACCCTTCTTCAGACAGTGGAAATCCATTGGCTGCATAAACATTAGAATCAGCTGGGTAAACCCTAGCAGCATTTCACCTGTTCCATTCACCTATCCCTGATGTCTGTGCAACTTAAACCTAAAGTAGGAACAAGGAATTGCAGATACTGGTTTACAAGAACCAACACCAAGTGCTGAAGAGTCAAGCAACATTGCTGGAGAACATGGATAGGTGACGTATTGGGTCAGAAAGTCTGAAAAAGGGTCACGACCTGAAACATCACCACTCCATGTTCTCCAGATATTCTGCCTGAATCTAAGTTGCTCCAGCACTTTGTGTCCTTTCATTTCAATTTATTTGGTCTGATGTTTTGGAAATTAAAATGTTTTTTTCATTTTTCCTAGTTCGATGAAGAGTCTTTGGTCTGGAACAGTTTTCTCTTTCGAACAGTGATGCCACAGGTAACGTAGTTCTCTCACAGGTCCAGTAACCCAGATGCCATCCTGACCAGAGGTGTTGACTGTGGTGTTTGAGTGTTCTCCCAATGACTACATGGGTTTCCCCAGATGCACTGGTGTTCACCCACATCCCAAAATACATCCTAAATATTAGGATAATTGGTTGCAAATTACCCCAGTGAGGGGGTTGTTGAGAGTATTGGGGGCATATGTGAGAGAATAGATCACAAGGGTCGTCTTCTTGCGAATGGCGTGCACAGCCAAAAGTTGTAAGACAACTTGTTCTGTTTGATCTTCTGTTTGTGCATGGCAGGTTGATTGCATTTGTCGAAACAGGGTGGACCACGTGAAGATTGCAATCTCCTACCCCGATCGCAAGGCTATAAATGAGGGAATAGAATTGATGCAAATACTCTGTGAGCTGGCAGGCACAGCTGGCTGGCAGGGTGGAATGGTCTCATTGGTAGGAAAGATAAATATATACCAGGGAGCTACAAAGTTACATTCACTTGCCCAAGGCTTGCAGTATTTTTAAAGTTTTTTTTTCAGATTTCATCATCTGCAGTTTATTGGTTTTCTAATTAAGGAAACTGACAGATTGTGGTGTTATTTGTAAGTCTTTTTGAAACTTTTTGCTGGGTACTTCAAGAACGTAGCTCGATGACATCCCTTTACTGAGGTGCTAGTATTGGGCTCAATGGAACCTACTTAGGAAGATCCCATTTTTATGTCTATGCGGCCTCATGCGCAATGGAGACCTTCAAGTAACCTTGGCATTTCCTCTCTCTCCGTCCCTCCCCATCCTAGTTCTCCAACTGGTTCAATATTATTGATTGTAGTCCGTGTTGTCACCTTCCCCACAGCCAACAATGAACCATTCTACATTTACTTATCATCATCTGCTTTGATCTGTCATTTTCACACCTTACCCTTCCATATCTGTAGACTTCCTCTCCCCTGACTCTCAAACTGAAGAAGGGTCTGGAAGAAACATCACCTATAACATCTCTCCAGAGATCCTGCCTGTCCAGTTGAGTTACTCCAGTATTTTGTGTCAATCTTTGGTATATACAGTGCCCACAGTCCACGTTTGGACAAGAATCACAGATATGACATTTGTTCTTCTGTTTTATGTAAGTGAATATCTCTGAGTAAGTCCAGGCATCGTGTCCTTCCTAAAAGTCAAGATACCCTAAAGTCTAAAGAGCGTGACAGGGGTTATGGAGCAAAGGCAGGAAATAGGGTTGAGAGGGAAAGATTGATCAACCATGATTGAATGGTGGAGTAAATGATGGGCCAAATGGCCTTATTCTGTTCCTAGAACTTAAGGACTCCATCTTTGTTCCCCAGTTTTACATAGCAATTGTATTTATATATAGCATCATTAAGGAAGTAAAACATCATGGCTTTTAAATAAAAATCCTGCATCTGTAACTTTGTGTGAAGATCAGGACATTTCCACATGCCCATCTCTCTCACTTAAAAAAAATACAGATGCTGCATGTAAACTTAGTCCAGAACAACCAACAATCACCCATGTCTATCCTACACATTTGGGACAATTTACAGAAGCCAATTGACCTATAAACCTGCACTTTTTTGGAATGTGGGAGGAAACCAGTGCTCATGCAGACAGCACCAATAGTCAGGATCAAACCTGGGTCTCTGGCACTGTAAGGCAGCAACTCTACCGCTGCCTTCTATCCCTTTTCTAGCAGTTTTCCCATCTCTACATTTCCATCTTTATATATCCTGCAAACGCAAGCATTCTCTTGGACTACCTACCCTTTGTTAATCTCTTTCTGGACCTCCTGCTCAAAGTAAACCAGATGAAAGTGTAACCCAGGCATCTGTTAACCCGTGACTGGGTCATGCATTTCCTATCCATCATTAAGGCTAGTTTCACATTATCACCCACCTTTATTCTGCATCAACTCTGAAGGTTGTTTAACCACACTACGGCAAAAAATTGCAAACATTTTCAGGTTGACTTGATTTTACGACAGCGTCTTTAAATCAGGCCATCCAGCGATTGGTTCGAATTTGCCAGCATATGGAATAACTGAGGCAAATAGCTCACAGTCTTTTCAGAGGAATTTGAAGTGATTGATTAGGTTAGTTGAGGTAACTTGGGACGAGGCAAATGGAGCGTAAACAAGTTGGGCCAAAAAGTTTGTTTCTCAACCACAAAATGAAGGATAAATGACAAGTAATATGGATGCAATTAAAACAAAACTTTTTATTTTAAGTGAGCAAGTTTGATTTGGGACGGAAATTATAAATATTGCTTTTGTAAATATTAGATAAAAAGAGACAAGATTGTGATTCTGCACATTGTACTGTGTAACGTTTTATTTAAAGCCAGGATATGCAGCTTCAAAGTGTAATGTTTGTTATATGGTGTACATTGCAGATTTTGGTTTCAAATTAAAGGCAGATAGAATTTAAGACCACTTTTTCCAACTCAATTTTCATCAAAGTCTGTGGTGTTAAGGCAACTGGTTATAACCCAGCATTTGTCACAGTTAAAAAATATTCCTCTGGAGAATACTTTTTAAACTGTCTCATTTTTTTGAACACATTATGACTCTCCCATTTTTTTTAGATTTCTTGATGTGAAATTAGATGAGCTCTCAGGCTGAACAAAATGGATTCTAAGAATAATATATAAGGCAGCAAAGTGATGTAGCTTAAGCTCGAAGGGCCAAATGGCCTACTCCTGCACCTATTGTCTATCTGCTGCCGCACGGCATCAGAGACCTGAGTTCGATCCTGATCTCAGGTGCTGTCTGTGTGGAGCTTGCACGCTCTCCCTATGACCGCACGGGTTTCCTCCGGGTGCTCCGGCTTCCTCCTGCATCCCAAAGACATGCTGGTTTGTAGGTTTAATGGCCTCTGTAAAAAGAAAATTGCCCTGAGTGTGTAGGGAGTGGATGCGACAGTGGGATATCATAAAATTATTGTGAATGGGTGATCGATGATCGGCATGGTGTTGCCGGGCCTAAGGGCCTGTTTCCATGATGTGTCACGAAACTAAACTAAACTAAAGTTTCGAAACCAAAACGTAATGTTTGCAAACATCACTTCCCTGATTCGATCACCAGTTGTATGCATGTTGTTCTTGCAAATGTAAAATCAGGTTTTCCAGGGAACTAAAAAGAAAAATAAACATATATTTGAACTGTTTACCCAGCATGGAATTTTCTTTTATCACACCCATGCCACTGTTGTGATGTTAATGAAGACTTGAAGTGGGTGATAGTGTCTGACTGGATCCCAGAGTGAAATCCCTAACAGAATCTCACTCTGCTTTGACCTGGAGTAAAAAAACCCACAAAGTGCTGGAGTAACTCAGCGGGTCGGACAGCGGTTCCAGAGAACATGGATAGGTGACGCTTTGGGCAGGGACACTTCTTCAGGCTGATTGTAGGTTGGGGGAGGGGGGGGGGGAGATAGCTGGAAGAGATGAGGGCAGGATAAAGCCTAGAAGGTAATAGGTTGATAAAAGTGAAGAAAGGTTTTTTAACGGGCAGATAGTGGACCAAGGCCAGAGATGAAAAGGCAGAAGGTGTAAGACAAAAAGGATTGAAAAGTTGAGAATTGTGAAGCTAGAGGAAGGCATATAGGTGAAAGGGGAGAAATAAGTGCGAGTCAGGGTGGGGAAAGGGGGGGGGGGGTGTTAAGGGGGAAGAAAGGAGAGGAGGAAGATTTTGTAGTTACCAGAAAATGAAGAATTCAATGTTCATACCTTTGGGTTGTAAGATACCCAAGCGAAATATGAGGTGTTGTTCCTCCATTTTGCACATGACCATGTGGCCTCTCTCTCGCAATAGAGGAGGCCTGGGACAGAAAGGTCAGTATGGGTATGGAAAGAGGAGTTAAAATGGTTAGCAACCGGGAGATCTGCAGTCTAGATGGCTCTGTATTCTGGATTATGCCGTTCAACTGTGGTGAGGAACCAATGACAAATGTGCCTTGTAAGTTGCAGCAACACAAGAAAATCTTCTGGTTTACATTTGTCGCATATATTACTCATTCCCAGAAATAATAATTTTGGCTCCAAAGACTCATCCGCAGAAATCATGTTAATCCGTCCACCTCATTTGATCCACACATTTAAGCTATGATTCTTTCATTACTCCTGCCTGCAATCACTATTTATATCCTGATTCAGGCCCCTATTATGTTACCTATATTACAGAATGTATACAGGCAATGTTCTCTTAAAATGATAATACCTCAAAAATATCTGATTTATTTTGGCATAATATCAATAAAATGACTTTAATTGAATAAAAAATTACATGATCTTTTTAAAAATATATACTTGATTTTGTACCAAAGCTCCATCTTTTAAGGTGATTAGATCCACCTATTGGATATTATGTTACCTACATATAATTAGGATTACCATTCCTTTCGTTGCCCTATGCACACTTTCCCATCTTCCATCCCACCATACATGACCACATGCTGTCATAAACTTGAGGTATCAACGGAATCATCTACACTAACAGAATCAAGGGATATGGGGAGAAAGCAGGAACTGATTTTGAATGATCAGCCATGATCATATTGAATGGTGGTGCTGGCTCGAAGGGCCAAATGGCCTACTTCTGCACCTATTTTCCGTGTCTATGTTTGTATGTATGAGTAACAATGTGAAACAAACTCAGAAGTGAAAGCCAGGCTTATTTTAATACATATATAATTTGCATCCTATGTGCTAAGAGTTTCATATGTAAACATAAAGCATATTTCATTAAAAAGAGTTATAAATCAAGGCTGTAACATTTAATCGCGCATTAATTTTTTTTTTCTTTTCTTTTTTTTCCGTTTTTGTAGTTTTTTTAAAACTATTTTGGTGTTCATGGTTGGCCGAGGTCAACTCGTAGTGTCAGAAAACAAAGGAATATATAAATGCATAAGTTACATAATAAGTTTACAATATAAAATGCAAATAACCTTGATTTGAATACTTATTTCTTACAAACGCACAGCGTTCGCGACTCTTCACAACTGGCGACCGCCTAGGTTTAAAAAAAATGCATTGAAATCTCCTCAGGTTTGATAACGGGCTTTTTCCCCAGCCCAAATGTGCAGGTATAAAAATGTAAGAACCCCAACTTTCAGGTCTCGATCAGTTTTACATCAAGCACATTCACAAAATCCCGATTGTTTTCAAAATGTTATAATTCCAGACATTCCCAGTTTTCCAATTCTTAGAGATTTGTTTTAAAAAATCCATTATATGAAGAAGTGTTTTGGCTCCAGATTTCCGTTTTTGATTTCTCCTTCTTATATTTCCCCCTCCTATTCATGACTGTGAAAATTATCCTGTTTTTTGGTAACTTCTTTGGAGAAACTTTTTACATCCAATTGACATTACGTCCATTTGCAAAAGAAAACACACACACACACACACACACACACACACACCAGTTCATTCCTCTCCAACTAACTATTCTCCTGCTTCATTACCTTCATCTAATTACCAATCCATCACAAAGCCTTCTGCACATACTCAAAATCCAAATGTTTGGCTCAAACCATGCAAAGTAAGAAATCATTGTACCAAATCATTGCAGTTTTGTCCAACAGTCTCCCGGGTTTCGGAGATATCTTCCGCAATATTTGATTTTAATATATTTAGAATGATAAATCCTGTTAACAAATAAATTCCAGAAGGTATAAATATTTCATTTCAGAGCAAGAGTTTAACTACTGAAGAACATCCACGATGTTACATTTTAAGTCTCTCGTCGGTAGATCCTACATTTATATAATTTTGAATGTATAATTTTGTTTTCTCTTGCTGTGTGTTGATCTTTGATTCTTAAATTCCATAATCACAATATTGCATTCATGCAACACTCATTTCCTCCTGATAGCCAAAGGTGACCAGTTTCTTGATCCTTAATTTTTTTTTCTCTTTTCCAATGCCAGTTACAAAATGGTGCCCTTACAGTAACCCAACTCCAGTCTCCCACAGACAGATATCAAGTTTTTTTTTTGTGCTCAATTTGTCAACACACGGTTTACTCTCTTCCAGTATTCGAGACTTATCTCATCTTCAGTATGTTCATGTACAGTCTAAACTTTTTTTTTTTGGGGGGGGGGGGGGCGTTTCTCCAATTTTAAAAGTCCATAGTTAGTAACACAGTGTTGCATTCCCAGAGCAGTAACCCTAGTCTTTATCGAGAATATGAACTTTGTTCAATAGTAGGTGCCAAGATGGGGTGGCATGTGGGTGGCAGGATGCCTGGCGTTTGGGTAGATGCTGCCAGTCGGAGAATTCCAGTACGGACCTGGTGCTGCGAAGAAACTGGACGATGTCACAGGTAGAGCCGGTGGATGGGAAGCCACAAAATTCATCTTTGGCTGATGGGCGTGATAGGAGCTCATGTACGAGATATCAGTTGGGTACTTGTACACAGAAGACTCGGGGGGATGGGGTTGCAAGGCTTGCGCGATGCCATGGAAGTCAAACTTGTAGGCATAGCGCTTGCCATGGACTTTGGTCATGATGTTCTTGTCGTAGTAGTAACGCAAGGCCCTGCTCAGCTTGTCATAGTTCATGTTGGGCTTGCTCTTCCTCTCCCCCCAACGTCTTGCCACTTCATCTGGGTCCGTCATCTTGAACTCTCCGTTGGTCCCTTCCCAGGTGATGCAGTTGGCGTTGGAGCTGTCGGACAGAAGCTCCAGCAAGAACTGCCACAGCTGAATCTGACCACTCCCTGAAACAGAGCGAGCAAGAGGATTATGCCATGTCATGACTGAAGGAAGCCCAAAGCTTCAGAGTTTCCATTTTTATTAAAATGAAATTCTATTAAAAGTTTAATACCTACAAGACACAAAGCTGGGAAAGGTAAGTAGAATGAAAAAATAAGTTCAAAGTTCATAAATCATTGCAGAATTAGGTCTGCTCCGCCATTTAATCATGGCTGATCCATCTTTCCCTCATTCTCCTTCATTCTCCCCATAACCCGACACCCACATTAATCAAGAATTTATCAATCTCCGCCTTAAAAATATCAATTGACTTGGCCTCCCTCCACAGCCTTCTGTGGCAATGACTTCCACAGATTCACAACCTTCTGACGAAAGAAATTTCTCCTCATCTCCTTTCTAAAGGCATGTCCATTTATTCTGAGGCTATGGCCTCTGGTCCTAGACTCTCCCACTAGTGGAGACATTCTCTCCACTTCCACTCTATCCAGGCCTTTCGCTATTCAGTAAGTTTCAAAGAGGTCCCCCCTCATCCTTCTAAGCGCCAGCACGTACAGGCCCAGTGCTGCCAAAACGCTCATCATATGGCAAAACACATGCACAAGTTTTGATAGAGTGAGAAAGGCTGACAGAAGTATAATGTTTCACGGTATTGGTGATAGGAATAAATACAGAGCCATGATGGTGAAAACCATCTTGATAGTAAAGATGAGAGAAGGAGAATTAATCAAGGAATTGTTTAATGTTAATTAGTGTTAATTTTTATTCTTTCATTAAAACTGCTTTTTTGCTCCTTTCAACATACCTGGGTTTGCAAGTCTGCTGCTCGTTGGTCCAAGAATCTGATAAGGATCTGCTAACATTAGAACATATGTTTAAATGGTGACCTAATTCAGAATCTTCTGAGAATATTTAAAAACATAAATATAAGATCCATATTGTAGAAGCATCTACATTCATCTGCAGATTAAATTGGTTAATATTGGTTAATAATTTCACACAAAGGGAGGTGGATGTATGGAATAAGCTGCCATAGTTAAGGCAGGGACTATCGCAATGTTTAAGAAACAATTAGATAGGTACATGGATAGGACAGGTTTAAAGGGATATGGGCCAAACGCAAGCAGGTGGGATTAGTGTAGCTGGGACATGTTGGCTAGTGTGTGGACAAGTTGGGCCGAAGGGCCTGTTTCCACGCTGTATGACTCTAGGACTCTGTACCATTGGTGGTATTCCTGAGCCACGTGGACTAGAGAGGTTCGAGATTGTCCTCTGACCTGCTCAGTTATCCTTTATCAACTAGAGCAGCAGTCTAGACACTGCATTGAACCCTGAACCAGCAAAAATGTTTTCCAGACCCCTAACCATCTGCAGTGTCATTTCTGGCCTGAATCAGATGTGGACAATTGGAGAGAATGTGATCAGACCTTACAATGGGACCATCCTCTCACCAATGTCCACCACCACATGTCTCAAAGAGCAGGAACTATGTTCCACGGGAACAAACCCTTTGACCCACAATGTTTGTGCTCAACTTGATGCAAAGATAAACTAATCTCATCTGCCTGTACATTTTATGCTTAGAACAGTACAGCACCAGAACAGGCCCTTTGGCCCACAATGCCTGTGCTAAACATGATGCTAAGTTAAACTAATCTCCTCTGCCTGCACGTGATCCACAACACTCCATTCCCTGCATATCCATGTGCCTATCTAAAAGTCTCTTAAATACCAGTATGATATCTTCCACTACAAACAGCCCTGGCAACTCATTCCAGGCACCCTCCACTCACTGTGTAAAAATCTAGCCCTGTAAGTTTGCTACACGAAACGTTGCCCCTCTCACCTTAAGGCTATGACCTCTCGTCTTTGACATTTCCACCCAGGGAGAAAGGTTCTGATTGTTTACCATTTTAACCCCAATTCCTCTGTTCAATTGTGTGTCAATATTAGCTCCCTCATTTCATACAGCAATGTTGGCTAACGACCTAAGATATCAAAGGGCTTCTGGTGTTTGCAAAACTAGATCTTAACAAGAAGGCAGAGAATAAAACAGGGTAGATGAAAATAACTACTGCTGATAATGGTGGCCAAATACATTGTTAGTTTGTATAACATTGTCTGGTTTACTGTTTTAACAGTTAGTAGATTAGAGCTTCCACGTTAACATGCAATTAGCAATCTAGCCACAAGTTACATTTGAAATTAAGCTTGTTTTTCAGTGAAATTGTGGTTTCCACCCAAATATGTTTGCATAATTATAATTGGGAAATATTTTTTGAACTGGCGTGCAATCAGGTAATATCTTGGATTTTTATCCTCTGCATTACCTATGTATTTGAGTCAGGTGCCCTTTTGAAATTTTATTGGTACACCTGAAATTATGCTTATTGGCAGCAGTAATTATCACATGCGTTCAGCCTCAGATAGCCAGCACAGTAATTTTCTTAAAGTGGAATATTTAGAGAGAGAGGTCTATTGCGAAATTCCTTCCCAGGGAAGATGTGAGAGGACTTGTTGTCCTTTACCTTTGACAAAGGTACACCTACAGAATCATGGAAATGTGTGAGTAGGAAGGAACTGCAGACGCTGGTTTAAATCAAAAATAGACACAAAATGCTGGAGGAACTCAGCGGCACAGGCAGCATCTCTGGAGAGAAGGAATGGGTGACATTTTGGGATGAGTCTGAAGGAGGGTCTCGACCCAAAACGTCACCTATTCCTTCTCTCCAGAGATGCTGCCTGTGCCCATGGAAATGTGTTCCTTCGAAATGGATAACTGCAGAGGTTACAATGACATGTTGCATTAACATAGGAATCTGACCCCCAAAACATTCTTGCTTACAAATCTCTTGTTTGTCACAAATAAGTTAGCTGAAGACAAACGTCTTTAAAAATTATATGTAGGAAGAAACTGCAGATGCTGGGTTATACCGAAGGGATAAAATCCCTGCCCATTGCCACAATTACCTGTCTGTCCTGGGCCTCCTCCACTGTCCAAATGAGGCCAAACGCAAATCAAATTGAAGAAACAGCACCTCATATTTTGCTTGGGCAGCTTACAACCCAGTGGTATAAACATTGATATTCCTAATTTCAAGTAACGTCTGTATTCCCTCCCTCTCCCCACCCCTCTTCCACCCTCTCCCCCCCCCCCCCCCCCCCCCCCACCGCACCTAGTCATCCTACTAGTTCTACTGTTCGCATCCTTATATCCCTCTTGATAGCTCATCTTCGCCAGCCAACAATGGGTCAATATGGACTCCAACCCTTCTAGTGGTCAACTGTTGCTGGCCCTGATTTGTTCTGGCATTTTCTTGCCTCCAATTATCCTCTCCCCCAACCCCCCCCCCCCCCCCACCCCACCCCACCACTATCCTTCGGACTGAAGTAATGGTTCCAACCCAAAATGTCACCTATTCCTTTTCTCCAGAGATGCTGCCTGACCCACTGAGTTATTCCAGCGATTTGTGTCTATCTTTAAGAATTGGTCGTGTGGATCATCATTGAAAGAATGCTGGTTATACCAACACAGCTAAACTGATAGTCGGCATAGTTTAAAATTTACAAGTGCATGTACCTATTGGTTGCCGTGGCTGGTCTTCAACTTTGGTCACATTTGTGGGAGGGGTTCCTGGCAAGGAAGAAAAGTCGTCAATTAAGATCCTTTAGAATATCTTCTTCGCACCACATTTAAAAAGACATCAGGACAGGTACATGGATAGAAATGGTTTGGAGCTATTTGGCGGGCAAGGAGACAGTTTAAATGGGGCACCTTGGTCGGCATGAGCGGGATGGACCTAACGGCCTGTTTCCGTGCCATATGACTCTACAATTAAAGGTTGCACCATTTTAATTCAATGAATGAATGATGAATGAATGAATACGTTTATTGGCCAAGTATGTACACATACAAGGAATTTGTCTTTGTGCTCCGCTCGCAAGTAACAACACGACATACAGTAAACCATTAAGAATAAAACATAAAACATTAAAACTTTAAGAATAAAACAATATAGTTTAAACATGAGAATGCAATAAAATACCAGAGCAAAAGGAGGCTACAGACTTTTGGTTAATGAGAAGCATCACGGTTATGATGCTGCCACCAAAGTGTCACAATTTAACCCATCTCACGTGACAGGAATAGGTAGTCAGATCATTAGACGACATCTTGTATGCACGGGCCAGCCTGCTGCAACTTTCACAGCTTTTAAGGAGTACCCGCCAAAGGGGCCATGGACGGGTGAATAGATTAAGGCTGGTCTCTTCCTTCCTACACAGTAGGACCCCAACCCATTACAACTATAACTCACATCAAGAGCTCGCACTGCTGGAATAAAAGGAGGCCCTCATTGGGAATATGGGGAGGATAATTCCACACAGAGGGTGGTTGGTATATTTAGCTCAGTTTAGTTTATTGTCGCATGTACCGAGGGGCAGTGAAAAGCTTTTGTCACGTGCTAACCAGTCAGCCAAAAGACAGTACGTGATTACAATCGAGCCGTATTGAACAGGCAACTGGAAGAAGTAGTTGAGGCAGGTACAATAGCAATATTTAAATAGGAAGGGATGGCACTGAGTCACAGCGGTAGAGTTGCTGTCTTACAGCGCCAGAGATCCGGGTTTGATCTCAACTACGCACGCCGTCTGTGCAGAGTTTGTACATTCTCGTTATGACTGCGTGGGTTTTCTCCGGGTGCTCCAGTTTCCTCCCTCTCTCCAAAGACATACAGGTTTGTAGGTTAATTGGCTTTGGTAAAATGGTAAATTGTCCCTGGAGTGTAGGATAATGTATGGGAATCGCTTGTCGGTGTGGACTCGTTGGGCTGAAGGGTTTGTTTCCGTGCGGTATCTCTAAATACACTCTAAATTAAATGTACTTACACAGGAAAGGTGTAGAGGGATATGTGCTAATCACAGATACATGGGACTGGCTTCGATGGGGCATCTTGGTTGGCACGGACAAAATGGGCTGAAGGGCCTGTTTCCATGCTGTGTGACTCCATGCCTTTAAAACTCAATATTGTACTATAGTCTTCCTCCTCAAAAATGAAAGAGAGCATAAGCATCCCCTTCTGTAGTTTTTCCCGCTGGGCAATCTGCCTCCCAAATCTCTTCACAAGTGTTTGGCAGACTAGGATGTGTGAAGAACAAAAAAGCAGAACGCTGTTTAAGTGAAGTGAAATGGCACAACTCAATGGCAGCTGGGCGTCTGTAGGAGGACACACATTTGTCATCCAAGTACAGTGAGTAATTAGCAAGGCAAATGGAAAGCTGGTTTATGCTACAAGTTTGCTACAGCTGTACAAGGTGTTGGTGGGAAAACATTTGGAGTACTGCATGCATGTAGATCGTTGTCCTTTATCATGATGGAATATAGTTGCATTGGAAACAATCAGGGGAAGCAAACATTGCAGATCATAACACTGAAATGGAAACAGAAAATTATGGAGATGGTCAGAAAATCAGATGCCATCTGCTGTGAGAGAGATATTTAACATTGAAACTAAAGTTTTAACTATTAAATATTCAGTTTCTCCTTTCGTAGATGCTGCCTGACCTGCTGGCTAGTTCCAGCACTTTCGGTTTCCATTCCAAGTCAAAAAAGGTTAATTCTAGGGTTGCCAGGTTGTTTTACAAGGAAATGTTGAGTGGGTTGGGCCAGTACTCATCAGAATGCAGAAGAATAGGAAGAGATCTTAATAAAAGCACAGGGGTACACAAAAGGCTGGAGAAACTCAGCGGGTGCAGCAGCATCTAAGGAGCGAAGGAGATAGGCGACGTTTCGGGTCGAGACCCTTCTTCAGACTGGTCAGGGATCAGGGAAACGAGAGATACAGACGGTGATGTGGAGAGATAAAGAACAATGAATGAAAGATATGCAAAAAAGTATCGATGATAAAGGGAACAAGCCATTGTAAGCTGTTTGTGGTGTGAAAATGAGAAGCTAGTGCGACTAGAGTGGGGGAGGGAGATGGAGAGAGAGGGAATGTCAGGGCCTGAGGGCTGAGGGAGAGGTGGGAAGGGGAGGAGACAGCAAGGGTTAACAGAATTGAGAACATTCAATGTTCAAGCCCAGAGGATGTAGACTCCCCAAGCGGAATATGAGGTGCTGTTCCTCCAACTTGCGGTGTTGCTCACTCTGGCCGTGGAGGAGGCCCAGGACTGAGAGGTCGGATACAGAATGGGAGGGGGAGTTGAAGTGCTGAGCCACCGGGAGGCCGGCTTGGTTATTGCGGACCGAGCGGAGGTGTTCGGCGAAACGATCGCCAAGCCTCCGCTTGGTCTCACCGATATAGATCATCTGGCATCTGGAACAGCGGATGCAGTAGATGAGGTTGGAGGAGGTGCAGGTGAACCTCTGTCAGACCTGGAAGGACTGCTTGGGTCCCTGAAAGGAGTGGAGGGGGGAGGTGAAGGGACAAGTGTAGCATTTCTTGCGGTTGCAAGGGAAAGTGCCCGGGGAAGGGGTAGAGCGGGAGAGAAGGGAAGAATTGACAAGGGAGTTGCGGAGGGAGCGGTCTTTGCGGAAGGCAGACCGGGGGGAGATGGGAAGATGTGGCGAGTGGAGGGGTCACGTTGGAGGTGGCGAAACTGGCGGAGGACTATGTGTTGTGAAGCACATACGATTTTGAGGGTGGGACAAAGTAGACGAGGGAGGTTGATTCCACTTTTCGGGGAACCAAAAATTACCAGATACAGTTTCAAAATAATGGTTTACCCTCTTGAGACAGGTGAAATTTATTTTTCTAAGATATCCTGCTTATTTGGAGCTCTCCACACCAGTGGTTGAGTCATTGACTGTGCTCTCTATTTAGAACATGAGTCACACTTAGATAATTGTGTTCAGTTTTGGGCACCATGTTCAAAGAACGATATTGTCAAGTTGGAAAGGGTGCAGTGAAGATTTACAAGGATGTTGCCAGGACTCGAGGGTTTGTGCTTCATGGAGAGGTTGAACAAGCTGGGACTCTTGGGTTCCTTGGAGCGCAGGAGGATGAGGGGCGATCTTACAAAAGAGTATAAGAATCATGAGAGGAATAGAGTGGGTAGACGCACAGAGTCTCTTGCCCAGAGTAGGGAAAGCAAGAACCAGAGGGCAAAGGTATAAGGTGAAGGGGGAAAGATTTAATAGGAATCTGAGGGGTACCTTTTTCACACAAAGGGTGGTGGGTGTATGGAACAAGCTGCCAGGGGTGATATTTAAGGCAGGGACTATTGCAACGTTTAAGAAACAATTAGACAGGTACATGAATTCGACAGGTTTAGAGGGATATGAGCCAAACACGGGCAGGTGGGAATAGTGTAGATGGGACATGTTGGTGGGCGTGGCAAGTTGGGCTGAAGGGCGTCTTTCTACTCTGTATGACTTTGGATTACAGAGAAACAGGCAGAAAAATAGAGTTAAGCCTAAAATGAGAATAGCCATGGATTTTATGAGTGGTGGAGAAGTTTTAAAGGGATGAGAGACCTCTTCCTGTTTCATCTTAGTCTAACACACTGGAATTTAGAAGGATGAAAGGGGATCTTATAGAAACATATAAAATAATTAAGGGATTGGACAGGCTAGATGCAGGAAAAAAGTTTATCGATATTGGGGGAGTCCAGAGCCAGGGGTCACAGTTTAAGCATAAGGGGTAAGCCATTTAAGACTGAGATGAGGAAAAACTTTTTCACCCAGAGAGTTGGGAATCCATGAAATTCTCTGCCACTGAAGGCAGTGGAGGCCAATTTACTGGATGTATTCAAGAGAGAGTTCGGTTTAGCTCCTAGGGCTAACGGAATCAAGGGATATAGGGAGAAAGCAGGAACGGGGTACTGATTCTGGATGATCAGCCATGATCGGTGCTGGCTCGAAGGGCCGAATGGCCTGTTCCTGCACCTATTTTATATGTTTCGATGTTTCAACCTGAGTAATGCAACAGGATACATGTTTGCTGGGCTCAGCTAGATGCTTCCAGTCAATTGAGCTCTAATGGTGTATTGACCTTTGGCTCAGGTCGGCAGGGACTGGTGTCTGCTCATGGAACGCATTCCCTACAAATAATCCTTGTCACCTTGACGAGGACAGACTTTACAGAAAAATAGTTGCTCCGACTGCAACTTCACACGCAGTATCTGCAGAGACATAGGCCCCCATTGATCAATGTAACAGACTGTAAACTAATTACCCTTTGGCGGAACTCCAGCGTGACCTCCCCACCCGGTTCGTCGTGTTGCATCATAAGGCAAATCTAAATATGGAACGTGGAATGAATGAAATATTCATCAATTAACAATTTCTGACAGACTCTCTTGCAGGACTATGGCAGACCGGTGGGTGGTGATAACTCTAGACGTCTGGAGCGAGGAAAGCACATTGGGAACATTTGTCCTTTTCAATGGAACCAAAAGGTGGGCGTCCGCTGTGGGACTAGTTGGATCGTGCTCACTCAACACCAGCAACCGCACTTTGCCATTCATAGAAACATAGAGAAATAGGTGCAGTAGTAGGCCATTTGGCCCCTTTGAGCCAGCTCCGCCATTCAATATGATCATGGATGATCATCTAAAATCAGTACCCCGTTCCTGCTTTTCCCCCATATCCCTTGATTCCTTTAATCCTAAGAGCTAGATCTAACTCTCTCTTGAAAACATCCAGTGAATTGGCCTCCACTGCCTTCTGTGGCAGAGAATTCCACAGATTCACAACTCCCTGGGTGAATAAGTTTTTCTACATCTCAGCCCTAAATGGTCTACCCCTTATTCATGAAGTGTGACCCCTAGTTCTGGACTCCCCCAATATCGGGAACATTTTTCCTGCATCTAGTCTGGCCAATCCTTTAAGAATTTTATATGTTTCCATAAGATCCCCTCTCATCCTTTTAAATTCCAGTGAATACAAGCACAGTCGATCCATCCTTTCACAATATTACTGCACTTTAGCATTCCTCCGGCTCAGATTGTACTGTTGGCCTCGATGCCACAGTTGAGCTGTGAGGCAGTGTGGCTCACCGGGCTGTCACTGAGCTCCCAGCCGTGGATCTCTGCAAAGAGCGTCGGTTTTCAAGGCGCATGTTTATGCACTCTCCTCTAATGTTGGTCTTTACGCATATCGAAGCGCCTTCCGTGCAAGTCACGTCAAAGGTGCCTGCGGAATCACTGGCCCCTTGATCAGACCTGAGCAACGTGAAGTCCGTCATGGCTGGGGGACACCACTGGTGCACACCGTCAGGTGCCCAGATACTTAGCAGAACGCATCATCCTCTCTGTGCTCCATTCTCTCTCATTTCCACGAAGGAGGTTTGACTCACTGTAAGGTGGCTGCCATGGGCGAAGATCAAGCCATAATGTGTTGAACCAAGGAACTGCCGATGGATGCTGCTTTACACATTCGGACACAAAGTGCTGGAGTAACTCAACAGGTTAGGCAGCATCTCAGGAGTAAATGGATAGGTGACGTTTCGACCCGAAATGTCACCTCTTCCGTGTTCTCCAGAGATGCTGCCTATCCCTCAAGCAATAACATACTTTCCAACGATTTGCAAGCCATGGATGGAACCATTGCAAGCATTTATTGCAGTTACTGATAGGAACAGCGCAGAAACCATTTTAATGCAGGGATGCACAGCATTTTATTTTGATGTGTCTGTGTTCAGTGTCTTGAATTTCCATGGGGAATTTGTTTGGGCATTAACACAATGGGGCAGCATGGAGGCACAGTGGTAGAGTTGCCCCCTCAGAGACCTGGGTTCAACCCTCACTACAGCTGCTGTCTGTATGAAGTGTGCACATTCTCCCCTAATTCGCCCTTTGTAAATTGCCCCTAGCATTTTGGACAGAACTGGTGTACGGTGATCATTGGTCAACGTGAACTCGGTGGGCCGATTGGCCTGTTTCCACACTGTATTTCCAAAGTAAACTAAATTAAACTAATACGCTGGGCATATTTATCATACTGAAAAAGGGTATAGTTCAGTTTAGTTTAGTTTAGAGATACAGCGCGGAAACAGGCCCTTTGGCCCACCGTGCGCGCGCCGACCAGCGATCCCCGCACATTAACACTATCCTACACCCACTAGGGACAATTTTTACATTTACCGAAGCCAAGTAACCTACAAACCTGTACGTCTTTGGAGTGTGGGAGGACACCGAAGATCTCGGAGAAAACCCACGCAGGGTCACGGGGAGAACGTACAAACTCCGTACAGACAGCACGCGTAGCGGGGATCGAACGCGGGTTCCCCGGCGCTGCGTTCGCAGTAAGGCAGCAACTCTACCACTGCGCCACCGTGACCCTATAATTCAATCTCTAGGCGTATGTTCCAACAGCAAGATTTTTACTGATAGTCCACCGCCCAGTTACATTGACATTGTGGAATCTTACCGGGTCTCACTGTCAGTCTTTGGGTTGGTTCAGGATAAACGGATGGATTTGGAAAAATGAATGTTGCACCCCCTGAAAAGATAAAGAGGAAATAACAGTCAAGCAATTATGTGCAAAAAGCGATGGACCAAAATATACAGCAAGTGCATCAGGTTGCACTACTGCTCAGGGGGAAAGGGAATTGACCCTGATACCAAGGTCATTGATTAACTGGCCCCAGTGCTTGGAAGGTTGGTGACTGCTGGTTGATGCTTAGTCATCAATATCATCCAGCATCGATGTGGAGTCTGGGGCATGGGTAACTGCGGGAAAATAAATACCATTTGGCCTGAATGTGATAACCATTTCTGTGCAGTGACATTCAGAGGGCAGATTTACACTGAAAAAACAGGTAATAATCAAAGAATCAAAGCATTTATTTACTGCAGTAAGGGTTGGGTCAGGCTTCTTTGGAAGGTGCCCCCTTTCAAGAAAGACATCATCACTTGTATTCCACGTGCCAAGAACTGGCCCTTGACTGAGAGGGTCAGGGAATCTACCGCATCATGGTGTGAGTCACTGTGTTCTTGAGAGCAACAGTGATAAACTGGGGGCAATATTAAAGGTGGTGGTGAGATTCTCAGACCAACACTGGTGCAATTGCCCATCCCTTTTACTTTGATGCCATAGAAAGTGCAAGAAAGATCAATTGTTGATCAGGCAACATTCATATTATTGTCAAAGGAACAATGGCGATGTGACGCTATTCTATTAGGGAATGCCTGAAGGAAAAGGTGAGGGAGGTGATTATAATTGAAATAATGTTGCAATCAGTAAAGTGGTGAGATATCCATCATCTAACAACGGAATGGGAGCCCTTTTCCCAAAGCTTGCATGGAATCTACAGCACAGATGCAAGCCGTTCAGACGAAATAGCCCAAGTCAGTCGTAAAAGTGCACACAAAGTTTGTTTGCTGTTAATAAACAATAGTCAATAGACAACAGGTCCAGGAGTAGGCCATTCGGCCCTTCGAGCCAGCACCGCCATTCAATGTGATCATGGCTGATCATCCCCAATCAGTACCCCGTTCCTGCCTTCTCCCCATATCTGCTGACTCCGCTATCTTTAAGAGCCCTATCTAGCTCTCTCTTTAAACTATCCAGAGACCCAGCCTCCACCGCCCTCTGAGGCAGAGAATTCCACAGACTCACAACTCTCTGTGAGAAAAAGTGTTTCCTCGTCTCAGTTCTAAATGGTTTACCCCTTATTTTTAAACTGTGGCCCCTGGTTCTGGACTCCCCCAACATCGGGAACATGTTTCCTGCCTCTAGCGTGTCCAAACCCTTAATAATCTTATATGTTTACATCTTACATCCCCTTTCATCCTTCTAAACTCCAGAGTATATAAGCCCAGCCGCACCATTTTCTCTGCATATGACAGTCCCGCCATCCCGGGAATGAACCTTGTAAACTTACGTTGTACTCCCTCAATAGCAAGAATGTCCTTCCTCAAATTAGGGGACCAAAACTGCACACAATACTCCAGGTGTGGTCTCACTGGGGCCCTAGACAACTGCAGAAGGAGCTCTTTGCTCCTATATTCAACTCCTCTTGTTATGAAGGCCAACGTGCCATTTGTTTTCTTCACTGCCTGCTGTACCTGCATGCTTACCATCATTGACTGATGAACAAGGACCCCCCAGATCCCGTTGTACTTCCCCTTTTCCCAACTTGACACCATTTAGATAATAATCTGCCTTCCTGTTTTTGCTACCAAAATGGATAACCTCACATTTATCCACATTAGACTGCATCTGCCATGCATCCGCTCACTCACCTAATCTGTCCAAGTCACCCTCAAATCTCATAGCATCCTCCTCACAATTCACACTGCCAACCCAGCTTTGAGTCATCTGCAAATTTGCTAATGTTACTTTGCATCCTTTCA
This sequence comes from Okamejei kenojei, assembly GCA_035221665.1. Lineage (NCBI taxonomy): Eukaryota > Metazoa > Chordata > Chondrichthyes > Rajiformes > Rajidae > Okamejei > Okamejei kenojei. The sequence continues at coordinate 61,447,787 of CM069142.1, forward strand.
TGTAAATCATTGATGTATATTGTAAATAGCTGCGGTCCCAGCACCGAGCCTTGCGGTACCCCACTAGTCACTGCCTGCCAGTCTGAAAGGGACCCGTTAATCCCTACTCTTTGTTTCCTGTCTGCCAACCAAATTTCTGTCCATGTCAGCACTCTACCCCCAATACCACTAATTACCTGCTACCCCCTTGCCATGGCCCCTTTGGGTGTACCAATGCTCCCATTTAACTTTTTCAGCTATCTAATATTGCATCTATTAATATGTTTTACATTTTCATTGGTTCAGTATACATAAAAACTCCCGCTAAATTTGTTGCATTTAACTTCCACCCTGCCGCATGTTCATGTTCACATGTCCAAATATCACTGTACCTTAATTGTTGCATGTGACAATAAACACAAACTTGATCTAGGAGCAGAATTAGGCCATTCGGCCCATCAAGCTTGTTCCACCATTCAAACCTGGCTGATCTATCTTTCCCTCTCAACCCCATTCTCCTGCCTTCCCCCATAGCACCTGACGCCCGTTCCAATCAAGAATCTGTCAATCTCCGCCTTAAAAATATCCAATGGACTTGGCCTCCACAGCCTTCTGTGTCTCCCTACAAGATCTGCACTTACCTACCACTGGAATTGGTTTCTCTCCATCCACCTCATTAAACAATAGAGTCTTCTATTAGATTTCCTCCAATTAGATTTTGTCCATTCTCTGGATAAGTGAACGTTGGCCTGGTCGATCGTCCTCAATAGTTAGATGTTCTCCTTCCTAATACAGTGACTCCAACTCTCCCGCTTTCGGCGAGAGATAAAAAATCTCCCGCTCTCCCGCTTGAGATTTAATTTCTCCCGCCGAAAGCGGGAGAGTTGGAGTCACTGCTAATAATATCTGTAAAATTTGGCCAACCTGCTTTAATGGATGGAGATTGGAAAAGACCTGCTCCTATTTAGCAGCCCATCCATGGTGTATTCTCTTTCTGTTATTTTGCGTATTATTCATCTCGAAATAAACCCCAATCTTTTGTTTCAACTTTTTCTCGTCATCAGTCTGTTTCATGTCTTTCATGAATATTATCTCTTTTCCGACTATTCCCGTATTTTTAATTGCTTTTAGTTCTTGGGTATTGTTGGTATGATGTTGTATTTTGCCATACAGAGAAGTTGCATTTATTTTTCATTCCTAGGTTTCTGTGGAGTTGTCCTGATTTCTGTCCAGAAAATAACGCTGGAGAAATTGCAGATAAAACTATTTTCCCCCCACATTTTCTGGGTGAGGAAGGAATCATAAGAGTTGTTTGGCAAAGCGACAGGTCCTCAAGTCCACCATGTCTGTGCTGAGCTTTTTCACATGCTACATTAATAATATTTGACCGTATTTGGATTGAATCCTTCTATGTTTTGCATATTTAAATGCCTGGCTAAATGCCTCCTTATGCCCCTGTCCCATTTAGGAAACCTGAACGGAAACATCTGGAGACTTTGCGCCCCGTCCAAGGTTTCCGTGCGGTTCCCGGAGGTTTTTATCAGTCTCCCTAATTGTCGAAAGTGGTTTCCGTTTTAAAAATCGGTATTTCTTTTGTCTAAGCCGGTGGCGATGCTAGCTGAAGGTGGTTGCCGGAGGTTTCCGCTCAGGTTTCCTAAGTGGGACAGGGGCATAAAAGTAGTAATTGTACCTGATTCCTCCACCTCCTCAGGCAGCATGTTCCAGATATCAACCAGTCCTCTGCATGTAGAAAAAACTTACTCCAATTTAAAACTGCTTTCTCTCACTTCAACCCTAGGTCATGTTGTTTATGGGAATGGGAGGCTGGAGGGATAACACATAGAAGCAGTAGCAAGAGTGGCAGAAGAAAGAGAATACCGTTGGAGATTCATGCCGCCTTTATAGATAGGAAAAATATTCACCTGGCCGCAACGAGAGACATTTACGTTACCAGTTGAAAATTAGTCAGGCACATTAGTAGGTAACAATAAAATCTGGAAACATCCTTAAAATGGAATATTACTACACAACACCACACACTCGATTGAACTTCCAGATCTGTGCGGATTGCAATATCACTTTGTAGACTGATGAGGAAAAACTGTAATAGCAAGGATTATAAAGTCTTGCATTTGCCACTTGTTAATAAATATCAGAAAAATGTACATTCTTTTGCCATCCTCCTCTGTAACAGGTACCATACAATAGGAGGGGCATGGAAAAGTTGTGCCTCACCATTTGCTGTCCATCCAATTTTGTTAACCTCACTGTTCATACGCAACATCGAACATTCTTCCCTCATGTCGCAAAATACTTCAACTCAACTCTTCTCCACATCTCTAGACCCTCTGATATCTAGACAAAACCTATATTCCCTGATCCGAATCTTGTCAATCCATACTTTGATACTGCGACCTAATTTTGAAAGGCTTATTTTACAGGGAAAGGGATAGACAAGAAAGGGTCCGGCTAAGACCTGAACATCTTGTGCTTTGGCCAATGCTAATTTCACCCACAGTGGATCACTGTATGTACTGGGATGTAGGGGGCGAGAGGGGTTGGGGGGGTAGGGGGGGGGGATAGAAAGTTTGTGGATGACAGCTCAGCTTTAATATATTACCTGTGTTTCTGGCGTGCATCAGACGAGGTGAGTTTTGCAAGGCTTTATCGACATCATCTGAAGTCAAATGAGGAAGTGGTGCTGCAAAATAGGAAATGATTCGATTCAAAAGTCACCAAAAACGTTATCCTATTGAAAAGTGACAGTTACACAGGAAGACGTTTGTGCCAACTATGGATTTATTTATTTATTTTTTAAATTGAAGTATTTATTTACTGTGAGTTGGAGATGGGAGGGGGGAATCGTCCACTGTTTAGCAAACCAGGTCAATTTACTCAGAAAACAGAGACTGTTTAAAGAGCGGAGGGGAAAGAAACCGACAACAGCTTCTCCCAATAAAGGCAGGATAAGTTCTGCAGAACACCAAATTGTAGTGATTGGAATGTAGTTATCTAGGTATGTATGTGCAAGGCTGAGATCACCAAGGATGATTAGCAGGGACTTCGCCTGATTATATCCATTCTGGCTGGCTTGGTATTGTGACTAAAAGCAGCAATGAAAAAATTTGCTCTGGCCTGCAAATGAATTGGCTGAATAAAGGCTCCCAGCCATCCTGCACCTTAGGCAATAAAGCTCGATCTCCACTACTGCCAATGACCAATGCACTATTTTGCAAACCTCTAATTCTGTGAATCCGTGGAATCTGAATGAGATCGTAACACAAATTATCACCTGTTGGATGGGTCTTATCAGTTCTCATTTATTATAATGTGGCGGAAGCAACTGCAGATGCTGGTTTACACCGAAGGTCCAAAGAAGGGTCTCGACCCAAAACATCACCCATTCCTTCTATCCAGAGATGCTGCCTGTCCTGCTGTGTTACTCCAGCAATTTGTGTCTATCTCCAGGACAAGGGGTCACAGTTTAAGGATAAGGGGGAAGTCTTTTAGGACCGAGGAGAAAATCGTTTTTCACACAGAGAGTGGTGAATCTGTGGAATTCTCTGCCACAGAAGGTAGTTGAGGCCAGTTTGTTGGCCATATTTAAGAGGGAGTTGGATGTGGCCCTTGTGGCTGAAGGGATCAGAGGGTATGGAGAGAAGGCAGGTACAGGATATCGAGTTGGATGATCAGCCATGATCATATTGAATGACGGTGCAGGCTCGAAGGGCCGAATGGCATGCTCCTGCACCTAATTTCTATGTTTCTATCTCGTTTATTATAAGCTGGGATAAGCAGCTGAAGAGCCAAGATTCACTTATCAAGTATTCACCACCAGTGCTGAGAAGAGTAAAAGGCATGACGCTGGTGAACCAGTAGTAGTGTTAAGGTTTTATGATGTCTAAAGTTTTCAGGTAAAAAGGGAAAATAGGGTTCACAGGTTTCAGGTCCTGGAAATGAACGGGTTCAGGTAAATTGAGATGATGCATCATGTATTGATTTCAAGGGGGTGGGGAAGAAGGGAATATAAAATATGCAGATGATATAAATCCAAAATGAAACAGAAAATACTCTGGGAATATTCAACAGTTTAGGCAGAATCTGTGGAGAGAGAAAATTATGATCTTTCATTTGAAATGGTCATCGTGAGGTGTTAGACAGAGCTCTCAAGTACATTTGCTTATTGAGAACCTGCTCAACAGTTAATAGTTTGGGTTTCACCAGGACTACTCATCTCCAGATCTCATCACATCACAACTTTGGTCCAATTGTGGACCAGAGAGTAGAATTTCAGGGGACTGAGGGGGAGGGGTTTCTCTGACATTATGACTGATCGGGACATCAAGAAGTTCCAGTAAAACTGAACGAATGAACTCAGGGTGACCACGGTCACAGGGCCCCAGTCTGCAAGCAACACCTGTGCAGGTTCATACTGGGATGCAGAGGACCATGGCATCAAGGGCCCATTCACTGACACAGATAGAATGGGCTTTAGAATAAACATCTGCAAAGCAAAGCTCCTCCAGCAACTTGCACTTGCTCCATAACGATGTCCTCCAATGATCAAAATCCACGACAAGATGCATGGAAATGTGGGCCACGTCCCATTATCTCAGGAGCCAACTCTTATTGATGGCAGACATGAATGCTCAAAGTCTCAGTGTGCTTGAGGATGAAGATGTCAAAGCTGGCACAAGGTTTATGGGTGGGCCACAGAGCAGCTCTCTTGTACAATTGTGAACCATGGACTACCTGGTGGAGCAGCGGTGGTGGACATCAACAACATCAATCACCTGGCTATGCCGACCCCTGCAACTCTGTCTCAGTGCCGCCGCCAGGACGACGGGCCTTTATGCCAAGAGAAGCCTACATTTTTTAAGAAACTTGAAGGATACAAGATGTAATCTACTAGATGTATGTATAGTTCATTTTTTTACTAAATTGTATGCATAAAAGGCACTTCACTATACCTAAGTACATGTGACAATCAGTTACCATTGAGGCATTCATTGACTCAATAGGATTTAAAAAAAACCTCTCTTTCAGACCTAAATCCCCAGTGTTACACTCGTTACACTCAGCTGCCTCCGTTGAGCAAGAGTGATTGATTAATTGATTGATAGATGATTGATAGATTGATTGATTGATATTTGATTAATCGATCTGTCGATCCGTTGATCCGCTTGATTGATCGGTCGATTGATTGACCGATTGACTGCCTGGTTGGCTGGTTGGTTGGTTGGTTGATCAATTGATGGGTGGATGGATGGATGGATGGATGGATTGATTAACTGATTCTTCATTGCGTGCTTGGAGATGGCCAAGAAGAATATTCAGTTCCAATCTCTACCCTCGAATGAGGGATTACCAGATGGGCAAAGAAAAAGATTCAAAGACGTTCTCAAAGTTTTCTTGAAGAATTGTAAGATTCCCAGTGAGTTGTGGGAATCACTGGTCTGTGACCAATTCAAATGGAGAAAGGGCACCTAGAGTTACATTGCTAACCTCAAATCCACTTGTTGGGAGCACATGAAAGCACAAGAGTGAATGGTAGAAGGAACCGAGCATCTCCAAATTACTCATCCACCATCCAAAACCTCCAGTGCCACCTAAGCCAGAGATTGGAGTGTCAATTCAACCTCATCAACATCTCAAAGTCCACAGACCCAGAGTGGAAGCAAATTATTGCCACTCCCAAGGACTGTTTAAGAGCAAAATTATAGCTCAAAATTGCAATCAAGGGATAGGCTCTCCATTTCTGCAGTCAAACTCTGCTCAAAGCAAAATGATTGTAATTTGTGGGGATCTATCATCAAGGTCCAGGACATTGTGGCAAGAGTTTTTCAAGTGTTCTTCAAAGATTGAATTCCAGAACGAGCTGGAGGCTCATTTCCATCAAGCAGCTGATAGGCGACTGAGGTCGGGCCTGAATACCATCATGGGCTGTAAGCCAAAATCAGGGACAAACTCTGGCAATGATGTAGCTTTACCAGACGACGTCAATGCTCTTCACTCCCATTTCAACTGAGGCACATCCCTCCATCCCCAACTGGCTCTGTCCCATACATCTCCATGGCAAGATTCAAATCTGCTTGCATAAAGGTGAACCCTCGGATAGCAGCCGGCATGGATGGAATCCCTGGACAAACTACTGGCCATAGTCATCATTGACATCTTCAACCTCTTCCATCATTCTGCTCCAGAAGAAAAGTAAAGAGACCTATCTCAATGAGTACCAAACAGTAGTTCTAACATTGACGATATTGAAGTGTTTTGAATGATTAATAATGGCCCAGAGTTTCCCGGACAATCCAGACCCCTTGCATCTTGCATACAGGAAAAATAGGTCTATGGTGGATGCCATATCTCTTGCACAACATTCCGCTCCAGATTACCCTGACAAAAAAAAAACTTATGTCAGGATGCTAATTATCGACTACATCTCAACCTTCAAAACCATATAAACTCATCTCTAAATCCTGGACATTGGCCTTGGAGTTTCCATCTGTAACTGGCTTCTATTCTTCCTGACAAGAAGGCCTAAGTGCGTTAGAATTGGTCATTACAGGGCTATGGATCAAATGCAGGAAAATGGGACTGAATTACATGGGCACCTTGGTTGCAATGGGACAGGTTGAGCCGAAGGGCTTGTTTTTCATCCTTTATGACTACAACTCCATGACACTGAACCTCAACACTGACGCTCCTCAGGGTCATGTGCTCAGCTCCCTGTACAGCCATGGCTGTGTGAACAAATACTGCACCGCTCAGTCCGCCTGAACCTACCTAATCTCACGGTTGTTACACACTTTAATTCTCCTTCCCATTCACACACATAGAAACATAGAAATTAGGTGCAGGAGTAGGCCATTCGGCCCTTCGAGCCTGCACCGCCATTCAATATGATCATGGCTGATCATCCAACTCAGTATCCCGTACCTGCCTTCTCTCCATACCCTCTGATCCCCTTAGCCACAAGGGCCACATCTAACTCCCTCTTAAATATAGCCAATGAACTGGCCTCACTACCCTCTGTGGCAGAGAGTTCCAGAGACTCACCACTCACTGTGTGAAAAAAAGTCTTTCTCATCTCGGTCTTAAAGGATTTCCCCCTTATCCTTAAGCTGTGACCCCTTGTCCTGGACTTCCCCAACATCGGGAACAATCTTCCTGCATCTAGCCTGTCCAACCCCTTAAGACCGTTCTGTCCTAGGTTTCCTCCATTGTCAGAGTGAGGCTAAACGCAAATTGGAGGTATTCGCTTGGGCAGCTTAAGCCCAGTGGTATGAAATATTGATTTCTTTAACTTCAAGTAACCCCAGCATTCGCTCTCTCTCTATCACTCCCCCACGCAAGTCGCACTAGCTTTTCGTTTTCACCCAACAAACAGCTAACAATGGCCTGTTTCCTTTATCATCGTTACTTTTTTGCATATCTTTCATTCATTGTTCTTTATCTCTCTACATCATCATCTCCACCTCTCATTTCCATTATCCCCAACCAGTTTCAAAAAGGGTCTCGACCCGAAACGTCACCCATTCCTTGCCTGTCCCGTTGAGTTGCTCCAGCTTTTTGTGTCTATCTTCAATATTTACATTTACTGTTGTCGGACGGGTCAATAATAATGATGAGATGGAGTATAAGAAAGCGTCCGTGAGCTTTGTGTCGGTATCAGAACAGCAACCTAGCACTTAACCTCAGCAGGACAAAAGAGTTAGTTGTTCACCTAAGGAAGGGGGAGGGGGGGCATGAGAAGGGGGGGGGGGGGGGTGAACTCAACCCTGTCCTCTTCAATTGAGCAGCTGGGGATGCAGTCGGCAGCTTTGAGTCCCTAGGCTTATCACCAGCAAGCTAACCTGGTCCCATCACAGCGATGCGGGAAGCAAGAAAGTACATCAGTGTATTTTCTGGCCTGGGCATCTGAGAAGATTGGACACATCCACAAGGATTCTCTCGAATTTCTACAGATGCCCTATAAAAAGCATTCAGACAGGGTGCATCTCAGCCTAGTGTGGCAACTGCTCTGTTCTTGACTGCCTGAACCTGCAGAGTGGTGAAAGCAGCCACGTCCATCACAGGCTCATTACTTCATTCCTGTTCACCTTCACAGTACGCTGCATCAGGAAGGATGGAAATATCATAAGGGGTAGGAGTAAAATTAGGCCATTCGACCAATCAAGTCTACTCCACCATTGATCTATCTCTCCATCCTAACTCCATTCTCCTGCCTTCTCCCCATAACCTTTGACACCCGTACTAATCAAATATCTATCTATCTCCACCTTAAAAATATCCACTGACTTGGTCTCCGCAGCCTTCTGGGGCAAAGAATTCCACAGATTCACCACCCTATGACAAAATACATTTCTCTTCATCTCCTTCCTAAAAGAACGTCCTTTAATTCAGAGGCTATGACCTCTAGTCCTAGACTCTCCTACTAGTGGAAGCATCCTCTCCACATCCACTCTATCCAAGCCATTCCCTCTTCTCTCTTATACCTTCTGCGAGAAGATACAGGAGCTTGAAAGCCCAGACATCCAGACTTAAGTACAGCTTGTTTAGAAAGGAATTGCAGATGCTGGTTTAAACCGAAGATAGACACAAAAAGCTGGAGTACTCAGCGGGACAGGCAGCATCTCTAGAGAGAAAGAATGGGTGACGAAGAAGGGTCTCGACCTGAATCATCACCCATTCCTCCTCTCCAGGGATGCTGCTTGTCCTGCTGAGTTACTCCAGCTTTTTGTATCTATCTTAAGCATAGCTTCTTCCCCACAGCTACAGGGTTGGTCTCCTGAAACAACCACCTATTTTGCACACACGTCTTGAAGGAGCTGTTGTCAAGTCTTATTCCACTGCATCCAGTTATTTTGTTATTGCGTTTGATTATTTTATATATTTTTGCAAAACTTCAGATTACACTAAAATCCTTGCACAATTTTGCAGTTTTGCAGAAATATTTATTGTGATATTTATCATTCCTGTTTATTCTGTGAGCTTCATATGAACATGGATCTCATTGCATCCTGATGTACATGACAATAAGATAATCTGAATCTAAATCTAAATATGACTCTGGATCTGATCTGATCTGAATCTGAATCGGATGTCTTCTATGTCTATCTGCGATTGGCGGTGTTGTGCCTGTTCATGCTGGGGTTAGGAGGGAGAGATCAGCCATGATAGATTAGCGGAGTAGACTTGATGGGCCAAATGGCCTAATTCTGCTCCTATTACATCTCCTTATGCCCTGAGTCTTCAACTGGGCGTTCTAATGAATGTTCTTATGAAAGGTAATCCAACCAAATATTAACGTACTCTTTCCCAACCAATGCTGCCTGGCATGCTGAGTATTTCCAGCAATTGCTGCTTTATATTTGAAAGAGGACTAAGCTACTTGTGGGCGTAACAGAAGCCAATTGACACAGCAACAATAATGGTGTACCCTCGTGCCCAGAAAGCAGTGTATAAATTGAAAGAAGTCATGTTTATTCTAAAGTGGACTCTAGTCTCTTTGAATTCTGAATGGTTTGCCCATTTCTGATTTGTGAGAGGCAGGAATATACAGGAGGACACAGGAGTAAACTGGAGAAGATCCATAAGACTGAGCAATATCAATAGAGGTTTGGGACCTTAGGAGAGACTGGAGGAACACGGCCCCTGAAATATTGAAAGGATATTACAAGTATAGGTGTCTATATGAACAAAGTGAATGAGGATTTATTTGGGACAGATTTAGTTTAGTTTAGTTATTTTAGTTTAAAGATATTAAGAGCGGAAACAGGCCCTTTGGCCCACCAAGTCCGCGCCGACCAGCGATCCCCGTACATTAGCACTATCCTACAGACTAGGAACAATTTACGATTTTTACCAAAGCCTAATTAACCTACAAACCTGTACGTTTTTGGAGGATGGGAGGAAACCCGGGTCTCTGGCGCTGTAAGGCAGCAACTCTACTGCTGCGCCACCGTGCCCCCCCTCTATATTTTTTTTTCTTTCTCCCTCCCTCTACCTCCTTCCAGACGTGAGTAAGCTGATTCATTCAACAAGTTTAAAGTCTGTGGACAAGATGTTGGGACCAAAACGATGGAATCATGCAAGCAACACTTGGTTGCAATTGATGGGAGGATGCTTTCTGCTTGGATTAGTCCGGATGAAGATCGACTTGGTTTTAGTTATGGTTTTAGAGATACAGCACGGAAACAAGCCCTCGTGGCCCACCGAGTCTGCACCGACCAGCAATCCCCGTACACTAACACTATCTATAAACACACTCCAGGGACAATTTGCCACTATACCAAGCCAATTAGCCTGCAAACCTGTATTTCTTTGGAGTGTGGGAAGAAACCCGAGCTCCTGGAGAAAGCCCATGCAGTTCACGGGGAGAATGTACAAACTCCGAACAGTCAGGATCGAACTCGTGCCTCTGGCGCCGTAAGGCAGCAACTCTACCGCTGAGCCTGCCTTCATACCGCCGACCCTTGGTATGAGGGATTGCAATGGCACCATGATTCCAAGTCACTTCCCCATCCCTGACACAGCTACACAGACCATTTTAGCAAGCTCAATGTTAACCAGAAAGAGGACTTTGGTATCATTCAAGTGAGTTGTTGGCGGATGTTACAGTTCGAAATGCGAACGTAAGAGATGAATTTCAGATTGACTTAGATTACTGGCAGAATGGAAGAGAAGAAGCAAGGGGATGGCCGGTGGGCGAGGGTGTTATTGGGGTAAATAAACAGGCCAGCACTAGCCCTTCAAAGTGCTATGGAGCTGGGAGAATGACTTTTGCTCCTCATGGCTCCCCATCAGGCTGTATATGAAAAAGACTCACCTTTTCGGTGATGGCTATTTCCTTGGCCACAGGCAGGAGAGGAAAACCTGAGGAACACTTGAAAATGCATTGCTAAATTAGTCACCATTTGATGACCGCTTAATGTCTACAAATAAAAATCACAAAGCACAACAGTTTCTGATCAAAGGTCATAGACCTGAAACATTAATTCAGTTTCTGTAGACACAAGGAACTGCAGATACGGGAATCTTGAGCAGAACACAAAAACAATTGGGAGTAACTCAGCGGGTCAGGCGGCATCTGTGGAGGGAATGGACAGGCAGCGTGTCGGGACACTTCTTCAGACTGCCAAATGTTTCTGGTCGGGACCCGTCTTCAGACTCTGAAGAAGGATCCCGACCTGAAGCGTCACTGATCCATCCCCTCCACAGATGCTTCCTGACTTTTTTGAGTTACTCCATCGCTTTGTGTTTAGCTCTGTTTCTGTCTCCACAGATGCTGACTGACCTGCTGAATATTTCCAGCATTCTCTATATTTAAAGCAGTTTTGACCTCAGGTTTTCCTGTCGTGGATATGGCTTAGCGATAGAAAGAGTAAAAATATTTTATGTCAGCTCTATTAGAGTCAAGAGGAGCAGGGTTTCTCCCTAGTTCCAGAGCCGAATAGCAGATGCCCCATCCTCCACCAACACTGCCCCTCATTGCACTCGAATAACCATAAAGGTAAATAGTTTCAAAGTGACCTGTTTGCAATGGTTTCAGCATTTCTTGAGCCACAACAAAGCCAGTAGCCCCCTCAACCTAGTGCAGTGAGCCCTCAGGCCAAAATTGTGCAGGGCCTTCAAACTCTGTCTGTCAGTGGTTTTATGAGAAAATAAACCATAATTATCCTTTACCTTAACATTAGGCTGAAAATCATTTGTAATTGAACTTGAATGGAATCGTTACTTTAGACATAAAAATCAGCAACTTTCACATTTATATTAATTCTCCTAACCCTTTTCCGCTGATTGTCAGCGTTTGCATCTAACTGATAGTGATTCCTCTTTCGGGGAGAAGACAGCACAATCCCAGGTGAGCACTTCAGTTAAAGATCTCGCTCTAGCACCAAAATGTTCCAACGGGGGCAACTTGGCATCATTGTTCCAGTTGGCATTATGCCAATACTAAAATGGCTGAAATGTGTCTGTAAATGGGCATCAATGCCATAGCTGGTACTGTGCCCTCCTCTCCGCTCTTTACATTGCCATTCCATAGCACCCTCAACCCTTGACTTCACATGTAAGTTGCAGGAAGAGGCTTCTTCCTCATCAGCAATTCACTGGTCACATCAATATGCAATGATTTGGGAACGGCACCTGATTGCTTTAGTTGAGTTTAATTTAGAGAGACAGCATGGAAACAGGCCCTTCGGCCCACGGAGTCCACGCTGACCAGCGTTCCCAACGCACTAACGCTTTCCTACACACACTAAGGGACAAATTACAATTTTACCAAGCCAAATAACCTACAAACCAGTACTTCTTTGGAGTGTGGGAGGAACCGTAGCTACTTTAAAACAAATAGAATTATGCTCACTGGTCACAATGTGCTCCCCCACTGGCATTTTAGTCACTTGCTCTACCTTGTTCCCTAAATGGGGCCAGTGTCACCTCATTTCTAGTAGGGCTATGAAGGAATCATTCTTGAACACATTTAACAAATCTCACCCCATCATCCCAAATGCTTTTCACTAAGGGCGATCTCGTCGATATAATGGAAGTTGGAATCACCCACTAATGCCACCCTGTAGAACTGCAGATGCTGGTTAATACCTTAAAGGACACAAAGTGCTGGAGTAACTCAACAGGTCAGGCTGCATCTCTGAAGAACATGGATAGATGGCGTTTTGGGACGAGACCCTTGTTCAGACTGCTGAAGGGTCTCAACCTGAAACGTCACCTATCCATGTTATCCAGAGATGCACTACCTACACATCCACTCCTTTAATTCACGTTAGCTATTGGTAGATCTATAATGTAGTCCCATCAATGAAATCATTCACTTCCTATTTCAATAATATCTGCCATGCCATTTCCTGCCTCCAAAATCTTAAAGAATGTCAGGAAAAGTTGCCAATAGCTGGAAAGCTCTTCCTAGCAATCAGGTAATAATCCCCTTCCCCAACTCCAGTCCAGCATCACCCATCTCCCCCCTCCACCACCACCTCACCCTCCGCCCCCTCACCTCCTTTCCTTATCTGCAGAGCCACACAACTGCATCACAATAGAAATACAGACCCGCTACACAAATAACATGTTCTCCAAGGATAACTGGATAGCAGAGAAGAAGAAAGAGAAGAACAAAAGAGGGGGTGCCCCTGATCTCCCAGCTCCCACTTTGGAGACCTTTGAATTATCTTTAATCGGACTTTATCGGGCTTGATCATGCACTAGATATCGCACCCTTTATCATTTATCTGTACACTGTGGACAGCTTGATTGAAATAATGTATAGTCTTCTCCTCGCATGGATAGCACGCAAACTAAACCTTTGCACTGTACCTCTGTGCACATGACAATAATAATAATAATAATAATAAGTTAAATGAAAATCCACTGAGAACATGCAAGTACATAGAGTTCAATTCAGGTCAGAGTGGCATGAAGGTGGAGCAAGGTGCCCAGTGACACAACAGAGGTGCCTGGCGTCTATATATTTCAGGCCATGCTAGTAGAATAGACAAGGAGGACAGAGGCGATGGACAGACACATGGGGTGAGATGAGAAAGGGCAAGAGAAGGTTCATGCAGAGCATAAACCCTGGGATAGACCGCTGGCCGAATAGTCGCTTACTGTGCTGTACATTCCTTGCAAGTAAAAGCAGAATCTTCTGCCTGACTGAATGAGTCATCCCCGCCTCCCAACTAAATAACAGGAGGCATGAAACAGTATCCCAGTCTGAGTTGCAACAGCAGAGGAGGTATCTAATTTGGGGTAGGGACAATGGGTTTTATTCAAATATAATAGCATCTTATTGAAGTGTTATAACCACACCTTAATAACTGTATTACAACCCATTTTAGATTGACTTTACAACTAGTAAATTGTAAAGCAGTTATTTACCGTGCTGATGTGTCAGGCACATTGCCGCAATGCAACAGACAGGATGGGACAGGTTTTACTTTGTATGACAGTTTAAGCATGTGAGAGAAAATTAACTTGGACTTGCACAAAGGCAAGGTTGAGCCCAAACAGCCTTGAAGGACACTGAACGTTCTTACTCTCTCTGAGGTACTGCAGGTGTGACAGGAGGATGTCCGCATTGTAGCTTGGGGTGAGGTGCTGAAAATCCTCCTTGGTCATTTTGCAGAGCTCCTTGCCCTCCACATTCTGAAAGAGCAGCACATCCACGTCGATCAAGCCGTACTCCTTCACTGCCCACTCCAGCCATTGCTTCACATGATCTGTGGACCACAGTGTGGGATCTGCATGTGAGGGAGCAGAGCAGAATAGGAAGGGCGGGGGGGGGGGGGGGGGGGGGGGGGGTGAATAAAACCAAAAGCACAAACATTAGCAATGTAAACCAATGAAGGACCTTGCCCTCCACAATGTCATAGGGTCATACCGAAGATAGACATAAAAAGTTGGAGTAACTCAGCGGGATAGGTAGCATCTCTGGAGAGAAAGAATGGGTGACCCGAAACATCACCCATTCCTTCTCTCCAGAGATGCTGCCTGTCCTGCTGAGTTACTCCAGCTTTTTGTGTCTATCTTTAGTTTAAACCAGCATCTGTAGTTCCTTCCTACACATACGTCATAAGTTCATAAGTCATTGAATCAGAATTGGGCCATTTGGTTTATCAAGTCTACTCCGCCATTCAATCATGGCTGATCTATCTTTCCTTCTCAACCCCATTCTCCCTGAAACCTTTGACACCCTTACTAATCAAAAACCTGCCAATCTCCACTTTAAGAATACCCAATGGCTTGACCTCCAAGGCCATCTGTGTCAATGAATTCTAGAGATTCACCACCCTCTGACTAAATAAATTCCTCCTCATCTCCTATCTAAAGGATGGTTGGTGTTCAATTCCCATGTGTTTCTTCCAGGATTCTCTACATCCTATTAGTCCATAAATGTATATCCTGCCACTCATTATATTGACTTAAAAACTAAACAAATTAAAGATAAGCAACTCTACCGGTTTCCATATTAAAGTGTTTTTTAATTGCATGTGATATGACTTCGCAATTACTTTACAACTGATGAAATTAACTTTGTTACTAATAACCCCAGCAGTCATTTACATTTGATGGAAAAAAGACAAATCAGCAAGGTTTGTGTGGAAATGGCACTTTTTATTGCGTTGGATTGTTCCCAAAGTGCTTTCCACCCAATGAACTATTGTTAAAGGATAGGCACTCTAATAATGCAGAAAATGCCACAGGGATCTTTCGCAGTCAGGTTCCATAATCAATTGTAAAATATAGATCAGATAATTTGTTTTCTTCAAATTTGAGGGACTAAAATTTTATCTCGGAGGCTAAGTTTAGTGATTAATAAATTAATACATCATGACCAAACAGGTTTTATTCCAAAACGCTATTCATCCTATAATCTGAGACGTCCATTCAATGTCATGTACTCAAAAAGAGTGAATGATATTGAACTAGCTGTCATATCCTTAGATGCTGAAAAAGCATTTGACCAGGTTGAATGGCCATATTTATTTAAAATAATGCAGAAATTTCAACTGGGGGATAGATTTTCCAAATGGGTAAAAATCATATACTCGAATCCAACTGCAAGAATATTAACAAATCAAATGCTATCAGCAAAATTTAATCTCTTTAGGGGTTGTAGACAAGGATGCCCGTTATCACCATTACTATTTGCTCTGGTAATAGAACCATTAGCCGAAATGATTAGATCAGAACCAGAAATATATGAATATAATACCAAAACTACAACGAATAAAATATCTCTATACGCAGATGACATCTTAATTTATATTACAAAACCAGAGATTAGTATTCCCAATCTATTTAATGTTATAACTAAGTTTAGTACATTTTCTGGGTATAGAATTAATTGGAATAAAAGTGAAATTATGCCTATAGTTGGAATAAAATTAAATATATTAGAATAATTCCCACTTAAAATAGTCACGGACAAACTCAAATATCTAGGAATTAATGTATCTAAGTCCTATAACTGTCTATTTAAATATAATTACCCTCAATTATTAAATAAACTAAAAAAAAAAAATTTATATTTGAAAACACTACCTATATCAATGATCGGTAGAATAAATGCTGTAAAAATGATTTTTTTACCACAATTGTTATATTTATTTCAAGCCATCCCTTTATATCTCCCGAAAATGTTTTTTAAAAAAATAGATACTTTGGTTAATAGTTTTATTTGGGACTATAAAAACCATTGAATAAGTAAAAAACATCTATGTAAATCTAAAATAAATGGTGGACCAGCACTACCAAATTTCTTATATTATTTCTGGGCAGTTCAGATTAAGAATATGAATGTTTGGTTGGTAAATTTAGATCATGAACCAAGCTGGCTAAAGATGGAAAAGGAAGACTGTTTGCCTTTTGATGTAGGTTCGATTCTTTTTGCACCAAGGGAAGTACAAAAAAAATGTATGGTGACAACCCTATAATTTATAGCAATAGACGCATTTGGAAACAAATAGTTAAGACCCTACATATGGATAATTTGTCACTTTGTTTGCCAATTATGAATAATCCTTTGTTTAAGCCCTCTGTATTGGACAAGGGGTTTAAACACTGGAATGATTTAGGAATTAAAAGGATAGAACACCTTTACAAGAAAGGAAAATTTCTTTAATTTCAAGAGTTACAAGATATCTATGGATTGCAGTCAAATAACATATTTAGGTATTTACAAATTAGAAACTATATTAAGTCAAATACACAAGACTATAAAAATAGAAAACCAGGATTATTAGATGAATTGTTTAATAAACACCCAAATACAGAAAAATTAATAGCGTATATATATAATACTATTTTGGATAAGGAAATCCCAACTTCGGAAATATATCGACAAACATGGGAAAATGAAATAGGTTTATCTATAACGAAGGAAATTTGGGAAGAAAGCCTACAACGTATACATCGTTGCTCACTAAATGCTAGACATATATTGATACAATTTAAGGTATTACACAGATTACATTACTCAAAAACGAAATTAAATAGAATTTATCCTAACATTTCTCCTATTTGTGATAAATGTCAGAACTTGGAAGCTAATTTAACGCATAGTTTTGTAACATGTATAAAACTCAATTATTATTGCACAGAAATCTTTAGAGTTATCTCTGAAGTTCTTAAAATTAAACTGGACCAAGATCCAAAATTAATAATATTAGGAGTTCCGGATTCAAATTTAATATTAACAGTAAACCAAAGAAATTTCTTAGATTACTGTTTGATAACAGGGAAAAAATTAATACTGAAATTTTGGAAGGGAACATTATCCCCCACAATTAAAATGTGGACAGTGGAAATGTTGCATTTGGAAAGAATCAGATTTGTCCTAATGGACAAATACGAACTCTTTGAACAGATATGGTCTCCATATACAGAATATTTGAAGGGGTAGCTGGTCTTGGCATCACAACCCAATGGGTACCCGGCAGGATTAGACGAAAATAACTCTCTGTTTTTTTTTTTTGATTTGTATACATGTCTCTATTGATATTGCTATTTGAAATTGGGTTATTCACTATTAAGATGTATACTATAATCTCTTTTTTTTAAATATATATATAATACTTTGTTTTAATTAAATACATATAACAAGAATATATATTTTTTCTCTCTCTTCTCTTTCTCTTTCTATATAATCAAAATTATTATTTAATCACTATTCTTATTGATTAAAATCTATTCTTTTCTTTTTCTGCTTTCTAAAAAAATAGAAGTTTATAAGAATTATTCGTAACATTCGTATACTTATTGAAATAAGTTGGTTGTGTATTTGAAAAGTTGTTATACCGTTGTTATGATGGATTACTTCTAATAAAAATATTATTACAGTAAAAAAAAGAGGGATTAATATTGTCCAGGACAGGCCGGGGGGAGTTCCCCACGCCACGGGTACCATGTAATCCCGTGCTATCTGCTCCATGGTCGGATAGTCGGTGACTAAAGCGTCTCCCGCACCTGGTATGCCAGGTGAGGAGTGGGCTGCAGACCCCCAGCAGGCCCAAAAACAAGACCTATCAAAGGACAGATGAACTCCCAGCGAACCAACAGCCATCCACACTTCAGTAGAAGTTGCGATCACCGTTGTACATAGCATTGTAAGGCACCTCGCCCGTTGATGTTTTCAACGATGATGATGATGATGATGAGGACACCAAAGGTAATTCCCCGGTTGTCTTTGTAGAGCTCTACGGGATTGCTTGTACTCAGCTAAGCGAACGGGTGGGTGATTTGGTTCAACAATTATTTCAAAGAACAGTACCTCTAAAATGTGCCACAGTCGGTGGAGTTTCAGGTTGTTCAAATATCAGGAATGGTATTGGAATGCCATTTTTTTTTGTTTCAGAGGCAGTAACATCATAAACAAGGCTAAAGCTCCATTAGCAAGGGCAGCACATTGCTCCACCTTAATGTCTCTTGAAAGGAGAGGCTTGCTGGTCCTTTTCAGAGGGTGCTTTAAGAGTCAACCACTTTGATTGATCTGATTACTTTTTTGGGACAGGCCAGGTAAGGATTTCATCTCCTCACAAATGTTAATGAA
Organism: Okamejei kenojei; assembly: GCA_035221665.1. Taxonomy (NCBI): domain Eukaryota; kingdom Metazoa; phylum Chordata; class Chondrichthyes; order Rajiformes; family Rajidae; genus Okamejei; species Okamejei kenojei. The sequence continues at coordinate 61,466,334 of CM069142.1, forward strand.
CCAGGTAGCTTTACACAATTATCCAATAGTTTTGTTGTCGTTGAGTGCATTAGCTTAAATTCTGGATTATTGACTGAATTTAAATTCCACAACTGCCCTCGTGGGACATAACTCAGAATGCTAGTCAACGACTCTAGAATATTGGCCTAGTAAAATAACCAAAGCATCACCGCCATACTGCAAAGCCTAAGAAAGTTCCAAAATGAAGCAAAGTGCTAGGGTAACTCAGCAGGTCAGGCAGCATCACCGGAGAACACGGATGGGTGGCATTTCAGGTTGGGATCCTTCTTCAGACCGAAGATGGGTCTTGAGCTGAACCATCACCTATCCGTGTTCTCCAGAGATGCTGCCTGACCTGCCTGAGTCACTCCTGCGCTTTGTGCCCTTCTGTTTATTAACCAACATCTGCAGTTCCACGTTTCTACTCAAAAAGTTCCATCTGTTTTGCATTCTGTTTGCAAACACCCAATTGTGTCATGCTGAGATTTTTTTTTCTGGTTTTGACCCATGCTGCAGTGTGCGTCTATGTGTGCGTGTGTACGGCTTTTGGAGGCCATCTGTTGGGCACGTTAACAGACACATGCTTAAAAATTATCCCTCGCCATAATTACCTGCTGGTACAATCACTCTCCGCTCATTAGTGGTCATGTTGGGAGGTGGTACGTGCTTCTCCTCCATGTAGTTGCTGTAGCTCATAGGAACACTCTCCGAACTGTTGACCATCTTGCCCGCTTTGGCTATACTGCAGTGTTCTGGTGAGTTTCTGCGAAAAACAACAAAAAATAGGTTGCTCAAAAAATCAATGGTATATTTACGAGTGGAATGCAGGTGCTCTGTGGCTGGGGCACCAGGGGTGGCAGGGTGAATGAGGGAGCCTGGCGACGCACAGCCATTCGAACGCACAGCCATTCCTAAGCTCACACACACACACACTTAGCATTGGAGGGAATGAATGTTTTATTATGTAGCATGTATTTCACGTCCCTCTAAAACAACAGATGCATTACATAAAACTCTGTGTAGGGGGTTCTTTTGGCGGAACAAAATGTTAGTGATTTGGGGTCTCCGAGGAGTATTAAACAATTTAACGAGATTACTTTTAGCAAAGGGAACATGAGATGCAGAGATCAAGTTCTGGTCAGCGAAACAAGGACTCGTAGGCTGGAAGGGAATGGCTTGCTAAACATGAATCAACTTGAAAACACATATCAAAGTATGACATTTTTTAGTAACTGTATGGGTCTTTTTATCCTTCTGAGTCAGGTCCAACTAACTAATACCTTCTCCTTCCACCCCACTGCCCCGCACAATGCGATATCCAAGCTGTTAACTTATTAGCAGGGCAGCATGCCTTTATGCAGATCAAGTGCCTCATTCCATTTTAACATCTTGTGCTCAATAGTAGATCTTCACTGGGGACAAGACAATTTCTGGCAATGTTGTTTGGCTCCTGTTTGTGATCTATATAGATGGTGGATTTTTAATGCCATGCTGGTTTGATGGGGACCTCATTGAAACTTACTGAATAGTGAAAGGCCTGGATAGAGTGGGTGTGGAGAGGATATTTCCACTATTGGGAGAGTCTAAGACCAGAGGCCATAGCTTCAGAATAAAAGGATGCACCTTGAGGGGATGAGGAGGAATTTCTTGAAGGGGTTGAGGAGGAATTTCTTTAGTCGGAGGGTGGTGAATCTGTGGAAATCTTTGCCACAGACGGCTGTGGAGGCCAAGTGAATGGATATTTTTAAGGTGGAGATTGACAGGTTCTTCATTAGTACGGCTAGGTAGAAATAAGCACAGAGATTCAGAACAGGGCAAGGAGGTTAATAAATGTTCTTTCTGGGACTGGGAATAAGACTGACAGGGGTTGTATCCAACTGTGGCCTCTTGTCATTCTGCCCCTGTCCCCATAAATAAGTTTGTATCATTCCTGCCTGGTTCAGCCAGGGATTGACTCTGCAAAATTACATTGGGGTCCAGGAATGAAAGTGGCCCAGGTGTGGTCCAACACTTGCCCTGACAAGGGACCCAAAGTTGAGGTCAGAGCTCAGGACTTGGGGGCTGAACATTCCCCATCAGTAGAGGGCATAGCTCTAAGGTGAGAGGTGGAAAGTTTAATGGAGATGTACAGGGCAATTGTTTTTACACAGTGAGTGGTGGTGGTAAAATATGCCCAGCCTTACTGTAGTAACTGCTCATTCTTCCACTCTCCCTCCCACACCAAAGTGCCCTTTATGCACATACGATACATTGGGTAAGAACCATCATTAAACCAGTAACAAGATACACCTGAACTCAATTCCACTCTTGCTCAATGCCAATGCAATTGTCGATTCCTACAGAGGTCAAATTATGGCAAATACAGAAGCCTTGGGTCACTTTCACCTTCATTTATTGAAGGGTTCTTTTATTTGTGTTGACAGTTCTACGGATACTGCACGAAAAGAGGCCCTTTGGCCCACTGAGTCTGCGTCGACCAGCGATCTCCACACATTAACACTATCCTACACACAGTACGGATAACCTGTGCATCTTTGGAGTCTGGGAAGAAACCGAGGATCTCAGAGAAAACACACACAGGTCACGGGGAGAACGTACAAACTCCGTGCAGACAGCACCCATGGTCAGGATCAAACCCGGGTGTCTGGCGCTGTAGGGCAGCAACTCTATCGCTGTGCCACCGTGCTGCCCCACTTCCGATACTAACCATTCACATTTGATGACTTTGTAGTCTTATCTCTCAGCAGGAAACAGTGGTGCTTTTCAGTACATTGAAAAAGAACAGCGGACCACTCAGGAATACGTTTAATTTCTGTAATCTTTTAGACATTCTTTAAATACCATCTGCCACAAATTCCCCAACAATTTACACGGATGGAGCTTTTTATATATATTTTAAATATATATTTTCAGAATCCCTGGGTCAAAATCTTGGCAAACCGTTATTGATTACGGTTCAATCACTGACAAGGGTTGTATCCAACTGTGGCCTCTTGTTATTCTGACAATGGCTGATTTTTTTACTCGGATAGGGAAATTATTGTGGCCTTTGCCAGAAACTATTTTTTGGACGGATTGAAGGGTACAAGGCAGAAGACAGGTCCACCGGGTCCATTCCGACCATTGTTTGTTGTATATTTATTCTGCTGACTGGTGGCCAAGGGCAGATATATCAGAGTGGGAATGGGAAGTGAGATTTTGAAAAATAATTGCTTTTGCTCACAAGTTTGCAAGTTATAGGATTAGAAAAAGGTCACTCGGCCCACCGAGTCTACTCCGCTATTCAATCATGGCCGATCTCTGCCTCCTAATCCCATTTTCCTGCCTTCTCCCCATAACCCTTGACACCCGTTCTAATCAACACTTTGTCTATTTTTGCCTTAAACATATCCACTGACTAGGCCTCCACAGCCATCTGTGGCAATGAGTTCCAAAGATTAACTACCCTATGACTAAAGAAGTTCCTCCTCACCTCATTTCTAAAAGCGCGCCCTTTAATTCTGAGGCTGTGACCTCTGGTCCTAGACTCTCCCAGCAGTGGAAACATCCTTTCCACATCCACTCTATCTCTGCCTTTCATTATTCTGGAAGTTTCAATGAGGTCCCCGCTCAACCTTCTAAACTCCAGCGAGTAGAGGCCCAATGTTGTCAAACGCTCATCTCTTTGGACTTTTCCTTAAATGGAGAGCCGGCTTGTTGAACATGTTACCTCTCCCCAACTGTTTTGAATGTACTCAATATAAACTAAGTGATCTTTATAATTGATGAAAACTATGTGATGTAGCAATAGCTGCTAAAATGAAGCAATGAATGCTGAAGGTCACTCAAAAGTCTACGATTGTCCCGGAGTTTATATGATTTCAAGATTAATCCCCTGGGATTTTGTTGCAGGTAATGCTGGAACAATAACTTAGGGTGTTAACAAAATGTTTTTAATTCATTTCCTTTAAAAAAAAATGTTTATTAATTAGCTATAAAAATATTGAGAATGACTGGAAAACCGGTTCTGACTGGGTGGTGGTTTGGATGTGAGACGTCTTATCATGTGACCTCGTCTTTCGACAAGGTCCCACATAAGAGATTAGTATACAAACTTAAAGCATACGGTATTAGGGGTTCAGTATTGATGTGGATAGAGAACTGGCTGGCAAACAGGAAGCAAAGAGTAGGAGTAAAACGGGTCCTTTTCACAATGGCAGGCAGTAACTAGTGGGGTACCGCAGGGCTCAGTGCTGGGACCCCAGCTGTTTACAATATATATTAATGATCTGGATGAGGGAATTGAAGGCAATATCTCCAAGTTTGCGGATGACACTAAGCTGGGGGGCAGTGTTCGCTGTGAGGAGGATGCTAGGAGACTGCAAGGTGACTTGGATAGGCTGGGTGAGTGGGCAAATGTTTGGCAGATGCAGTATAATGTGGATAAATGTGAGGTTATCACTTTGGTGGCAAAAACAGAAAGCAGACTATTATTTAAATGGTGGCCGATTAGGAAAAGGGGAGATGCAGCGAGACCTGGGTGTCATGGTACACCAGTCATTGAAAGTAGGCATGCAGGTGCAGCAGGCAGTGAAAAAAGCGAATGGTATGTTAGCTTTCATAGCAAAAGAATTTGAGTACAGGAGCAGGGAGGTTCTACTTCAGTTGTACAGGGTCTTGGTGAGACCACACCTGGAGTATTGCATACAGTTTTGGTCTCCAAATCTGAGGAAGGACATTATTGCCATAGAGGGAGTGCAGAGAAGGTTCACCAGACTGATTCCTGGGATGTCAGGACTGTCTTATGAAGAAAGACTGGATAGACTCGGTTTATACTCTCTGGAATTTAGGAGATTGAGAGGGGATCTTATAGAAACTTACAAAATTCTTAAGGGGTTGGACAGGCTAGATGCAGGAAGATTGTTCCCGATGTTGGGGAAGTCCAGGACAAGGGGTCACAGCTTAAGGATAAGGGGGAAATCCTTTAAGACCGAGATGAGAAAGACTTTTTTCACACAGAGAGTAGTTGAGGCCAGTTCATTGGCTATATTTAAGAGTGAGTTGGATGTGGCCCTTGTGGCTAAGGGGATCAGAGGGTATGGAGAGAAGGCAGGTACGGGATACTGAGTTGGATGATCAGCCATGATCATATTGAATGGCGGTGCAGGCTCGAAGGGCTGAATGGCCTACTCCTGCACCTAATTTCTATGTTTCTATGTTTCTATGTGGCCTACAAGACTACATCCAAGCAGTCGTGGTTGGCCATCCAGCATTCATACATGGAGCAGACATCAGCAAACACATCACAGGACAAAATATAGCAAAATCAATAACATTTTTATTTTATAAAACATAGAACATGGAACAGTACAGCAAAGGGGCTTGCTTTTTGGCCCACAATGTTTGTTAATATTATGCCAAATTAAACTGATATCTGCCTGCACATGAACCCTTCTATTCCTTACACCTCTATGTGCCTATCTACGAGCATCTTAAATGTTATTATCATATCTGCCTCCACCACCACCCCTGGCAATGTATTCCTGGCACCCACCACTCTCTGCGTTAAAGAAAAACGTGCTTTGTACATCTCCATTAAACTTTCCCCCTCTCACCCTATAGCTATGCCCTCCAGTTTTGGACATGTCCACCCTCGGAAAAAGCATCTAACTGTCTACCTGATGTATGCCTTTCACATGGGATTTATATATATTTATCTGATGGGAATTTAGATAAACAAAGCAATCTCAAATTGAAAAGTGGCACCAGATATTATATGTTCATAAGTTCTAGGAGCAGAATTAGGCCATTTGGCCCATCAAGTCTACTCCGCCATTCAATCATGGCTGATCTATCTTTCCCTCTCAACCCCATTCTCCTGCCTTCTCCCCATAACCCTTGACACCCGTACCAATCAAGTATCTGGCAATCTCTGCCTTAAAAATACCAAATTACTTGGCCTCCATAGCAGTCCGTGGCAATGAATTCCACAGATTCCCCACCATCTGGCTAAAGAAATTCCCCCTCATCTCCATTCTGAAGGTACGTCCTTTTATTCTGAGGCTTTACCTAGACTCTGTCACCACTGGAAACATCCTTGCCACATCTACTCTACCCAGGCATTTCACTATTTGTTCAGCCTCAATGAGGTCCCTCCTCATTCTTCTAAACTCCTGTGAGTACAAGCCCAGAGCGTATATCTCTTCAAAAGATAGACTGATCCGACAGCAAATTAAGTTATGTAGATCCGACCTCACGTGTATCATGCAGCCAGATATCAAATCGAAAGCTCCTTCTTCAATAGATGAAATGAGTGGCACTTATCAATGGCTCAAAATGTTTTTTTCACTTTTCCAGCCATGGTTGCAACGTACGTTTGTAAATTTTAAGATTGGGTCTAATTAGTGATTAATAGTTCAATGGTCATGTATTCCTCTTTAAAAAGAGTCACACTGCTTAAGTCACAGGCACACTGGCTTAAGATGGCTAAACATAACTGCAATCAAGATCACACACATGCCTCAAACATCAGGATGTTACTGCTTTTTCGTTCATTTTAGAACATGCAGCAGTAGTGTGGAGCTGGCACATATAAATGAAAGGGAGGAAAATAGGAAGGTGGACAGACCTTCCCTTTTGATGTTTCCCTTCACTGCAATGAAACAAAAACTGAAAATAATTAACGTCTTTAAAAAAAAATAACTACAGGTGTTTGGTCCTTTGGTATGTACTTTAGACATTTCGTAACAGCCGACTTACAAACAAGACTGTCTGGTTGAAACTTTGGACCACTGCAGGGCCACAGCTGAATGGTGCTGCAGAATGCTCAGAGGAACAGGAGAGTTAAAATGTGCTCGCTTGTCATCGAGTGCCAAGTGAGAGCTGGAGAGTCCGAGAGCAGAATAACAACTCACCAAAAAGAATTTGGTTTGTTTTCATACAAATGAAGCTTAACCACAGGCAGAATACGGCTTGACTCACAGTGGGCCTGCTATTGTTGCAGTAGAGTTGCGGCCTTACAGCGCTAAAGACCCGGGCTCGATCCTGACCATGGGCGCTGTCTGGACGGGGTTTGTACATTCTCCCCGTGACCAGTGGTTTTCTCCGGGTGCTCCGGTTCCCTCCCATAATCCAAATTCGTGCTGGTTTGTAGGTTCATTAGGTTTGGAAAATTGTACATTGTCCCTAGTGCGTAGGATAGTGTTAGAGTACGGGTGATCGTTGGTCAGTGCACATTCGGAGGTCCAAATGGGCCTGTTTCTGAGCTGTATCCAAAGCCCAAAGACATGAAATGACCTCTGGTTAAGATGGAGGGAAAGGGCATGGATTGTTGATGTAATGTACAGAAAAATCCCAAGAGAAAAATGGTACAATCCTTTATTTTTGCTATTCCAGTTTGATATTTAATAACGTAAAACATAAAACTCTTTTACTGTTTTCATAAAATTGGCTCCAGAGTTTACTAAGTCTATCGTGGGATAGACCAGGCTTAGAATTTGTGGTTAGGTCATAAATTACAGCAAATTACTGCACCGACGATAATTATTTGATTTCAGCTGGCTCTATTGCTGTCTTTCTCTCTCTCTCACTTTCCCTCTTTCCGTCTCTCCCTCTCTTCCTCTCTCCCTCTCTCCCTCTCCCCTCTCTCACTCTCCCTCCCTCCCTCTCTCCCTCTTTCTCTCCCACCCTCCCTCTCCATATCGCTCTCCCTCTATCACTCTCTCTCTCTATCTCTCTCTCCATTTCTCTCCATCTCTATCTCTATCTCTACTCTATATATATATCTCTGTCTCCCTCTCTCTCTCTCTCTCTCAGTTGCAAGATTTCTTGACATCTGTATAGCTACTTGCTCCTGACTTGTATGTCGCTGCACATCTACACAACTTGGAGAAGTCACTGCCTCTTTCCTTGCCAGAGATGCCAAATTTTCATCTTGAGGCCTGTTGGGTTCATAGCCACAGGAATGTTTTGGGTTGGTCCTGATTTGAAATTTTGCCACAAACTTCCAACAACAGTTGAAAACAGCTGCTAAAACCAATCAAGAATTCACAAAAAAGACTCTGGTTCTCATTTGCCTCGTGTTTGTCAGAAAGCAAAAGAAAAGAGACCAGAAGCCGGAAATTCTGACGAGAGGTCATGAACTTGAAATGTTAACCCCGTTTCTCTCTTGGCAGCTGCTGCCTGACCCACTGAGCAATCTGCTGTTTTTTGCTTTAGACTGGAGTTTAGAGTTTAGAGATACAGCATGGAAACAGGCCCTTTGGCCTATCGAGTCCAAACTAACCATCGACCACTGGGAGTATCTTCAGCAGAAGAGCTGTAATAGTTCAAGAGGCACTCATGATTGAGTTTAGTTTAGTTTAGTTTAGTGAAAATAAAAATTGTTTGCATGCTATCCATTCCAAGACTATACATGAATACAAATGAGTCATAGATAAAGGGTACAAAGTTTAGATATGCAAAATATAACATTGAAGTCCGGTAAAGTCCTATTAAAGATAGTTCAAAGGCCTCCAATGAATAGGGAAGAACATTTCAAATCGACTAGGAAAAAAGGCATTCTGATTTAATGGTGAAATAATCTGCTATTTATTTCAACTTTTTCGGACTGTGATGAAGAAACATTCCTTTAATCTCCTTACTTAGATGACTAAGTTCCAGAGTGCTGTTTTTGATATATTCAGAGTTGAAATTAGTAGATGTTAGGGCGGCCTCACAGCACCAGAGACCCGGGTTCGATCCTGATTATGGGTGCTGTCTGTACGGAGCTTGTACGTTCCTCCCGTGACCGCGTGGGTTTTCTTGAGGTGCTCCAGTTTTCTCTCACACTCCAGTGGCATACAGGTTTGTAGGTTAGTTGGCTACGGTAAATTGTAAAATCTTCCCTGGTGTATGTAGGTTAGTGTATGGGGTGATCACTGGTCAGCGCAGATTTGGTGGACCGATGGGCCTGTTTCTGCGCTGTATCTCTAAAGTCTAAAGGGCGTGAATGGAATAAAAAAAATATATTGGAATTGGGTGAAAAGTGAATGAGGTACTGAATCAACGATGATATTATCGAATGGTGGGTCAATCCTGTGGGGTTATTTTGGCTATTTCTACTTATTTTTCTTGTAATTTTATAACCTGTAAAAAAATAGTTTCTCTGCACCGTCTCTATCAGATGCATTTTAATTGGATCACCCCATTCAACCTTTTACATTCTGATGAATATAACTTGTATTTATGAAGTAGCTCGTCGAAATTTCAATTTCTTTCTGGTGCGTTGGCATTGCACCCTGTCCAAGACCAAACTCCTGAGGTTCAGCAATTTGCTGACATGGCCAAAACTGAACCCGATACTCCAGATGTGGTTTAAACAAGGCCACGTAAAGTTGAAGCATCACTTCCTCATTTGAATCCCAATGGCCTTGAGCTAATGAAGCACATTTCAACAATCTCCGTGCTTTTGTACAAATTCTTAAGTGGCTTGTGTACATCGTCATCCAAAACTCTTTGCTCCTCCAATTTCTTGGGATCATCAATTTTTTGCAAAATGTTCCAATCAGTATCTTTAGGAACCAAAATGGATGCTCATGCACTCTTTCTGATCTTGAACTCCCTGTCAGTTAGGATAATCTGTCAGTTAGGTAGGATAATCTAGAAGGTACAAGGAATCGGAGGCCACGGACATTTTTAAGGCAGAGATAGATAGATTCTTGAATAGCACGGGTGTCAGTGGTTATGGGGTGAAGGCAGGAGAATCGGGTTAGGAGGGAGAAATCGATCAGCCATGATTGAATGGTGTAGACTTGATGGGCCGAATGTCCTAATTCTGTTCCTATCACTTAAGATAGTGATATGAATCCATTGCTATTTTGGTGAACTAGATCCAGAATTGGCTGGGTGATAGGAGGGAGTGAGCTCTGGTGTTTTTCCGACTGGAATCTGTAACCAATTTTGTAGCGCTGAGATTGAAATAGGAATCATTGCTGCTTGTAATATATATGTGAATTACTCTTATCAGCATGTAAGGGGTATGTTTGCACATGATGCAAAAATTGGTGAAGCCATGGATAATGAAGAAGGTTGTTAAGAGATGTAGCTGTACATTGAACAGCTGGAAGGTTGGGTAAAGTGCTGCCACATAAGGCTGGCACAGCGGTGCAGCAGTGGAAGTGTCAGTAGCAGTAGCAGTGCAGTAGCTCAGGGTGGCGCACTGTTAGAGTTGCTGCCTTGCAGCACCAGAGACCCGGATTTGATCCTGACTACGGGTGCTGCCTTTATGGAGTTTGTATGCTCTCCCTGTGACCGCGTGGGTTTTCGCCGAGTGCTCCGGCTTCCTCCCACGTTTCAAAGACGTGCAGGTTTGTAGCTTAATTGCCTTCTGTAAATTGGCCCTAGTGTGTAGGATAGAACTAGCGCACGGATGATCATGGTTGGCACGGACTCAGTGGACCGAAGGACCTGTGTCCACGTTGTATCTCTAAAACTAAAACTAAAATTTAATCCCGACATTTGCTGCGCAATCCGATTGGGAGGTCAAGTTCTTGTAGAACCTATATAATTTATGGCAGGGATAGGAGGCAGGTGGGCGTATAGAGAGACATTGTAATGCAAGTCCAGAACTCCATGAAAGTGGCAACATATGTGGACAAGATAGTGAAGAAGTTTGAATAAGTTTATTGGCCATGTTTTCACATACAAGACATTTGCCTTGGTGCTCCGCCCGCAAGTGACAACATGACATACAGTGACAGTGACATAAAACATTAAACATTAAACAAGAAGGCATTTAGCAATTTTGTCCAAGGCACAGAGTATAAGAGTTGGGATGTCACGTCGCAGTTTTACAAAACATTGGTTAGACTGCGCTCAGAGTATTGTGTACAATTCTGGTCGCCACACTCGGGGAAGCAATAGACAGAATGAAAGGAGATTCACCAGGATGTTTATTCTCACTGGAATGTAGGAGGCTGAGGGCTGACCTTCTGGAGGTTATGAGAATTATGATGGGTATAGAAATGATAGACATTCAGAACCTGTTTTCCAGGGCAGGGAGGGGGGTCTAGAACAAGAGGGGAACAGTTTTAATGTGAGGGAAGAGGAATTTAAAGGAGATCAGAACGGTACATTTTTCACACAAAGGGCTGTGAATATTTGAAATGAGTTGCCAGAAAATGTAGTCGAGCCAGATACGATTTCAATGTTGAAATGGCATTTGTTCAGATCCTTGGGTGGGAGAGGAGTGGAGATACGTGGGCCTCATGTGGGCAAATGGGATTAGTGTAGATCGGCATCAAGTTGGAGGTAGATGAAGAGGGCTGTAAGGGCCCTTTACTCTGCTGTTAGAGACATATAGCCATAAAGTGATCCACGTGGAAACAGGCCCTTCGGCCCAACTTGCCCACACTGGCCAACATGTCCCAGCTACATTAGTCCCACCTGCCTGCGCTTGGTCCATATCCCTCCAAACCAGTCCTACCCATGTACCTGTCTAACTGTTTCTTAAACGTTGGAATAGTTCCAGCCTCAACTACCTCCTCTGGCAGCTCGTTCCGTACACCCACCACCCTTTGTGTAAAAAAAGTTATCCCTCAGATTCTTATTAAATAATTTCCCCTTCACCTTGAACCTATGTCCTCTGGTCCCTGATTCTCCTACTCTGGGCAAGATACTTTTACTATGAATACTTACTCTTGGATCTCCAATTCCTGTTTTAATGCTAATGTTGTCCCTTAGCCACAGGTGCCATCCCAGATGGTTACAAAAGAACCCGTGGACCTACCTCAAAGAACAGGAGGAGAATTCTCCCATGTAACTTGGCCAATATTTATCCCTCAACCAATTTCACTAAAGTAGTTTACTTCATTGCCGCTTGTGGAATTTTGCCATGACAAAAGAGAATACATTTTAAGAGTCTGGATAAGAGCTATAAAGCTTCTGCTGCTCAAAGCCCATGAAAAGCACTATGTAAATAATGTGCAAAACAAGTACTCCACCATATCCAGTACAACAGCGGCCTGGGATTTATAAATGTGGCAGCTCCAACGTAGTTCATTTATCACACCTTTGTAAAGAGTATTGCTTTTTTTTAAATTAGGCTATTGTTAAAGTTGCCATATTAGTAATGTGTTGTTAACCAGACTACGGGCTGCTTCTTTAAATAAAGCTCAGTGTCACGTAATTTATAGAAACGAGTCGGGTGAGTATTAGTATGAATCTGCAGGAACTCTGCCCCTGGTACTTTCCCTTGCAACCGCAGGAAATGCTACACTTGTCACTTCACCTCCCCCCCCATTGACTCCATCCAAAAAACACCCAAGCAGTCTTTCCAGGTGAGGCCGAGGTTCACCTGCACCTCCTCCAACCTCACCTATTGCATCCGCTGCACCAGGTGTCAACTGCTCTAAATCGGTGAGACCAAGCGCAGGCTTGGTGGTCGCTTCGCCCAAACCCTTCGCACAGTTCGCATTAACCAACCTCATCTCCTGGTGGCTCAGCACTTCAACTCCCCCTCCCATTCCGAATCTGCCCTTTCTGTCCTGGGCCTCCTCCATGGCCAGAGTGAGTCCCACCGCAAATTGGAGGAGCAGCAGCTCATATTTCGCTTGGGTAGTTTACACCCCAGTGTTATGAACATTGGCTTCTCCAATTTCAGGTAGTCCTTGCTTTCTCCCTCCTTCCCCTCCCCTTCCCAGCTCTCCCACAGCCCACTGTCTCCGCCTCTTCGTTTCTTCTTCCTGCCCCCTCCCCCCACCCCCACATCAATCTGAAGAAGGGCCTTGACCCGAAACGTCACCTATTCCTTCGCTCTACAGATGCTGCCTCCCCTGCTAAGTTTCTCCAGCATTTTTGTCTACCTGCCTAACCACACAATGCCAAGGTTCTTGCTCTACTTCCCAGCAAAAATATATTCTTATTTCTCGTTTATATTAAAACAATTATATTAAAACTCCATACACAATCTAATGTGAAAAACCCTCTTAAGGTCTACATGGAATATTCCACTGCATCTACAACTCAAAACTAGGAAAATGTGAGCATTTGTTAAATATTTTTTTAAATCACACTCAATGTTTTAAGACTTCCTTAATGATCACACTATTTCATTTTTGTTATCATTGTTAAGTATTCATGAAGATTCAACGAAAATAAAAAAAATGTAAATGCCATCGATCCTCTGTGATTGATTCTTGGCCTAAAAAGATTATGAGAGTACTGAGATTGGCTCCCAAAATGGGACACAATGCTGGAGTCACTCAGTGGGTCAGGCAGCATCACTATGGAACATGGATAAGTGACGTTTCAGGGCAGGATCCCTCTTCAGACTCACCAATCCTTATTCTCCAGAAATGTCGCCTAACTCACTGAGTTATAGCCCAGTCTCACGGTACGAGTTCATTCCAAGAGTTCTCCCGAGTTAAAAAAAAATCAAACTCATGGTAAGCACGGAGAATGAACGTAGCGGGTACGTCGGAGCTCGGGGACTTCTCTTAGCGGCTCGTTACGCTAGCGGCAGGTAAGCACGGGAAGATTCGTGAAGATTTTTCAACTTGTTGAAAAATGTCCACGAGAGCCCCGAGTTCGGATGAGTGGCCATTACCGTAAATCTCTGCGTTCGAATCAGGGCAAACTCGGGAGAGCTCTTGGAATGAACTCGTACCGTGGGACAGGGCTTTGACTCCAGCAATTTATATATTTTTTTGTTAACCAGCATCTGCGGTTCCTTGTATCTCACAAAATGGGGATGTTTTAGTTTAGATAATTTAGTTTGCCCTTTAAAGTCACAGTTCAGGTATGATCTTTGGAAATGTGAATTGTATAGGCACCAGTTATTGAGCTCCAGTTATATGAGAAAAAAATAACTGCTTATATAACCCTGGCCCATGCTCTTGGATAGAGGCCAGGCTATCTTGGTCCAAAGAAACAACAGGAAATGACTGGCTTTCATTGTCATTTTTGCAACCCTCTGGCGATTTGAAACTGAGTGTCCGAGGTGAACAGAACACACTCAAGATACAAGACTTGAATGTAGAATGAGTTAATCCCAGAATTGGCTTCAAACCACAGGATAACCTTTGTCCCTGCTTTCTTATCCCCGGTGGAATCCTGCATCCTTCCAGTGACTTTCTCATATCATAACGAAACCTTGTGACATTCACTTCCTCTGTATTTTTGTTATGCTCCTGTTGACTAATTCATGGTGATAGTCAAGGAATTCTTTGCCCCCGAAGGCTGTGGAGGCTAAAAGCCCTGTCCCACGGTACGAGTTCATTCCAAGAGTTCTCCCGAGTTTGCCCTGATTCGAACTCGGAGATTTACGGTAATGGCCACTCGTTGGTACTCGGGGCTCTCGTGGACATTTTTCAACATGTTGAAAAATATTCACGATTCTTCCCATGTGTACCTGCCGTTAGCGAGTCTTCCCGAGTACCTGCCTTTAGCGGTACGAGCCGCTAAGAGATGTCCCCGAGCTCCGACGTACCCGCTACATTGATTCTCCATGCTTACCACGTTTGATTTTATTTTTAAACTCGGGTGAGTTCTTGGAATGAACTCGTACTGGGACAGGGCTATAAGTCGGTGGATATTTTTAAGGCAGAGATAGATAGATTCTTGATTAGTACAGGTGTCAGAGGTTATGGGGAGAAGGCAGCAGGATGGGGTTAGGTGGGAGAGATAGATACAGCCTTGATTGAATGGTGACTTGATGGGCCGAATGGCCTAATTTCTACTACTATCCCTTATGACGTCAAGGGTTTCTCTGCTTCTTTGGATTTGAGAAATATGACATTAACTTTGAATCCTAGAATGAACCTTGAGATACATATTCCCCTTTCATCTCCCAGGAATTCTTCCTGTCTTTCTCACCATGAGTCTGAAGAAGGATCCTAATCCAAAACGTCACCTATCCACATTTTCCAGAGATGCTGCCTGACCCACTGAGTTGCTCCAGCACGTAGTGTGATGTTAAATGAACACGGTAATGTTAAATGAACAAAATCTATGAAAGTCATCCTCTCCTCAGCTAAAAATCATACATTATGTTAGACTTTAGACTTTAGAGTACAGCGTGGAAACAGGCCCTTTGGCCCACAGAGTCCATGCAGACCAGCGATCACCCCATACACTAACACTGTCCTGCACACTAGGGACAATTTACAATTTACAGAACAATGTACAATTGACAGAATTTACCAACAAACCCACACATCTTTGGGACGTGGAAGGAAACTGGGGCAGTCATAGGAAACCCACCCAGTTACACCAAAAGACAGTTGCAAGGTTAATTCCCGGGATTGTGCTGAGGGAATGGAGCAGCTGGGCTTGTACACTCTGGAGTTTAGAAGGATGAGAGGGAATCTCATTGAAACATATAAGATTGTTAAGGGTTTGGACACGCTAGAGGCAAGAAACATGTTCTCGATGTTGGGGGAGTCCCCAGAACCAGGGGCCACAGTTTAAGAATAAGGAGTAAGCCATTTAGAACGGAGACAAGGAAAGACTTTTTCTCACAGAGAGTTTTGAGTCTGTGGAATTCTCTGCCTCAGAGGGCGGTGGAGGCAGGTTCTCTGGATGCTTTCAAGAGAGAGCTAGATAGGGCTCTTAAAAATAGCGGAGTCAGGGGGTATGGGGAGAAGGCAGGAACGGGGTACTGATTGGGGATGATCAGCCATGATCACATTGAATGGCGGTGCTGGCTCGAAGGGCCGAATGGCCTGCTCCTGCACCTTTGTCTATTGTCTATTGTCTGTTGTTTCAAGGACCTGCTGCTTTTCGCTTGTACCTAGTTTGGCTACTCCACAAAAAGATTTAGAAGTATAAATTGAGTGCGAGTAATTTGATTTGTCACTGAGTACATAAAAGAATGACAGGATCGAACTTCTATGTTGAAAATCATAAACCGTAAAAATTAGATTTGAGAGCAAAGAAAAATGCACGCTAAAGTAAACCAGAACCAAAAAACTGAAGACTGCATAGAGAAAGGGAAAGAACATTCAATGGTTCAATGGGTCAATGGTTCAATGGTTCTCTATTGCCATGTGTGCACAGCACAGTGAATTTCTTCAGATTGAATCAGGCAGCATCTGAAGAAGGGTCTCGACCCGAAACGTCACCCATTCCTTCTCTCCAGAGATGCTGCCTGTCCCGCTGAGTTACTCCAGCATTTTGCATCTATCTTCAGTTTAAACCAGCATCTGCAGTTCCTTCCTACACAGTGAAATTCTTTGGCACAACCCACAAATGCATGGTCGCCATATTTTGGTGCCTTTTACAATGAAAAAGTAATAAAAAAAAAGAAAAAGTGTCCAAAGCCCACATGTTGCAAGTACTGGAAGTACTGAAGTAGAAAAAGCCAAAGGATCAGATAACAGGAGAAAGGAGCTCTTCGATGGAAGCTAGACACAAAAAAGCTGGAGCAACTCTGTGGGACAAGCAGCATGTCTGGAGAGAAGGTACGGGTGACGTTTCGGGTCGAGATCCTTGCATCCATTAATGTGTTGGATGTAATGTAATGGAGAGGCCGAGCATCAGGGTTCATAAAAGAAAGATCAACAAAAGAAACATTATGTATCCATGGAGAGAGATTTGAAGTTTCTGATCAATTAACTTTATTTCAAGTTTTAGAAAGAGAAGAGTCAGACGATTTTACATGATCTGTGGCAAGGAAATCATAAAATGGGCTGAATGCTTATTTCTTGGCTTTTACTAACATTGTATCCACAAATAAATACCCCATTAAACCTTTGCACAGGAGTGGAAGCTTTTGTTTGTTAATTGTGCACGATGAACTCATGTTACCATTTACCACCAACACATTAATGGATTTTAAAGACCCCCCCCAAGAGCAAAAACGCTGCTGGAAATCTGAAATAAAAACAGAAAGATTTGGAAGTAACAACCCACTTCAAGTAGCAACAGGAGAGAGAGAAAAACAGAGTTAAGGGGCTGTCCCACTGCGGCGACCAAATCCATGAGTTGAGACGAGGTAAGTTTGCCCTCGACTCAAACTGGCAGCATGGTCGACACGAGGTCCAAGGAGGTCTTTGTAACTCTCCTTCATGCTTGAGAGTGGTCCCCACGTACTCGAGGCCTCAGCTAGGTCGTGGCATATTTTTCAACATGTTGAAAAATGCCCGCGAGTAAAAAAGGTCGCCGTGGAAAAAATCAATACTTTTTTTTACTCGTAGGTTTAGTCGAAGTAGGTCATAGGAGGTCGGCATGTTATTCATAGGTAATCGAGGGTCGTCAATGGCAATCGAACGTAGTCTTAGATAGTCTTCAACATAGTCGAAGGGAGGTCGAAGAGTCGTCGAAGGAGGTCGTCTTCACTCTCCACTATTCGTAGGTATGTTAGAAAACCTACCTTCAGCGCCACTGCAGTTCTGCCACTGGCCGTGTGCGCGACTTTGGCGCCTTTGAGGGGGGGGGGGGGGCAGGGTTAAAATGCGGTTTATCTCCTGCCTCTCCGATATATATCTTCTCGGGCTGCTCGCTAATGCTGAAGAATTGTTCCGACTGCCGTTTCTAAATCCGCTTCTAATGCCGTCAGTGCCGATAACGGGACGGATCTCACGTACGGGACAGCTAAAGGTAAGCCGTTTATTTTACATATAAACGTGCTTCTTATGATTACCTTAATCCAAATTTTACTTTGCGAAAGGGTGATTAAGGCCCCATACGAACCGGCAGTGTTTTTCCTGCCGATACAGGGTTTATATTCACCGCAACCGCAACGTTCCAATCGATCGCGTTCCACACAATCTCACTCGCAAGATGATTTAAATGGCCATTAATTTACAGGAATTAAACACTAAATTCCTTCAATTTGGCCTATAAATTCATGACAATGAGATTTTAAAATCATGTTATAGTGTGAATTCTTGTGTGAATGTTATTTGGACACTTAGGCTATTTAAAATTGTTAATCTTTTCTTAAGAAATGGATAGATGTTTAGATCTAGTAATAGTACCTAATTTTGTAATTAACTACAATTAGGTAACTAACTAATTATATGCTTTAATTTCAGGTCAGTAAGATTGCTTCATATTTGTTTCAGAATGCTTCAATCTATAATAACTGAAAATGTATTTCAGTTCTCTTAATTTTTAAGAAAGTTATGGGCTTTTGACTGTCCTCGATCACAGCTTTTGTGTTAAGTCAATGGAAAAGCAATATGGAACAAGATGCTGGGGTCCGAAGGTAAGAAGGGTCTCGACCCGAAACGTCGCCTATCTCCTTCGCTCCTTAGATGCTGCTGCACCCGCTGAGTTTCTCCAGGTGTACCCTGGAACAAGATGCTAATTCCCGACTATGAAAATGGCCATAACTTTTTTAATACTGAAGATATGAAAGTGAATTAGGTGTCAAATGAAATTTCTTTTTATGCTTTATCTGATAGGATAAATTGCAGACTTGATTTTAAAATCTCAAAATTTTGTAACATTGCTATTATTCGGTGTCCAATTTTCCCGTGCTTGTCGAAGATAGTCGAAGGAGGTCTTCTACATAGTCAAAGGAGGTCTTCAACATGACATTTTTTCAAACTCTCCTAAACTCTTCTAAACTCGCCAATTAGGTTGCTGCAGTGGGACAGCCCCATTAGTGTTTCATGTTGCAAATTGCTTCGCAAGAGACTTTTTCCATATTTGTGCAAATTAGTTATTAGTCATTTTGTTTTGTGCAAAATTTAGCATATGTCTCTACAAAAATAAGCGCAATTCCAAAGATCTTAAAGGAACATAAATCAATTTGGTTGACTTTCAGATTAGGAATGACAATATAGAAACTTATTTGCTTCAACTTTATTTTATAATGACAGTTGTACTGTCAAGAAGATGTATATATCATCATGGCCAACTGGTGTCATCTTTCTTTTCAATGATTCAATCCAACGATCAATGCTACTTTTTTTCTCGTGTATCTACGTAAAGTGAAATGCTTTGTTTTGCACGCAACCCGGTAAAATCATACAGCAGACCTCACCTAGGCAGTACTCAAGAGTCGTCGAACAGACGTATCTTCTGCTCTCAGCGGCAGCACCCCCTTCAATCTCGCCTCCCCCCTGCCGAGTCCCTCCTATTGTCCCCAGTGCCTCACCCCCCCCCCCCCCCCAACCGGGTCCCCCCATCGTTCTCAACAGCCCTCCGCCCTGACCCCGCTCAATCTCGGTGGCCCCTTCGCCAGGTCCCCCCCTTCGTTCTTGACGGCCTTCCTCACTTGCATTTTCATGCATCCTTGCACAATGGTAGCGTATGCTGCTGACACCACAGAGCCCTTTCGTGCTACAAGAGTCAAGTCAGAGGCTTGGTGGGAAACTCTCCGCTTTCCTAAAAGAGTGAAGCTCCAGTGACGCTTGAAATGCTGGAATTCGTCCAAGATAAAACGCCCCTTGTTCAACCATAACCAAAGTTATGTGAGGAATTTAAAAACATTGTGATCGCTTGGAAGTCTTTTAATTGTCTTGGTGGAATTCAGTAGATCAGTAGATCAGCATCTCTGGAGAGAATAGACAGCCAACACTATGGGTTGGTAGCCTTTTTTAGACTGACCCAAAACTCGGCCTGTCTACCACCTTCACAGATGAGGCCTGGCGCATTGAATTCCTCCCGAGCTGTGTTTTGCTCCCGAGTGCTCTCGGGTAGATGCACAGAGTATTTTGCCCAGTCGGTGAATTGAGGACCAGAGGACATACAGCAGGTTCAAGGTGAAGGGGAGAAGATTTAATAGGATTCTGAGGGGTAACTTTTTCACACAAAGGGTGGTGGCTGTATGGAATAAGCTGCCAGAGGAGGTAGTTGAGGCAGGGACTATCCCAATGTGTAAGTAACAGTTAGATAGGTACATGGATAGACAGGTTTGGAGGGATATAGACCAAACACAGACAGGTAGGACTAGTGTAGCTGGGACATGTTGGACGGTGTGGGCAAGTTGGGCCGAAGGACCTGTTTCCACGTTATATCACTCTGTGACTCCACTTAGAATAATTGGGTCCTTTTCAGGCTAGAGTGTTATAACTAGTATAACTCGTGGTGAATCCCCAGGATAGTTATTGGCCCTCAGTTATTTACCATTTACCATTTTATGTGCAATTTATGTATCATTTATGAATGTTTTAGTGCATTCGTCTGAGTCTATGTGCCTGCGATGCTGCTGCAAGCAAGTTTTTTTCATTTCATCTGTGCCTCACTCCACTTGGGTATATGAGAATACACTTGACTCGATGATTTAGGATTGTTGGTACCATGCCTACTGATCATTTCAAGACTGAGTGCCACAGCTGAAGGTTGAATTTACGTGATGCTCCATGTCTAAGTGATTAACAGTGAATGAGAATGACACCCAGTACCGGGAGCAGTTCAGAAACACCTACCACACACATGTCAGAGTGTTTATGGTTAAAGTCTCGCTAAAAATCGAGCCCATGCCTGCATTATAGCATTGAAGGGATGATGCCCGTGATCTCCTAAAGATGTGTTGTGTCAGAAGATGCGCAAGAAAGAACTTATTACTGATTAAAGTTTAAAAAAATCAAAAGACTTTGAATTTAAAACGACCAGCTTCAACTGATGATGTCACAATGGCTCGGCTAGCAAGGGGACGGTGAATTGCTATTGCAACACGCAGGTCAAGTGCAATTGGAATTTCTTTTTAAGAGCACTGCTGAGGGAGGCAGGGCAGTGCTGAAATCTTACGTTTGGGAACGGCTTGAGTTGGAGGACCACGCCTCCCGTGGGGGCTACGGGTAGGAATGGGTGCGTTGGGGGAGCAGACCTAACGGTATCTAGTGCACTTGGTCTAGTGTATGTATAAAAATCTGACAAGACTGCACCTGGAGCACTGCCTACTATTTTGGTCTCTTTATTTAAGGAAGAATATACCTGTTCCAATTCATTAAAAGTTCACTTGAGTAACTTCTCGAATACAGTGAATGTCCTATGAGGAAATCTTGAGCAGGTTGGGTGCATATTAATTGCAAATTTAAAAAAAATACGGGAACATCTTATTGAAACTTTATGATTCGAAGGGAAATTACAGGGTAGGTGCTGAGAAATGTTTTCCTTAGTGGGTTATCTAGAACTAGGGGTCATTATTTGGAAATGTCAAAGACCAGAGGGCAAAGCTTTAAGGTGATAGGGGCAATGTTTAATGAGATGCATGGGATAAATCTTTTACACAGAGGGCACTGGGTGCCTGGAATGACCTGCCAAGGGTGGTGATGGAGGCAGACAAGAAAGTTGCATTTAAAATGCTTTTACATCTGGGTATGGGTCACTTTCAGGCAGAGGAAATTAGTTTATCTTGGCGTTATGTTCGGCAAAGACATTTTGGGCCAACTTGTGCTGTTCTTGTGCTGTACTTCTCTGTGTAGACACTAGGGACTGCAGATGCGGGTTTGCAATGAAGGACACAAAGGGTTGGAGTACCTCAGTGAGTCAGGCAGCATCACTGGAAGACATGAACAGGCAATGTTTAGCAAAACATCACCTATTCATGTCCTGTAGCGATGCTGCCTGACCCGTTGAGTTGCACTTTCTGTGCGTTTCTATGTTCTATAGCAGGTAATCTGTTTAAGATAGAGATGAAACAGAATTTAAGAATTGTCTATCCCAATCAGGGGCAGCACTTGGTGCAGCGATAAAATTGATGCCTGACGGCGGCAGAGACCCGGGTTCAATCCTGACTACGGTGCTGTCCATATGGGGTTTGTACGTCCTCCCCGTGACCTGCGTGCATTTTCTCCGGTATCTCCGGTTTCCTCCCACACTCCAAAGATGTGTCGGTATCGTAGCCAATTGACATGGTATTGTCCCTAGTGCGCTCCCTAGTATTAGTGCGCAGGGATCATTGGTCTGGCGCAGACTCATGGGCCAAAGGGCCTGTTTCCGCATTGTATCTATAAACTAAAGTAAACTCAAATCAAAAAGTAATTTCCCCATAGAAATATAGAAAATAGATGCAGGAGTAGGCCATTTCGCCCTTCAAGCTAGCACCGCCATTCAATACGATCATGGCTGATCATCCAAAATCAGTACCCCGTTCCTGCTTTCTCCCCATATTCCTTGATTCCGTTAGCCCTAAGACCTATATGTAACTCCCTCTTGAAAACATCCAGTGAATTGACCTCCACTGCCTTCTGTAACAGAGAATTTCACAGATTCACAACTCTCTGGTTGAAAATGTTTGTCCTCGTCTCAGTTTTTCCTACCCCTCATTCTTAAACTTTGACCTCTGTTTCAGGACTCCCCCAACATGGGGAACATTTTTCCTGTATCTAGCCTGTCCAATTATCATCTAAAAAACTTACACTGAAAGATATGATTTGCCCAAGACATGGATTCAGTGCAAGAAAGATTATTGAGGACATAGTAGCATAGAAACATAGAAAATAGGTGCAGGAGTAGGCCATTCGGCCCTTTGAGCCTGCACCGCCACTGAATATGATCATGGTTGATCATCCAACTCAGTATCCTGTACCTGCCTTCTCTCCATACCCCCTGATCCCTTTAGCCACAAGTGCAACATTTAACTCCTTCTTAAATATAGCCAATGAACTGGCCTCAACTACCTTCTGTGGCAGAGAATTCCACAGATTCACCACTCTCTGTGTGCAAAA
The DNA here is from genome assembly GCA_035221665.1 of Okamejei kenojei. Lineage (NCBI taxonomy): Eukaryota > Metazoa > Chordata > Chondrichthyes > Rajiformes > Rajidae > Okamejei > Okamejei kenojei. Next base: position 61,488,914 of record CM069142.1, read on the forward strand.
ATTGGGGTGGAAGATTGCAACCTTCGCGTGGTCCACCCTGTTTCGACGAATGCAATCAACCCGGCGTGCACAATCAAATAGAACAAGTTGTCCTACAACTTTAGGCTGTGCACGCCATACGCAAGAAGAAGTGTGAAAAATGTTTTTCTCATCTCGGTCCTAAAAGACTTCCCCCTTATCCTTAAACTGTGACCCCTTGTTCCTGGACATTCCCCAACATCGGGAACAATCTTCCTGCATCTAGCCTGTCCAACCCCTTAAGAATTTGTAAGTTTCTATAAGATCCCCCCTCAATCTTCTAAATTCTAGCGAGTACAAGCCGAGTCTATCCAGTCTTTCTTCATATGAAAGTCCTGCCATCCCAGGAATCAGTCTGGTGAACCTTCTCTGTATATTGGACAACTGATATTGCAAGGGATCAACAAGCTGTATGGTCATGTTTCTTGCAAGTAAGATTTTGTGATGTCTAACATAATTATTCAACATGTTGGCCAGTATTCTTACTGAAATCCTCAATCCTCAATCCTTAATCCTTCAAGCTTTCAAGACTTCAATCCTCAAGCTTTTATTGTTGCCAGTGAAAGGTTTGAAAGAATGTTTCTAGCGACCCGGTTATTGTGGAGGGCCATTGATGGGTACATCAGAGTTTGGTGATTTTATTATTCAATGGGACACATTCATGAGGTGATGCTAACACATCATACTGGCAATTCTTCATCATTATGAATTGCTGCACCAGTATACCAGGAAACATCACATTAATGTCTTAGACTCACAGATAGTAGCAATTCAATTAAGCCGCTGACGTCCACCAGCTCATAGAGTCATACAGCATGGAAACAGGCCCTTCGGCCCAACCCATCATCATCATTGTTGAAAACATCAACGGGCACAATGCCTTACAATGTTATTTACGACAGTGATCGCAACTTACACTGAAGTGTGGATGGCCGTTGGCTCGCTAGGGGCACATCCCAGCAGGATCAAAAACAGGTCTTGTTTTTGATCCTGCTGGGGGTCCACAGCCCCCTCCTCACCTGTCGCCGACTATCCGACCATGGAGCAGGTAGCACAGGATTTCCTAGTACCCGTGGCGGGGGGCACTCCCCCCGAACTGCCCATGCCGACCAACATACCCCATCTACACTAGTCCCACCTGCCGGCATTTGTCCCATTACCCTCTAAACCTATCCTATCCATGTACCTGTCCAAATGTCTCTTAAATGTTATGATAGTACCACTCAACTACCTCCTCCGCCAGTTTGTTCCATACATCACTCACCCTTTGTATAAAAGATTACCCCTCAGGTTCCTATTAATTCTTCAAAGCTAATATGGGATGGTAACTGTAGATAGCCATGCTAGTGTTGCCTACAAGCCAGGAACAAATTTTAGTAAGTATGAAGAAAAACATACATTAGGTTACAAACATCAAATATTATTCTAATTCTGACATGTGCCAATTTGGTTGATAACTAATTGCCAATCCTGGTAGATCTAAATATTAAGACTTTTAATCCACACCGGCCTATACCAATTCCTCATTCAATTTGTGTCTGAAAACAATTTATAATAGTTCTAGCATTGACATCAATTTCTAACATTGCTGATAATGAATACAAAACTTTAGACTTTACTTTAAACTTTAGAGATACAGAGTGGAAACAGGCTATTCTGCTCACTGAGTCCGTGCTGACCAGCAATTACCCCCTACACTAGCACTATCCTACACACTTGGGACAATTTACAATTTACACTTCACAGAAGCCAATTAACCTACCACCTGTACGTCTTTGGAAAGTGGGCCGAAACCGGAGCACACAGAGAAAACCCATACTGTCACAGGGAGAAGGTACATACTCTGTACAGACAGCACCCATAGTAAGGATCAAACCCAGGTCCCTGGCACTGTAAGGCAGCAACGCTACCAATGCACCATTGGGCATCCCATACCAATAGAGTCATAGAGTAGTACAGTGTGGAAACAGGCCCTTCGACCCAACTCGCCCACACCGGTCAACAATATCCCAGCTACACTAGTCTCACTTGCCTGTGCTTGTTCCCTATCCCTCCAAACCTGTCCTATCCATGTACCTGTCTAACTATTTCTCAAACGATGGGATAGTCCCATCAACTACCTCCTCTGACAGCTTGTTCCATACACCCACCACCCTTTGTGTGGAAAAAGTTACCCCTCGGATTCCTATTAAATCTATTCCCTTTACCTTGAACCTATGTCCTCTGGTTCTTCGATAATCTGGGCAAGAATCTGTGCATCTTATGATCTTATACACCTCTATAAGATCAAAATGGAATAGAGACCCAGCCTACTCAACCTCTCCTGATAGCTCCCTAGTCCTGGTAATATCCTTGTAAATAACCCTTTCAACTTAACACAATATTAACTGTGGTCTCACCGAATACAAGACTGAAAGGCCAAAGTGCCAAAAGCACCACCTTAGACTCGAACCTGGATCACAACACCATACCATTTACTGTGTAGGTCCCCTTGTCGATGCAACACCTCACAAAATTCCATCAAGCCCACCTGGCCAATCGATCCAGATCCTGCTGCAATCGTTTCACAACCATCTTCACTTTCTGAAAAACCACTAACTTTTGTATCATCAGCAAACTTGCTAATCTTGCCCTGTATGTTTCTCATCCAAAATAACTGGTGTAGATAACAAACAGTAACGGGCCCATCAACACACCACTAGTCACAGGTATCTCTGAGACGCAACATCATTCCTCTGCTTCCTTCCATGGATGGATCCCAAATCAAACCTTCCAGAGCCCTTGCTGAACACCTTATTGAAGTCCATGTACTCTACAGCTCTGCCTTCATCACCTCAAGTTCAACTTTTATTTTGTTATGACAACAATAAACTAATAAACAAAGATAAGCCTCGCAGCCAAACTAGAGTCAACCAAATGGAAATAACCCTCAAAATACACAAAACCCTCAGGTCAGCCCTTATCTGTCCCGTAGGTAATAATACACAAAGTTCTATGCCATGTGGCCAGGCCTCCTGCAGCTCAGACCAGCAACCTGCTCACGAGTCAGGGTCAACGAAGAGAGAGAGAGAATTCTGGGAGATTCTGGTATTTAAGCTTCCGATGAGTCACCTGTCACCTGACACAGCTTGGCCAATCAGGTATAGGAGCCCTTAACCCCTTGATTCCTGACTCCCGGCCACGGGGCCTGCACTCAGGAGAGAAACAGAAGAGTTAAGTACATAGCATTCACCAGAGGGGGGGGAAAGTACCTAACAGTCACGTCTTCAAAAAAATGTTGATACAGAGAGCAGAGTTATCATAGAATATAGAATAGTACAGTCCAGGAACAGGCCCTTCAGTGCATGAAGTCTCTGATGGCAACGTTAACAACTTAAACTGATGTAATCTGCCTACACATGGTCTATATCCCTCCATTCCCTGTCTATTGTTTTGGGAACAGTCTGCCCAAGATCGCAAGAAATTGCAGAGTGTTAATATAGCCCAGTCAATCACAGCGACCAGATTCCTCACCATTGACTCCGTCTACAATTTAACCTGCCTGGGAAAAGCAGCCAACATAATCGAAGACGTCAAAATCCTGCTCAACCCTTCTTCTCCCCACTCCCGCCGGGCAGAAGATACAGACGCCTGAAAATTCTCACCATCAGCCTCCACCATTCAATCGTGGCTGATCTATCTTTCCCCCTCAACCCCATTCTCCTGCCTTCTCCCCATAACCCCTGACGCCCTTACTAATCAAGAATGTGTCAATCTCCGTCTTCAAAATTATCCATTGACTTGGCCTCCACAGCCGTCTGTGAATGGTTTGAATGACATCTGGGACAACCCCCCCCCACTGTGGCCCATTGGGTGATAATCAAACACAGATGATTAACTCTTTCTCTTAAATTCCAGCCCTGTCCAAAGTCCATTCCGCTGAATTATCACCATGAACTTGTGGAACAAATGACATTCTCTTCCCACCTCCTCAAATAATCGCACCTTTTTCTAATTTTTTCCCCTTCGTTTCAATTTTGCAGAGAGGCAGATGGGCGATTTGATAATTAATCCAGGGAGAAGCCAGCGAGGCAGAAGTAGATAATTAAAAATGATTATCAAGGAATGAAGTCCAGATGACAGAAATGAAATTTTGTGCAGCCAGGGATCTCAATCACACATTAGTTCGCCATGATATACAAGTGACACATTGTAAATCTCTAATCAGCTTGGGTACTGGCCGCAATTAAAAATAGATCACTGTGTGGTTTATTTTGGCAAAAACCAACAACAACCCACAACTGCAATTGTCCTGGGCCGTCCCTTAGCACAAGCACATGGCTGCCTGGCTTCACAACGGCCAGACATGCTATAAATATAAGCTGCAACTCTCTTCATGTTAACAGTGCACAGGAGCAGCTGTTTTAAGTTTGACCACACACTATAATTTCTCCACATCTCAACATCCAGGCAATGTGGCAGTTTCTTTTCATGTGTTATGCTGAACTAAAGCAATTAGACTGGCAAAAAATGCTCAGTTAGCAATGCCGGACGCAAATATTTTCAGATGAGATCTTTAACCAGGGGAGTATGGGGCAATCTGGATAACAAGGCCTGCAAAAAGCAAAGAAAAATAAAGCTTTTCAAAACACAGCTAACTGCTGGGAAAAAGGACGCATTATGTTGAAATGGATTTGAGTTGTGCAATGGGTAAGGACACTGTTCGCGAGTGGCATGGGTCAACACCAACTTAGAACATGTGTAGGAAAGAACTGCAGATGCTGGTACCATTGCACATTCCTTCCATAATCAATGATTCTGGTGAAACGGCCACTCTTGAAGAATCAGCATTTGGCTAAAATATCGGAAATCAAGCTTGGTATACCCCAGAAGGTAACAGTCTTTTCAGAAAAGGTACAGAAAAAATTTAAAGAAAAATTGTCTTTAAATGGAAGTTGCCTATACTGCTGAGTAAACATGTATATGGACCTGACGATCGGATTTTGCTGGCTTTACCTTGCACTAAATGTTATTCCCTTATCATGTATCTATGCACTGTGGATGGCTCGATTATAATCTTTTATTGTCTTTCTGCTGACTGGATAGCTCACAACAGTAAAGCTTTTCACTGTACCTCGGTATTCGTGACAATAAACTAAACTGTAAATGTAACCTGTAATAAAGACTAACCACAACCATACTCTCTTATAGGGTGCAGTAATAACTTAGCTCCGTGAGCTGGATGAAATCAGCAGCTTTCTGTAACCATTCTACCCCACCCCAACCTGAATGACTCCGTTAAAGAAAGTCTCAATCAAATTAAATTCAGGGACTGCTACTCCTGGCAGTCTACATAATCCCCAAACATTACCCACACCTCCCAATCCCCTGTTCAAAAAAACATGACATTGGACCCTTCTCCAACAACTGGCTCCAACTGAGACAAGACTTTGCCTTCCATCACAGTGAGGAGGAGATTCACTGTGATGGATGTTTGTGTAAATTGTGTTGGTTGTGTGTCTTGGTTCTTTTCTTGTATGACTGCAGAAACCAAATTTCGGCTGAACTTCATATTTGAGGTTCAAATGACAATAAATAAATTGTATAATTGTATAACTCAATCTGGACCTCAACACATGTAACAATGAGACTATTTAGTCGTATCCAACTGCTTCTAAATACTCCTCTACAATTGCATATCAGCTAGAATTTTATTTTTAGAAGGAACTTCAGACACCGCAGAATGAAAGAACAAGCACTGTTATTCCTTCTGCTCCCATCGCCATATGTTTTTGTTTAGTTTAGTTTAGAGACAGCGCTGAAACAGGCCCTTCGGCCCACCGTGTCCTCACCGACCAGCGATCTCCGCGCATTAACACAAAGCCTACACACACTAAAGACAATTTACACGTATACAAATCCAAGCCAATTAACCTACAAACATGGACATCTTTGGAGTGTGGGAGGAAACCGAGGATCTTGGATAAAACCCACGCGGTCACGGGGAGAACGTACAAACTCCATACAGACAGCACCCGTAGATGGCATCGAACCTGGCTCTCTGGCACTGCAAACACTGTAAGGCAGCAACTCTACCGCTCCACCACCGTACTAACTCTCATAAGTTTATTCACAATTTAAGTTCATCTACATAAAGAGAAACTGCAGATTTGTTAGACACAAAGAGACATTTTAAAACACAAAAAAAAAGTTTTTTGTGGATAGTGTTAATGGATGTAGGATAGTGTTTAGTGGATTGTAGGATAGTGTTAGTGTGCGGGGGTTCTGGTTGGCGCAGACGGTGGGCCAAAGGGCCTGTTTCCTCGCTGTATCTCTAAACTAAAAAACTAAACAAAAATTAAGTTTAGGACAGTTGACTCTGACACTCACAGAAGGATAGGAAGGATGTCAAATTAGTAATAAAACTTGAGGAACAACAATACATTGACCCAATTGATTGTCTCATCTAATTCCACGCCTTAACTCTATCATGTATTCCTTCTTACGTTTTAACAAAGTTGTGGTTTTTACTTAAGTAATTAAGTATTAACCAAAGTAGGCTAGTTGGCATGTGTTGGAAGGAACTACAGATGCTGGTTCAAACCGAAGATAGACACAAAAAGCTGGAGTAACTCAACGGGTCAGACAGCATCTCTGGAGAAAAGGAATAGGTGACGTTTCGGGTCGAGACCCTTCTTCAGTCTCAAACCAATATCTATTCTTCAAGCATATGAATTCTAAATTAAATCAGCACATTGTAAGGTACATGGGGTAAATCAACGCTGTTTAAATTCTGACTGTCTCCTCCATCTATGCCTCTCATAGTCTCATATACAAGTTGGGCTTCTTCTGCACTTGATTCAATTGTTGAATAAAGGTGGGAAGAACCCGTGGGAAAGTTTAATTGTTAGTTTTATCTCCAGAGAACTCAGGAACAACCAATACATGCCACAAGTTGTTTTTTTTGCTTTTATCCTCATTATTCTTTATCTTGTCAATTGCTGTCTTACTTTTTTTTTCCAGTTGCAGATATAGATCAAGCAATTGGTTAGGGCCACATTTCTGAGGCAAGAGGTAAATTAATCTACAATATGAATATAATGTTTTACTAAAACATTTATATCATTGCCCATGGATTGTCCAGGCATTGGAAACAATATAGAAAATGGGGGGTTACACAAAAAGCTGGAGAAACTCAGCGGGTGCAGCAGCATCTAAGGAGCGAAGGAGATAGGCGACGTTTCGGGTCGAGACCCTTCTTCAGACTGGTCAGGGATCAGGGGGTTCACTGAGAGGTGGCTCTATTCCATTTTAAATAATTGCTCCAAAATTGACGTAAATTTTAACCAAAATTATGGAAAAGAATCTTAGGATTGTTACGGCATGTGGCCCATCAAGTCCATGTCATATCCATATAGAGCAATCGATTCAACCAGTGGTATGAATATTGCTTTCTCTAACTTCAACTAACCCTTGCATTCCCTCTCTCCATCCCTCCCCCACCCAAGTTGTACCAGCTTCAAAGTCGTCTTGTTCAGTCTCATAGTCTGTACTCGTTCTCACCTAGGATACAGCTAACATGGCCTGTTTCCTTTATCATCGTTACTTTTTTGCATATCTTTCATTCATTTGTTCCATATCTCTCCACATCACCGTATTTACCTCTCGTTTTCCTTTCCCCTGACTAGCAGTCTGAAGAAGGGTCTTGACCCGGAATGTCACCTATTCCTTTTCTGCAGAGATGCTGCCCGACCCGTTGAGTTACTCCAGCTTTTTGTGTCTATCTTCAATTTAAACGAGCATCTGCAGTTCCTTTCTACACATCTATTCAGCCTTGTTCCCCATTAGTATCACCCGATCTGAAACGTTGCCTTAAGGGGCTGTCCCACTGCGGCGACCTAACCTGCGAGTTTAGAAGAGTTTATTCTCGACTCAACCTCGCAGCATGGTCGACACATGGTCCTAGGAGGTCACTGGAACTCTCCTTCATGCTCGAGGCAGTGGAGTGGGGTCACTATGTAGTTATAGGCAGTCGAGGGCAGTCGTAGGCAATCTCCTTCGCTGACCGGGCATTTTAAAATGGCTCATTGAAGTTTTCAGGAACAAGGTAAACCAACCAGTAATTTAAATGCCCGCTAAACTTCATTATAAGTTGTCTGGCTTCTTAAAAGTGTCTCCACTCCTTCTTCCCACCCTTCTCCCCCCCCCTCTCCCTCCCTCAACCCCTTCTCTCTCCCCCCCCCCCCCCACGCTCTCTAAAGAACTTAAGAGGCTGCCCCACTGTACAAGTTAATTCAAGAGTTCTCCTGAATTTCCCCAGATTGAACTCGTAGAATTATGGTAATAGCCGCTCGTAGGTACTCGGGGCTCTCGTGGACATTTTTCAACATGTTGAAAAATCCTCACGAGTCTTTACAAGCTTACCGCATTTCCCGAGAACCTGCCGTTAGCGTTACGAGCTGCTAAGAGACGTCCCGAGGTCCAACGTACCCGCTACGTACATTCTACGTGCTTACCACAAGTTTGATTTTTTTTAACTCGGGAGAGGTCTTGAATTACCTCGTACAGTGGGACAGCCCCTTTACCATACAGCCGTCTTTTACCTTCCTGTTCATCACGGGTGTGAATTTCAGACAGCGCTTCCCTGCTTTCCATGGCCCCTGCCTTTGCGGGATAGGGGTGGGTGTGTGTGCGTGTGCGTGTGTGGTCGGTCGTTCCAGCTCGTGGTTTCATTCGTGGTTTTCCAGACGAGTGCCCTCGAGCTTGAAGGTCGCAAACAGTCGCTGTAAAGTCGCATCAGTGCCCTTATCTATTCCCTCCCCAGATGCTGCCTGACCCATTGAATTCCTCCAGCACCTAGTGTTTTGCATAGGTCTTCCAGGGCCTGTCCAACTCCCCTTTGATACGATACGATAAAACTTTATTCATCCCCAGAGGGAAATTGGTCTCCCGACAGTCAGAACACACAAGGTACAGAAAAACTTGACATTAAAAGCCTAAATGTGCCATGTTTCAACAATCCTTCCAGCCAGCAATTCAACAGAATATTGCAATGCTCGGTGAGTGACCTGTTTGTGGTTATGTTGTAACTTCACGTTCTGTGTCTTTGAAATCAATTTTCAGATTAGTTACAGAATTTTTGCCAGATGTTTATTGTAAAAATCAGGAGACAGTCCACACAATTCAAGCCTGAACTGTCAACATCAAAGGAAAACATGAGGAACAGCCTTCCATAATCAACGACTTCTGGAATTCTATGAAGTCATCTAGGTCTATCTGAGAGCAAATTAATATGCTCTCAGATAGACCTAATGCAGTTTATTTATTTTAACAATAACAATGTATAATTTATTTCCAAGAGGAAAGGATTAAAAATCAGTATGTAAAATGCAGTTATAGGCAATAGACAATAGACAATGTGTGCAGGAGTAGGCCATTCGGTCCTTCGAGTCAGCACCGCCATTCACTGTGATCGTGGCTGATCGTCCACAATCAGTACCCGTTCCTGCCTTCTCCCCATATCCCTTGACTCCGCTATCTTAAAGAGCTCTATCTAACTCTCTCTTGAAAGCATCCAGACAATCTGCCTCCACTGCCTTCTGAGGCAGAGAATTCCACAGATTCACAATTCTCTGGATGAAAAAGCTTTTCCTCATCTCCGTTCTAAATGGCCTACCCCTTGTTTTTTAAACTGTGGCCCCTGGTTCTGGACTCCCCCAACATTGGGAACATGTTTCCTGCATCTAGCGTGTCTGATCCCTTAATAATCTTATATGTTTCAATAAGACTCCCTCTCATCCTTCTAAATTACAGTGTATACAAGCCCTGTGCGTGTTGTATGCAGGACTGCTGAACACAACAGTTAGTTGAGATATCCTTTGCAAAGACACTGATTTCCGTTCAAGAGAGGTGTGCCAAAATTACGTTGTTGTGGGCCTTCCATGTTGACTCGGTGAATGGTTTGAGATTTAAATCTATGATACTTAGTTATTGCTTGTCAAACTTTCCCACGAGCCAAACAGGAATGGAACAATAATGCATGGTGAATCACTTCCATCCATGTTTTTACAGTGTCTAACTTTACTCATTACTAAAATAAATAAGAACGTTACATTAAAATCACATTCTTTTTCATCTTTGTGACTAAGAATAATCAATAAAAATTATCATAATTCATGTTTGTGAGCCAACATATATTTATCTGTACGAAATATATATATTTTTCTTTGCACTGCTCAATCAATTGTTAGGGAACACTTCCAATTCTGTTACCTTCCACTGCGTGAAATACCTCGCAACACAGCCCAGAGGACATAGGTTTAAGGTGAGGGGGGAAAGATTTAATAGGAATCCGAGGGGTCACTTTTTCACACAAAGGGTGGTGGGCGTATGGAATGAGCTGCCGGAAGAGGTAGATGAGGCAGGTACTATCGCAAAGTTTAAGAAACATTTAGACAGGTACACGGATAGGACAGGTTTAGAGGAATTTGGGCCACATGCAATCTAGTCTAGATGGGACATGTTGGTCGGTGTGGGCAAGTTGGGCCAAAGGACCTTTTCCACGACGTATGACTCTGCGATTGTATATGATCAAATGCTTAGCTACCTCGTGACTAGCCAAAAACCTAGAAAAGTATTCTCGTTTAATCAAACTCTCCACCATTTTGATTGCTAAACAGGCTTTTCATTCATCATTATTTTAATAATTTTCTTTGAACATTTTCAGATTAATGTACTTTTCCAACAGAATACCATCTGAAATAATTGTTCTTCACCTTCAATATAAACATCTTACGAAGGATTTTGCTATGCATCAAACACACACTGTCTGACTCAAAGTGAATTTGCCTCAAATTGGATGCTTCCCGTGAACTTTGGTGCTGAAGCAGATCTTTAGTATTTATTATAAATGTAGATTTTAATTTCTTACACACAGTCAAATTGAAGATGAAATATTTGATACCAACCATGGACTACGTATATATTGTTCTCACTTCCTCAAAAACATGACCGTCATTACCTTTTAAAGCAAAACAAAACTGCAGGTGCTAGAAATCTGGATTAAAAGCAGACATTGCAGACTAATCTCAGCCGGCCAGGCAGCATTTGTGGAGAAAGAACCTTGAATGAACCTGGATTAGTGAGAAAACCAGTGGGTTTTTTTATTGCAGAGAGGTGTAGACCATAAACCCATAAGGCAACGAAGCAGAATTAGGCCATTCAGACAATTGTGTCTGCTTTGCCATTCGATCACGGCTGATCTATTTCTCCCTCAACCCCATTTTCCTGCTTTCTCCCCATAACCTTGGCTCCTTATGGGCCTGTCACACTTAGGCGATTTTTCAGGCGACTGCTGGCAACTGTCAAGTTCCCGGCAGTCGCCTGAAAAACCGTCAACTGGAACGGCGACTGCCAGAGTGGAACGCGCGCGCACACACACACACATCGGTTCCTTCACCCGCCCATTATGCAGATGGGGGACAGAGCAAGCGGGGGAGCACTGTCTGAATGAAATTCATACGGTGCAAAGCCAAGATGATACAGACACACACCATGATGAACAGGAAGGTTGGCGCTGTAATTAAGACTGCTAAAGCACAGTGTACGGTAAGTCCTTTAAAAGAGGATGGAGAGGGGTGGGGAAGAAGGGGGGAGAAGGAGTGGAGACAACTTTTAAGAAGCCAGAGATACACGGCTGTGAAGCTCGGCGGACATTTAACATTACCGGTCGGTTACCCTTGGTTCTGAAAACTACTGCTTATGTTTTTTTTCCCAATGAGCCAATGAAATTCACAGGTCAGCTCCGGCTACAACCTACGAGAGCCTACGAGAACCTTCGAGCTCCTGGCAACCCACTAGGACTTCCTGGCGACCCACCTACGGCACGAGAATTCTCGCTACTTTCCATCTGGTCACCGTTAATTTTTCAACATGTTGAAAAATTTGCAGAGACCAGAATAAGGCCGCGACTAATTCCCAAGATACGGGAACTCCTCTCGACCACAAAGGCAACTCCCCGCAACTACCCGCGAACGTGTGCCAACCATGTGGCGGCTGTATAGTCTCCTGTAGTCATCTAAAATGTCACCTAAGTGGGACAGGCCCATTACTAATCAAGAACCTGTCAATCACTGCTTTAAAAATACCCACATCTGTCTCATTGGCTCCACACCAGTCTGTGGCAATGAATTACACAAAATCACCATCCCCTGGCTAAAGAAATTCCTGCTTATCTCCATTATCTTATAGTGAGCCTGTGCCCTCTGGTCCTAAACACAGCCACAACTGGAAACATCCTCTCTACATCCACATCATCTAGGCCTTGCATTATTCAGTACGTTTCAATGCGATTTCCCCGCACCCCCTCCACTCGTCCTTCTAAACTCGAGCGACTACAGGTCCGGAGGCATCAAACGCCCCTAATACATCAACACGTAAGGGTGGAGATAACAGGGGGAATGTTTGCGATGAGGTAGACACAAAGGCGTGTGAGTGCAACAGATAGAGGTGCGGCCACATACTTCCAAAAACCATGGTTTACTCCTTGGGTGTTGGTATTCTCTCTGTAAGTGCGGCACAGAGGCGCAGCGGTAGAGTTGCTGCCTTACAATGCCAGAGATCCTGGTCCGATCCTGACTACGGGCGCTGTCTGCACAGAATTTGTACGTTCACCCCGTGACCATGTGGGTTTTCTGTGGGTGCTCCGGTTTCCTCCCACATTCCAAAGACGTGGGGTTTTGTAGGTTAATTTGCTTCGGAAAAAATTATAAATTGTCTGTAGTGTGTGTAGGATAGTGCTAGTGTACGGGGTGATCGCTGGTCGGCGCGGGCTCGGAGGGCCAAAGGGCTAGTTTCTGCGCTGCATCTCAAAACTAAACTACATTCAAATAAATCTTGTAGAATTGACGGAAAGGCCTCGTGTCTGAATAGTCATTAAAGCCCCTCGTCTATCCCAGTTATTTTTTCTTTATAACCGTGACAAAGGGAGCTTCAAATGCTGGTCAGCAAATTAGTGGCCACTTCTCAGAAATGCAATATGGAAGTTAAGTGTCCCAGTAAAGATTCCTGGACTCCATCTTTTCACATTAATCAACAACGATTAGTAGCTAGAGTTGGTAGTTCAGAAAATTTTCTCCAAATCACTCTGAAAATGAAAGAATGAGTGATCTGCGTTTGTTATAGCACATTTAGCAACTCAGAAAGTGAATAACCAACAAGATACTTTTAAAGCAGTTAGCAATGTTAGCTTAAGTTGTTAAAAAAAACCCAGTAGATTTGCAATCCCAAGATTTAAAATATATAATTCAAACCCACTGCATTCCACACATGGTATTGCCATGATCCCAATAGGCCCGAAGCCATAATATCCAACAGGGAATTTTTCTCTTGCATAATCGGTACAGCATTGTCAATCTCTGCTTACACATTACCGTTATTAAAGCCGCTCAGACTATTTTTTATGGTATCACCGGGGATCGATGTAAATGTCAGTTTGTTTTAAGATTCATTTTTCCAGGGTTAGCCTTATTTTATCCCTTTTCGTGCGTTTCACACATGCCGTGCTGGTCAGTAAATCTATTTTCCCATCTACTCTATACTGCACAACATACAGCGTACGTTTTCCAATGGCACTTTTCCCAGAAAGAAACTTAACACCTCGCACAAGAATTCCTGTATATGTGTTTTTAACATTGCAACAGTATCTGCCCGGCATCTACTAAATCAGCTAGAAAACTCTTTGAGCTTTTGGGATTGTTAGTGTCATCATGTAAATAGAATTCCACTTTATTACTGAAGACATTGAGCTGATAATTTGAAAGTTAAAATATAATTAAAGCCATCAATACATTTTCATTAGGCAGGATTCTTATTACATTTTCACGGACATTAGGATTCACATCAGGAAACAGGCCCTTCAGCCCACCAAGGTGGCACATTTATACTAATCTCACATTAATCAACAAAGATTAGTAGCTAGAGTTGGAAGTTCAGAAAATTTTCTCCTAATCACTCTGAAAATGAAAGAATGATCTGTGTTTGTTATAGTACATTTAGCAACTCAGAAAGTGAATAACCAACAAGATACTTTTAAAGCAGTTTATAATTCTTCCACATTCCCATAAAATGCCCCCTGTATTGTGCCACTCACCTGCACACTAAGGGCAATTTGCAGCGGCCAATTCACCTACTGACACGTACATTTTTTGGGATGTGGGTATAAAACAGAGCACCCACAAGAAAAACCTAGTAAGTCACACAAGAACTTGCAAACTCCTCACAGTCAGCACCCAATGTCAGGATTGATACTATGTCGCTGGAGCTTTGAGGGAGCAGCTCTACTAGTTGCACCACTCGGCCATCTCTTAAATTTAACAATTAAAGAAACTAAACTCCATTCATAACTTGGTTACTTTGATTACCTTGAGTTTCCAAGGGAAAGGTTTTTCCTTTCTTTAGCCGCCCATCGGGCACTGTACCATTGAGCAAAGGGGAGGGCAGACACTGGTGCCCCACATAGTTCCACTGACATCAAGTGATGGAAGGAAACCCAAGAGGGTGGGAATAGGGGCGCCTATCTATACCCAATCAGTCTGTAAAATATTCACCAACTGCGATCCATTGGAGAGCTGATATCTAAGAAAGAAATGCAGATGCTGGTAAAATAGACACAAAATGCTGGAGTAACTCAGCGGGTGAGGCAGCATCTATGGAGAGAAGGAATTGGCGACGTTTCGTGTCGAGACCCTTCTTCAGACTGATGTCAGGGGAGGGGGCGGGACAAAGATAGAATGTAGGCGGAGACAGTAAGACTGGTGGGAGAACCGGGAAGGGGGAGAGGATAGAGAGAGAAATCAAGGGCTATCGAAAGTTTGAGGTCAATATTCATACCGCTGGAGTGTAAACTACCCAAGCGAAATATGAGGTGCTGTTCCCCCAATTTGCGCTGGGCCTCACTCTGACAATGGAGGAGGCCCAGGACAGAAAGGTCAGATTGGGAATGGGAGGGGGAGTTGAAGTCTACTCCACCATTCAATCATGGCCGATCTATCACTCCCTCCTAACCCCATTCTCCTGCCTTCTCCTCATAACCTCTGACACCCGTACTAATCAAGAATCTATCTATATCTTTTTTGATGAATATTTTTTATTAGTTGTAAATACATATTAATAGAAAATACTTCTTACATACATTCGTAATATTATTAATATTAACATTTAAGACTTTATATTTCTATACATTTTTTTTTTAATAAGTAAGAAAAGATAGAGTAGAATCTATCTATATCTGCCTTAAATATATCCACTAACTTTGCCCGCACAGCCTCCTGTGGCAAAGAATTCCACAAATAACACACAAAGATCTGGCATGAAGAGGGACAGGAGGGACAGGAGACCATTCATCCCATCGAATGAATCATCACCTATCCATGTTCTCCAGGGATGCTGTCGGACCCAGTGACTTAGTCCAGCACTTTGTTTTGTTTTTGCTTGTGGACCAGCATCTGCAGTTCCTTGTTTCCAGGCCCCTTGAATTTGTTCCGCTGTTCAATCAAATCCGGTACTTATTCATTCTTAAGGCGTGGGCAAACTCTGCTAAGGCAAGGACATATTTACTTTGGACTTTAGAGATAACTGTGATCAACCCATACACCAGCACTATCCTACACATCTGCACGTCTTTGGGGTGTGGGAGGAAACCAGAGCACCCGGAGAAAGCCCACAAATTTACAGGGTGAACGTACAAATTCCATACAGGTCGCACACGGGCTCAGGATCTAACCCGGTTCTCTGGTGCTGAAAGGCAGTAATTCTACCGCTGTGCCAACGTGCGGCCACATTCTCCTTCTCCAAGTCACTTTGAACTGAGTAGTTTGACAAGATATTAAAAGATCAACTACATTGGCACTGTCTGGAGTCACATATCGGCAACATGCAGTAAGAAGAGCATATTTTCTGCCCTGACAGCACAGGTAAAAGACACAAGGCAGATCAGAAGGGTATTTACTCGTCATACATACATACATATATACAATTTGTCACCCATTGTACATCCTAGGATTTAACCTCTTCCCCATTAGATATTTAAAGAGAATAAAGTAATTTGAGTTACAAAGACAGATTTCATTTTTACCATTTTCCGACAGATACGCCAGCTCATCGTGTCCTGGGGATCCCAGCAGATAGCAAAGAACAGACTGGAATGCGGATGCAGAATAGAGAAGAGAAAGTTTCAGAAGGAATAGTTTCAGTTTTCCTATTGAGTTGAGAGGAAAAAGTAGAATAGTTGAATTGGTTTTAGAATGAGATCAGAGGAATCAAGTACATAGAGTATTAGGCATTGCCTGAGTAAGGAAAGACTCGGAGCACAATCAGTTTAATAACCATCAACCTTCAAAAAACCCACTTTGATTTGTTTCCCCAGTGCGTGCAACATTTTTACTTTCCTCTTTTAAATATTTCTCTTGTTGATTTTTGAAAGGTCTATTGAATCTGTTATTACTACCCTTTCAGGCAGTAAATTATCAAGCACAACTCTTCACTTATTAAAAAAAATTCAGCACGCCTGCTACTTTTCCAAAGCATCTTAATTCATGTATCGTGGCTACTGATCGTCCTGCTTCAATTCTCTCTGTTTCCACAATCAAAATCCCTCTATTTTTGAGCAGGAAGAGTAAGATGCAACCTATGCCAAATGTATTATTTTCGGTAGTAACTTAATTTCGTGGCTAGGCTTATGAAATAGAAACATTTCCACGATTTTCCAACCTCCATTCTTCACAGAAATTGTTGAGAGTGTTTCCTTTTACAATTAAAGTTCACTCATTTTGTGATGAATGTTACATATTTATCATCTGAATTTTTGAATTTGGTTCAAACAATTCATCTGTGGTCCTCAACACATATGCAATTACCAACATATGCAATTCCTTGTTTCTCTAATTACCAGTGTTGCAGAAATCTTCAGAGTGAGATCTCCTTTCCAACTGAGTCAGATGACATCTATTTCTGCTGCATTTAATTTTAAGAGCACTCCAAATTATTCTTTTCATCCAAAATGATTAAACCTTAAGGTAAATGAATGACCTGGCAAGTTTAAAGTGGTGCGTTATGATCCAAGCGATAGGATTGCTGGCATTTCTTACATTAACCATTACAATACATTAAACATACTGATCTTATAGAGGTGTATCTAATCTTATAGAGGTGTATAAAATCATGAGAGGAATAGATCGGATAGACGCACAGTCTCTTGCCCAGAGTAGGGGAACCAGCGGGCATAGGTTTAAGGTGAAGGGGGAAAGATGTTATATGAATCTGAGGGGTACCTTTTTCACAAAAAAGAGTGGGGGGGCTTATGGAACAAGTTGCCGGAGGAGGTAGTTGGCAACGTTTAAGAGACAATTAGCTAGGTACATGGGTATGACAGGTTTAGAGGGATATGGGCCAAACGCAGGCAATTGGGACTACTGTAGATGGGACATGTTGGTCAGTGTGGGCAAGCTGGGCTGAAGGGCCTGTTTCTACACTGTAAGGCTCTATGACTCTATACAGCTGCACATAATGAAATAGTTTAGTATGGGCCAAGAGGATGCCAATTTTTAAATAGGGTGCCTACGAAACACAAGGCCTGAGTTATGATATCAAATGGCGGAGCTCAATAAATCTAAATTAAGGAAGACAGCCCATGACACATTATTGGTTTCTGCATCATGAGATTGTGTTTAGCCGTGTGCCTGAAATTCTATGTTTTACAAAAGGGCAATAAATTCGAGCTTCAGTTACACAATTGCTGTGTAAAAGTATTTGGTAATGATGTGTGTTTCATAGGGAACACACACTGATTCGACATTTGAACGAAACATGCATCGGGGACTCGATATTTTAGTCTTACAACTTTAGTACATGCCTAATGTGAGGGAATCTTTCTGGCTGAAGTTGATTATTCCCCCTGAAATCTTCAGTCATTTGAACGTCAGTAAATCTCAGGCTTCTGAACAGCCCAGTCTTCCTGGAATTCCCCTAAATCATGTAAGGGGTTTGATCTAATAGCATTAGGCTTAACATAGGATATGAGGCCCCGTGAATATCAATGGAGAATTTCAGCATGTCGATTATGAAGCAAACGGTAAACATGTTCAAATATCTTGTTGTAATTAGCTTTTAAAGAATTATTTCTGTGTGCGTTTCTGAATTTGCTGAATCTGATTTAAACCTGCATGAGCCAAATCACTAAAATAATAGTCATTCAAACTTTGAAGTTTTATACTTATAAATTACTGCTAAGAAATTCTTGGCTTTTTGCGAGCACTACATACTCTATGGAGCCGAGTCAGCACTTTGTACTCCGTCTCTGAAATTTATTCCATTCTGTATTCAACTCCCCATGTGCTCTCGATTACTGCTGGGCTGTTGGAAAAATTAACGATTAACCTCAATAGAAATGTTTGTATTTCTTGGTTCATTGAGTATTTCATAATTTTTGAAAATGAACTGAATCAAAGCAACATTGGATGAAAGGCCGGAGTCCTGATACCTTCTGTATGTCTGTACACTTAGAAATGCCACAACTCCACTAATTTTCAATTAAGAGATTTGACAATAAATAGTCTTAAGTTTTGACCCATTCTTTTTCAAAACCTAAAGTTATCCAAATCTGAGGAAAATATTGCAAACAAGTACACTCAGCCAAGTCATAAATAGTTGAAGCAAAAGTGGATTGGATGTGGACCTGGAGAGTTTGGGATCATAAAGCTCTGATTTATTCTTTTTGATACAAAATATATTTAAAAAAAGGGGGACTTCAGAAATAACTTTTTTCACCTTGGAAATGTTGGTTAACCAGAAAATTGAGTTTCAATCTTACCATAATAACGTCCATAAATCAATAAAGGTTTATTACCTTTCTAACTTAAGTAGTGTGGAATAGACAATTTCCTTTACAATCATCTGACACTGGGGCTCATGTTGTCGACCTCCCCGTGGTGAGCCCCTGACAACTGACCTCAGTCAGGCGAACGATAACAAACAGAGACAGCAGCAGCGCCGCAGATTGGCGCCAACCCGGAGCATGCGCCCGTTTTTAGGGCGGGCACCTACGGATGTCGAACCGGATGGCATCACCCTGCTGCGGACTTCTGCTGCCTCAAACGCAAGAGGAAGAAGACCTGATATCAGTGCTAAGAACACCCAACCAATATAATTGTACACCAGCAAAAAAATAAGTGGTAACAAAAGACCGTAAGTCATGGTTGTAATGAATTTCAAAGCCCAGAAGTGAAAGGGAAACGTCTGAACTTGTAACACCTTAAATTCTCGATGGGCCCTGTTTGGTGCAATGATATCAAAATTGAGGCTTCACACAAAGATCGTTACCTGGATCCATTGACCTGATTAGGATTGTACTCCATCTTGATATTCACTCTGGCCGGTGGCTGTGATAACCACTCTTGCTGAGGAACACGTGGGCTGATCTTTGAAGTCTGTCCATAGTCACTTGATGAAGAAGCTGTCATTTCCGTCTTGGCTAGGTGTGGCGTTCCGTAGGTACACTCAAATAAGGACTGGTCTTCACTGACTACCGATAATGCTTCCTGCGGGAAAGAAAGATACGCAGGTCATGTCTGAGATTCTTCTTCCGAATCTTAGTCTGCACTGAAACAAATGAAACATTACTTTTGCACAGAGCCCTAGTGAGACCACGCCTGGAGTATTGTGTGCAGTTTTGGTCCCCTAATTTGAGGAAGGACATTCTTGCTATTGAGGGAGTGCAGCGTAGGTTTACAAGGTTAATTCTCGGGATGGCAGGACTGTCATATGCTGAGAATGGAGCAGCTGGGCTTGTACACTCTCGAGTTTAGAAGGATGAGAGGGTATCTCATTAAAACATATAAGATTGTTAAGGGTTTGGACACACTAGAGGCAGGAAACATGCTCCCGATGTTTGGGGAGTCCAGAAACAGGGGCCTCAGTATAAGAATAAGGAGTAAGCCATTTAGAATGGAGATGAGGAAACACTTTTTCTCACAGAGAGTGGTGAGTCTGTGGAATTCTCTGCCTCAGAGGGCAGTGGAGGCAGGTTGTCTGGATGCTTTCAAGAGAGACCTAGATAGGGCTCTTAAAAATAGCGGAGTCAGGGGATATGGGGAGAAGGCAGGAAGGGGATACTGATTGGGGATGATCAGCCATGATCACATTGAATAGCGGTGCTGGCTTGAAGGGCCGAATGGCCTACTCCTGCACCTATTGTTTATTGTCTATTGTCTATTTTGAGTTTGGTTCACTAAGAATATGCTTCAAGTATTACCATTTTGGTGGACAATGCAAGTCTTTTAAAATAAAGTCTTCGTCAACTCTTTTTTAAAGAGAGGATAATACCAAAACACAAAACACCAATGAAATTAATAGTATGAAGAAGGGTCTCGACCCAAAACATCTCCCATTGCTTCTCTCCAGAGATGCTGCCTGTTCCGCTGAGTTACTCCAGCTTTTTGTGCCTATCTTCGGTTTAAACCAGCATCTGCAGTGCCTTCCTACACAATTAAATTAATATCTTTGTCCTGTAATTCAAAGTTACCAATTTCAAATGAATTGATATTTTAATTGAAAGAGTTAGCAGTTAGTTTTGTCCCAGTCGCTGCTTAATTAAATTTAATTGGTAATTCAGTGTTTTATTGAAATAGGTTCAAAGGACCATGAATATTTGATTGCATTTTTATATTTCTCGCAACATAGAAATCCATTCCGCCTTCGAGTCTTCTTGGAGCAGTCCCATCAATTCTCTTCCCTCGTCTGTTCTTTTGCACAGTTCTCCTGCTGGCAATTTACAGTGGAATATCTTTGGAATGTGGGAGGAAACCAAAGTGTCCGGAAGAGAGTCCCATGCAGTCACAAAGAAAACATGCTAACTCCACAGAGACAGCACCTGAAGTCAGAATCGAACCCACGGCTCTTATGCTGTGAGGTAGCAGAGCAAATCATTGTGCACGATGCCACCCTTGTCCCCTTATCGTTGATTTGCTTTTGCCAAATTTCATTTGCAAGAATTAATATCTATTTATGTGACCATGTTGGACAACTCTTAAAAGCGAGTGCTTATTCTGTTCCTGATTCAACCTTTACCCACTACATTCTATGAGGCTGCTGCAGGAGCTAAAGTAAGAGCAGGTACAAATGAGGCAGTAACTGCAATTAAATTGCCCAGTGATTTTTTTCTCCAGCATTTCTGTATGTTCTACATCTACAATAGCTCAGAAACTCACCCCAATTGAAATCTTTGAAGCTGCATTTCACTATTCTATTGCACGCAGCACGAACCAGAACATAAATATAAAAATAAGTAAAATATTTACATTGAACAATATAAAAATAAGTAAATATTGAAGTGGTCTGTCTGTATTCTTATGGGTCTGTCCATTCCCGGCCTAGACATTGGCTTATCTCTGAACAGTGTCACCTTTCACCTTAGACCAAACTCCTGTTGGCCTTAACGTAACAAGAAGGAACTGCAGATGCTGGTTTATACCAAAGATAGACACAAATTGCTGGAGTAACTCAGCCGATCAGACGCCGAGTAACACAACAGGTCTGAGGAAGGTTCACGACCCAAAGTGTCACCAATCCTTTTTCTCTGGAGATGCAGCCTGGCCCACTGAGCTACTCTAGCACTTTAGGTTGACCTTGTTAGCCTTATCTCGCTTGGTCATTTTGGTTTAAAAAGTAGATTTATTGGTCATTTATATTTTCTGTAGTGAAACTGTGCAATGCTGCTGTGTTATTTGTAATACAATAATACTTGTATCCTTGCACTTCATCAATATTTTTCGAGATCTATCCAGGCGTCATATATATTACCATATAACCAAGAGTTTTGTCTTTGTTTATAATGCCAGTTTCAAACTATCTGCTCATAAATCAATGATCGAGATATCAGTTTAGTTTAGTCACGTTTAGTTTAGTTTAGTTTATTGTCCCTGTGGCAAGGAATTCCACAGATTCACCACCCTCTGACTAATGATTGTAATCATGTATAGTCTTTCCACTGACTGGATAGCACACACCAAGAAGCGTTTTACTGAACCCCGGTCCACGTGACAATCAACTCAAACTAAGCTAGACTGATGAAAACTGATGTTTAGATCATTGAATTAGAGCCAATGGTTTTAAAACTGAAATTCTAAAAGTAGAAAAAGCTCATAGTTAAATGTTAAGATACATGAATCTAGGATATTCTAGATCTCAAAAAATATGAATAGGGAACAATCAAAAAAGACATAGAAAAGGTGCTTGTCAAATGTAGCTAAGAAAACCATTATCTTTGTCTCCAGGGAGGGAAAGCAACTAAAATAATTGCATTTGATTGATGTGGCGATGACAGTGAGTGCAATGTTGCAATGGTGTTTTTAATGACCCAGGATTTTGTTTCAGTGCAAACCATTTCTCCACATCCTTATGTTGTGGAAACATGGGGAAAAGTTTTCCCAAACATTATTCAACAGAAGTAGAAAACAAATTGAAGTTGTTAACATGTGGCAAACCAACAAAGTGATCACAGATCAACAAAGTGCTTTTAAAATATTTTAAGATCAGTCTGGCAGATTTCGAAGTGCGGAGTTGGTGTCAGGAGGAACTGAAAATGCTTCATGTATGCCTAGTGCAGGAACAGTCTGCTGACACAGACTGGTTCAGGTTTAAGCTTATTATTGTCACATGTACCGAGGTACCATGAAGAGCTTTGTTTTGCATGCTTTCCAAACGGATCAGATGCACGATGCATAGATATAATCAGTTCAAACTCAAGCAAATGAAATAGAGCCAAGAGGTAGATACAAAGTACTGAATATAGCAGTATACAGTTTAACAGTGTAGCAGACAATGGTGGTGGCGTAATTAGAGTATGAAAAGTATAAATTTCTTGTTCATATGTTATAGGAGCAGACTTAGGCCATTTGGCCCATCAAGTCCATTCCCCCATTCAATCATTGCTGATCTATTCTTCACAATGGGGGTCCTGCTGCTCAATTGATAACAGGAATATCAGTGATTAGTACGGGTGTCAGAGGTTATGGGGAGAAGGCAGGAGAATGGGGTTAGGAGGGAGAGATAGATCAAACAGATAGATTGAATGGCAGAGTAGACTTGATGGGCCAAATGGCCTCATTCTAGTCCTATCACATGATCTTATGATCTATCCTTCTCTCTCAACCTCATTCTCCTGCTTTCTCCCCATAACCCCTGATACCCATACTAATCAAGAAAAATTCATACAATCTTGTAAATAGCCTAATTCATACAATCTTGCAATCTTCTCTTTCGCTGGCAGTGTTTTCAAACTGATCACATTTTTCTTTCAGCTAAAAGAGTAGGGATTATTATACCAAATCCCGACCTTTAGTTCAGCAAGCAGGGTGGGATATAAAGTCTGTTGTGGTAAAAGGTTTGCCAATTCAACGGCCAAACCTGTGGCCAATACTATTCAAGAGTCTGATACTGATATTGTTGTTAACAATTGAGCAGTGGGAGCCCCCATTGTGAAGAATGAACCAACAGAATGAATCATACTATTGTGAATGGATGTTCTTTCCAGAGTGAAATTGGACAACAATGCCGTAAGAGATTCAACTTTTTTTCCACTGCTAAAGCCCTGTGTATTTAAAAAATCCAAGGTTCGTTTAACTTTCCAGTAGAGAAACAGAAGGAAAGAATGCCATAAGGAGGTGGAAACCATGGTGGAAGGAATTGTACTACAAGGTCCCAAAGTATCAGGATACAGGTCATAATGACATGAGCTCGGGAATGTAGCATGAATGGGAATCCTGCCACTGATTAAATATTCCCTTGGCTGTAAGTCGTTGGGTATTTTTAAAGCGGAGGTTAAGAGTTTCTTGATTAGTAAGGGCGTTAAAGGTTATGGGGAGAGGGGAGGAGAATGGGGTTGAGAGGAAAAGATAAATCAGCCGTGATTGAATGGCAGGGTTGACTCGATAGCCTAAATAGCCTAATTCTGCTCTTATGACTTATGAACTTATAAATGTAAGAAAGCGGAAAAGGCAACTTTGCAAGTGGTTAAGAAATATCATTGACCAAATTCGTTAATTTGGTTTCTCTCACCACTGAAGCTGCCTGCCCCACTGAGTAATTCCAGCATTTGTTTAAGAAAGAACTGCAGATGCTGGACAAATCGACGGTAGACAAAAATGCTGGAGAAACTCAGCGGGTGAGGCAGCATGTATGGAGCGAAGGAATAGGTGCCGTTTTGGGTCGAGGCCCAACATTTAATATTTAATGAAAGGTAAAGATTGTTAGAATATTTTTATAACTGATTCCTACTTATTCAGACTGCAGGAATATGGGATCCATTCCATTGCAAACTGTAATTATCCTGACAACCTTTGATGTTACTGCCAAGCAGATGTTCGTCCAATTATTATTGGAATGTGAATGAACACAATATCAACTGTTTCTCGGGATTTTGATCCACAGCTTATTCCAACCTTTATTCTTGTTTAAAATTAATAACTTCTTGTTCTATTAGTGCAGGGAGAAGCTTTGAGCTAATATCCATTGTTACAACTAACATCTCAACCTGCCAAAGTTTTAAAAAACGGATAGAAACCATATTTTTGATTTTCCTCACTAGCATATTAACAAGTTGGGATTCACTCATCAAATAAATTAGTTTTATCATATTTTTCTGAAATTTCCTCAATTAAATAGTCTTACAGAGTGGAAGCAGGTTCTTTCGGCCCAACTTGCCCACAGCAGCCAATATGTCCCTGCGTTTGGCCCATATCCTTCGACACCTGTCTTATATATGTACCTGGATGTACAAATATACCATGCACAGATGTGTCCATTTGTACAGTGTATAAATGTTGATGAAAAATGCTGAAATCCTGGTTTAACATGGAGTGCAGAAGGGCAGGTCAAGTAGCACCAAGCGTACCTAAAAACGACTGCCTGTTGGTGAAGAAATGGGTTATCTCGCGTTTGGCCCTTATCCCTCTAAACATATCCTAACCATGTACCTGTTCAAATGTTTCTGCACTCAGCAAAATAGACAATGGCTTAGATATTGTGTTTTCACTGATTTAACAGCGCAAAATAAACATAGAAAATGATCTAAGGTTGGGTTTCATTTGGGACATAGCCAGGCATTTTAATCTGATCCAGAGTTGGATTTGCCTGGTCAACATGTGTCTTGCCAAGAATTACCAACCCAATGTGTGGCTCACCCAGCTGTGTTTAAATGGCCCTGTAGTCAGCTACCATATGGATTGTTTTTTTAAATTAGCAACCTATCCGAGTTACTTAACTATGAGGGGAGATTTGGAAGAAGGGAAGAGATCCCTCTTTAATGTGGCTCAATAATGTTACCATCATTCGGAAAATGTTCACAAGTACAATTTAGCATTAAGAAAGCATGAAAATTATTAATTCCCTGAGCAGGTTTAATCACAACAAAGTTTGAACTTTGGGTTCATTTGACAAAATTCCCTTCTGGAGTGTTAAAATAAATTGCTTGAAGTTGGTTGCTGAGCAGTTATGTTTTTCTGACATATTTTTATTACTCTGCTTTCTATTCAAGCTTTTTTGACCTTGAATATGTTCGTGTCCATTTTTTTTTAATAGCGTTGCCATGCAAACCTATTTCCTGCGCTCATATCCTTTCCTACCTCATCCAAACGCCAAGAAAACAGCAGGAAAAGCAAGTGAGAAACTTGAAAACAAATGACTTCCACTGAACAATAAGCAGCAAGTAGGCAAAAACCATTGGTATCTGGGGAATCGGGCAGTTTAATGCCTGCGATCAGGTCCTTTAACCCTTACAGGAAGTTCGGAGGACAATCGTAATATAAACGTTGTGTGATGCAAGGCTTTGTCTGTTTAAAGCTGAGAACTAAAGATATGGTGGAAGGTTTTAAATAGGACAAAGTTGACAGGATCATTCATTATTGTATCTCACATTTCAGTACAGGATGTGAGGGGGAAAAAATGTCACATTTCTCACCTTCATCTTTCAACATCTCTCTCAAATTCATTGGCTTAAAAATTATTTGGCCCGTAAAATAGCACGTACCCCCGGGATCTGTGCATGTCTATGCAAACGCGTGGAGAAATGATTTACACAATATACAGGCCATAATTTTACTAAGAATGACCAAGCTCAATTATGTACAGAACTCATTATGTACTCGAGGGAGGCACAATGGCACAGCAGTAGAGTTGCCTCCTTACAGCGCCAGAGACCTAGGTTCAATCCTGACTAAAGGTGCTGTCTGTATGGAGTTTGTACTTTCTCCCTGTGACCGCGTGGGTTTTCTCCAGGTGCTCCGGTTTCCACCCACACTCCAAAGACGTACTTGCTTGGAGGTTAATTGGCTTCTGTAAATTGTAAAAATTGTTCCCAGTGTGTAGGATAGTGCTAGTGTGCCGGGTGATTGCTGGTTGGGCGAAAGGGCCTGTTTCCCCACTATATCTCTAAGGGCGAAAGGGCCTGTTTCGATGGGCGAAAGGGCCTGTTTCCCCACTATATCTCTAAGGTCTGCAGAGATACCTTGCATTTCTGAATGATACAAGACATCAGAACAACGTAGAATAGACATCAGACATGGGGGTGGCTCTTAAGGTAGAGGTTGGCAACAGGATCAGCCACTGCATGTGGTGGAATTTTGTTGGGCAGACTTAAGGTCATAAGGTCATAAGGAGAATTAGGCCATTCGGCCCATCAAGTCTACCTCTCCCCCCCTAACCCCATTCTCCTGCCCTCTCCCCTTAACCTGTACTAATCAAGAATCTATCCATCTCTGCCTTAAAATATACCCACTGACTTGGGCCTCCACAGCCTTACATGGCAAACAATTACACAGATTCACCACCCTCTGGCAAAATAAATGTCTCCACATTTCCCTCCTAAAAGGACGTCCTTTAATTCTGAGGCTATGACCTCTAGTCCTGGACTCTCCCACTAGTGGAAACATCCACTCTATATCCACTATATCCAAGCCTTTGCCCTTTTTGCTCTTTTTGCCCTTGGACGGTGGACAGTCTATAGGAGTGAGCACTAAAAGTCTCAGATGGTCAAAGATTGTTTTGACTGAGATGCTCCTAGGGAGAGAGCAGAACAAATTCCTTAAAGGTGGAAGACAAAAGTATTGTAGAGACATAGCGTCATAGAGTCATATAGTCATATTGCTTAGGCAAGTTGGACTGAAGGGTGTGCTTCCACGCTTTATGACTCTGTGACTCTATAACTCCCTAGGCTGTGGCCCTTATGAGCTAAATGGTTCTTATTATGTATTGAGTCATGGATCCACATGTCACAGAAACAGCTCACCGAGTCTGCACCGATCATCGAGTAATCATTTCCTTGCTAGACCTAAACACTAATTCCATTTTATTCTCCCCGTGTTTACTTTAACCTCTTTAACCCAGATTTCACCACTTACTCACACACTGAGAGCCACTCACTGTAGCTACTGAAGCTACCTGCACATCTTCAGGGTGTGGGATGAAATGGAAGCCCTGGGAGGAAACCACGCTATCACGTGGGAGAACATTTAAACTCCACACAAAAGGGCAGGTTTCTGATACTGTAGGGTGGTAACTCTACATCCTGAGCCACCCCATATGCCTTGGTGCAACTTAGTAGGTCAGGCAGCATCTCTGGAGAACATGGATAGGTGATATTTGGGGGTCGGGACCCTTCTTCAGACCAATCATTGAAGAAGGATCCTGACCTGAAACGTCACCTAGCCGTATTCTCCAGGCATGCTGCCGGACCTGCTGCGTTACTCCAGCGTTTTGTGTTGTTTTTTGTAAACACTTCATGTTCCGTGTAGTTTGACTGTATTGACAATAAATCACTCAGGTTGTTTTGTGTTTAAAATAGAACATAGAAAAGTACATAGAGAAGAAGGGTCTCGACCCGAAACGTCACCTATCTCCTTCGCTCCTTAGATGCTGCTGCACCCGCTGAGTTTCTCCAGCCTTTTGTGTAACCCATAGAAAAGTACAGCACGGGAACAGACCCTTCGGCCCACCGTGCCTGCGCCGAACATGATGCCAAGTTAAATTAATCTCCTCTGCCTTCACATGATTTATATCGCTCCATTCGCAGCATATCCATGTATATATCCAAAATCCTCTAAAGTGCCACCTTCATATTTGCCTCCACCATCATCCTGGCAATGTGCTCCAAACACCTATTTCCCCCTGTGTAGAAAATCTTGCCCTGCACAGCTCACTTAAAGCTGTGCCCTCTGGTCATTGATAGGCTCTACCTCTCTACCCCATCTATGCCTCTCATCATTTTATGTGCATATATCATATATGAGACACATCAAGATGCTGTCTGACCCACTAAGTTACTCCAGACTTTTGTGTCTATCTGCAATTCTCCAAATGCAGCCTAACCATATTCCTACAGAGCTGCATCATGACTTTCTGACTCTTTAGGGTCTGTCCCACTTGGGTGTCATATGCGCGTCACGCAAGTGGCGCGCGAGGACCTTGAGAACCCCAAAATCCCGGGGCACCGCGCGCTACCACGCGTCAAAGCCTACACCACCACGCGCCATGCACACAAATGCACGCCATGCGCGCATTACGCTCGTCGTGCATCGTGACGCGTAAATGATGTCGCGTAAATGACTCGCAAATGACACCCAAGTGGGACAGGCCCTTTCCACTCAATGCCCCAACTGATGAAGGCAAGTTTACCATAAGCCTTCTTTACCACGCGATCTACTTGTGTTGCCACTTTCAGGGAGTGATTGACCTGGACACATAGAACGAGTGGCATAAAGCAGTATTGGGCGGCACAAGTTGCGGGGTTCGGATTTGGATCAGCCCCTTCCATATTCTCAACGTTAATAAGTGAAGGAAACTGGTGAGGTATCAGATCTCTGCACAGAGATGCTCCACAGATAACTGCAGCTAATCTGCGCCAAGCGGTTGAGTCTAATCGGCAACCATCTCTTCAACTGCAACTGGGTTCACTGGAATACGTGTCGCAATGTTTTTAATTTGTTCTTGGGACTGGCAAGGTTTTATTTCAGAAGCAATAAATAATAACTTGCTTGAACCAAGATCCACGCACCACCCGGCGGCGACAGTAGATACAAAGAACTGCAGGTGCCAGTTTACAACCAAAAAAAGACACAAAGTGCTGGAGTAACTCGGCAGGTCCGGCAGCATCTCTGGAGTACATGGATGAGTAACATTTCATGTCGGGACCTTTCTGCAGACAGGTTGTTCACCTGTGAAAAAATGACGGGGGACAGGGAAGGAATTTTTCCCCTTTGTTGACGCAAACTATAAATGACAACATTTAATCAGTTACATTTGTTGAATTTGCAAACTTTTGTTCCCGAACTGCAAGGTCTATAAATTGTGAGGACTTTCATGATGAAAAAAATTGCAACTGTGGTTCCTTATACAAACCAATCTCTTTGCATTTGCAACTAAGGAACTGTGACCGACAATGATTTATGGACCTAACCATGACACTCTTGCCTTGCATTTTGCTTTTCTCTTCCCTCTCTTACTCAAAACCATACAGCGCCTTCAATGTTTTGCAATACTTAGCTTCTTCATTTCACTAGGGTACATTTTAAAGAAAACAATAATCTCATTCATATCCATAGTACATTGTCAAATTAAACAATAAAAAATAGCTACATTAGCTCTGAGTATCTTTTCACTAGGAGAAATAAGTCCATTCACTGTTTTTAGTTTAGTTTAGTTTAGAGGCACAGCGCGGAAACAGGCCCTTCGGCCCACGATGTTTGTGCTGTCCACAATCCCAATTTAAACTGCACATCTGCTTGTATTCCTGTATTTCACACCCCTCAATTCCCTGTCTGTTCATTGTCCATCGAAAAACCTCTTAAAAGTTGCTACTGTATCTGCTTCCCAGGCTCTGTATAAGAGAACTGCCTTGTAAATCTCTTTTAAATTTCCCCCTCTCACCCTCAACCCACCTCTTATATTTGACTCGCTTTAATGCAGATACCACTTCCCCTTGTTTTTTCCCCGTACTTGCAATCATCAATGTACCTGGCTCATATTAATTGTTTTGAACGGAAGTTGTATCAAAAGGCCAAGCTTCATTACCGTTGTAAAAAAGGCTCACAAACAAAAGAGGTGCACGTGATGAAGGTAGCAGTGAGCTGTGTGTGAATAAGTGTCTTTTTCTGTGTGTAAAAGAGCATCATTGCTCATGGTCTGCGAGTCTGGAAGCTGTGGCTGATTGTGAGGTTCAGAACTATTCATGCCACAAGCATGACTGGCCTGTTCTGTCTACTGGAGGCCGGGGACCCATGTGCTATTGGCTACCACTGGGATACGTCTTTAAAAGCAATCACCCGCATCCCACAGGTCAGTACGCAAATATTGTGGCAGCTGTCTAACATGCAGCTAGTCCTGTAAACACACAGGTTAGATTCTAAAGCTCTTAAAGAGATGCAAACCAAGATAACGCGCGGCACGTTAGACCTACTGCCTTACAGCGCCAGAGACACGCGTTCAATCCTGACCACGGGTGCTTGTCTGTGCGGAGCTTGTACGTTCTCCCCGTGACCTGCGTGGGTTTTCTCCAAGATCTTCGGTTTCCTCCCACACTCCAAAGATGTACAGGTTTGTAGGTTGATTGGCTCGGTATATTTGTAAATTGTCCCTAGTGTGTGTAGGGTAGCGGCTAATGTGCGGGGGTCGCTGGTCGGCGCGGGCTGGTTAGCACGCAACAAAAGCTTTTCACTGTACCCCAGTGCACGTGACAATCAACAAAGCTGTCTAGCTAACAGAGACATCTAAAACCAGAGGGCGAAGGGTTAGCATGACGAGTATTAGAAGGAATCTGACGGGAAATTTGGAACACACTGTCTGAGAAGGTGTTGGAGGCAGATATTCTCACAACATTTGGACATGCACTTGAGTCACCAAGCCATAGAGGTGTTGATAAAAGAGCCCAGCATAGATGGGTACTCAGTGTGGACACTGTGAGCCAACAGGACTGTTGCTATAGTGTATGACTCAATGAATAATTTCAGGGCACATACTGTATATCAACCAGCAAATTATGAATTGAAACTTCCTAGTATAACGAGCAGTGGGGATTACATTTTTAACTTTAACCCAGACTGTGGTTAAAAATGAGGATCAGAGAAGACTTATTACAGTTTGGGATGTGGACTAGGCTTGGGTTTCCTCTGTTGGTCACCCACATTTACACTTACTAACCAAAATGACCTAACCTCATTTTATTTAGAGTGGTGTGTATGTGTGAATCCAACAGAAAGAACCAGGTTGTATGTAATGAGGAGTGATGAAGAGACCCTGACATCAGGAAAGCTGTCTGATCAAGTGACGACATCTTGAATAAAACACTTTAATTATGAGCCGTTTTAAATGCAAAAAGAAAGCAGCCCATACGAAAAAGTCACCATGGCATTTTCTGCCCCATTAACTGAATGGAAAATATCTCTAGATTGTTGCTCTAGACTTAACCCAAAAGCTACCAGGACTTTTTATTTGGCGCAGCGGTAGAGTTGCTGCCTTACAGCACCAGAGACCCGGTTCGATCCTGACTACGGGTGCCGTCTGTAGTTTGTATGTTCTCCCTGTCCCTGTGATTTTCTCCAGGTCCCACACTCCAATAACGTACAGGTTTGTAAGTTAATTGGCTTCTGTAAATTGTAATTTGTCCCCAGTGTGTAGGATGATAGTGCTAGTGTACGGGTTTCCACGCTGTATCTCTAAACTAAACTAATGTTTACCTCAATTTATTGTGAGTTATTTACATAAGTCGTGCACTTTTCATTCAGTCTCCGTTGTTAAATGATGGAAGTGGCCTATCCTTTGATCCTGCCATCGTATGTGTAAACTAGAATGGAGAAATGACTTCAGGCATGGACGAATCAAGAGATGAATCAAGGTAGGTAGTGCCAAGCTGAATTTCCTGATGGGTGGCACGCCAACAGAAATTTGGTACAAACAGGCACAGCGGCCGTAAAAGCCGTTCACAGCCTTTACCTAATCCACCTGGTTCTGTCTGATAGGCACAAAACGCTGGAGTAACTCAGCGGGACAGGCAACATCTCTGGTGAGAAGGAATGTGTGATATTTCGGGTCTTGACCCTTCAGTCTGAAGAAGGGTCTCAATCCTAAAAGTCACACATTCCTTCTCTCCAGAGATGCTGCCTGTCTCACTGAGTTACTCCAGCATTTTGTGTCTATCTTCGATTTAAACCAGCATCTGCAGTTCTTTCCTACACATTTAGTTCTGTCTGATGATACATTTTCACTCTCCTACCCAGGGATAGCTCGATTAATATGTGATCCTGATGGGTTGGGACCCAATTTAATGCTCCTATTTTTTGCAAAGATACAATGTTTGGAATTTTATATATTTGACTCACGTCATGCTTAATCTACATTTTTAATGAAAAAAGACATAGGCAATTGGAATTTGTTGAAATGAGTTATCTCCAAGGTATTATTTGGGGGAAGACTGAAGATAGATTGATGATATGCTTTCCATGCAGATGTAATAAGTTATTAAAAAGTTGTTACTCAATAAAATGTCCTACAGAGGACCAAGGTTTGAGCTGAGAGGGGAAATAACCTGACAGATAAACAGAGGGTGGTGGATATGTGGGATAATTGCCAGAGGATAATTGAGGCAGGTACTATGAAAACATTTAAAAGACATTTGGACAGGTACATGGATCGGAAACGTTTAGAGGGACATGGGCCAAACGTGGTCAGGTGGAACTAGTGCGGATGAGGCATGTTGGTCAGCATGGACAAATTGGGCCGAAGGGCCTGTTCCACGCTGTATGACTCTATGAGAATCTACCACCAATTGGTCATGGAGAGATAATGAACACAGCAACGGCTGATTGCCCATTCCCTATGGAGGAATGCTGAATGCGGCATTGAAACCGAGTACTCAAGTCAATGGAACGATAAGTTTACATTAGTGTGGTATCAATTAAAATATCACATGGGTTCCTAATCGTAGCATTGAAGTCAGAACTCTGTAAAAATTCTGTGTGATGCCCAGCGGAAGCAAAAAAAAAAATTAATGGATATACCAGATAAATGTAAACTATAGTATATTGCCTGATAGCTCAACATTTCCTCCATTTGTTCTGATACAGAACCAGAGGCATTCCTTTCAAATTAAATATTTCCATCCTGTTCGCCCTACAAAGTTAATCCTGTATTTTCTTGTTGACTGGTATATCTGTTGTTTCCCCTTAAAACAAACTTGAAGAAGCACATTCATAAACCTGCAAGCAAATCCTGCCCCCCCCCCCCCACCACAAGATACGTTTAGAACGTACAGAATCCAGAACAGCACAGCGCAGGAACAGTCCATCGGCCATCTTGTCAAACATAATGCTAAGTTAAACTAATCTCTGCCTGCACGTGATTAATATCCCTCTATTCTCAGTATATCCAAAAGATTCTTATATACCCCTATCGTAGCTGCCTTCACCACCAGCCCGGGCATTGCGTTCCAGGCACCCATCTCTCTCTGAGTAAAGAAAAACGCCCTTCACATCGCCTTTAGACTTTAGCCCTCTCCCCTTTAAGCTCTGTCCTCTAGTCTTTGACAAATTCCACCCTGGGAAGAAGGTTATCCTCTTTACTACAGTGTTACGCACGACTGGATGCCAAGGAACCACCGCCTATCTTAATTGCCACCTAATGTTTTAAAGAAAGGCATTCATATACTTACTGGTACATCTCAGCGGTTTTCCTCGGTTTCATGTTTAATGCGCTTTTTAAAATGCTGAGCAGAGTTAACCTGGGAATTGACATTTCACTGGAGAATTCTCTTCCGCGACGTCATGAGATTCCATTTCAAGTGACATCATGAATGAAGGACCGGCCGACCCCCATTCATGATGCCACTCGAGAAGAGCTTTGTGATGCCGCTGAAGAAGTTGTGCCCCAATTTGTTCACTGACCTTTCTGCGAGGAATAGCGTCGAGCCTCAAAAAGAAGATCTTCGGCCTCTGCTGACCGCATCGGGTGATGCACCGCAGAGTGATCGCGATGGTGTGCTGCAGGGTCCACGGTCGGAGGATCCGGGGTTGGGACGAGACGTTAAATCAAGCCTGCTGCCTCGGACGGATATGCGTCACCCTTCCAGACGGAAGATGGGGACTTCTCAGTTCAGTTCAGTTTATTCAGTTTAATTTATTGTCACATGTACCGAGCGAGGTACAGTGAAGAGCTTTAGTTGCGCGCTAACTCAGTCAGCGGAAAGACAATACATGATTGCAATCAAGCCATTTACTGTGTATAGATACATGATTAGGGAAAAACAATAAATGCAAGATAAAGCTAGTAAAGTCCAATCAAAGGTAGTCCGAGGGTCGCCAATGAGGTAGATTGTAGTTCAGGACTGCTCTCTGGTTGTGGTCGGATGGTTCAGTTGCCTGAATACAGATGGGAAGAAACTGCCCCTGAATCTGGAGGACAGATTCTCCCGATCATTGTGCCACCGTCCACACCTCAACCGATATCAGAAAACTGAGAGCAAACAGGTGCTGCTGCAACACGTTTGGCCAAAGGTTGCTATATTAACATGGATCTCTTTCTTGTCTTTTACATGCGACGGTGTCAAACGTAGGACAAAAACTGGCCATCTCTAATAATTTGGTGCTGCAAAGTGCACCTGGGCACAGATTTTGAACAATTTACATAGCAATTCTCTTTGATTTTACATATTTCTACCATTAACTTTTATTTTTCATTTTGCCTTATATTCTGTTTGTTCAGGTGTGGAATGACAACCTTTACAACCCCCTTCAAACCTCCTTCATGGCAGTGGTTTTGGACATAAAACGTCTAAACGTGCATGCTGCAAAAACCGCCTAGAATCATAGAGTCATAGAGTGATACAGTGTGGAAACAGACCCTTCAACCCAACTTGCCCACACTGGTCAACATGTCCCAGCTACACTAGTCCCACCGGCCTGCGTTTGGTCCTTATCCTTCCAAACTTGTCCAATCCATGTACTTGTCTAACTCTTTCCTAAACAATTGGATAGTCCCAGCCTCAACTACCTCCTCTGGTAGCTTGTTCCATACACGCACCACCGTTTGTGTGAAAAAGTTATCCCTGAAATTCCTATTAAATCTTTTCCCCTTCACCTTGAACTATGTCCTCTGGTCATCGATTCCCCTACTCTAATTCTGTGCATCACTTGGTATGTGTTTCAAGAGGTATGCAAGTTCTAATTCACATTTGCAGTTTGAACTGAGGTTAGGTTGCCTGGACACTTGGCAGCATGGGAACAGGTCTGCTGGGTGCCCACATGGGCCTCAAACCAAACCAGAGATATAAAGATACCACCGCTTGATGCCACCGAAAAGGATTGAATTGCCAGCCACTGCATCACCCTGCAATTACCTCAGTTAAGTCTTGGAAGGAGATGAATTAATAGTTGTGGAGATAATGGTGGGAGACTAGGAGAGAGAGAGAGGGAAGATGACCGAACATGGTTAGAACATGGCCTGTGACCTAAATGCAGAAAAGCAAGACACAAAAATGCAGATGCTGAGAATCTGAAATAATAACAGAAAATTCTGAAAGCAGGGAGTATCTGTGGAGAGAGATATGGTTCAGTTTGATTTAGTTTTGTTTACTGTCATATGTACTGAGGTACAGTTAAAAGCTTTTTTGTTGCGTGCTATCCAGTCAGCAGAAAGACTGTACATGATTACAATCCCCAAGCCGCCCACCGTGTACAGATACACGATAATGGGAATAACGGGAATAACGTTTAGTGCAGGATAAGGTCCAGGAAGTCCGATTAAAGATAGTCCGTGGGTTTCCAATGAGTCAGGACCGGTGGGTCAGGACCGTTCTCAGGTCGGTGATAGGATGGTTCAGTTGCCTGATCGCAGCGTGGAAGAAACTGTCCATGAATCTGGAGGAATGCGTTTTCAAACATCTGTACCTCTTGCCTGATGGAAGAGGGGAGAAGAGGGTGCATAACTTGCAATGTTATTGTTTTGTAGATGTTCCCATTTTTTGATAAACCTAAAACCTACACTTCACGCTGTCCTCGCGCAAGGCCACCTGCATAATTAAGGACACGTCTCACCCCGTTCATGGGAATAACGGGAAAATCCACAAAACAATAACATTGCAAGTTGCGGAGAAGGGGAAGACCCGGGGAGAACAAAGAGATTGTGCGTGGCAGGGTGAAGAATAAGACAAAATATGGATGACATACATTGATGTTGGATAAGAGAGGGTGATGAACAGGAGGCTTCAAAGTGGAGTAGGGCCAGCAGCCCTGGACATCTTGGTTCCATATTTAGACAAATATTATTTAAAGCGGCCTGCAGTGGCCCCTTTAAAGAAAGCTAATTAGGCCACATGGTCTTTCACGAATGCAGCCCAGCTGGGTACCAGCTGTGTTCGGGATAGCCCAAGTTTAAAAAGGAGGCCTCAATCAGGCATTGGACCTGTTAATCTTCATGATCAAAGGGTCTGATGCCTTGACTATTCCAACACACTCCTGGTCGAACATCCAAAATCACGTTCTCCTGCTTACGCCACATTGCTGAACTGCAATGGCTCTAAATTAAGCTACATCTAAAAATGCGTACACTCATTTTCAAAAGCAATCCGTGCTTTCCTTTTGTCCCAGTTCTTAAAGCTGGCTGTCTACACTCTTCTAATTCTGGCTGACGAACATCTCTGCATTTAATCATTCCACCAGCGCTGTCCTTACTGTTGGCAATGCCCCGCACTAGAATTTCATCACAAGCCCATTCCCCTGCCTCTCTATCCTCTGTGCAATTGCTTGAAACCTGCCCCTTTAACTAGGAATTTGGCCCTCTTACCTAATACTTCCTTACGTTAATCGAATGTCAAATTTTGTTTGATGATGCTCCCTTGGAACGTTTTGCTACTTTAGAAGTGTGGGTGAGGAATGCCATACATTGTCCAAAGTTTCTATCCACAATGTGACAGGGATTGGATACTCTGTGCTGGCAACTCACTTGTGAGTTCTCGATCCAAGCCCTTTGCTCAGACGACACCCACTCCACGACATGATATCAAATGGCGTGCAAGGTTCAATAGATCTCACTTGCAAAAAAAGCTCTACGGTGCAAACAAGGCCTGTGAAACAAAGTTGGACTTAAACACTGACATAATCTTGGCTGCAGAACTGAGACCTGCTTCTGCACTAATTAAATGACCTAAAGCTATCTCGGCTGTTGCCAGAGAGTCTGAAAGATCCATCTTCCTCCAGCTACACTCCTACTCCAACCTTTCATCGTCACCGGTCACGCTTTTATCCCCCTTTCTCATTGGCCTTGTCAGGAAATCCTGAGCACCTTTCCATCCCGCCAAACCCGTTCCGAGCCCGTCCTTCTGCTGATCACCGCTTTTGCCTGCCGCACTGTCCCGTCCGTCCTCGGCCTTCTCAAATGCCAGAGCGGAGGCCTAATGCCAACTGGAAGAACAACAGCATGTTGGCGCAGCGGTAGAGTTGCTGCCTCACAGTGCCAGAGACCTGGGTTCGATCCTGACTACAGGTCAAGTCAAGTCAAGAGAGCTTATTGTCATGTGTCCCAGATAGGACAATGGTATTCTTGCTTTCTGTACGGAGCTTGCTTTCTGTATGGGACAGGTCCTGTCTGTACGGAGTTTATACGTTCCCCCCGTGACCTTGTGGATTTTCTCCCGGTGCTATGGGTTCCTCCCACACTCCAATTAGTAGATAAATTGGCTTCTGTAAGTTGCCCCCAAGTGTGTAGGATGCAAGACTGGGAATAACGTAGAACTTGTGTATGGGGATCGTTGGTCCAAAGGGCCTGCTTCCACGTTGTAACTCTAAACTAAACTAATCTAATCTTTTATATTCTGCCTGGCCAGTCTAAATCCAAGTGGTACGAACATTGACTTTTCCAATTTCTTCACCCTTGTATTCAGTGTTCCTCTTCCTCTCTCCTTCAGATTCTGCGGTCCTCCCTTTTTCCTTCCCATGCCTCTCCTCTTACATCCCATCACCCACTTTTACCTGCCTCTCTTTCCTGGTTCCATTTACCTCTTACCCAGATACAGCACCCTCTTCATCCCCACCGCCATTTGGTTCCGCCTATCCTTCGTTTCATCCTTAAAGTTTCCCATTGTCATAAGAAGATACTACTTTGGTATCGGTCTTGTTTTGCTTGGTTGAGAGGTTGCCTGGTGTTCTAGCACCTACTTTGTGTTAATCTGTCAGGTCGGGGGGGGAGTTCCCCTCGCCACGTGTTCCACGTAATCCCGTGCTACCTGCTCCATGGTCGGACAGTCGGCGACTAAACCCTCTCCCCTACCTGGTTTGCCAGGTGAGGAGGGGGCTGCGGACCCCCAGCAGGGCCAAAAACAAGACCCGGCAAACGGCGGATGAGCTCCTAGCGAGCCAACGGCCATCCACACTTTGGTAGAAGTTGCGATCACTGTCGAACATAGCAATGTAAGGCACCGTGCCCCTTGATGTAATCAACTATGATGATGATGGTGTTTTAACAGTCATTTCTTACTTAACAGATGCAATCCTTTGTGTTCCCACTGATCATCCAACTTATATCTCCAGCTTTATCCTCCCTTCCCTCCACCTGGCTCCATCCGCCTCTTTTTTTCTTCCTTATCTGTTTTCACCTGTTGCCACCTGCCTCTGATACCCACTCCTTTCCCACACCTGGTTCCATCTGCCCACCATCCCCTCACCTCTCCTCAGTCCACCTACACGTGCTAACCCCTGCCTTACCACACCCCCTCTTCCCTTTAAACTGGCTACCTTCTCTCTACACTCTCAGCCCTGCTGCATGCATGTTTTTGACCCAAAACATTGACAATTCCTTCCCCACCCTCCTCACCCATCCCCACACAGATGCTGCTTGTCCCACTGTGTTTCTCCAGCAATTTGTCTCCATCTCATTGAACTTCCTTCACCTTTCTTCTGATCTTTTCCTTCTGACCTTCTCCTGGCATTCACTTCACATTAGCCCCCAACCCCTTGATCAATGGCTTTGATCAATCAGCTATAAAATCATGAAGGAAACAGATTAAGTGAACGCACAGAGTCTTTTGCCCAGGATAGAGAGAATCAAAAACCAGCAGACATAGGTTTAAGGTGAGAGGGACATCTTTCACTCAGAGGGTGGTGGGTGCATGGAACAAGCTGCTGGCGGAAGTAGTTTCAGACACTTGAACAGATACATGGATAGGAAATGTTTAGAAGGATATGGGCCAAATACAGGCAAATGGGACTAGCTTAGATGGAGCATCTTGGTTGGCATGGGCAAGTTGTGCTGAAGGGCCTGTTTCCATGCTGTATGACTCCATGACTAAAGGTGTTCATGCAAATTTATGAAGTGTAAGATTTGCTCTATTATGTGCAATGCTTTGGCCAAGTTTAATGCAATATAGCAGGCTGCAGAAAAATAGTATAAGCTCCCCACATAGTGTGGTTTTAACATGAACCTTTCTGCACATTAATCTTCCATCATGCTAAATAAATATTTTGATTTTATTTGCCTTCAGACTTCAACAACCAACTTCGTTTTTAATGCATTTGCCAAATATTAGGCATTCCAAATCTGGTTCAGAATCTGCATGCACATACATCTGAAATGTTGATCACTTTAGCAGCAATTTAGCCCCAGTATAATAGGTGCTGTTTGTATAATAGATTATTACACTTTTGAGGAATACAAAGAAATAACCTACAAATATTTGAACTGAATTGTTTGCACAGCGACTGATTGTAAAAAAAATCACTGGTGTGTGTGTCTGAAGATGCAGAGTCTTATGGAAAATCACCGGTGATCAATATTTTACCCATGTTAACCAGTGCTGCAATATCATCATTGCCATATATTATGTTATAACTACTGGCACACTCTTTTTCCACAGAGCAAGTGCTAGACTGCAAAATGAGAAACAGCAGTTTAAAAACTGACAGAGAGAGAAAACCAGCAAACCAATTTTAAATGCATCTAGCATGGAGGTCAAATTATCCTCACTCACTGACCTGAATCATGTTTTAACGGCCATATATTTGTCACCACACATTTTATGATAAACTCTGGAAAAGGTGGAAACAATAATCCCAAACGATTAATAGGATGTAATTTAAAAAAAAGCTAAAATGTACAAATTGGTCAACTTATGTTTTTTTTATGGGTGCATAAATTATGAAATATAACTTTTAGGTTTGAGGTTCAGAGATGCAGCACGGACGCAGGTGCTTCGCCCGCCATGTCCACGCTGACCAGTGATCATCCCGTACACCAGCATTATCCTACACACTAGGGATAAATCACCATTTTTTTACCGAAGCAAATTAACCTACAAACCTGTACGTCTTTGGAATGTGGGAGGAAACCGCAGTTCCCAGAGAAAACCTATGCGGTCACGGGGAAAAGGGAGATATTCCTTACGGACAGCACCCGTGGTCAGGATTGTGGCACTGCAAGGCAGGAGCTCTACCGCTGCGCTACCACACCGCCCAAACATGATAAACTCTATTTTTCCTTGCACACATATCCCCAATCAGAGCACTCTTAATCCTCCACTGAGACGACTCAGAAGCCGATAAAGGCCAAGACTGTGAATTGGGATATGGCAGCAAATATTTCAGAATATGAATGGAGGAGTAAAAATGGACTTTCACCTTATTTCTGTGCCGATAACCAGTTTTGCATGCAACGTTTATACCAAACTGAGTCTGCACAAAAGCTATGTTAAATCATGACTTGAGCAAATCCCACCAGGGGTAGTCCCCATTTATCACAGCTGTATCACTTCGCCATGCAGCATTCTGGGAAGCCAGCCTTTAGAGTCGTGCACCTCATGGAAACCAGTAAACAATGAGAAAGAAAAACTACAGTGCCAGTGAATGAGGCATCAGGAGGGAGAGCCCATATAATACCAAGAAAAGTAACATGGTTTCACCAGATTTGTGAAGGCTGGTTCCACAGCACGATAACGATGAAGGAGGGTCTGAAAACAGGTTCTGACCCGAAACTTCACCTGTCCATGTTCTCCATTCACACCCGAGAGCAGCCTCAGCTGCTATCTACTTCATTGGAGTCTCTCGGACTATCTTTAATCAGACTTTACTGGACTTTATCTTGCACTAAGCGTTATTTCCTTTATCATGTATCGGCTCAATTGCAATCATGTATAGTCTTTCTGCTCATTGGTTAGCATGCAATAAATGCTTCTCACTGTACCTGACATGACATGAGCGGATAAACTGAGCTGAAAACACACACACTCTCTCTCTCTCTCTCTCTCTCTCTCTCTCTCTCTCTCTCTCTCTCTCTCTCTCTCTCATCTCTCTCTCTCTCTCTCTCTCTCTCTCTCTCTCTCTCTCTCTCTCTCTCTCTCTCTCTCTCTCTCTCCTCTCCTCTCTCTCTCTCTCTCTCTCTCTCTCTCTCTCTCTCTCTCTCTCTCTCTCTCTCTCTCTCTCTCTCTCTCTCTCTCCTCTCTCTCTCTCTCTCTCCTCTCTCTCACCCCCCCCCACCCCCCACCCCCCCCACCCCCATATTCCACAAAGAACAGTCCCCCCTCCACCCATTCTCACACCACCATCACACACAAACCAAACTTGCATTGGCTTTGTATCATCCACTGAGGCAGAAACTGCCAGGAATAGGAGGGTGGCCACCTGAAAGAGAAGTCAGTCCTTTTTCGTAGAAACATGGAAACATAGAAAATAGGTGCAGGAGGAGGCCATTCGGCCCTTCGAGCCAGCAGCGGCATTCATTGTGATCATGGCTGATCGTCCCCAAACAATAACCCGTGCCTGCCTTCTCCCCATGCCCCTTGATTCCACCAGCCTGGGGTGGTTCTATCTAACTCTCTCTTAAAAAGTGTGCAACACAGGCTGAAGCTGGGTGAGAAGTAGTGCTGTGGTTTCATGCCAGTTAAATTCAACAGAAAGGACCCTTTGCTAGTTTGAGCAGAGTCTTGTCACCTTGGGAGATGCATGGGCATCTCCAGTGAGTTTCTGAGCTGGCTTGTGAAGAATCCCATTGTGAGCTAAGGACCTTTAAGTGGCATCTAAATACAGAATTCAACAGGTTGAGTTAATTTTGTTTAACTACTAAATGAAGGCCTCAAACATCCATGGCGCAATATTAGGCATCTGACAAATGCTGGGCAGACAGTGGAACTCAACTAATAATATTGTGTGCAATTTCATGCTGCAAGCTGAAATGGCCACTGATACAATCTCTAAGTGGTTAAGTTGGATCAGGTAATGCCGACACAACAGTATTACCTAGACCAATCTCTGCACAAATAGGTCAACTTAGGCCCACCCAGTCCGTGCCGACCAGCGATCACCCCATACACTAGCACTATCCTACACAGTAGGGACAATGTACAATTTACAGAAGCCAGTTAACCAACAAACCTGTACGTCTTTCGAATGTGGGAGGAAATCGGAGCACCCGGAGAAAACCCACGCGGTTACAGGGGGAATGTACAAACTCTGTGCTGACAGCACCGTGGTCAGGATCGAACCTGGGTCTCTGGTGCCGCAAGGCCGCAACTCTACCACTGCGCCACTGTACCGATTCATTGTACTCGCTACAATCTTGTTAATCCATGGATTGGCTGGGGTGGAGCAAACTGCAATGTGGGATTTATTTTCTAGCGAGCTTTAACGCCCTAAAATTGATGCTGATGCACAGATTCCATTTGAAAGCAACTTGAACTGGAAATTTTTTGCTTCATGCTAAAAGAATTCTGATGACATAGAGCCTTTGATTCTCTGAGAAGGAACCAAACATTGATAGGGTCATGACAAACGCATTATGCATTTAAGAGCAATCTGCTGTGTTATTGTATAATCAGAAAACAGGGAGTGTTTTTTTGCGAGCCATAAGTCAACCTCACTCTGTTGGCTGACAATAGGCCCAAGGGCTGAGTAAGAATCAGTTTGAGGAAGAGGAAGTGGTGTCGGAAATGAGATTAGACCCGATCCAAGTGTTGAGCTCTGATAACCCATCTGTAAAAAAGAACTGCTTTAACTAAAAGAGCAATTAACCTTCGCCAGAATGGCTCAAGCCAACCGTTAAACAGAGCGCAAAACAAAACGAGAGAGAGAGAGAGAGAGAGAGAGAGAGAGAGAGAGAGAGAGAGAGAGAGAGAGAGAGAGAGAGAGAGAGAGAGAGAGAGAGAGAGAGAGAGAGAGAGAGTGAGAGAGAGGAATTAACAAACGCTGATTGTGCGGACGCCCTACTGAGGTTCATAGAGGCTGCCCATTGCACTGTGCACAGAGCCGTACATACATAAACCATGCTCTACACTCTGTCAACACAACTGCAGTCAACCATTTTAACCAACTGCGGCCCTTCATCAATACTGATGTAAGATCTCAAACTTTGCGATGGGTTGGACAAAATATTTCCAGATTACTGCCCTCCGTTGAAAGTTTTGATCAATAATAATGAGGGGGGGATGGGTGGGACCTGAGTGAATCCTACTGAAGAGTGAAAGGCCTGGATAGAGTGGATGTGGAGAGGATGCTTCCACTAGTGGGCGAGTCTAGGACCGCAGGCCATGGTCTCAGAATAAAGGGAAAGGAGATGAGGAGGAATATCTTTAGGCAGAGGGTGGTGAATCTGTGGAATTGTGGACAATTGTGGAGGCCAGGTCTTTGGGTATTTTTAAGACACAGATTCACAGATTCTTGATTGGTAAGGGTGTCAGGGGTTATGGGGAGAAGGCAGGAGAATGTGCTTGAGGGAGATAGATCACCAATGATTGAATGGCGGAGTAGACTCGATGGGCCTAATGGCCTAATTCTGCTTCTGTAACTTGTGAGTAGAAAAAAAGCTTTAATTATTTTTTTTTTCTTCTTTGTTGGGGAAAACAAGCCAGAACTACAAAGGATGAGAGGATGAAAACTGGAAAGAGAGTGAAGTCAAAAAGGCGTACAGCCAGTGCTCGAGCAAAAGATTATGTTTCCTGTCCCTTCTGACCAGATAACAGTGCACAGGGCGGGGAAACCAGCGGAAATAAACAAATCTCTGAAGTGCAATGAATAAATTCCAATTATGTCACGC
This sequence comes from Okamejei kenojei, assembly GCA_035221665.1. Classification (NCBI taxonomy): domain Eukaryota; kingdom Metazoa; phylum Chordata; class Chondrichthyes; order Rajiformes; family Rajidae; genus Okamejei; species Okamejei kenojei. Next base: position 61,533,014 of record CM069142.1, read on the forward strand.
ACTCAATGAACATGTTTACTGTAGGATTTTCAACTGAAAGATCAGTCAGCCTAAAGGTAGAACTAAGTAACCTTTAGGACACAAAGTACTGGAGTAACTCAGCAGGTCAGGCAACACTTCTTGAGAACATGGATAGGTGACGTTTCAGGTTGGGACCTTCCTCAGACCCTTCTGCACCTGAAACGTCCCGTATCCCCGTTCTCCAAAGATGCTGTCTGATCTGCTCCAGCCATTTGTGTCCCTTTGTCTATTAACCAGCTCCTTGTTTCTACAAAGTTACATTGTGTATACCACCTTGCACAACCTGTGTTGCACATCGGGCTTTAAACCCGACGAGATACCTTTGACATGTAGTCACTCCTGTAGTAGAGGGGTGCAGATATCTAATCCCTTCTCATTTAATTAATAAATTTGTTCTTTGATATGCGTGTATAGATTTTGTCCCAAACGAACCTTCCCGGCATCTACAAGAATTACAGATCAGGTGGACAGGACATGTCCGAAGAATGTCTGATGACACACACCTTATGGGGAATTGGCTGAGGGCAAAAGGTCATGCGGTGGATGGAAAAGGAGATTCAGACTGTCTCAGAACCTCCCTGCAGAGTTTCAACAATGACGCACATGATTGGGAACAATGAGCATTTGTTCATCTTGTTTGGCGTACTGTAAACACATGCAAAATGATGCTCGATCAAATGGGGAAGCTAGAATGGAGGAAGCAACGAGAGAAAGAGAACCACGAAAATCAAGAACCACTGATGTACAGCGTACCTGCACCTCTTTCACTAATGTGGAAGGAATAGTTTGTGCCTTGATTGATCTAATTAGCCATCTTCCTGCACATCCAAACACTACAGACTAGATCCCATAGTCTTAATCGAGAACTAAGGGGCAGCACGCTGGTGTAGCGGTAAAGCTACTGCCTTACAATGCAAGAGATGCATGTTCGATCCTGTCTGCGGTGCTGTCTGTACGGAGTTTGTACGCTCTCCCCGTGACCTGCGTGGGTTTTCTCCCAGATCTTCAGTTTCCTCCTACACTCCAAAAACATACAGGTTTGTAGGTTCATTGGCTTGATGTAAATGGAAAATTTGTCCCTAGTGTGTGTAGGGTAGTGTTAGTTTGTGTCGGTGCGGACACGGTGGGCCAAAGGGCCTATTTCCGCGCTGTGTCTCTAAACTAAACTGCACTAAACAAGATGCGGATGGCTCGATTGTAATCGCGTAACGTCTTTCCGTCGTCCGGTTAGCACGCGGCAAAAGCTTTTCGCTAAAACTAAACAAAAAGAGGGGAAAATAACAACAAAAGCAACAACAATCCTTGAAGAAACACCACTCTGAAATTCATTTTTCAGACAATGACGTAATCAGATGCAGTGACTCTCAAAAGTTAAAAGCATATTTCAGCGAAAAATGTTGATCCTTTTTTCTTATTTTGTGAAACATGTTAGCTCATCAATTTATTTTCTCTGAAATGCACTTTACAGGTGACTCATCTTGTTATTTAGACAATAGACAATAGGTGCAGGAGTAGGCCATTCGGCTCAAAGGGCCGAATGGCCTACTCCTGCACCTACTGTCTATTGTCTAAATAACAAGATGAGATTACAAGATCGAATTAGAATGGAGCGAACAATTATTGTTATATATTACAGTGGATATAAAGCATCTCTGCCATTGGAATTAGTTGAATAACGGGACCGGGTCAGGTGGTGAGGTTGTTTTTTCTGTTCATAGCGTTCAAGACGAAAGATATTCACCAGCTAAAAATCGAATTAGAATGGAGCTAACGTTTCACATAATAAATATAAAGGGATCAACGTTTTTCATTGAAATATGCTTTAACTTTCTCGAGTTACTGCTTGTGATAAGTATGTCATTGTCAGGTGGCATGGTGGCGTAGTGGTAGAGTTGTTGCCTCACAGCGCCGTAGGCCCGGATTTGATCCTGACTACAGGTGCGGCCTGCATGGAGTTTGTACGTTCGCCTCGTGACCTACTTGAAATTTCTCCAGTTTCCTCCGGTTTCCTCCCACACTCCAAAGGCATACAGGTGTGCAGGCTAATTGGCTTATTAAAAATTGTAAATTGTCCCTAGTGTGTGCAGGATAATGTTAGTGTGCGGGGATCGCTGGTCGGCAAGGACTCGGTGGCCGAAGGGCTTATTAACGCACTGTATCTCTAAACCAAACTAAAAAATAAGCGTTTGGGCAGAGTGCATATTATACTGCTCCTATAACAATCTCCCTTCTCACAACCCATAAACCACCACCCAAATGGAACTAGATTGCTACAGTAGCCCCCAAATTTATGATTTATGATTTTTTTCTGGATTATCCAAATTGCTTCAGAATGGCTCACATCTACGTCAGGTTACTTTTGCGCGGGAAATTGGTTTGACGTCTCCTAAAGCATTCTGCTGTGACTCTAATGGATGAGCATTAATGAGGCCGTAACATATTATAGGTCCTGACTTTCCAAGGAGTGGTCCTCTCAGGGAGAAAATACTATATCAGTAGCTCCAACTGATACATCAGGGAAGGGAGATCACACATATCGAGATTTCCAATCACCAAAGCTAGGGGAACTAGCCATCTAAAGTGAACCTTACATGGGAACCTAGGTCAAAGAGTGTGAACCTTGATCAATAAAACATGAATGTAACTTTTAAAACCTCAGACCACTGGAAAAGTAGCAGGGACATTCGGGTCTTAATACTAAAGTTGAAAACTAACGTGTTGTGTGAACATGCTGAATCCTCAGCAGTCTCGTGTGTCATTTTATTGTGAGTCAATTTCCTTTTTAAGAACACTGTGTGTTTCCTCTTCAAAACTGTGTATAGTACTTAGCACGCCCGGTATGTTGGTATGGCTATGAAGAAAGTAGCCAATGTTTAGTAACAAGTCTGCATATTTAATCAAAGATAAAGGGACCAAACTGTTACAGTTTACACTGGCAACGAGGATGAAGGGACTGGCAAAGCAGCTGCTGTAGGTTAGAAAACGCTATGAGTTTGAGTCCCACAATAAAATTATGCTTTGATTTTTGATCCGATTTTTGCTTCGGATTTCTTGCATCTATGTCTGTAACTGGATCAACCTGCCAGTTAGTTCTTCAGTCTTCAATGAAGCAATAAGCTTAATGAAATTTAAGCAAATCTTTGCAAGTCAGCCAACATTGCACATAAATAAATACACAATAATGCTCAGTGCATTTGGTGCAGCTACAGTGCATTCGATGGTTCAATGGCGCTTCTATTCTCAGGTGCAAAGCTCTAATGCAGTGATTTTTATTTTTCATACAAACAGTCCAGGAGACTATTGCCATAACCCCGATCTTTGAATTGCAAGTGTACATTAGCACTCACATTGTTTTAAGATGTCGATAGCCATGTGTCACATACGTCAACCAACAGACATCCTGAACTATTCTCAGTCTTGACCGGGTGGGGAGGTGTTTTATCAGGTTTGAGGCAGCAATGGCAATGATTCAGATTCAAAGTTGACATAAGAAATAAAGCTTTCCGGTATCACTATGGTCGTGAAGAGACTACAGGGATATTTATGAAGTATAAATCACCAACAATAAATCACCAATACCACTAAACATATTGGCTATATTTAATTCCAGATAAGGATGCATTATATGAGAATTTTAGTTTGGCGTTCAATGAAAAATCTCTTCCTGAGAACCAAGCTTTTCTCCTTAACAATTGTATTGTCTTCATGATTTCCAATGGCCATCATGAGCAAAGTACAGTTCCTTCCAACACATTATGTCTGCTCCGCTGCAAAATGTCCCCACGTTTCCCTTTCCCCTGACTCTCAGTCTGAGGAAGAGTCTCAATGCGAAACATCACCTATTCCTTTTCTCCAGAGATGCTGCCTGACCCGCTGAGTTGCTCCAGCATTTTGCATCTCTGCAGCACAGACAACTGTGTCCCATCGAGGCATCGAGCAGGGCAAAAAAAAGCAAAAGATAAAATTGATCCGTATCTCACGCATCTGAGACAACTTGGCACAAAATTTTGAGTTTTCTGTCTTGAGAGCAGAAAATGTAAAATTAAGTAAGCTGTGTATTCTAGAAAACGGAAACAGATACAGAAAACATTGGAGATACCGAGCAGCGTCCATGGAAAGAGAAATATTTCAGGTCAAAGTCCCTTCTTCAGCTGAAATGCAAATCATTTTAATTATATATATAGGAATAGGAATACGTTATTGTCACATGTGACCAGGTACAGTGAGATTCTTTGCTTGCATAAACAATGTATACAAATAGCAGCCATCTATGGCGCTGACAAAGGTATATTTATATACATAGATATTATATATATATTATATATATATAAATTACTGGGCATGCTAAGTGCCCTGAAAGACAATAGTTTATGTAGAATAGCCATGAGTATTCTGGGCAGAAGAGAAGTTTGACACCATGACCCTTTATGTCAGTAAGGTAAGCCCAAACCCAAATCATTTTATAATATTGTAATGGCAGATGCCCCATATAGAAGAATGCCTTGTTCAGAGAAAGCAAAGTGTGCCATGTGGAAAACACAACAACTTTGCAAAAGTTTGCTCTTCCGCAAATCCATTCCTAGCATCAACACTGCTGCCCTGCTCTTTCTCCTGAATCACTTGTCTTCTTGACTGTTGAAACCAGTGTAGGGGTCCACAATAAATTAGACGACCCATGTCTATTGGCACCATCAGACACCGATAGGCGTGCACGACTACAACTCGTAGATATAGGAACAAGGAAGGTAGTTTACTTGACCCCCAAGGAGCACCAAAGAAGAAGATTCAAACATAGCAAGGCAATGCCAAGATATTCCCCTTCAATGACACTGCACATCTGACAACTCTGGAACAGGTTAGTCAGAAATGGTGTTGAAAACCATAAGTGCTAAAAAAAAAGCTTGCTATGTATTCTTATGTGACCATGATGCTCTTCTAAGTTTTGACCCTGGATCATCTCTTCACATTATAGAGATAAAGTGCCTACAACTGAGTCAAAAGTGTTTAATTGTGCTTTGCAACAGTAAAGGAACCATTAAACTCTTACTTGCTACAGTTTTATAGGCACATTAGTTTAGTCTAGTCTAGTGTAGTTTATTGTCATGTGTACTGAGGTACAGTGAAAAGCTTTTTGTTGCAGAATGTCTTCCCTACACAGAGGTGGGGAGAGTTGTAATATATTTATGTTACTGTTATGGTAATACATTTTCTTCTTTAGAACATTTCCACTTTAAATCTCGATGTGGCAGTCAGCATGCCCAGTAATTCAGGTACAACAATGAAAAAGCTGTTTTCATTTTACATTATGTTCAGCAGTCAATGACCAGCATAACTAATCCCTGATTTAAGGGGTAAACTGTGTTTGCCCCATGTAGACACAGACCCAGCAGAGCTTGTACATTCTCTGAACTATAGGGACAGTGTTTGTGAACCTTACGGTAGCTATCAGTCATCAGTTTGAAGACAGGCAAAATATTGTTTGTAACATCTCGTACTGAATCCAACTGATTTGGTTGCATTCTATTCCATTAACATAAAAAAATAAGCCTTTGGTATAACTGGAAGTGGAAACAAGGAACTGCAGATGCTGGTTTAGAAAAAAACAGACATAAAGTGCTGGAGTAGTTCAGCAGGCATGGCGACACTCCTGGAGAATTTAGATAGGTGATGATTCGGGTCAACCCATCAAATCCGCACTGACCAGCGATTACCCAGTACTCTGCACTATCCTACACACTAGGGAACATTAGCATTTTTACCAAAGCCACTTAACCTACAAACCTGTACATGCGGGAGCAGACAGCACCCATAGTCAGGATCGAACCGGTGTCCCTGGCGCTGTAAGGAAGCAGCTCTACTGCTGCGCCACTGTGCTGCCCCTCCTGCGCCACTGTGCCTTAAACTGAGTTTCATAATTGGAATGATACAGTTACTTTGTGCTGTGCATACCCTCTTTAAGGACAGTATGCTGCAATCTTTTATTCTCAAGAAACACCTTCAGTAGAAATGATGGTCATCTTTTAGAAGCCGCACATGCCTCTCTCTGCGCTCAAACGGTGCAAGCTGCCAAAGCTGCTGAAGCAAAGGCTTGATAAAGCAATCTTACAACATCTTGCAATCTGCCTTGTCATCAGAAACCACAATAAGTTGTGATATCAACAGAAAAGGCCTTAAGGGGTTGCAGGAAAACGTAACCGCACATTGGCCAATTGCTCAGTGCTTCAAAGCTGTTGCAACAATGCATAGGTTCAGTCCAGGCATAACCTGAACCTGACAATGAAATTTCAAAGGGTTGAACCTCAAATAAGCTTCCCCATAACACAAATCATTTTCACTGCACAAGATTAGCATCCAAACCACCAAATATTATACCCATCTACTGAATTCCAATTTAAAAAAATCTACCTCATTGGAGACCCTCGGGCTATCTTTGATCGGACTTTGCCTTGCAATGAACATTATTCACATCAATCCCTTTATCGTGTATCTGTCTGTATACTGTTGATGGCTCGATTGTAATCATGTATTGTATTGTCCTTCCACTGACTGGTGGGGGAGCTCTTCAGTGTACCTCGGTACACATGCCAATAAATAAACTAAACTAAACTAATCAAATCAAGTTTGACCATTCATTTTACAGATCAGTTTAGGCATATTCTTTAATAATATGCAGACCATCAATGGATAATGCATGGTATCTTGACTTAACCATATAACCATATAACAATTACAGCACGGAAACAGGCCCTCTCGGCCCTTCCAGTCCATGCCGACCATTTGGTTTCCCCTAGTCCCATCTACCTGCACTCAGACCATGCCCCTCCATTCCCTTCACGTCCATATACCTATCCACTTTACTCTTAAATGTTAAAATCGATCCTGCCTCCACCACCTCTGCTGGAAGCTGATTCCACTCAGCCACCACCCTCTGAGTAAAGAAGTTCCCCCTCACGTTACCCCGAAACCTCTGTCCCTTAATTCTCATGTCATGCCCTCTTGTTTGAATCTTCCCTACCCTCAATGGGAAAAACGTATCCACGTCAACTCTGTCTATCCCTTTCATCATTTTAAAGACCTCAATCAAGTCCCCCCTTAACCTTCTGCGCTCCAAATATATGTTGACTTAAATGTTCAACATATATGAAACCCCCCTGTTACATTTCAACGAGACACAACATATGGTCAACTGCTCCATTTTCTCTAGTGTCAAGCCATCACCTGATTATTTGTGCAAGATATATTTTGACGTACAGAGGGATCTTAGGATGCCAACCCATACTTCCCTGAAAGTGGCAACACAAGTAGATGGAGAGGTAAAGAACGTGTCTGGTATGCTTCCGTCAGTTGGGACATTGGCTGTAAGAGTCAGGAAGTCATGGTACAGTTTTATAGAGCTTTGCTTGGGCCACATTTGGGGTATTGTGTGCAGTGTGGAAGCCCCACTTCAAGAAGGATGCGGAGGCTCTGAAGAAGCTGCAGAAGAGGGCTACCAGCAACGCTGCTTGGACCAGATGGTTGGACAAACTTGAATTGTTTTCTCTGGAGCACAGGAGTTAAGGGGAAAGCCGACAGAAGTGCATAAACTTATGAGAGGGGTGGATAGGGTGCACAGTCAAAAAAGTCCTTGGGCGGAAATATCAACAACTGGAGGACATAGCTTTGGGATCAGATCGGAAAAGGTTTAAATGATTTCTGCGGGCCTTTTATTTAGACAGAGAGCAGTGGGTGCCTGGAATACACTGCCAGGGCTGAAGGTGGAACTAGAAACGAAAATCGCATTTCAAGTCAAGTCAAGTGAAGTGAGTTTATTGTCACGTGTCCCTGATAGGACAATGAAATTCTTGCTTTGCTTCAACACAACAGAACATAGTAGGCATTGACTACAAAACAGATCAGTGTGTCCATATACCATTATATAAATATATACACACATGAATAAATAAACTGATAAAGTGCAACAACAGATAATGGGTTATTAATGTTCCGAGTTTTGTCCGAGCCAGGTTTAATAGCCTGATGGCTGTGGGGAAGTAGCTATTCCTGAACCTGGACGTTGCAGTCTTCAGGCTCCTGTACCTTCTACATGAAGGTAGCGGGGAGATGAGTGTGTGGCCAGGATGGTGTGGGTCTTTGATGATACTCCCAGCCTTTTTGAGGCAGCGACTGCGATAAATCCCAGCATTTAAGAGGCTTTTAGATGGTCACAAGATACGAAGGGGTGTGCATCACCGCAGACAGAGGGGATTAATTTGTCATCTTATTCCATACAGGCATTGTGACTGAAAGACCTGCGATTGTGCTGCACTGTTCAATGTGAGATGTTCTCCATGTTGATATTAATAACCAAGATTCGTGGAAAACACTGCCACAAATATGGTGGTTCAAATAACCCCCGTCTGTATTGAAGGAGTGGGAAATTCTTCAGAACAGATCTCACCCGTACCAGTAACTCACTGGACATCCTGTGGGAACACTGCAGTTCAAGAAATTTCCCATCCTGTTTCACAGCTATCTCAGCACCACATCAAAAATGCCATTCACGACATTTTGCCTAGATAGCAGCCGATTAAACAACTTCTAAATAAAACTAAGTAAATATTGAAAGAAGCATAAGTAAGTGGTAACAGAATTATTGGCTTAACTAATTATATCCAGTAACAATTTGACTCATGATAGGCACAAAAAGCTGGAGTAACTCAGTGGGTCAGACACCATCTCTGGAGAGATAGGTGACGTTTCGGGTCAAGACCCTTCTTCAGCCTCTGAAACATCACCTATTTCTTTTCTCCAGAGATGCTCTCTGACCCGCTGATTTACTCCAGCTTTTTGTGTCTGCCTTCCGTTCAAACCAGCAGCATATGTAGTTCCTTCCTACACAGTTTAACTCATGCTGCTGAAAGGGAAGAACGCAGTCGGTTCCACACCGACTAGTGCCCCAGAAGGAACACCAATGCCTTCTTCATGTTCATAAGTTCTAGCAGCAGAATCTGGCCATTCGGCCCATTGTGTTTACTCTGCCATTCAATCGTTGCTGTTCTATCTCTCCCTCTCAGCCCCATTCTCCTGCCTTCTCCCCATAACCCCTGACACCAGCACTAATCAGTAAGCAGTTAATTATGCAGTAATTAATTTTGTGTGTTTGCCCTAACCTATTGCACAGTTTCCATGATAATAGCATGATTTTGGGGGAGAATAAGAAGAATCCTCTTATTCGGCTATTCAAAAGAGTCCATGTGGAGTGGTTCGGAGGAGAAAGAGAGCTGGAAGTCATAAAGTTGCTTTCTCTATAGACCCGGAGGGTTTAGCTTTTAGACAGGTCATAATTAAATTCACTCCGCTCAAAACGCTAATCGATTCACCACAGCCCATTTCACCTGAAATGGATTCCCCACTTCTCACCTCAGGCAAATTGATTTTGGACTGTGAGCACAATTGTTAACCCTACGTTAATTGGATGCGAACCACCTTAGAAATAACATCTTTTTAAAATTTCAAAAATAAAAACTGCATTCATAAAAAACATTTTTTGTACAAAAGAAATGCATGGCTTTCTTAACGTTCATAGTCTCGGTCAGTGATTCAGTTCAGTTGATTGTCCCATGTTCAGTGGAAAGCTTTCATTGCGTGCTAACTAGTCAGCAGAAAGGCAATACATGACTACAATCCAGCCATTTAGTGTAGAGATACATGATAAGAGAATAACGTTTAGTGCAAGGTAAAGCCAGCAAAGTCCGATCAAGGATCGTGTAAACTGAGTTTGAGCACAGCCTGCGAACAGACAAAGAAGGAACTACAGAGCCTGGAATCTTGAGCAAAAGACAATGTGCTCAAGGAACTCAGCAGGTCAGGCAGCATCTGTGAAGGGAATGGACTGGTGATGTTTCCGGTCAGGACCCTTATTCAGGCTGATTGTAGTAAGGGCAAGAAAGAGGTGGGCAGGAAAGGAACTGCGGATACTGGTTTGTATCCGGATAGAGAGACACAAAAAAGAAGATAGACACAAAAAGCTGGAGTTACTCAACAGGCCAGGCAGCATCTCTTGAGAAAAGGAATAGGTGACGTTTCAGGTCGGGAGACGTCATCTCTTGAGAAAAGGAATAGGTGACGTTTCAGGTCGGGAGAGTTCAGGTCTGAAGAAGGGTCGCGACCCGAAACGTCATCTATTCCTTTTCTCAAGAGATACTGTCTGACTCGCTGAGTTACCCCAGCCTTTTTACTCCAGTCTATCTGTAGAAAGCCTGACCAGTGAAAGAGGATATTTGTGAGTTGGGGTTTGTTTTGGCAGGAGGCTGGGGTGAGTGATGACGGCTGGAGGTGTAAAGGAAACAAAAAGGTGTCAGATGAGGAGTGAAGTGGGGGGGCCCTACTGCCGTTCAAACGACGAGTGTTTGAGTGGCTTTTACACTGGGCTTAACCCCTCAATGTCGAATAGCGAGAGGACCTTAAATTGCAACCCACGTCCACAAAGCCTTTGTGCTGGCTGCACCGTCCCACGAGGACCGGAGAACTGAGGAGGAGGACAGTGAGAGCCGGCGACGGCAGACGCAAGCAGTAAGGGCCGGGAAGAGAGTGAACCGGGGTCTCAAGGTCGGCTGTGGTAGGCGATCCGCGAGGCACAAAGGCTGGAGCTGCGCGAGGAGAAGGGCGACGGTTCGCTGAACGATCCCGATGGGGGCGATGGCTGGAGGCCCTGTAGCAGCCTGGTCTTCACCTGGATCAGGCCCCCCTCCAGGAGACCAAGCACGCGGTCCAGACTAGACTTAGAAAAATTGTGCCAAAACCTGGCGACGCTTGCATGCGGTCTGCGTGCGCTATTTCTATGTACTACACTAATCGAGGATTGTGCTGCCACACAGCGCCAGAGACCCGGGTCTGACTACGAGTGCTAATCTGTACGGAGTTTCTACGTTCTCCCATTGCCTGCGTGGATTTTCTCCGAGGTCTTTTGTTTCCTCCCACACTCCAAAGACGTACAGGTTCGTAGGTTAATTGGCTTAGTATAAATGTATAAATGTTTAAAAAAAAAATCCATGATGTGTGTAGGATAGTGTAAGTGTGCGGGGATCGCTGGTCAGAGCGGACTCAGTGGGCCGAAGGGCCTGTTTCCACGCTGTATCTCTAAACTAAACAAATCTAAACTACTGAACTGTATGCAACAAAACAATTACACTGCATGTCTGTATAGGTGCTAATCAAGAACCGTTGAACATTGACCGTTGAACTAAACTTCAGTGCATGCCTCTGCACGGACGCATGCAGCTTGGAATTGCGCTGGTTCATGCAGATTCACAGCTGCTGCATGAATCAGACTGCTTGGGATCTGCAGGTCCCTGCAGCTTTTGCAAATGTGAAAGCACGGACTTTGTGCCTGAGCATTGGCTCAGGACCTCAGCACCCTTCCTGCCTTGAGCAAAGAGGATGTTCTAAAGCAAACACGGTCTTTGTCTGGCTCTGCTTACTTAAAACACTCACATTTGTTGACATTTAATCCCAAAATGAGTGTGTGGAGGAAACGAGAATAAATTACATTTCAGACAAAGTAATTTTTGAGCCAGTTTCTTCCCCAGTCGGTTAGGGTTCATTTTACGCAGGGAGGAACCGCAGATGCTTGTTTACACCAAAGATAGACACAAAATGCTGGAGTAAATCAGCGGGTCAGACAGCATCTCTGGAGAAAAGGAATAGGTGACATTTCGGGTCGAGACCCTTCTTCAGATTGGGGAACTCCAGAACAAGGGGTCACAGTTTAAGGATAAGGAGGAAGTCTTTTAGGATTGAGATGAGAAGATCTTTTTTCACACAGAGAGTGGTGAGTCTGTGGAATTCTCTGCCACAGAAGGTAGTTGAGGCCAGTTCATTGGCTATATTTAAGAGGGAGTTAGATGTGGCCTTTGTGGCTAAAGGGATCAGGGGGTATGGAGAGAAGGCAGGTACAGGATACTGAGTTGGATGATCAGCCATGATCATATTGAATGGCGGTGCAGGCTCGAAGGGCAGAATGGCCTACTCCTGCACCTATTTTCTGTGATTCTATGATTCTATGACCCAAAACATCACCTATTCCTTTTCTCCAGAGATGCTGCCTGACCCGCTGAGTTGCTCCAGCATTTTGAACGAATAATGAATGAATTAATACGTTTATTGGCTAAGTATTCACATACAAGGAATTTGCCTTGGTCTAACCAGGGTTCATTTTATTCCTGTCTGTATACTTGTTTTTTTAATTCTGGGCAACCAAAAGTACACATTGTAGACTATCAAATGGTACACAATCTGTGAAATAATGTCACCACTAGCTGCTAAAGCTGGAACATGTACAAACTCCGTAACACCATATTACTATCTGCCCCTAGGTACCGGGAGGCAAGTGGAGACAGCAAACCACACAAACCAACAATGAGATGAGTGTGGTGAGATTATGAGGCTCATCTACACCTCATCCTCTACCACAGATTTTTTTTTTCATCCAATCTTCAGTATCACCTATTGCTGAGAGAGGAGTGATTGACCTGTGGACCATTTGAGGGAAAAAATAGAGAAAAACTTATCTTTTTAAGCTATCTAACTAAGCCATGTGAAACCATGGATACCATGGAAGCCAGAAGAATGGGGTTAGGAGGGGGAGATGGAACAGCCATGATTGAATGGCCCCATTCTGCTCCAATCACTTATGAACTTATATCAATGACATATTAATCAGTAAATTCATCCCAACTCCCAGCAGGGTAAAGGCAGCAACCCCATAGTCATGTTATCCCACCCATCCTTTAGTTTAGTTTAGAGATGCACCAATGAAACCCGCCCTTTGGCCCCCCTTGTCCACGGCAACAAATCGATCACACAGGTTCTGTGTTATCCCACTTCCACATCCACTCCCTCCACACCAGGGGCCAATAAACCTACAAACCCGCACGTCATAGAGATGTGGGAGGAAACCGGAGCACCCGGAGAAAACCCACGCGGTCACCAGGGAAACGTGCAAACTCCACACACGGGCAGCACCCAAGGATCGAACCTGGGTGTCTGACGCTGTGAGGCAGCAACGCCACCGTTGAGCCACTGTGCCACCCTTTTACAGTGAATCGAGCCAGGCCGCCAGCTATTGAAGCCCCCAAAGGCTGAAACTAATTTTGTCCCCTTCACATACTTTCTGATGAGACTCTCTACAGAATGATTAGGGGTAGGAAGCTTGGACAATTATTCTGCTTCTAATTCAAAGCAATTGGGCAAGTTGTAGTGGCGCCTCTTCCCCAGTATTCTCAGACAATAAATCTGAGGCCTTCTAATTGTCCTTTGACTGTGTTAAGCCATGTAGGCAAACACTTTAATTCTGATTCAGAATGTTTTAATATTTGAATGAGATAAAAGATGCAGAACTTTGATGCATTTTTCATTTCTTGATCATTTGAGAGAGTAAGTCACTAATTCTACTTGTTTGGAGGACGGTGGTGCACTTGCAGCGCCAGAGATTCGGGTTCACTCCTGACTTCAGGTGCTGTCTGTACGGAGTTTGTACGTTCTCCCCATGACCTGCGTGGTTTTTCTCCGGGATCTGCTGTTTCCTCCCACACTTCAAAGCCTACAGGTTTGTGGACTAATTGACGTGTTAAAATTGTAACTTTTCCCCAGTTTGTGCAGGATAGTGTTACTGCGTGGGGATCACTGGTCGGTGCGGACTCAGTAGGCTGAAAGGCCTGTCTCCACACTGTATTATAAACTAAACTAAACTAGACTAATCTAAAATAAACTAAGCTAATTTACAGTTTTCAAATTCGTAGAACAGTAAAGCTACTCCCAGTGAGGTAAAGCTGTACTTTGCATAGGGCCAAGTCAAACTACAGGTCTGAGTAGGATGAATTCTGCTGTAGACGAAGATAAAAGTTGTCCAAGGATTTCAGGCAGTGAGGTGAAGGAGGTTGTTTGATTTAGGTGAGGACAGTTTTTTTTGAAATTGTCTATTTCAATATGACTGGAATTTTTAAAATCTGAAATCACACAAACACAATATTAATGCAGACTGACTTGAAAAACAAGAGCACCCAGGAGAGAGCTACAGATTTTTACCTTGCAGCAATTTTGGTTGTTTTATGTAAGACAATGTACATCTGGAAATAAGTTGCGTACTCGAACCTAATCAGGTATTTATATATAGTCACACATGTGTGATTACAAGCTGAAATTCACGTTCAAAAAAAAAATAGAGAAGTGATACATTACACACAGCCTTTACTCTAGAGAGTGTCTGTATATATACAGAGAGTGTCTGTATATATTCTGCATGAACATATAACATGATATTCGCAGAGGTTTATTCCCTTGCTCGTTGTCCATTAAACAGTGAGTGCTTTATAGCTGATCAGATGCATAACATTAAAAGGAATAAATTTTACTCTTTCTGCCCGAGGTGCTATTCCATGTATAAATTTACTTGATTACTTTATAGCGACTAAATGAGTTAAGATGCAGACGTTTTCTATTCAGATTCACTAATACCTACAAAAAAAAAACTTTTAAAGCCTCACGGAGTACAATGGCAGCAGTTCACTTACTCTGGTTTTTACCAACAGTATTCTTCTCCGGCTTTGTATTTTGTATAAAAGACACAGCAAACTATAGTAGAAATGGATATCCTTCAATGGAAGTTACAGCTAGAGTGAAGCAATATAAGTGCTCATAAATATTGTTTTCACTACCATTACCCGCAACTACAAGTCATGTCTGTCTTTTGATTTTTCCTATAATCAGTTGATGGAGTTCTACGTTCAACTTACTTTTCTAAAGACCTGTGGCCAAACACAGAAGAAAAGGATTTGAGTATAGGAGCAGGGAAGGTTCTACTGCAGTTGAAGTACAAGGTATTGATGAGACCACACCTGGAGTATTGCGTACAGTTTTGGTCTCCAAATCTGAGGAAAGACATTCTTGCCATAGAGGGGGTACAGAGAAGGTTCACCAGACTGATTCCTGGGATGTCAGGACTTCCATATGAGGAAAGACTGGATAGACTCAGCTTGTACTCGCTAGAATTTAGAAGATTCAGGGGGGATCTTATAGAAACTTACAAAATTCTTAAGGTGTTGGACAGGCTAGATGCAGGAAGATTGTTCCCGATGTTGGGGAGGTCCAGAACAAGGGGTCACAGTTTAAGGATAAGGGGGAATTTTTGAGAAACACACACAGAGAGTGGTGAATCTCTGGAATTCTCTGCCACAGAAGGTAGTTGAGGCCAGTTCATTGACTATATTTAAGTTAGATGTGGCCCTTGTGGCTAAAGGGATCAGGGGGTATGGAGAGAAGGCAGGTACAGGATACAGAGTTGAATGATCAGCCATGATCATATTGAATGGCGGTGCAGGCTCGAAGGGCCGAATGGCCTACTCCTGTACCTATTTTCTATGTTTCTATGTTTCTAAAAGGCCAATCCAGCCTTCAAGGCTGTCCCATCTTTCAATTAGATTAGGGGTGATTTGTATCATAACAATGCGTAGACATAAAATGCTGGAGTAACTCAGTGGGACAGGCAGCAACTCAGGATAGAAGGAATGGGTGACGTTTCGGGTCGAGACCCTTCTTCAGACTGAAAGTCAGAGGAGGGAGACACAGAGATATGGGAGGATAAGGTGTGAAAATGAGAGATCAAAGGGGATGAAGTTCAAGTAAAATGTAGAATAATAAAAGGAATGGGTGACGTTTCGGGTCAAGACCCTTCTTCATACTGGGAGTCAGGGGAGAGACACAGAGATATGGAAATAGAAGGAATGGGTGACATCTGCTTAATAATCTTAGTTCCATATCCAATGTAAGTTCATCCCAATGACCTTCTGGAGATTCTTCCGTGCTCCTGTAAATATTTCTATGAATAGATGCTTTATAATATCACACTTAAATCACATCTCAAATTTTCAAATTATGCCTTCTTATTCTCTCCTTCCATGCACATAAAGAATTTATCAAATTTTACCCTTGGATTAGAACACTCCTTAACCAAATCTATGACATGATTAAGGGGACCTAACGTGAGGGGGAACTAAAGAGGGTGGTGGCTGTGTGATGACCTCAGCAGAAGTGGTGGAGGCAGGATCGATTTATAGCATGTGCATGCAGCATCTCTGGAGAGAAGGAATGGGCAACATTTCGGGTCAAGACTCTTCTTTCTCTTCAGAGATGTTGCCTGTCCCACTGAGTTACTCCAACACTTTTTGTCTATCTTCAATTTAAACCAGCATCTGCAGTTCTTTTCTGCAGAGAACAGAGGCTGCAGCGAATCGTCCGATCAGCAGAAAAGATTATTGGCTGCAACCTTCCCTCCATTGATGAACTGCACACTGCAAGGGCCAGGAAGCGAGCGGGCAAGATCATCTCTGACCCCTCTCACCCTGGCCACAAACTCTTTGAATCACTTCCCTCTGGAAGGCGACTCCGGACTGTCAAAGCTGCCACAGCCAGACATAAAAACAGTTTTTATCCACGAGTAGTTGCTCTACTCAACAGCCAAATATCTGTAGCCTCCCTTTGATCTGGTATTTTGTTGGTTCACATGCTTGATCAATGGTGTTTTATCATTAATGTGTTATTATTATTAATGCTTAGTGTTTTCTGAGTCATTTGTAACTGTCACTGTATGTCATGTTGTTACTTGTGGGTGGAGCACCAAGGCAAATTCCTTGTATGTGAATACTTGGCCAATAAACCTATTTACTTACTTACTTTTCTACGCAACCTATAAACCTGTACGTCTTTGGAGTGTGTGAGGAAACATGAGCATCCAAAGAAAACCTTTGCAGTCAGAGGGAGAACGTACAAACTCTGTACAGACACGACCATGGTCAGGATTTATCCGGGGTCTCTGGCGCTGAAAGGCAACAGCTCTACCGTTGCCCCTCAGATTCCTATTAAATCTTACCCCTCTCACATTAAACCTATACCCGCTAGTTCTTGATTCTCCTGCCCTGAGGGAAAGACTCAAAAGTTAATAAGTTCAAAAATAATAGGAGCTGAAGTAGGCCATTCGGCCCATCGAGTCTACTCCGCCATTCAATCATGACTGATCTTTCCTTCCCTCACAACCCCATTCTCCTGCATTCTCCCCATAGCCCTTGATACCCGTACTAATCAAGAATCAATCTATCTCTGCCTTAAAATATATCCATTGTCTTGGCCTCCACAGCCTTCTGTGGCAATTCATTTCACATGAATTAGTCGATAAATATCTCAAAGCTCTTTACAAAAACATGATCAGACCCATCGAGAGACGAGGTCAAACGATGACAAGCTTAGATTTAAAGAATGCAATAAAAAAGAGAGGTGGAGATTTTGGAAGGAAATTCCGGAATTTATGCTCTAGGAATCTGGAAATTATGACCCTCAAAGCTGATGTGAATTGAGGATGTTCCAGTTGGATGGGGCAGGAAAGTGGAAGTAAGTATCTAAAGACAGGGGGGCAATGCAGTGGAGGGAATTGAAAGCTAAAATCAGGAGGTTAGATTTAATACAGTGCTGACTAATAATTAAAGTTAGACACAAAATGCTAGAGTAACTCAGCGGAACAGGCAGCATCTCTGGGTAGAAGGAATGGGTGACGTTTTGGGTTGAGACCCTTCTTCCTCTCTGGATAGAAGAAATGGGTAACCAGCATCTGCAGTTCTTTCCTAATAATAATTAAAGTTGATCAGTTAATGCAGAAGGGACATCACAAGCTAGATCAGAGAGGAGAGAATTTTGGATAAATAAGTTTAAGGGAATCAGTTGAGAGGCAGTCAGTCGGGCATTATAGTACAGTCGCTGACTTATTAAAATATTTATTCTGCCAATGTTGAACTTATCAGGGCAGAATAGCCTAATTGTTGAACTCCTAGGAGGGCTATAACCTTAGACATATATAACCATAGTTCAGATTCAACTCCACAGCACAGAATGTGCACAAAGACTATTCATCACTTTAATTATTACTGGTGCCACTTAGTCTTCAATAATAAAATCCTGCTGAGGTTTAAGAATCGCCCCTCAGGGCATTTTGAAGCCATAACATAGCTTTATACATGTGCAGTTAAAAGTAAAGTATTCATTTTTTCTGCATAATTCCTGGCGCTGTTAAAAAAAATAGTCAATGTCCCGCGTAAAGCAAGTTGAAGATTCTCACCTGGGACAGGTGGTTTACTGAGGTGGTTTCTTTCACAGGGAGAGGAGGGAAAATCCCAGAAAAAGCTGAAGGACTGGTCACCCCTGCCTGCATTTCTCAGTAAGTGGATGAAATGTGGGACAAGTCGCCTTCACCCCAAAGCTACAGTTCTGAATATCAATTCCATCTCTATAGCAGAGAGTTTACATTTCACAGAAATTTAGTTTAGTGTTTAGCTTTGTTTAGAGATACAGCACGGAAACAGCCCCTTCAGTCCACCGAGTCCACTAACACTGTCCTCCGCACTAGGAACAATTTTACGATTTTGCCGAAGCCAATTAACCTATTTAGTTTAGTTTAGTTTTACTCAATTTAGTTTAGTTTAGAGATACAGCATGAAAATAGGCCAGTCAGCCCACAGAGTCCACACCAACCAACAACCATCCCGTACGTCAGTTCTACCTAACAATCTTGGGACAATTTACAGAAGCCAATTAACCTACAAACCAGCAGGTCTTTGGAAACTGGAGCCCCCCTGGAGGAAACCCACGCGGTCACGGGGAGAACGTTAAAAACTCCGTACAGACAGCGCCCGTAGTCGGGATCGGAACCCGAATCTCTGGTGCGGTAAGGCAGCAACTCTACCGCCACGCCCCAGTGCCACCCAGTACACACCGAATTATCACACCATAATGCAGTCGGCAGCAATTACTTATTCAAAAACATTTTTTCTGGCAAGGAAAAGAAAGCTAGGGGAGGGGGGAAGATTAGTGAAGAAATGCAAAGCCACTATAATACAAAGAGTTTGGTCAGTCAAAATCGTCAAAGTGAAAGCAGAAAGATTATGATACTGCACATTGGCTGCGCATTGAAGCACTCAGTTGATTTTTTGCGCTGTATGCTTCGGCTGCTCTGCTACTTAAATTGCAGCCCCAGCTGTGGTTGCCAGAATGTCCTGAATGGCAGGCTCTCTCCACGAGCATGAGCGTGAAGCTGAAACCTGGGCCACCAAGCATTCATCCCACACACAGGCTACGCAGAAAAACTGCCTGTGTGTGCTGGAACATTCTACGCCAGCAGAGTTGGCATCTGTCTGCCTCAAGAATGATCTCTTGCTCACTCTGTTGAAGCGCTGCCGCTCAACCTGGAATAACATAGACTTCAGTGAAATATGACACAGCTCAATGCCAAGCCCACTGTATTTAATCTGTGGAGACACAGAGACCGAGTCAGTTGCATGTTTACAATTTATCGTCCGTTTTCAAGTTGGCATCTTCAAGATGGCCCGGAATCAGTCTTGCTTGTGGGTCGGACACTCAAAAAACACGAAAGGCATCAAAGTAAAGTTTTATTCCAACTTTAACTGGGACAATCCTGCAGAGGTTAACTTTCCTTATCGACCAGAGCTCATACAAATGGCTCACCACTCTTCAATTTCGACAAGTAAAGGTTTCTTAGAAGCTCCAAATGTTTCCCGCGTGTGGGCACATTTGCAAACTAAAGTGGATACTGGAAATGCGTCTTCTTTAGGCTTTCTAAGGAGTTGGTTTAGGGATGTAAATGGAAACAAGACTTGCAGCGATATCAAAACCCAAGAGTGGACCTGTGGTCCATTGACAAACAAGAACCAACCATGCACATGCACTCCACCACACCCAATGGACTGCTGGGCTGTTCACAATTTGCTCACTAGTTTCAAAATAACTTCAAAATAGACCATTCAAACTGAAAGTGATGCTTCGTAAAAACCTATCTCAGCAACAGTCGTTGATCAGCAGCCTCACACAGGAGGAATTTAGTATTCAGGACACATAAGTAAATAAATGCGATTGTTGAATCAAATGGAGATTTAAGATAAATTCAGATTCCACACACTTTTGCACAATCTTGACGTTAGTGAAAACATCCTCTGCTTCCTAGATGGTGCTTTTTATTCTTTAGTGAGCGGCAAAATACCTTGGAACTAAAATAGCTATTTTTCAAGTTGCCAGATTAAGCTGAATGTGCTTTTAACAACCCAGCAAGGCGATTCACATTTATATACCGCAAAAGATAAATTAATTCCGACAAATATCCGGGATTGTCCGTTGAAATTTCTCAACAACTTTCATCTAAACAGGTAAGTTTGCAAAAAAAGTTGAAGTAAAACAAGTACTTGAGATAGTTTACGATGCTCTCAACAATCTGGCACCAGTTGACTCCAACTTAAATATTACTTACAATATAGAATATCTGGCAAGTGCAATGAAATTACCCGCCAGCTCCGTGAAGGGAGTCAACCTTCACACTCAAACTTCTCTGGGCAGTGGCTTACCTTACTCTCCTTCTTTCAATTGATCATTCAACCAAACTCACAAAACTGGCACCGAGATAGTGAAAAAGCTCAAGGGGGAAGAAAACAATGTCCACGCATCTCTCTTCGGTCCAGGGCATGCGTTAGAATCTCTATCTTTTCCTCAGAAAGATTTTCAGGCAAGCCAGACAGACCGAGTAGGAAAGAGGAAATTTTGCAGGCAGCACAAAGGAAATCTGCTCATCGCCTTCCATTGTGAAAAAGAGGGTGTTGCTTTTTCCACCGTTCGACGCATTTGGTGAAGAGCAATGATTTGCAGCACAGCGTTTTAAAACAGAATTCGAGCGATTCTTACCTTTATTGAGGTGGCCATTTTCGCACAAAAGTACGTTCTTTTTTTTCCAATCTATATATTGTTAAAGTCGCTTATGCCCAGTCAGAGTGGTTGAAGTTTTTTTTTCAGAGGCGGCGAGATTGTGCTAAGTCTGGGAAATGAAGTCAGGCTGTAGCAGGAAGAGGTTTCTATTGGTCCTGGCTGGCTTAGCTCGAAGAAGCAGGATATTTTGGAGTTCAGAGATAAGAGAGACCAGAAAACAATGTTGTTTTTCTTGATCTATCGTTGATGATTTCTGTTTTTTTTCTTCACTGTATTTCTAAAGCTGGTCTTCAAGGCAGGTGTTAAATGATGCTGACGGACTTTTACCACAGGATACAGATGTCACACTAAAACAGAGCTTAAAAACCTGACCTTAACTTGAATGGAGTGAACAATATTATTATTATTTTCTCCATTCCTTCCCCCCCACCACTCCATTTCCCCCCTTTCTCTCCTGAAGGAGGTGATTCATGTTTGTATGAATCTGATGTTGGAGATCTTCGCTTTCTTACATAAGTTGTCGTTGTCATTAGTGGGAGAAAAAGATAACTGGTATTCAACAAATTATGTATACCAATATGTGACGAGAAGGGGACAAATATATTGGCTCCTTACCAAGCCAATATAATGTAGCAAACACCAACATTGAGTATAGAAGTTGGGAGGTTCAGTATGGAAGTTGGGTGGTCATGTTGCAGTTGTATAAGATGTTGATGTGGCCGCATTTAGAATATTATGTTTAGTTCTGGGCACTGTGTTATAGGAAGGATGTTGTCAAGATGGAAAGGATACAGAGAAGATTTATGAGGATGTTGCCAGGACTAGAGGGCCTGAGCTATAGGGAGAGGTTGAGCAGGCAGGGACTCTATTCCTTGGAGCACAGAGGGATGAGAGGTCATCTTATCGAGGTATATGATCATGAGAGGAATAGATTAGGTAGATGCACAGAGTTTCTTGCCCAGAGTAAGGTGAACCGAGGTCCAGAGGATATAGGTTTAAAGTGAAGGGGAAAAGATTTAATAGGAATCTGAAGGCGTAACTTTTTCACACAAAGGGTGGTGGGCGTACGGAACAGTCTGCCAGAGGAGGTAGTTGAGGCAGGGACTGTCCCAACATTTAAGAAGCAGTTAGGCAGGTACATGAATAGGATAGGTTTAGAGGGTTACGGGCCAAACACAGGCAAGTGGGACTAGTGTAGATGGAAAAAAGTTGGCCGGTGTGGGCAAGTTGGGCTGAAGGGCCTGTTTCCATAGTGCAAATCTCTATGCCTCCATGACTATGATTCCATATCTCTCCATTCCCTGCCTACCCATGTTTAACTATATTCAATGAAATCTTAGCAATCTAAATTTTTTTTTTTGACATATTGGTTTTATCCTGCAAGTGAACGACGATCAAATGATTAACGCATTGCCAGAGAATATTTCAAATCATTAGGTCGGAATTAATTTAACTAATGGAATTAATTATTTCCTATCATTTGTCACTTTTCCATCTATTTTATTTCTCTAATGTTTTATTATTTTATGCTAATTTGTGCAGCCAGAGCAGTCTCTAAGCAGTTCCTTAAGCTGCCTAGATGGCCTTAAAATCTCTTCTTGCTAAGCATTTCTGGGTAAAGTGATACTACCGAGGATTGATGTTTCCTGTAATAAAGGTCGCTAACTGATGTTATTCTAAATAACAGAGTAAGGCTTTGCTCATTCCTCTCGCACTGTGTTTTTTTCCTAACGTTGCCTTGCTAAGATGCATGGGGACACGTCGTTTACAGATTATAAAGAGTTACAGAAGAAGGAAATGGATGAGATTGCTGTCTTGTGCTCTGAACTAAAATGAATCAGTTGTTGCCTTATGGCCACTCCTAAGGAAGTGCACAGAGGAAGGTGCAGGTCACCATTGAGAAAAGAGTGATTTTGTTGTAACGTGTTGACTGGGAGACCAAGCATTTGCAGCATTATCAGGTTAACAGTTTTGTTTAGTTTAGTTTAGAGATATAGTGCGGATGTAGGCCCTTCGGCCCACCGAGTACGTGCCGACCAGCGATCACCCCGCACATTAACACTATCCTACACACTCTAGGGCCAATTCACACCAAGCCAATTAACCTACAAACCTGTACGTCTTTGGAGCGTGGGAAGAAACCGAAGATCTCGGAGTAAACCCACGCGGTCATAGGGAGAACATACAAACTCCTTACAGGTAGTCGGGATCGAACCCGGGTCTCTGTCGCTGCAAGCACTGCAAGGCAGAAACTCTACCGCTGTGCCACCGTGCCACCCAGTTCTTGCCTATCGTAAAATGGTTCTGACATTGAACCCAATAGTGGCTAGTTTTAATTAGAACATAGAACATTGAACATAGAACAGTATAGCACTGGTTCCAGCCCTAAATTGATGCCAATTTAAACTGCACACCTGCCTACACTTGGTCCATCTCCATTCTCTCCCTCAGTTCATGTGTCTGTTGAAATGTCTCCACAACATTGCTATTGTATCTACGTCCAACAATTCCCCTAGCGTTCCATGCAACTACTACTCTCTGTATTAAAAAATCTCCTTTAAACTTTCCCCCTCATAATGATATGCCCACAAGTATTTGACATTTTCACCCTTGGGAAAAATACTCTGATTACCTACTCCATCTTTCCACTCATTATTTTATATACTTCCACCAGGTTGCCCATCAGCCTCCGGCGCTCCAGAGAAAACAATCCAAATTTGTCAAATCTCCAGTTATAGCCAATACTCTCAAATCCAGGCACGCTTCTGCATCCTGTCCACAAAAAAAATCTCCTCCATGTTTTTGGGCGACCAGAACTGCACACAATCCTCCAAATCCAGTCTGAGACCTTGCATGTTGCTAAAGAGATTACAAAGACCTCAGTCAATTATTCTTCGTCCAGAGTTCCAGCAAGGTTAGATAATTAGGATATACAAAGAAGATAGTAAATGTCTAAAAATATAATGCTCAGGATATCTTGAATACAAATGCCTTGTGGCTAGAGGGATCAGTGGGCATGGAGAGAAGGCAGGTACGGGATACTGAGTTGGATGATCAGCTATGATCATATTGAATGGCGGTGTAGGCTCGAAGGGCCGAATGGCCTACTCCTGCACCTATTTTCTATGTTTCTATGATTTAAAAAATAATAATTTCTATAGTATTTCAATGCATTTTGTATTAAAAATAAATCTGAACATGCAATTGTACAAATTAGGAACAGTGCTACTCAAACCTGCTCTACCACTTAATAACATTATTGTTGTGAATTCAGCTCGCAACAAGACAATATTGTATTTGGGAAAGCTATTAAGTGCTGTACCATTTACTAGCCTCTTATGAATCAAGCACTAAGATACCACCGTGCAGCACAGAGGCACAGCTGGTGGAGCTTTTGCCACACAGCGCCAGAGACCCGGGTTCAATCCCGACATCAGGTACTGTCTGTGCATTGTTTGCACATTCTACCTGTGATCATGTGGGTTTCCTCCAGGAGCTCCGGTTTCCCCCCACATGTTAAAGATGTGCAGGTCAATTGGCCTCTGTAAATTGCCCTTAGTGCGCAGGAAGTGGATAAGAAAGTGGGATAACTTGGAACTAGTGTGAACAGGTGATCAATGGTCGACGTGGACTCGGTGGGCCGAAGGGCCTGTTTCCATGCTATATTTCTATACTAACAGCAGATTCCTCTGCAGAAATCTGTAATCTCTCACTATTTACCTAATATGCATTTTTTTTCCTGCTAAAGTCCATACCCCATTATAGAATCTAACCCTACATTGGCTTGACCCTAGTCCCAATTGATTGCAAAGTTTATTGGAAGTTAGGTGCAGCGTAATAGTGAAAACCATTGAAATATGTGTTGGAAATAACAGAGCCTTGACTCTAGAATGCCAGAGATTGCATCTGTGTAGAATTAGTGGTTAAGATGATGGTTTGCCTTCTATTATAGGACATTGAATGTAATTTCTGAAGGTAATCAAATTTGCAAAAGATTCTTGACAACCTCACTCAATTGATGAAATTCAAGACTTTTGTGAGGTCAAAATAATCATGGATGGGGGGTAATGCTGCTCCATGCATTTCTTATGGAGTCGTTGTGTGATGATGATCATACCTACATGCCTCCAACATCATGAACCGGCAATGGTGAGTGTAATTTTTAATTCCTTCTCTCCAGAGATGCTGCCTGATCTGCTGAGTTACTCCAGCATTTTATGTCTACCTTAGTGTAATTTTAAAAATCTTGTAAATGAAACATCTATGTTTTCAAGCGCAAAAAAAAAGCATAAATGCAACTTTCATCCCAATTACTGTCAAAGCTAAGAGTTCTTTAAAATTGGACCTGCCCTTTATAGTTGGAGGGTAAAAATAATAACTTCCTCATTTCGAACAATTTCAACACAATTGGCCCTGAGACTGGTCTTAGAGGGAAAAAAGAACAGCGGTGTTTTGTAATAACTGCTGCAACATCGTTCTGTTTCCTGCTGATTAGAAAGCTGAACTGAACTAAGCTGAACTGAAGCAGACAGGGAGCAAAATGTACTAAAGTTCCCCGCAGACAACATATATAAGGCATGTGGTTAAATACATCCCATTCGCTAGAATGGTCAAATTTGTTTAAACTGTATCTTCCAAGTTGTGTAAATTAGCATGACTATAAGGGAGTGGGAAGAATCACTGAATTAATCTTGACATGCTTGATGAAGGTGCAAGATGCTATTATGGGATAAGAAATGTGAATCTATGTATCTTTTTCTTTCAGCTGTTATTTAACTCGCTTTGTGTTTGGCATTTTTCTGTATTTATTTACTTCAGACTTTACTTCAGGGTTTACAAGTTAGGTTTGCTCACTTTCCACAAACCTATGAACAAGCCAGTCACTCTGAACTGTTTTAATACAGAATGTGTGAAAATGCAGAACACAGGAGAGTTTTTGCTTCATTACATCATACATTTTATATTTTAATAACAGACCTAAGAATCATTCCTTTACTCCGTTATCAATTTCCTGAATCTTCTCAGTATCTTGAGGAAAAAACAAACGCTGGAGGAACACTGAGATTTACTCAATATATTGAGTAATGGGAATGGCACATGCCATAAAAGTCACAAAGTTCTGGAGAAACTCAGCACGTTAGGCAGCAACTCTGGAGATCGCGGATAGGCGCCTTTTCTGGTCGGGACCCT
The DNA here is from genome assembly GCA_035221665.1 of Okamejei kenojei. Lineage (NCBI taxonomy): Eukaryota > Metazoa > Chordata > Chondrichthyes > Rajiformes > Rajidae > Okamejei > Okamejei kenojei. The sequence continues at coordinate 61,559,012 of CM069142.1, forward strand.
TCTTCAGACTTCAGAATCCGAAGAAGGGTCCCAACCTGCAATGGCACTATTCATGTTCTCAAGATGTTCTTCAGAATTGTTGCCTGAGCTACTGTGCTACTCCAGCACTTTGTGTCTATTTTTTAAAAAGCCACCATCTGTAATTCCTTGTTTCCACATGGCATATGCTGAGCTTGCTCTATCAATTATACTTTGTAAATTGCAGTCTTACCACAAGCCTGAGAAGCCTAATCCACAAATCCAAATAGCTTCCCATCTGATTTGAATGAGAATGCTGGGATTAGTTTTGACAACTGCAGATACCATAAGACATAGGAGCAGAATTAGGCCATTTAGCCTACGTGGTCTACTCTGCCATTCAGTCATGGCTGATCTATGTTTCCCTCTCAACCCCTATTCTCCTGTCTGCTGCCAGTAACCTTTGATGCCCTTCCTAATCAAAAACCTATCGATCTCCGCCTTAAAAATATGCAATGTCTTGGCCTCCACAGCCGTCTGTGGCGATGAATTCCACAGATTCACAACCCTCCCACTAAAGAAATTCCTCCTCATCTCCATTTTGAAGGTATGTCCTTTAATTCTGAGGCTGTGCCCTCTGGTTCTAGAATCTTCCATTATTGGAAACATTCTTTCTACATCCACTCTATCTAGGCCTTTCATTCTCTGGTAGTTTTCAATGAGGTTCCCCTCATCTAAACTCCAGCGAGCACTGGACTGCTTATGGTAGATCAATTAAATCTGGGGATGAACAAAAAGCCAAAATTAGTGGATAAAAAAATCTCAAAAGAAAAGTTCTGGAGTTTAGAAGCATGAGGGGGGATCTTATAGAAACATATAAAATTATAAAAGGACTGGACAAGCTAGATGCAGGAAAAATGCTCCCAATGTTGGGCGAGTACAGAACCAGGGGCCACAGTCTTAGAATAAAGGGGAGGCCATTTAAGATTGTGGTGAGAAAAAACTTTTTCACCCAGAGAGTTGTGAATTTGTGGAATTCCCTGCCACAGAGGGCAGTGGAGGCCAAATCACTGGATGGATTTAAGAGAGAGTTAGATAGAGGTCTAGGGGCTGGTGGAATCAAGGGATATGCGGAGAAGGCAGGCATGGGATATTGATAGGGGACAATCAGCCATGATCACAATGAATGGCGGTGCGGGTTCGAAGGGCCGAATGGCCTCCTCCTGCGCCTATTTTCTATGTTTCTATGTTTCTATGAAAGGTGATTATAAGGGCAGTACACATATATTCATAAAAAATACTAATCAATATAAGCAAAATGATGAAATTGATTTGAAAGTAAGCATGCCAGATGTAGATAAGGGTAGGGAATAACTGAATTGATCACGTAATTGATTTTTCTTTACTACTTAAGGGGTTGGCAAAGAAGTATATGACTGTATATTGAACTCTCCTCTCCTCTTAAATCTCAGGAAAATTAGTTAACTATTCTCGTTAACATGTGGGTGACTATTCTAGTGATCATTCAACACGCTATCATTTTGAATGTTTACTGGAACAAAATCTCTTATTATACATATTTTACAATTAAGCCTATTCATTACTTTCCCTATATTAAGCTCTTCTATTTCCAATCCCTTTCTCTTAAAATTTGGTATCAATCATTTCTCCAAAATATCTTCCTCTTTCTAGACCGTAGACTCAGGCCGAAGGCTAGCAGCCTGGTCTAACTATTCTTTGGTGTCCTAGTGCACTACGCCACTGTGTGGTCCTAGACAGTCTTGCACACACTATGTCTTGCATAACCTTCAACCCCCCCCCCCATTAAGATTATGCAGCATAAGTGCAAAGAGGAAGTTAGATAATTGTTCACTTTCTTTCACATCCTCAACACTTCACAGTCAATTAACTACTTTTGAGGTGTAGATGCCATAATCATGTGGGCAAAGAGGTCAACTAATTAGTAAAGCAGGATCCCACAAATAAAGCCCCACAAATAAAGTTATTCATCGCACCATAGACCCTTCGGCCCAACTCATCCGAGCAAGATGCACAAGTATGCCAGTCCTATAGCTTAAATATATAAATAGAAAACAATTTTGTTTTCTATTTATATATTTGGGCGTCATTTGTGCCTCATTTATGCGACATGCTAAAAATTGGTTGGCGCTTCGTGACGCGCACAAGGTGCGTGGTGGAGTATGCACTGACGCGTGGTAACGCGCGACGCCCCAAGATTTTGTGAGGCTCAAAATCCTCGCATGACACCTGCGCGACGTATCCCTTGCGCACGCTGACGTACTGATGGCGTACGCTGACGTACGAACGTTGCCTATGCTAATTTATTATGTGTCACCGTGCATACGTCGTAATCATGCGCTGTCGGCGCGCCATTTGCGCGTCATTTGAGCGTCGCACCACGTGACCACCCGGGTATAAAGCGCGCGTAGTTTTGAAAATTTTTCACCAGAGTATGTTTGATTTTCACTGAGAAAATCCTTGCCACAGAGATCGGACTAGGTAAGAACGACATCGCAAATGGCTCCCAAAGGGGGCAGGGCCCTCAGGGGCACTTGGCGCGCGACTGTCGTACTGCTAGACGATTTTCACGCGACTGTCGCATAAATGACGAGCAAATGCCGCCCAAGTGGGACAGGCCCTTTATGGTATTGATGATGGAAAAATGTTACCCCAACTATTCATAACTTCCTATTCATCCTTCAATAGTTCCAAAGGATCTTCTTGCACTCATTCAAACGGGCAGGTAGGTGCTCAGAGAAACATGTTATTGCAAAGTCCCCAATTGAAACATGCAGCACTCCGCCAGGATAGAATAAAGCATCAGCCTAAGATTTGCAGGATAAGGAACTGCAAACGCCGGTTAACAAGAGAAAGACACAAAATGTCAGGCAGCATCCCTGGAGAACATGGATAAATGATGTTGCAGGTCAGGACCCTTCTTTTATGCTTATTTTTCTGACTTATTTCAGAATATTTTGTTTTTCACCTCGAATAACTTTTCTACAACTATCTCTGGTCATTCTGTAATTCAAATATTTCCCTTAATTTGTATGAATGAAATAAAAAAACATAGTCAAATAATAGGCATTCTCTCTTTCCACTAGCAACGTGTTATGGCTATATTGTACACCATCTGTAAAAATATACCATAGATTTTCACAAGGACATCTTCAACAGCTCCTTCCAATTACACTTCTTCCGTTACATTGAAGGGATAATGCACTAATTGGAAAGCCATCATATGTAAACTTCCCTTTAATCATGAACCATTCAGGCTTGGAACTATATGACCATTACCTCATTGTCACTGGGCAAATTGCTGGAATCCCTGGTTTTAATGTTAACTTTCAGGGATGTACATATTGCTACCAAGAAATGATTGCACCTCAAAACAGCTGCAGATGCTAGAAACCTGCAATAAAAACAGAAAATGCTGGAAATACTCAGGCAGTCAGGCAACATCTGTTTCAGATTGTACTTCAGAACACATTTCCAAATATAGATCTACAGGTGTTGCCTTTTGCTTCCAGCATTGTTTGATTTTATTCACCACTTTATCGTCTCCTTAAATCACCCAATTCAAGTTTGCTTCCTTTTCCTCTCATGTTTATATCCTCTCATGAGAATCCCAGTCACATGGCCTTTGGGGTGGCAAGGTGGCGCAGCTGTAGAGTTGCTGCCTCACAGCATCAGAGACCCAGGTTCGATCCCATCTACTGGTACTGTCTGTACGGAGTTGATACATTCTCCCCTTGACCACGTGGGTTTTCTCCGGGTGCTCTGGTTTCCACCCACACTCCAAAGACGCACCAGTTTGTAGGTTAATTAGCTTTGGTAAAATTGTAAATGGCCCCTAATATGTAGAACAGTGCAGACTCGTTGGCTGAAGGACCTGTTTCTGCGCTGTATCTCTAAACTAAACTACACTAATTTCAATCTTTATACTTTCTTTGCATAAGGTGGATAGTTTCCGATGACCCTGTATGTAGTTTATTAATCTCCTACATTTTTAATGGCATTATATACAATTATTTAATTTTAATTTATTTTATATATATTTAATCCCCCTCTTATCCAAAGAATCCAAACTTTAGTGGATAAAATGTGTTTCTGTTCTCTTCCCCTCCAGTAACTCCAATGATGAATAACATCAGAACATAAACTGGATTAAGGTCATAAGTCATAAGGAATAGGAGTAAAATTAGGCCCATCAAGTCTACTCCGCTATTCAATCATGGCTGATCTATCTTTCCCTCCTAACCCCATTCTCCTGCCTTTTCCCCATACCTCTGACATCTGTACTAATTATTGTGATTTACAGTAGACCCACTTTATGCCTTTGATGGTTGAGACCAATGTAACTCCATCAACTTTTCCCCTCACACATTCACATGCTTCACTTAGACCAGGATTATTTAATATCCATCGCATTTGAATCTGACCTGTTGTTGCCGAGTGGAAGGCAGATTTTTTCCGACAGCGGGTGTCATGGTCAACATCGACAGTCTGGTCTTTCCATTCAGTTGATGTCTACTGACGTCCTCACTGAAAGATTAAATTGGTGATGACTGTCACTGCAAGCTCAATGGGATTTTGATCCTCAACCTGTTGCCATCAAATAACAAGGTCCCACATATTGCATCAATTTACTTGCTATTATATTAGCAAGTGAATCAGGAGACACATCAGGACAAAGGTGTTCCAACTTCAATTTAGGTAATACTTTGCATAGTTGACATATATAACCTACTAATATCCTTCAAATGCGAGCTGAATATTTTCCTGACTGTGTGACGTACAAATCTCCAATTTATTTTGCTTAATGAATATTTTAATCTATTTTTTGCTTCTCCCGGGAGATTATGTAGCCTTCACATGTGATAGGGTGTGTATGTATTGGGCGGAATATTGCTGGATGGTGTCTGTGGTTCATAATGGCAACAGCAGACAGTCATGGAGTCATACAGCGCGGAAACAGGCCCTTGGGCCCACGATATCCAAGTTGATCATGAGATAGGTAGGAAGTTACTGCAGGTGCTGGTTTACACCGAAGGTAGACACAAAATGCTGGAGTAACTCAGCGGGGCAGGCAGCATCTCTGCAGAGAAGGAATGGGTGACTTTGAAGGGTCTCGACCAAAAACGTCACCCATTCCTTCTATCCCGAGATGCTGCCGGTCCTGCTGAGTTACTCCAGCATGTTGATCATGAGATGTTTAAGAAGGAACTGCAGATGCTGGAAAATCAAACGAGCGAAGGAATTAGGCAATGCTTCGGGCCGAAACCCTTCAGTCTAGAAAGGGTTTTGGCCCGAAACGTTGCCTATTTCCTTCGCTCCATAGATGCTGCTGCACCCGCTGAGTTTCTCCAGCACTTTTGTCCACCTGTTGATCATGAGATGACTAGCTGTTCTAATCCCTTTTGCTGGTATTTTTTCCGTAGCATACTATACATGGACTTACTTACACATGTTGTTTGACACAGATCTGGGACTAACTAACAGCTCTGGAAGGTCGAATCTTTTAAGTAAGGGACTACAATAACTTGCACACTATTGTTAGCTATTCCTCCTTCATTTCTTTAATTATACATATTTTACAATTAAACCTATTCAATGTCACATATGCATATCTCGGGGGGATCCTTCCTTCATTGAAAAAGACATGAGGTGTTTTTTATCTTCTCCTGAAAGTTTAATATTCTAACTGAAAGGTAGCACATCTGAAAGTATTGCACTCCTTCACACATATGTTGACCATGAACTAAGTGCTCCATGATTCATACTCAGAAATAAGGATGCTACCTCTGCTGACAGCTACCATTTAACCACTTTTGACCCGACACATCAGGGACATGAGGCAATGCACTGGAAACGCAGTTCCTACCAAAATGATACACGCAATACTTTAAGCCTGAACATAGAACGTAGAATTGTACTCTGCAGGAACAGGTCATTTGGCACTGAATGTTCTTGCCGAACATGATGCCAAATTAAACAAATCACCTCTGCAAGGAGTCTGATTAATGAGGAGCAAGCAAGAGCAGAAACCAGTCCTACTCTGGAATGAAATGCAAAGGTCTTGCAATTTTTAATTGTCGGAATGCAGGTACTGCAAGGAACTGCAGATACTGGTTTACCGAAGAAAGTCGCAAAATTCTGGGGCAGGCTGCATCTCCGGAGAACATGGATTTGTGACGTTTGTGTTGGGACCCCTTTCTAGACTGAATGTTGAATTGGAATGTGGGAGGAAACCGGTGCACCCGGAGAAAACCCATGCGATCACAGGGAGAACGTACAAACTCCGTAGAGACAGCATCCGTCGTCAGGGTCAAACATGGGTCTCCGGTGCTGTAAAGCTCCTGTCCCACTTTCCCGAGTTACTCACTAAATTCTCCCGAGTTTTCCCCTTGATTCAAACTCGTGGAATAGACAATAGACAATAGGTGCAGGAGTAGGCCACTCGGCCCATCGAGCCAGCACCGCCATTCAATGTGATCATGGCTGATCATCCCCAATCAGTACCCCATTCCTGCCTTCTCCCCATATATTCTGACTCCGTTATTTTTAAGAGTCCTCTCTTGAAAGCATCCAGAGAACCTGCCTCCACCGCCCTCTGAGGCAGAGAATTCCACAGACTGTCCACAGAATGTCCATAGTGAGTCCGTAGGAGGCCGTAGATATTTCGCAGCGGCTCGTAATGCCAGCGCTAGGTACTCGGGGCATCCGGTAAGTCGGGACTTTTTTCAGCATGTTGAAAAATGTCCACGAGTAAATAAAATAGCCCCGAGTACGCACGGCTGGCATCTCCGAGTTTGAATCAAGGGGAAAGCTCGGGGGAATTTGTGAGTAACTCGGGAAAGTGGGACAAAGGCTTAAGGAGGCGACTCTACTGCTGCGGCAGAGCGCCACCCCTTTAGGGGGATATGGTCCAAACACAGGTAAATCGGGACTTAGATGGGGAATCTTGGATGAGGTGGGCTGAAGGGCCTGTTTCCACGTTGTATGACTCTATGATTCTAAAACCAAACAACACCATTGAGAAGAGGGTGAATCCTGGTTGTTTTCCATCCCCCCTGCCCCCGCCCCACCCCTCGCGAGCTTGAACTCTTGTGCCCGAGGCCAATTAAGCCGCTCTATCCTACTTCCCAGACGTAATCCGCAAAACCAACAAAGCTCTAATGAAACTTGGGATCTGCTGGTGGGTAGAGGCACTCACTGCTTGGACTGGCTGAGCCCTCAGGGAAACCACCAGTCAAGTCTGGGGAAGACTTCGTGCAAAACAATTGTCTGGTAGACAAACCAGTAACAGCACCTTCTACCGACATAAAAGGATCGCTGATAGAAACAAAAAGCTGGAGTAACTCAGCGGGACAGACAACATCTCCGGAGATAAGGCACCCATTCCTTCTCTCTAGAGATGCTGCCTGTCCCGCTCCGAGTAGCTCACTCCAGACTTTTGTGTCTATCTTCGGTTTAAACCAGCATCTGCAGTTCCATCCTACACATAAAAAAGATTGCGGTTCTCAGTCCCCCACTGCCATCTCACCTGAAGAATGAAGTTCTCCGTGACAATTCATGCATTTATTCAGCAGAAAATATGTTTTTGCAAAACAGGAAAAGTCCGGATAAAACGCATGTGCAGGAATTCATTACTGTCGCGTGCTCGATTATAAGCAGCTGGAAGAGATTTTCTGGTTAAACAATAATCTCTTTTTTTTTTCTTTTGCAGACTGTATCGGCTTATTCATGGAGCATGATTTATAAAATGAAAAAGACCTGCAGTCCCGGGCAGCCAGGCTGCGGCACAGTTTCTTCTTATCTGCAATAGACAGTATTTGATGGATAAAGTGCATAAAGATTCACTTCCCAGCTTATTATGGGTCTGTCAACATAATCCCTCCCATGTGGGTTCCCTTAGCTCACATCATCAACTTCCAGCCATAACTTGGTTTCTCTCTCTCCGCAGACGCAGCCTGACTTTCTGGGTATTTCTAGCTGTCGCTGCTGTTACTGTCCCTCACCTTGCCACCGTCATTTGGCAACGATGGGCTCTGGGAGTCAGAGGCTTTATTCCCAGGGTGGAAATGTCCAACGCTAGAGGGCATAGCCACAGGATGAGAGGTGGATAGTTTAATGGAGGTGTGCTGGGCAGGTTTTATTTACGCAGGGGGGGGGGGGGGGGTGGGGGGCTGGAACGCATCACCAGGGGTTTGCGCCCGGTTATTGGAAGCGGATACGAATTGGAGGCAGATACAATAGTGGCATTTAAGAAGCTTTTAGATAGGCACATGGAAGTGTAGGGAATAGAGGGATATGGATTACGTGCAAGCAGATGAGGTTAGTTCCGCTAGGTGTCATGTTCGACACAAAGATTGTGGGCCAAAAGGCCTGTTGCTGTGCTGTACTGTTCTACGTTATATGTTGCCAAGACAGGCTGCATGCCAATCATCAACATCCTATCTGCGACTTATCATCAACCTTAAGAACTGTAGAGATACAGCGTGGAAACAGTCACTTTGGCGCACCGTGTCACCCCACACATCAACACTATCCTACACACGAGGGACAATTTATCATTTTTACCAAAGCTAATTAACCTACAAACCTGTATGTCTTTGGAGCGTGGGAGGAAACCGGAGCACCCGGAGAAAACGTACGTGGTCACAGGGAGGAATGTACAGACTCCGTACAGACAGCGCCCACGGTTAGTGTCGAACCTGGGTCTCTGGCGCTGTAACACACTGTGCCACCCAACCTGCTGCGACATTCTATCATTGTCCTGTCCGGAACATTTCATCGTCAACCAAAGAACCTCATCATTTAGCTGAAACCTTTCACTGTCATTTTGACTGAGGCCCCGCATTGTCAAACAATCAGAGACACTTTAATGCCACGCTCAACGAAATGCTCAATATCATTCGTCTGACACACATGCATATTCAGTCATATGAATCTGCATAAGTTGTCTAATTCGTTTAATTGCTAAGCTGTGCAAAATAATTCACCTATAGCAGTGGTGTAGCTGGAAGAGCTGCTGCCTCACAGCGCCGGAGACCTGACCTTGGGTGCTATCTGCGTGGAGTTTGCATGTTCTCCCTGTGACTGCACAGATTTACTCTGGGTGCTCCGGCCACATCCCAAAGACTTCTTCCCAGCTGTTACCAGGCAACGGAACCACCCTACCAACATCTAGAGAGCAGTCCTGAATTACTAGCTTTAGAGGCCCTTGGACTATCTTTGATCGGGACTATCACAGGACTTTATCTTGCGCTAAATGTTATTCACATTATTCCCTTTATCATGCATCTGTACACTGTACACTCAGGTAGAGGATACAGGAGCCTGAAGACTGCAACATCCAGGCTCAGGCTATCTACTTCCCCACATCCATCAGGCTATTAAACTCAACTCATACAAAACTCTGAACATTCATAGCCCATTATCTGTATATTTGCACTTAATCTATTTATTTATTCATGTGTGTATATATTTATATAATGGTATATGGACACACTGATCTGTTCTGTATTATTCATGCCTACTATATTCTGTTGTGCTGAAGCAAAGCAAGAATTTCATTGGCACATTAACTCTCTTGAATCTTGGATGGCTCGATTGTAATTATGTATTGTCTTTCCGCTGACTGGTTCACGTGCAACAAAAGTTTTTCACTGTACCTTGGAAGGAACTACAGATGCTGGTTTGAAAAAGTTCTCCTCCTCTCTCCGATTAGAATTCCGCAACACCCTCGACACTGCTCCCCCTCTGTGATTCCACCCGGTCTCCAGCTCTACAACCATGGCTTACCTCAGTCTCACTATCACAGCTTCAGTCTGAAGAAGTCTCGACCCAAAACATCACTCATTCCTTCTATCCATTGCCTTCTATTGCCCGTCCCGCTGAGTTACTCCAGCATTTTGTGTCTATCTCCACTGTACCTCCAAAAACGGAACTCATATATATCAGAAGCAGATTCTAAGTTCTAAATCTCTTAATTATTTCAAATGCCCCTTCACCTCTTTACACGGCCGACACACTGCCAACCTAAAATGTTCTTGGTCATTTCCCTTTGCAGATACTAATTGGCTTGCTGTGTTCTTTCATTCGCTATAGGTTACAGATAATGATGGTTCAGCGTTTTTTTTAAACATGACAATATTGACATACAATGAATTTTGGTACACAAATCTCAGGGCTTAGTATAGGCTTCTTAGGTCAATGTTGCAGTTTGCAAAAAAAGACAACTAACTCATAAATCTAGTATAAATCCATTTATGACAAGGGTTTAAATAAGAGAATTTACGTTTCCAGCAAAGTAGCGGAGGATATGCGGTGTAGAGTATACATAGGGCAGCACGGTGGAGCAGTGGTAGCCTTATAGCACCAGAGTTCTTACAGCACCAGAGACCCGGGTTCGATCCTGACAACGGGTGCTGTTTGTATGGAGTTTGTACGTTCTTCCCATGACCATGTGGGTTTTCTCCGACAGCTACGGTTTGCTCTCACGCTCCAAAGACGTACAGGGTTGGAGGTTATTTGGCTTGGTATAAAAGAATGTAATTTGTCCGTCGTGTGTAAGATAGTGTGTGCATGGATCGCTGGTCAGTGGGTACTCGGTGGGCCAAAGGGTCTGTTTCCGTGCTGTATCTCTGAACTAAACTAAACTAAATGTACGTGCAAGGACTTTAGCACAACATATCTTTAATGGTGATTTCCAAAATGTTGTCATCTTTGCCTGTAAAAGCTGAGCAACGTTTCAACTAAAACATGCTGCAGTTTCACTCCAGAAACCTTGGCTGCATTAACTTCTGATGAAATGTTACCAGCAGTCAGAAGTGATTCATTCAAAAATACTCAACCTGTTTGCCAGAGCAAAGGCCCATACCTGTCAAGTTTGCGTTTGAAGGCTGCAAGTAACTCCAGAAGATAGAGGCAAATAAATCAGCTTAGGTGGAGAGCTCCCATGAATCTCACCTTAACAAATGCTGGCTCTGTATATATAGATGGCACATCTATATTTAAGATTTACAGCTAAGATAGGCAGACCCAAAGAGAATATTCCCCACAACATAATAGCATTCTCATGCTACCGAAATCTCAAAGTCAAAATAAATAGCATAGAAACATAGAAAATAGGTGCAGGAGGAGGCCATTCGGCCCTTCGAGCAGGCACCACCATTCATTGTGATCATGGCTGATCGTCCGCTATCAATAACCTGTGCCTGCCTTCTCCCCATATCCCTTGATTCCACTAGCCCCTAGAGCTCTATCCAACTCTCTCTTAAATCCATCCAGTGATTTGGCTTCCACTGAGCTCTGTGGCAGGGAATTCCATAAATTCACAACTCTCTGGGTAAAAACGTTTTTTCTCACCTTAAATGACCTCCCCTTTATTCTAAGACTGTGGCCCCTGGTTCTGGACTCGCCCAACATTGGGAACATTTTTCCTGCTAGCATGTTGGTGACACAATGCTGAGAATGACTTCTTAGTCTGAGGTTTGATTGCAATATGGTTAGAGAAACCAAATTTAACTGCTCAGACCCGCTAATCAGTGCTGGCATTCAGTTGTTCTGCGGTTGATCTGATTTCTAACTTAAGATAGATACAAAATGCTGGAGTAACTCAACACTGCCTCAACAGGTGAGAAGTGAGGGAGGGTTTACAGGTATATAGGGGTAGAGGGGGAGGGAGGGTGATGTAGGCACATAACGTTGGAGAAATCAATACCGTGGGGTTGTACGCTGCCAACAACCAACAATGGCCTATTCTCTGTATCATCGTTACTTTTTTGCATATCTTTCATTCATTTGTTCTAGATCTCTCTCCATATCACCGTCTTTCCCTCTCATTTCCCTTTTCCCATTCTCTCAGTCTGAAGAAGTGTCTCGACCCGAAACGTCACCTATTCCTTTCCTCCACAGATGCTGCCTGACCCGCTGAGTTACTCCAGTTTCTTGTGTCTGTCTTCGATGTTAACCAGCATCTGCAGTTCCTTCCTACACAAGCAGAATTATGAAATTGACAGTAGACAAAAGTGCTGGAGAAGCTCAGTGGGTGCGGCAGCATCTATGGGGCGAAGGAAATAGGCAACGTTTCGGGCCAAAACCCTTCTTCAGACTGAGAGTCTGGGGAAAGGGAAATGAGAAGGAAAGACAGTGATATAAAGAGAGATATAGAACAAATGAATGGACAGCTTGATTGTAATCATGTATAGTCTTCCCTTTCACTGGATAGCACGCAAAGTAAAGCTTTTCACTGTACCTCGTTACACGTGACAATAATAAACTAAACTCTTACCTCTACAGATGTTGTTCCTATAGTTTGTGTGTGGTCTCACTTTAGCAATGGTAGGGGCCCAGGACAAAAAAGTCGGAAATTCCCTGCCACAGAAGTCAGTGGAGGCAAATTCACTGGACGTATTCAAGAGTTGGATATGGCTCTTGGGGCTAATGGAATCAAGGGATAAGGGTGAGAAAGCAGAAATGGGGTTCCAATTTCTGGATGACCAACCATGATCATATTGAATGGCGGTGCTGGCTCGAAGGGCCGCATGGCCTTCTATTTTACCTATTTTCTATGTTTCTAGCATGGGAATGGGAAGAGTTAAAGTGGATAGCAACCAGGAGATCCAGGAGGCTTTGGCAGACTGAGAGCAAGTGTTCGGAGAAACGATGGCCGAGCCCACATCCTTAGGTGGTTGGGCCCAACTTTGAATCTCCAAACATTTCTGCTGCTTGATATGTTTCTATAATCAGTCCTAAAGAACTACAACCATAAGCCTAATTCACGCACAAGTACTGAATGTGTGGAACTGCACTCATTGTTTTCATACAGGAAGTCTGATTCAAACGCACCAGCTAAGTACAAGACTTCCAGCCTTGTCTAAACATTCCATAATTGTTCGATTTTATTGCTCGGCCCTTGACTAATGACCAGTTCCTTGACAAATGTAATGGATCATAGTACATTTTTGAAATCATATCACTCCTTGTCAAATTAGAGGTCAAGTTATGTGTTTGGACTCTTTAATTGAGTGAGTGATTGAGTGGGCAGTGTTGGAAGTTTACACAATGTCTTTTTTTTAATGCAATTGACAGACTTTCTTATCCCAACTGAAGTCCAACCCAGGAATAAAAGAGCTGTGCGCATTTAGCATGTTTGACTGTGTTAAATATACGTAGCAGAGTTAAGTGCCTCTGCAGGGGCAACAAAAGTGATACGTACAGTACACTATTAATAAAACAGTTGATTGTTTTTATTTAATTAGTTTTATTTCTATTAAAATAATTTAATTGAGGTTGTATTATACGCACACTATCTGTGATGAGGCCCATTTTATGTTTGAATGAAGTCTCTTTGTCCATTATTTAAATAGTGGGACCACAGCTTTTTATCATCCCAAATAATCATGTAGATATGGTGAAAATTCGACATTTTCAGATAACATAAAGGTTGGGAGTGTGGTAAGTAAAGTAGGAGAGTAAAAGCTTACAAGAAGGCGCAGACAGAGTAGCAGATGAAGTAATTCACCTTGTCAGAAAGAATAAGCAAAGATAATATAGGCTTCATGGCATAGTGTGAAGGATCTACAGGAACATGGACCCTTGGAGTACGTGCATAAAACCATGATGAGGACCAGGGGCATGCGGAGACAATGGTAACTAAGACTGGGTTTCATAAATACAATAAACAATATTAAAACCAGTGCAGTTATGTTGAACCCGTATAAAATACTGGTTAGGTCATTGTTATCTCGCACTCTGATCATCCATTTCACTTTAGGATATGAATGCGCTCAAGTGCTTGCAGAAATGAAACATAGAAACATAGAAAATAGGTGCAGGAGGAAGCCATTCGGCCCTTCGAGCCAGCACCGCCATTCATTGTGATCATGGCTGATCGTCCCCAATCAATAACCCGTGCCTGCCTTCTCCCCATATCCCTTGATTCCACTAGCCCCTGGATCTCTATCTAACTATCTCTTAAATCCATCCAGTGATTTGGCCTCCACTGCCCTCTGTGGCAGTGAACACCACAAATTCACAACTCTCTGGGCGAAAAAGTTTTTTCCCTTAATAATATACAAAGATTATTCCTGATGTGATAATTCAGCTATAAAAAAAGGGTATAAAGTGCTAGAGTAACTCAGCTGGTCAGGCAGCATCTATGGAGAACATAGATCTCCAGACTGAAGATGGTCTTGACCTGAGACGCCACCTATCCATCTTCTCCAGAGATGCTGCCTGACCTGCTGAATGACTCCAGCACTTTATGTCCTTTTGTGTATTAACCAGCATCTGCAGTTCTTTGTTTCTACATTCAGCTAGAAAAGCTGAATTGTTTTCATTGAAACAAAGGTTGAGTGGGGGTTTAATTGAGAAGCTCAGGATTATAATTGGTTTAGCTCAGGCACTGTAGATAGAAGATGCAATTGGTCAGTTTTGAAACTTTGGGTAAATTTTTATAAATGTGAGTTGAGTCAGATACAATAACAACATCGAATGGTTGGTACGCTGCCGCAACGAGTTGCTCCCAAACAGCGCTCACTGCGCTAGAGACCCGGGTTCGTTTCTGGCTGCGGGTGCTTGTCAGTACGGCATTTGTTGGCTCTCCCCACGAACTGTGTGGGTTTTCTTCCGAGAACTTTGGTTTCCTCCCACACTCCAAAGACGTGCAGGTTTGTAGGTTAATTGGCTTGGTATAAATGTAAAGCATTGTCCCTCGTATGGGATAATGTGAATGTGCGGGGATCGCTGGTCAGTGCGGACTCAGTGGGCCAAAGGGCCTGTTTCCGCGCTGTATCTCTAAACTATAAAAACACATTTGAAAGACATTGGGACAGGTACATGGATAGGAAAGGTGTGGAGGAATAGAGGCTGAACTTGGGCAAATGCAACTCGCTTAGATGGGGCATCTGGTCAGCATGGGCGAGTTGGCCCATTAGGCCTGTTTCCGTGCTGTGTGACTCTATGTAAGATAAAATTTATTTATTCCAGAAGGAGTTATAATCTAAAAACGTGCTGCCTATGTAAAGAATCAATCAGTGCATTCATAAGGGAATTGGATAGGTACTTGGAAAGGAATAATTTGCAGATCTATGAGGAGAATGGAATAATAGGATTTTTCTGTGGGAACTAGCACAGAATGGGCCATAAAAATTCCATAATAATATGATTCTTTGATTCCTTGATTCTTGATAAATTAATGCTGACATGAAATCAATTATCTTTATGTAAACATCTACAGATTAGTATTACACAATATAATTCCATTCTGTATTCATAGCAATACTCTGATATTTCTTCTTGGACCCACCCACTCTCCCACCGTCTCATTTTGTCCCATCTACAAGAGAGTTTATTCCTGGAGTTTCTGGATATTCTCTGTCTCTCATTTCTCTAGCTATCTTATTTTAGAAAATAAATTACTTTCACTTCAAAAATTACTTCCGTAATCACTTGCTTGGGGTGGTGTTTAGTATACAAGACATTGTATGAGGTTTGAGGCTTGAGTTGCACCTTTAGTATTTAATTTTCTTAAGCCCGCTGAGTGCACAGGTCTAGAACAATTTTTTATCAGCATTCATTCCCATAACCGCACGTGGAGCTTTCATTCCAACATACCCATACCATACCAAATCAAAAAGACACACAAAAATACATGTGATGGAAAGCGAACAAAAAGTTCAATCTTTCCCTTCTTTGTCCTCTTTGTCGAGGGCCTCAAGCCTTCCGTTGATGGGCCGATTACAGCTCCCATAGCCAGCGGTCGAGCCCACCACATCGGGGCGATCAAGCTCCCGCACCGGGGGGGGGGGGGGGGGGGGGATCTTAGCTCCCCCCCCCCCCCGGCCGGGTGATCGAACCCCGGGTCAGGGCTAGTCAAATCTTCTGCGACTTTGGAGCTTTCCGACATCGGTCTCTACCCGAGACTGCAAGCTCCTCGATGTTGAAATCCGCAGGCCGCAGTTGGAGCGTGGATCCCAGGCAAGGGGTCGCAGGCTCTGATGGTAAGTCCACGGACCGCGGTGGGGCTCAAAGTCAGTCTCAAGCTAGGCCGCCAGCTCAATGACGTTAGGCCACAGAGCGACTGGAGATACGATCCGGAAAACAATCGCATCTCCGGCAAGGTAAAAGTTTCCCCCGACCCCCCTCCCCACCCCCCACATAAAACAAACCAGAGAACTTTAATACAAACTTTTAAAATACACTAAAAATAACAAAAAAGACGAAAAGACAGGCAGACCATTCATCGCTGTAGGCAGTCAACGCTGGCTACTAATGGGAGATATTTATAACATGCAACTACTGCTGCGAATGAGGAAGCAAATAATCAATGTCTTAATATGAATGCAATTGTTTATCAGCCAACAATGTGTTTGCGTGTATGTACGCTTGTGTACTGGAATATGTTCAGGGGCATCTGTAACAGTTCGAGCACTTCATTGAATTGTCAACAACAGTTTTTCCAGAGCTCAGGGTGGCACAGTGAGTGAGTTACTGCCTTACAGCGCCAGGGACCCGGGTTCGATCCTGACTACTGGCGCTGTCTGTACGGAGTTTGTATGTTTTCTCTGCGACCGTGTGGGCTTTCTGCAGTATCCTCCCGCACTCCAAGGACGTACAGGTTTGTAGGTTAAGAGATAGGGGAGAGAGCAGGAACAAAGTACTGGATAACCACCCATGATGATAATGAATGATGGAGAAGGGCTGAATGGCCTACATATGCTCCTTCTTTTATGCTTCGATAAGGGGAATATCTTAGGGGATTGAGAGAGGTATTTTGGTTTTGAAACAGCTTCAACAAGGCAATGTCCGACCCATTGGCGAAGGACATTCTGACAAAGATCCTAACCAGTCAGGTAGTTATTCCTTTCACAAGAAGCACTCTTCACTCTGTTCATTGTAAGTAAACAAGTCATCCGACAATTTGTCTGTTGACTCAGCTATGAACAGGTTCAAGACCGCTGTGTTAGTTGTAAAGATGTATTACTGTTTAGAACTCAACCTGTTGACAGATTTAATTCCCCATAAAAATATCTCAAATGATTATTCAACTCATCTCCTGAATAGGTACCCTGAGGACGGCACTGTGGCGCAGCGGTAGAGTTGCAGCCTTACAGCACCAGAGTCCCGGGTTCAATCCTGACTATGGGTGCTGTCTGTGTGGAGTTCATAAGTTCATCGTTCATAAGTGATAGGAACAGAATTAAGCCATTCGGCCCATCACGTCTACTCTGCCATTCAATCATGGCTGATCTATCTCTCCCTCCTCACCCCATTCTCCTGCCTTCTCCCCATACCTCCTGACACCCGTACTACTCAAGAATCTATCTCTGCCTTAAAAATATCCATTGATTTGGCATCCTCAGCCTTCCGTGGCAATGAATTCCACAGATTCACCACACTCTGACTTAAGAAATTCCTCTTCATCTCCTCCCTAAAGGGACGTCTTTTAATTCTGAGGCTATGACCTCTGGTCCTAGACTCCCCCACTAGTGGAAACACGAGTGCATTTTGCACGTTCTCCCTGTGACCACAGGGGTTTCCTCCAGGTGCTCCGGGTTTCCTCCCACACTCCAAAGACGGACAGGTTTGTAGGTTAATTGGCTTCTGTAAATTGTAAATTGTCCCTCATGTGTAGGATGTACGGGGTTATCGCTGGTCGGCGCTGTCTCCGTGGGTTGAAGGGACTGTTTCCACATTGTATCTCAAAAGTCGAAAGTCGAAAGTAGGGGTGCGGTGAAAATTCTGCACAGAGCAAATAAACTGGAAGGTGTTCACTCAAAGATGACCGACAACAAAGTTTGGTTTAGTTTCTATGAAGCCTAAGATTATGTATAATCTATTTGCATTTAAAAAGGGATTAGGATATTGATGTGGTGAATATGACGAAGGATGTTGTGGTGAATATGAGCAGGATGTTTGTGAAGCTGAAACACAGATTTTGAGTCAAAAATTTCTGGGTGATCAAGATTTGTTTTTTTCCCCTCACCACATTGCTACATGTGGAACACACTGCTTGAAAGGAGGGTGGTCTGAGATTCAACCAAGACATTTGTAAATACTCTGTTGTCAAGCAGCATGTTCGCTAATCTTGGTCCATTACGTATGGGACGGCTGAAGCCAAGATCCTCAGCTCCCCACCACACAGCCCATTTACCTGTCTCAGTACCAGGAACCTTTTTGACCCTCAGCTGATCTTCTAACGTCATCACCTCTACATCACAAAGACCTATAACTAACACATCCTTAATATTGCTGTTCCATACCAAATAATATCCCTGATATCCAAGTCCCGATCTACACCTTGGAAACCCCACTGCTCTGGGGAGAAGGCAGGAGAATGGGGTTAGGATTGAGAGATGGATGGCGGAGTAGACTTGATGAGCCAAATGGCCTAATTCTGCTCCTATCGCTTATGATCTCTGCTGACAATTTCATTGTTCTGTTTTGAGACATTTGACAATAAAATACTCTTGACTTGACCAGTCTTATGAACTACAGCTCATCCAAAATTGGTGTAGTTCATAAGAGTAGTTCACTGCTGCCCTTTGTCAGGCTGCACCAAGCTATGCCCCCTGACTAGTAGTGGTTTCAGATGCTCTAAAAGCTCAACTAAATTCCATGTGCTTTTATTCCAATCGTTTTGTAGCCAAAAATTCCACTACTCCTTCCATCTTTGTGGGATATGCAGGCAGGTGGGACTAGTGTGGATGGGACATGTTGGTCGGTGTGGGCAAGTTGGCCGAAGGGCCAGTTTCCACACTGTATGACTCTATGACTGTCTCTCTGTAATCCTTTCACAACCAGCAAAATGTGGAGTCATGCATTTTGGTAGTAGGAATAAAGGCGTAGACTATTTTCTAATTGGGGAGAGAATTCAGATATAGGAGGTGCAAAGGGACTTGGGTGTGCTGGTGCAGGATTCCCAAAAAGTTAATTTGCAAGTCGAATCAGTAGGTAAGGAAGGCAAACGTAATGCTAGCATTTATTTTGAGAGGGCTAGAATAGAAAAACAGGGATGTAATGCTGAGGCTCAGGTCAGTTTGCATTTGGAATATTGTGAGAAATTTGGGTCCCATATCTGCGGAAGGATGTGCTGGCACTGGAGAGCGAGGTTCATGAGAATGATCCCAGGAATGAGTGGGTTAACATACAGCATTGGGCAGCTTTGAGCCTCTATCCACTGCAGTTTAGAAGGATGATGGGAGAGCTCATTGAAACTTACCGAATAGTGAAAGGCCTGGATAGGGTGGATGTGGAGAGGATGATTCCACTGGTGGGTGAGTCTAGGACCAGAAGTCATAGCCTCAGAATAACAGGACGTTCCTTTAAAAAGGAGATGAGGAGGAATTTCTTGAGTCAGAGAGTGGTGAATCTGTGGAATTCATTGCCACAGAAGGCTGAGGAGGCCACGTTAATGGATATTTTTAAGGCAGAGATCATTTCAATTCAGTTAGTTTATTATCATGTATACCGAGGTGCAGTGAAAAGCTTTCCTTGCGTGCTGTCCAGTCAGCAGAAAGACAATACATGATTACAATCAAGCCATTTACAGTGTATTAATACAATTATAGATAGATAGATTCATAATTGGTACGGGTGTCCGGGGATTATGGGACAAAGGCAAGAGAAAGGGGTTAAGAGGGGAAGATAGATCAGCCATGATTGTATGGCGAAGTAGACATAATGGGCTGAATGGTCTAATTCTGCTCGTATAATTTATGAACTAATGAAATATTGCTGAATTCTTACACCTATAGGTTCTTGTGCAGTCCTGCATTCCTTTAATTATCAATGCTAGTTAATGCCAGTTGGCCAGGCCTGCTAGCCAAGGATAAAGGGGTTGGTGTGTTCTGTCACAGTGAGTCACAGTGATACTTCACCTTCGTGCAAGATTACATTAGAATAGGGCAGCACAGGAACAGGCCCTTCGGCCCACACTGTTGGTGCCCAACAACATTTTATAGGAATCTGAAGGGGAATCTTTTGCACATAGAGAGTGGTGGGTGTGTGGAATGGGCTGCCGGAGGATGTAGCTGAGCCAGGGACTATTGCAACATTTAAGAAAGGACTAGACAGGTACATGGATAGGACAGGTTTAAAGGGATACGAGCCAAAAGCAGGCAGCTGGGGCTAGCGTTGATGGGACATGTTGGTTGGTGTGGGCCTGTTTCCACGCCACATGATTCTCTATGACTATGAATCTATGGTCAATTATGTTGATGAAATGCTATCCTCCTCCACGGGTTCAACTTGCTCCGCTTTTCTGATGTTTCTGACCATTCATAGTTGTATCGCTACCATTTACTGCGCATTCAGCCAAGTATCATTTTGTCCCTTCATGTGAACATTACTTCAAAATATGTGTCACTGTTATTTTTGTTTTTGGACATTCACCAATTTCACTAAATAATGATGGGTCACGTTGCTTCCACTGCGCCAGTAAAGACGAATTAAAGAATGGATTGGATTGAATTTACATTGTACATTTACATTGCTCTGGATACTCACTCTTTACTGTCTATAAAGGTACTTTAGAACAGCATAACAGTTAAAATATAGGGAACATGGGAGCCAGCGTACGTCATAAAAATCTCGACAAACAGAAATGTGAAAATGATTACATAACCTGTTTCGTTGTTGTTGAATTGAGAGTTAATATTTGCAAGGATATTAGGGGATAACTCCCTTTTTAATCTGTACTATAGGCTTCATCTGGCAGCATGGGCAAGGCCCCAATTTAATATCCCATCCAAAGAACGTCACCTTATACATTTCAGCACCCTTTCACTACTTCATTGGTGTATTAGCCAAGACTTTTCAGCTTGCCTTTAGTGTGTGACTTTATTAGTTTCTAACCCACGAAGGGATGAGTGGCAATAAATAAATGATATATTCAAAACACATGCTGCAGCAGTAAGCGTTTGTGAGCTGAATGGAGCCGTAGAGAGAGCCGCAGCCCGGAAACTGGCCCTTCAGCCCACTGAGTCCGTGCCGATCATCAATCACTCATGTACACTAATCCTGCACAAATCCCATTTTTTATTCTCAATGCGTTCTTTCATTGGGGCAGGTGGAGCCAAGACGAGGCTACACCACCCCATTAATTATGTGGAAAATTATATGAAGCAGGGTGGTGTAAAAGCAAGTACCAATATTTGCCCTTTAAGGACTGGTATGCATGCAGATTAATTTAGTTTACAGTATAACATATGGAACAGTCTGATCTGAGTATGGGCTTCCAAATAAAGGGTGTTAAAGAGGTTAATTCTAGGTAGTGGTTATGAAGTTGCACTCCCACATCCTGCACCCAAATGGAGTCTGCTTCAAAGACTACTTCCCAACCAGAGATTCATCTGGGTCTCGCCATCATTTCACATTTGTTCTATTCACCTCACAAAACAATGTTACTGCTCGTTTTCAGGAAATTATGAAGGATTGTTATGCTGAAGTCGGAGGAAAAAGTCAGTTTCCCTCCTCCTTCCCTTCACAGCTCCCCGTCCTCCTCCCTCACTTGGCCCCACTCCATACGATCGCACAAAATATCGGTAAGCAAAAGAGAATTAAAAGAGCGGCAGTCTCTACCTTTCGTTGCAAATGTGGCAGAAAGGAACGGATAGCTGCAGTTGGCCGGACATCTGGAGCACAGAATGAGTCGACCAGGCACGTGAGTAAGTGTGTTCGTCTCTGCCACATCTTGGCAATGACACTCTGAAGCAGATTCCTGTCCCATAAAAAAAAAAACCTCTCGCAATATCTGCGCCGTGTCTGCTCATATTTTCCCCACATGTGGGCAAGTTGGATCAGTGAACGTGATCAGACCTCAGAGGCACCAAGTGCAGTCTTCAAAACGGCTCAATATCCATAACTGTTTGAGGAGTGTTCCCATCTTAAACAAGTCTGTCTAGGACAAAGGTCGACACAAAATGCTGGAGTAACTCAGCGGGACAGGCAGTGTCTGGGTGACGTTTCGGATCGAGGCCCTTCTTCAGACTGATATCAGGGGAGTGAGGCAGGACAGAGATGGAATGTAGTCAGAGACAGTAAGACTGGCGGGGGAACTGGGCAGAGGGAGGAGATGGAAACTCTGCCTTCACTTCACCTGCACTCAGCCGCAGGAGCAGAGACAAACAACCGGTTATGAAGTCTTTGTCCATCCAGATTTCTATACTGTAGGATTTGAGGATGTTTTCCACAGCATTTTTCAACAATTGTACACGACACTTTTACGAGGATGTTGCCAGGACTCAAAGTTCTGAGCAATTGGGAGAGGTTGAGCAGGCTGGGAATCTATTCCTTGGAGTGCAGGAAGATGAGGGGTGATCTTAGAGAGGAGTACAAAATCATGAGAGGAATAGATCGGGTAGACACACAGAGTCTCTTGCTCACAGAAGGGGAATTGAGGGACAGAGGACATAGGTTTCAGCTGAAGTGGGAAAGATTCAATAGGAGTCTGAGGGGTAATTTTCTCACACTATGAGTAGGTGTGAGAAGTGGCTTTGCAAAGCATCCCCTTCCTTGTAGCTCCCCCCAAGAACATTCATTTTAGACAGACTTCAGAGATAGAGTGCAGAAACAGGCCCTTCAGCCCTCGAAGTCCGCACCGAAAAGCAATTATCCCCTACGCTAACGCTGTCCGACACACTGGGGACAATTTATAATTTTACAGGAGCCAATTAACCTACAAACCCGTACGTCTTTGTAGTGTGGGAGGAAACCAGAGCACACGGAGAAAACCCACGCGGTCACAGGGAGAACGTACAAACTCTGTACAGACTGCACCAGTGGTCAGGATTGAACCCTGGTCTCTGGCGCTGTAAGGCAGCAACTCTGCCGCTGTGCCACCCCAAATGTTTCGATAATTTGTGTTTTGTGGACCGCCATAGTAGAGAGAATAAGGGCTGAAGGGTAGGGAACTTTGAGTGGATTGGGCCTGATGTTATTTTTGTGATAGATGGAATCTCCCATTATTTATTTGTTTGGGGAGTAGACTTTCAAATTTGTCCACGTTCTGAACACTCAGAGTTTCAAAAAAAACATTCAGAGTTTTCACGGTGGTTCATTATTTATTCTGTGTATATTGTCATGGAAAACAGTCATTAACTGAAAGTCAGGATGGGAGTGTCAAGGAAGCGAGGGCATAGCTTTACGGTGAGAGGGTTTGAAGCGTAAAGGAGATGAGCAAGCTCATTCTTTTTCACAGAGAGAGTGGTGGGTGCGTGGAACCTGCTGGCAGGGGTGGTGGTGGAGGCAGACGTGGTTATGGTATTTTAAGGCATTTAGATAGGAGCATGGATATGCAGGGAATGGAAAGATATAGATAGAGTCATGCTGCGTGGAAATATGCCCTTCGCCCCAACTTGCCCACATCGACCAACATGTCCCATCTACATTAGTCCCACCTGCCCATATCCCTCTAAACCTACCCTATCCATGTAAAAGTTTTTTAAACGTTGTAATAATACCTGCTACTACTACCTCCTCCGGCAGCTCGTTCCATACACCCACTAGATCACGTGCAGGCAAAGGGGGTTAGTTTAACTTGGTATTATGTTTGGCACAGACATTGTGGGCCGAAGGGCCTGTTCCTGTGCTGTACCGTTCTATGTTCTATGTTCCAAGCAAGCCTGCACAGAAAGCAAAGGAAAACAGAGCAATTCTTGTCATCCTCAAAGTGTCCATTGTCTAGGCCCTTCAGTTTTGTTCAGCAGCATTCACCCCATGCTTAGACTGCCCCCTCCTGCCATTGTTTAATAAGGCTGCAGCTACACACCACCTTTCCTGATCTCACAGTCTCCCAAAGAACTTTACAGCCCAAATTAATTACTTTCTGCAGCAAAGAGGATCGTGTTAAGCCCCCTCTCGCTCAAATAACTGGATGTCAGATGTGTAAGAATGAAAAATTATAAATATTTCATGTGAAATTCAACCCTTCACATCTGGTTTTAACAGAAGGAGGTCAAGTAATTAATCTGCTATGAAGAGGTGTGTTGGAGCTGGGCAACAAATTTGTACTCAGGGGACAAGCCGGGTGAAAGAAGGGGAGACCAGGCAGCAATTCATTCACAGAGGGCAAGTGATGAATCTGCTGCCAGAACTTCATCCTTTAGACTTGAGAGATACAGCGCGGAAACAGGCCCTTTGGCCCACTGAGTCTGTGCCGACCAGCGATCATCACCCTGAACACTCGCACTATCCTACACACTAGGGAAAATTTACAATTCTTTTACCAAAGCCAATTAACCTGCAAACCTGTACATCTTTAGGGCGTGGGAGGGGAGCGGAGCATGCGTGTGAATACCCACAAGTCACAGGGAGAACTTGCAAACTCCGTACAGACAGCACCACCAGACAGGATCAAACCAGGCGCTGTTAGGCAGCAACTCTACCACTGCGCCAGTGTGCCACCCGTCAGGAGGCAGCTTGGGCAGCTGTGGACCAACCTGCTCAGCCTAGTGGGTGTGGGGGGGATTAGCAGGGGACCGATCTACTCCCAGGAAGTGGGTCAGAGCTATTAACCAGGCAAACAATCAGACCTCACATCTACCACCTTGCCTCTCACAACCTACAAATCTCGCCCTTCCCTCTGGCTTTCCCATCTCCCCAGATATCATGCTCGCTCATTCTTTCCAGTTAGAGAGTCAGAGAGTCATGCAACATGGAAACAGGCCCTTTGGCCCAACTGGCCCATGCTGACCAAGAAATCCCATCTACACTAGTCTCACCTGCCGAGTTTGGCCCACATCCCTCTAAACCTGTCCTATCCACTCACCGATCGGTGTGTAGTCCATTGAGATCGGGAAGGGGATGGCGGGATATGCAACAAAATATATTCAAGCAGAAATAAATGAATCAGAATCCAGAATTCCTGACACCGCACAACGTTTTTGACTGACTTCAATTATCATTGGAAAATCAGGTTATTTTTAAACACAATTTATTTTTCAGGTTTCAAGTTAGGCTGGAAGGAGTACAGTTTGATACTGTGATACTTAAGGCTATATATGTGGATCAGAAAATCTGATTATTTTTAAACACAATTTATTTTTCAAGTATCAAGCCAGGACTGCCGGAGTGCAGCTTGATACCGTTATATTTAAGGCTGTGTGTCTGGTTCAGTTTTGTTTCAGCTGCAATTTCACCCCTCTTCATAAAAATGAAGAACATTTCTCTCTGTCTCGACGTCGCATTTAAAGGCTTGAATTGAAATGCCACGGAAAACCACTGGAATGAACTGGGAGCAAGTCAGGGCTTTCTGAAAAAGTCCCCCGATCTGGTTTTCATCGAAATGGAGTTGACTGTATTTCACGTTCTGGAATTAATTATACCACTGACTGAATAGTTTGACAAGTGCGATATTAAAGTGAAATATAATCTCATCCTCTGAAGGGTGCTTTAAAACCTTTTTTTAAAATGGCCTTTTGCCAGCCGGTTCTCCTCCAGTCAGTCCTCAGTCCCCTGTCCCACCATGTCCAGCTGTGACAAGAATAGCCCAACAGTACCTAGCTGCAGGTGGACTGGAATTTAAAGCTGCTCATGGAATCATAGTCAAAGAGTGATACAGTGTGGAAACAGGTCCTTCGGCCCGGCTCGCCTATATCGGCCAACATGTCTCAGCGACACTAGTCCCACCTGCCCGCGTTTGGTCCATATCCCTCCAAACCTCTCTTATCTGCTGTTGAGAAAGTCCACTAAACAGGGTGGCTCATGTAAGGAACCAGACATAGCCCACATCACTTCACACCCATTTCCTCTCCACGGCAGTTCATTGAACCAGTACTCGTCTCAACCACACAACAGCCTCAATCCGGAAAAATGAAGACACCAGTCCTGTGGAGAAAGCATTCCCTCCAACATTGCCGGCACGGTGGCACAGTGGTAGAGCTGCTGCCTCACACCGCCAGATGCCCAGGTTCGATCCCGACTACGGTTGCTGTCTGTACGGAGTTTGTACATTCGCCCCATGGCCTCGTGGGCTTTCCGCCCACACTCCAAAGACCACGCAGGTTTGTAGGTAAATTGGCTTTGGTACAGATTGTAAATTGTCCCTAGTGTGTAGGATAGTGCTAGCGTACGGGGATCGCTGGTCGGCACAGGCTCGGTGTGCTGTAGGGCCTGTTTCCACGCTGTATCTCTAAACTAAACTAAATTAAGACATGCACCAACCTAACATGGAAATGTGTTGC
The DNA here is from genome assembly GCA_035221665.1 of Okamejei kenojei. Taxonomy (NCBI): domain Eukaryota; kingdom Metazoa; phylum Chordata; class Chondrichthyes; order Rajiformes; family Rajidae; genus Okamejei; species Okamejei kenojei. The sequence goes on from CM069142.1 coordinate 61,585,183, forward strand.
AAACCCTCCAGAGTTGCTCAGGCTAATTCCTGGATCCACCTCCATGATAACAGTGGGGTCCATCATGTTCATACCAACCTTTTTTGCCCATCTATACAAACCCAATTGATTCTCCCTCGGTCCATTTTCTTTCATGCCATGTTAAATTTGCCACACTGCGTGCTGCCTTGAAGAGATTGACACCAGTTGTATAACAAGTCTTAAGGACACAGAATGACATATGAAGATCCGCTCGTCTCTTTTCTACCTTTCATCATCTAAAGTCTATCGACAAAGGCCTCTGTTTTCTGGCCCTCATATGATTTCCTCACCTCTATTTCCACATCCTCATCACTCTTTTGGAAGGAAGTTTCTTCTGAATTCTATGTTGCTGGCCTGTAGTTTTGCTCCAGCACACCTGGAAACACTCAGTAGAAATTGAATCAGGCTGCAAAGCATGTGCTGGAATCCTAATGCGTGAATAATTCCCAGCCATATGAACCAGGGCAAGATGCTGCACATAAAACGTACAACTTTTAGTCACAACTGCTACCCGACCGTTCTTCATTCAGGTAAACACAAACTCCCACCTAGCTAAGGTTTGGTTGCTTAAACCCCTGTCTCATGGTGCGAGTCCACCCACTAGTGATCCCGAGAATAAAACAAATTAAACTCGTGGTAATCACGTAGAATTAACGTAGCGGGAATGTCGGAACTCGTAACGCTAACGGCTGATACTCGGGAAACTTGTTAACTCGTGAAAATCTTTCAACATGATGAAAGATTTCCACGAGTCATATTTACTCTCGAAGTAAAAATTTTAAACTCGTAAGAACGTAGTCGCCCGTGAGTTTACCGTAGTGACTCGTGAGTCTACCGTGGGAACTCAGCGGGACAGGCAGCATCTCTGGAGAGAGAAACGGGATGACGTTTCCAAGGTTCTGCTGCGTCTTTGTGTTACTCCAGAAGTGTGTGTTCACTTTTGTCAACCAGCATCTGTCCCTTTCTTGTGTATGACATTATTTGTATGACATTAGTTGGATGTGGCCCTTGTGGCTAAGGGGATCAGAGGGTATGGAGAGAAGGCAGGTACGGGATACTGAGTTGGATGATCAGCCATGATCATATTGAATGGCGGTGCAGGCTCGAAGGGCTGAATGGCCTGCTCCTGCACCTAATTTCTATGTTTCTATGTATCCGTGGCAGTTGATTGTCGCTCCCTTCAGTCTCCCAGGGGGTCGGGACGGAACTGGTGTTGGGAGGGAAAGGTGGGATAGACTCACGAGTCACTACAGTAAACTCACAGGCTAGTACATTCTTAAAACGAGTTTAAAAGCTTAACATTTTTACTTCAAGAGTAAATTTGACTCGTGGAAATCTTTAATCTTGTTGAAAGATTTTCACGATTTAACAAGTTTACCGAGTACCTGTCGTTAGCGTTACGAGTTCCGACGTTCCCGCTACGTTAATTCCACGTGATTACCACGATGTTGATTTGTTTTAAACTCGGGATCACTCGTGGGTGGACTCGCACCGTGAGACAGGGGTTTAAGCACCGAGGAAGAAGATCTCCACTCAATTTGATGTGCACAACTGCCAGGTCATGTATACCAACTCTCTGGTGAGGGAGTAGATTATAGGATCATAAGATGAAGGTGCAGAATTACGCCATTTGTCCCATCAAACCTGCTACGCCATTCAATCATGGCTGATCTATTTTTCCCTCCGAACTCCATTCTCCTGCCTTCTCCGTGTAAACGTTGACACGGTGGCGCGGCGGTAAAGTTGCTGCCTTACAGCTCCAGAGAACCAGGTTCGATCCTGATCGTCGGTGCTGTCTGTGCAGAGTTTGTACGTTCGCCCCGTGACCGCATGGGTTTTCTCCGGGTGCTCGGGCTTCCTCCCACACCCCAAGGACGTACAGGTTTGTAGGATAATTTGCGTCCTTAAAATTGTAAATTGTCCCTGCTGTATAGGATAGTCCCAGTGTGCGGGGATCACTGGTCGGTGTGGACTCAGTCGGCCGAAGGGCCTGTTTCCGCGCTGTACCTCTAAACTAAACCATTGAAGAACCTAGCAATCTCTGCTTTAAAAACGCCCACTAACTTGGCCTCCACCACGTGGGCTCTGTATGTGGGGAGTCAGTACACACGAGAGGCCTTTGCCAGCAACATAACCTAAATAATAGTGGTCAGAGTAGCAAGTCGGCCCTCTGCCCCAACTTTATCATTCAATAAGATCATGGCTGAGCATTTACGTCAACACCAATATTCTGTGCGAGCCATTGAATCCTCAATAAAAAAAGGCAAGGCATAGAAGGAATTGGACCAAGACCAATTAAATTGGGTTTGTATAGATGGGCATGGACAAGATGGACAGTTTCCATGCTGTACAACTCTAAGACTTTAAAAATCCATTGAACTCTTCCTTGAGAATTATGAAGAGTCACTATACTTGGAGAAAATAAATTTCTTCACATCTTCACATCACATCTTAGAGGGATATGGGGCAAATACAGGTGGGTGGGACTAGCGTGGATGGGGCATCTTGATCACCACGGACAAGTTGTGCTGAAAGGCCTGTTTCTGCGCTGCGACTCTAGGATTCTATCTATAACTATCTTTGTCCTGAAAGACTGCCCTTTACTTTGGTTCCTTGAATGAGCCTCGGGTCTAGACACCCCAGTCTGGGGAAACAGCAACACTGCATTAATCTCTTCAAACCCTACGAAAATTGTTTTAGCTTCAATGAGATCACCTACCCTTCTAGTTTCTGGTTCTAGTTACCGACTGAAAGTTGGGGTTGGGGTGGGGGGGGGGGGGGGCTGGAGTGAGGGGGGAGGTGAAGAGCTGGAGGTAAGAAAAGACAAGGACCACTCAGGGCCAGCAACTAATGACCTCAGGCAGGCATTGTTGGTTACGGCAGCTAGAGAAGGTGTAGCGAAGGGCATGGTAGGTAACGCCCTGCCTGAAGTCATTGGTATTCGTGGCTGGCCCTGATTAGTTCTGGTCTTTTCTCGAAGGACCTGGACTCGAAAAGTCATCCATCGTTTTTCTCCAAAAATGCTGCCTGACCTGTTGAGTTATTCCAGCACATTGTGTCTATCTTTGGTATAAACCAGCATCTGCAGTTCTTTGTTTCTACATTTGGTAAAGAAGGCATATGGCATTGTCTTCATTGGTCGGGGCATTGAGTATACTGTAAGAAGCAGGATATTGTGTTGTTGCTTTATAGAGCTTTAGCTGAGGTCACAATTGGCGTACTGCTTGCGGTTTTGATCGTCACATCACAGGAAAGGGTGCCGAGGTGGGTTCTCAGAATGAAGCCTGGAGTAGGTGATGTTAGCGACAGGGAGAGGTTGGACAGACTTGCACTGTTTTCTCTGGAATGCCAGAGATTGAAGAGAGACCCGATAGAAGTATATAAAATCATGAATGGCATAGATAGGGTAGACTGTCGGAACTCCAAACGGTAGCCTGGATATAGGGTGCAATTTGCAGCAGGAGTTAAAATTGACATGTAACAAAGGTAATGCCACTGTGGTTATGGGGGTAGGGTATTGTCAAGGATAGAGAATTGATTGTAAGACAGGAAACAAAGAGTAAGAATAAACGAGTCCCTGTCAGAATGGCAGGCAGTGACGAGTGGTGTGGCACAAGGCTCGCACCGCAACTATTTACAATATTAATGATTTAGATGATGGAATTAAAAGTAACACTAGCAAATTTGCAGATGACACAAAGCTGGGTGGCAGTGTGAACTGCAAAGAGGATGCTAGGCGGTTCCAGGGTGGCTTGGACAGGTTGGATGAGTGGGCAGAAGCATGGCAGATGCAGTATAATGTAGAAAAATGTGAGGTTATCCACTTTTGCAGCAAGAATAAGGAGGCAGATTATTATCTCAATGGTGTCAGATTAAGAAAAAGGGAAGTGCAACGAGACCTGGGTGTCCTTGTACAACAGTCACTGAAAGTAAACATGCAGGTACAGCAAGCAGTGAAGAAAGCTCATGGCATGTTGGCCTTCATAATGAGAGGACTTGAGAATAGGAGTAAAGAGGTCCTTATGCAGTTGTACAGGGCCCTGGTGAGACCACATCTGGAGTATTGTGTGCAGTTTTGGTCTCCTCATTTCAGGAAGGACATCCTTGCAATTAAGGTAATGCAGCGTAGGTTCACGAGGTTAATCCCCGGGATGTCAGGACTGTCATATGAGGAAAGATTGGAAAGACTGGGCTTGTATTTGCAGGAATTTAGAATGAGAGAATATATTATAGAAACATCTATATTACTAAAAGTCTGATCTTGACCATGTCCTGTTGTTCTGTATATTGATTTTAGAAAAAATGCTGCCACTTACGGCTGTGATTTTTGGCCATCTTACTCAGAGTGGCTCTACGTTGCGCAGGAGAAGAGGATATTTCCCATCGATGAAAAATAAAAGAGTTATTAGTGTTTAAAAAATGTTGATATTCTCTTTCCTGAAGGCCACGCCCCTTCCGGAGGGACTATAAAACCCGGAAGCGTTGAGTGCTTCAGTCAATCTCTACAAGATGGGGGAGCGAGAGGGTCACGTCTCTCAGTCTGAGCTGTGAATAACACTGAACACATGTCAACTAAACTGTGAGTGGTTTTACTGACCTGTCAGTGCCCTTAATGTGGTTTGAAAATATAGCTTGGAGATGCTAAAGCTGTGTTGCCTTTGGTTTGGAAATGCTAAAGCTGTGTTGCCTTTGGTTTGAAAATGCTAAAGCTGCGTTGCCTTTGGTTAGGAAATGCTAAAGCTGTGTTGCCTAATTAAAGTTGCCTTGCCTAATTAAAGTTGCCTTGCCTTATTAATTAATATAATTAAAAGTTTAATCTTCCTGTTTGTGTTTTATATTGATTTTAGAAAAAACACTACCACGTACGGCTGTGATTTTTGACCATCTTACTCCCCCTCCGCTCATCAGGTGCCGAGGATTTTTCCCATCGATTAAAAATAAAGAGTTATTAGTGTTTAAAAAATGTTGAGATTCTCGCTCCTGTCAATCACGCCATGAAGGCCACCCCCCTTCTGGCAGGAGGGGGTGGGACTATAAAACCTAGAAGTGTGGGCGAGGCTCAGTCTCTGCAAGATGGAGGAGGGAGAGGTCATGACTCACTGTCTTTAGTGGCCTTGCACCCTGCTTGAAATGGTATGAAACCACTTGAATTGGGTGGCCTTGCACCCTGCTTGAAGTGGTAAGAAACTGCACTTGCGTTTGGTGGCCTTGCAACCTACTCAAGGAATAGCTGTGAGTCAACTGCCAGCCCACCAGCTGTGAGTGAGTGAGCTGCCAGCACAACAGGCTTGAGTGACTGAGTGGCTTGAGTGACTGAGCCGCCAACCCAAGAATCCATTTGGCCCACAATGTCCATACTAGCCCTCTGGAAACCAGTCCCTTCAGCCCACAACACCCATACTAGCGCTCCAGAAAGCCTCCCCCCCCCCCACTCAAGCTATTCCTTGAGTAGGTCGCAAGGCCACCAAATTCACAACTTTTTCACCCAGAGAGTTGTGAATTTGTGGATTTCTCTGCCACAGAGGCAGTAGAGGCCAATTCACTGGATGAATTTGAAAGAGAGTTAGTCAGAGCTCTATGGGTAGCAGAATCAAGGGACATGGGGAGATGGCAGGCACGGGTTACTGATTGTGGATGATCACAATGAATGGCGGTGCTGACTCGAAGGGCCAAATGGCCTCTTCCTGCACCTATTTTCTATGTTTCTATGTTTCTAACCTTTATCCCGGGATGGAAATATCAAATGCCAGAGGGCATAGGTTTACGGCAGGTGGGGCAAAGTTTAAATGAGTTGTGCAAGGCAAGTTTTTTTACACAGAGAGTGGTGAGTACCTGGAATGTGGTGCCAGGGGGCTGTGGTGGAAGCAGATATGATAGCGGCAATTAAGAGACTTTTGAATTGGCCAATGGAAATGCAGGAAATGGGGAGTGGGGTGAGGGGTTGGATTATGTTCAGGCAGATAAGAGTTGGTCTTGGCATCATATCTGGCACAGACATTGTGGGCCGAAGGGCCTACTGTACTGTTCTATATCCTATATTCTATGTGTCAGATCGCAGTGAAATATCCCTTGGAGAATTTTGTTCAACATAGATAGATTAGAGCACAGAGACCTGTGCCAGCCAATTACAGGCCATTCTGGGCTACACCCTTCCTTGGTCATCTATGGCCGGCCCTGCTTTATTCTGGCCTTTTCCTACCTCCAATTCCCTCCACTCTACTTTCAGTCTAAAGAAGGGCCATGACGCAAAACGGCACCCATCCTTTTTTTCCCAGAGATGCTGCCTGAACCGTTGAGTTACTCTAGCACCGTGTCGATCTTCGTTTTAAACCGGCATCTGCAGTTCCTTCCAACATATTTTGTCTTTCTCCCAAATACTTTGTCAGGAATGGCCGACCTCGCAAGAGTCTTTCCCCCTCTCCTTCTCCTGACCTTCAGGCCCCTTTCTGTCACACTCAAGGCCCCTTAAAGCACCCCTTTTTCCAACAGAAAGTTATCCTTTGCACCCCAACGACAGCATCATCAGCCATCACTTCTCCACAAATCTCAATCAACACACTTCTCTCCAAACATCTCTGCTTACCATCACTCCCCACTTGACATGTAAGTCATTGAGGATTTCTTTAAAAAGAGCAGGTTGGAGGGAGGGCCATCCAGGTCTGGGGTTAATGGGGTTCTTGCATCGCAGTATGGCAGGGCTAGAATCAAATCAGTGTCTTCAGACTGAAAATCACTTGAACTGACTTAATTTCCTACCTTTACCCCATCTTCCAGTATCTGCCCATTGTGTAATTTAGTTTAGGTTAGAGACATAGCGTGGAAACAGGCCTTGCAGCCCCCCGATTCCGTACAGATCAGCAATCGCCCATACACCAGCGACACTTTACAGGGGCCAATGAACCTACAAACCTGCACGTCTTTGGAACGCGAGAGGAAACCAGGTAAAAGCGGTCACTGGCAAAGAAAGTACCAACTCCGTACAGACAGCACCCGTAGCCAGGATCGAACCCGGGTCTCCGGCACTGTAAGGCAGCCACTCTACCACTGCGCCACTGTGCTGCCCATAATGTTACCCCATTATCAGAGTAGTGGGATAAGAACACACCCTGACTCACAATCAAAATGCATTCAGTAACAATGTGAAGGATGGCCCTTTACAATGCATCTACCCTGGTGAAGATCTTCCTGAATGTTAGACTGGTATTAGTCTACAGCTATTCAAGAAGATACCCTGTCTGCTCGTCATTTCCTGGTATGTAATACCTAGCAGTTCTGATAATGATTGTGAATCATTTTTGCACCCCCCTCCCAGTGCCTCTTGATACATTTGTAGAATAATGGTAACTATAATCGCACACAGTACTCTCATTGTGATCCAAATAAAATTCAATACATTGAGCATAATCTCTCCATTTTCATTTCTACCATAGAAATATAATTACACAAATCAACTCCAAATTGAATACAATCCTTTGCAAATGTGCAAGACCCAATGTAGCATTCTTTAATCAGGTTCCAGGGAATCTATTATGCCAATATAAATTCTACTGATAGTGCTGACTGCATTGTTTCTGCGTCTGTGTCATTTGTTGTACGTTGCTCTCATTTCTAGGCCATAATGAAACTTGAACATTTTACGAGTTGGGATCTTGGGTTTATTTTCCTTTCACTCGCTTAACCAGTACCTTCCAAGTGCAGAACCTTTCCGATGCTGTCCATGAACATGTTTCCAATTAAGAGATTGAGACAAGCTATGTTTCGCTGGAGAGCATGCAGCAAATCTGTTCAGTGTCCCAACATAAAGTGTGGAACGACCCCAATCAGAAAAGGCAGGAATCTAAAAGAGGGGTTTTGGGGCTGGAGGGGAGCAGTATAAATTATTTTCAGGCAGGATTAAGTAAGGGATAGATACAATCAAAGAAGTGGACTATTTAACCATAGCAACTTATTGCCAATGTGAGCAATCCATTTGAAAGAACAATGCAATTAGACCCGCTTCATTTTTCCACAGTCATGCACTGTTTTTAACCTTTTTAACTACTTCATCCATTTCCTTTAAAATTGCAAATAAATTGCTTTCAAGACCCATTAAGGCAATGCATTCCAGATCATAATAACATTTTTGCTTCAAAAATGCCTTCATCGTCTTTCTGGCCCTTTTGCAATTATGTGAAATTTGTGTCTTTGGATACAGATCATCCTTCCAGAGGGTACTGCTTCCTGCTTCCTTTCCTCCCCCCCACCCCCAGCAACACGTAATCTGTAAAAAGCCCATGTAACTAGGAAAATAGAGGAGGAAGGAGAGAAAGAGAGCAAGGGAGAAAATAAAGCAGAGAGCGAGAAATGTGAAATAAAGGAGATATCAGAAGGCAGAGAACAGGGAAAGAGGATGGATTTTTAAACAAGAGAGAGGGGTAGGGGCAAAATGGAACTGCAAGGAAGCGAGCACAGGGAGTTGAAGGAATGAAGATCTTGCGAGGATTTAAAGATTTGAGATGAGGGGGTACCTCATTGAAACTGACGGAATAGTGAAAGGTCTGGACAGAGTGGATGTGGAGAGGATGTTTCCACTAGTGGGAGCATCTAGGACCAGAGGTCATAGCCTCAGAATAAAAGGACGTACCTTCAGAGAGGAGATAAGGAGGAATATCTTGAGTCACAGGCTGGTGAATCTGTGGAATTCATTGCCACAGAAGGCTGCGGAGGCCAAGTCAATAGATATTTTGAGATTGATAGATTTGTGATCAGTATGGGGTGTCAGGGGTTTTGGGGAGAAGGCAGGAGAATGGGGTTGAGAGGGAAAGATATATCAGCCATGATTGAATTGTATTATAGAGAGAGTTAGATATAGATCTTAGGGCTAACGGAATCAAGGGATATGTGGAGAAAGCAGGAACAGGGTACTGATTTTGGATGATCAGCCATGATCATATTGAATGGCAGTGCTGGCTCAAAGGGCCGAATGGCCTACTCCTTATCCTAGTTTCTATGTTTCTATGAATGGCAGAATAGAGTTGATGGGCCGAATGGCCTAAATCTGCTCCTATGACTTATGAACTTATAAATGAGCACTGGCATTAATAATGTGGAGAAGAGAGAGAAACTGAAAAGGGGAACCATGGTGAAGGAGCATGTTTAGAATATATTTTTTCAAATGATAAAAATAACATTTGCATTTTTTATGCTTTCTTCAATTCTTCTCCAATTTGGTCTGTGGTCCTCTAATCGGGAATTATTAAATCAAAACAAGTTTAGCCAAAGCTTATTGTTCATCACAGTGAATTCAGACACAGAGACTGACTGCTGCAGCATCGGAAAAAACAACCTCTCCCCATACCAAGCATCTCACTGGGTACACATGCACACAAAGGCACACATGTCCTTATGATATAAAGCCAATTTCTCCTCTCAGCAAAGTTAATTTGCCAAGAAAAACCCTTGCTTATTTCGGGAGTTTTCAAATCCACAATTTACTTTTCCACTGTCAAGACAAGCGACAGAAAATACCTCTCAACGCATCTTCATCATTAAACTCTAAACGCATGACCCAGTCTAGTCTCAACAGAATAGCAAACGTCTCTTCCTGTGCAGGATTCGATCACCCCATCCCATGTCTGGCTGCAAAATCTTGCACATTTACCTGGTGTTTATTTGGGTTTCTTTTCTTTTAAAAAAAAAAGTTAATTATTTTTGGTATCAACTGGGTTTTTTTTAAATTCCAGGAATCTGCCAGCGAGGATGATTTTGTGACCCATAAAGGCAGGAGAGATTTCTCCTTTTTTTCCTGCCGCGTTATATAAAATCAGCAACAATTGTGCAAAGGCAGTGAATTTTTAAAATCCCCGGGGATAGATCTGCTGACCCCTCTGTGTGAGCAGAGATTTTCCAGCCCGATAAATTACTTCCAGGTATTGTAATGTGGACTCATTCATATTACATTCCTCTGTTCGCTCTTTAATGGAGGAAATTTAAAATGAGGACGGCAAGGGAGGATTATTGGACAGGATGGGTGGGGGGGTGGGATAAGTTTTGAATCCTACGCCATCTCACCCTAATTCCTTTTCCCCCGGAGGCTGATAAGATGGTCAGATAGTCAATGACTACATTGTCTGGTGGGGGAGGAGGAGTTAATTAAATACATTAGTAAGGGTGCGCAATTTGGGTTTTCACGTAATTTCCGATTTCACACGGCTAGCTGGTAATTTCCTAGCCCATGAAATCCAATAGTGATGACAGCTGGATAAACACTGTTTAGTTTAGTTTAGTTTGGTTTAGAGATACAGCACGGAAACAGGCCGTTCGGCCCACTGATTCCGCGCCAACCAGCGACCCCCGTACACTAACACTAACTTACACACACTAGGGGCAATTTTACCAAACCAATTAACCTACAAGTCTGTACGCCTTCGGCGTGTGTGAGGAAACCGGAGCACTCAGGGGAAATCCACAAGGGTCACGGGGAGAACGTACAAACTTTGTACAGACAGCATCTGCGGTCAGGATCGAACCCGGGTCTCTGGCGCTGTAAGGCAGCCACTCTACCGCTGTGCCACCCTGAACCACAGCTATTGGGCCAATGGTTCACCCGGTCTCTCGGGCAAACCTGGTACCACCCTGCTCTCGGGCTCACTCTACACCACAAATGAAACCATTCCCAATGATGTTGGGAATAAAAACCATAAAGCATTGAAAAACTGCAGATGCTGAAAATATGAGATAAAAATGAAAACAAATATGCTGGAAATACTCAGCAGATCAGGCAACACTTGACCAATTCTAATGTTATCAATCTGAATTGTTAAATCAGTTTCCCACTCAGCAGATGCTGTCTGACCTGCTGAGTGCTTTTCATGTCCTCTGTTACTTTTCAGATTCCTTGCAGATTGTTTAATTTGCAATGTGATCTAATTTGAAGCAATTTATGCTATTTTGGTCTCATAGCTGAATGAGAATATAGTTTTCTTGAAGTTAGTGTAGTTCAGTGGATTTATTCCTGGAATGAGGAAATTGGCCATTGAGAAGAGTCATCGTCACTGAGCGATCCATCACAAGAACAGCTCCTTCAGTGGACTAAGTCTGCAGTGATCACCAAGTGCCGAGTTACATGGTATTACAATGGGGTTAGTGTAAGTCATAGTCATGCAGCATGGAAACCGGCCCTTTGGCCCAACCTGCCCATGCCAACCTACATATCCCATCTACACTAGTCCCACCTGCCTGCATTTGGCCCATTTCCCTCTAAACTAATCCTATCCATGTCCCTACGTAAACGTTTCTTAAACGTTGCAATAGTCCCTACCTTAACTACCTCCGATGGCAGCTCGTTCCATACAACCATCACCCTTTGTGAAAGAAAATTAATGTTCTTATCAACGTCCTCCAGATCCTACCACTCAAGAGAGTCAAGAGTGTTTTATTGTCATATGTCCCAAACAGAACAATGAAATTCTTACTTACAACAGCACAACAGAATATGTAAATCTAGTACTCTATAAACAATAGAAATGACAATTTTTAGCATACACATGTGTGTGTGCGTGCGTGTGTGTATAGCAAGAAACAGTCAATTACAGTTTTGTACATCCAGTACATATACCTACACATTCAAGTGGCCAGTGGTCATACATACAATGGCCAACAAACCCATCAACCCACACATCTTTGGGATGTGGAAGGCAAATGGATACCCAGACTAATGTATGAGAACATGTTTCGGGGCAAAGGCTAAGCATGCCTCTGTTCCTCACTATGAAATGAAATAAGCAACTAATATCAATGTTCAAAGACATGAACAATGATAATTTCTGACTATCATTGGCACATTTTACAAGAGGGAAGCAACAAGGAGAAGTTAACAAGGCTAACATAAGAACAGGCAGGATGTCGCGACATATACAGTAATAGTGTTGCAACTTGTTCATTTTGTTTATTCAGCTGATGGCTGCAGAATGCACAACTATTAATCAGCAAAGGTGTTGCTCCCTATCAAATTCTATCCCTTTATCACCTTAACCAGTGGCGGTTTACAAGAATAATCCCAGAAATGAGTGGATTAACATATGACGGCACTGGGCCTGTACTCGCTGGAGTTTAGAAGGATGAGGGGGTTAGAAGGATTGAAACTTACCGAATAGTGTTTCCACTAGGAGGAGAGTCGAGGACTAGAGGTTATAGCCTCAGAATTAAAGGGCATTCCTTTAATTGGAGATTAATAGAGATTAAACTAGGATGGAGATGAGGAGGAATGTCTTTAATCAGAGGGTGGTGAATCTGTGGAATTCTTTCCAATAGAAGGCTGTGGAGGCCAAGTCAACGGATATTTTTAAGGCAGAGATAGATAGATTCTTGATTAGTACGGGTGTCAGTGGTTATGGGGAGAAGGCAGATGAATGGGGTTGTGAAGGAGAGATAGATCAGCCATGATTGAATGGCAGAGTAGACTTGATGGGCCAAATGGCCTAATTCTGCTCCTATTACTTACGACCTTATAATCGCCCCTTCCTCCCCACCCCCCCCCCCCCCCCCCCCCCCCCCCCCGCCCCCTCGAGCACCATCACCCCCACAGATTAGAGCATCACAGGCAGCAAACTCGCAGAAATGTATTTTACTGACTAACTTTGAAATGAGCCGCTGAATCTGGGACAGTCTGAATCATGTCCTTTTCCTGGGCTCCGGGGGTGTGGCCACAAGACACGACTCGCAACTCCTGTGTACAAGGGGAGACAGATAGAATTAGAGCACTGGAGAGATGACACCCTCTGCATGTGCAAACAAACACACTGTGAATTGTGCGAGAGAACCAACTGGCCAAATATATTGTAATCCGACTTAATTACAGAAAGATATTTTTACAATGGCCAGCAGCGGATGATGTCATTTACATTCTAGACTAACCTCTGCAAGCTGAGTTTTCCAATTTCAAAAATAGACCAATGATGTCAGATGTTTTGAAGAATGAATTATTTTCAGTTAAGGAGGTTGTCCTGTGATATTGTTTAATGCAGCAATACAGCTACATGAATGCCATAAACCACGGAGGCAGAAACTCCGTTGATGAAATGTTCGTCAAATGGGCGGCACGGTGGCGCAGTGGTAGAGTTGGTGCCTCACAGCGCCAGAGACCCGGGTTCGATCTTGACTACAGGTGCTTGTCTGTACGGAGTTTGTACGTTTGCCCCGTGACCTGCATGGGTTTTCCCCGGGTTCCTCCCACACTACAAATGCGTGCAGGTTTGTAGGCTAATTGGCTTTGTATATTGTCCCTACTGTGTGTCGTATAGTGTTAAAGAGCGAGGATCGCTGGTCGGCACGGACCCGGTGGGCCGAAGGGCCAGTTTCCACGCTGTATCTCGAAACCACACTAAAGTAAAGTTTGGCGTTGTGAGTGTTGATTTAAACTATTCCTTTGGCAAAGTATTCACAACCAAGCATGGTGAGGCTGTCAAGGCCCGTCTAATGAAACATAATCCCCATTCGATATTTGCACATCAAGATTTAATGACAATTCATTTAATGGCCAGATTTAATGGTCAATTAATGTCATTATTGCGGTTGAGTTGCTGCCTTACAACACTAGAGACCTAGGTTTGATCCTGACTACGGGTGCTGTCTGCATGGAGTTTGTACGTTGACACTGTGAACGCCTGGGTTTTCCACGGGCCCTCCCATAGAAACATAGAAATTAGGTGCAGGAGTAGGCCATTTTCAATATATCATGGCTGATCATCCAACTCAGATCCCGTACCTGCCTTCTCTCCATACCCATCCCCTTAGCCACAAGGGCCACATCCAACTCACTCTTAAATAAGCCAATGAACTGGCCTCAACTACCCTCTGTGGCAGAGAGTTCCCGTTTCCCCCCACACTCCAAAGACGTATAGGTTTGTAGGTAAATTGGCATTGACAAAAATTGTACATTGTCCCTAGTGTGTAGGTTAGTGCTAACGCACGGGGATCGCTGGTTGGCGCGGAATTGGTGGGCCGAAGGGCCTGTTTCCGTGCTGTATCTCTAAACTAATACTAAAGCTAAACGTAAACTAAATCCGATCATATCCATGAATGCAGCTTAACTGTCTACACCTCGTGGATAACCACGTGCCATTATTACTGTTTTATATTGATATTATTAATAATAATGTAAGTTATTGTTTAAAATTTGATTGTCTTTAGAATGGATTAGAATAAAAAGATTAGGGTATAAAGATAGGAAGTGTCGTGGACCATTCAGTTTCTCAAAGCTGTTTGTCTATCAGTCGTGCGTTCAACATTATTTGACAAACAGCAAGGAAGCTCTTCTAGTATCCTGCCCGACATGTATCCTGCCAGCATCACTATAATCGATAACACTGTATGAACTTGCAGTTTCACGTATTGTAATAGTGACTATACCTAGAAATATTTATATACCTTTGACTCCCATGGCTATCTGGACTACACTTCTTCCCACCCTGCTTCCTGTAAGGACTCTATCCCCTACTCCCTATTCCTCCGTCTACGCCGCATCTGCACCCAGGATGAGGTGTTCCAAACCAGGGCATCGGAGATGTCCTCATTCTTTAGGGAATGGGGGTTCCCCTCTTCGACTATAGGGTCTCTTTCACCAGGGTCTCTTCTATACCCCGGCACTCTGCTCTCACTCCCCATCCCCCCACTTGTAACAAGGGCAGAGTCCCCCTTGTCCTCACCTTCCACCCCACCAGCCGTCACATACACAAATACTCCTCTGACATTTTTGCCACCTCCAATGGGATGCCACCATTGGCCACACCATTGGCGATCGCTTCACCCACCACCTCCGCTCGGTTCGCAATAACCAACCTGATCTCCCGGTGGTTCAGCATTTCAACTACCCCTCCCATTCCGAATCCGACCTTTCTGTCCTGGGACACCTCCATGGCCAGAGTGAGTCCCACCACAAATTGGAGGAGCAGCACCTCATATTTCGCTTGGGTAGTTTACACCCCAGCGGTATGAACATTGACTTCTCCAATTTCAGGTAGTCCTTGCTTTCTCCCTCCTTCCCCTCCCCTTCCCAGCTCTCTCACAGCCCACTGCCTCTGGCTCTTCCTTTCTTCTCCCCGCCCCCCCCCCCCCCACCCCCACATCAGTCTGAAGAAGGGTCTTGACCCAAAACATCACCTATTCCTTCGCTCCATAGATGCTGCCTCACGCACTGTTTCTCCAGCATTTTTGTCTACCTTCGATTTTTCCAACATCTGCAGTTCTTTCTTGAACACATATAAATCATATCATTACAAGTAAAGAACTAAGGACTGTTTTCAAAGGCATAACATCAATACATGGGATTGAGTGATAGTCATAAAGAGATACAGCGTGGAAACCGGCCATTCAGCACATCAACATCCGTCAACCATCCATTTTACACTAATCCCATATTTTATTCTCCTCACATTCTCCTCAGCTTCCCCTCCCCCCTCCCCCCACATTCTACTACTTATCCACTCACTCATAGCAACTCACTGAGGCTAATTAACCTGCCAACACGAATGCCTTTGGGATGCGTTATGGAAACCGGGGCCACCCAAATGTCTGAAGAAGGGTCTCGGCCCCCGAAATGTCACCCAGAGATGCTGCCTGCCGCGCTGAGTTACTCCAGCATGTTGTGTCCATCTTCGGTTTAAACCAGCAACTGCAGTTCCTTCCTGCGCCATCCAAATTAATGCCACGCGGCCCCAGGAAGAACTGCAAGCTTGACACACATCGTGCCCCAAGTCAGGGATGAACCAGGGTGCCTTTCAATGTGAGGCAGTAACTCTACCAGCAGTGGCACTGTGCCATTCTTGGGGCCTTGCCTGCTGAGAGATGAATGTAAGTATAATGCCTTTAATTTATTTATTGTACTAAAAATAGTATGGACTCTACTGTGCAAAAGAATACACCCCAGGTCTTTTTTTTTGCATGCTATCCAGTCAAATAAATATCTATATCTGATTACAATCAAACCATCCACAGTGTACAGATACAGGAATTAGGGTATAACATTGTACGATAAAGTCCGGTAGAGTCCGATTACAGATCGTTCAGATGTCTCCAATGAGGTAGCCAGCAGGTCAGGACCGCACACTAACAAGTGAGAGGATGGTTCAGTTACCTGATAACAACTGGAAATAAAAACTGCCCCTGAATGTGGAGGTATGCGTTTTCAAACTTCTGTACCTCTTGTTTGATGGGAGAGGGGAGCAGAGGGAGTGACCTGGGCGAGACCGGTCCTTGATTGTGCTCACGGCTTTGCCGAGGCAGTTTGAAGTGTAGGTGGAGTCTGCGAAATGGAAGGTCAGTTTGAGTGATGGTCTGGGCCTATGTCCACAACTCCTCCCTGGCCTCCCCTCCCTGACTATCCTACCTTATCTATATGCTGCCTCTGCTCTCGGAGCACCATTAATAACAAGGGAGACACAAGAGACTGCAGGTGCTGGAATCGTGACTGGTGGATGAACTCAGCGGGTATGCATCTGCAGAGGGAAATGGATAGATAATGTTTCAGGTCAGGAGTGATGGAGTAAAGGGGAGAAAGTAGGTAGAGAGAGATCGTAGTGTGGCAAAAGCTGGCAAATGGTAGGTGGATTGCGATGCAGGGGGGCGATCAGCAAATGGATGAGGATAAAAATAAAGGCTTGAAGTGAAATGGAGACAATAAGGTGCCAGGTTAGGAAGGAGCTATAGTGAAAAGTAAAGCTGGGTGAAGAATATGGGTTGAAGGGGAAAGGCGGCATGGGAAAGAGGGGGGGGGGGGGGGATAAAAGGAAAATGGGGGATTTGGAGTAAGATGAGGTGAGTGATCAGCAGAAGTAGGAGCGGAAAGCGAACAGAGCAATGGAGAAAGGTGTATCTACTCAGGGGGGTAGAGTGGAGGAAGACAAGGGTAGATGAGAAGGGGATCGAGGAGTTTACTTGAAGTTGGAGAAGTTGGGGAAGCCACCCTTTGAATTCATCTATTTAGCATTCAGTGCCAATTTCTACAAGAATGGGTTGTTTTAATTTGCTTCCCCATGATGACTAAGAGCTTGGGTGACAGATTAAAACATTTCATGATGATTACAATTAAAATGTTTGGTCTGAATTGACACTGGTTTGCTATCACAGCAGAATGCATAAAATTTGCCCTCATGTGAATGACCCCACTGAAGAACCACAAGACTATATAAACGCTTGAGGCATGCAGTCCATGTTTAATTTTCTTCCAATTTACCATTCATGCAAATGTTTTGTGTCAGGTTTAGAAAAAAATAATCATGAGAATTAGGGAAAAAAAGCCATTTATTTCTTATTCATTCCTTCTGACTTTGCATAGGCTGGCAACTGTAAGAGAAACATCCCCATCACATAAAAATGTGATCTAATTGGCCTTGAGTGGTAATTAGTTACAGAAACTGATCTACTTTTGCGTTTTGGATTACATAATGATACGCCTTGCAACCATGCATCCCATGACTTAGTCTGAGCAGTATCATGAAAACCCACAATTATCTAAAAAGAATTAAACATTGGCAACGTTTCAAATATGCATTATGTTGAGACATTTGATGAGCTTTAAGTTATAAATCGAAGTACATTTAACAGTTACACAGTGTACACAATTCTATCAGCGTATGTAATGTTATACATCCATTTAAATTTCCAGCTATGAATGCCTGATATTTCACCCAAAACAAGTTAAGTAGAAGCTTAATGTTAGTTGTGGAACTTACAATTAGATTTATGTGAAAAAAAATCTAATTGCTCAGGTGGATACTATAAGGACGGGAATAGGATTAATATGTTTTTCATAGATCACCAAGTAATTTACCATGGATCAGGTGTGTAGGATCTCCAACATTTGCAGCTTCCCCTCCACGCCACATAGTATCCTGACTTGGAATGTATCAGCAGTCCTTCATTATTATTGGTCACGATCACAGAAGTCTCTGCCCAACAACACTATACATATCGAGAATGGTACTGGGCTCCTGTCTACTTCATTGAAGACCTGGATCTTCAATGAAGACCCAGGTCTTCATTATTGTGGGTGTGGCGGCGCTGCCCTGGCAGCAGCGGCTCGCCTGCAGTCCGTCTGTTTTTCTTTTTTTTGTTGTTGTTTTCTTGTCTTGTTTTTAGCGTTAATTTGAGTTATTATGTAGTGTATGTGTGTGGGAGGGATGGGAGAAACGTTTTTAGTCTCTTCCTTTTGGGGGGACGCGACTTTTCTTGTCGTATCCCCCGTCTCCGTCTGCGCTGAGGCCTAATGGCGGAGCTGACAGCCTCCAACTGCGACCGACCCCGAGGCTCCGGAGGCAGAGCCAGCCAGGACTTACCAGCGCGGGGCTGGCCGACTTCGGGGCTGCGGCGGGTTCAGGCGTTCCGGCGGCCCGACTCGGAGCTGTGGCGGCTTTCCGGTGGCGGTGGCGGCGGCAGCGACTTCGGAGGCCCGGCCGCGGGCCCAGTGGACGACATCGTCGGGAGCTCGCAGGTCACAGGTTGGTGACCTGTTTTTCCGGAGCTCCCGCGGCAACAGCTGCGTCCGCTGGACTGGAGGGCGGCAGCTTCGGCAGCTTCGACCGCCCCGGGCCGCGGAGTTGAACCAGCCCGCTCGCGGAGCGCGGTTCACCCGCGGGACTTATTTACATCACCCGGTGCGGTCACAACATCGGAGGCCCGGGTCGCCTCAGCGCAGAGGAAGAGGAAGAACAAGAAGGGAAGAGACAAAGACAAGATTTTTGCCTTCCACCACAGTGAGGAGGTGTCTGGTGAACTCACTGTGGTGGATGTTAAATATGTGCTTATTGTGTGTTTTGTTATTTACTATATGTATCACTGCAGGCAACGAAATTTCGTTCAGACCGCAAGGTCTGAATGACAATAAAGTTTTCCACGTTTTCCATGATTCCACCCTCGGACTATCTTTAATTGGACTATGCCTTGCAGTAAACACTATTCCCTTTATCATATATCTGCACACTGTGGATGGCGTGATGGTAATCGTGTATAGTCTTTCCGCTGACTGGTTAGCACGCAACAAAAGCCTTCCACTGTACCTCGTTACATGTGACAATAAGTGTAGGAAGGAACTGCAGGTGCCGATTTAAAACATGACACTAAATATAAATGTAAACATTAAAATGCTGGAAATATTCAGCAGGTCAGACAGCATCAGTGGAAAGAGAAACAGAGACAACTCAAGTCCTCCAATCCATGCAACAGCCTGACGTGTTTCCGTTGCATTCTCTCCAGTGCCACCACATCTTTTCTATCGTGTGATGACCAGAACTGCACACAATATTTTCAAGTGCAGTCCAATTGGCGTCTTGTCAAGTCGCAACATAAAGTCCCAACTTTTATATTTTATACCCGGATATATGAAAGCAAGCAAGTCACATGCTTCTTCACCAACCTACCTACCTACCTACCAGTGTTACCACTTTCAGGGAACTATCTGAAGCTCAAGGTCCTTTCATTCATCAACATCATCAACTTAGCACCATCCCTGGGAGCGCAGTGCACCTCGATGGTGGAGTGGGCCGCTGGAGGCCCAGCTACAGCCTGGGGATCGGCTGGACCAGGCGGCGCTCCAAGTGGCCGAGTGCCTGGTCCGGACGCGGCCTACAGTGGTGGAGGACACCACAGCTACGCTTGGCCAGGCCAACCCTGCAACACCGCCAGAACAACGGGCCTTCATGGTCAGGTTAAGAACTCGACACCTATAACTTGAAAATGGCGCCATAACAGGAAACTCTGCACACTGTCTTAGTGTACTACTACTATACACTTGTACTGTATCTGAGATGCTTATCCAGGATTTCGTTCAGACCGCAAGGTCTGAATGACAATAAAGTTTTCCAAGTTCCAAGATGTATCTATAGTGAAACTTGTGCTGAACTGTATACAAAAATGAATTTCACTCTGCACCGGTACACATGACAAATATAGTACCATTGGAAACCATTGGATACCATTTACTGTACATGTCATTGTTTAAAACAATTAGCAATGCAGTGGTTTCCAACGGGAATGGTGACGGACGCACCACACATCTCTGTCCTCCAGTTCCTGCAGACTTCTGCCTTTTGATCTGTTGAATATCGCAGCATTTTATGTCCTCATTTCAGAATTCCAGTACCTGTAGCATTTTTTATGCAGCTGTTGTCTTGAAAAACATCAGCACTTCAACAGGTAAGAATGACATTGCAGTCCTGAAGCAGGCACAGTCATCGTTTGCCATATTTTGCTGTGGAATTCTCTGCATCAGAGGGCGGTGGAGGCGGGTTCTCTGGATGCTTTCAAGAGAGAGCTAGATAGGGCTCTTAAAAATAGCGGAGTCAGGGGATATGGGGAGAAGGCAGGAACGGGGTACTGATTGGGGATGATCAGCCATGATCACATTGAATGGCGGTGCTGGCTCGCAGGGCCAAATGGCCTGCTCCTGCACCTATTGTCTATGGTCTATTGCCATGTCCCTGCATCACCCCTGAGTATTGGAAGAATATCCATTACTTCCCTATTTCATAAATCTCTAACGTATTTTTTAAATATAGCTGCTTATAATGTTTATGCATGAGATGCTCAATCGCACGTGCAATAAAGAATGAGTGGATCTACACTGTTCAAAAAAGGTATTAAAATGTTATTTCAGACAAATCCCACTCGATCCTACTCCATGGATTCTGGGACTTGGAAGTTAAATGGCGCTGCGCCCATTTTTTAAGGCACTGCATTGAAACTGAGAATCACAGTTTTCAATTCTAGCCCAGGAACACAAAGCTGTGAAGCTCCTCAGTCTTTCCTTTCACCTCTAATCCATGCCAGCTGTTCAAACCCTAGTTTGACGAGTGGCTTCTTGATTTACCTCGTGTTCCCGTCTATTATTCTTAATCTTGGCCATGGTGCACACCCTGGGCCTTCAGCTTTTCACTTCAACTACGCAGTTAAAAATAAAAAGCAGTATTCGCTTTGGCAGTATCTTCCCCCAAATCAATTTCCATATTTTCCATTTTGCTGCTCAGGCAGTTTGTGCAGCAAGAAAGTATTGTTGAATGTTAGAATCAATCCATTATCAATCATATTTTGCATAAAAATATCAAATAAGTCACAAAGTTGTGAAGTTGAAAAAGCCTTGTGAAGTTGAAAAAGCCTTTTTCAACTCGTCAAAATCCAGCATCCTAAATAAAACCTACTCAATTATCAACCATATTTTGCATAAAAATATCAAATGTCACAATGCTGTGTAGTTAATAAATCATTTTTCAGTCGGGAAAAGGATTTATTCATCAGAATCCAATGTCCAATATACAACGTAAACGTACTCAATCATATTTTGCGAATAAATATCAAATAAATCACAATGCTGTGTAGTAGATAAAGCCTTTTACAACTCGGCAGAATCCAGGGCCCAAAATAAAATGTAAACTTATTGTTTGCGTTTTATCATAACTCTGGTGTTGTTCTGAGATGGTTCTCCTGATATCATAAGTGATAGGACTAGAATTAGGCCATTCGGCCCAAGTATACCCCACCATTCAATCATGGCTGATCCATCTCTCCCCCCGAACCCCATTCTCCTGACTTCTCCCCATTGCCCCTGACACCCATACTAATCATGAATTAATACATATCAACAAACCATTTGTTCCCTGATAAATTTTTCAATGGGTTAAGGCATTGTAAAGGAAGAGTTACATTTACACCATGCCATCATATTTTCATCAGTGCATCCCAAACTGTGGAAAGTAGGGACACAAGTCATTTTGCCTGTTCTTTCATTTATCATGATTATTTCTGTCCCAGCTCCATCTAATTCTTCATAGCGTTCACTGTTTCATGTAAACTCTACTGAAAAATAATAATCGAATCACAAAATTGACCTTCAGCCTCAACAACCTATTTGGAGATAAATTTCCCAATTTCTACTACTACACATTATAGTTATTCCTGCCAGCATCCTGAAATGACCCAGCACTAATTTTAAAGCTCCTTTTCTGGCATCCAATCGTTGAGGATTCAGTTAATCTCTTCACTCTATTTAATCTTACTATGTCAAATAGAGTCATAGGGTCATAGAGCGATACAGTGCTGAAACAGGCCCTTCGGCCCAACTTGCCCACACAGGCCAGCATGTCCCAGCTACACTAATCCCACCTGCTGCGTTTGGCCCATATCCCTCAAAACCTGTCCTATCCATGCACCTGCCTAACTGTTTCTTAAACATTGGGATAGTCCCCCCACAACTGCCTCCTCTGGCAGCTCATTCCATACACCCACCACCCTTTGTGTGAAAAAGTTACCCCTCAGGTTCCTATTAAATCTTTCACCCCTCACCTTAAACCCATGTCCTCTGCTTCTTGATTCCAAAATTCCTACTCTGGGCATGAGACTCTCTGCGTCTACCCGAGCTATTCCTCTCATGATTTTATACACTTATATAAGATCACCCCTCATCCCTCTGCACTCCAAGGAATAGAGTCCTAGCCTGCTCAACCTCTCCCTTTAGCTCAGGCCCTCGAGTCCTGGCAACATCCTCACAAAACTTCTCTGCACCCTTTCCAGCTTGTTGCAATCTTGTTGGGAGACATCCTGACTTCTCCTGTGAAATCTCCATTGTAGTCTGAAAGATCGTCAATTCCAAATTAATCCCTGATAGAAATTATAATGTCAGCATGCAACCCATTATGCTTATTCTTAAACAGCCAGCTACCTCTGACTCCCTTATTCACATTTAACCTGTCCATCTCATGAAAATATCAAGAATCCAATAAACAAACTTCTGAGGTGGGCAGTAGGTACAGCTCATCATCAGCTCAACATCATCAATCTGTTCAAAATCATCGCTGAATCTCAAAGTAATCATACCAGTCTGAAGAAGGGTCTCGACCCGAAACGTCGCCTATCTCCTTCGCTCCTTAGATGCTGCTGCACCCGCTGAGTTTCTCCAGCTTTTTGTGTAACCCTCGATTCTCCAGCATCTTCAACATACAGACTCGTCTGCTCTGAGGACCAACTCTAATGGAGTAACCCCTTCACCAGCAACTAACGTGCCCACATTTTGTCATTCTTTCTCACCTGATGCAGAGAGAACTGGTCTTATCCAACATTAGATGGACTTGGCAACTGTGCCAATGTTAATGTGCCACTTGTATCCATCAATACCATTTTATATCAATACCATTAAGAATAAGGAGTAAGCCATTTAGAATGGAGACGAGGAAACACTTTTTCTCACAGAGAGTGGTGAGTCTGTGGAATTCTCTGCCTCAGAGGTCGGTGGAGGCAGGTTCTCTGAGAGCTAGATAGGGCTCTTAAAAATAGCGGAGTCAAGGGAAATGGGGAGAAGGCAGAAACAGGGTACTGATTGGGGATGATCAGCCATGATCACATTGAATGGCAGTGCTGGCTCAAAGGGCCGAATAGCCTACTCCTGCTATTGTCTATTTTACAAGTCAGCAAAAAGGTGTTTGTTTGGATCCAACAGCTCCTATAGATCCACTGCATGGTATCAATGTTATGCAACGTTTAAGAAACATTTAGATGGGCACTTGGATAGGATAGGTTTAGAGGGATGCGAGCCAAAAACAGGCAGGTGGGACTAGTATAGATGGGACATGCTGGTCGACATGGGCAAGTTAGGCAGAAGGGTCTGTTTCCACACTGCATGACTCTATGTGCTGCCTCTAGTTGGTTATTTCTTATCCCCTATATCCATAGCGTCTTTACTTTCATGCTCCCATCCATGTCCATTACTGCTTTCCATCACAGTCTGGCCTTTTCTGCGAACCTAGCCCACATTTGGAACCACCTTACAAAATTGAAAGTCATTTCCATGATGGAGACCATCCTATCAATCGATCAATCAAATCGGATTTATTCATCACATACACAATAAAGTGCAATGAAATACATTTTGCCAGCAGCGGTGCAATCAAAAAAGAACACACAATACACAATAAAAAAAATCAAAAATAAAAATCTAACACATACATCCACCACAACATTCTTCACTGTGGGTGGAAGGCACAAAGTACAGTCAGTCCTCCTCCATTGCTCCCCTGTGGTCGAGGCCCATAAACCTCCGCAGTCGCCGCTGCTGGTGGCCAGATGTACAGGCCCTCTCGTCTCGAAGGCAAGTCCTGAATCGGAGACCGCGGCTTCAGGATGTTGTAGGCCGCAGGCCGGCAGTCGGAGCTCTTCTCCAGGGCTCCCCGGTGAGGGATCCCTCTCCGGATGGTAAGTCCACGGCGCGCCTACGGCTTGAAGCTCCGCAGACCGCGGCTTCAGGATGTTATCGGATGGGGGCCGGCGGTCGGAGCGCTTCTCCAGCGGCCCCTAGCGATGGGTCCCAGGCTCCGGACGCCACGCCCGCGGCTAGAAGCACCGCAGACCACAGCTTCAGGCTGTAACAGTCCGAGGGCCAGCGATTGGAGCACTCCCTTCTGGCAACCCCGGCAAGGGCTCGCCCGCTCCGCGATGAAAAGGCCACGCGGCGCCCACTGCGCCCGCTCCTGGCCCGACTCCGGGAAAGGCCGCACCAGTCCATGGTGTTAGGCCGCGAGGGAGGCGACATGGAAAAAGTGGCCTCTCCATGGAGGAGGCGACCGAAAGCGGTTCCCCCCTTACTCCCCCTCACCACCCCCTGACACAAGACACACCAAGAGACATTAAAACACACATTTAGACACACTAAAAAAGTCAAAAAATATAGGCCCCTTGCAATAAATCCAGCAACCTCATCACAGTTCTCTCACCAATGTCTAGGTATCCCTCAAACCCACAACACCAATTCAAAAAGGCTTTTTAAAAAATACCTGTTTGCTTCCATGTTTGTTTAAGGAAGAACTGCATATGCTGGAAAAAAATGAAGGTAAAAAAAAGTGCTGGAGAAACTCAGCGGGTGAGGCAGCATCTATGGAGAGAAGGAATAGGTGATGTTTTGTGTCGGTCTCGACCCGAAACGTCGCCTATTCCTCCTCTCCATAGATGCTGGGGCACCCGCTGAGTTTCTCCAGCATTTTCTGTCTACCTCCACCTTCAGTCTGACCACAATCACCACTTAAATGTATAACTTGTAGTGATCTGTGCAAGAACTGGACCCTTTTAAAGTTTCTACAACCCTCTAACAAGAGATTTCCTCTGTGCTTTTCACACAAATAAACCTTTAGCTTTTCGTACAGAGTCATAGTATTGCTCTCGTCCTTCCACAGATGGTTTAGATTTATTAATGTCACGTGCACCGAGGTGCAGTGAAAAACTTTTGTTTGCATGCTAACCCATCACATTATTAATACAATGCATGAATACAATAAGGCCAAAGACAAGTATAAAAGGTGGAACAAAGAGAAAGAAATGATTGTAGGTCCCAACATTGTAGCCGAACGGTTCTGGAGAAAAAGTCCAAAGCCCACAATGAGGTAGGTTGGAAGATCAGAACTGCACCCTAGCTTGTGGAAGGACCGTTCAGAAGTCTGATAACAGAGCAGAAGAAGCTGTCCTTGAGTCACGCTTTCAAGTTTAGGTATCTTCTGCCCCACGGGATGGTGGTGAAGCTTGATTATACGATGTTACAGCAGGAACGCCTCTACCCTTTCCTTGCACAAGGCTGTGAATTCTCACTCTTTTCCGGTTCACCAACACATCTGCCAGGAAGCTGGCTTCCATTGTTCCAAAAATAATCAATTCTGCCTTCGGTTTCAGTTTTATTTTAAATAATTTTGTGAAAATTTCATTCCAAATTTTGGGGATTTTTATACTATAGTTGCTTCTTGGGATAGACATTTATCACAAACGGGGGAGACATTTGGAAAAAAAATACTTATTTTAGTTTTTGAATAATATAATCTGTGTAGGGTTTTAAATTGGATTAGAATATGTCTTACATTGATCGAGCATTTATGCACATATAGTGTTTATCCTAACTCTATCTCTGTTTTCTTTGTTGTCACCTTCTCCACACTAACAATGATCTAATCTACATTTTCCTTGATCACTGTCCCCTTTTTCTCATTTTCACACCTTACATTTCCTTATCTCCATATCTCCCTTTCCCCTGACTCAGTCTGAAGAAGGGTCTCGACCCGAAATGTCACCGATTCCTTCTATCCAGAGATGCTGCCTGTCCCGCTGAGTTACTCCATCATTTTGTGTCTGTCTTTGGTTTAAACCAGCATCTGCTGTTCCTTCCTACAACATAGCTAGCTAACTAACTGACTTAAGCAGTTAGTTAGCACAGTGTGAGGTGTAGGGCCTGTTCCTGTGCTGTACTGTGTTATGCTCTTTGTTCTATGAATCAGCTTAAGTCCAGTAGTAGCTGGAAAGGGAATATGCAGCGTTGTATTTCAGGCATGAATGAAAGTTCCACATCTGGATTGCGTTTGGAGTTTTTTTTTTCTATTTTGAGATACTGATTGTCCTGCTGCGCATTTTTGACATTTTCTGGGGAACCTATTGGAAATAATTTCCCACCATTTTCCCATTTCTCTTAAACCAAAACAACAATCATTCTTTTTTTTGCAAATCGTAGAGCAGGGCGAAAGCTTCAGTGTGAAAGCTGAACAAGTTGTCTGCAAGCAAACTTCCAGTGAAGCTCAGTGGTGCAGCAGGTAGAGCTGCTGCCTCACAGCGCCACAGACCCGAGTTCGATTCTGACCTCAGGTGCTCTGTCTGTGTGGAATTTGCATATATTTCCTGTTGCCATGTGAATTTTCTCCGGGTGCTCCAGTTTCTTCCCGCATCCCAAAGAGGCGCAGATATATAGATTATTTGGCCACTGTAACTTTTCTCTAATGTGTCGGGAGTGGATAGGAAAGTGGGATAACATCGAACTAGTGTGAACGGGTGATCAATGGTCCGCATGGACTCGGTGGGCTGAAGGGCCTGTTTCCATGCAGTAGCTCTAAACCAAACTAAGTCAGATTCAAGGAATTATTGCCTTGCAGGCTATTTTCATTTTGTCCTATTTCCATGTAAACGGTTCAAGTGATGGTGGATCACCAAACCTCTTTACTCATCAATATAGTCTTTGCATTAAATTTCTATATGTTCTCTGGGCTTTGACCTAAGTTCAGCCCAGAAATGGTTGCAGGTGCTAGGCTACTGAACAATTTCCCGTGCTTTTCCAACCTTTCTCCATGGACTACTACCACTGGGAAGAAGGTACAGGAGCCTGAAAACTGTAACGTCCAGGTTCAGGAGCAGCTTCTTCCCAACAACCATCAGGCTATTAAACACTACGTTCCAAATAGGCTCCAAACTATAAAAGACTGGGGGACATTATTTTTGCACTACTATTGTCTATTTATTTGTCTATTTGTTTTATATATATATAGCATACATTTTTTGTTTATTATGGGTTTTACATATTACTATGTTACATACGGGGGAGGCACGGTGGCGTAGCAGTAGAGTTGCTGCCTTCCAGCGTCATTACGTTCAAAATACTCCCAACCTTTGCTATTTTTAACTTAATATTCCATTAGCGTTTCCCATCTTCTTCTTGCCTGCATGCACATACACTCACACACACATGCGCACACACACACGCAAGCATGCGCACACACACACGCATGCATGTGCACACACACACACATGCATACACACACACACACATGCATACATGCATGCGCACACACACACACATGCATACACACACACACGCATACAAGCACACATGCACGCAAAGTCCCTGCGGGCCACGTACTGCCATACTTCAGTGCAGGCCTGGCTCATGCAACCAGGGGTGGGGAGCCACCGAACCAGGCCCCCATTCACCCCCGAAGACCGGGAACTGGAGAGGATGTTCAATGGAGGAAGGAACAATGGCGGACCCAGCGTGGTGTACTGCTGTGAGGGAGAGGGAGAGGGGTGAGAGGGGGGAAAACAAAGGGGGACCTGGCTTGGGGAGACTTTGTAACTTTGTAAGTGCCCTCTTTCTGGCGACTATTTGCATACCTTGGGTATGCAGACAATGAATTTCACTCTAACTTGTCACACGTGACAATGAAGTATTCAATCATTCATTCATTCAGGTGGAGGGAGACGGTGATGGCGGTGGTCGCTGGACAAAGGGCCGGTGAGCAGGAACCGGGGGGGGGGGGGTCTTACCTTCCACACCCTCAAGGTCAGCTGCCAGAGGCACACTGGGGCCTGAAGGTTACAGATGGCTGAGCAAGAGAGGAACGACGGTTCATGGCACAACCGGGTGGAGGAGACGACTGCAACGGGCCTCTATAGCCAGCTGCAGCTCGGACTGTGAAGTGGCGTCAAAACCTGGCGATTCTTGCATATAGACTCAACGGGCTCTTTCCATGTATCATATACTTATTCTACTTATATATGGCAATAATCTTACTGACCAATAAACAATCACACTGTACTTTGGTGCACATAATAAAGGATACGCATTGTACCCCCGTACACCTACATATACATACACACACGCACTCTCACTATTTCACATTGCAACTCTCCCTTCATTTCCCACTGACACTGGACCTTTTCCTTCTCCGCTGACCCTTCAATACTTAGGATGTCAACACCTCTGACCTTCCCTGTCTGCATGGCTTTCAGTTCTCATAACTCAGCCATCAGGCCTGTCAGCTCATTTGGCCAAACATGGCTCAGGATGCTGGGCTGACATCGGCAACCTCAGGCCATGAGGGAATATCATGTGTGTGATCTTCAAACTTTAAATTCCCCACTCATACTATCACAACAGAAGGAACTGCAGAAGCTATTTTATAAAATAAGACACAAAGTGCTGGAATTACACAGTGGGGCAGGCAACGTTCCTGGTTCAATTGTTCTTTAGTTTCAAGTATACACAGTGCAGTGAAATTCAAATTGCATTGCTTACATCAGGCACAGCGGTAGTTGCTGCCTTACAGCGCCAGTGACCCTGGTTCGATCCTGACTATGGGTGCCGTCTGAATGGAATTTATACGTTTTCCCCGTGACCTGCATGGGTTTTCTCCGATAACTCCAGTTTCCTCCCCACTCCAAAGATGTAGAGTTTGTAGGCCAATTGGCTTCGGTGAAAATTTGTAAACAGTCCCTAGTGTGTTGCGTGCGCTTGTATAACGGAGATCGCTGGTCGGCGCGGACTCGGTGGGCCGAAGGGCCTGTCTCCGCGGTGTATCTCTAAACTAAACTAAAAAAACTAAACATGCACAAGTTGCCATATTTTTGGCCCCATTCACACAAAGAAAAATTCCAAAGTCCGGTCCACACGTTGGAAGTACGGGTGACCATTCAACAGGGTCAAAACCATCTAATGTACTTACACTAGAGCATAGTACTCACCCTCCTGCAAGTACACCATGCCACCCATCCCTAACAACGCTATTGACTAAGAAAGTTATGAATGGAATAAGCTCATTTGCAGAAAATAAATATTTTTTATTTCCCTCTGCTTGTTGTAAGTACATTTTTGAGTTTGATTGCTATGTTGCCTTGTCCACACTGTAAATTTGAGAGGCATCAGGCCAATAACTACAATTCCAGTGATGCATCTCCCTCGTATCCCAAATGTCATTGGAACATTGGAAGCAACAGGCTAAGGAAAAACATCAGACTCAAGACAGAAACTTCGTGTGAGACAAATTTGTCTCAGTAATGTGGTTAGAACAAACATTTCTAACGGTCTTGAACAGTATGTTCGTTACTTTGTATGATTATTGCAACACTGGGAATTCAGAGCCCATGCCTTGTAATATTAGAAGATAGAACATAGAATCATAGAACAGTACAGTGCAGGAACTGGCTCTTTAGCCCACAGTGACCATGCCAAGTTAAACTAATCTCCTCTGCCCGAGTGTGATCTATGTTCCTGCAATATCAATGTGTCTAAAAGCCTCCACCACCACCCATGGCAGACATGGGGATTTTAATACATTTTGGTAGTTTAAGAATCTGATTTTTATTTTGGAATTCTTAAAGCAAAGGCTGGTATCAGTGAAAGTGGTCACGACATGTTGGATTCTTGTCAAAAATCCATCTGCTTAAAGAATGACCTCTTGTGAAGAAAACCCTCTATACTTCAACGTCTGGACATGGCACAAGACCCTTGACAATGTAAATGATTCTAAACTGCTGCCTGGTGTGCACAGCATGTCTCTCAATATTAGCTGGCTTTACCTTGCTGGCTTTACCTGGCACTGAGTGATATTCCCTTATCATGTATCTGCACACTGTGAATGGCTCGATTGTAATCATGTATTGTCTTTCTGCTGACTGGAAACCTTGCAACAAGAGCTTTTCCATGTACCTCAGTACACGTGACAATAAACTAAACTGAACTTTGGCAAAGGACAAACAATGTCCACATGGCAGAATGTCCATGAAGCAAAAGCAGCAGTATTGTAACTGCATAAATAGCAATTGTAATTATACAGTAATTGTAATTGTAACTGAGTTGTCAGAGAAAATTTTTTTTTTTTTTTAAAAAGGCTGTCATTTTCTACCATGTCTTCCATCCACATGAATTACCCACCCAAACCACTCGACAGCACAGTTTGACAATCTCCTTGTCTAGGCTTACAACAGCACATTGAGTTGCAATTGGGGAAACAAGCTTAAAGGTTGAAGGAGTTAGCCCTTTGACATGGCTTTCCCACTGTTGTAATACTTCCTGCAAATGAGTTTCAAATCAACTGTGGCAATATCCATTCCCATGCAAATATTTCAAGATGCACTTGGCAGCAAAGGATTTAACTTCTCTTCGATCTTAAATAAAAGTATACATACAGTATTCATTAAATATATGCAATGGACCGTGAACGCCAGGTTCAGGAACAGCTTCTTCCCATCAACTATCAACCTCTTGAACCACACTACACAACCCTAACCACAACCCTATTCAGCAATGATCTGCTGTGGTCTCTCTATACGTTGCACTCCATTTACCAGTTGTAGGACGGAACTGCAGATGCTGGTTCAAAGCGAAGATAGACACAAAATACTGGAGTAACTCAGCGGGACAGGCAGCATCTCTGGATAGAAGGAATGGATGACATTTCAGGTCGAGACCCTTCTTCAGACAGCAGTCACCAATTCCTTCTATCCAGAGATGCTGCCTGCCCAGCTGAGTTACCACAGCATTTTGTGTCTCTATTCTCCATTTACCAGTCTGATACTGTGTAAAACTAGTAATGTATCCATTCATGCCAGTTTCCTGAATGTTGGCTTTGGTTAAAGAATTCCTAGTTGGTGTACAGCACCTTAACGGTGCGCTTATTTAATGTGTTGTTGTTAATAACAGAATACATTGGGGATGATTAATAATTGTTGCCAACTAAATTACAGTACCAAATCTTCCCTGAAGGAAGAAAAACAAATCAGACATGCCTTCCTAGTCAGTCCTCTGCACTTCCCCTTGGCCTTAGGTGCAATGTTTCATATCAAGGGAAATTCCTTTTTCTCAAAACAAAGAGATTTCCTGGGGTGCTAAAAAGCAAAGTGGACTGAAACAATTCTTTGTGCGTTGAGCATCCAGCTGGGAGAGGTCGAAGTAAAATGTTTGGAGGAAACCTGCTAACTCTTTCCAAATGGGCAACAGTCCATGCCAACAATTAATTGCTATTTAACCTGCTAATGGCATCACCATATCTACAGCATGTCTGGTCAACAGAATAGAAATGTTATTTAGAAACAGCACTGATTATTGTTTAGTTTAGGTTTAGGTTTATTATTATCACATGTGCCGAAGTACATGTGAAAAGCTTTGTTTTGCATGATATCCGAACAGATCAGATATACCAAACATCGATAAAATCAGTTCAAACTCAAGTACGATAGGGCAAAGGGGAAGATTCAGCTTGCTGAATATAGTTCTCAGCATTGTAGCACACGAGTTCCTGAGACAAAGTCCAATGGCTTCAATGGGCTAGAGGTGACTTGAACAGCACCCAACTTGTGGAAGGGCCACTCAGAAGCCTGATAACAAAGTGGAAGAAGCTGTTTACACGCTAGAATAATGGATCAAAGTAGAATTTTCTCAGTGTCCATCTGTCTGGGAAGTATTTGACTCTGACACTGGCATCAATATGAAAACATTTTCCATTTCCCATATTAAAATCCTTCCATTGTTTCACTTAATCTACTTTACTTATCTTATACACTAAATGCTGGAGTAACTCAACGGGTCAGGCAGCATCTCTGGTTAGAATGAATAGGTGATGTTTCGGGTCAAGGCCCTTCTTCAGACCCTACCCTACCTATCAGTTGTGTCTGGACAAGAGCTATCCATTTTCTTTACCTCACTTGAATAAATCGGATACAAACAGCTTAGGGGCGGCACAGGAGTAGATTTGCGGCCTTACAGCACCAGAGATCCGGGTTCGATCCCGACTCTGCGTGCTTTCTGTCTATGCATTCTCCCTGTGACCGCATACGTTTCCCCCGGGTGCTCCAGTTTCCTCCCACACTCCAAAGACATACAGATTTGCAGGTTAACTGGCTTTAGTAAAAATTGTAAATTGTCCCCAGTGTGTAAGATAGTGCTAATGTACAGGGATCGTTGGTTGGCGCCGACTCCGTGGGCCGTATCTCCAAACAACACAAAACTAAACTAAGCCTCTGACATTTGAGAGAAAACTGTCCAAGTCTATCCAAAGTCTCCCTGTAGTTGGAGCCCTCTAATCCAGGCAGCATTCTGGTAGAACTTCCCCTGCACCTTATCCAACTTTCCTGCATACATCTTTCCTGCAAAGGGGTGACCAGAACTGCAAGCAATACTCCAAATGGGGACTAACGAAAGTCCTAAAAAGCTGCATCTAAAAAGTGTGAGTAGTAGAAAGCGAAATAAATTGGGACAGGCAAATAACGTAACAGTTGAAGGAGATCAAACTTGGGTTTTAAAAGCTTTGCTATCCCAGAAAAAAAAAAAAGTTATAAACGATTAGAAGAGATGTTTAAACTGACACAAGGGTCTGTGAAGTTGCACAGTGTCAGAAAGCATTAAAAACCTGAAGTGTTTATGCTAAATAAAAGGCGTGAGCAGACGAAGCCTCAGACAGAACTCTGGGGTGAAAACCATATAATTTCCATCCTATAATTACAACTCTTTGTTTGTTCTAGTTAAATGAAACTTTACGAAGAGAAGCATGTAATCCTTCAGGAATTTATTGGCAATTTGGCACCAAATGTTGGAGTAAATAATTAAATAAAAATCCCCGCAAGGTGTCTGTTGGCCTGTGATATGGCTCTGAAAATTACCTTAAGGGATAGCAACTTTTATTATTTGATGAGTTGAAGACATGGGCTGAATGAAAATATCTGTGCTGCAGAAAACTTGGCAATTTAATAAAACAGCTCACTTTCATTAGTGAGTGAAAATTAATTACCGTAAAATTCTACCCGTACACTGTTCCTACTGTGTCTCGTGGATAGGGTTTCTCGAGGTAAACGCAATAAATCAACAAAATAGCCCGTAAATGATGCCGGAGGAGGCAGTTCAGACAGTGACTATTGCAACTTTCAAGAAACAATTAGACAGGTACATGGATAGGACAGGTTTAAAGGGATATGGGCCAAACGATGGAACATGTTGGACGGCATGGGCAAGTTGGGCCATAGGGTATCACTCTACGATTCTATGATAGTTATTTGTGGTAGCACATGCAAAAAATGAATTAGATTTATGGGACCGATCAGGCGTTCTGCCCAGATTTCCATCCTATATTCCCCTCTTGTTGCACTCAACCAGGCTTGATGTGGAAAGCCTAATTTGTCCTCTGCACATTTGGCTTCAGAGGGATGGTTGGATTGACATTGAAGGGCAGCGTAATGCATTGACCCTGCTCCCCAAAATGCCCTCGCGACCTCTCCCAGCTGGCAAATGCTGCCAAATCAGTTTTATCAGCTGTGAAATCTGTAAACTGTTTTAATGGTTTCTCAGTATCTCTGATGTTCAGAGCAGTTTCAAAACTTCACAAGTTCAATTGACTAATTAAATAAACTCTATGACTGAGTAACAACATTAAAATAAAGCAAAACATCTTTGCAACAATCATAAGATCACAACATCTTAAGTGATAGGAGTAGAATTAGGCCATTCGGCGCACAAAGTCTACTCCGCCATTCAATCGTGGCTGATCTCCGATCTATCTCTCCCTCCGAACCCCATTCTCCTGCCTTCTCCCCAAAACCTCTGACACCCGTACTAACCAAGATCCA
Source organism: Okamejei kenojei (assembly GCA_035221665.1). NCBI lineage: Eukaryota > Metazoa > Chordata > Chondrichthyes > Rajiformes > Rajidae > Okamejei > Okamejei kenojei. The sequence goes on from CM069142.1 coordinate 61,619,353, forward strand.
TGATTCGCCTACCAGCCTATTCCACGGGTCTGGAATCCTTCATGAATCACCTCCATGGGTTCACCAGGCGTGACCAGGAGAAGGACCGAGGGATCGGGGTCTTGCCTCCAGCGCCTTCAAAGTCGGCTGCAGGAGGCGCCTCCAGGACACAGACGTGGCCGGGCGAGGAGACAGAGGGACGGCGGTTCGTGGGCCGACCCGGTCGAGGTCCTGCAGTAGCATGGGGCTCACCTGGATCGGGAGCCGCTCCAGTGCATCGAGCGCGAAGGCAGAACTTTGCTTTTTTTTTGCAAACGGTGGCAAAATACGGTGACTGGGGGCATGTGTGATCGATGCAAAAATAATTTGACTGCGCGGCGCACACTTGGCAATGGAGCACCATTAACCTGAGGAATCCCAGCAAGATTGGACCACATTGCAAGACTCCAGGTGAAAAAGATCAGCAGAGTGCGGCTAGCAGGTGCAACACCCTCTGTTATCTGCTCACTTCCCGAATTCCACGCAAGCACAGGTCTAGAATTTATGGCCGTTCAGATTGCTAAACACCACACAAACACCCGCAAACCTCAGCCAGATCCCACTATTTAGTTTTTGTATTTGTAAATTAAAAAATGTATAAATGTCAACAGGGCAGTCTAAGGTGAAGGACTTAATTAATAATTCCACTTCCATGGAAAAACTACCTGCAAAACTTCACAAAGTTCAACTTTCTCACTGAGTCGGGAAATAGAAGTCTCCATTTGACTCAAAGCTGCTCAAGAAACAGACATGAGGTAACACAAACCACTCGTTTCAATGTTCCTTGGCACCCTCCAGCGCTGCGAGTTGTTTTTCTGACCTTCATTGGCTAGCTGAATGTGGTGAGAAGGTTACTTGTGTGCAGATGTGACTGTCTGGGTCTAAGTGTGCACTGGAAGCTTGTCAGGACTCAGTCACCAGCCATCTTTCCACAGGGACAGGGGGAATCAAGCGTTCCGACCGCGATAACTAGTGAGAAAAGTGACTCGGAGCAGCACTCTCGCTTTGCCAACCGAACGAAATAGTGGTGGATTTAGACAAAAGCAAAAGACGGCCTCGTTTCTGGGAAAAGTTACAGAACAAAGGAAAGTGATCTAGAAGGAAGGAAAAGCATGTAGCGTAAATAGATGGAGAATAGTGGAGAAGCAGAGTCGGGTGGAAACATAAAGGAAATATCGAAATGGGAAAATTGGGGTGTAAAGGATAAGCAAAGGAAACGTGTCTGGAAAGGAACTGCAGATGCTGGTTTAAACCGCAGGCAGACAGTAAAAGCTGGAGTAACTCAGCGGGTCATACAGCGTCTCTGGAGAATAGCGTTTGAGGTCGAGACCCTTCTTCAGAAAAGGAATAGGCGACGTTTCGGGTCGAGAAGGGTCTCGACCCGAAACGTCGCCTATTCCTTTTCTCCAGAGATGCTGCCTGACCCGCTGAGTTACTCCAGCACTTTGTGTCTCGCAAAGGAAAGACTTTGGTAAAGTCCTAATGAAAGATTTGGGGTAAGAGTAAAGGACAAATCAAAGACATGTAAGTTCACGACCCATCAGCACAAAGGGCTGTCTTCTGCAGGGACGGGTTGAAGCAACAATATTATTTGTGGTCATTTGGAGATTAACTGCTAATAAAGAAATCTGCATGCAATTCAGCTTCATTTTTATTGCAACTTCGCCAGCGCTAACATTTCACTAAATCTTTCAAATAATATTTTGCATGGCAGGCGGGGAGGGAGATTTGTATTCCTAGCATCAGCCCAATGGGACGAGGCCTGCCACATCACATTAGTTGGCGAAAATCCTCTTGTAGAAGTGCCCACAATTTTTGTTTTTCCTTTGGCAAAAGTGCTTGTCCATCCTTTGTGCCTATGATAACATCGAGCCTGTTCCATGCAAGTCAGAGCTCACACACTAAAGGACGGCTGAAGAAACAAAAACTGGTGCGGATGAGTAAATAAATATGTAAAAATATGGAGCTGCACGGTGGCGCCTTACAGCTCCAGATACCCGGGTTCGATCCTGGCCATGGGTGCTCTCTGGTTTCAGCAGTTGTACGTTCTCCCAGTAACCTGCACGATCTCTCGCCGAGATCTTCAGTTTCTTCCCACACTCCAACGACATACAGGATTGCAGGCTAATTGGCTTGGTGTAAGTGTCAATTGTCCCCAGTGTGTGCAGGATAGTGTTAAATGCGCGGGGATCGTGGTTGGTGGGTCGAATGGCCTGTTTCTGCAGTGAATCTCTAAACTAAACTAAACCCTGCGTTGATTCCGGGATGATTGCTGGCCGGCGTGGACACGTTGGGCCAAAGGGCCTGTTTCCACGATGTTAGTCTCCAAAGTCTAAAGTCTAAAGTAAGATATCTTTAGGAACTAGGGTAGGTGAAATAAATTCAGCATGGATAAACTGCCTGTGTCGGTGAGAATTAAAGAAAGCCATGGTTTATGTATTTTTTATCATTCATGGCAACTGAGCATTTCAGGCAAGGCAGCATTTACTGTTCATCCCGAATTGCCTATTCAGAAGGTGATGAGCCTTTTTCAATTTAGCTGAAAGTAGTCCCACTGCATGGCTGCCGAAGGAGTCTCAGCATTTTGAGGTGCAGACAATAATTGATTTGGAGGAGCTGGTGTCTCCATACATCTAACACTTCCACTCTGGAAACCTTGGCGAGTTGCTGCGGTTAGAGGGCAAACTGAGCAAGCCAATTTGTCAAGCTTCCTCATTGTTGCTGGAGTGTTCAACCTCCTCAGTGTTGCTGCGAATGTTACCTGGATTAGAGGGTTTCAACTACAGGGAGAGGTTGGACAGACTTGGATTGTTTTCTCTGGAATGTCGTTGAGAGGTTGAGGGGAGACTTGATAGAAGTATATAAAATTAAGAGAGGCAGAGATGGGATAGGCAGTCAGTACCTTTTATCTCCCAGAGTGGAAATGTCCAACACTAGAGGGCAGAACTATAAAGTGAGAGAGGGGAAGGCTTAATGGAGCAGTGCCGGGCAAGTTTTTTACACAGAGAGTGGTGGGGGCCTGGAATGTTTTTCCAGGAGAGGTGATGGAGGCACTTTGGATAACAACACATAGGATAGTGAGTGAGGCTTTTAGATAGGCACGTGCAAGTGCAGGGAACAGTGGGATATGGATCATGTATAGGCAGATGAGATCAGTTTAATTAGGCATCATGTTTGGGGCTGAAGGGCATGTTCCTGTGCTGTACTTTTCTATGTTCATTGCAGGAGGAGAAGTTGAGTATAGGAGCAAAGAGATCCTTCTGCAGTTGTAAAGGGCCCTGGTGAGACCACGCCTGGAGTATTATGTGCAGTTTTGGTCTCCTAAATGGAGGAAGGACATTCTTGCTATTTAGGGAATGCAGCGTAGGTTTACGAGGTGTAATTCCCGGGATGACGGGACTGTCATATGACGAAAGGATGGAACGACTGGGCTTGTATTCACAGGAATTTAGGATGAGGGGATCTTATAGAAACATATAAGATTATTAAGGGATTTGCCACACTAGATGCATGGCCCCAATGTTGGGGGAGTCCAGAACCAGGGGCCACAGTTTAAGAATAAGGGGTAGGCCATTTAGAACAGACATGAGGAAAAACTTTTTCACACAGAGAGTTTTGGAATTTGTGGAATTCTCTGCCTCAGAAGATAGTGGAGGCCGATTCACTGGATGGATTCAAAAGAGTTAGATAGAGCTCTTAGGGCTAGTGGAATCAAGGGATTTGGGGAGAAGGCAGGAATGGGGTACTGATTGTGGATGATCAGCGATTATCACATTGAATGGCGATGCTGGCTCAAAGAGCCAAATGGCCTACTCCTGCACCTAATGTCTATGTATCATACTTAAACGTTGCCCTGGTCTTGCTCCATGCTTGGATGCTTCATTTTATGTGGACTTAATAAACAAATTGAATATCTTGAACATCTGTGCATCTCATCTACAGTTATAATATTATAATGGAAGGAAAGTAATTCACAAAGCAACTGCAGATGTTCAGGTCTAGAATACAGCTCAGTGCAACCCTTGGAAGGATTGCCTTGGGCTGAGATAATTGATCTCCAATGGGCACAGACGACATGTGTGGAAGATAAACTCAAAGTGCTGGAGTAACTCAGCGGGTCAGGCAGCATTTCTAGAGAAAAAGAATGGGTGACGTTTTGGGTCGGAACCCTTCTTCAGACCCTGAGTCTGAAATAAGCAGCATCTGCAGTTCTGAATCTTAATCTACTTGTTTTACCAGTTCCCCTTGATCCCAAGCAGAATTATATATTGCCTTTTGGAAATCATTTTCACCTCATCTCTTGTATTCATTAATTTTACCCATAATTAGTCTGATGTTGTGAACAAAGTCTGTAGCCAGGACCCTTTTCCAAAATGGTATTACATACCAAAGGAGGCTATTCTAATGAATCAGTCAAGATTCTTTAGTCTATTCTTTAGATGACAGATGGTTGATAGGAAATTGGGTTCAGCCATTGTGATTCACAAATGTTAAGGGGTTTCTACGGTTCTCCGATAACCCCTGTCATTTGTTGAAGAGAAGCAGGTGAAGGGGATGGAAAGGTGGATCGTGATGAAGGCAGAACAGTAGCACAGGGTTATGGGTACCATTTGTATGGAGTTTTTACGTTCTCCCAATGGGTTTTCTACAGGTAGTCCAGTTTCCACCCACACTCCAAAGACATGCAGGTTTGTAGGTTAATTGGCTTTGGTAAAATTGTAAATTGTCCCTTGTGTGTAGGATAGTGTCAATGTATGGGGTGAACGCTGGTTGACGTGGTCTCGGTTGGGCCCAAGGGGCTGTTTTTGCACGGAATCTCTCAAGTCTAAAACAGCAAGCAACAAGGATGGCAGAATCATAAAAACCTGGTTTTGTTGAAATTATTGTTTCACAAAATGCCTCATATTGTCCTTACCAGACCTAGCAATTTCTGTTAGGATATCTGGTCAGTTTATTGTGCATGCACAATACCACCCATGACTCATGAGCACATTTTCCAAATAATCTTATCAAATTTACTAAATAGCTCCAGATTTTGCAACTCCACATTTGATATTAACACGAGCCTTTGACAATTTCAAGTGGCCACCATTGCTGTCCAAAAGGACCCTCGCAAACTGATAGTCCATTTTCACGCCCAGCTTGAGCACATACAGATCCCTGAGCAGATATCACCGCTGCACCCATAACATTGGAGTTTCTGCCCCTTCATTTTTGAGAAAAAAATAATTATTATTTGTTTCAAGTGCTGAGTTTTTTTTCATAGTCAGAAACAATGGAAGAACACATACCCCTAATGGTGTATATCATGACTGTAGGATGTCCCAAATGCTTAAATAGTTATAGTCATACAGCATGGAAACAGGCCCTTTGGCCCAACTTGCCCATGCCAACCAACATGCCCCAAAGTCCCGCCTGCCTACATTTGGCTCATATCCCTCTAAACCTACCCTATTGATGTACCTGTCTTAATGTTTCTTCAACGTTGTGGTACTACCTGCCTCAGCTACCTCCTCCAGCAGCTCGTTCCATACACCCATCAGCCTTTGTGTAAAAAGGTTACCTCTCAGGTTATCGTAAGGAATAAAGTCCTAGCTGGCTCAACCTCTCCCCATCGCTCAGGCCCTCGAGTTTAGGGAACATGCTTGTAAATCTTCTCTGCTCCCTTTCCAGCTTGACAAAATCTTTCCTACAACATGGTGAACAAAACAAAACTAAATGTGACCTCACCGCCAGTCAATGCGACTGGTTTTGAACTGCAGTCACTATTGAGATGATGGAAGTGAAACCACCACAGCAAGGCACAATAAAATATGGCTGATGAATGGTGATCGTTAACTCTGTTTTGCTCCCTTCACAGGTGCTCTCTCGGTATAGCCAGCAGACTGTTTTTATGTCAGATTTCCAAGCCATGCAGCTTTTATTTATAGAGAACAAATGGGATATTGACACAAGAATCTCGGTAATAACACGTATGATGCTGAAACTACTTAACAATTCAGGCAACATCACTGGCAAGAGAAACAGTTAGTTAGAGCAGTGCAGCACATCAACAGGCCCTTCGGCCCACAATGTCTCTGGAATTCTCTCCCACGGAAGGTAGTTGAGGCCAGTTCATTGGCTATATTTAAGAGGGAGTTAGATGTGGCCCTTGTGACTAAAGGGATCAGGGGGCATGGAGAGAAGGCAGGTACAGGATACTGAGTTGGATGATCAGCCATGATCATATTAAATGGCGGTGCAGGCTCGAAGGGCCAAATGGCCTACTCCTGCACCTATTTTCTATGTTTCTATGACTGAGCCAGCCATTATGTAAATTTAACATCTGTCTGCACAGGCTCCATTTCCATTCATTTTCTGCCTCTTCACATCTCAGTCTCAATGTATCTTGAATTTTGCTATTGTATCTGCTTCCACCACATCCCTTGGAAGTGCATTCCAGGTACATACTACCCTCCATGTAAAAAAAAAAACTTGGCTCTTAAACCTCCTTTGGGCTTTTCCGCTACCTTAAAGTTAAGCCCTCTAGTGTTTGACATTTCCACCATCTGGGGAAAAAAAGACTCTGACTATCTGCCCTATCTAAGCCTCTCATCATTTTTTATGCATTTCAGCCTCCACACACCAGAGATAACAATCCAAGTTTGTTCTTGTCATAGGGTTACACAAAAAGCTGGAGAAACTCAGCGGGTGCAGCAGCATCTAAGGAGCGAAGGAGATAGGCGACGTTTCGGGTCGAGACCCTTCTTCAGACTGGTTAGGGATCAGGGAGTTTTTTCCAGCTTTTTGTGTAACCCTCGATTCTCCAGCATCTGCAGTTTCTTCGTTAACACCTTGTTCTTGTCATACCTTTCTTTCATTTGTTCTTTGTATCTAATAAATACCTCTCGTTTCCCTTTCCCCTGACTCTCTCCAAAGAAGGGTCTCGACCTGAAACGTCACCTATTCCTTTTCTCCAGAGATGCTGCCTGTCCCGCTGAGTTACTCCAGCTTTTTGCGTCTGTTCCCTCCTATACGTTTTGTCATGGAATGGTGAAGTACATACAGAAGTCTAGACTGGTAGAGCAGGCCAAAGCCCAGACTCTGAACGTCGTAGATACTGGTCCAAACTAACAATTATCCTCTTTGTGACAGATGGATGACCCAAAACTCCCATCATCGGCAATATCTCGGCTTCGTTCCTCCTGGAAATGGAATATCAACCACATCCTCTGTTTATCAGCACTTGTGTAGGAAGGAACTGCAGATGCTGGTTGAATCCGGAGGTAGACACAAAATGCTGGAGTCACTCAGCGGGACAGACAACAGCTCTGGAGAAATGGAATAGGTGACGTTTCGGGTGGAGACCCTTCTCCGGACTGAGAGTCAGGGGAAAGGGGAACAAGAGATATAGATGGTGATGTAAAGGGGTATAGGATAAATGAATGGAAGGTATGCAAAGAAGTAACGGTGATAAAGGAAACAGGCCTTTGTAGTTCCTTCTTTAACACTTTGTTATCTGCGGCCTATGGACAATGAGACTCAACAAGACGACTTTGAAGCTGGTTTCTTGGGTGGGGGTGGAGAAAGGGCGGATGCCAGGGTTACTTGAAGTTAGAGAAATCAATGTTCATAACATTGGGTTGTAAGCTTCACAAGCGAACTCAGTACTTTATGGGGACTCAAATGTTTTTTTACAACAAGTCCGTTCTGAGAGACCGTTACTGCCTGGACCATAGATTGAGACTATAACCTGTACAACTGCACATAAGCTACCTAGCTCACACTTGCCAGCTCGTTCAGCATTCATTAAGATGTGTAGCGACAGGAGATATTTAGTGATCTCAGTGCTTTTCCCGGGAGGGTTCCCCCGCCTTCTTGTTTTCGTTTGTGTTAAGCTGTTCCTGCAGAACAGCCACCGCCTGAAGAACATTTCGGAGGGGGGGGGGGGGGGGGGGGCAAATTTAGATCCCTTATCGGAGTAAATATTAGCGACCTGCCGTTTGCATGACCCGTCAGAGATTCCGCCTTGTACCTTCCGAAGAGTCCATGTTTACATTTATGTATAATAAACATAAAACCTGTACGTCTTTGGAGTTCGGAGAAACCCAACGCAGAGAGAACATGCAAACAGCTCACGGGGAGAATATACAAACTCCATACAGACAGCACCGGTAGCCGGGATCGAACCAGGATCTCCGGCGTTGCATTTTGCTGTCGGCAGCAACTCTACCGCTGCGCCACCTTCCTCACAGCCCAGTGAAGTCTCGACCGAGTCTAGTAACAGAGGAGGAATAATCCAACGTTTTCCACTGCGTTCATTGTTTTTCTTTTACAAGAGTAGGGGGTGAGGAACTCTGAAAAAAGGGTCTCGACCCGAAACGTCACCTATTCCTTCTCTCCAGAGATGCTGCCTGTCCCGCTGAGTTACTCCAGCTTTCTGTGTCTGCCTTCGGGTGAACTGATGCCGATGGTTTCAGTGAGTGGAAAATCCCCCATGTGTTACCCGCAGTGAGGACAGGGCAGCGGGAACACGGGGTTCCCACCAGACGGGGAGGTGGGGCCCAGACAAATGGGCGATGGGGGTGGGACGCGGGGCAGGAGGTGAGTTACTGTTGACTGTGAGTTACTGTTACTGTGAGTTACTGCTGTCCCAAACGTGCATTTAAGATATCATTACATTAAAATAGCCCCTAATGCCATGTATCCAATAACCAGCATCTCTGGAGAAAAGGAATAGGTGGCGTTTCAGGCGACATGGCTACTCAAAACGTCAACTATTCATTTTCTTCTGATGCACGCGGTGTATATCTGTCTATTTTCTCTCTCTCTCTCTCTCTCTTCATCTCTCTCCCACTCTCTCTCTCTTCATCTCTCTCCCACTCTCTCCCCTCTTTCTCCCTCGCTCTCTCTCTCTCTCACACACACACACACTATCTCTCCTCTCTCTCTCCCCCTCCCCCCCCTCTCTCTCTCTCTCTCTCTCTCTCACCCCCTCTATTTCTCTCTCTCGCTCTCTCACACACACTATCTCTCCCCCCTCTGCCCATCCCCCTCTCCCACCACTCCCCCCCCCTCTCTCTCACTGACCCCTCTCTTTCTCTCGCTCTCTCCCCCTCTCTCCCTCTCCCTCTCCCCCTCTCTCTCTCTTTCCCCCTCTCGGTGGAGCGTCGGAGATTGAAGGGAGCCCTGGTAGAGTATATAAAATTGTGAGAGGCATACTAGGGTAGAAAGAACCTTTCCCCAGAGTGTAAACGTCAAAGACTAGAGGCCACACCTTTACGGTGAGAGCGGCAAGTTGAAAGCTGTGTACATTTGTACACAGAGGGCGGCGAGTGCCCGGAACACGCTGCCAGTGACAGTGGTGAAAACAGATAGTGGCACTTACGGGCACGTTGATCAGCGGGGAATTAAGGGGTATGGATCGGTACAGGCGGGAGAGATTCACTTTATCTTGGCATCATAGTCGGCACAGACATTGTGGGCTGGAGGATCTGTGCCTGTGCTCTACTGTGTAGGAAGGAACTGCAGATGCTGGTTTAGACACGGGTCAGAGTCAGACAGCTTCTCTGGACACGCTCCAGGCCTGCTTGTCTCCGTTCCTCCAGAGATGCTGTCTGACCCGCTGAGTTACTCCAGCTTTGTGTGTCTTTCCTGTCCATGTTCTACTTTTTTTTCCCGAAGAGCAGCGATCAAAAACAAAAACACGTATCCACGCCGATACCCTGAATACAACTCACCGCGGATTCCCCCCTTTGTTGTTTGTCTGTATTGTAAAACATAGTTTACAATCCGAAATAAAACTTTGAAATGTATAATTGTTAGTCGCAGCGATAACGTTAAATGAGCAGTTTCAAATACAGTAAAACATTAAATTGTGTAGGAAGGAACTGCAGATGCTGGTTTAAACCGAAGATAAGACACAAAAAGCTGGAGTAACTCGGTGGGACAGGCAGCATCTCTGAAGAGAAGGGATTGGTGATGTTTCGGGTCGAGACCCTTCTTCAGACCCAAACATTACAATTGTGTTTGTATTTGTTTTGACCTTGTTGCATCTCTAATGTTGTTAAATCCGCCCGCATTTGTCCGCTTATTGAGCGCCGCTCGGGATCTTGAATGAATGGTTCCTAATCTCACCGTTAAATAGTCATAGAAACACAGGAGTAGGCCATTCAGCCCTTCGAGCCTGCATTCACTCAGTATCCCGTACCTGCCTTCTCTCCAATTCACTCTCCTCAACTACCCTCTGTGGCAGAGAGTTTCTTTCTCATCTCGAAAGGATTTCCCCCTTATCCTTAAGCTGTGAACGTCCCCAACATCGGGAGGCCTGTCCAACCCCTTAATCGAGAGTCGAGACTAATTTGTTTACTTTTCTATAGAAATAAACAGATAGGTAGGTCTAATTGACGGAGACTTTGGAAGATTCTACCCATTTTCCATCTCAGGCGTTTTGTGCAAACTCTTTTAACTCGTTGCATTATTTTGAAACTCCATTTAATAGTTGCAGCGATGAATTCGCTTCCCAGAGGTCTGATCTGCCCAGTGCTCCCTCCATTTAGTAGGAGAAACGCCATCATTGAAACTATTCCCAGAGGCTTCTTTTCTGCATCGTAGCGACATAACTAACCGGGATATCACGGACTGACAGCCTTAAAGAGAACTCAGTATCGCTGATGCACTAGATATCAATTTTCAGCGAGTCCTTTAATACATTTTGTCACATATTCATTTTCTCCAGCGATGCCGTCTGGCCCGCTGAGTTACGCCAGCTTTTTTTGAGTCTATCTTTAGTGTAAGATGTTTATTGTAAGACCTTTAGGGTAAGATGTGCTCTCAAGGGGCGACCATCCATAGTGGACGCGACAAAGTGTGTAGCAAGGAAATGTGGAGCCCACAACGGGCCTTGGTCATCGGTGCCGGCTCTGGTGTCCTCTTAACCTTTTCATACCTCTAATTTCCCTCTCCCCTGACTCTCATTCTGAAGAAGGGTCTCGACCCGAGATGTCACCTAATCCTTTTCCATCAGAGACGCTGCCTGACGCGCCGAGTTACTCCAGCATGTTGCGTCCATATTCGGTGTAAACCAGCATCTACAGTTCTTTCCTACACATAGCGTAGCAATGGCTGGGTGACAAGGTGAATAGTCTGAAGAGGTAGACAAAAATGCTGGAGAAACTAAGCGGGTGAGGCAGCATCTATGGAGCGAAGGAAATAGGCAACATTTCGAGTCGAAACCCGAAGAGGTGTTTTTTTTTGGGCGGTGTTAGAAAGTCTGGAGTTCTATGGAGGATTTTTTTTTTTTTTGTTGCTTTTCTTGCAAATTAGTGCACATTTTCTCAAACAATATGTAGTTGATTCGTTGGGAATTGTCATTTGAATGAGCTAGTATTCGTATTCCAGCCTTTCTCCCTCTTTCTTATGACAGCAAATATGTTCTGAACACCACAGTCAGTCGGCCACGATTGTTAATATAACAAGCACCGCTCGACCCAAAACGTCACCCAGTCCTTCTCTCCAGAGAGGCTGCCTGTCCCGCTGAGTTTTTGTGCCTATCACCGCTTTTTCAAGCCGTTACCAATCTCAGACTGCTTGGTACCTGCACGTTTCCAGTCTTCTCTTGCCCCGGTCAAACAGCCCTACGCTGTGATGTGACTGTTTAATGTGTCCCTCCGTAAGTCAGCAATGTACTTTACTTTCGACTTCAGAGATACAGCGTGGAAACGGGCCCTTCGGGGCACCAAGTCCGCGCCACCCAGTCCAGCGATCACCCCCGTAAACCAGCACTATCTCTGCCACAGAAGGTAGTTGAGGCCAGTTCATTGGTTATATTTAAGAGGGAGGTGTGGCCCTTGTGGCTAAAGGGATCAGGGGGTATGGAGAGAAGGCAGGTACGGGATACTGAGTTGGATGATCAGCCATGATCATATTGAATGACGGTGCCGGCTCGAAGGGCCGAATGGCCTACTCCTGCACCTATTTTCTATTTCTATGTTTCTATCGTACCCAATCTCCAGAAGCCAATTAAGGTACAAACCCGCTGAGTTAGTCCAGTTTTTTGTGTCTAACGTACAAACCTGTACGTATTTGGACTGTGGGGGGAAACCGAAGCACCCGGAGAAAACCCATGCAGTCACAGAGAGAAGGTACAAACTCCGTACAGACAGCTCCCGGGGTCAGGATCGCACCCCGGTCTCTGGCGCTGTAAGGCAAAAACGACAACTCCGCCGCGACACCACTGTGCCTGCAGTTCAGGACACAGCACAAGAGCTGGAAGCAATGATTACACTGAACTCCAATGCATTTTTTGAGACACAATAACCACATTGAACGCTATAAAGTCCTGCGTCTATGTTATGGAAAAGAACGACCACTTAATGGGCAATTTTGTCAAATGATGATAAATGTGTGTGTGTGTGTAACTGAAGCGGTTTCTAATGTCCACCGTTCATGTAGTGCAAGACGGAGCCAAACACCTAAATAATAATCCGCCGGTTTAAAGGAGACCATTCATAAGTATTTTCAACGACAAACAACTAAAGCAAACCCTTAAACATTTGCCACGACAAACCAGCGTGGATTCCAAGGCATTCGCGTGGGAGATGTACTAACCGGCCGCGCCAGATAAATAATGGGCCAGACTGTCACACCAGTGTACTGATTGTGTCCATAATAAAAACAGATAATACTGGAGAAACCCACCGGCTCGGCCAGTGCCTGTGTGTGGGGAGGGGGGTGGGGGGGGGGGGGGTAACGTTTCAGGTGGATAATCTTCAATCGTAGAACATAGAACGGTACAGCACGGACACAGGCCCTTCGGCCCACAAAGTTTATGGCGAACGTCTGATGCCAAGATCAATCCCGATCTGCCTGCACACATCCAAATATGTTCATAAGTGATAGGAGCAGAATTGGGCCATTCGGCCCATCAAGTCTACTCCGCCATTCAAGCATGGCTGATCTATCCATCCGTTCTCCTGCCTTCTCCCCATAACCCCCGATGTCCACACTAATCAAGAATCTATCAATCTCTGCCTCAAAAATAGCCATTGAAATATCCATTAACAACATATCCGATACCCCTCCGTTCGCTGCATACCCGTGTGCTTATCCGATCAAACAGATTGGGTCTGTGTCAGGTTACAGGTCATCGATCTGAAAGTTTGGAAACAAGGAACTACAGATGCCGGTTTACAAAACACACACACACACACACACACACACACACACACACACACACACACACACACACACAAAGTGCCGGAGTCACACACACACACACACACACACACACACACACACACACACACACACACACACACAAAGTGCCGGAGTAACTTAGAGGGTCAGGCAGCATCTCTCTCGACCCGAACGTCACCCATTCTTTCTCTCCAGAGATGCTGTCTCTCGAGAAAAGGTCTGAAGAATGGTCCCGACCCCAAATGTGACCTGTCCATGATATCCAGTGATGCTGCTTGACCCCCCCCCCCCCCCCCCCCCACCCCCGAGTTACTCAAGTACTGTGTATCTTGACCTGCAACTTTAACTTCGATTCCCCCTTCGTAGAAACTGGCTGACCTGCTGAGTATGTCAAGCAATATCAGTTTTTATTTCACATTTCCATCATATCCAGTTGCATTTTGCTTTTCAACGTTGAATGCTTTATTTTCAATGCGCCACTCTAACAAGTTCCCTGCCGCGACCGTTCAGGATTTAAGATGTTTGTTATTTATTTCTAAAGTGAACCGAGGTTAGAACCAACAAGGTTAATCTTTGTTCGATCTGACCATTATTCCACAACCCGGATCATATAACTTGCGATTCGAAGTTATTGCGAGCGTTAAAAGGACGCAAAGAGCTGGAGTAACTCAGCGGGTCGGGCAGCATCTCTCGAGAGCATGGATAAGCGGCGTTTCAATAGACAATAGACAATAGGTGCAGGAGTAGGCCATTTGGCCCTTCGAGCCAGCACCGCCATCCAATGCGATCATAGCTGATCATCCCCAATCAGTACCCCGTTCCTGCCTTCTCCCCATATTCCCTGACTCCGCTATTTTAAGAGCCCTATCTAGCTCTCTCTTGAAAGCATCCAGAGAACCTGCCTCCACCGCCCTCTGAGGCAGAAGATTCCACAAACTCGCCACTCTCTGTGAGAAAAAATGTTTCCTCGTCTCCGTTCTAAATGGCTTACTCCTTATTCTTAAACTGTGGCCCCTGATTCTGGACTCCCCCAACATCGGGAACATGTTTCCTGCTTCTAGTGTGTCCAAGCCCTTAACAATCTTATATGTTTCGGGTCGAGATGCTTCCTGTCCATCGGCAATGAAACTGTTGAATTTTGCCGAATTATTATGAAGGTGTATCGTGCTGCCAATTTGACCTAAGTGGCATTAGCAGTATTAAAGAATCAATATTGTTGCAGTTCTCCATGCAAACTGAAAATATCGTTATGTATCACTCGCCCAGTGGCTTTATTGCAGTTTCCAAAAAGCCCAGTGTTATTCGTTGTCGGAAAGAACTGCAGACGAAATATGTAGGAAGGAACTGTAGATGCTGGTTTAAACCGAAGTTAGACACAACGAGCTGGAGTAACCCAACGGGTCAGACACATAATGGGTCAGACACAACTCTAGAGGCCACAGACACACGATCAATACAATCTCAGTCTCTCTACACCCAGGGTGGTGCATCTCTGAAAGGGAATACGTGACGTTTCGTGTCGAGACCCTTCTTCAGACTGATGCTGGTTTACACCGAAGAGAGACACAAAATGCTGGAGTAACTCAGCATCTCTGGTGAACACGAATAGGTGACGCTTCGGGTCGGAACCCTTCTTCTGAAGAACCCTTCTTCTGAAGTAACGCGAAACGTCACCTATTCTTTTTCTCCAGTGGCACTGACTGGTCCGCCGAGTTACACCAGCTTTTTGTGTCTATCTTCTGTGTTATCAGGTGTCCGTTTTTCAGACCTGCTATGGGGGACGGGAGCTTATGTGTTCGCATTTTTGCCTCCTTATATTAGTAACACATTGAGATTGAATGTCGCGGGTTCACAAAAAGTAAAATATTTTCCAGGGAAGGTGGTACATGATGATTATGATGCAGGTCCGGATTAACTGTACATCAGCTGCACAAAACGAGTTATGCGCCGTGGGAAGTGAAATGACTTCACTTCAACGAACCCCGGCCTCTCTGTCAAGATTCTCCCCTGTACTGTTTTAGGATTGTACTGACGATTAGGTTTATCCGACAATAATAAATAATTTGCCACATGTGTACACAAAAACATATAGACTTTAGTGTCAGCTACTAAGATGGTCAATTGAAATATATCTCAGCGCCAGCATTCATGGAAGAAAGTTTGTATAGAATTTAACACAAGCCAGAGGTCACACCCAGGGTGGTGTCTCTCTGGTAGATGGAGGTCTAGAGTGCAATGCAATGTTTAATGGTAGATTTATCTGTCCATTCAAAGCCCCTACTTTAAATGGATAACGATAAATTGCTGGGGTCACTGTAGCACAGATATTTCTGCTTGTAAATTTCAGACTCTTGATCAATGACTGTGTTTCTATTTACACAGTTTTATATCGTTAATGAAATATTGCACTGAAATATAAGGTCTGTTGAATGATGTCGGCCACATGCGATTTCCGGCAACACGGCCATGAATACAAGACATTTATAGGCATGCCGACATAGGGGTGTGCAAGAATAAGGGGTAGACCATTTCGGACAGAGACGAGGAAAACATTTTTCACCCAGAGAGTTGTGAATCTGTGGAATTCTCTGCCACATAAGGAAGTGGAGGCCAATTCACTGGATGTTTTCAAGGTAGAGTTATTAGATTTAGCTCTTAGGGCTAACGGAATCAAGGTGATTTGGGAGGGAAAAGCAGGAACGGGGTACTGATTTTGGATGATCAGCCATGATCATATTGAATGGCGGTGCAGACTCGAAGGGCCGAATGGCCTACTCCTGCACCTATTTTTTTCTTTTTGTCTATGTTTCTATGACAATATTCTCCCGTAGCCTTGCTCATTAAGTTGGAGGCACAACTCTAAATGTGTTTGCACCTCAAATTCTTGACAGGGCGAGTGTCTAATGTATCAGCCAGGAGTTTAGCGAACAGTGAAAGCTAAGCGATGTTCAAGAGGCATATCAATCCCATTCTAGAGACTTGAACACAACAACTGGGAATGTGTTCCATTAGTGGACCCGGCCACCGCTACACGGTCATAGGTGACATTAAAATAAGGCTGAGTTTGTATTAAAAGGACCCATAGTGTTTAAATATCTCAGCGGGTCAGGAAGCATCTCCGGAGAACATGGATGGGCCTTCACGATCTCCCGGTTACCAAACACTTTAACTCTCCTTCCCATTTCCACACTGACCTTTCTGTTCTGGGCCTCCTCCGTTGCCAGAGTGAGGCCAAACGCTAATTGGAGGAACAACACCTCGTATTCCGCTTGGGCCGCTTAAAGTCCAGCAATATGAATATTGACTTCTCTAACTTCAAGTGATCCTCGCAACCCTCTCTCTCCCTCCCTCCCCCACCCGAGTCGCTGTTCTAGCTTCAACGTCGTCTTGTCGAGTTTCATTGCCTGCAACTTGTTTTCACCTAGCCCACAGCTAACAAGGGCCCGTTTTCCTTCATCATCGTTACTTTTTGCCATATCGTTCATTCATTTGTTCTATATCTCTCTATATCACCGCCTCGTTTCCTTTTCCCCTGGTTCTCAGTCTGAAGAAGGGTCTCGACCCGAAACGTCACCTAATCCTTTTCTCCAAAGATGCTGTCTTACCCGTTGAGTTACTCCAGTTTTTTGTGTCTATGGTAGGTTTGTCTTGTTGTGTGGGTGTATTCATCCATCTGCATCACAGAAAGGAGAAGGGAGCTCCCGGGTTTTTTGGACTATGTTTATTTCTCAACCTATACCACTAGCGTAGACGATGTGATTATTATCCTGCCCTAACGGGACGCAGTGATCAAGTGCTGTACCGGGTACCCAGAGGACTGTCCCATTGATCCTACAATGTAATTCGAAATCCCACCACAGAGGCATTAAATCAATTTGGGGTTTAAAGTGAAGATAACATAAGCAACGCACAAGATCTGAAACTACCGATTGCCATGAAGGCACGACTGCTTCACGGATATCCCTCGAGGGTTGGATTATACGTGAGGATAGACACAAAATGCTGGAGTAACTCAGCGGGACAGGCAGCATCTCTGGAGAGAAGGAAGGGTTGATGTTTCGGGTCGAACCCCTTCTTCAGGCTGAGAGTCAGGGGAGTGGAAATTAAAGGGAATTAGAATGGGTATTATGTGTTGACATGGCGTCCCACTGAAAGAGTTTGTGTTTACAATTGGTGCTTGCAGCGATTTGTGGAGCCCCACGTCATGGGCCTGTGAAGCACTGGCCAAGCAACTCATTTTATTCTCCGCATTTCCCATTTTACCACATAATTGTACTTTAAAGCTACCGAATTGGTGGGTAAGCTGCTTCGGGGTGAACCGAGTCTGTAAAAATGTTCTGGAATCATTTGTTTTTCTTATCATAAATTACATTTAATGATGGAAGCAGAGGGTCACTGTGAAGGAAGCAGTGAACTAGGGTTAAATCAGGTCGCCGGAGAGAAATAAATGAACCATTTAGTGCAGATGCAATCTGAAGAATGGTCTCGACACGAAACGTCCCCCATTCCTTCTCTCCGGAGATGCGGCCGGCCCCCGTTGAGTTACTCCAGCATTTCGTGTCTATCAAGGAACTGCAGATGTTGGTTTACACCGAAGATAGATTCAAACTGCCGGGGTAACTCAGCGGGTCGGGCAGCATCTCTGGAGAAAAGGGATGGGTGACGTTTCGCGTCAGGACCCTTCTTCAGAATGAGTGTCAGGGGAGAGGGACACTAGAGGTATGAAAGGGTACATAAAAGGTAAATACATTAATGAACGATATGCAAAAAAGACAGATCAAAGCCAGCAATGATGATCAAGGAAAGGTAGAGCTCACAATGGTCCATTGCCTTTGCCACAACGAAGAATATTTAGGACGGATTAAGAGAGAAAACAGAGGCGGAAAGGAAATATTCAAAGTGAGCAAAGTCTTGTTCCGACTGGAGCGTGTATTTCTCTTTCTGGGCCTGGGGTTGAGCGCCATGCCTGTACTAAAGAGCATTTTAAACAGATTCTTTACCCTATGAAGTACGAGCCCTAACTTTCTGCTCTGAGGTTTTTTTTTTCTGGGGCAGGTCCAGTAATTTGAAACCCGTGGGTGGTCGACTCTGAACTCCTGATTTCAGGAGACTAAAACTATCGAGCCTTGCAACTCAGCCAGTGAGGGTATGGGACGTTCCTCCCTGATACAGCTTGCGCACTACTAATGGCCAGTTCTCCAAACGCCTGATATATACCCCAAGGAACCTTTAAGTCATTGTTATTCAGATGCTGTGATAGTGTCATCATGTGCTAACACAACGAATCGCACGGGTTAGTGTTTCTGCATCTTTACCTCTCTGGTTTCATTGGGTTCGGATCATTGCCAGTTCAGAGAAACTGCTTATTTATATCATTATATTGTATAACTAAAAAAGTTATTGGGCTCTCTATGTTCTTTCCCACTGAATGAAAAGGACGGGTGTTCGGGGTTTCCAAAATAATTGATATTGTTACTTTTACGTCTGATTGTCATTGGTGTTTAGCAGATCATGACATGTGACTGTCCATCTTCACAAAATGAGGTAATTTTAAGATGCTGAATTAGAAACATAGACATAGAAACACGGAAAATAGGCGCACGAGGAGGCCATTCGGCCCTTCGAGCCAGCACCGCCATTCATTGTGATCATGGCTGATCATCCCCAATCAATAACCCGTGTCTGCCTTCTCCCCATATCCCTTGATTCCACTAGCCCCAAGAGCTCTATCTAACTATTGTAGAGGGATGTCCTTTCAAAACACATTGTGAGATCTTCCCCAGTGATTCAAAGAGATATTATTTTAACTGGATTAATTTAGATGGCAATAATTCCATTCCACTGAGTTATAAGGATTATTGTTCGTCAAAACATTAAGATTTTTTGAACAATCCATAGATGCTGCTGCACCTGCTGAGTTTCTCCAGCACTTTTGTCTACCTTCGATTTTCCAGCATCTGCAGTTCCCTTCTTAAAGATCTTTTAAATGATTGCTACAATTCTTGCAATATGATAGAATATGGCTTCAGATCATTTCTCGCACTTTAATTTGTATGCTTCAGAAAAAAAAAAATGTTTGCCCTCACTGCATCCTACAGAAGTCACTGCATCCTACAGAAGTCACTGAAAACCGATCATACGAGCTTAACCGTGTAACAAAAAAATTAAACCAAGAAAAATAAATTGTCTTCATAATAAATAACCACTAAACGTTGACTAATTCTTCAAATGATGAATTAATCAATTCTACTAAGGCCAAATTGTTCAACAAATTTGAAACACAGCGAGCCAGAGTTTAACACATTCTAAAATTTTAACATTAAGACAGTTTAACATTTTTAACGAATTCATTTATTTTGGTTGCACTCAGATGAGAGTCTGGTACTTAAAATTGGTACATATTTGGGATATATCACACGTCATATTAAATCAGGGGTACACAAAAGGCTGGAGAAACTCAACGGGTGCAGCAGCACCTAAGGAGCGAAGGAGATAGGCGACGTTTCGGGTCGAGACCCTTCTTCACATTTACTTAGTCTTTTGTAAATGTCTTGTTTGCTTTTCCTTTCTTTTCATTCTGGAAAGCACATGAAGCATTTAGTCCCAGACTTCTGCCAATCCCGAGCGTAAGCCAAACTATTCCATGTGCGCAGTGTTTGTTCCACTCTACCTTCCTCTGGGATCCCATCTGTTTTCCAGTCAGGCACAGACCTCAACGCACAATAGGTTGCTGGAATGAACAACCGAGCAATGCATTTATATAGCATTGTCACAACCTCAGAGCATCAAGGGACTTCATAGTAAATTTCAAAGTGTAGTCACAATTGAAAAATAGTATTTATATTTCTACTTGTTCTTACAATGGTTCAGACACCAAGATCCCACATTTAGTATTGTGATAATGGTCAAGGCATTTGTTTTTCTCCAGAGCTGTGTGGCCCGCTGAGTTACTCCAGCTTTTTGTGTCTATCTTTGGTGTAAACCAGCATCTGCAGTTCCTTCCTACACATTTCTTTTAGTATATTAATTGAAGGATAAAAATGATCCATGTCAAAGGAAAACGCAATGCTCTTTTTCGAACAGCAACAATAAAATATTTTACATTGACTGAGATGCCAAGTCTGGTTAAACATAAATATGGCAAGCATCAAAATATGCAGCAACAGCATTGCACTGGCATGACTATTCAACAGTGTAATATTTGAAAACACCTTTTAAATGGAATTTGTGTTTAGCACATCCATGAAAAAAAGCCATATTTGCTCCAGGAGTATATGAAACAGCCTTGGTGGTCTAAATATTACTTTTTTTTTTCAAAGAATAGTCTAACCATATTATAGTTAGATTAATTTAGATTAATTGGTTCATCAATCTAGTTAGTACAATCAAATATAAAAGCAAAGTTTACAGATAACACACAACTTGAAAATTCCAAGGTGCTGTCTAGTCAGGTTGCCCAGAGGGACCAGAATTGGAAGTAAATATTTGCAGAAGTATGTTGGAAGTTGAAAGGTGAGTCCACTTTAAGTTCAAATGCCTACTTCAAATAAGCTACACTTCAAGACTTTTCACCTTAAATTTTCCACTTAGTTATGTTATATTGTGTTGCAGAATATTTCAATACTCTAATACTTAAACATGACTTTGAGTTATGAGTGGAACTATATTAGTCAGAGAAGAATAGAACTATGAATCCAATGATTAATATCTCATTTGATGGCGTTGCTACATTGCGTTAATAAGTTGGTGTTGAAATCATAATTAAGTAACATGATTAGCATTATTTCAAAAATTAGGAGTAATGATTGTATATGCATATAACATTCATATTTTATGATATCATAATGAGTATACTTAGTTTTGTTTCATGAATTTGCAGTCCCCTTAAATTTTTTAATGATATTTACAATAATAAGGCATGTTCAGTTTACATTCTAGTTGTTCAATGTTTAAAGGGACTTAAAATGAAATTCTCTAGTTTTTCCATTCCGTTTCAAATACACTCATGCCAAACTGGATGTGGTAATGATGACATCCTTCAGACTAACTTCACGTCCAGGCTCAAGTCAGAATAGTGCAATAGCAAGCTTTTTAACTTTTTATCAATCCTGAATATGGAATACATTTTAAAGTGTATTCTTATTTTGCACAAATAATACATTAATGCCGATTGTGTTGGTACTACAAAAGCATGGCAAAGCGTGCCATATGATGCACATTTCTGCCTGGGATTTAGGTAGTACAGTAATACAGCTAGTAGAATTGCTGCCTCACATATCTGGTTTCCATTCTAATGCCCAGAGCTAACTGCACAGAGTTTGTGCATTCTCCCAGGGAATGTGTGCTTTCCTCCTATATCCTCCCAAAGAGATATGTGGATTGATAGGTTAATTGGCCCTTTAAATTACCCCAATGATGGGTAGAATCTGCGAGGAGTTTATAGGAATGTGAGAAGAATAAATAAATGGGATTGGCATGGAAGTAACATAAGGGGCCTGAAGAAGGGTTTCGACCTGAAATGTCACCTATTCCTTTTCTCCAAAGATGTTGCCTGACCCACTGAATTACTCCAGCTCTTTGTGTCTAATAGGGATTGCTTGGCATGGATTCAGTGGGCTGAAGGGCCTGTTTTGTGTTCCGTAATCTATAAGTTCTCTTACTATGATATTTTGATCTTATTATCCAAGTCAAGTATTTCCCAGTACAATGAGCTATGCAAGTAATTTATTACCTCCCTACTCTTGAAAAGCGTGATGCATGACACAGAGGCACACAGACAATGAACACACTGAGGGCAAGAACATGGGCAAATTCCAACATCTGGAATAACAATGTTTGAGGGATAAGGTATCAAAGTCATTGCAAGATCAGCATCCAAAATACCGCTTGTTTCCAAATATTTATGTTGTTGGGATTTTTATTGCAGAGCAAAGGAAAATAAATATTACGCACTTCTAACATGACTCATGCCATGGAGAACACAACTGCACTTAGTATCCCATGCTATGAAAAGTCGTAAAATGTACTGTAACAATTCTCCATGATCAAGCTGGCAGACACTTGAGAAAAATAGGACCCAGAACCGAACCAAGGAGTCAGATAAAGAATATCACACTCTAATGTGCTACTATATTGGAAAGAAAGCAATACTCGTGAAAAATAAAAGGAACCAATCTAGGAGAATGTATGGACTGCCCTCCTACACCATTTAATTTACCCTGTGGCCATTCGAGAAGATACCAGAAACTATTGAAGTTTAGAAGTTAGAACTTCAGATACTGGTTTACCAAAAAAAGGACACAAAGTGCAGGAGTAACTCAGCAGGTCAGGCCGCATTTCTGGAAAACATGGATAGATGAAGTTTCAGGTTGGGACCATTCTTCAGACTAGCGTTTCGGGTCAAGGCTCTTCTTCAGACCATTCAAGTTTATTGGCCCATAAAAAACGAATACATTTAACAAAAAAAGAATGAAATTTTCTGGAGCGAGGGCAATGACATTTAGACTATAAGAAGAAATAAGTTAAATTATATGTGAAGCATGAACTCAACTAATCAGATGTAATGGAGCATTATTTTAAAGGATCCAGCATGATTTACTGAACTCTGTGATTCAAAAGAGGAGTTGGATTGGACTAACCGCTTTGCATTCTGTTCTTCCTCTGTAATCCATCATCCTATGGCCAAATGCCTTGATGCTCTGGTACATCCATATGAATTCCTTTGAGGATGCATATCTTTTATAGCAAAGGAGATCCGATATTCATAAGTATTTCCACCATAGGCCTCAACCTGACGTAGACACATGCCATCATGACCAGTGACCATGAGTCACTGCCTTTTGATTGCCCCAAAACTAATTCACTCAGATGTGCCAGAGCTCCAAGGCAGTAGTCCACGGTGACTGGTTACAGAGAAATAACAAGGTACAAGATGAGGAGTCTAATTCAACTGCCCTACAGAATTGAAGAATCGAAGAAAACCACTCACTGATTCATTATACACGGCTGGGTCGCCTGGGTGAGGGTGTCTGATGTTGAAAGACCCGAAACACCCAATGACCCCAGGTTGCCTCACTGATGATGTGTTCAGGAGCATCAATAGATGTATTTTTATCAAAATTATTACATCATAGTTTCCCTAAAGCACTGTTGACTAAAAAGGTGTATACATCGCGCAACATTACTGCTTCCTGGTTCACTGTTGTCTATTTATTTAAATTCTCATCTTTGTGGTTGAAATTCATTATTGCCTCACCCCTTCCCATCTCTGTAACCTCTTATAACATCTGAGAACTTAGTTTTCCTGCATTTCTAGCTGTTTGGACATTCCCAACTTTTCCCTCTCATCACCAGCATCTAGGAACTAAACTCTGAAAAGCTGTTCTTCAAACTTGTTGCCCTCTCTTCCACCCCAAAGGTTCTGCCTTATCCTGTCTCTTCAACCCAAATGTTAATTACAGTCTAACTATCTTCCGCTTGTCTGAGTCTGAAGAAGGGTCTTGACCTGAAATGCCACCTATCCATGTTCTCCAGGGATAGGCACAAAATGTTGGAGTAACTCAGTGGGATAGGCAGCATCTCTGGACAGAAGGAATGGGTGACGATTCGGTTCGAAACTTCTTAGAATAAAGGGGAGGTCATTTAAGACTGAGGTGAGAAAAAACTTTTTCACCCAGAGAGTTGTGAATTTATGGAATTCCCTGCCACAGAGGGCAGTGGAGGCCAATTCACTGGATGGATTTAAGATAGAGTTAGATAGAGCTCTAGGGGCTAGTGGAGTCAAGGGATATGGGGAGAAGGCAGGCACAGGTTATTGAATAGGGACGATTAGCCATGATCACAATGAATGGCGGTGCTGGCTCGAAGGGCCGAATGGCCTCCTCCTGCACCTATTTTCTATGTTTCTATGTTTCTATGAGACCCTTCTTCATGCTGCCTGACCCATTGAGTTACTCCAGCACTCTGTGTCTTTGTTTTGTAAACCAGCATTGCAGTTCCTTGTTTTTACTATCTCTCTTCTGGCTCAATCAGTTTATTTTGACTGATTATAATTCTGCGCAATAAAAATCGATGCCATTGTAGTTTTCCACTGTTGAATAAAAAAAACACTCAAACCGTTTTCCTTAGTAGAACTTGTACTCAATCTGTTGTTAAATAATTCTAATTCATCAAATCTCCGATGAAAATGATCATGGGCAACATTTTGAAATATTTGATCACACTTAAAATAATGGAATGGAAATTCAACAACATTCATTTGATTTTTAGTTTAGGTTAGTTTGGTTTAGTTTAGTTTAGTTTAGCGTAGCTTAGTTTAGTTTGGTTTAATTTACTGTTCATCACTGTTCATTTGTTTACAACGTAAGGTATACCTAATAAATCAAAGAGCAATGTTGTGTTATAAAAACCATGCATTCAGAAGCCAAACTGCCACCCCTAACCAGATAAACAAAAACAGTAAGGATTTTTTGGCCTGAGCCGACACCTCATCTCTTCTAATATGCCAATGACACTCCGAAAAGCCATTCACTATCTAAGTACCCAGTCAAATCCACACAGGAGCCACCCTTCCTACTGTACACATGCAATATGTGAATTTCGCCGCAGCATGGTAGGACCCAGCTTTATCCACAGGTAATAATTAAGTACACAGAGTAACGAGGGAACGTGAATAATTTCTCCCCTCTCGTTGTTTTGCAGAGCAGGTGAGACGGAGATTTATGTCTGCCAATTGGGTTCCGAAAAAAAAAAATCTGAAGCGAATTAAAACGCCCACGAGGCATTGCCCTTTTAAGCCGCTGGGGCATTCTTGCGACTGGTAGCAATCAGGCGAGCGGCTGCAATAGACAGGAAATCTAAAATTAGTTTTTACTACCTATAATAGAAGATTTACGGTATGGTTTAATTTGTCGTCTCCGGACTAAGGAAGAACTAAAACAGCCGCTTTTGGACACGGGGTCCAAACTTTCTCACAGACTCACTGAAAGACTGGACACTCTCACACACACACACACACACACACATGACCGCTGGACATTCGCAGCGCCAGCGCGCTTTGCTATCCCGGCCTTTTCCATCCTTCATTTCTGTTTTGCTTTCCCTCTCTTTGTTCTTAACGTTTTTTAAATATGTTTCAACACAGCACCAGACCCAGCTCATTACTCTCTCGCCTACACTTTCCCCCCGTGAACGGGGAGAGGGAGGGGGGGGGGGGGGGTTAATAAAGAGAAGGGTCTTTCACCCTGTACATTTGGTGCTGTACATTACAATGCGACTAACGGTCAGATGCAAGTCCGTAAATCGGAATATTCCAATGAAAGTAAGAAAGTAAATGAAATGATACGTTAACCAACATTAGCTCACTTTTATCCAACTTAATTCAACCAAGGGTCTTTTTCATTATTCTCGGATCTCAGCATTTTTTTTTGAAATTAAAAAATGAAATTATTATTTTATTAGGAAAATAACGGGATTAGTCCTCCACAAATGACAACCGCAAGCTAAAACGTTGGCTGTGATACATCATATTCGCTGACAAAAATAACCATTTGGACAGGATAACTGGGGGTAAACAGATCAACTTCTGGATTTTATATTTCGAAATCCCAAGGAAACTTGATCCTCAAACTAACAGAGAAATCTTTTTTTTTTTTCAAACACGTGTCAGATGCAGTTCAAACTAGGGATATGGGCTTATGTTCTCTCCCGGTCAATCGGTGTGGAAACAGGATTGCGCGCTTAATATATTGATTAAAGAGAGAGGGAGGGAGGGTGTGAATAGCTTGGAAGGGACGTTACTGCAAAGATGTGTGAGATTGAAGAAGGTAAGTGGGAATGGAAGGGGAGGGGGGGGGAGATGTAACTGGAAAGGTGCGCGACATTGAAGGGAGGAAGTGGAAACTAAGGGAGGGAAATGCCAAGTTGGGAAAGAGGTCATGGAATAAACTGTCACACCAGAAAATACGTGAGCAGTGCCGGGAATTTGTCGGCGGTTCGATGCCCCGAACGGTTCTTAGGTAAATAATCAATACTTGCTGGGGCAGAAGAGAAAGTACCGAGAGGATAGAAACAGCGGAATCCGAGCTGCTCCTGTCCGCCCGCTCTGGATTGAACCCTTCTCTCGCCCGTTATTCGCCTCTAGCTGTACGCACGAACTTTATAAGCCGTTGTTTCTGTTTAGAAAATAACTTTCCAGACTCGCTCAGGATATCACGTCACGACAGCGCCGATACTTTCACTTTTACGGACAAACAAGCGGAGGTAAACATTTCCCCAACATCTGGAAAAACTTTTTTTTTGTTTTTTGGAAAACTTTCGCGCATCGGCTGCAAACCGACATGCGAGTCAAAGGGGCACCGTTGAGTTGCGAGTAGTAAATACAAACCGCTACCAGTTTCTGATCGAGTGGAGCCCATTTTGTCATTAGTGCCGATTTATCTCTTATATAATATGCAATGCAAAAATGATAGGAACCCAGGCGTCTGTGAGCTGCGTCGGCTGTGAAGGGTGCGTACTTACAGAGTCTGGAGCAGTCCAGTTGTTGGGTGTCGGAGCTGCTTCTAGCTGTGAGTGCCGTGAATGGGAGAGGGTGAATGGAATTCCTTGTTTCCCTGAAATCTCCAATCACGGACCAGAGAGAGTGCCCAGACTCCCCATACACTTTACAGCGACAGCCAGACAGAAAAAAAAAGCGGGAGGGAGGGAGGAGAGAGTGCGAGCGAGCGAGAGAAAGTTGAGCAGAGGAGGGAGGAAAAAACGAGTGTGAGGAAGAAATGTGAAGAGTCTTTCGACGGGGGTGGGGGGGGGGGTGGGGGAGAGAAGCGAGAGAAAGCAGAGGGTGAGATAGTGTCGATCAGGAAGAGGGGTAGCCGAGAGGAATGGAGAGGGGGAAAGGGAACTGGTAGACAGGGGGACGAGAGCATGACCCATGAAAGATTAAACGAGAGGGCAGAGGAAAGCGGGCACAGGGAAAGGTGTGCAGGAGGAATGGGAGATTCGTGAACAAAGCGTCGAAACCGAAAACCGCAAATGGAGGAAAATCGGACGCGAATTTACTGGGAAAGACGCAAATGGAAGGACATAAATTGGAATGAGGGAAGGGGGTGTGATGTGGGGGGGGGGGGGGGGGTTGGAGTAAAAATAGTAGTTAAGTTAAGGGGTGGTGAATATGAGCAGACAGAAAAGTAATCTGGCCGTGGAATTGCATTGGAAATGAGACGTGGTTCTGAGCAGAGGCCGTTAGAATGAAATCTTTGCATCACCATAAACAGATGTTAGCAATATGTATTAATTGTACAATAAGGCCACAACAGTTTTGTTTTACTGGCCGCACCGGGGTTCCTTCAAACAGGAGTCTGATTGTGGTACCTGTGTGTTCAGGGCGCTTTTTCTCTGTTTTTTTCTACAGACGTATTTACATTTCTGCGGTTTAGTCTATAACTTTCTCTTTTTTTTAGAACATCAGTCCACGCGCATGCCCCATTCCCCGAGCTTCCAGACATTCCTGCAGTCTGCCAAAAATATTCTTTGCAAAAAAAATCGAAGTTTTTTTAAAAAGAAACACACCGACCCCCAAGACTGGGTCAGACGCGGCCGGTCTATGAATGAAATGGGTCGTTTCTCTTACTAACCCCCCTCCCATCCATAACGCGCAACGAATCGCTCCTGCTGACATACACTCACACATACACGCTCACTCACACACTCACACTCACACACTCACTTGTACACTCAATCTCAAACACACACTCATTCACTCACTCACTCACACACTCACTCACTTGTACACTCAATCTCAAACACACACTCATTCACTCACTCACACACTCACTCACACACACACTCACACACACATTCACTTGTACACTCAATCTCAAACACACACTCATTCACACACACACACACTCACACACACACACACACGCTCACACACTCACACTCACACTCACTTGTACACTCAATCTCAAACACACACTCATTCACTCACTCACTCACACACACACTCACACACACATTCACACACACACACACACACTCACACACACACACACACACTCACTCACACACACACACACACACACTCACTCACTCACACACACACTCACTCGTACACACATTCACTCACACACGCTCACACACACACTCACTCACCCACACGCGCACTTACAGTCACGCACTCACACACACTCACTCACAGGCGTACTCATACACAAGACACTCACCATTTTACTCCAGCCCCCACCCCCGCCACACAAACGCACAACACACACACATAGTTACACACTTCACACAACACCAAATACCCCCTCCACCACCTTCCACACCATCCTCATCCTAACCCTCGCCCACACGCACACACACACACACACACATATATATATATACACGCACACACATATACACACGCACGCGCGCGCGCACACACACTCATATACACACGCACACTCACACACACACACACACACACATACACTCATATACACACACTCATACACACACTCATACACACACACACACACACGCACACACACACACATATACACAGACATCAAACACTACCCCCACCTTCCGAACAACTTTCACCCTAACCCCATGTCCACAGACACACACCCTACCCACGCAAAAACCTAACCCCAAGGCCTCGATTTCCGGTTCTTTCAACTAAACATGGGTCCGTGTGGAAAATAAACGGGGTTGCGGGAAAGGACAATTGCTTGCAACCTGGACACGTCCTTGTACTTTTTTTTAATGAATTGTTTATCCGTAGATGCGATTTTTTTTTTGGGTGCAAATTCCTCTCGCTAGTTCTCTTCCTTTCTTCTTTCTCTTAGATTGCTACCAAAACACACATCCTCCGCGGGCCACTTGCACGACCTCAAGAAATTGCAAGGCTACAGCTGTAATAATGATGTTCGTTGTTGCACCTTTATTAGCTGCCAGTGGAGAACGAGGGTAGTTAGGTCGATATCAATGTTTACACACACCTTTCCTTTAACGTAGGATGAATGAATGTTCGCGGTCGTGCATTTGAATAGGAGTTCACCATTTGATCAGGAGCTCCCCGCCGTAACATAAAGCACGATGTCTTTAGTCGAGAGATGCAGCGCGGAAACAGGCCCTTCGGCTCGCCGAGTCCGCTCCGACCAGCGATCCACGTACATTAACACTATCCTTCACAGACCAGGGACAATTTACATTTATACAAAGCTGATTAACCTCCAATTAACCAAGTCTTTGGAGCATGCGAGGAAACCGTGTGAAGATCTTGGAGAAACCCCTCACAGGCCACGGGGAGAACGAACGCACAAACTCCGTACAGACAAACACCCATAGTCAGGATCAAACCCGGGTCTCTGGCCCTTTTCTAAACTCTTCTAAAGAGTGCAGTCTGAAGAAGGGTCTCGACCCGAAACGTCACCCATTCCTTCTCTCAATAGATGCTGCCTGGTCCGCTGAGTCACTCCAGCATTTTGTATCTATCTTCGGTGTAAACCAGCATCTGCAGTTCCTTTCCACACTCTTGTAAAACGGGTTACATGCGGAACCCTTTCTTTTGCAATCCTGATTCTGATTCATTTTTCAGTCCGAGCTTGTGACTGGATGTCAGAAATATCTGGGAGAAGCAGATCTGGTAGAAACTAAACTAAACTAAACTAAACTAAACACGTTGAAAATAATATTATTTTGGGACCCATGCCGCCGCCGCACACTGCACCGCGCCGTTGCCGTCCGTGAAAGTGCAGCAGTGAAATCTTAAGCTGTTATTTTCATTTTTCGATATCTGCAATTTAAAAACCGCTGCATTCGTATAGCGCTCTATTGGACGTCCCAAAGCGCCGTGAAGCACCTTTTGAACCGCAATTACTGGAGAAACGCGGCAGCCAGTTTGGCGCAAGGAAGTCCACAGACATCAATGAGGCAACGATAAGATCATCTGTTTTCAGTGAGGATGGTTGACGGATAAATATTGGCTGGGCCACTGGGAGAATGTAGCAGTGTCATGGAATCTTTGAGTCAATGGAGGCGGCAGGTTGCGACATTGAGATTAACAGAGCGCTCCCGCGGCGTGGATAAGGGAGAACCAGTGGATGTGGTATATCTGGACTTCCAGAAGGCTTTCGACAAGGTCCCACATAAGAGATTAGTATACAAACTTAAAGCATACGGTATTAGGGGTTCAGTATTGATGTGGATAGAGAACTGGCTGGCAAACAGGAAGCAAAGAGTAGGAGTAAACGGGTCCTTTTCACAATGGCAGGCAGTGACTAGTGGGGTACCGCAGGGCTCAGTGCTGGGACCCCAGCTTTTTTACAATATATATTAATGATCTGGATGAGGGAATTGAAGGCAATATCTCCAAGTTTGCGGATGACACTAAGCTGGGGGGCAGTGTTAGCTGTGAGGAGGATGCTAGGAGACTGCAAGGTGACTTGGATAGGCTGGGTGAGTGGGGCAAAATGTTTGGCAGATGCAGTATAATGTGGATAAATGTGAGGTTATCCACTTTGGTGGCAAAAACAGGAAAGCAGACTATTATTTAAAATGGTGGGCCGATTAGGAAAAGGGGAGATGCAGCGAGACCTGGGTGTCATGGTACACCAGTCATTGAAAGTAGGCATGCAGGTGCAGCAGGCAGTGAAAGAAGCGAATGGTATGTTAGCTTTCATAGCAAAAGGATTTGAGTACAGGAGCAGGGAGTTCTACTTCAGTTGCACAGGGTCTTGGTGAGACCACACCTGGAGTATTGCGTACAGTTTTGGTCTCCAAATCTGAGGAAGGACATTATTGCCATAGAGGGAGTGCAGAGAAGGTTCACCAGACTGATTCCTGGGATGTCAGGACTTTCATATGAAGAAAGACTGGATAGACTCGGCTTGTATACGCGCTAGGAATTTAGGAGATGAGAGGGGATCTTATAGAAACTTACAAAATTCTTAAGGGGTTGGACAGGCTAGATGCAGGAAGATTGTTCCCGATGTTGGGGAAGACCAGGACAAGGGGTCACAGCTTAAGGATAAGGGGGAAATCCTTTAAGACCGAGATGAGAAAGACTTTTTTCACACAGAGAGTGGTGAGTCTCTGGAACTCTCTGCCACAGAGGGTAGTTGAGGCCAGTTCATTGGCTATATTTAAGAGTGAGTTGGATGTGGCCCTTGTGGCTAAGGGGATCAGAGGGTATGGAGAGAAGGCAGGTACGGGATACTGAGTTGGATGATCAGCCATGATCATATTGAATGGCGGTGCAGGCTCGAAGGGCTGAATGGCCTACTCCTGCACCTAATTTCTATGTTTCTATGTTTAAGGTTTGAACCCAGAGTTTCTGAAACAATGAGTTTACTTTGGTTTAGATTAGAAATACAGCGTGGAAACAGGCCCTTCGGCCCACCAAGTCCACGCTGACCAGCGATTACCCGTACATTTAACGCTATCCGACACACATTAGGGACAGTTTACTTTTTTTTTTAAACCAAGCCAATTAACCATCTTTGGAAGATGGGAGGAAACCCGAGCTTCAGGAGAAAACCCGAGCTCCCGGAGAAAACCCACGCGGGTCACGGGGGGGGGGGGGGGTGCAAACTCCGCATAGACAGCACCCGCAGTTAGGGTCGAGCCGGGTCTCTGGTGCTGTTAAGGCAGCAACTCTACCGCTGCGCCCGTGAGAGCAAGTATGAAGCAGAAAGCTTTAGCCGAATGGTAAGGATACTTAATTTATTATACTTCTTGAAATAATTTAATATTTCCTTACATTACAGAAAACATCATGGACTTTTTGCGTATTCCTCATTTTCAACAGGTCCCAAAAAGCTTTGCATCACAAGGATAAAGCCATTTCTAGTATAGTCACAGTTATGGCAGCCAATTTATTTATGTCCGTAAGTGATAGGAGGGGAATTAGGCCACTCGGCCCATCAAGTCTACTCCGCCATTCAATCATGTCTGATCTCAACCTCTCAACCACATTCTCCTGCCTTCGCCCCAAACTTATTCAAATTGCATTGTGATAGGGAACAAATAACCCGTTTTACATAATGGTGATTTAAGGCTAAGTATTAACTGGTGGCGATTGAAGGATCTGCAGCCCCTTTCCACACACTCTTGTAAACCGGGTTACATGCGAGACCCTTTCTTTTGCAATCCTGAACCCGATTCATTTTTCAGTCCTTGCTCGTGACAGGATGTCAGAAATATCTGGTAGAAGCAGATCTGGTAGAAACTAAACTAAACTAAACTAAACTAAACGCGTTTAAAATAATATTATTTTGGGACCCGTGCCGCCGCCGCACACTGCACTGCGCCGGTGTCGTCCGTGAAAGTTCTGCAATGAAATCTTAAGTTGTTATTTTCATTTTCGGTATCTGCAATTTTTTAAAAAACGCTGCATTCCTATAGCGCTTTTTTTAGGACGTCACAACCCGCCGTGGGGCACCTTTTGAAATGCAGTTACGGGAGAAGCGCGGCAGCCAGTTTGGCGCAAGAAATTCCACAGACATCAATGAGACAACGATAAGATCATCTGTTTTCAGTGAGGATGGTTGACGGATAAATACTGGCTGGGCCACTGGGAGAATGTAGCAGTGTCATGGAATCTTTGAGTCAATGGAGGCGGCAGGTTGCGACATTGAGGTCAACAGAGCGTTCCCGCGGCGGTAAGATTTGAACCCAGAGTTTGTGAAACAGTGAGTTAGTTGACTTTAGTTTAGTTTGGAAATACAGCGTGGAAACAAGCCCTTCGGCCCACCAAGTCCGCGCCGACCAGCGATCACCCGTACACTGAACGCTATCCTACACTCATTAGGGAGAGTTTACCTGGTAACGAGGCCATACCCCATTATTAATTGTACTTAAATAGACTCACAATCTCCTCCTGAGAATAATATCATAAACCCACTGCGGAATTTGAGCAAAGGATTCCGAATTTGAGCAAAGGATGTCAGTGGCCGACCTACGGAAGTCTTTCTGGGCAGTTTCTTCTAAGATTTTGCAGATTTGGGAATCTTGAGCCAAAGAAAAACCCCATACTGTCGGAGGAAGTCAGCGGGACGGACAGCGGCAGTGGAGGGAACGGAAAGACGACGTTTTGGATCTGGACCTTTCTCCGGACTGATGGAGTAGGCGGCGGGGCTGGTAAAAAGAGGCGGGGGTGGTGCAAAGCCTGGCAAGTGATAGGTGGATACATGGGGGAATAGAAGATGGTTGCCCAGAATACCTAATCCCCCAACCTTTCCCCCCACCCTGTCCCCTTACACCAAGTTCCCTCCCTCCGGTTTTACATTTCACTCCTCCTTTCGTGATCTCCTTTCGCCAACTACTGTGCCTCCTTTTCTGCTTCAGCCGTTGCCACTTATTCCATCCACCTGCCTATCACGCCCACCCCACCCCACCCCCTCACCTGTATCCACCTATCATTCGTGTCGGAAAGAACTGCAGATGCTTGTTGAAATCAAAGATAACAACAAAATGCTGGAGTAACTCAGCGGGGCCAGGCAGCATCTCTGGAGAGAAGGAATGGATGATGTTTCGGGGGGTAGAGACCCGTCCACGTTATCACTTGCCTGGCTTTGTCTCAACCCACCTCTCTTTTCCACCTCCCCCCCCCACCCCACTCCATCAGTCCATTCCCTCCACAGGTGACGTCTGGCCCACTGAATATCTCCAGCACTTTGTTTTATATTCTGGTCAATTCTACTTAGGCAGTTGCCCGGGTATCAAGGATGACTGACTACTGCTTTGTGGCTTCCGGGGTGCCCAATGAGGCCAATGTGGGAAGGTGGTTTGCGAAAATGTTTTATTGTTGGGAATCACTTCATTCTGCTGAGGCGTTGAGTCAGTTCTATTGACTGCTGGACACCCAGCAGTCAATATCGCTATATCGGCTAAAAGGTAGCCCCTCCTAATTTACTCCCAACATTTATTCCAAAACAGGTATTCCGTACAACAAATGATCTGGTCATTATCTCATTGTTGTTTGTGCGATTTTTTTCTAAACACGAATTGATAATTTTGTATTCCACAATAAAAACAACGTCAAAAAATAACTAACGTGGACGTGAAGCACTTTAGAATATAATGACAAAAAAATGATGTGTAAATGTGTAAATTATTTCTTCACACAATTTTAGCCATATTATATGTTTGCCCATGCATATAGTATTTTTCTGTGGATCCTACCCATGTGTGTGCATGTGTGATATATGAATGTCGTATGTTTTGGATGGAAATTCCATCATATTGAGACCTGTATACGAGTCATAGAATCATAGAGCCATTCAGGAAGAAACATGCCCTTAGACAATAGACAATAGGTGCAGGAGTAGGCCATTTGGCCCTTCGAGCCAGCACCGCCATTCAATGTGATCATGGCTGATCTTCCCCAATCAGTGCCCCGTTCCTGCCTTCTCCCCATATCCCCTGACTCCGCTATTTTAAAGAGCCCATTGAAAGCATCCAGAGAACCTGCCTCCACCGCCCTCTGAGGTAGAGAATTCCACGTTCCCCTTCGGCCCAACTTGCCCACACCGGCCAACAAATCCCAGCTACACCAGCCCCACCTGCCGCGTTTGGCCCATATCCTTCCAAACGTGTCCTATCCATGTGCCTGTCTAATTGTTTCTAAAACGTTGGGATAGTCCCTGCCTTAACTACCTCCTCCGGCAGCTCGTTTCATACACCCACCACCCTTTGTGTGAAAAAAAAAATACCCCTCAGATTCCTATTAAATATTTTCCCCTTCACCTTAAACCTCTGGTCCTCGATTCACCTACTCTGGGCAAGAGACTATTTCTTATGCGTGTGATATGTTTTGTGGCGCAGTATGTTTACATATGTGCTCCATTTGGATATGTGATAATGATCCTGCATGTGTGTATATTGTTGTGGTTGTTTATTGCATATTGTGTGAATGTTGTGTTCACGTTTTAAAAAACCCATTTAGACAGGTACGTGGATGGGACAGGTTAGAGGGATACGGCCCAAACGCAGGTAGGTGGGACTAGTGTAGATTGGGCTAGTTGGCCGTTGTGGGCAAGTTGGGCCTCGGGACCTATCTCCATGCTGTATGACTCTACGACTCGACATGCGCTGTGTCTGATTTCTTACATCCCTGTAACTCACCTTGTAATTATTCAACAAAAAAAGAATTTGAAAAACATATTTTTCCGATGCTTAGATTAGGGAACAGAATATGCTCGTAATAGCTGCCGAGGACGTTCCGGAAAGCAAAGAGTTAAATGCAATAATTTAGTCCGGCGGAATGTTACTGATTATGTGAATTAGCCAAATAATTATTCGAAGTTGTTAGAATGGAGTCGTTGTTAAAATTATCTGGAGTAAGATCACTTCTCGTTCGCCATCAACGTTTGAGGCACCCAGAGTGTGTTATTCTTAATTCGAGATCCAATCAATTCACATCCAGAACAATCTTTTCTTTGGCTAAAAAAAAGAGTGAGCGATCGTTATCAAAATGCGAAATCGTTTCAACTTTCTCTCAAAATTTATGGGGGCATTATTTTTAGAGAGAAAAAAAAAGATGTTTTAATATTTTAATTTATAAATACAATACACCTCTTGTGTTCAGGCTGAAACTGAATACAGTTACTTTTAATATTTCGTCCTGTACAATAATTATCTTTGTGCACCAGGCGAAGGATTGGATGGAAGTGCCAGATGATCAGACGACACGTACTTTGCAAAGCTGTCGGGCAAGAGACGTCGCGACTGCGCCGATCTGTCACACATCTTTATGAGAAATCTTGAGGGATAGACGGTATTTTTTGTTTTACTTTTTTTGGCATTTTCTTTTCCAATTCGCGCTGCAGGAGCAAAGGGGAATTGAAAAAAAAAATCGCAACGTAGATGTCTAGACAGGGGCGATTCTGTCCAAATCTGGAAGCCATTCGGCCAGGCTGAGAACACTGTAACCATCGAAGCTCACATTTCACTATGGATAGCTAGCTGGGCACACACACACACACACTCGCTCGCTCAATTAAAGATGAAAAATGGAGCGATTCGTTCCCCAAAGCGGTAAAACTGGCCTCGTCTTGACTTTTTTTGGGGGGGTTAAAATGTACAATTTGATCATTTCAAAATATTCTCCCTGAAGACTGACCAGTGATCATCTAACAATAGCGGCTCCTTGTAGCAACAGAGGAGTGGGAAGACCAAAGTTATACATCTCAGCCTTCACGTTTAAATAGTACCAATCTTTTACTGGGCCGATCCTGCATTTATCTGTTAA
This sequence comes from Okamejei kenojei, assembly GCA_035221665.1. NCBI lineage: Eukaryota > Metazoa > Chordata > Chondrichthyes > Rajiformes > Rajidae > Okamejei > Okamejei kenojei. The sequence continues at coordinate 61,655,783 of CM069142.1, forward strand.
TGTGCTCCAATGCTGTTTACTATGAACTGGGCGAACCTCCATTTATCTGCTAATGGGCTCCAACGCTGTTTACTATGAACTGTTCACAGATTGCCACAGTGCTTAAAGAGGACGGTTTAAAATCAGGTCTTAAAGGCGTTCGAGAGGGTCCGAATAGATTTATTGGACTGAGTCCCAGTGGATTGAGGCGCGTCTCACTGCGGGTCTAGCCAGAGTCACTTGGCTTCTGTTTGAGCCTTGATCTCGTCATGGACACTAGCGCTGAGATCCACACAAGGCTTGTGACTGGCCCTGAAAAACCAGGCAAGGACAAGGAGGACAAACAGACCTGAAATCAGTAGGATTCAAAGAGAAAGGCTGGAATCAAAGCTAACACAAGGAAGAAGACGTGGATACTGAAGGTAAGGACCCCAGCCAGTAGACCATGTGAGAGAACTTAATCAGGCCATTGTCCTGGGCCATTTATTTTGTAGTTGAGGCAGGCACTACCGCAATGTTTAAGAAACATTTGAACAGGTTTGGAGGGATATGGGCCAAACGCAAGCAGTTGGGACAAGTACAGATGGGGCATCTTGGTTGGCATGGACAAGTTGGGCCATGTTACCATGCTGTGTGACTCTATATTACTCTACAATAGAGTCATAGAGAGTCATAGAGTCATACAGCATGGAATTAGGCCCTTCAGCCCAACTTTCTCAACTTGCCCACATCGGCCAACATGTCCCAGCTTTACTAATCCCACGTGCCCGCATTTGGCCCATATCCCTCCAAACCTGATAGTTTGATTCCTTTAGATTAGCCTGCAGTTATGCTCTGTTCAGGGGCTGTAAGATTTGCCTATATGCCAGACAGGAGTGGGATCTCAGGTTACAGTTTGGCAGGAGCTTTGACCTTCTCTATCAGGTACGATGGATTTGTTTCCCACACAGACCTAAGGGAGGATGGACAATGGTAGAATCTGGGGTTCAATCTTGACTTTGTGTGGAGTTTGCATGTTCTCCCTGTGACCGTGTGGAATTCCTCTGGGAATTTCCAGTTTCCTCCCATAGTCAAGCGCATTTGTAGTTAAAAAAAAAAAACAACCTGTAAACTAGCCTCTGTAAATTGCCCCTAGCATATAGGGAATAGATGAGGAAGTGGGATAACATAGAACTACTCCGAATGGGCGATCGATGGTCAACACGGACTCGTTGGGTCGAAGGGCCTGTTTCCAGGAAACAATTCAAGTGGGGAGAATGATAAGGGAGCACATAATGGTGGAGAACAGCACAAATGGAGGAATAGTTCTGCAGGCCTGCTTGGACTACGATTAAGGACATTGCCTTTACTACTTGGAAAGAACTTGGAGGAGAATGGATGAATGATAACATTTGAGTCACACACTATGTGTAGAGAGTTTAATGTCAACAGCACATCACTACTAGAGAAATAAGCAATGGTTAAAATGCCATTTAACCAGTGGCTGGTTAGCACACAACAAAAGCTTTTCACTCTACCTTGGTACACGTGACTACAGCTAGGATTTTGCCATAAAGGCCATATGTGCCTTTTCATGTCTTTTTTCATGATTTCACCAGGATAATGCCTTTTTCATGATCGAGTGCCTAAATCAGCCTCTTTTTGCCGTTTTGCTAAGAGGTTGTGATATTTTCTCTAGTTGTACCATGATTACAATGACATTTTCTATGTTAACACATTAATATTAATGTTATTATTAAGGAGTTAACATAGTATATCTTACAAGAAAACTTCCACCACCAGGGCGAAACTGGGGGTGCCACTGTCGGTCATTCATTTGTTTGTGCCTCTGCCTGATGGTTCAGTCTTCTCCAAGATCTATTTAAGAAATAACTGCAGATGCTGGAAAAATAGAAGGTAGACAAAAAATGCTGGAGAAATTCAGCGAGTGAGGCAGCATCTATGGAGAGACGGAATAGGTGACGTTTCGGGCCAGGACCCTTCTTCAGACTGATGTGGGGGGGGGGGAGAAGGAAGAGGCGGAGGCAGTAGGACTAGAAGGAGAGCTAGGAAGTGGGAGGGGGGAGGGAGAAGACAATCTAAAATTAGAAAAGTCAATGTTGATACCACTGGGGTGTAGACTACCCAAGCGAAATACCCAAGCTTGTCTCCTCACTACATTTACTGCTGGCTCCAATCACAAAGTAAGCTGTGCAAGGCATTCATTGATGCTGGAATTCATCTGTGGAAATTGGAAAACAAATCTCTCAGAGGTTTTTTAGAGAATTACACAGAGGAACATATACCAAGCGACTCATCATTATGGAAAAATTATGTTGACAGCAACTTCAACAATGTTGTGCAGAAAATTAGTGATGACGTTGCGTGCAACAAAATATGGATCTCAATAGACGAGACAACCGATGCTGTGGGGAGATATGTTGCCAATGTGGTCATCGGTACACTGGAGGCAGGTCAACCACCAAAGGAGTATTTGTTGACATCAGAAGTATTGCTGAAGTCAAACAGCTTAACTATTGCTCCGTTATATCTTCACGCTGTACTTTGGCCAGAATGCATAAAACACGAGAATGTTCTTCTGTTTGTGACAAAGTTTTATTCCCCAAAAAGTTGCATTTGACATGCTTAGCTCAAGGACTTCATAGAATTGCCAAGCACATATGTAGCTTGTTTCCAAATGTTGATCGCCTACTTTCCAATGTCAAGAAAATCTTCCTCAAAGCACCGTCAGTTGTTCAAGGAAATGGCACCCGAGATTCCGCTACCTCCTCAGCCCGTTGTAGAGATTCCGCTACGTCCTCAGCTCTCTGCTGTACACTACTATGCTGCAAATTTTGAAAAGATAAAATAAATTGTCAACTGTTTTGAAGAAGAAGAGTTAGGATCATCAGTGAAATCATGAAGAAAAAGTCCCTCCACAGCGATCTTGTGTTTATTGCTTCTTTTTTTGCAAACTTCCCTCAAGCTATCACTTCCCTTGAGAAACATGGCGAAACATTAGTGAATAACTTGCAGGTTTTCAACAAAGTAACTGACGATATTCATAAAGCTCCTGGCGATGTAGATAAAGACATACAAGGAAAATGTGATAGAGTGATTTTAGCTATCAAAGATCTTGAAGAAATAGAAAACATAGCTAAAGTTCTCAAAGGTAGTTGTAATGCACAAGATATCAACATGAATTTAGAGTATGTAGTTTGTTTCGGGTATGCACCAGTGACCTCAGCTGAGGTAGAAAGAAGTTTTTCACTACTGAAGCATATTCTGTCTGACAGACGGCATAGTTTAACACCAGATAATTTGAAAACAATGCTCGTAATTATGTGCAACCAGGCAACTTTGGTCATTTAATGTAGTATACCTTTATATTATCATTTTTAACCATATTTTGGTGGTGGAAATAAATGCCTTTTTATGCCTTTTTTTTTGTCAATAAATGCCTTTTTCGTGCCTTTTTTGTAATTTAATATGCCTTTTTCCCTACGTATTTCAGAGCTTTTTAGTGCCTAAACATCCTGGCTCCACATATGACAATAAACTAAACTTAACTGAACTTGGAATTAAAGGTGTAGGAAGGAACTGCAGATGCTGGTTTAAATCGAAGATAGACACAAAATGCTGGAATAACTCAGTGGGACAGGCAGCATCTCTGGCGAGAAGGAATGGGTGACGTGTGTCGGGTTGAGACCCTTCTTCAGACTGATGTCAGGGGAGTGGGCGGTACATAGATAAGGAAGTGTATATATAAGGAAGTATATGGTGTGATTACTGGTGTTGTCTATGAAGACATAAAACACTTTTTAGGAAACCAGATGGAAATGAAGATACCCATAGCGATAAACGGGTTTGACATAACATCTGTTTACGAAGCGGTATTGCAAGATTACAGATTAAATATTCCTAGAGAAATTTAGGTTTAGAAAGGCCAGACATTGGAAATGGGTCTGGGTCTAGCTCTGATAGTGAAGGATGACGCAGACTGGCCCTGGAGAATAGAGAGCAGAACCAGCGTGGGGGAGGTAGAGATAACAAAGAAACAAAGTATATTAGCTGGAGACGTTTAAAAGACCCTGAACAGCAGGAGTAAAGTTGGAGAAATAATGAAGATATACAAAAAAATTGCTGCAACAGTAATACAACGGCCCTGGTGATTTCAATCACTGTCAAAGTCAATTTTGTCTGATGGTTTGACTCCCTGGCTTTAGAGTCCAAAACATCAAAGTGGGCACAGAGTATTCTATGGGGTAAAAGGTGAAAGCCAAATGTCACGGGACAGGGCAGCATTTAAGGTCCTACGGTTAGACTTTCAGGAGCAGGGGAGGGATTTAAAAAGAAGGATCTAATAAACATAATACCCTCTGGGTTACTCCCCGTGTCAAGTCCCAGAGAGGTTAGAAATGGAAAAACACATCTGGAAATCCAGGAGTCTCCAAGTTGTGTGCTCTTCTCAAAGCACTATTCAGCATTAAAAGCCTGGTAAAAGTGAGGACATGCAGCCCAGAACGCAGTGGAGCAGCTGGTAGAGCTGTGGCCTCACAGCGCCAGAGATCCTTTCCTCAGTCGCTGTCCGCGTGGAGTTTGCACGTTCCCCCTGTGACACTGTACCTCGGTACACGTGACAATAAACAAAACTGAACTGAATTGAATTGGACTGAAAGAATGGTGGTAACTTGAACTTCTGGATATTTGAGTCAATATAATATGTCAATATAGGTCAGCAAGCACAAGATGACAGAGTGAGTTAGGCCCAAAGGCATTAAATGAGTTATTGATGATTGAAAGGGCAGGGAGGGCACGGAGGCAGGCAGGAAATGCAGTCATCAAATTTAGAGATTGCATGGCAATGCATGAACCTATTTCCGTTGGTTTATTTGGTCATTTCTATATATTGCATTGCCATTAAAAAAACGTTTTTTAGTCACTTCCTCATGGAGAGGCAACCTTTTCCATGTCGCTTCTCCACCTCCCCTCTTGTGGCCTAACAGCTTGGATTGGAGCAGCCTTTCCTCGTGTCGGGCCCAGGGCTTCAGCAGTCGGTGCAGCGTGGACTTTTCCATCGCGGAGCGGGGGCGAACCCTTGCCGGGGGTCGCCAGAGAGGAGTGCTCAGATCGCTGGCCTGGTGACTTTGGCAACATGGGGCTGTGGCCTGCGGAGCTTCTAGCCGCGGGCGTGGCGTGGACTTACCATCCGGAGTCTGGCATCCCTCGCCGGTGATCGCCGGAGAAGAGCTCCGACCGCCAGCCTGCGGCCGGTAACATCCTGAAGCCGCAGTCTCTGGTAGGAAGCGGCCAATTCGGACCTGCAATCCGTCCGTCCGTCCTGACGTCGGAGTTTCCAGCATCCCGACGAGAGGGCCGGTTCATCGGGCCGTCCGTAGCAGCGACTACGGAGGGTCCATGGCCCCGACTACGGATGAACAAAGGAGGAGGACATTGAATGTTACTGCCTTCCACCACAGCGAAGAATGTCAATTCCACTGTGGTGGATTGTCATGTTACATTCTATTGTGTATTGTGCTCTTTTTGATTGTGTGGCTGCATGGTAAATCAAAAACTACTGTACCTTAATTGGGGCATGTGGCAATAAATGTGAGCTTGAACTTCAACTTGAACTAGATGGTGGAAGACACAGTATAGTTTGGATCCATTTGAAAATCACTCAGCAGATTGCCTTGGAGACCTTGCAGAAAAATAAAAGGATCGACATCCAGTCCCGCAAGGCTCGGTGTTGGGGCCGCAACTGTTTACCATATATATTAATGATTTGGAAGAAGGAATTAGGAGCAACACTAGCAAGTTTACGGATGACACAAAGCTGGGTGGCAGTGTGAACTGCAGGGTGACCTGGACAGGTTGAGTGAGTGGGCAGATGCGTGGCAGATGCAGTATAATATAGATCAATGTGAGGTTATCCACTTTGGCGGCAAAAACATGGGGGCAGATTATTATCTCAATGGGGTTAGGTTAGGTAAGGGGGAGGTACAGCGAGACCTGGGCATCCTTGTACACCGGTCACTGAAAGTTGGCTTACAGGTACAGCAGGCAGTGAAGAAAGCTAATGGAATGTTGGCCTTCATAACAAGAGGATTTCAGTATAGGAGTAAAGAGGTTGTTCTGAAGTTGTATAGGACTCTGGTGAGACCACATCTGGAGTATTGTCTACAGTTTTGGTCTCCTAATTTGAGGAAGGACATCCTTGTGATTGAGGCAGTGCAGCGTAGGTTCACGAGATTGATCCCTGGGATGGCGGGACTGTCATATGAGGAAAGATTGAAAAGACTAGCCTTGTATTCACTGGAGTTTAGAAGGATGAGGGGATATCTCATAGAAACATATAAAATTATAAAAGGACTGGACAAGCTAGATGCAGGAAAAATGTTCCCAATGTTGGGCGAGTCCAGAACCAGGGGCCACCGTCTTAGAATAAAGGGGTCATTTAAGACTGAGGTGAGAAAAAACATTTTCACCCAGAGAGTTGTGAATTTATGGAATTCCCTGCCACAGAGGGCAGTGGAGGCCAAATCACTGGATGGATTTAAGAGAAAGTTAGATAGAGCTCTAGGGGCTAGTGGAAACAAGGGATATGGGGAGAAGGCAGGCACAGGTTATTGATAGGGGACGATCAGCCATGATCACAATGAATGGCGGTGCTGGCTTGAAGGGCCGAATAGCCTCCTCCTGTACCTATTTTCTATGTTTCTATGTTTCTATGCAATGCCGGTTCTACTAACAGCTTTGTTGAAAAGTTCCAGATGGCCTCATGTTTACCACCAGCCCTTCGCCAGAACCTGTTTCCAACAACTAACAAGAAGCACCAAACGTCACCTATTCCTTCGCCCCATAGATGCTGCCTCATCTGCTGAGGTTCTCCAGCATTTTTGTCTACCTTTGATTTTTCCAGTATCTGCAGTTCTTTCTTAAACCAACCTGACACAATCAGTCTATTTCTGCCACACAGGAAGAACATAGAGCAACGTGTGAAAATTGACTCAAAATGCTGGAGTAACTCAGTGGGACAGGCAGCATCTCTGGATGGAAGGAATGGGTGACGTTTTGGGTCGAGATCCTTCTTCAGACTGAGAGTCAGGGGAGAGGGAGAAACAAAGGTATGGAATGGTAAGGTGTGAAAACAAGTCATCAAAGGGGAAGTGGATTGAAAATTTAGAATAGATCATGGTTAGCTGGGGGAAGGTGAAAGCAAAGGATACAAAGATAAGAATTTAATCAGGAGGACAGTCAGACTGGTCGGGGAACTAGAAAGGGAGAGAGATGGAGAAAGAGGGAAAGAAAGGGTTACTTGAAGTCGGAGAATGGGTGTAAGCTGCCCAAGCGAAATATGAGGTGTTGCTCCACCAATTTGCTTCCCCTCCGGTCAGCCTAAAAAAAAACAGCAACGTGTGAAGATTGGTGTACAGAAGAATTTCTAGTAGCACCTGAGATGAATGTCTCAACAATATTCCTCTCCAATTCCTTCCAGCTAGACATTATTGCCAAGTGCACAGGAAGAAAGAAGAAGGAAGTAGTTCATTGCGGTGGGGATATTTACACAGTCAATCCAGCACTAATAATATTGAACATCACAAAGATTACAGTCAATACTTTTATGTCAAACTAAATTGTCACATTTGGCATTGGTAACCACATCATCTTGGACAGGAAGATGTTTTAGGCTTGGGTTGGGTTTAGCAGATTAACCCCAAATTATGCACACACAAATTATAGCACAATGGATAGATTCAGATGCCTGGACTGGAAGTACAGTCGTGACATCCCTTGATGCACCTGTTAGACTATTATGCCTGTTGTAAAAAGCCGCATCTTTCAGGTTATGGACACAGTCTGAGGAAGGGTTCCGACCCGTAATGTGACCTGTTCCTTTTCTCCAAAGATACTGCCTGGCATGCTGAGTTGCTCTAGCACTTTGTGTCTATCTGCGGTATAAACCAGCATCTGCAGTTCCTTCCTACACTGCAAAACATAATTTGTAATTTTAAAAAGGGAGCAGATGTTTGTGAATTTATATGCTTGAAAATATTGTGTTTGTTTGATGACAGAAATAATGGAGCACATCTCTACACAGACGCACTGTATTTGTGTGGATGGCAGTGGTGTGATGCACCTGCACCCCACCTTGATGTATACAGTCAGAACAGTCCCTTGCAGGAGCTGGTGGAGTCCGCATGTCCACAGAATTAAGGGCGGCACAGTAACGCAATCTTACACCGTCAGAGACCCAGGTTCAATCCTGCCTACGGGTGCTGTTTGTTCGGAGTTCGTACGTACTCCCTGTGACCACATGGGTTTTCTCCGGGTGCTCCAGTTTCCCCCCACACTCCAAAGATATACAGGTTTGTAGGTTAATTGGCTTCTAGAAATTGTCCCTAATGCGTAAGACGGTGTTAGTGTACGGGGGGGATTGTTGGTCGGCACGGATTTGGTAGGCCGAAGGGCCTGTTTCCATGCTGTAACTCTGTAGTAAAAACTAAAGTACTCCAGAATGTGCACTCAACCTTTGTCACTGAACCACTACTTCTTGAGTGTTCATGTGTTGTGGAAGCAACCAGCTTTTATGTACGAATTGAAGGTTGCTGAATCACACCATTGGTGTCGTTATTCAACTGTATTATTTTGTCGTTAACATTTCCCATCCCTTCATTTAAAGTTATTCTAGTGAAAATTGCTTAGCAAATGAGTTTGTGAATAGAGCTGTTTGCACAAATATCTGCTTTCATAGCATCAAGAAACAAACACAGCGTATTCAATTTTAACCACAAGTGGAGCACAGAACCGCCATTCTTCAAGAACTGGGGGCCAGTCAACTCTCTGTAACCTCGGGCAGTAAGGCTGTTCTATAATATCCTATTATTTGAAATCTATTCAAAATATTATTATTTTTTGCACGATTTTGACTGCGTGTGGTCACACATAGTTAAGCTACTTAAAAATGTGGTTTCTAACCAAGGGGCATCAGCTGAAAAGTTGCATGGAGCAATGGCACATGGAATTTAATCTCGGCAAGTGTGAGGTAATGCATTTTGAAATGCCAAATGCTGACATGACATATGCAGTAAATGGCAGGGATCTCAACAATGCTGATTTATGGAGAGGCCTGCAAACTCATACATCCCTGAAAATGGCAACACAAATGCACAGGGTTGTGAAGAAGGAATTGGCTTGCTTGCCTTCGTAGGTATGCACGGATTTTTAGAGATGGCATATAGAGCTGCAGCTATTTCAACATTGGTCTGGCCACACTACAAGAAGGATGTGGTTGTGTTAGAAAGGTGGGTTTGGACATATTGCTAACTGGCATCTGCTGGTGACCGACCAATGTCCAGTTCTGGTCACCACAGCAGAGGAAGGATGTGGTAGAATTAGAAACAGTTCAAAAGAGATTCATTGGGACATTAATATTTTGTGTCTATCTTTGGTGTCAACCGAAGTATCCTTCCTACACATTTCACTGGGACATTGCCAGGAATCAAGGGCTTTACTTGAACAGAGAAATTGGATAGGCTGGGTTTGTTCTCACTTCAACACAGGTGGCTGAGGGGTAAACATTTATTATTAATGTTTAATGTTTTATGTGTCATTCCTAACTGTCACTGTATGTCATGTTGTCACTTGCGGGCGCAGCACCAAGGCAAATTCCTTGTATGTGAATACTTGGCCAATTAACTTATTCATTCATTCATTCACCTTGTAGATATTTATAAAATCATGATGAGCAAAGATAGGGTAGAGGTCCGAGGGTGAGAATGTCCAAAACTAGAGGGCAAAGGCTTAAGGTGAAAGGTGAGAAGATCAAAGAGGTGTGATGTGACCTTGGCAGCATGGATGTCATAGAGAGACATAGACACATAGAAATATAGAAAATAGGTGCAGGAGTAGGCCATTCGGCTCTTCAAGCCAGCACCGCCATTCAATATGATCCTGGCTGATCATTCAGAATCAGTTCCTGCTTTCTCCCCATATCCCTTAATTCAGTTAGCACTAAGAATTATATCTAACTCTCTCTTGAATACATCCAGTGAATTGGTCTCCACTGCCTTTTGTGGCAGAGAATTCCACAGATTCACAATTCTCTGGATGAAAATTATTTTTCCTCATCTCAGTACCAAATGGCCTACCCCTTATTCTTAAACTGTGACCCCTGGTTCTGGACTCCCCCAACATGGGACCATTTATCCTGCATCTGGCCTGTCCAATCCCTTAAGTATTGTCTATGTTTCTATAAGATCCCCTCTCATCCATCTAAATTCCAGTGAATATAAACCCAGTCGATCCAAGTCATACAGCATAGAAACAGGCCCTTCGGACCAACTTCTCCATACCAACCAACAGGTCCCATGTACACTAGTCCGACCTGCCTGTGTTTGGCCCATTTCATACATGTTATTAAGTCTCAGTGATTTTCCGTTGCATGAACCAGATTGACAGCCTGGATTACGGGAAATGTTTATTAGGAAGGCTAGCTTTGTATCAGCAGCAAAGTACACCCTGCTACAGGACTACAAAGTTAACATACAAATAAATCGGGGCTCAGCAAACACCAAGCAGGCATTCCCAGAAACACCGGACTACGCTAAGCATCACTACTAAGCAAATTAATTGCCAATGAAATCTTGAAACACTTGAAATGAACAGAAGATGATTGTCTCTCTGTTTTGCTGGTCAAGTTGTAGAGAAAATGGAGACTAAATGGGGTTACATTAGGGTAGCTAATGTAACCCCACTTTTTAAAAAAGGAGAGAGAAAACGGGGAATTACAGACCAGTTAGTCTAACATCGGTAGTGGGGAAACTATTAAAGATGGGATAGCAGCACATTTGGAAAGTGGTGAAATCATTGTACAAAGTCAGCATGGATTTACGAAAGGTAAATCATGCCTGACGAATCTTATAGAATTTTTCGAGGATGTAACTAGTAGAGTGGATAAGGGAGAACCAGTGGATGTGTTATATCTAGATTTCAGAAGGCTTTCGACAAGGTCCCACATAAGAGATTAGTATATAAACTTAAAGCACACGGTATTGGGGGTTCAGTATTGATGTGGATAGAGAACTGGCTGGCAAACAGGAAGCAAAGGGTAGGAGTAAACGGGTCATTTTCAGAATGGCAGGCAGTGACTAGTGGGGTACCGCAAGTCTCAGTGCTGGAACCCCAGCTATTTACAATATATATTTATGATTTGGACAAGGGAATTGAATGCAACATCTCCAAGTTTGCAGATGACACTAAGCTGGGGGGTAGTGTTAGGTGTGAGGAGGATGCTAGGAGGCTGCAAGGTGACTTGGGTAAGCTGGGTGAGTGAGCAAATGCATGGCAGATGCAGTATAATGTGGATAAATGTGAGGTTATCCACTTTGGTGGCAAAAACAGGAGGGTAGACTATTATCTGAATGGTGGCAGATTAGGAAAAGGGGAGATGCAACGAGACCTGGGTGTCATGGTACACCAATCATTGAAAGTAGGCATGCAGGTGCAGCAGGCAGTGAAGAAAGCAAATGGTATGTTAGCATTCATAGCAAAAGGATTTGAGTTTAGGAGCAGGGAGATTCTACTGCAGTTGCACAGGGTTTTGGTGAGACCTCACCTGGAGTATTGTGTACAGTTTTGGTCTCCAAATCTGAGGAAAGACATTCTTGCCATAGAGGGGGTAAAAAGAAGGTTCACCAGACTGATTCCTGGGATGTCTGGACTTTCATATGAGGAAAGACTGGATAGACTCGGCTTGTACGCGCTAGAATTTAGAAGACTGAGGGGGGATCTTATAGAAACTTACAAAATTCTTAAGGGGTTGGACAGGCTAGATGCAGGGAGATTATTCCCGATGTTGGGGAGGTCCAGAACAAGTGATCACAGTCTAAGGATAAAGGGGAATTCCTTTAGGACCAAGATGAAGAAAACATTTTTCACAGAGAGAGTGGTGAGTGGAGACACAGAGGCCCAGTAGCGGTTGCAGTGGGAGGAGCGACGTCCGACCTGTAAGTTTAAAACCTCTTCCTCAGCCCCCCTGCCAATTTGATTCACCCAATCTATATGTAGATTGAAGTCGCCCATTATAACTGTTTTACCCTTGTTGCACGCATTTCTAATTTCCTGTTTGATGCCATCCCCAACTCCACTACTACTGCTAGGTAGCCTGTACACAACTCCCACTAGCATTTTCTGCCCCTTAGAGTTTCGCAGCTCTACCCATATCGATTCCACATCCTCCAAGCTAATGTCCTTCCTTTCTATTGCACCAGCAACGCTACCCCACCTCCTTCTCCTTTCTGTCTATCCCTCCTGAATATTGAATATCCCTAGATGTTCAGCTCCCAGCCTTGGTCACCCTGGAGCCATGTCTCCGTGATCCCAACTATAGCATAGTCATTAATAGCTATCTGCACATTCAACTCATCCACCTTATTACGAATGCTCCTCGCATTGAGACACAAAGCCTTCAGGCTTGTTTTTACAACACTCTTACTCCTTATACAATTATGTTGACATGTGGCCCCTTTTGATTTTTGCACTGGATTTGTCTGCCTGCCACTATTAATTTTCACCTTGCAACCAATTGCTTTTACCCTCATTTTGTACCCCTCTTTCTCTCTGCTCACACATTTAAGAAACCCACCACCTCTTATTCTCTGTTTATTATTTTTTTCTTCTTTCCCCCCTACATGTTGGGTCTGAGTGCTTCCCTTCTCTGCCTCCTGCCTCAGACCCTGTCTACTAGCTTTCTCTATTTGAGTCCCTCCCCCAAACCGTTCATGGTTGGGGGGAGCCAAGTTGGGGAGAGCCATGTTACATGTTGCAGAAGAAAATAAAGGTAACAAATTAAAAGTATATAGTCATCACCTTTGTATCATGTTGAAGTATTATTAAAAATGACAGATTAAAAAAAGACTCAAAATGCTGAAGTAACTCAGCGGACCAGGCAGCATCTCTGGAGAACAGGGATAGGTGATGTTAGGGGTCGGGCCCTTTGCTGAAGAAAGGTCCCGACCCAAAACGTCACCTAACCCGTTCTCCAGAGATGCTGTCTGACCCGCTGAGTTACTCCAGCAGTTTGTGTCTTTTTTTGTAAGCCAGTGTCCGCGGTTACTTGTTTCTACACAGAACTGAAGGTGGTGTTTGGTTTTTTTTTTACGCACCTGGATTCAGCCAGACCACCAAGAAATGTTGCAGAATTTGAAACCCAAAAAGAGCCAAATGCAGAAGTGAGCTTCCACATTCTTAGAAACATAGAAAGATAGAAAATAGGTACAGGGGTAGGCCATTCGGCCCCTCAAGCCAGCACTACCATTCAATATGATCATGACTAATCATCCAAAATCAATACCCCATTCCTGCTTTTTCCCAATATCCCTTGATTCCTTTAGCCCTAATAGCTAAATCTGACTCTCTTGAAAACATCCAGTGAATTGGCCTCAACTGCCTTCTGTGGCAGAGAATTCCACAGATTCACAACTCTCTGAGTGAGAACGTTTTTCCTCATCTCAGTCCTAAATGGCCGAACCCTTATTCTTAAACTGTGAGCCTGGTCCTGGTTTTTAGGTTGGTAAGAATGAGAAGCCAGAAGATGGCTACGTCTATAAAACGGATTGTTCCCTTGGATTGATTTGCTGTCATTGTAATACTCTCAATTCCATTCACTTGATAGCCTTTGGGAAAGCTCCAAAAATTATAATTTTTATGTACAGAATCAAAATAAGATATATACAAAACATATTTTAAATTACTAAAAGCCAGCTACTGTGAACAACCATAACTTGCAAATGTTTTGGTTTGCATTTTAATGTCATATTCACTTTTTTTTTTTTTTTTTAATTTATTTATTATAGAAGTCAAAATACATACAGTATGTTGATTAATAATACAAAATTATCCTTTTACTAATTTTTGAGATGACTAAATTCCCAGTTTTTCTAAACAAATTCCACCATCGTGCCAGAGAACTATACATCATAGAAACAGGCCCTTCAGCCCAAATCAGACCAAGTTGGCTATCCAAGCTAGTCCCACAGGCCTGCGTTTGGTCCATATCCTACCAAATCTTTCTTATCCATGTACCTGTCCAAGTGGGTGTTAAATAATGTGACTGCACCCGCCTCCACCACTTCCTCTGGCAGCTCATTGCACATACACAACATACCTGTGTGAAAAGGTTGCCCCTCAACCTTTCTGCCCTGGGAAAGAAGACTGTGTCTACTGACCTTATCCATCCCCTCATGATTTTATAAACCTCCATAAGTTCAAATCTCAGCCTCCTGTGCTTTAGGGGACAAAGACCCGACTTAATCAGCATCTCCTTATAACGCAAACTCATATGCAGGAAGGAACTGCAGATGCTGGTTTAAACCAAAGATAGATACAAAAAGCTGGAGAAACTTAGCGGGACACGCAGCATCTCTGGAGAGAGGCTATGGGTGACGTTTCAGGTCGAGACCCTTCTTCAGACTGACATCCTAGTAAATCATTTTTGTTCCTGTCTCAACTTAACAACATCCCTCCCAGAGCAGAGCAACTGCAACGGTACATAGTACTCCATCTGTAGCCCTACAACATTTTGTGCAGCGGTAACATGACATCCCATCTCCTGTACTCAATACCCTGACCCTTCCATCTGCGTCACCACCTTCATGGAACTATGTACATACAACCCTAGGTTCATCTGTTCTACCACACAGGGTTCTACCATTTATTGTAGTCCTGTCCTACCAAAATCCATCACCTTGCATTTATCTGAATTAAACTCCATCTGACCTCCCTTGGTCCATTTGCCGAGCGGATCAAGATCCTGTTGTAATCATAGATAACCTTCGTCACCGTCCATTATAACACCAATTGTCTGCAAACCTATGAACCATATTACCTTCATTCATATCCAAACAGAAAATAATAAGCATTAGTGAACCTAACACTGATCTCTATGGTACACCAGTTGTTACAGACCTCCAGTCTGAGAAAAACAACCCTCTATCACCACCCTCTGTATCGTACCTTCATTCAATATTGTGTGGAATTGGCTAGTTTACCGTGGATCCCATGTGATGTAACTTGCCAATACTACCATGCAGTACCTTGTCCGTATTGTAAAATTCTACTGCATTGCCCTCGTCGATCTTCTTGGTCACTAATTCAAAAAACTCGAACAAATTCAGACTATAATTTTCCAAATTGCCATAATTAGATATATTAATCATGCTTTTTTTTTGCTGGAACAGCCTACATTCAAATATGCTATCCGACTGCACTGGGAATCATAGAATCATAGAAAATAGGTGCAGGAGTAGGCCATTCATCCCTTCGAGCCTGCACCGCCATTCAATATGATCATGGCTGATCATCCAACTCGGTATCATGTACCTGCCTTCTCTCCATACCCCCTGATCCCTTTAGCCATAAGGGCCACAACAAACCCCATCTTAAATATAGCCAATGAACTAGCCTCAACTACCTTCTGTGGCAGAGAATTCCACAGACTCACCATTCTCTGTGTGAAAAATTATCTTCTCATCTCGGTCCTAAAAGACTTCCCCCTTATCCTTAAACTGTGACCCCTTGTTCTGGAGTTCCCCAACATCGGGAACAATCTTCCTGCATCTAGCCTGTCCAACCCCTTAAGAATTTTGTAAGTCTCTATAAGATCCCCCCTCAATCTCCTAAATTCTAGCGAGTACAAGCCGAGTCTATCCAGCCTTTCTTCATGTGGAAGTCGTGCCATCCCAGGAATCAGTCTGGTGAACCTTCTCTGTACTCCCTCTATGGCAAGAATATCTTTCCTCAGATTAGGAGACCAAAACTGTACGCAATACTACAGGTGTGGTCTCACCAAGACCCTGTACAACTGCAGTAGAACCTCCCTGTTCTTGCACTCAAATCCTTTTGCTATGAATGCTAACATACCATTCGCTTTCTTCACCTGCATGCCTACTTTCAATGACTGGTGTACCATGACACCCAGGTCTCATTGCATCTCCCCTTTTCCTAATCGGCCACCATTCAGATAATAGTCTACCCTCCTGTTTTTGGCGCCAAAGTGGATAACCTCACATTTATCCACATTATACTGCATCTGCCATGCATTTGCCCACTCACCCAACTTATCCAAGTCACCTTGCAGCCTCCTAGCATCCTCCTCACAGCTAACACTGCCCCCCAGCTTCGTGTCGTCTGCAAACCTGGAGATGTTGCATTCAATTCCCTCATCCAGATCATTAATATATATTGTAAATAGCTGGGGTCCCAGCACTGAGCCCTGCGGTACCCCACTAGTCACTGCCTGCCATTCTGAAAATGACTCGTTTACTCCTACTCTTTGCTTCCTGTCTGCCAGCCAGTTCTCTATCCACATCAACATTGAACCCCCAAATACTTTAAGTGCTTTAAGTTTGAATGCTAATCTCTTATGTGGGACCTTGTCAAAAGCCTTCTGAAAGTCCAGATATAACACATCCACTGGTTCTCCCTTATCCACTCTACTAGTTACTAGATTGAGAATTGTGCATTGCAAATTCTTTTTGACCCTTTCTTTTTGTCCATTCACTCAAGCCAGCATTTATCCTTAATTGCATCCTTAATTACACCTTGAATTGAATGAATATCTGGCACGACCACATTAGAAAATAGCAATGGCCCAACATGCTGTAGGGTGAGGAGTCACATGTAGACCAAACAGGGTAATGATGTTCTGAATGGTTTTTAAATGGTAATTGAGTCATTTCATGACTATCAATTCCAAAACAAGCGTTTGATTGTAGATTTATCTAATTACTTGAACTTAAATTTCTCAGGCGCCCTGATTCTGGAACAACAATCCAGATTTCTGGAAACTGGTCCACAAACTTAACTACCAACTCACCATACCCTCTCATACTCAAGCATTTTGAGGAATCGTATACTATTTATGCTGGACCCAGATCACAAGGAACGTGAAGCGGAAGTGCAGAAAATTATTGGGGGCTGTAAAAGATGTGATGCACAACCTGGCAGAAACAGGGTTTATTACAGCCAGGCACCCATTTACAGCTCCTTTTTGCTCTCCCTTGGAGTCAACACGTACATTACCGTGCGGGTAAATTTGGTACTTGGGCTGTTTCATCTGCGCAAATTAGATTTGACTTAGGACGGAGCTAATGGATACTTTTCGGTGCAACACTGCATCCATTAGAGAGGCAAAAGAGTGTTCTACTTGAAAAGTCCTGATTATAGTGATTTGGCCTGGCGTTTGCTCAGTTCCAGCCAAATATAACATAAGAGGGGCTTTTAATACAAAATCCGAATGCAGGAAAATAACCTTGTAGCACGATTAAATGAATGTTTAAATGTGTTCATCCAATTTGCGCCAAGTACTAGAACAAGTTCTCTCCAGTGTTCATAAAAGGCCCTTTATGGCCAAGTGCCAATCTGTCCTTCACCTGCTCCTTTTGCCAAAACAATTACAACAGTTGACTTTATTCAACAATGGTCTTTTCTGTGTTTTGACGCACATCTCATCTGCAAAGGCTCTCTGAGAAATCAATTTGTGTTTGTAAGTGTTAAATCTGTGTTGATTACAGACCCTTTCTTAGGGAATAGCATTTCCAGAACTTCTATTAGTATATCATGATCCTTGATAGCACCAGCAGACAGCACCTGTACATGTTTGCAGAAAGCCCTTCACAGTGGTGCAGCTGGTAGAGACGCTGTCTCACAGCTCTAGAGAATAGGTTCGATCATGACCTCGGGTGCTATATGTGTGGAATTTGTACGTTCTCTCTGTGACTGCGTGCATTTGATTTGGTTGCTCCAGTTTCCTCCCACATCCCAAAGACGTGCAGGTTTGGTGGTTAATTGGACTCTGTAAATTGCCCCTAGCGTGGAAGGAGTGGATGCGAAAGTGGAACGAGTGTGAACGGGTGATCAATGGTCGGCATGGACTCATTGGGAAAACCTTTGGACATGTTTGGACATGTTTGTGACTGGGTGGGTTTTCCTCGGGTGCTCCACTTTTCTCCCACACTCCATAACCATATAGGTTTGTAGATTAAATAGCTTTGGTAAAAATGGTAAAATGTCCCTATTGTGTAAGATAATGCAGGAAGCGCTGGTCAGCATGGACTCGGTAGGTTGAAGGACCTGTTTCTCCACTGTATCTCTAAACTAAACTAAACTAAAACTAAACTAAACTAAACTAAATGATTAAACCATTATGTGATATTCCAAACCCTTCTCTCACTGTTTAATCTATGAGTGGTATCAGAAGAACTGGTCCATGTTCTGTGATCGGCACAAACTCGAAGGGCCGAGAGGGCCTGTTTCCGTGCTGTAATTGTTATATGGTTATATCTCCACCCATCTCATCCTCCTAATTCCCCTTTAGAATGTGTGCATTCAAGCATTCAAATGAAAATGGCTTCATGTGCAAACACATTTTAAGTCAATTGTTGATTTTGACTTCATGTTCATGACTGGATTTCTAGAAAGGTCAGCTTTAATGGAACAAGTCAATAGACTCATAGATCATTGAGCCATACAGGTAGACACAAAATGCTGGAGTAACTCAGCGTGACAGGCAGCATCTCTGGAGAGAAGGAATGGGTGAAATTTTGGGTCGAGACCCTTCTTTAGACTGCCTGTCCCGCTGAGTTACTCCAGCATTTTGTGTCTACTTTTGATTTAAACCAGCATCTGCAGTTCTTTCCTACACATAGTCATACAGTGCAGAAACAGGCCCTTCAGCTCAACTTGTCCATGCCGATCAAGATGCCAGCCACATTTACGCTAGTCCCACTTGCCCGCGTTTGGCCCTTTTCCTTCTCAACCATTCCTTTCCATGCACCCCTCCTAGTGTAGCGAGGATCAGCATAGATATTGAAGGGGAAGGAAGGGTGAATTGCAAAAAGATCAGGGGAAATGTGCCATTGAATCACTTCTGTTGTGGCACTTTCTCAACCCATTCAACCTTTCCTTAGTTCACTGGTGCTACAGCCTAAATCAGCGCTTCTTAAACTGGTGAATGGTTCACCCAAGGGCGAATGAAATTATTTTGGGGTGAATGAAACTAGAGGGGTGAATGAAGAGTGAATTACTTAATTTATTCAGATTTTTTTTCCTATACTTAAAAAAGGCATTGCCATTAAAGTGGTTAGTAAGCTCTTATTGGTTTTAATGGCAGTGGAGCTGGAAATTTGATATGTATTTTTCTCTCTACCTATGGTTTAGATGTTTTTTTATCATTCTGATAGAATGATTTCCCAACTCCAGTGGTAATTAAACGTCTTCCTTTTATCACTCCTAGTTTTCTTTACATCTTTTTAGGATGTTCAAAAAGTTGAATAAAATAAACACTTAAGAAATGAGCTAATTTATGTTTTTTTGCTCATTTGACAACATAAATTATATATAAAATTATACACAAGGGAGCATAAGATGAAAATTACCAAAAAACATAAGAAAATTTAGTCGAGGGTGAATGAAATTTTGTGATAAAGACCCAAGGGTGAATGACACTGAAATAGTTTAAGAAGCAATGGCGGAGTGGCTTCAGGGGTGACTCACTAACTTGGAATCTGCTGAAAAAATACAAACGCTTAAAAATAAAATCCAAGCAATACAGTGACTGCAAAGTTCATTTGTGGTGGTGACCTAAATGGTCAGATTGAAATAAACCTTTTACATGCATTGACCGAATACACAATTGAATGAAATTTCAGATGTTGTGGAGAATTGGCAGCAAATCCGATATCATGTATTTTGTGCCAGTCTTGAGTCAAATAAGATAAGGATTATAACATTTAAGTATTTTAGTTTAGTTTAGTTTAGTTTAGTTATGCAGCATGGAAATGGTTCCATTAGCCCTCCAAGTCCACGCCAAACACTTATTATTGTCAAAGGTTCTAGAAATGTTTAGCAGATTGGGCAGCAAGGTTAGGAGAGAGAGGCACAGTTAAATTTCAGATCAAACCTTCTATCACGAACAGCCACAATGAGAATTAAATATTTGATTAAATGAAATCAAACTAAAATATAGCTGTGGTTTTCTCTCCCTCTCCTCTGGGTGAATACTTACAGCGCCTTCAGATTTTATTTCAGATTTTTGCGATCTGCATCATGCTATTTTTGTTCACTATATCGAACTGCGGGAGATTAAAAAA
This sequence comes from Okamejei kenojei, assembly GCA_035221665.1. Lineage (NCBI taxonomy): Eukaryota > Metazoa > Chordata > Chondrichthyes > Rajiformes > Rajidae > Okamejei > Okamejei kenojei. Next base: position 61,675,891 of record CM069142.1, read on the forward strand.
ACGGCATATTTTCCTCATCTAGAGTGAGAAAAAAATAGTGTATATTCCATCAACCACACTACTTCAAGATTCAAAACAGAAAATGATGGAAATAGAAGCAGTAAAGGGCAACGCAACTGGTTGTGCCACCTGTGCCACCTGTGCCATAGAGTCATAGAGCATGGAACTAGGCCCTTCAGCCCAACTTGGCCATGCCAACCAAGATGCCCCATATACACTAGTCTCACCTGCCAGCTTTTGGCCCGTATCCTTCTAAACTTAAATAATAGTATTTAGGCAGATCTTTAACCTCAGTGCCTCTTTCTTGCACTGATCAACATAATTTAATAACCTTAATATCTTAAAAAAAACTATCATACTTGGCTTGAATATAGACACAAAGTGCTGGAGCAACTCAGCAGGTCAGGCAGCATCTCCGGAGAAAAAGGATGGGTGACTTTTTTTGTCGGGACCCTTCTTCAAGCTAAAAGTAGTGGGTGGGGGGCAGGTGAAGTGCTGGAGGTAAGAAAAGACAGAGAGGGTGGGCCCGTGGGCCCAAGGGAGAGAGAGAGAGAGAGAGAGTCAGTCAGCTCCGAGAGAGAGAGAGTCAACCCGGAAAAAAAAGAGAGAGAGAGTCGGGAGAGAGAGAGAGAGAGAGAGAGAGAGAGAGACAGAGAGAGAGAGAGAGCCCCAAGAGCATGGGAGAGAGAGGGGGGGGGGTGGGGATATAGGGGTGGACCGTACTGTGCCAACCGGAGTGCAGGTAACCACTTACCATGGCTTCCAATGTAATGGACCTGTTAAAAACCCGCCGCAATGGTCAATTTCTGCGCTGTAAATAATTGTGGAAATCGGGGTAACCGTGAGAGACATCTATCCTACTTCAGAATTCCAAACGTGAGGGGAAATGATGGTCTAAAGCGGTTGGCGAACATTGGCAGTGCAAATATCAAGATTGAAAATATTGTGATTATCGTGTTTGCTCACTGCATTTCATCAAAAGTAAGGCATTATTTGTGTTTTTCCTTGATTCCTTTTCTTGATTCCAGAAATGATAAATCTGGCTGTAAAATTTTTTAATTGCCCATAGTTCTCAAGTGGGTTTTTACATGCAAAAAGAAAATGCTTCTGAAGCTACATTTATCATTAAAAAAAATCGCATGTGTTTTGAATTACATTTTACTCAGATGCATGCCAAGGAATGGCATAATTGTTACGTGTTAATTGGACATAATCAACCTCAGCAAATTGACAATATCTTTGAAAGGGAATGGGTGTTTGTGAAGTGCTGTCACTCACGTAACAACAGAATTCAAACGAGACAATCGGTTCATTCACTTGGCTGTGAAAACGCTATTTCAGAAATCTCACAACCAGCTCTCAAGGAATTACAGGCTGCTGGCGAAGGTGTTGATGTCGATGTACATGCTTTGCCTGATTTAGTGCATAAACAACTGGACCCCAAGGTCGCTTTGCTCATTAATGGCAAAACTCTTTATCTGAAGGTAGATTCTGGAGCCCATTGCAATGTAATTTGCCTGGCTGTGTTCCAAAAGCTAAGAAAAACAGAGACTGTTCTCCAACGACAGCATCCCTTGTTCCATTCTCTGGAGGTCGAGTGCACCCTATCGGTCAAGTTGAGTTACGCTGCCGTCTTAACTCACGTGTCCACAACCTGGATTTCTATGTGGTTCGTGAGAATGTACCATCTCTGCTGGGTGCCAACGCATGTCTAGACATGGGTCTGATTACTTTCATCCGTTCTGTCTGTCCTCTGACTACAGACTGTGACTTTAACCATCAAATCCTAACACTGTACAGGGATTTGTTTGACAATAAGCTGGGCAAGTTGCCTGTCAGGTACATGATTACCATTGACCCCGAGGCAATTCCAGTTGTTCGTCTGGCTGATAAAATTCCCCACGCTATGCGGGATCATGTTCAAAGTGAACTTAACAGAATGGCATCTCTAGGTGTGATTACTCACATAACTGACCCCTCGTTCTGGGTGTCCACCATGGTCATCGCTACCAAGAACAAAGATGAGATACAGATTTGTAAGAAACCCCAAGGATTTAAACACAGCAATTAACCGACTACGCTAACCCATGCGCACTGTGAATGATATTGCTGCGCAGATGGCTGAGGCAACTGTATTCATGGTGCTAGATGCCATGAGTTCATCCTGGAAGATTTCGCTGGAACATAACTCTTCCAAGTTGACCACTTTCAGCACTCCATTCGGGCGTTATAAAATTTCTTTGCATGCCCTTTGGAATAAGTTCTGCTAGTGAAGTATTTCAACAAGCTATGGAGCAATTGTTTGCAGGCTACCCATGCTCCAAAGTAGCGGATGACATCCTCATTGCTGGAAGAATGGTCGAAGAACACGATGCCAATCTGACGAAAGATCTTGGATCGTCCCAAGGCCATCCATCTCAAGCTGAACCCTCAAAAATGTTAATTCAGAGTGAATGAGGTAAAATACACAGGCCATATATTTACCAGAGATGGCCTAAAGACTGATCTACAGCAAGCAAGCAAAAACAAGGCTGACTTATTTTAGAAGCAGATACTGGTTCCTGAAGATTGCTCCTTAAGATAAAGAGAAATGAAAAACACAGAATAAATTGTGTCCTATTTGATAATGCTCCATTTTTTTGCCCGTGAAAATCTACAGATAACAAAAAAATGGGCACGACCAGACCTAACATGGAAAACAGTGAAGCAGAGGGCAAAAAGGAGAGAAAGGGAGACAGCTAGAGGGGACAGCCAGGATCAGCGAATCAGTGATAGACACAAAAAGCTGGAATAACTCAGCAGGTCAGGCAGCATCTCTGGAGAAAAGGGATAGGTGATGTTTAGGGTTGAAACCCTTCTTCAGACTGAGATTCAGAGGAATGGGAAATGAAAGATATAGACATATAGAATTATAAACTAAATTAAGTGGGACCCGGGTTTTATAGTCCTTCCAGAAGGGGTGTGGCCTTCAGGAGAGAGAGCTAGTATGGGTGTTGTGGGCTGAAGGGACTGGTTTCCAGAGGGCTAGTATGGACATTGTGGGCCGAATAGATTCTTGGGCTGGCGGCTCAGTCACTCAAGCCTGGTGTGCTGGCAGCTCACTCACTCAAGGCTGGTGGGCTGGCAGTTGACTCATGGCTATTCCTTGAAATGCCACTTCAAGCAGGGTGCAAGGCCACCAAATTCAAGTGCTGTTTCATACCGTTTCAAGCAGGGTGCAAGACTTACCAAATTCAAATGCAGTTTCATACAATTTCATGCAGGCTGCAAGGCCACCAAATTCAAATGCAGTTTCATACCGTTTCATGCAGGGTGCAAGGCCACCACATTCAAATGCAGATTCATACCAAACAGGGTGAAACCACCATAAAACCACCATAAAACCACACAAAACACCACTAAACACCACATAAACACCACATAAACACCACATAAACACCACACTCACAGTTCAGTAGACATTCAGTGGGTTCACAGCTCAGTCGTGACTTCTCCCTCCCCCATCTTGCAGAGACTGAGCCACACCCACACTTCTGGGTTTTATAATCTCTACCCCCTCCCACCGGAGGGGGTGTGGCCTTCATGGCATGATTGACATGAGAGAGATTCTTAACAATTTTTAAACACTAATAACACTTTTATTTTTCATTGATGGGAAGAATCCTCTGCGGCTGATGAGCGGAGGGGGACTGAGTAAGATGGCCAAAAATCACAGCCGTAAGTGGTAGCGTTTTATCTAAAATCAATATAGAGTGCAAACAGGAAGTTGTCAAGTTTAGAATTTTAATCATTTGTCATTTCAAACCAACCACCACCAACCATTTGCTGTGCTTTATTTCAAACCAACCACCACCAACTATTTGCTGTGCTTTATTTCAAACCTAACCACATTTTCATTTTCAAACCACATTAAGGGCATTCAAGGTCAGTAAAATCACACTCACAGTTTAGTAGACATGTGTTCAGTGTTATTCGCAGCTCAGACTGAGATATGTGACCCTCTCGCTCCCCAATCTTGCAGTGACTGACTGAGGCACTCAACACTTCCGGGTTTTATAGTCCTTCCAGAAGGGGCGTGGCCTTCAGGAGAGAGAATCTCAACATTTTTTAAACACTTAATAACTCTTTTATTTATCATCGATGGGAAACATCCTCTGGTCCTGCACAGCGGAGGGGGACTCCGAGTAAGATGGCCAAAAATCACAGCCGTAAGTGGCAGTGTTTTTTCTAAAATCAATATGCAGAACAACAGGAAGTGGTCAAGATCAGACTTTTAGTAATGTAGATAAATGAAAGATATATAAAAGGTAACGATGATCAAAGAAAGGTGGAGCCCACAATGGTCCATTGTTGACTGTCGAGTAGGTGATAACAAGTTATACAGACTGGATGACAGTGAAACTAGTATGACAACTAGGGTGGGGGAGGGACGGAGAGAGAGAGGGAATGCAAGGGTTACTTGAAGTTCGAGAAATCAATATTCATACCGTTTTATTGTAAGCTGCCACAGAGAAATATGAGACAATAGACAATAGGTGCAGGAGTATGCCATTCGGCCCTTCGAGTCAGCACCGCCATGCAATATGACCATGGCTGATTATCCACAATCAGTACCCTGTTCCTGCCTTCTGGCCATATCCCATGATTCCGCTATCTCTAACTCTCTCTTGAAAGCATTCAGGGAATTTGCCTCCACTGCCATCCAAGGCAGAGAATTCCACAGATTCACAACCCTCTGTGTGAAAACGTTTTTCCTCATCTCCGTTCTAAATGGCTTACCCCTTATTCTTAAACTGTGGCCCCTGGTTCTGGACTCCCCCAACATTGGGAACACGTTTCCTGCCTCCAGCGTGTCCAATCCCTTAAGAATCTTATATGTTTCAATAAGATCCCCTCTCATCCTTCTAAATTCCAGTGTATACAAGCCCAGTCGCTCCATTCTTTCAACATATGACAGTCCCGCCATCCCAGGAGGTGAATCAGTGACAGTTTGTACTGTGAAAAATGGGAAACAGGCTGCTTCTGACACCAGATAGTTCTGTGATGTACACAATGTGCTGGAATAGCTCAGCGAGTCAGACAGCATCTACGGGGGAAAAGGATAGTGACGTTTCGGGTCGGGATCCTTCTTCAGACTGTGCATCTGGGCTCTTTCCTAAGACAGAGTGGGACAATAAATTCCTCTTTCATCTCAACCAATCTAATCGTCTACATACTCATGTCTGCATTCTAAAATTCATTTTATTATCATTACTCTTGTCCTGTGATGTTGTTTCACAGAAAGTATTTTTACCCAATTTGGAAACTGTCATGCATAATTAAGTTAATCATATTTGATCTGCTGTAATAGACACTTTAATACCAACTAAGATTTTGCCCATAAATTTGATCATATGGTGCTGCTACAGGATTGCGAATCATTTATAATTGGAGTCAAACACGAACGCAAGGAATTCTATGTTGTTCTTCATCACTCATTCTTGTGCAAGATCATGACCTATGGTCTACAGTGTAACACGGTGTAGCTGATCAGATCAATTTGCTCTTGAAAGACCCTTCTACAGAGGTGACATAGGAATGCTGTAGCATCAGTGGTTCTTGATTTTTTGAGATTCTTCATTCCTCTTTACTTTCTTCATTCTAACTTCCTCATATGAACGAGTGCCGCTTCTTACGCAGTTATGCCAAACATCACAATCTAATGCTTATTGTTCCCTGTGGTGTGTGTCAACGTTGAAACTCTTCAGGGATGTTCTAAGAGTGTATTTTAGTTTCAAAGAGAAAATAAGCAGTTCTATAATTTTATGATGACAGGAAATTTGACTGGTCACTTCCTGTCAGTAGCTTTAGTTTAGTTTATTAATGCAATTTCTGTGTCACATTTCATTACAACACAGAACGAGTCCTTTAGCCCATTCATTTAACGATAGCTCACGGAGCAATCCCTTTCCCAAACTAATTTTCTTTAATAGAAGATAGACGCAAAGGGCTCGAGTAACTCAACGGGTCAGGCAGCATCTCTGGAATGAAAGGATGGGTGACATTTCGGGTCAGATGCCTTATTCATATTGAACGTAGAGGGGAAGGAACTAGAGGTAGGAAAAGGCCAGAACAAATCAGGGCTGGCAACAGATGACCAAAGAAATGTGGAGCCCACAATGGCCCATTGTTGGCTGGAAATTCAGATATTGTGTCCTTGTTATGAACAGTCGCAATTCCACCGGTTATTTAAATATAAAATCTGAAGGACACAATGTAGAAGCCTTTTCTATTAAAGCAAAAGGATTATAGAGTGATTGCTTATGCTTTTATTGGGGATTTGTAAGCTCTCTTTGCTATATGAATTCTTCAGTCTATATCCCTTCTGAAAACTGTTCATATAACAGAGGACCCAGACACACTGGAGTTAGTTGGTATTTGACTTGGCATAGTGGGTTACTTATTTAATCCAGAATGCTATGAATGCCTGGTTCTTACTGTTTATGTTGCAGACACATCTAGCAGAACTTCCAAGACAGTCCAAGAAAATATCACTTCCCCCATCCTCCCACAATCTCTGACATTAGCCTGGACCGGCATTGAAGTACAGAGTTATATCCCCAATGAAATTTAGCAGCTACCAAGATTTCGAAATGCAATGAAGTCAAGTTCCATTGTAATTTCCAACCTATATTAATCCCTGCCCATGTATAAAAGAGCAGTAATTTTCAACATAGGTAAAGGCCGTTTGGTCCTAAATGTTGGCGACTATTTGATGGGATCAGCACCATGCTATATGATTGTTATTCACTTATGAATTGTGACAGCGAATATTGTCAGATAAGTCAACGATTCAAAATCAAAGCCAATTCCAAAGTCCATATCTACATACACATCCAATGGAGGTAATTGGATAATGAATACTTGGGAAACATTCCCTCTTCCTGATTTGAGGTCATTTAAGCAAATTATTGCAATCCATGTTGGCCCCCAGCAAAAACTCAAGGAACATAGAAATATGAGTCGGGCATTCATCCTACTCCTTGCGACTATGTTATTGAAATAAACCATGGCTGATTTTTATCTTAACTCCATTTAACTGCCTTGGTTCCATTATCCTTTAATACCCTTATCTAACAAAAAAATCCAGCAATCTCACCTTTGAAATGACTTCCAATTATCAAATTCATACCAGATTTGTGAACAAATTGGGCTTCCTCGTCTTGAGGTTTGCTTACTCACTGAACGAATTTGTCAAAACGGAAACGTCATGAAGTTTAGATGAATGGATCATTGCTAATTAATGTGAGTTAGTTCACATCGTCCCACTTTGCTTGTTTGGTGTGTGATAAAATAACGATTGTTTAATCTACATGCTGTTGTTTGCTTTGAGTTTTCCTATATGCGCAGATGAAAAGAAAAATCCTGCAATTTTGTAGCCCTCTTCGTGAACGAAAGGCATTTAAAAATGATTTTAAAAGGGAGTGGTTTGGAGAATATAATTGATTCTGTGGCAGATGTGATTTTGAAGTGACATTGCCATCTTGGTTTAAAAATGACAATTTGACCACAACTTGGCCCAATGAGATAAGTAATCAGACAATCTGTGATACCAATTGAAACATGATTGTCGATCAGGGATCGAGGTTAACTAGTTTCCTTTCATCCGACAGTCCCATAAAATCTGTCACATTCACCTTTGAAGACAGATTGGTCGACAGTTTAACATATCATCTGAAAGATTATATTTCCTCATTACTCCAGTTAAGTATCAGCCTAAATCTTGGGAGCTGGGCTCAAAAGCAGTCTTCTGATTCAAGAGATAAGAATGTTACGAAATAAATGATGAAAGCCAAATAAAACTGGTGAGCCATCTTAAAGTCCTCATCCGTATAAAATTCATAAACAGCTGGAAAACAACTAAAGTTAGACCAGTTTCTAATAAAGGGGGAGTGGGCTATATGAAAGGGAAAAATAATGTATCTGAAACCAATTGAGTTCAATATATATATTGGTCTGATGAAAAGACCAAATAGATTTTGAGCAGTTTACCAAAAAAAAGGGAAGCAATCAGCAGTAACATTTATTAATAGAAATCTATGATAGTGTTTGCCTGTCTGGCACTGGTTCAAGTTTTCTGTTGAGTCACTATCTAACCCTTTTGTGGAGCAGATGAAAGCTTACATCTGCGTGGCACTCCTGAACAGGAAATACAAAGGAATGCAGTGTGGATGTGGTTCAAATGCTGCAAATTTTATGTGGAGCACAGGGAGGTGGACGGGGTACAACCCGAGAATACAGATAAACTGCAGAGGAAAAATAAACGTTCATCAAGATATGACCCACACTCCAATCTTTGGAACTAATGGAATGACGTGGGTTTTGCTTTACATAAATGAGGAATCAAATCTAAACTTGGCAGATTCCATACAAAAAAAAACAAAGTGTCTGTCCTGCAGATCTGCCAGAACAGTTTCAATTTGACCTTAGTTATAACTTGCACTGTTACCCCGCTGGTCCTCCTCGGTCTGAAGAAGGGTCTCGATCGGAAATTCCTTTTCTCCAGAGATGCTGTCTGAGCTGCTGTGTTACTCCAGATTTTTGTGTCTATCAAAGCTGACTGCTTTGCTCAAGGTCGGAGGAAGAGTTTCGAGGAACTATCACATCTGCCGCAGAACCAATTACACTCTGGAAACCGCACCCTTTTAATTATCGCCACCAGTTCAATGAGGGTGTTTATGTATAACTTAGATGATCAGATTTCTGGTCTACTGTTAATTTAGCTGCTCCAAGGCAGAGGTCAGGAGGTTTCACAAACACAGCAGATTCATAACGTTGTTACATCCTCTATATCCGAGAAATATCTTTCACCTTCCCAATTTTCTCCAATCTTTTCCAGCAGTAGAATTTCACCACTTTACTTTATTTTAGGAATAGAGTGCGGAAACAGGCCCTTTAGCCCAACGAGTCCGCACCGACCAGCGATCAACTGATACACCAACACTAGCCTACACACTAGGGACAATTTTACTGAACCCAATTAACCTGCAAACCTGTACATCTTTGAAGTCTGGGAGGAAACCGGAGCATCCGGAGAAAACCCACACGATCACAGGGAGAACGTACAAACTCCGTACAGACAGCACTTGTAGCCAGGATCGAAACCGCTGTAATGCATCAACTCTACCGCTGCGCCACTGTGTCACCATCCTCTGGTCCTTCAACTGAAATAATTTTATTTAAAATGACACAAAAAGCAAATAAAAACCTAAGTTGTTGGAATCTGAAAGTCTTGGACCACTAACTTTATTTACCACTCCCTGGATGCTGCCCGGCCGACTGTGTATCTCCAGGTTATTGTGGTTTTACTTGATTTTCCTACTTTACTGACCATAAAATAGGAAAGTTAGCAGACTGGCCATAAGGCAGCTTGGTCATGAGGCATCAAAGTATAGATCAAGATCACACTCATCTGAATTCTATTACATGGCAGTTCTCAGTTAATATAGTCATAGAGTTGTGGAAACAGGCCCTTCAGCCCAACTTGCCCTCACTGACCAACATGATCTATCTATCTGTCTGTCTGTCTGTCTGTCTGTCTGTCTGTCTGTCTGTCTGTCTGTCTGTCTGTCTGTCTGTCTGTCTGTCTGTCTGTCTGTCTATCTATCTACCTACTAAAACTCTCATCTTGACCACTTCTGGTTTGCTTTTTTAAAGTACACCAAATTTTGTTCCGATCGGTGGAACATTACAAAAGTTATGAAGGTTTATAAAATCGTGAGATCAGCAGATTGGTCTTCTCGCCTGTCAGTCACCATGAAGGCCATGCCCCTTCCGGCATCCAGTGGAGAAAAAAAACCCTGAGCCGGGGCTGAGTCCACAAGTGCTGATTGATTCCGCAAGAGTGGAGTTTGGAAAGTCGGTGTGTGGTCGGGAGGTGCTGTGTTGTGTCGGGTAAGCTGCTGTGTGGAGTCGGGAAAGTCGCTGTGTGGAGTCCCTCCCCCCTTCCCCCCCTCCCCCCCTCCCCCCTACACACTGCACACCCTCCTTCCCCCTTCCCATCCTCGCCAAACACCCCCCTCCCCACACACCCTCCTCAACACCACCCCACCACACAACACCCTTACCCCACCCTCCCAACACCACCCCACCCCAACCCCTCCAACACCACTCCACCCCCCAACACCACCCACTGCCCCCCAACACCACCCCCTCGAGCTGGATCGACCGACTGCACACACACACAAATACATCACAAGGCGGGGGCCAGTGAAAGCAGGGGAGTGCTGTCTGCGCGATGAAGAGGAAGGTAAATGGCTGCCACAGTGTAAGGTAAGTCCTTTAGAGAGGGGGGGGGGAGAGAAGGGGAGAGAGGGGGAGAGAAGGAGAGAGAATGGGAGAGAAGGGGAGAGAAGGGAGGAGAAGGGGGAAGGAGTGGAGACACTTTTATGAAGTATAATAAAGTTTAACGGGCATTTTACCTACCGGTAGGTTTTCCTTGGTCCTGAAAACTCCAATGAGCCAATCAAAATGCCGGGTTGGCAAAGGAGATTGCCTTCAGCTGCCCTTGAGTGCCTGTAATTAAATAGCGACCCCACTCCACTGCACTACCAGTCAAAAATAATCATGCCGACCAAATGTTACTTACAGAAAAATTTTCAACATGCTGAAAACTTTTTCAACATGCTGAGGCCACGAATATTCGGGAACTTTCCTCGAGCACGAAGGAGAGTTCAAACGACATCATAGGACCTCCTAGGACCACGTGTCGACCATGCTGCGAGTTTGAAGGTCAAAGACACTCTTCTAAACTCGTTGATTAGTTCGCCCAAGTGGAACAACCCCTTTAGCCTCTGATCATCTAAAGAGTTAGCCAGTCATTTGAGTCTTCCTGACTTCCCATTGAAAGCAACTAGCAGAAAATGGGAGAAAATGGTCTCACCACCTAATTCTACAGCCTGCTCTATCGCTGAGCGCGGTTTGATGCCAACAGCATAACCATGAACAACTTACTCCATATATTCTCTTCACTTGGACTGTTGGCAGGCTTCCCCATTCATGATTTTGCTGTTAGGATCATGTAATTTATTATCATCGGTAGGAGCCAGGTGTGGTTTGACGTTCTGTTGGCTTTGTCACAGGTAAAGCAATCCTTTTCCGATAACAACAAACCCCTATGAAAAAATGGGAACGGCAGCTTTTTAGTTTAGTTTAGTTTAGTTTAGTTTAGCTTAGTTTATTGTCGCTTTACAGCAAAAATCTTTTGTTACGTGCTAACCAGTCAGCGGAAAGACAATACATGATTACAATTGAGGCACCCACAGTGTACAGATACATGATAAAGGGAATAATGTGAATAAAGTTTAGTGCAAGATAAGACCGAGATGAGAAAGACTTTTTTCACACAGAGAGTGGTGAGTCTCTGGAACTCTCTGCCACAGAGGGTAGTTGAGGCCAGTTCATTGGCTATATTTAAGAGTGAGTTGGATGTGGCCCTTGTGGCTAAGGGGATCAGAGGGTATGGAGAGAAGGCAGGTACGGGATACTGAGTTGGATGATCAGCCATGATCATATTGAATGGCGGTGCAGGCTCGAAGGGCTGAATGGCCTACTCCTGCACCTAATTTCTATGTTTCTATGTTTCTATGTTTCTATAAAGGCTAGTAAAGTCTGATCATAGGGAGTCCAATGGTCTCCGATGAGGTATTTAGTAGCTCAGGGGTGTTCTCAAGTTATTGATAGGATGGTTCAGTTGCTTGATAACAGCTGGGACGAAACTGTCCCTGAATCTGGAGGTGTGCGCTTTCATACTTTTTAACCTTTTGCCCGATGGGAGAGGGGAGATGAGGGAGTGGCCAGGGTGCGACTCGTCCTTGATAATGGTGACCTTGCCGAGGCTGCGTGAGGTATAAATGGAGTCAATGGAAGGGATGTTTAAGAAAGAACTGCAGATCCTGGAAAAATCAAAGGTAAACAAAAATGCTGGAGAAACTCAGCGGGTGAGGCAGCATCTATAGAGTGAAGGAATAGGTGACGTTTCAGGTTCAGACCCTTCCTCTGTCTACCTTCAATGGAAGGGAGGTTGGTTTGTGTGGTCTGTGCTGCGTCCACAATTCTCTGCAATTTCTTATGAGAACTTTTTAAATGCCTTTTTATGAATGTTCATGGGAACTACAAGTTTACAAGATAGACACAACATGAATGGTGTACACTTCTCAGTGGATTGTTACCTTGTCGTGGTGGAGAAGCTTATGTGGTCCTGAGATCCTGAGAGCGATGCCGTCTGGAGCTATGCTCCTGGTAGGGCCGCCCATGGCGGTAAGTTGAGGGGGAGAGGTCTCTGACAAAGAGCAATCCCACCAAGACCTCAACGGTGGAACAGGCAGAGGATGATGGCTGACTTTAGTGGAGCGTCACAACAGCTGGGAAGGCGGATGAAGGCTGCAGCAGAAAAGGGTCCCCGGTCGTCTTGGACTCCATGCCTCTGGATCCATAACCCAGATCTGTCAAGAACCATGTGGTGGCTGTCTGTGCACCAGTCTCCCCACGTTAAAGAAAGTCACGCACAGGCGTCCTCCCAAAAGAGGACAGTCATACTCGTTTCGAGTGACCGCCAATGATGATGATGATTCTTAATAGTATCATAACTTCAGAGCAATTCTCATGAAGAGGTTTCTACCTGATTGATCATCTTAGTGCCACAAATGACAAATTAGCACATTCCTTATTCCTATTCAGCAACTCCTGCTGAGAAATACAGCCACGTGGGTGTTTGGGTAAGAACAAGATGAAGCTCATCTACAATATATGGGTATAAATCGATAGTCATACTGCATGGAAACCGTCCCTTCGGCCCAACTTGCCCATGCTGACCAAGTTCCTTAACTGAGCTAGTCCCACTTGCCTATGCCTGTCCCATATCCTTAAAACTTTCATATCCGTGTAGCTATCCAAGTATCTTTGAAATGTGATCATTGTACCCACATCCTCCATCCTCTATTTGGAAATGTTGTCCCACGTATCCTTTTTAAATCTTTACCTTAAACTTTTGCCCTCTTGTTTCACATTCCCCTAACCAGTGGAAAAGACTGTGGCTACCCACCTTACCTATTCCCCTCATGAATTTATAACATTTTAAGGTCATCTCTCAGTCTCCTGCGTTCCAGGAGGGAGCATGTCCCACCCGACCCAGCCTCTCCTTATAACTCAAACACACCATCATAAATCTTTTTTGCCTCTTTTATAAACCATATAACCATATAACAATTACAGCACGGAAACAGGCCCTCTTGGCCCTTCCAGTCGGTGCCAACCATTTATTTTCCCCTAGTCCCATCTACCTGCACTCAGACCATACCCCTCCATTCCCTTCCCGTCCATATACAGTGGCTTGCAAAAGTATTCATACCCCTTGAACTTTTCCACATTTTGTCACGTTACAACCACAAACGTAAATGTATTTTATTGGGATTTTATGTGATAGACCAAAACAAAGTGGTGCATAATTGTGAAGTGGAAGGAAAATGATGCATGGTTTCCAAATTTTATTACAAATGAAAAACTGAAAAGTGTGGCGTGCAAAAGTATTCAGCCCCCCTGAGTCAATACTTTGTAGAACCACCTTTCGCTGCAATTACAGCTGCAAGTCTTTTCGGGTATGTCTCTACCAGCTTTGCACATCTAGAGACTGAAATTTTTGCCCATTCTTCTTTGCAAAATAGCTCAAGCTCAGTCGGATTGGATGGAGAGCGTCTGTGAACAGCAATTTTCAAGTCTTGCCAGAGATTCTCAATTGGATTTAGGTCTGGACTTTGACTGGGCCATTCTAACACACGAATATGCTTTGATCTAAACCATTCCATTGTAGCTCTGGCTGTATGTTTAGGGTTGTTGTCCTGCTGGAAGGTGAACCTCCGCCCCAGTCTCAAGTCTTTTGCAGACTCTAACAGGTTTTCTTCCAAGATTGCCCTGTATTTGGCTCCATCCATCTTCCCATTAACTCTGACCAGCTTCCCTGTCCCTGCTGAAGAAAAGCATCCCCACAGCATGATGCTGCCACCACCATGTTTCACAGTGGGGATGGTGTGTTCAGGGTGATGTGCAGTGTTAGTTTTCCACCACACATAGCGTTTTGCATTTATGCCAAAAACTTCAATTTTGGTCTCATCAGACCAGAGCACCTTCCTCCACATGTTTGCTGTGTCCCCCACATGGCTTGTGGCAAACTGCAAACGGGACTTCTTATGGCTTTGTTTCAACAATGGCTTTCTTCTTGCCACTCTTCCATAAAGGCCTGATTTGTGGAGTGCATGACTAATAGTTGTCCTGTGGACAGAATCTCCCACCTGAGCTGTGGATCTCTGCAGCTCCTCCAGAGTTACCATGGGCCTCTTGACTGCTTCTCTGATCAATGCTCTCCTTGCCCGGCCTGTCAGTTTAGGTGGACGGCCATGTCTTGGTAGGTTTGCAGTTGTGCCATACTCTTTCCATTTTCGGATGATGGATTGAACAGTGCTCCGTGAGATGTTCAAAGCTTGGGATTTTTTTTTATAACCTAACCCTGCTTTAAACGTCCCCACAACTTTATCCCTGACCTGTCCGGTATGTTCCTTGGGCTTCATGATGCCCAAGGAACATTGTTTGTTCACTAATGTTCTCTAACAAACCTCTGAGGCCTTCACAGAACAGCTGTATTTATACTGAGATTAGATTACACACAAGTGGACTCTATTTACTAATTAGGTGACTTCTGAAGGCAATTGGTTGCACTGGATTTAATTTAGGGGTATCAGAGTAAAGGGGGCTGAATACTTTTGCACGCCACACTTTTCAGTTTTTTATTTGTAAAAAGATTTGAAAACCATGTATCATTTTCCTTCCACTTCACAATTATGCGCCACTTTGTGTTGGTCTATCACATAAAATCCTAATAAAATACATTTACGTTTGTGGTTGTAATGTGACAAAATGTGGAAAAGTTCAAGGGGTATGAATACTTTTGCAAGCCACTGTACCTATCCACTTTACTTTTAAATGTTAAAATCGATCCTGCCTCCACCACTTCTGCTGGAAGCTCATTCCACACAGCCATCACTCCCTGAGTAAAGAAGATCCCCCTCATGTTACCCCTAAACTTCTGTCCCTTAATTCTAATGTCATGCCCTCTTGTTTGAATCTTCCCTATCCTCAATGGGAAAAGCTTATCCACGTCAACTCTGTCTATCCCTTTCATCATTTTTCTAGTTTAATGTCTGAATATCTCAACCCCTACGCCACCCTCCTTTGGTCCTTCAACTGAATTGATTTTATTTGCAATGGCAAAAAGCAAAAAAAAAACCGTGGGGATGTTGAAACCTGAAAGAAAGTCTTGAAGTGATAAGTTTAGAGCTAGGAGTTCAACTGTTCGTATCCTTGTATGCCTCTCGTTAGCACATCTGTATGAAACATACAGAATAGTGAAAGGCTTGGAGAGAGTGCATGTGGAGAGGATGTTCCCACTAATGGGAGAGTCTAGTACCCGAGGTCATTGCCTCAGAATTAAAGGACGTTCCTTTAGGAAGGAGATGAGGAGGAATGTATTTAGTCAGAGGGTGGTGAATTTGTAGAATTCTTTGCCACAGAAGGCTGTGGAGGCCAAGTCAGTGGATATTTTTAAGGCAGAGATAGATAGATTCTTGATTAGTACGGGTGTCAGGGGTTATGGGGAGAAGGCAGGAGAATGCTGGAGAAGAGGTTATGGGGAGAAGGCAAGAGAGTGATAGATCAGCCATGGTTGGTTCAATCCATGATTGAATGGCGGAGTAGACTTGATTGGTCGAATGATCAAATTCTACTCCTATTCCTTGTGACCTTATGACCTTCGCCAGCCAAGAATGGGCCATCATTGGTCTACTTTGCCTAGTAGGAGGAATCTCATTTCTTCAAGATGTAGCATTTCCGACATATTTGAAATCCACATTTTGAACGTTGGCATGGTTGCGTTTTTCCAGAATTTGAGTATAATTTTTTTTGCTGTTATTAAACCGTAATTAAGGCAAAGTAGACCAATTCTTAAAGACTTGGTCTCCTTTTATCAACTTTTTACAAGCATATGGTGCAACATAACACAACATTAGAAATTAAATGGTTCAGAACCGGGTGACGGATGGGCAAAGATACGAAATAGGTATATCTCTCCTAATTTCTCTTTTCTCTACTTTCTCTTTCTCTTTCAATCTTTTTAGCTTTTCATCTCTGCTCCTTATTTATTTCGCTATCTGTTTCTACTCGCTTGTCTATGTATTTCGACACTTTTTATTTTTTTTTTCTTTCACTGTTCTTTTATTATTAAGTTAAAAATACGAAGTTGAAAGAGAATGTTAATATATATGTATGTATTAGGTACTTATGTACCGCACTATTGTACTTACTTCTATTAAAAATTAAAAATAAAATAAAAAGAATGGGCCATCATCCATTCTTCCTACAGTAATCCCTTTGTTCTGGCCTTTTCTAACCCCTACCCTCCCATCTCTATCTTTCAGTCTGAAGAAGGTTCCCGATCCAAAACAGCACCTATTCCTATTCTCCAGACATGCCGCCTGGCCTTCTGAATTTCGCCTGCATTTTGTGTCCATCTACCTGAGGTTAACACCCTTGTTCGTCTGGTCAAAGTATTCAGTTAACATTCAGTCAACAATTTGTCTCAAATATAAATCTGATTTTCAATCACTTCATGCTGAAATGAAATCCATTGTGAGCAATCCAATTTATTTGTAAGGGAAGGGTCTCAACATTCCCAACTTACCAACAATAAACACTTTTCTCATAGTTTCCCTGAAAGCAAAAACTGTCTTAGTGTTATTGCCGCAAAGTCGGGTCTTGAATTGGTACCAGCTCCTTAAGTATTGCTTTACATGCTACTGGAATTATGATAATAGTTTTTGGAGGCCACTGCCAACTTATATAAGCGTAATAAGGCCTGTGTTTACATTCAAAACTTTTTGGCTTGAAAGGGCCATAATGCCACTTAAAATATGCACTGGATATCGGCCTATTATGTAATTATGGGGTTGCCACCCACCCTTTTATTTTGGCAAGTCAGTTTGCTTATTAGAATGATTTGCTTATTTTTCTATTTTTCAAATTTGGCAATATAAAGTGCTTTTTTGTAAAAAACAAAAAGGAGGGTTCAGACTCCCGATTAATTTTGCACAAAAAACAGAGGTAAAGAGTATCCCAGCTTTCTCATTCGGGAAAATAGTCACAGGCCAGTTCTGTCTAACGTTAACAGTCAGGGAGCAGAAGTTAAAATATTGTATTTGCTCAAATTTATTCACATTCACATTCACATGCAGTTAGGTATATTGAAACTGAATAGGCAGAGTAATACCTTACTGGGCAATGAGGGGAAAGCAGAGTGAGGGAATATTTGGACAGAGCTTTCAGGGACATTATCCTGGTGCATAAGACCACATTTTGCATGATGGAAGGATGTATATCTGATTGGAAGTCTGTGACCAGTGGTTTGCTACAGGATCAATCTTGAGAATGTTATTGGGGTGGGGGGGGGAGAAGGGGAGAGAAGGGGAGATAGAAGGGGGAGAGAAGGGGAGAGAGAAGAGGAGAGAGAAGTGGGGAGAAGGGGAGAGAAGGGGAGAGAAGGGGGGAGAGAAGGAGTGGAGACAGTTTTAAGAAGTTTAGTAAAGTTTAGCGGGCATTTTACCTACAGATGGGTCTTCGAGGTCGTGAAACTCCAATGAGCCAATCAAAATGGCCGGTCAGTGACGGAGATGGCCTTCGACTGCCTGTAAGTAAATAGCAACCCTACTCCACTGGCTTCGACCAAACTGCAACCTATTTTTAGTTAGGCTGGTTTTGATCATGTTGAAACAATCGAAGCAACCTAGAAGAAGCCTCGACCAGGCGGAAACCACTTTCGACCATTAGGGAGAGTGACCAAAACCTCTGGCGACCTCATGGAAACCTTGGGTGGTGGGCAAGGTCACCAGAGGTTTCTGTTCAGGTTTCCTAAGTGGGACAGGGGCTTTATACATCGACGAGACCAAACGCAGACTCTGCGATCGTTTCACGGAACACCTTCACTTTGCTCGCCTAAACCAACCTCATCTCCCGGTTGCTGGACACTTTAATTCTCCTTCCCATTCATACACAGACCTTTCTGTCCTCGGTCTCCTCCATTGTCAGAGTGAGGTTAAACGCAAATTGGAGGAACAACATCTCATATTTCGCTCGCGCAGCTTGCGGCCCAGTGGAATGAATATTGATTTATCTCACTTCAGGTAGCCCCGGCATTCCCTCGCTCTCTATCCCACCCCCACCCAAGTCACGCTAGATTATCATTTTCACCCTACAAACAGCCAACAATGGCCTGCTTCCTTTATCATCGTTACTTTTTTGCGTTTCTATCATTCATTGTTCTTTATCTCTCCACATCGCCGTTTAAATATCTTGTTTTCCCTTATTCCTAACCAGTCAGAAGAAGGGTCTCGACCCGAAATGTCTCCCATTCCTTCTCTCCAGAGATGCTACCTGTCCCGCTGAGCTACTCCAGCTTTTTGTGTCTATCTACACTGTAGGAAGAATATGATTGCAATGAAGAGAATGCAGAGAAGATTGGTGCCTGGATTGGAGGCCTTTAGTTAAGCGAAGAGACTGGATGGGCTAGGCTTGTTGTCCCGAGAGTGAAGGAGGCTGCTAGTTGTACTGAGAGAGGTGTATACGATGAAGGGGGGGAGGCATTAAAATTGCGAGGGAAGGTTTTTCTACACAGAGTGTGCACAACCTACTGCCAGTAGAGATGGTGGAATCGATACAATCACTTAGAGAGCCAAGACACAGAAGGTTACAGACCAATTGCAGACACTTGGGTTTGGCGTTGGCATGGACAAGGTGGGCCAAAGGACCTGTTTCTGTGCTGTACATCTCTATGATACTCTGAATTTTTGGATTAAAAAAAACATCGTCAATTAAGACCAAATCCGACCTTTGAAGTGGCCGTCACTAATTAAACCTTTGGCAGTAAAGGTAGGAACTTATACCGTTTCTTTTAGGAAATTACCCAAATTTTTCACCAATCTATGCACTATCTGCATTGAATGGCATTTGCCATTCTTTAGCCCATTCACTGTTTGTGAATCCATGATCCCAAACACCGTAGCTGTTTGGGATCATGCTGTAATTCTAGATAATCTTCTTCTCTGTCTGTGAAACCACCTATTTTAGTGTCCCCTGCAAACTTAGTAACCACTCCTCGTACGTTCTCGTCCAAATCATTGATATAAATGAAGAAAAACAATCCAGCACTAATCTCTGCGGCACGCAACTGATAACGAGTCCCCAACAACGCATTCTGCTTCCTACCACACATACAGATAGCGACACACACACACAGATATATTCAATCTGTAGTCTTGGTTTCCTATACAATTGGATGCCTTATCTCCAAGAGCAGATGGAAAGATGCAACTGTGTCTTGGATCCCTGGAGCCAGCAGGGCATTTTGAGATGAGAAGAGATGGGCAGATCTGATACATATGATCTTTAGATGTTAGCTGATATCCAATGTTAGAAAAAAAAAAAATAGCTTTGTGCCCCTTTGTGTCGCTCTCCATCTCCCCTTGACCCACAAGCAGTGCTGTGAAGGCACCTTTTCTACCAAGCAACCTTGGGACTTACTTAGCGGCATGAGAAAACAAACTGCTTGAGGTTAAAGCAGAAGATGAATTAATTATACTGATGATAGACACTAAATGCTGGAGTAACTCAGCGGGTCAGGCAGCATCTCTGGAGAAAGGGAATAAGTGACATTTTGGGTCAAGACCCTTCTTCTGACCGTTCTTCGTCAGAAGTTGGGTCTCGACCCGAAACATCACCTATTCAATAGATAATAGACTATAGACAATTGGTGCAGGAGTAGGCCATTCGGCCCTTCGAGCCAGCACCGGCATTCACTGTGATCATGGCTGATCATCCACATTCAGTACCCCATTCCTGCCTTCTCACCATATCCTCTGGCTGCTATCTTTAAGAGCTCTATTTAACTCTCTCTTGAAAGCGTCCAGTGAATTGGCCTCCACTGCCTTCTGAGGCAGAGAATTCCACAGATTCACAACTCTCTGTGTGAAAAGGTTTTGCCTCATCTCCGTTCTAAATTGTCTACCCCTTATTCTTATTCTTATTCTTACCCCTATTCCTTTTCTCCAGAGATGCTGCCTGACCCGCTGAGTTACTCTAACATTTTAGGTGCATCTTCGGTGTTAGCCAGCATCTGCAGTTCCATCCTACACATCCTATTAATGATACTGATCCTAGTCTCGCTGTAATATTTAAGCAGCCAATCGGCCCTCATGGGAGCAGATTGGACATCTATTTTACACTCCCCTCTCCATCACTCACCATGGCCCATGTCCCCACACTTTCCCACCGTAAGTTGACGTGTTGGGGGGGGGGGGGGGCGGTCAGGCGTGAAAGGTTCAAAAAGTTAACGGTCCTCCTAACAATATCCCATCCCTTCTTTCTGCGGAAAGGCTTAACCGACATTAACTCGTTGCTTTCTCCACAAATGCGGCCTGTCCTGCCGAGTCCTTACGGTGTTTCCAGTTTTTATGACAAAAACAGGGATGTTTGCTACTGCAGACATTCCACACGAGAGCCGTCACCATGATCTCACATGCTGGAACTGCACCAGCTCCCCTTAGCTACAGTAACGACGCCATCTGGCGTCTTTATACAAGCAGTGAGGAAAATCCTAAGTGATTCAGCCTTCTGCGAAAACATTTTTCAACTTGGTTTTTTTTCTCTACTCTCTGCCTTTTTAATGGACTTATAAAAGATCCAATAGGTTGATATGAGTGGCGTTTCCTGGCGGATTTATCACTCGCCATCCTAACTTTATGGAAGAAAGGCACAACTTGCTGGAGTAACTCATGGGGTCATGCAGCGCCCCTGGAGATCGTGGATAGGCGACGTTTCGGGTCGAGACCCTTCGTCAGACTGCTTTTAACTTTATGGAATGCTGGGTGCCACGCACAGGCAATGGTCACCATGAAATCCAACCATTCGCTGCATTTTTTTTTCAAAAATGTTTCAAATTGATTTATCTATTCCCAATAAAAAAAATGTGAATCCACACTGACGGGATTTATAAGCCATAAAAATTGAGGATTTATTCGTATTATATTCTGCTGCACATTCTTGACCATGTGCCACAACCCATGAACAAATATGGCTGCCAATGCACAAGTCAAGATGATGTACGCTATGCTTCGAATAAATGAAATGCCAAGTTCTGATGTAGGCGCCTTTATGGAAATTTTACTTTAGTTTTATGTTTCTGAATGCTTCAGGACTGATTTAAGGAGTCACTAGGGATGAGCACTCAATCTGAAGGTAGATGTAATCCAATCCCACACTTTTCTCTTTGAATAATTTAATGAAAATCCATGCCTGTCTGCTCTGGAAACATTCCAGTCCGGACTGCTTTTAAATGCCAAATAAAGTTATGTGCCTGCCCACAGGTTGTGTGTGTGCCACCTATCACTCTGCCCATTTCACCACACTATGTGTGCACAAACAGTACCATCGTAGCTTCAAGTCACAACACTATTTGATTCAAAAAGGTTTTCACCATTACTTTGTTTTTTCCCCTCTCTCTCTAACTTTGTTTACAAATACACAGGACTAGATGTTAAAATCCAAGGTGCCAAATATCAATTTACTCCCGATGGTGATGGGAGCCTTCTGCACTCACCTATGCTCCTCCGATGTTGAGAAAGGCTAGGCAGACACGTCATTAGGGTTATCAAGTGGGCACCTACTTTCATCGACGTTTCGCTGATTGAACCCACGACGTCTCCAGTAGGCTCAGCGGTGCATTCTGGCGTCCCAGAACCACCCCCCTCTGCATCTGTCTAGTCGGTTATTTGGGAGACCAAATGGGGTCTTTCCTCTTCAGCCAGAGCCACTGGCTACTCTACCACAATCTTTTATGCCATCATCTAATGTTTGATGTAGAAATAAAGAACTGAAGATGCTGGTTATAGTACACAAAATGCTACAATGTCTCAGGAGAACATGGGTAGATGACATTTGGGGTCGTGACCCTTCTTCAGAATGACCTCACGAAGGGTCTTGACCCAAAAGGTCACCTCTCCATGTTCTCCAGAGATGCAGCCTGACCTGCTGAGTTAAGGCCCTGTCCCACAGTACGAGTTCATTCCAAGAGCACTCCCGAGTTTTTAAAAATCAAACTCGTGGTAGGCACGGAGAATGAACGTAGCGGGTACATCGGAGCTCAGGGACGTCCCTTAGCGGCTCGTAACGCTAACGGCAGGTACTCGGGAAGACTCGCTAACGGCAGGTAAGCACGGGAAGACTCGTGAAGATTTTTCAACATAAATCGTAAACATTTACCGTAAATGTCCGAGTTCAAATCAGGGCAAACTCGGGAGAATTCTTGGAATTAACTCGTACCGTGGGACAGGCTTTTACTCCAACACTTTGTGTCTCTAATGTTTGATGTTAGTTTTGAGTCAATGGATTTCTTGACATCTGATGGCTTTCTTGCTGGTTTGCTTTCAGTTCTCTGAAGTTACCACTAGTTTGTCAATTACATAATTTAATTCTATCATAAATAAGTGATGTATGTTCATTATTTTTTTTCACCACGTTCTCAAGTAAGAGTATGATGTCTAGTCTCGTGTAGTGATATGTACAGATATGGTTTATTTGACCAATCTGGGATCAAAAGTTCCTTTCCATACAGATAACAGAGGTGCCGGGATACTGTGGCATTAGTTGTTCTTGATTTTTGAGATTCTCTCTTTGTTTCCTCCATTCTAGCTTCCTCGTTTGGAGCAAGCTCAGCTTTTTAACATCAGAGTTTACGGGAAGAAGGCGGGAGAATGGTGTTGAGAGGGAAAAATAGATCAGCCATGACCAAATGAAGGAGCACACTCAATGGAATGAATGGCCTAATTCTGTCTTTATGTCTTTTGGTACGCAAACAGGACGATCCAATCCTTGTTGTTCAAAGTGGTGTGTGTCACTGTTGAAACTCTACAAGGATGCTCGAAGTGATTCTTCAAACTCTTTTTCTGCCCAGCATATGATCAGTTGTCCTCCGTCAGCTCTCTGCTAAGTAGCTCCTGTGGCATCCTGTCATCAGGCAGTCTTCTGACATGTTCCCGCCCGCCCGATCTGTGATTCTTTCAGCAACGTGGAGATGCAGGGGAGTGTTGTCTGGGACACAATCTGTGTGTCTGGAATCTTGTCTTGCCACTTGAAGTGAAGCGTTCTGCGTAGACAGGTCATATGGAAGTAGTTAAGCTGTCTGCAGTGTCTGCTGTACACTATCCATGTCTCATAGGCATAGAGTAATGTGGCTCTGACAACAGCACGATGCACCTTCAAGCTGGTCTCTGGGCTGATTCCTCCTCACCCCCTGAACTTTGTTTTCAGCCTCCAAAACCAGAACTGACGTTGACTGATCTTGAGAGACGGACGTGAACTTGTCCTCTACTGAAAGCCTCGGACATGGATGTTTTGGGAAGGAACTGCAGATGCTGGTTTAAACCAAAGATGGACACAAAAAGCTGGAGCAACTCAGCGAGCCAGGACAGCATCTCTGGAGAGAAGGAATGGGTGACGTTTCGGGTCGAGTCTGAAGAAGGGTCTCGGGCACCATGACAGAATATGGAACAGTATAACACAGGAACGGGCCCTTCGGTCCGCAATGTTTGTGCCGAGCATGATGCCAAGTTAAACTGATCCATATCCCTCCATTCCCTGCACTTCCATGTGCCTATCTATAAGCCTCTTAAATGCCACAATTGTATCTGTCTCCACCGCCACCCCTGGCAATGGGCTCCTGGTCCCCATTGCTCTCTGTGTAAAAAGCTTGCTCTGTACATCTCTATTAAATGTTCCTCCTCTCACATTATAGTGCCCTCTAGTGGCCATTTGCACCGTGTGAAAAAATGTTCTGACTGTCTACCATATCTATGCCTTTCATAATTTTACATCCTTCTATCAAGTCTCCCTTCAATCTCTGACGTTCTAGTGAAAACAATTCAACTCTATCCTGAATCGATGTCTATCTGTGTCTGCAGAAGGGTCTTGACCCAAACCGTCGCCCATTCCTTCTCCCCAGAGATGCTGCCTCACCCGCTGAGTTACTCCAGCATTTGTGTCTACCTTTAAATCTATCCAATCTCTCCCTGTGGATGAAACCCTCCAATCTAAGTAGCATTCTAGACGAATTGACTGTTTAAATTTAAATTGTCCCTATTGTGTGTAGGATCATATTAATGTGCAGGGATCGCTGGTCGGTACGGACTTGGTGGACCGAATGGCCTGTTTCTGCGCTGTTTCTATCTCTAAACTAAAACTAAACTAAGTCATAAAATATAAAATGGTCATGCTTAACATTTGACTGGTGGACATATCTATTGTTTTTTATGTTGCGAACTGAGATGTCCATACATGCTCCTGTAGCCTGCTATAGGCTTCCTGTGTCTCATTTCAAACCCACTGAGCCACCAAAAGATAATGTAAATAACAATTGCACTTTATTTTTCTCTTCTTGGTTGGACATTTTTATTGTATTCAGCCTCATCTAAAACTCAAGGCCAAGAGAATAGGGGGCGGACGTGCAAACCTCCTACAGAACAATCCTGGAGTGTCTGAGGCCAATACTACATCTCTTCAACAGTCTAATTTGTGTTCTTGTTGGCAGCTCGTTATGTTGTTAAACTTTCTGCACAGTCTACACAAAGTGGCTACTCTTGGCTATAAATGGAAAGTTCTCATGGGATTTCTCTTGCAGGGGGATATGGTAATGTAGTGGTTATGTCACTGAACTGACGATCAGCAGACAGAAATTCAAATGCCACCACAGTAGCTGAAGAATTTTATTTCAGTTTATTAGACAAATCGAGCCATAGAGCTACACAACATGGAACAGACACTTTGGCCCAATCCATCCATGCTAAGAATTAATAGATCAAGTGGGTTCTTGTTAATAACCCATCTAGCATGCTTACCCAGACTATTTGTTTTTGTTTTTCTTAGTTTAGAGATATAGCATTGGAACAGGCCCTTCAGCCCACCAAATCCACGTTGACCACCGAACACCCGTTCACATTAGTTCTATGCTATCCCACGTTCACGTCCACTCCCTATACACTAGGGGCGATCTATAGAGACCAATTATTCCACAAACCTGCATGCATTTGGGATGTGGGAGGAAACCGGAGCACCTGCAGGAAACCCACGAGATCTTAGGGAGAACGTGGAAACTCCGCACAGACAGCACCCAAGGTGAGGATCGGAACAAGCCTGGCACTCTGGTGCTGTATGAGGTTGTATGTGAAGTTGCATTGGGACCACAAGAGTGGAGAAACAAAGAAGGCAACAGTTTAGGATATTGCCAGTTACTAAAACCAGCTGTCAAATGATGCCAGGTCTTAATGGGTTACACCCAAAGCTTTGTGATCTTTCCCTTCCAAATGCTCCACTTGCCTAATATGGCATTTGGGTATTTAATAGTAAGTAATTGACCCAAGTTTTATGTTTCACTTTTTGCCACAAGCACAAATATAGTTGAATATTCATAATGCAGAAACAATTAAGATGAAAAAACACTATCGACACTTGCAAGAGAGATTGAGGCTATTTAGAATGCTTGAGCACAATATCCAGTGTGTGTAACCATGTAAACTGAGACAAATACTGGGCCAGATGTGAACAACCTCTCAGTTTGGCTGTGGGACACTGCAAATGCAACACATAAAACAGCTGGGATCTAGGGGTGGAGCTGGTTTAATGTCATCCATGTGGTAGGACCCTGCCTGCTTGTTTAGGTGTACTTTAAAGAATTCTTTAAAAGCAAAGACTTCTCCCATGACCTAATCACCAGTTCCGAGACAATGTTAACGTATTATTCCAACCTGAAGCATCACCTCTCCATGTTCTGCAGAGATTTTGCCTGAAAGTGCTGAGTGACTCCAGTACTTTGTGTCTATTTATTTGTAAACCAGCATCTGCAGTTCCTTGTTTCTACATTCATCTCACTGCCCATTCTATAACAGTTCCCACTATACTGTAGATATAAAATTTTTTTTTTCTGAATTAATGAGGCCGACACTATAACAGGATTTTAAAGAAAGTGAACAGGTACGTGGATAGGAAAGGTTTAGAGGGATTTGGGCCATATGTCAGCATCTGACACTGTTATAGAGGAGGTATTTTGGCCGGTGTGGACACGTTTGGCCGAACAGCCTGTTTCCGTGCTGTATATCTCTATAACTCCATTCAGAACTGACTTAAGGAATCAGTCTGATGAAGGGTCTCAATCAAAAACGTCACCTATTCCTTTAATGAAATGCTGCCTGACCCGCTGAGTTACTCCAGCATTTCATGTCTATCTTCTGTGTGAACCAGCATCTGCAGTTCCTTCTTACACTTTCACCGTCTGAAGAAGGGCTTCGGCCTGAAACGTTGCCAATTTCCTTCGCTCCATAGATGCTGCAGCACCCGCTGAGTTTCGCCAGCACTTTTGTCTACCTTCAAAAAACAGTCGCTTGAAGCAGTTTGAGACACTGAACAGCATTCTTCTCCCACTACTCTATTGAAAAACATATCCCATTCCCAGCATCACTCGCCTTATATAATGTAACATGGATTTGGGAACTGTTCCTTCTTCAGAGGACTGAAGAGAACAAAGATTCTGATGTTATGTTACCCGTTCAGACTCTCTGTGTTGGAGGTCAGCAATGTGGTAAAGCTGTACGTTATCTGGCACTGCCTGTTGGGTGTGCTGTAACACAACTCTAGCTACTTCACCCAGCAGAACTCCATCGTGGAATTTTAAAAATCCATTATTCAAGGGGAAACACATTTTAAAGATCATGTCCTGCAAAAACAAAGAACGTTCCCATTTTGTTAGTGATAATCGATTAACGTTCATGATTACCTCCGATTTCATCAGGTATCTAGCAGCAGATTCCCCAATGGAAAATACAATATATTTAGACACAAGGAACTAAACAGCTGGTTTACAAAGGAAGACACAAAGTGCTGGAGCAACTCAGCGGGTCAGGCAGCATCTCTGGAGAACATGGGTGGGTGACCTTTCGGGTCGAGTCTGTAGAAGGGTCCCGACCCAAAACATCACCTATTCATTTTCTCACGAGAGGCAGCCTGACCCGCTGAGTTACTCCAGCAATTTGTGCCCTTTTAAAAAATATATTTATCATTCTTTACAGGCCCCATATCAAGTATTTTTTGCGTGTTTATTACCAGGGGTGAGAAGCACGGGATGGCTATGTGCAGAAATCCACCGTGCCATAATGCAGATACAATTCTATAATTTTTAAAATGCACTTCCCAAATTATTCCATTTAAACCAATAATTCTCTGACAATACCTGGAGTCACATAGAAATTATAACATGAAAATGGGTCGTTCAGCTCAACCTGTCCATGTTGGCGTTTATCTTCCATGTATTTAACAGTACAGAAAGCAATATTCTGACCAATATAGACTTAACTTTCCCAACCTTCAACTGCATATTCTTAAATGGAAATACTGCCCATGTTTTAATCATGATACATTTTGCAGCTCATATATTCTTATATTCATATATTCTTGCATAGAAACAGAAGTACATCATGCCTTACATCTCTAATTTTTGATCAAACCAAGGCCCCATATCATCCTCCACTACTGGTGAAGATAGTTTAAATCTTTTATGCCTTTGTCCTGATTGCTTCAGCTGCTTTCTTACCAGTCCGCCCAAGTGGCCCAGACCAGCTTACTTGCGCCTCTGAACCCCACGTTCTGAACACTGAGAAAAGGACACAAAGTGCTGGAGTAACTCAGCAGGTCAGGCAGCAACTCTGGAGAACATGGATAAGTTTATCAGTTTATCCGTTCAATTTGGTTTATCGTTATGCGTACCGAGGTACAGTGAAAGGCTTTTGTTGCGTGCTAACCAGTCAGCGGAATGACAATACATGATTACAATCAAGCCATTTACAGTGTTTGATACATGAGAAGGGAATAACTTTTAATGCAAGACAAAGCCAGCAAAGTCCGATCAAGGATACTCCGAGGGTCATCAAAGAGGTGAATAGTAGTTCAGCACTACTCTCTGGTTGTGGTGGGATGATTCAGTGACCTGATAACAGGTGGGAAGAAACTGTGCCTGAATTTGGTGGTGTGCAAGTGATGTTTTAGTTCGGGACCCTTCTTCACACTGATTGTTGGGGGGGGGGTAAAGATGGATGAGATGAGAGGCAGGACAAAGCATGGCATGTAACATGTGAACGCAAGCAAGAGAGGATTTGCAATGCAGTTGGTTGGACAAAGGTCAGAGATGCAAAAAGGTGTGAGACAAAACGATTGAAGAGTTGCAAATTATGAAGCCAGAGGAAGGAATGTAGGTGTGGAGGTGGGGTTTGCCAGGGAGAAATAGGTGTGAATCCAGGTAGGGCACAGGGGAAGGGGCAGAAAGAAAGGGTCAGTGTGGAGGAGAAAGGGGAGGGGGAGGAGAGCGTTATTTGAGGTAACCCAAAATTCGAGAATTCAATGTTCATACCATTGGGTTGTAAGCTACACAGGCGGAATATGAGGTGTTGTTCCTCCAGCCATTGGAAATGGTCTCTTTCAATCTGCCCTGCCTCTTCCCTTCATGGCTTCACACAAAGTGTAGTTCATGCAAAGGCAAGTGCAACATCATGCATTAAAAAGACTGAGATTGGTGGGTTTTTATTACTTATGGACAAATCTGGAGGAAGTATTAGATGGGAAACTATACTGCAATTAAGATACGTTATACAGGCATTTGGATGAGCAAGGGCTGATTAGGGATAGTCAGCATGGTTTTGCACATGGGAGGTCATGTCTCACAAATCTGATTTTTTTTAAAGACGTGACCAAAAAGGTCAATGAGGGCAGAGCTGTGGATGATTGTGTACATGGATTTCAGTAAGGCATTCGACAAGGTTCCGCATGGTAGGCTGCTCTGAAAGGTTAGATCTCATGGGATCCAAGGAGAGATAGCTGAATGGATAGCAAATTGGCTCTATGGAAGAAAACAGAGGGTGATGGTGGAAGGTTGCTTCTCGAACTGGATGCCTGTGACTAGTGGTGTGCCTCAGGGTTCAGTGCTGGGCCTGTTACTGTTTGTTATCCACATCGATGATTTGGATCAGAACATACAGGACAAGATTAGCAAGTTTGCTGAGGATACAAAACTGGGTGGTTTTGCAGATGTTGAAGATGGTTGTGAACGATTGCAGCAGGATCTGGATCGATTGGCCAGGTGGGCGGAGGAATGATTGATGGGATTTAAGTCAGGTCAAGTCAAGTTAATACAGAGAAGTGTGAGGTGTTGCATTTTGCCACGTTGAACAAGGACAGGACCTACACAGTAAATGGTAGGCCTCTGGGTGGTGTTGTAGAGCAGAGGGATCTAGGATCCAGGTGCATGGTTCCTTGTAGGTCGAGCCGCAGGTAGATAAGGTGGTCAAAAAGACTTTTGGCACTTTGGCCTTCATCAGTTAGAGTATTGAGTATAGAAGTTGGGAGGTCATGTTGCAGTTGTATAAGACGTTGGTGAGACCGCATTTAGAATATTGTATTCATTTCTGGGCACCATGTTATGGGAAAGATATGTCAAGTTTGAAAGGGGTCAGAAAAGATTTATGAGGAAGTTGCCAGGACTAGAGGGTGTGAGCTATAGGGAGTGGTTGAATAAGCTGGGACTCTATTCCATGGAGCACAGGAGGATGAGGGGTGATCTTATAGAGGTGTACACAATCATAAGGCTAGATTGGGTAGATGCACAGAGTCTTTTGCCCAGAGTAGGGGAATCAAGGTCCAGAGGACATAGGTTCAAAGTGGAGGGGAAAAGATTTAATAGGAATCCGAGCGGTAACTTTTTCTCACAAAGGGTGGTGGGTGTTTGGAACAAGCTGCCAGAGGAGGTAGTTGAGGCTGGGACTATTCCATTGTTTAAGAAAGTGTTAAGACAGGTACACGGATAGGACAGGGTTGGAGAGATACGGACCAAGCGCAGGAAAGTGGGACTAGTGTAGCTGGGACATTGTTGGCCGGTGTGGGCAAGTTGGGCCACAGGGCCTGTTTCCAAACTGTATCACTCTATGACTCTATGTATCTGTATCTATGACTAATTTAGCCATGTTCCAATTGAAAGGCGAATGTAATTCAATAGGCTTACTCATATTCCTTCAAGAGTATGAATTAAATCAATACAGAATCCAAACAATGTTAAAAATGCTGGCCGTCTCCTCACCCTGCTCCTAAATGTGGGTGTGTAATGAACAACAATGTGTGCAATGTGCAATTTCAATCAACCTCCTCTTATTAAGCTGGAAAGGGTGTAGAAAAGATTTACGAGGATGTTGCCAGGACTTGAGGGCCTGAGCTATAGGGAAAGGATGGGCAGGCTAGGACTTTATCCTTGGAGCACAGGAGGATGAGGGCTGATCTTATAGGGGTGTATAAGATCATGAGGGGAATAGATAGGGTGAATGCACACAGTCTTTTACCCAGAATAGGGGAGTCAAGAACCGGAGGACATAGGTTTAACGTGAGTGTAGAAAGATTTAATGGGAACCTGTAGAGCAACTTTGTGTATTGGGACTAGTATATTATTCTAAATTCCAAAAGATCTGTCAACATTGAACAATCTTTCCTTATAAACATACAGCCATTTCAAGTATTTGTCTGATACACCAAATCTCAATTGCCTCGAATTAATTAACTTATTTCCTTAAATAAAGCAATCAATATTGTCCACAGTACTTTAGATGCACAGTAACTCCTTAGTTTTGTAATCAATCGCAATAAATGATAACTTTCTGTTAGCTTTCATAATGACCTACTCTTCCTGCTTATACACCTTTTGTTAATCATGTCTATGCCAAGCTTTTCAGAAATGAAGCTAGGAAATACTTCTACATATAAAGAATGGAAGAAATATGGAGCCTTTAATCCACAAATAGCAATTAAGATTTACACATTTCTATACATTCATACAACTCTCCTATTCTCTTCATTCAGTCCATATGATGTTTTTTCAGTTGCTTTAGGGCAGTCACAGTGGCGTAGCGGTAGAGTTGCAGCACAGGAGACCCGGGTTCAATTCTGACACCATGGGTGCTGTCTGTACGGAGTTTGTACATTCTCCCCGTGACCTGTGTGGGTTTTCTCCGAGATCTTTGGTTTCCTCCCACGCTCCAAAGACGTACAGGTTTGGAAGTTAGTTCGCTCGGTAAATGTAAAAATTGTCCCTAGTGTGTGTAGGTTACTGTTGATCCGCGATAGTGGGCCGAAGGGCCTGTTTCGCGCTGTATCTCTAAACTAAAACATTTCAGAATGCAATAAAACTCATAAATTGATAGACTATAGAAAGAGGAATACCTACTTAGCAAAGTCTTTGCTAACATCTTTAGTCACACAGAGTCAAAAAATATCCGTTATGTTTCCTGTGTTTGAAGTTAACACAGGAGAACCTTTGGCAAATAGAAACTTTTTTTAACATCTTAAAATAATCCTTATTTTGGTTGAATGACCTAGTACAAAATCTAAATAATTTGTTCAGCTATTACCGGTCATGCCTTGTCCTGCCCCTCTTCTCTTCAAACCTTCAATCCGCCATCCCCTGCAATCAGTCTGAGGAAGGGTTCCAACCAGAAACGTCACCTATCCATGTTCTCCAGAGATGTTTAGGAAGGAACTGCAGATGCTGGTTTACACCAAAGATAGACACAAAATGCTGGAGTACTCAGCAGGACAGGCAGCATCTATGGAGAGAAGGAATGGCGGATGTTTCAGGTCTGAAGTAGGGTCTCGACCCGAAACATCACCCATTCCTTCTCTTCAGAGGTGCTGCCAGTCCCGCTGAGTTACTCCAGCCTTTTGTGTCTTTCTCCTGACATGCTGCCTGATGCACTGAGTTACTCTAACATTTTGTGGCTTTCTAAATTGTTTTACCCTAATTTCGTCCTAATTCTCCATTTTTTTGACCAAATTTAGGGGTAAAACAAGGAGAATTTTTCTTTTCATTCAGTGTTGAATTTTTAGATCACAAAACATAGAAAGGTCTACTGCAGGAACAGGCCCTTCCATCCACAATATCAGCGCCAAACATGATACCAAAATAAACTAATCACCTCTGCCTGCACGTGATCTATATCCCTCCATTCCCTGCATATCCATGTGCCTATCTAAAAGCCTCCTAAATGCCACTTTCATATCTGCCACCTCGTGTTTGAATTCTCCTCCCTAAAGGTCTGTTGAGGGGTAGCCATTGAGTTCATTCAAAGTAGAGATCAACAGATTATTGAATGTTAAAGAAATTAAGGGATAAATGAATGAGGCAGGGGAATAGTATGACGGGGGAAATTCGGTCATGAATAGCAGAGAATGACTTCCTCCTACTATTTTACGTGTTCATATGTAAACATATCTCAATAACTCATAGAAGGCAAACATTCTATTGGTGTGGGCAGAGTCATGGCCTTTAGTCACACAACCATTCTCTCTTCGTAAACCAAAACGTTCACATTTTCCTAAAGGAATAAACTGCGACCTGGGGAGTCTGTAAGGGGAAGATTCCTATCAACTTTACTCAAGTGGCCATGGTTCATGTTTGAGGCCTGATGGATGTTGTCAAAAGCTATCAGACTAGAGGAAGAAGACACATCGCATTTTATTTGCTTAGTATTCTGGCTAACCGTTAGATATTTCCTTTCTTATGCCGGGACGTCAAAGGCAATTATACATAGTACATCAAAAGTGTTTCAGGTGAGATCAAGTCGCATAGCGTGGACAGAGGGTCAACCTTAGTGTTTTTTTGGACCATAACAGAAAAGCATGACACGACTAACTGCATTACAAGATATTCCATGCATTAGAAATACACTTGATGAGAAAAGGTTTCACACATCTGCAAATCTTTTTTTTAGTTTTAGTTTTAAACATACAGCGTGGAAACAGGCCCTTCGGCCCACCAAGTCCGCACCGACCATTGTGCCCTAAACACACTAGGGATAATTTGACATTGCTACCAAGCCAATTAGCCTACAAACCCGTACATCTTTGGAGTGTGGGAGGAAACCGAAGATCTCGGAGAAAACCCACGCAGGTCACGGGGAGAATGTACAAACTCCGTACAGACCTGCACCCGTAGTCAGGATCGAACCTGGGTCTCTGGTGCTGTAAGACAGCAGCTCTACTGCTACGCCACCATGCCGTCTTACTGTTTTTAACTAGCTGAAACATCAGGGCCATTTGTTGAGCAACTTGATGTTCCAAAATATTGCCCGAACACACATTATTTCATTCCTTTCTATGTTACCATATGCTTTGGCTGACTTCCCTCACAGAATGGAAGTATTTCACTCCATCCATTTTCAATCTGGGAGAGAAAGGGTTAACTGTACTTAAAAACTTTTGTTTTGTTAGTTTACGACAACTTTTTCAAGAGCAAGAACGATAAGTCAAGGGTGAAAGTCTCATGCACAATTTGTAAACAATATGTTGCCACACGCAGTTAAGCTATTTATTGTTGCAGAAGTGTGCTGGCATTATATAATTTAACTATATGTTAGTGATGTTCAGAGGTATGATTAAGATATATTAGCTTTTATTTTGCCAAAGATTGAGTTTTAGTTGAGAAAAAGACTTGACAATTTCCTTAAGCCCAGAAAGGATTTGGATTCCCAGGACCTTTGTACCACTTTAACAGCAGGAATGAGATGTACGAGTCAAACAATCTACAGCTGCACTCTCCATGACTATATATATCCATTGGACAATAGACAGAAAGGTGCAGCCATGTTTAACATAGCAGACTAATGTAAAGGCTTCAAAGTAGTGTTACCAACTTGAAAAGGAACATAAACATTAGGCGTGTACAAAATGGGATCATAAACGGACTGAAAAAAATGTTAAACAAGATACAAAATAATGAAACTAGACGAATGCAAAAAAAATAAGTAGAGATCTGGAAAATCAAAATCAAATTTTAAATGTATGTTAACCTAAGCATATGGTAGCCTAGAATATAATTAAATAATATGTATTAAGACAATATCACGAGGATCAGGTTGCTCAACAAATAGCCCTGATAGTTCAACTGGTTAAAACTTTAAGATAGAAATGTACGGGCCAGTCTAGATTGCAGAGAAGGTGAAGGGCAATGGGTGAAACAAAGGGAATTTCACTGATAGATTGATGTCATGTAACCATTAAGGGCCATCATTAAGAATAAGGCGTAAGCCACTTAGAACGGAGACGAGGAACCACTTTTTCTCACACAGAGAGGTGAGTGTGGAATTCTCTGCCTCAGAGGGTGGTGGAGGCAGGTTCTCTGGATGCTTTCAACAGAGAGCTAGATAAGGCTCTTAAAAATAGCGGCAGGGGATATGGGGAGAAGGCAGGAACGGGTACTGATTGGGAATGATCACATTGAATGGCGGTGCTGGCTTGAAGGGCCGAATGGCCTACTCCTGCACCTATTGTCTATTGTGTATTGTCTATTAGCAGCACCACTTATTGCCCGGTGGATATATACTCATAGATACCGCAGCTGTAGGTTACGGGGAGAAGGCAGGAGAATGAGGTTGAGAGGGAAAAATAGATCAGCCAAGATCGAATGGCAGAGCTGACTTGATGGGCTGAATGGCCTAATTCTGCTCCTCTGTCTTATGGTCTTATGGAGTAGCATTATTGAATATAATGGGGAAAATATATGGTGGAGGTAACAGCAAGGCATTTGAATTGGACTGACGATTAAACAGAAAAGCTCTGCGTGTTGGGCAGCATCTGTGGAAAGATAAACAGTTAACGTTTGAGTCCTAGACTCTTCATCAGAACTGATCAAGAGAGAAAACGGGCAAGTCTAGATTGCAGAGAAGGTGGGGAAAGGCAATGGATAGTGAAAGGGGATTTCACTGATAGATTGATATCATGTAACCATTAAGCAGCAGTTAAACTCCTTTGACTATGTAACTTGTTTTTTTAAACGTTGAATGTAGGAATCCAGTGGATGTCAATTCTTTCGGCAAGGATTGAAAAAACAAAGCACTGGTAGCATAATTGGGACTGGTTTCATGAATAATTTCAGAATCTAAGAGAAAAATCACAATATGCTTTCAACACAAAATTTACCATTTAATGATGGAAGAAGTTGAAGAAAAGCAATAAGGAGAGTATAGATAGGTTAGTAGGTTGAGGAGAATTATAATAAATGAGATTAAATGTATTTTCCTCGGAGATAGTTGAATAAAGGTGGTGTTGTGGATAATGAAGTAGATTTTCAAAGTCTACAGAGAGATTTGGGCCATTTGGAAAAGTGGGCTGAAAGATGGCAGATGGAGTTTAATGCTGATAAGTGTGAAGTGCTACATCTTGGCAGGACAAATCAAAATAGGACGTACATGGTAAATGGTAGGGAATTGAGGAATGCTGTGGAACAGAGGGATCTAGGAATAACTGTGCATAGTTCCCTGAAGGTGGAATTGCATGTAGATAGGGTGGTAAAGAAAGCCTTTGGTGTGCTGGCCTTTATAAATCAGAGCATTGAATATAGGAGTAGGGAAGTAATGTTAAAATTGTACAAGGCATTGGTAAGACCAATTCTGGAGTATGGTGTACAATTTTGGTCGTCTAGTTATAGGAAGGATGTCAACAAAATAGAGAGAGTACAGAGGAGATTTAGTAGAATGTTGCCAGGGTTCCAGCAACTATGTTACAGAGAAAGGTTGAACAAGTTAGGTCTTTATTCTTTGGAGCGCAGAAGGTTAAGGGGGGACTTGATTGAGGTCTTTAAAATGATGAAAGGGATAGACAGAGTTGACGTGGATACGTTTTTCCCATTGAGGGTAGGGAAGATTCAAACAAGAGGGCATGACATGAGAATTAAGGGACAGAAGTTTAGGGGTAACGTGAGGGGGAACTTCTTTACTCAGAGGGTGGTGGCTGTGTGGAATGAGCTTCCAGCAGAAGTGGTGGAGGCAGGATCGATTTTAACATTTAAGAGTAAAGTGGATAGGTATATGGACGTGAAGGGAATGGAGGGGTATGGTCTGAGAGCAGGTAGATGGGACTAGGGGAAAACAAATGGTCGGCACGGACTGGAAGGGCCGAGAGGGCCTGTTTCCGTGCTGTAATTGTTATATGGTTATATGGTTATATGGTTATATGGTTAAAGCATTTCTCTTTTTGAAGCAGAGTTCATAAATGTTTTCAGAAGTGACTCAAAACTGATTTTTTTTTCTTATGGTCCTCCTGCCAGCTCTTTCCCTGCAACCACTTCCGTAAGAGTGTAGTGACCTATAGTAACCAATCTATAAACCAACATACCATTAAACCCATTTCCCACAACTTCCTCCTGTTACAAGTAACCCAGAAAGCTACCCTTAACTTTCTCATATTGCATCATTCAATAGTACTCTATGAAGAACTATTCCTATGCTAAAATCACCATTAAAATGTTACATGTTGCAGTTCAACAGGCCATGACCTGTATAAGACTAGATGGTCACATATTGAGAGAGAATGAGACACTGCTTTCAACAAAACCATGATGTTGTGCAGGCCCCCTGTATATTTTTTCTTCCTGTGGTTTCCAGATATTTTAACTGGTATTCCAGTCAAGATTTTCCTGTACTTAATTAAAAACATAGTAATGCCATTCTAAGAATAGCAACTACTTAGACTGAATTTAAGCTATAATTCTGCCACAGTTTCATGATAAGAAGCATTTATCACTGCTGTGGTAAATTGCTATGTATTAGTAATTTAAGAGTCTACCTCTACACATTTGGCAGACACTTCAACATGAACTGAAACATGAACTTATCTGAGATATTAAAATAAATACATTGTGGCATTAGAGTGCTTTTTTTTCAATTCACTGTCAGGATGTCAGAAAGGCTGGTGTTCCACGTCCACCCAAATTGTTCTGAGATTGTGATTTGAGTATTTTGAAGAAGTAACCAAAAAGGTTGATGAGGGCAAAGCCATAGATGTTGGCTATATAGACTTCAGCAAAACAGTTGATAAGGTTCTGCAAGGTAGACTAATCTGGAAGGGTGGACCACATGGGATCCAGGGAGAGCTTGTCGAATGAATGGAAAATTGGTTTCATGGAAGGAAGCAGAGGGTGACGGTGGATGGTGTTTATTTGGAATGGAGGCCTGTAAATAGTGGTGTGCCTCAGGGATCGATGCTGGGACCATTACTGTTTGTATTTTATATCAATGATCCGTGTGAGAATGTGGGAGGCATGATTAGTAAGTTTGCAGATGACACTAAAGTGGATGGTATCGTAGATAACAAAGATGGTTATCAAAAATCACCGTAGGATTTTGATCAGTTGGCCATGTGTGCTGAGGAATGGTTAATGGAGTTGAATACAGTTACTGTAAATTGGAGGAGTTGCATTTTGGGGTCTAGCTGAAATATTTTTATGAATCTGATGATAATTTAGGACATATTTTGTCGTACCGTTCAAGATCACAGAAGTATTTCAATATAAACTTGAAATACATATGCAGAAGTCTGAAATGAAAACAAAAAATCCTGGAAACACATAGAAGACGCATTGTAAACTTTATCACAATGGCACAATTTAATAGATTCAGTGGGTTGTTTTAATGGATGCAGTAGGTTATTTGTAAAGTGTAATTCTATCTTTAGTGAATAAAATATTCAAGATCTGGAAGAGAAAGTAACAGACTTTAATTGAGAAAGTTGCCAGGAGCTTCTTCAGACATGAAAGAAAATGCAGAATAATTGCATTTGAAGGAACTGTAACAGATATCATGCTCTGACCCTCACAACAAGAATACGTCAGAGTGCAGTGGAAAATGATGGCAAAAAGCCAGACAAATGAGAGATGAGGCATTTTACTATGAGGGGTGATATTTGTAGCCTGCTTATCTTTCAGAATGAAAGCTGCGTATCATGGAAGAAAAAAACTCGCAGGAGACATCATTGCCTATCTTTAGCTAGAACGGTGCAGATTGAAGGGAGGAAGAGTGATAAAGAGAAGAAGAGCAGAATTCTCTTCACTGCTTCTATAGTGTTTATTTTAAAGATAGGATTGGGGAACATTTCCTTGCACTAAATTGAATTCCCTTTATCATACTGTATACAGTATCTGTAAACTGTGGATGGCGCGACTGCAATCATGAATAGGAAGGAACAGCAGATGCTGGTTTAAACCGAAGGTAGACACACATTGATGGAATAACTTAGCAGAACCGGCGGCAGCTCTGGAGAGAAGGAATGGGTGATGTTTTGGGTCGAGACCCTTCTTCAGATTGTCTCTCTGCTGGCTGGTTAGCAAGCAACAAAAGATTTTCACTGTACCTCAGTACACATGACAATAAAGTAAACCTAAACATATGCAAATATTCAGAGGTCACCTCTCCATTAACAATCCCGGATGCAATTCCACCCAGTACATTGTCTTTGGGCAAGCAATCAATGCACTGACTGTGGTCTATCTGTGCCAAGATGTATGTGGAGGTGTCTTTCAGTACTTGCTCGTGATGGTCTCCAGAATGATAATAGATCACTGTATTGTGACAACATTGCACTAATTAAGTTCTGATGAAAAGCCCATTCAAAAACTGAAAGTTGAGGATGAAGCCAATGTCAAATATATAGATCCATGCCTAAGGTGACAGGGTCAACTTCTGAAGAAGGGTCTCGACCCGAAACGTCACCCATTCCTTCTCTTCAGAGATGCTGCCTGTCCCGCTGAGTTACTCCAGCTTTTTGTGTCTATCTTCAGAGGTTGAAGATTTGAATCAGTCTGGACTTGTGAACTGAAAGGAAATCCTCTGCCATTCTGCCTTTACGCAAACCAAGCCTTTAGTCCTGCATGTACTCACCCCGCAGTCAGTCATGACTACCAAGAAAGACAGGGGTAGCAGGAATATCACTAAGGGCAATTTTCTCTCAAAGTCACACATGGTTCTTCATTAAGAAATAGTTCATTCATCCTTACCATCACTGAACCAAATTCCAAGAATTCACTTCATCCTACTAATACCACTGTGGATGCAACTTCATTTTCCAAATTGTTGTGGTTAATGAGAATAGCCCACCAGTTTATCTTCGTTCACTTGAAGATGGGCAATTGGAAACATAGAAACATAAACAATAGGTGCAGGAGTAGGCCTTTTGGCCCTTCGAGCCAGCACCGCCATTCAATATGATCATGGCTGATCATCCAAAATCA
This sequence comes from Okamejei kenojei, assembly GCA_035221665.1. Taxonomy (NCBI): domain Eukaryota; kingdom Metazoa; phylum Chordata; class Chondrichthyes; order Rajiformes; family Rajidae; genus Okamejei; species Okamejei kenojei. The sequence goes on from CM069142.1 coordinate 61,715,156, forward strand.
GTACCCCGTTCCTGTTTTCTCCGCATATCCCTTGATTCCGCTAGCGCCAAGAGCTATATCTAACTCTCTCTTGAAAACATCCAGTGAAATTGGCCTCCACTGCCTTCTGTGGCAGAGAATTCCGCAAATTCACAACTCTCTGGGTGAAAACGTTTTTCCTCATCTCAGTCTTAATCCGGAATTGGCGGCGCTGCGTGGCAGCTGCGGCTCACCTGCAGTCCGTCTGTTTTTTTTTCGTTTTTTTCGTCTTTTTGTGTCTGTTTTAGTTAGAATTTTGGTTTATTAGGCTGTGTTTGTGTGTGGGGGGAGGGGGGGAGAAACAAGGTTTTAGTCTCTCCCTTCGGGGGGATGCGACCTTTTCTTGTCGTGTCCCCCGTCACCGTCTCCGTCTGTGCTGAGGCCTAATGGCGGAGCTGGCGGCCTCGGAGCTGTGGCGAGCGTTCAGAGCTCCAGTGTTCCAGCGGCGGCAACGGCCCGGCTTCGGGGCTTCGGCGCTCCAGCGGCTCTCCAGCGGTGCTCCAGCAGCGGCCCGGCTTCGGAGCTCCGGCGCTCCAGCGGTTCTCCAGCGGTGCTCCAGCGGAGGCCCGGCTTCAGAGCTTCGGCGCTCCGGCGGCTCTCCAGCGGTGCTCCAGCAGCGGCCCGGGTTCACAGCTCCGGCGCTCCAGCGTTCCCGTGGTCGATCCTGATTGGGAGCTGTGGTGGTGTTCCGGCATTCCGGCAACGGCGGCGGTGACGGCCTGGCTTCGGAGGCTCGGCCGCGGGCCTAGTGGACGATGACATCGAAGGCCTGGATTGCCTCAGTACAGAGAGGGAACAAGTAGGGGAAAAAGACAAAGACTTTAAGATTTTTGCCTTCCACCACAGTGAGGAGGTGCCTGGTGAACTCACTGTGGTGGATGTTAAATATGTGTTTATTGTGTGTTTTGTTTTAATTTATTACATGTTATGACTGCAAGGTAACAAAATTTCGTTCAGACCGAAAGGTCTGAATGACAATAAAGGAATCTGAAATGGCCTACCTCTTATTCTTAAACAGTGATCCCTGGTTCTGGACTCCCCTAACATCAGGATCATTTTTCCTGCATCTAGCCTGTCCAATCTCGAAAGAATTTTATATGTTTCTTTAAGATCCCCTCTCATCCTTCTAAATTCCAGTGAATATAAGCCCAGTCAATCCATTCTTTCATCATATGTCAGTCCCACCATCCCGGGAATTAATGTTGGTCGTTCCAACAAATCACATGTAAGAGAATTAAATCAAAAATCCTTCTCTTGGCTCGGCACTGGACATCTCCTACTACTTTGTTGCAGATTGTTGCAGACCTAATATCATGAGGAAAATTATTCAAAAATCAGTAAGGAAATTCAACATGCATCACAACTCTCACCAATTTCTACAGATGCACTACAGAAAGCATCCTGTACCGATGCATCACAACTTAGATTGGCATATGGCCTGCCCAAGACTGTTCATTGGTGGCTCAATGAATAAAAACACATTCATGGCAAAGTCCAACTTTATTTAATTGAGTACACTAGAGCATTTCAACAGTCAGTTGCTGCTTGCGTCTCGCTTACCAACTGGCCCCGAGCGAGAGAGGGAGAGTCTTTGTGTGAGTACCGTAATATTCTGTAAAAGGTGGCATGCATATTTGTGTAGTGAAGGATATAAATGGCATGAATTAATAAGGGTTAATAAGGGTTAATCTACATCCTTCTTAAAGAAGTAAAGCATATATGGTGGTTAGTGGTGCAAATATGAAACACTAACATAGGTGCGGCATTTATTATTTTACTGCACATGAGAGCACATAAACTGAACAGGTCATGCACAGTTCAGGTGTAGCCAGTAAATTTTCCAATTAGCGGGTTTGGCTTGCAGACACAACCTGCATGTGTACGATAATAACCTCCAGCAGACACCTCATCCTTCGCTGGGGAAGCTAGTCCCATATCGGGTAAGTGCGGAGGTGAAGACGCGGGTGGAGATTGGGGCACCGGGGAAGGCGGGGATGGCGCTGGCACCGGCAGAGGAATCGCTGGAGCAGCATTCGCAGAGCATGAGGGAAGACCGGCGGGCTGGTCCGGGTAGGGACGTGGAGGTGCCGGTTCAGTAGCTGGAAGGAGGTGTTGGCGGGATCGCCGATAAATGCCGTTGTCAATCCTGCCAAGTACGAGCGTGGTTCCGCAGTCGGACCCCAGAATGACCCCGAGGCGGTCGTAACCACGGAGTGGCCGCAAGCGGACAACCTTCCCTCGTTGAGTTCAATTCGCAGTCTCCTTTAATGAGGGTTAATCTACAAAGACCACAAGAAATGACAGGAGTTGCGGACGCAGCGCAGCCCAGTCCATCATGCAAACCAACCTCTACCCCATTGACTCCATCTACACTTCACACTGCTTCGGGAAAGCAGCCAACATGATCAAGAACTATTCACATCCTGGTTATCTCTTCTCTGCCATGGGGCACAAGATATGAAGGCTGGGAAACACATATCCACAGATTCATGAACATCTTCTTCCGCACTGCAGGATATGTCTCCAATCTACTAATCTACCTAGTTGGAACCCCTCAACTTTTTGTTATCAGCACCTTCTTGGTACCTCCAACATTATGTTCTGTGGGCAGACACAAAGTGCTGGAGTAACTCAGCGGGTCCGGCAGCATTTCTGGAAAAAAGGAATAGGTGATGTTTCGGGTCATGACCCTTCAGACCTGACCTGAAATGTCACCTTTTCCTTTTCTCCAGAGATGCTGAGTTACTCCAGCTTTTCGCATCAATCTTCGGTGTAAACCAGCAACTGCAGTTCCTTCCCACACATATGTATTTGAATTGTGTGCTCATCAAATGCCCAACTCCATTGAATGAAAATACACCCTCATTCATAATCTCCACACTTAATAGCATTGTGTCACTAAATCTATTTGTTACAGGAAAGGAAGGCTGGGGTTTGGCCACAACAGACTGCGCAGCTGACAGATGCAGAAAGGAAATCCATGGAGATAAATGGCCCCTTCTGCTTCCCCAATAATTGGAGAAACTGCATCTGAGGATGCACAGATGGTCTAATGACAACATTAAAATTATTTTTAACTCGTTTATTTCATCAATGAGTACGCTGATCAGCTGGATTGTTACATTAGATTGAATTTTTCCTGTCTATTCTGTCTCCAAAGATTCTAGTCTGCTGAGCATTTTTATGTGGACATGACTGATATTGATTCCTGAGAAGAACTCTTTCCTATTTAAGAGCTTACTGTTTTTGAATGTAGTGGGTCTGTCCCACTTATGGTCCTGTCCCACTTAGGCAAATTTTTAGGCGAGTGCAGGAGACTCTGCGCTCGCCACATGTTCGCTGGTGGTCTCTGGTGAGTCTCCTTCATGGTCGCGAGGAGTTCCCGCATTCTGGGAACTCGTCGCGGCCTCAGTATGGTCGCCTCAAATTTTTCAGCATGTTGAAAATTGGTCGCCATGGAGATAATCGATAATCCTGTAGTCCTAGGTGCAGTGGTAGTGGGGTCGCCATTAGGTAGTCGAGGTAGTCGTAGGTAGTTTTAGTTAATCGCCTTTGCTGACCGGTCATTTTCATTGGCTCATTGGGGAAAAAAAAACGTAAGCAGGAGTTTTCAGAACCAAGGATGACCGACTGGTAATGTTAAATGTACGCCGAACTTCACAGCTGTGTTTCCCTGGCTTCTTAAAAGTTGCCTCCACTCCTTCTGCACCCTCCCCCTTTCGCCCCCCCACCCCCCACCCCCCCCACCCCCTCTTTTAAAGGACTTACCGTAAACTGTGCTACCCGTCTTAATTACAGCACCAACCTTCCTATTTATCGCGGTGTGTGTCTGTATCACCTTAGTTTTTCACCATGTGAATTTCAGACAGCGCTCCCCCGCTTGCCCTGGCCCCCGCTTTTACGATCTGTTTGTGTGTGTGTGTGTTCCACTCTGACAGTCGCCGTTCCAGTTCCAAGTTTTTCAGGCGACTGTCGGCAACTTGACAGTCGCCGGCAGTCCGCTGAAAAGTCGCCTTAGACTCATGTAATGTGTTAGCTGTTGAGGTATCAAGTTATCCTTCACTAGTTTTGCACGGTGGTGTAGGCCGCACAGCGCTAGAGACCTGGGTTCGATCTTGATTATGGGTGCTTGTCTGTGCAGAGTTTGTACGTTCTCCCTGTGACTTGTGTGGGCTTTCTCTGAGATCTTCAGTCTCCTCCGACATCCCAAAGACATACAGGTTTGTAAGTTAATTGGCTTGGTATAAAATGTAAATTGTCCCTAGTCTGTCTAGGATAGTGTTAGTGTGCAGGGATCGGTGCAGATTCGGTGGGTCCGCGCTGTATCTCTAAATTAAACTAAACGAACATAAATTAAAAATAGAAATGAGAACAACCTGAAGCCAGTAACTCCCGCTGCTGGGGAGAAGGGAATAACGATGTCCACCACCATTGCTGAACCCCAAGGGCTATTCCTGAGGAGAATGCTAGCCATGTGCTGACAGACGTGTAAAATTAACTTCCCACAATAACAAAGAGGACAGAAGAGTTCAACTCAAAAAGTAGACACAAAATGCTGCAGTAACTCAGCGGGTCCGGCAGCATCTCTGGGGGGGAAAATAATATTTGACGATTTGGGTCGGAACCCTTCTTCAGACTGAAAGTAGAGGTGGGGGCTATGTGGGGGGGCGGGGGGGGGGGGGGGGGAGGGAATAAACTGTAGGTGATGAAAGGCCAGAACAAATCTGGGCCGGCAACAGTTGACCTCAGGAAGGGTGGATCCCATAATGGCCCATTCTTGGCTGAGGAAGGTGTGCTAACGAGAGGGATACCAAGAGGAAAACAGTGGAACTGGTTGGAAGACTAGGGTGGGGGGGGGGGAAGAGGGGGAATGTAGGAGTCTCTTGAAATTAGAAAAATCAGAATTCATGCCACTGGGTTATAAGCTGCCCAAGCGAAATATGAGGTGTTGTTCCTCCAATTTACGTGTAGCCTCACTCTGACAGAGGAGGAGGCCCAGGATGAAAAGTTCAGTTTGGGAATGGGAAAGGCAGTTAAAATGTTTGGCAACCGGGAGTTTGCGTAGGCCAAGGCAGATTGAGCACACGTTTTCAACGAAATGATCGCCAAGTCTAAGCTTGATCTCACTGATATACAGGAGCCCACACCGAGAATATCGGATACAGTGGATGAGGTTGGGGGAGGTGCAAGTAAACTTTATCCTCACCCGAAAGGACAGTCGGGGTCCCTGGATGAAGTCGAGGGAGGAGGTCGGGGTCCCTGGATAATAATGGAGTCATTATTACAGGGAACTACAAGGTGACTGCATGGAGGTCTTTCACAGAGCTATCAGCACAGTTATCAAATGAGTACAATGCGGGCATGATCAAAGTCGTGCCAAAAATGTCTGGTTTTTAAGTAGGATGACATTACCAGTTTATTATTGTCATGTGTACCGATATACAGTAAAAAAAAAGCTTGCTATCCAGGCAAAACATATACATGAGGACAAAAAAACATACACATGTGGAACAAAAAGTGAAGGGAAACAAAATACTGAAAGTAGTCAAAAGGGTAGGGAGTAACTGCAGATGCTCAGAGTACCTCTGCGGGACAGGCAGCATCTCTGGAGAGAAGGAATGGGTGATGTTTCAGGTCGGGAACCTTCTTCAGACTGGGGTCAGGGGAGTGGGAGTCTAGAGATATGGAAGGGTAAGGTATGAAAAAGACAGATCAAAGCAGACGATGCTAGGAAAATGTAGAATGGTTCATTGTTAGCTGAGGGGAAGGTGACAAGGTGGCATACAATCAGTGAAACTAGTCATAGAACTAGGGTTGGGGGGGGATGGAGAGGGAAAGCAAGAGTTACTTGAAGCTGGAGAAATCAGTATTCATATCACTCCTAATACATTGCTGTTAGCACTACCATACATTTTCCCATTATAATTGATATTTTCCTATTAAAATTCCATAAGACATAGGAGCAGAGTTAGGCCATTTGGCCCATCGAGTCTGCTCTGCCATCAGATTATGGTTGATCTATTTTTCACGCTGAATCCCATTCTCCTGCCTTCTCCCCGTGACCTACAGCTGCTGTATCTATGAGTATATATCCACCAGGCATTAAGTGGTGCAGCCAATGATGGTTCTCGTGCTGTATCCACTAACATATATTTTAATTGATTTTCCATATTTAGTCTTTTCTTAAACTATCAAGCAGCTTGATTATTTTCTATCGTGATCAACATTTTTTTCAGTCCATGTATGATCCTATTCTGTACACAACTAATGTTCATGTATCTTTCCAAGTTGGTTACACTCCATTGGTCTGCTAGGTCAAACCTGGCTGCACCTCTGTCAAATTGATAGATATTGTCATAGATAGTGCAGCTGTAGATTATTTGACTTGCACACCTCTACACAGACCTCCAGTTGTGGCTACACCAATGGTCCATAAAGTTCATTAAGTCATAGAGCATGGAAACAGGCCATTTTAGCCCACCACAAAGCTGCTGATCAGTAGGCGTCCATCCATATTAACCCCATCTCCAGACCTTTGCCGTTAGTCTTTATTGCCTACGTGATTCAAATGCTAGATACTTCTTAAATAGTGTATTCCAACCACTCACCTTTCTCTCACCTTTCTCTGGGGGGGGGGGGGGGGCTTTCTGGAGCGCTAGTATGGGTGTTGTGGGCCAAAGGGACTGGTTTCCAGAGGGCTAGTATGGACATTGTAGGCCGAATAGATTCTTGGGCTGGCAGCTCAGTCACTCAGGCCTGGTGGGCTGGCAGCTCAGTCACTCAGGCCTGGTGGGCTGGCAGCTCAGTCACTCAGGCCTGGTGGGCTGGCAGCTCAGTCACTCAGGCCTGGTGGGCTGGCAATTCAGAAACTGCCAGAAATTCTGCCCAAAACTGGTGAGAAACTCTGTGAGAGAGAAGAGGGAGAGGGTGGAGAATCAATTTTAGACATTTTTCATCTTTTTCTGCAGATCACAGCAATGAAGGAGGCTAGTCTATCCTGGCCTGGATCTCACAGGGAGCAAATGAAGGGAGAAAAATACTGAGGTGAGGTTTAATACTTGCAGGGGAACTACTTACTAATGGGCCGAAGGGACTCCTGGGCTAGTACAGGCATTTTGTACAGAGCCGAAGGGGCTCTGTAAGCTAGTACAGGCTAGTACAGAGCCGAAGGGGCTCTTTAAAACAAAATCTGAGTGAAATCTCAGTGAAAGGCACTTTTTTCTGGGCCAAAATGTTCTTCCTGGGCTTATACGGGCATTTTGGGCAAAGGGGACTGGTTTCTCGGCTAATAAGGGCCTTGTGGGCCGAAATTTGTGGTTTCAGGCAGGCCAAACAACTAATTTCATTTCATTTCCAATCACATTGCAGTTTCAAGCAAAGGGAAGGCCGCATAGCTCATTGCATTTTCATTTCACTTCCATTGCCATTGTACTTACAAGCACAGGGCAGGCTCAAGCCAAACAGCTCATTGCATTTTCACTTCATTTCCATTGCCATTGCAGTTTCAAGGGCAGGCCAAACAACTCATTTTATTTTCATTAAGGGCTAACAAATCATTTATTCAGCTACATTGCATACTCATAGTGTTCTGTAGTTTCCCAGCTCAGACAAAGAGTCGTGACCTCTTCCTTGCTATCTTGCAGACAAACTGCGCCACGCCCACACTTCCGGGTTTTATAGTCCCTCCCCCTCCCGTTGGAAGGGGCGTGGCCTTCATGGCGGTGATTGACAGGAGAGAGAATCTCAAAAAATTTAAAATACTAATAAGTCTTTTATTTTTCATCGATGGAAACAATCCTCAAGGCCTGCGCAGCGGAGGAGGACTCTGAGTAAGATGGCCAAAATATCACAGCCATATGTGGTAGCGTTTTTTCTAAAATCAAAGCACAGTGCAAAACAGGAAGTGATCACGATGAGACTTTTAATTATATAGATAGGTAGACAATCAGAAGCTTAATCCCTGGGTGGAAATGTCAAAGAGTAGAGGGTATAGATGTAATGTGAGAGCGGCAAAGTTTAAAGGAGATATGGATGGAAACTTTTTTACACAGAGAATGGTGGATGCCTAGAACGTGCTGCCAGGAGTGGTGGTGGAGATAGATGTGTTATTGGCATTGAAGCAGCTTTTGAATAGGTACACTGCATATGCAGGGAATAGAGGGATATGGACCACATATAGAAACATAGAAAATAGGTGCAGGAGTAGGCCATTCGGCCCTTCGAGCCTGCACCGCCATTCAATATGATCATGGCTGATCATCCAACTCAGTATCCTGTACCTGCCTTCTCTCCATACCCCCTGGTCCCTTTAGCCACAAGGGCCATGTAGGAAAGAAGTGCAGATGCTGGTTTAAATCAAAGGTAGACACAAAATGCTGGAGTAACTCAGTGGGACAGGCATCTCTGAAGGGAAGGAGTGGATGACGTTTCGGGTCGAGACCCTTCTTCAGACCACATGCAGGCAATGGAGATTAGTTGTTCGGCAGGGACATTGTGGGCTGTAGGGCCTGTTCTTGAGATGTACTGTTCATGTTCCATGTTCTATCAAGTGTGCAGTTTTCATCGGGAAGTAGATATAATCATAACTTTCAAATGAGAATTGGATAAATTCAACAAGTTTTTACAGTAGTGTGGACAACAATCACAGCAGTGGGATTAATAAATGTATTTCAAAGAAACAAAATGGATTGTGGGCTAAAATTATGTTTTTAAGGGCATGCACAAAAATATTTTAAATATATTGTATATATTTGATGAGAATTTTCTTCCTATTTTGGAAAAATTATTGGAAGATCAAGTATTGGAAGGATGCACTATAAAAAGGATAATTAATTAATTTCCAATATCAAACTTCAAAACCCATTACATTGGATGCTGCCTCACCCGCGGAGTTTCTCCAGCATTTTTGTCTACCTTCGATTTTTCCAGCATCTGCAGTTCTTTCTGAAACATTTTATATTTAGGGCGGTTTCTTTTCCAATAACATAAATATATTTTTTTCTACAGCACAAAAACATTACATAAACGACTGTTACTATAAATACGATTACTTGGGATATAATTTTTAATGCAAAGCAGGCTAAACCTCATATTTAACGATGAACTGGAGCAAAATGTTCCATGTGACCCGTGACTCAGTATCTACCCACTCTGAGTCAGCTCGTGGTGGATTGAAGTCTAGTATCTTTGCTATCAACATAACGTGAACACAATTGGCGAGAAAGTGCTACTTTTGTTTTGTTGCAAATGCCGTCTTTCAGGTGCGAGCCTGCACAAAGACCTTGAATGCAGCCTTCGTTGTCAACTATTTTTATTTGTAAACCATTCCATGGAGCCACTTTGAAGATTAGGTGGATTGAGTTTATCAAATGCTGGTGAGATCATTGATCGAATGTGTGCTTAAGATAACAAGACTCGACGGTTTTCGGGGAAATCACCATTAGAGTCAAAACACACCTCGTCGTCATCTGACGAGCTGGCGGTTGCTGTAACAGCAGGAAGCAAAGCCACTTGGCAAATTAGCCTTGTTTGGCCATGATTTTTTTTTTAATCTAACATTATCCCTCCTACTTCCGACGTGGTCCAATGAAGAGAAACCAACGAGCAAAAAAACGAAGTTGTGGACCTGATGTGAAAGGCGAGGCTCTGATAGCGCAGGGATAGGTTGCCCAAGCGCTTGGTCTCAGATAGTTGATTGGGGGGGAAATTGCAGTCAGTTTCCACTGGGATATAAACACTCGCATGAACTTGACACGCTTCAATCAGCCGCGGATCTAACGAGCTCAGCCTTCGCGCTTTAATCGACGGTTCGTGGTGTGGGATATAGATACATATATGTGTAACAGAATACTCAAAAGAGATACAGTAAGTACAGGTTATTGTATGTAGGTAATAATTTGCGAGTCTGGTCTGGACTGCGCGATGGAGATTCGGGTGTTCAGCGACCTTTGTTAAGGAATAGACTAGGGGACCGAAATACTGGAGTAACCCAGCGGGTCAGGGAGGCAAGCAGCATCTTTGATCTGTGCGTGGATTGTCTCGGAATTGTTTGTGTCTTTCGCGTACCGGTTGCTGTTCGCCATTTCAGTGTCCAGATCTGAGAACAAACTCGCTATCTTGGAGATGGGGGAGGGAAGGAGAGGGGGGGGGGGGGGGGTGGTGGTGGTAGTGCTGAATGATTAAATGATAACACAGGAACGGGGAGGAGGAGGGGGGGGTGAAGGCGCTTCCTAAAACTGCCGGCAGGAACAAGATGAAAGCAGCGGCGGCGGCAGTCTGCACAACAGACTGGCTCCACGTTCGCTTGAAGCGGCGTGGGTGGGTTTTTTTTTTTATCAGCGCTGTGGTTTCAATGCTCATGTTGCACGCAGCAAAAAAGTGGGTTTTCAGAATGCGTCGATGTGAAAAAATGCAAACTCTCAAAAGATTAATTTATTTCCGGACTGCACCCTCGACCTTATCTGTTTTGAGTCCGCCTTGCAAGATTGTGTTAACAGTGCCCTCCATTGTGAACCCAGCATAGTTGCAACTGGTTGAATTTGAATGAAGTAACTGTGTATACTTTCTTAGCCGAAGGTAGTGTGTCTATGGATCATTATATTTTACATGGATCTGGTGACAGGATACGTACACGTTTTCTTTAATGCTATTTACAGCTTCATAGAAAATCCTAGCAAATCGTTTGGGGTAGAGGTTACCTATCAGGACTAAGTTAATACCACAATACATTTATTTCACGTTTGCACTTTTTTTGAAGACATCAATAAACGAGAGTAGTGAGCGTACTCTCCTATCAGATCATGGTGGATCTGAATGTTGGTCTCAACGTGACTTTTTTGCCCACTCGCAGGTATTTTCAGTTTTTTTTTAAATTTCTGTGCCAGCCTAATCATTGCATCCATAGCTCGCTGGAGCAGAGATTTCCAAAGATTGCCAACATTCAGAGGAAATTCTTCCTCAAATGGCTGATCCATTCTCCTGAGATTATTCCTGCTAGTTTGAGATCACAGAATCGTGACATCCGACACGTCGGGCTTCTTCCAACATGTGAATGTTTTGATAAGATCACCTTTCATTAACATAACATGTAACAGTAGAAGTCAATCACACAGTGACCACTTTATCTACTTGTATGTCAATTGCAGAGATGTGTGTGTGTGAGAAAAAAAATATTGTCCAGAACATGCCCTTCAGCCCACAATGTCGGTACCAAACATGTCAATTTAATCTCTGCCCATGTTTTTGCCTACTTGCAATTCTCTGTATATCCATTTGCCCATCTATAAATTCTCTTAGATGTCACTGTCTTATCTACTTCCACCATGGCATTTCATACATCCACCATTCTATGTGTATAGGGGGTGGGAAAAACCTTGTTCAGAATCTCCTTTAATAATTTCCCTCTCTGACTTAAAGCTACACCCTCTGGTTTTTAATATTTCCATCCTGGGGAAAGGTTCTGACTACCATATCTATGCATCTCATAATTTTATATACTTTTATCAGATCTCCCCTTAACCTCTGAAGCTCCAGAGAAAGTAATCAGAGTTTGTCCAACCTCTCCTTATAGCTAATATGTTCTGATCCAGGCAGCGTTTGGATAAACCTCTTCAACACCTCCACATCCTTCCTGTAATGGGTCCACCAGAAATGCACACCAAATTCCAAAAGCTTTTATAATGCTGCGACGTGACCTCCTAACCCTTATACTGAATGGCTCGACTGATGAAGGCAAGCATACCAATACATCCTTTGTACCACTTTACTTGTATGGCCGCTTTCAGGGAACTATGAACATGGACTCCAAGATCCCTCTGTATATCAATGCTGTGAAGGGTCTTGCATTATCTTACTTCCAGAGATCATAGACCTAATTTATCAATCTTTCTTTGTCAAACATTCCCTTCATTTTATGGGTCTATCCAGTGAAACTCTCCTGACCATTTCCAAGGCAAGTGTACCCTCCAACTCTAAAAAACACTTTGGCTGTAACCTCCCTTAACAGTGTAGTCCAATGTCCAAAATGAGAAGCCTGTTTTAATTAAATATCACCCGATAATATATGGGTGAGGCAAGTAAAACATGCATTAGTCATGTTAACATATGTGAGCCAAGGTTGCATTTTGAAGGAAAAGAGGATTTGGATTTCTAAAGCACATTCCATGGCTTTAACATCATCGGATACTTTCAGGGCTTTGAAGTCCCGTCGCTATAGGAATAGAAGAAAGGTGGCAGCCAGTTTGCACACAGCAAGGTTCCCCGGACTGTCATGAGATTACTTGGCAGGCTTGTTTCACCCGTCTTGTTTGTGTCCTGGAGTCGCCACTAGCGCCCTCGAATACAACATTGTTTAATGTTGGCCAGGACTTAAAAGGGCAAACTACCCTGCTCTCATTCAAAACGGACATGCACCTCTTGCAGTCATCTGAACTCTATCAGTTTAACATCTCGGATGAAAGACGGCATCTCCCGACAGTGTGGCACTCATCCAACACTGGAATATTAGTGTGGGTTGTGTTGTTGGCTCCAGAGTGCAATTTTGAAATGATAGCAATCTTCCACTTATTCAAAATGTTATCATTGAGTTGAGACAGGCAGAGTAGTGCAGTGCTGTTGTTGCTTTCCCTGATTTATCTCGCAAGCCTTTGAATCAGATACTTCAATTTATTTAAACCTGTTTATTTCCAAATTCCATTTTGACCATGGGACATTTCTGAACCAAAAAGTGAAGACTGGTTAATGGAATTTGAGAGAGAAGCTAGCCGTTATTAATTTATTATCACATAAGTCAGGGTGCTATCTAATTCCTTGTTTGCAGTGGCGCAATCTGGGCCACCCGGGTACAATCCTGAGTAATGGTGCTGTTAATACATTTTCCCTGTGACTGCGTGGGTTTTATCTGGGTGCTCTGGTTTCCTCCCACCCTCCAAAGACGAACAGGTTTGTAGGTTAATTGGCTTTGGTAAAATTATAAATGGTCCATAGTGTATGTAGGATAGTGCTAGTGTACCGGGCTGGTCGGCACGGACTCGGTGGGCCAAAGGGCCTGTTTCCGAGCTGCGTCTCAAGTTTAAAGAAGCTGTAGAGGGAACGGTATACATGATAAAGATAGATACAATAATGAATATGAATACCAAATAGCAGAATGATGTAATGATTACAATTCTTAAAAGAATACTAAAATGGAAGAACCAAACGAGTACTCTAGTGTGGCAAGACCTCACATGAAGGTGGTGTGAAAAAGGTGGTTCAGGTATTTGAATATCTGGGCTTTCAAGCTCTATCTTCTCCCAGAAGGTGGACGAGAGACAGTGATCAGGAGGCATCCTTGGTGATGCATTCAGCCTTCCTGGGGATTAGTGATAAGCCTATGATGGACTGGGCTGTGTTCATCACTCTCTGCAGATGCAGTCAGTCAACTGCAGAGCAGTTGCCATACCAGGCTGAGATGCCTTCTGGCAGAATACTTTCTGAAGTTCAAGGGAGTCTTTGTGGACATGCCAAATCTTCTTGCACACCTAACAGAGTAGACACTGTTGATCATTGCATCAGTGTGAAGGGACCAGTTTGGTTGCTGGTGATACAGAAACCCAAAGCTCTTGACCAGCAGCTCCAGTGATGGTGACAGTGCAGTGCTGCTCCACCCCTGCTTCTTTGGGTCAACAAGCATTGTTTTTTTGGGTTTTTTTGCCTTGCTGACATTAAGGGTTAGGTTGTTGTTCTGATACCGTGACTCAAAGTTCCCAATCTCCTTCCTGTACTCCATCTCATACCTATTGTTGATCCTGCCAACAACAATGGTATCTTTGGTGAATTTGGAGATAGAGTTGGCACTGTATTTGGCAAGAGTCATGTGTGTATAGGAGGTAGAGCAAGAGACTGAGCACACAACCTGACACAGCACCAGTGTCGAGGGTCTATCCGGACATAGCATTCATATGTTGTCTTGCAACGTAGGAAAAAATGGTACTAAACATTTCCTCCAACATCTAAGATAGACTACCCAGGAACAACTAATCTCGTTTAATTGCGTTTTGAAGGTTTATTGCGTGTCTTAAGATTTTCAGATAAAGTCTTCAAAGGAGACGGAGGTGTGGAGTCTGTTAGAGTAATCTAAAATATGCCTGACTAGTCTGATAGATTAAACATTAATCAGGGTAATATTGTGATGGAGGTTACCTTGACCGGCTGTCTGAGTGTGGGTGTATTTAATCTCACTGTAAATGAACATGATTGTCTGACAAATGGTGTATGAACCATATAAATCTAATCAGTCATATGATTAATCTAACATATGTTCACCTTTGGCAATGTGTACAAAACAAAATATATATATATACAAAGGTGAAGCCAATTAACCTCCAAACCTATAAGTTTTTGGAGTGTGGGAGGAAACTGGAGCACCTGGGGAAAACCCACGCAGTCACAGGGAGAACGTACAAATTCCATGCAGTCAGCACCCGTAGTCAGGCTCAAACCCAGATCTCTTGCACTGTAAGACAGCAACTCTACCGCTGCACCATCATGCTGCCCCTACTTGTAAATTAGTTGAAACATATGCGAACTACATTCCCTTCTGAAAAATGTACACTCTCATATGAGAGACAAGTTAGCACTTCAAAAACCTTGTATACATTTCCACCCACACAAAACAGAAAATAATCAGTAAAATCTGTCCCATGTAAGTGGCTCGAGCTAATCTCTCTTTTCGTCTCTGCTCTTTATAAGTGTACTTGTTACTCATATCTGTTTAGTTTAGAGGTACAGCATGTAAACAGTCCCATCAGCCCTCCAAATTCGTGCCAGATTACCTGTTCACGTTAGTTCTGTTATCATCAATTCCCTACACACTTGGGGCAATTTACAGAGGCCAGTTAATCTGCAAACCTGCACTTCTTTGGGATGTGGGAGGAGACCGGAGCACCCGGTGGAAAACCCATGCAGTCACAGGGAGAACATGCAAACACGGCCCAGTCAGCCCTTGAGGTCAGATTCTAACCCGGGTCTCTGGTGCTGAGCTGCCCAGAATCTATTTATAGTTATTTTACCAAAGTAATCATGTATTCACAAGGGGACAGGATAAATTTAAAAGGAAGGCACTAGGTGATTATGGAGAAAAGGCAGGAAAGTAGAGGCCATTCGGAAGATCCTTTCTAACAGAAACGTACAGAGAGACACTCCAAAGTTAATTGGTTTGGTATAAATGTAAAATTGTCCCTAGGTCGTGTAGAGTGGTGATAATGTGTGGGGGTCGCTATTCAGTGTGGACTCGGTGGGCCTGTTTCCGCGTTGTATCTGTAAACTGAAAAGGTATATTCATGGTGACTTTTTTAAAAATCTTATCGAGGTAATTTGTGTTTTGATGTTGTTTGGACAGAACAGCCTCGCCTTATGTGCGTTCTAGCCTGGAGCAGTTATTCAAGCTGTGGTTACAGACCAACATGCATGTGCAAATCCGTGAGCTCTGTCTGACTCATGCCTACCTTGTACATTCATCAGGTGTAAATGGAATAAAATGTTATGTTGTCTGGCAATGTCCATACTTGTCAAGTTCAATACCAAACCAAAAACAACTCACCTGACACATTTGATTCTGATGAAATGTTGACTTTGGCTATCATGAAAGCAGTCGTTTTACAAAAAGTGCTTTGTGTTAAATAGGTTTTACTAAATTCAACCTGACTTTATCTAAACTTAAATAGACATTCCAATCTACGCAGTCAAGAAACGGGACTCAATTGGCAAAAGTGCTTTACGTTTAAGTAACTTTCATTTTAACTTGCTAACAAAAATGCAGCTTGTTCCCAGAAAAGGGAATGTTTGTGCCATTTTAATTCAGTTTACTTTTTTGCCTCCACAGATCAAGATGTGTGATTTCTTGAGGGATCAGGAAGCCCCTGTCGTTTTGGAATCACGAGGCATGCTTAAGGTAAGGTTTAACATGGCAAGACGAACTACTATTGCAACACACTTAAATAATGTAAGAGCACGTAAGCCTTCCAAGCCTTGGAGAATGTGTTACAGCGTGCATAGGCTTTTTATTTCAGCCAAGTGTGTGGAGAATTAAAACTAATGCTGTTGTCAGAAAGAACATCTGGAGCCCAAATTTCTGTCAAAAATTGTGTAAAGTTCGGTGTCTTTTTTCAAATTTGATTATTACGGTGTCGGGGGGTTATGGGGAGCAGGCAGGAGAATGGGGTTAGGAGGGGGAATAGACTTGATGGGCCGAATGGCCTAATTCTGCTCTTATCACTTACGACCTGTTAATTATTATCATTCATTCACTTCTTAAAATCCTAATTGCTGTTCCTTGAATTAATCGAGGAGTTTGCATAGGAGATTTTTATGGTGCTCGTAAGTTTCGAAGAAAAGTTTTAATGTTGACTGATGTGTAATAGACATTATCTACAAAGCAAGTAGTTTGCTTTGGTGGAACATTCTATCACCATGGATTAAGGCGATAACAACAGTATTCTAGTTCAGTATGATACAGGTGCTGAACAATTCCTTTAATATTTAATTGAAGATATATTTTCTAATCTTCCTCCAAAGATCTGATTAAACAATGACAAAGGATGAAAGCCATTCCTTATGAATGAGCGTTTTTCTATTATTCTAGATTAATGTTTCTTTGAAAATAAGGACACAAAGTGCTGGAGTAAGTCAGCGGGTCACGCAGCATTCCTGACGAACATGGGTAGGTGACATTTCAGATTGAGACCCTTCTTCAGACTATAGAAGGGTCCTAACCCAAAACGTCACCTATCCATGTACATGGAGATGCTGCCTGACCCGCTGAATTACTCCAGCACTTTGTGTCTTTTTTGTAAACCAGCGTCTCCAGTTTCTTGTTTCTACTTATTAATATTTCTTTAGGCAGGTTCTTGTTAAAACAGGATGATGTGACAACTTTTCAGTTATTCATCTAAAAACTTTAATTGCCTAGCAGTTTGCTAAACTACCCAAATGGAATCCTGCTAATGCATTGTGTAAGTTGGAATGTAAAGCATAGTGTGAGCATGTTTCACCCTTTAGTTTTATGTCCATAGAACTATGCACTAAAGGTGTCCTCTTATCCCAGGGTACCTTTGCCGCCCCTTTTGCCCCATCCATTATTACGTTTCCCAAATATGTTTAGTTTCCTTTACTGTCAAGGTACATTTAAAAGATATTGCATGCTAACCACAGTGGAAAGACTATACATGATTACAATCAAGCCACCCACACTGTACAGATACATGATAAAGAAAATGATGTTAATGCAAGATAGAGTCCGATTAACGATAGTCCAATAGTTACACATAGTATATGGTTAACTTCCTTCTGGGAAGTTAACCATAACTGAATCCACTTGGATAGACACAAAATGCTGGAGTAACTCAGCAGATGAGGCCGATTAGATTCTTGATTAGTCCGGGTGTCAGGGGATATGGGGTGAAGGCAGTAGAATGAGTGTTAGGAGGGGATGATGGATCTGCAATTATTGAATAGCGGAGCAGACTAGATGGGCCGACTGGCCTAATTCTGATCCTATCACAGGAGCTTTCACCGACTTTTCACATTGTACAATTAAAATCATGCCGTTGCAGTGTTTACTACTTTGTGGTCTGGAAATAGTCTGGAGATAAATGCAACTGAGTTGCAGATATTTTCATTAATCAGAAACAAACCGTACAAAGCATACATCAGTTATATCAGTAGACTACTGGATGAGTAATTCTATCAATGTTTAACTCGTACCATGCTTGGCTTTCCAGTTTGCACAATGTGTGGGTGTGTTTTCTTTGTATAGTCTGATGAATTTGTAGGTAATTCAAGTGTCTAGATAACTGCTTGGGGGTGGGGGGGAGAAAGGAGAAAAACTCGTCCAGTTTAACAATGCGCAGTGTTCATGACTCTGGAATGGTTTACATGTTTTATTACAGTTTAATCTTGATCAACATTTTTTTTTTGTTTAATTTAATTCCGCAACTTCTGTGTCCCATCGGATTCATTGCTGTCAAGGATCTAGGCTGAAATCCAGCCAACAAGCTGATTTTAAGACCTTGACCAGAGAATATAACCAATTGGTGTGAAATGAGTTGTCAAAATTCTGCAATGAATCAGCCAGTGTGTGTGTGTGTAAATAAAATTGATATTGCTGTAGAAAGGAACTGCAGATGCTGATTTATATCGAAGTTAGACACAAAATGCTGGAGTAACTTGGCGGGTCAGGCAGCATCTCTGGAGTAAAAGGATGGGAGCCGTTTCAGATAGTTATCCTTCAGTCTGAAGAAGAGTTCCAACCTGAAACATCATCCATTTTTTTTTCTCTCCAGAGATGCTATGCTGCCTGACCCGCTGAGTTACTCCAGCATTTTATGTCTATATTAATATAGATATTCGGTTAGTATGTGGTGAAGCATGTAGCACAATTTTGCTTTTCATTCCATATGTGCTAGCTGACTTCAGGTGTTTCCAGAATTTTCTGTTTTTAATTTCAGAATTCTGGCATTGGTAGTTTAATTTTTGTTAACACACCAAATATTCGCACATTAATACTCTCATTATCCCTCGCTTGCAGAATTTTTAATGTCAAAATTGGCACTAGTTCTGAATGATATGAATTATGAATCTCTTCTAGTAACAAGTGGCAATGGCAGCTAATTGTTTGTAAATTAAGTGTAATATAGTTCCTACTTCTTAAGAACATTTGATTTCCTTTTTCAGCGTCAATCAGCATTTGACATGCATGAGGCATATGATACTGGACTTGACAGATTCCTGTCACATTTGGATGAAGAGCAGAGTGTGCAAGAGGTTCCAACAGGCATGTCTGCACTATTAAATGGTAAAGTACCTCAATAACGTGAAAATATTCATCTTTAACTATTATCTCAGTAGAATGGCACATGTAATGCTGCAAGAGGATCTCGGCTTGGGGGGCCACCGAGAACAAAGAGGGACCATTGGGGACTAAATGGAACAATTTGTAACTTTCGGCGCACTATATGTGGCGACTCTTTGCATACCTTGTGTATGCAAAACAAAGAATCTCGCTGTGACGTGTCACATGTGAAAATAAAGTATCATTCGTTTTCTTTCAATTTTGGTCTCCTTGTTGAAGGTATTGGTGCAGGGTTTGGTTGATGAACATACCGCCTGGGCTGGCATTTGTAAATGCAAATCTCTGTAAAGGACACAATGCTGGAGTAATTCAGCGTGTCAGGCAGTACCTCTGGGGTACATGGATAGGTGAGGTTTTGGGTCGAGACCCTTCTTGAAGGATCCTGGCCCAAAACATCTCCAGTCTGAAGAAGGGTCCCATCCCAAAATGTCAATTAACCATGCTCCCCTGACCCGAGCTGCCTGACCCGCCAAGTTCCTCCAGCATTTGTGTCCTTTTGTGCAAATCAGCATCTGCAATTCCTTGTTTCCACACTTTTCTTGTCTGTATTTCAGTTCTCATTTTCTGCCAGTTCAGGAGTTGGAGGTGTTGTATTTGCCCGCAACACTCGATTCTTTAGCGGGGTGGGGGATTTGATCATTCTAAACCTCTGAAGGGTCGTTTTTGAGCAGAGTTGAATGTCCACGTGGGTCAGATGGTTTTCTTTTTGGCAATCTCATCTTCAACTCGGTACGATGGTGCAGCGTCGGAGACCCGTGTCCCGACCACGGGTGCTGTCTGTAGGGAGTTTGCACGTTCTCCCCGTGAGCTGCGTGAGTTTTCTCCAAGATCTTTGGTTTCCTCCCACACTCCAAAGACGTACAGGTTTGTAGGTTAATTGGCTTGGTAAATGTAAAATTTGGCCCTAGTGTGTGTAGGGTAGTGTTAATGTGCAGGGATCGCTGGTCGGCACTGACCCGGTGGGTCGAAGGGCCTGTTTCCATGCTGTATCTCTAAACTAAACCCATAACAATATGGGCAAGAAAACAACAGGCGATTAGACGGGTAGCGCAGTCCCAGTTCGAACAGTGGGGAGAAGGCAGTTTTGTTCTTATCAGTGTTTTGATTTCCTTTTTTTCCTAAATGATCTGATCGCTAAATGCAATCGTTTTCAAAATTAAACTTTCATTTCCCCTAAGGCTCAATGCTGTGGTTATATATGCATGGAATTACCAGATTCAGCATTGCGCAGTCTATTTTAGTTCCAGGAAGGAAAAGTAAAACTCAGTTTGGAATCTGAAATGAAACAGAAATGTTGGAAGAACTCAACTATTCAGTTAGCATCTGTGGAAAAAGAAACCAGTCTGTGTTTTGGGTCAGCAACTGTTCCGTGGTTCTGGGGCAATAAATTAATGATATTTCAGTGCCAGTTCTGAGGAAGGGTCACTCTTTCCAAAGATACTGCTTGACTGGCTCAGTTCTTCTAGCATTCATGTTTTTATGGTATCATTGTCCCCTCATTAGAACATATTGCAATGACAGTAACCCAACCTGCTGTGAAATTCTAAGGTCCCATTTTGACTTTGAACTTATTTTTCATTATGTTTGTGAGAACTCTACTCCACTCAAATCCAGTATTTTCATCAATCAAATATGATACCAAACCAAGTATCCAAGTCTCCAGTATACACGGGCACTATTCAGAAGAAGAATTAAGGATAGTTATCCCTGGTGTCCTGGTCTTGTTATGTTGCCAACCCAGTATTTGCCCCATGTCACGTTGCTTGGAAAAGCTTGTTGTGTACAAGTGGGCTACATTACAAAAGTGATCCCCATTTGGCTTGAAAGGGCTTTGAGGTATTCTGAAAGGTATTTGGAAATGTCCATATTAATCATGCCTCTTTCTATAAATAATTGCTGCATAAACGCCTGAACAATAAAGGGTTCAAGTCCCAACTCTCAAAAACTCTCGTAAATGTAAAACAGCACCCGTGGCAATAAAATAATATTTCACTACCAGCGAAATCTCCTAGTAACTTGTGTCATTTGTGATGATGTGCATATTTTAATAAATTTGTGTAATGGTTGGAACTCCAGCCACTTTAAACGTTTATCTTAAAAAAAGACTCCATGTAGTTCTTGAGTCAGATTGATGTATCCAGAATATCAACAAATGTAAATATTGAAATGGAACGCTTGACTAGTGCATTGCCATTTTCATTTGTCAAAAAGGGAGAAAGATTAAAAGATATAACGAAGGGGAATTTTTTTTTTTCGTGGTGAAAATATTATTTCTCACAGCTTATTTTTGTTGTCTCACTGTAGATGTTGGAGACAATGAAGTTCCACTCCTTACGCCGGTCAGCAAGGCAGTTATGAGCCAGGCACTCAAGGAGAGCTTTAGTGGTTTTGTCAAGGAGAGGCGACGTCTTGGTATCCCAAAAGGTAACCAGTTTTATAGTAGTCACTGTGTTTAATAAAATGAGAATAAAAGGACGTGCCTTTTAGAATGGAGTAGAGGAAGAATTTCTTTACAAGTTATAGGATGGTATGAAAGGACTAAATGGCCTATTTTCATGCCATGTCTTTATATGACTAAGTTATGACTCGGATAATTGGATGCAATTCCTACCACTCGCAGAAGGAGGAAGCTAAATTCATAATAGGAATCTATTTTCAAGATGAAGATGCAATTTCCTTTAGGGAAGTGGAAGGACACACTGAGTACTCTCTCTGAACCGTTGCTAAGTGACTCTGAGAAGCATGTTATGAATGATGAACACAATCAGAGGGAACTCCTTTCTTTGACCACACATCTGAATGAATCACCAGCTTCAATTGAATGAAGCTGACTTCACATTTTATTTCTCTTTAACTCCCCTCCCCCTCCCTATTTTTTGAAACTGCAACGTTAATCCCCTTTTTAAACTACCTGGGCAGCGCAAGGGCAGCACGATGGCACAGCGGTAGAGTTGCTGCCTTACAGCGCTCAGAGGCCCAGGTTCAATCCTGACTACGGGTGCTGTCTGTACGAAGTTTGTACATTCTCCTCGTGACCACGTGGGATTTTTCAAAGAGCTCTTTGGTTTTCCTCCCACACTCCAAAGAGGTACAGGTTTTAGGTTAATTTGCTTGATATAAGTATAAATTGTCCCTAGTGTGTGTAGGATGGTGTTAGTGTGCAGGGATCGCTGGTCAGTGTGGGCTGAAGGGCCCGTTTCCATGCTGTATCTCTAAACTAAACTAAAGATTAGTGCAAAGAATAAATGTCTTAATCCATTCGCTACCCATATAGGAAAAACTTGGACCTGGTCTAAACTGAACCAAAGAATTCTGTCTTTGAGAAACTGGACAAATGATTTGTCTATCTTGAGCAGGAGATTTTAGTTGAAGCTTTGCAGTAACATTTGTCATTTGTTTCCAGACCCTCACACTTGGACTGAACAGCATGTTAATCAATGGTTACACTGGGCTGTGAATGAATTCAGTCTGCAAAATGTCAACTTCCAAAAATTCTACATGACGGGTCAAGTTCTTTGTGATCTTGGGAAAGAATGTTTCCTGGAACTGGCACCTGACTTCATTGGAGACATCCTCTGGGAGCACCTGGATCAACTAATGAAAGGTACATTGGTGTCCTGAAAAAAGTTCCTGGAAAAATAAATAAAGCATAAGATTCAAAATACACAGCGCTTCTTAATTCAGGAGAAACCATTGTGTATTATTTTAAAATGTTTCCTATGGATGTAATGAAGGACATGTTGGCTGGTGTGGGCAAGTTGTTCCAAAGGGCCTGTTTCCACACTGTATCATGTCAGGACTCTTATGGATACTTTTTAAAGATAAAATCCAATCTTCGCCCTTGCCCTTCTCTCCAGTATAATAATCCCTTCTGTTATTATAGAGTCATACAGCATGGAAACTGGTCCTTTGGCCTAACAGTTCCACACCAACCAAGTTGACCCATCTAAGCCAGTCCCATTTACTCTTGTTTTGCCTACATCCCTCCAAACCATCCATGTACCTGTCCAAATGTTTTCCAATGCTGTAATTATACCTGCCCCGATTGCATCCTCTAGCAGCTACATTTGTTCTTCACAAATACTTCGCCTCGATAGGGATGGCTCGGTGGTAGAGTTGCTGTCTTTGCAACGCCAGAGACCCGGGTTCAATCCTGACTACGGGTGCTGTCTGTACGGAGTTTGTACGTTCTCTCGATGACCACGTGGGTTTTCTCCGGGTGCTGCAGGTTTCTCTCACATTCCAAAGACCTTTGTAGGTTAATAGTCTCCTGTAAAATTGTCCCTGGTGTGTGTACGATACTGCTTGTGTACGGGGTGGCCGCTGGCTGGCGTGAACTCAGTGGGCCTAAGGGCCCGTTTCTGTACTGTATCTCGAGTCTAAAAGTCTAAAGCTTTTATGTGAGTCCTGACCATAGATGTGACCATTCAATAACAAACCGCACATTCCTGCCCTTGTCAAGAATGCACAAATGTGCTCCACCAGTGACATTCACCGTGGGGTGGGGAAGCCTGCCATATCTATATTACTTGGAACTCAGAGGGCAGTTCCATTCCATCTACCTCACCTTGGTAGAGGAGCAAACACCAGTGGGCAAAGTTTAGATCTTCCAGAGCCTTACAGCTCACTTACTCACTGGATAAACTAGTTTGTTGGTCAGCTTTATGTCCAAGGTTATGAGCCATTAAAGCTCATTCTGTTTGTTATAAAGGTTTGTACAATCATATCCCCAATTCAGTTTAGCATTTACTAGATGTAAACTCTTTCCATTATTCACTAAAGTTGAGGTATTCACCTTAACTCACAATGTGATGGTGGCACTGGAGCATGGAGACTCTTTGTATGGCCCCAGAGGGGAATCTGCTATCATCAAATATAATCTCCCCACTTTTCAAAATCTCTCTTCCACTTGTTAATTCAGCACAACTCCATTATACCTGAGTTTGACTTGATTGCATTTATGCATAGTATTATTTGATGGGATAGCATGCAAAACAAAGCTTTTTTTTTGAGATGCAGTGCGGAAACAGGCCCTTAGGCCCACCAAGTCTGTGTCAACCAGCAATCCCCGCACACTATCACTATCCTACACACACTGGGGACAATTTTACCAAGCTAATTAGCCTACAAACCTGTACGTCTTTGGAGTGTGGGAGGAAACTGGAGCTCCCAGAGAAAACCCACGCAGTTCACGGGGAGATCATACAAAATCCGTACAGACCGCACCTTGTAGTCGGGATTGAACCCAGGTCTCTGGCACTGTAAGGCAGTAAATCTACTGCTACCCCACCGTGCTGCCACTGTACCTAATGTCACGTGACATTAATAAACTTAAAGCTGAGCATCCTCTTTCACTAAGTGGCCCTGCTTTTTGTTTTACAACATAGCCAGTGATACAGATCAAGTGAGGAATGAGATTGCAGAAATTCTTTTTGACGCAGGCTCTCACACGCTAAGCTATACTTAAAGATGCCAGAGGACTAATTCGCTTCACCAACACGTTTGATCGAAAAAATGATTTGGTGAATGGGATTTGACTTAAATCCCTTCAGACTATCCAAGCTGTTAACTGCAGATTAGCACTACAAGAGCCATTTTGCATATGGGTATTGAAACAAAGTGCTGGGGTCACCCTCAAGCTTTCAATTTTTTTTTTAATGATAAAACCCAGCTGCACACGTACAACAACTCATTTTGAAGCGTTTGTTTCTGTCAATTGGATTGTTTCCACTTTTAGTTGGTATCTCTGATTTCACATCACAGCAGCTGTTTTGATGCAGAACACTGAAAGACTGAGCGGGAGACCAAACTCTTG
The DNA here is from genome assembly GCA_035221665.1 of Okamejei kenojei. Taxonomy (NCBI): domain Eukaryota; kingdom Metazoa; phylum Chordata; class Chondrichthyes; order Rajiformes; family Rajidae; genus Okamejei; species Okamejei kenojei. Next base: position 61,739,875 of record CM069142.1, read on the forward strand.
AATGCATTTGTGGCTTGTCTGACTCTTATCGCCTTATTCATGATTCAGTTACTGCAGTAAAGATCTTTCAAACCTTTTGGTTTCTACATGCGAAAAGTCTGCAGATTTGCAAAATTGGTTTCTTTTTTGATAAATATTTTTATTAGTTGTAGAAACATATTAATAAAAAATACTTATTAGATACATTCATAATATTAATATTAATATTTAAGACTTTATGTTTCTATAGTTTTTTAAATTTTTTTATAAAGTAGGAAAGGATAGAGAAAAATAATATAAAAAATAAGGAAGTGAATGGAGTATTAATCAATAATCCGTCATTGGAGATATAACCATGATTTATTATGCGTAATTCTTCATTCTATTATTCAGGCCTCAGTCAAGCCCTCGCACTGAGCCACTTTGACCCTGTAAATATTCAATATATGGAGACCATATCCCTCTGAAGAGATCCAACCTGTCCATTAGGACAAGCCTCAAATTGGTTTCTGACATGCACTGAGTTCTTGATCTCGTATAGCCTGTCAAACGAGTGAGGCATGTCCTTATGATCAAACTTACTGGGGAGAAACCTGAGAATCCAGTCAACCCTTGAGTGATCTCTCTGAAGTATTCTATTAACATTTTTGTGATTTAAAAAAAAATAATAATAATAATAATAATAATAATAATTACCATGTTTATTAATTAATTTTTTGTTTCAGATTCCCAGGAATCATCTCAGCTAAACTATCTGGGGAATTCTGCTCTTATCAGTGGAAGCTCAAACTGGGTGGATAACAATTCATTTGGTATGTCCTTGCCAAGTCCATTGAGTGGTACATTTTGACAATTACTTTTGTAGTCCAAGTAAACTGATTCCATGGAATAAGATGAAAATGGGGTAGAAGATTGCAACCTTCACGTGTTTCGACGAATGCAATCAACCCAGCGTGCACAATCAAATACGATCAAATAGAACAAGTTGACCTACAACTTTAGGCTGTGCACGCCATATGCACGAAGAAGAAGATGAAAGTGGCTGTTTTTGTGATGCTTTGATCTCTGGCCACCAAGACACTCCATTTTTTTTTTTGAGCGGAAGGAAAGACCTTTTTGTATATTGCTGCCATGCAGGGTTATTTATGTTGATTATCACTAGTTATTTGTGTGGTGTAATAGAACTGTGGTCAGACGTTTGCCACATGCTTCCCAAAACCATTTTATATGGATAGATTAGATTTCTTGTTTATGTCTGCCCAGAAAAATAGTCAAAGGATGAATGCTGATTTTAACTGACTTTCCTGTTTTTTTGATCTAAAGTGGTTTCCTTGACCCCAAATAAACTTTTTCTTCTCTGAATCAATATAAATTGACCTCTTAAAACATTAAGCAAGCCACTTTTCATATTACAGCTTATGGGAAAACTGTGTGTTTATTTTTCTGGCTTGGTGTTTGCAAGTGTAAGCAGGAGGTCAAAGCAAAATAGTTGATCCAAGTTTCCAAGATGTGGTCAGTTTTCTCAGCTCAATTGATGTGTAGTGGCTTGGAGAGAGAATTAACCTGAGGGAGTATATATATTGGAGCAACTTGAGCTGCCACATAGGAACCAAGTGGTGGCAGCCAACATAATACATTAAAAATAACTCCAGGTAATATTAGAAGTAACTGCTGATGTATTTTGAAGTCAGTTGGGTTCTTGTTTGGCTGCATCCCAGTCAAAGAAAACAGAAAAATCAGTTTGTATATCATTCCTGACAATCTTTTCCTTCATATTTTTAGAATTCAACTCAAGTCAACCTCAGTGTGGGAGTCATGTCTCTGACTTTACTGGAAGTTTCCTTTCTGAGTTGTGTCAGATTTCGTCAGATTTGAGGAACCAGGATTTTCTTGGCTTGAACCGCGACTTCTCGATCCTTGAGATGGGTTATTATTCCATGCAGCAAAAGCAAATGAGCGGCAGCAATCTGCACGTGGCTGGAACTGGCCCTGGTGAGTATGTGTGGAGGATGCTAGAATTTAAAAGACTGAGGGGGGATCTTATAGAAACTTACAAAATTCTTAAGGGATTGGATAGGCTAGATGTAGGAAGATTGTTCCCGAAGTTGGGGAAGTCCAGAACAAGGGGTCACAGTCTAAGGATAAGGGGGAATTCCTTTAGGACCGAGATGAGGAAAACATTTTTCACACAGAGTGGTGAGTCTCTGGAATTTTCTGCCACAGAAGGTAGTTGAGGCCAGTTCATTGGCTATATTTAAGAGGGAGTTGGATGTGGCCCTTGTGGCTAAAGGGATCAGGGGTATGGAGAGAAGGCAGGTAGGTACAGGATACTGAGTTGGATGATCAGCCATGATCATATTGAATGGCGGTGCGGGCTCAAAGGGCCGAATGGCCTTCTCCTGCACCTATTTTCTATGTTTCTATGCTAAGCAATGAGATGGAAAGTAAAATGGCTGACCCTGTGGTAGCAAGGAGCTGGAGGGGGCGAGCTATTGGCGGTGATGAAATTTAGGTTACTGATATAGTCACTGCCTTCGAGGCCCGAGTAAAATATTTTATGCATTAGAACAAAGTGGCAGAAAGAAGGAATTTGAATAAGATACTGAAATTATGACTGGTTATTGATGGGAGAAAGTAAAAAATGGGATACAGTGTTACAAAAAAGGGATTTAAATCTGAAGCGATTAGGGATATCTTTCGGAAAGAGTCAAGAGTATTTAATTGTCTCATGCACCGACAACAGAACAATTAAATTCTTATCTGCCGCAGGATATTGGGCTTGTAAATGTGTGTGAATAATAATTTGATAACCCAATACTAGTGCAAAAAATAAATGCCAAAATCCTTACAGCAACTAAAGACTGCCCATTGTTCATAGGTGAGATTAGTGTTGTGTTGAAAACCCTGAGGGTGGTGAATCTCCATCTCCCGTCCCAACATTGTGGCGGTTTGATCACTGAGTAAGTGAAGATGGGATGGGTTTTTTTCTCTTTGGAAAGAATGAGGAATTGAGGGCTAAGTGGAACGGATGAGTTGAGGGCTGAGGTAGATTGGATGATGCTGCTTTCATAAGTCGGAGTAGAATTAGGCCATTTGGCCCATCAAGTCTACTCTGCCATTCAATCATGGCTGATCTATCTTTCCCTCACAATCCCATTTTCCTGCCTTCTCCCCATAACCTCTGACACTGTACTAATCAAGAATCTATCTATCTCTGCCTTAAACACTGACTTTAAGTATGATCATGTACATTTAGTTTGATACTAAACAGAACTTTTTATTTTCAGTTGAGACCATAAATCAAGGTTCTCTCGAAAGTATGGACAGCTTCGATGGTGCGGACCCCCTGTTGAAATCTTGGAACAGTCAGTCATCTTTGTGCGATGTGCAGCGTGTTCCTTCTCAAGACAGTTTTGAAGATGATTGCGCCCATTCCTTGTGTCCGAGCAAACCCAATATCTCGTTCAAAGATTACATCGAAGAGAGGAAAGACCCATTGGAACAAGGAAAACCTGTCATCCCTGCTGCCGTGCTTGCTGGATTCACAGGTAACAGACCCTTCGATCATAGAGCAGTAAAGCACAAGAAAGAGGACCCATGGCCTGCAATGTCCATGATGCCAATTTAAACTATTCTCCTCTGCCCACTCGTGATCCATATCTCTCCATTCTCTGCATATCCACATGGCTATCTAAAAATCCCTTAAATGCCACTATTCTATCTATGCCCACTGCTCTGTGTCCCTGCCTCGCACATCTCCTTCACACTTCTCATCTTAAAAGCTATGCCCACTAGTCTTTGATCATTGGGGATATGGGATGAAGGCAGGAGAATGGGATTGAGAGGAAAAGATAAATCGGCCATGATTGAATGAATGGTGGTTTAGAATTGATGGGCCGAATGGCCTAATTTTCTCCCAGAGCATTATGGGGGGGAGGGAGGCTTCTGATCCTTATTTGATTTGGTTGTTCTAAACCAACAAAGGAGGCATTGCTTTACAGTTGGACAATTGCTATTCTGCCAGAAACTGTCGAATTTGAAAGAAAACAATCATTGTCTGATTTTGAAGAAGATTTCTATCTTCTCAGAATGGAGGAGTTAAATGTCCTCCCTTTATAGATCTACAGCCTCTTTCATTCTGTAGTCAGCCATTTTGCTTCCCATTTGCACTGGTCAGCTATGACAAGCTAGTGTTTAGTATGGAGGCGCAGCATGGAGTCTGGCCCTTCGGCCCACAGAATCCTTGCTGACCATCAATCACCAACTCGCATTACTATGTTATCCCACTTTCAAAGAAACATAGAAAATAGGTGCAGGAGTAGGCCATTCGGCCCTTCGAGCCTGCACCGCCATTCAATATGATCATGGCTGATCATCCAACTCAGTATCCCGTACCTGCCTTCTCTCCATACCCCCTGATCCCTTTAGCCACAAGGGCCGCATCTAACTCCCTCTTAAATATAGCATTCCCATCCACTCCCTATACGGGGGGCAATTTAGAGGCCAATTGACCTACAAACTTGCACATCATTGGGATGTGGGAGGAAACCAACATGGTCACAAGGGAGAAGGCGCAAACTCCACACAGACAGCACCCGAGGTTGGGATCGAACCTGAGTCTCTGACGCTGTGAGGCAGCCACGCCACTAGCTGCGCCACTGTGCCTCCCTGTGTAATTGTAATTTTGCAAGCTGTTTTTCCTCATCCTAGGAGATGGGAAACTGCTTATTTCTCCTTGCATACTCCTGTTTTGTTTTACGCCATAATGAAAATTGATGGCCTTTTGCCAAAGAAACTTGCTAAAATCCAGATCCGTGGTATTGAAAATATAACTTTCATCTTTAATTTATTTGTACAGGAAGTGGACCCATTCAACTTTGGCAGTTCCTCTTGGAGTTACTGACCGATAAATCCTGCCAGACGTTTATCAGCTGGACGGGGGATGGATGGGAGTTTAAACTGACCGACCCAGATGAAGTAAGGCTCTTCGTGTTGTCAGATTATTTGTGTGTGAAAAATGTGGATAGTGACACAAGTAACATAACAGAACAAGATAAATGCAATGCACTTGGCTGATTCTGAAGGCTACTTTCTGAGAAGACAAAAGTCTGAAAATCTCCAAGTCTGACACTAATGAGTTTCTTCAGTGATTTTTGGCATGAACCAAAAAAAAGTGAACTAAAAATGACTATTCGCATTAACCAAGTTTAGATATGATATTACCAAATTAAACACTTGGGATATTAAAACAAGTGGATACATGTGAAAGATTGTAAAATATGGAATTCCTTGGAGATGTCCTTTGAATGTAAGGCATCAAATACTTTCTGCATTAAGTAGGACATATTGGGATCTTGTTTTAATTCTTCCCTGAATCTGTTTTCTCTCAAACTCCACTGGCAACATAACTAAAAGGATGCTGCCTGACCCATTGAGTTACTCCAGCATGTTGTGTCAATCTAACTAAAGACAGGTTCTGTTCACTGGCTAGAATTCACATTGTTCTTGCTTCAGGAGATGGCACTTCTTCTTGTATAACGTGATGCCTGGTGCCAACATGACCTTGAAGATTAGAGCAGAGTTAAGGTGCTCCAGAAAAGCGAATAGTCCGGACCAGGCATCACTTATTGAAGATAGGTGCAAAATGCAGGAGTAACTCAACGGGACTTTTTTTTTTCTCCATGTTCCCCTGTTTACTATGTTTACATATTCACATATTCTGCAGCAAGTGAGAATTTAATTGTCCCATCCGGGGCATATGACAATAAAACACTCTTGACTTGGCTTGACCTTTCAGGTTGAGACCCTTCATCAGACTGGGAGTCGGGGAAGAGTGAAACTAGAGATATAGAAGGGTACAAAGAGCATGTAAGGTGCGAAAAGGATAGATCAAAGCAAACTATCAATGTACAAGGTTCATTCTTGGATGAGGGAAAGATGACAAGAAGACATACAAACAGTAAAATGAATCAGAAGGACAGTGAAACTAGTAGGGGAACTAGGAGTGATGGGGGGGAAGAGGGAAAGCAAAGGTTACTTGGTTGGAGAAATCAATATTCATCCCACTGGGTTAAAGCCTAGTAAACAAAAATTGAACTGCTAACTCGGTGTGTACAATGAATTTTAGGAGGTGATGCAAAAAGATCATGAGAGGTGGGAGAGATCGAGAAACTAATTGTAGTTGCAGTGAGAAGCCAACTCTTCTCCCAGCTAACTATGGTCTATGCTACATCTTCCTTGATTTTAATTTCCTTTGTCCTATTTTCGCACTTTGCACTATGTATCTCCCTCTCCCCTGACATCGGTCTAAAAAAGGGTCTCGACCCAAAAAGTCACCGATTCCTTCTCTCCAGAGATGCTGACTGTTACTCCAGCATTTTGTGTCTATCTTTGCTTCACGCCTTTGTTTTGTTGGCCATTGTTGATTCCGGTCCCACGGGGATCAGTTATTTCCGGCCATTGTAGTACGAAATCCTAAAGCTTTCGATTTATTTTCCGCAAACGCAGGTTGCTCGTCGGTGGGGCAAGCGGAAGAACAAGCCCAAAATGAACTATGAAAAGTTGAGCCGGGGGCTGCGTTATTACTATGACAAAAACATCATCCACAAGACGTCGGGCAAGAGATATGTCTACCGCTTTGTCTGTGACCTCCACAACCTTCTGGGATACACGGCAGAGGATCTTCATGCAATACTTGGAGTGCAACCAGACACTGAGGATTGATGCATTTACTCTCGCTGCGTGGTTACAACTGCTAGCGGTGTGAATGTCACTGGTGTGCAGTCAGATCCTCACTCTGAACTGGTCTGGTGCAGTGGGACTCAGTGGTTGCACAATGTGGATCGGTGCCACAGAGGCACCATGCTCTTCCAAAGATACAACTGGTGACAAAACCTTTTCCCCTGTACTCTTGCTCTTACCTTTTGTAGAGTTGTGCAGTATTAACCAGTTATATCATCAGTTTAGCTTAGCAATGTGGTCTTTTTTTTAAAATATCCTTCTGATCTGAGAATTGCCAAATTGTAAAACTGGCTTTTAATTGAAAGAGCTCAACTCGAAAGCCATCTAGCAACAACTTGTTTTTTACATGGCACGGGTAAGTTTGTTATTATAGTTTCAGACCAAAGAAGTTGCCATAGAGTGGGAGGCTTTTATTTGCGTGCACAGCGCACTCTGAAGAGCATAATCCTGCCCTCCTGTGATATCTTTTCACCTGTGGCCAACTAATAATTCTGCACATGATACTGATCAGATTCCTATGTCAAAAATGAGCTTGATATAGATATGAGTGGCTAGATTTAAATTTGTCCGCAAAAATGTAGGGAGTTTGCAGACGACAGCGAATTCACATTTGTGTTTATTACTTTGCTAAATCAAACGACTGCTCAAGGTCAACTTCTGCTAAACAAAATGTGGCAGTATTAAACTGTGGCCTAGCAACTATCAGTAAATATTTTAACAACATTTTACATGAGATTGCCCGTGTTTTTTCATTATTTGTAGTAATGGTCACAGCTTGTAAATCCCAATGTTTCCATCTTTTTTTTAATTACACCAAATGGTGGTGTTGCTCTAACATATGTGCTCCTCTAACATATCCACTTTACTAGGTATGTGTAAGGTATCATTTTAAAAATCAAAGTTTAAATATTGCAACACAACCGTACAGGTCTCTGGCAGCTGCTTCCTATCACAGGGCTTTGCTGCCAAGGTTGGGTCATTGTGAAAGTCAACAAATGCATGCTTTTCAGAACACAATAAGGAGACGGCAGCCTCTTCATTGTGACATTCGTCGGAAGAATATTGTCAAAGACCCTTTTTTAATTTTTCTTGAGTTTCTGTAAATATTTCATAACTATGGCTTAATAGTAGGGATGCAACAAAAATATTTTTGATACCTCTCAGCACTTTGAACGTAGTAGTTACCCATTGATTCAGTGGTTATTCAATGGAAAAATTAAATAAAACTTGCGCATGACTGGGTCATGGATTGCAAGCTGGTTCCAGGAGATAGATGCTCATTTAATGGAACCAATCTTTAATTAACAAAGTGATTAAAATGAATGTAAAAGTTTTTTTTTTTCTTTAAATGTTATCCCCTGTAATACCTCAAACCTGTTTTCAGAAAGAGCCTCAATGCAGACTTTAAACAGTCCAACCTGGAGCTACCAGTTAGCTACTGAAATGCTTTAATTCTAAACCCAACCTTTCTGCATGCTTTAGGACAGGATAAAAGGGGAACTAATTTTTACACATAAATTATAATCCACCTCTGGGCTGATGTTGCAGCTGGTTATCTGCACTGAATCTTAAAATTGTTTTAAATTGAATGAGTGAAGAAAGTCTTTTGATACCATAAGGTTTTCTGAATGCAAAACAATGTATAGTTTTTTTTTTTGTATAGTGACGAGAATTTGAACATTAAATATCAATTGTTTGTATAAATGGTTGTGGTTTTGATATATTTTTGAAATAAATCCATTTCCTGAAATAACTAATGTACTTTTTATTGCAAAGTGCAAGAATTAAACATGACTCAAATCTTTATAATGTAGACTATAATCAAAAGTACTTTAAATGGAATTTGCAACCAAAGGTCAGGGCCTGATGGAAAATAAACTATAAAAAGCACTAGCCTTAGATGATACTTCCCCAGACGACATGTTTTGTCATTGCATAGTTGCAATTTGCTTTATATTCTCATAAGCAAAGTACATGGGAAGATCATCTTGTGTTTTAATTTTTAAAAAAAGGTTGTACAGGCGAGGGTTGCTCATGGAGTGGTGGTTTGAATGAAGTGTACAGGTTCCTGAGTGCTTTAGGTTCCTGAGTAACAGGACGAAATTGGAGCAGGCATTTTCTCTTGCTCTATGGTTATAGATTATCTTTTCAATGAAAAAATCTTGAACTACCTCTAGTTCTCTCTGTGTGGGAAGAAACTGCAGATGCTGGTTTAAATCAAACATAGACACAAAATGCTGGAGTAATTCAGCGGGACATACAGCATCTCTGGAGAGTAGGAATGGGTGACGTTTTGGGTTGAGACCCTTTATCAGACTGAAGTTCTCTCCTACTTTCAGTCTGAAGAAGGGTTCAGACTCGAAACGTCACCCCTCTTTTTTCTCCAGAGATGGTGTCTGACCCGTTGAGTTACTCCAGCACTTTGTGTCTATCTTCAATGTAAACTAGCATCTGTAGTTTTTCTACACATGCTGATCGAACTGCCTGCTCTTCCACAGATGATATTAAGTTTCTTGAGTGTCAGTGTTGCAATGCCTTGGGGACGTTTGGAAGATCTTCCAGGTCAGACTTTCACTGAGAATATCCTGCCAAAAATACAGATGCATCCAAAGCACTTAAATGGGCATATTGTATTTTTGATCAACTGATCATAAAAAATGTGATGACATTTATATAATGCCTTAATTGTAGTACCATGAGCCAGAATCCTTAAGTGTCCTTAGATGAAAATATTTTAGGTAATCATGAGAGGAATAGATCGGGGAGATGCACAAAGTCTCTTGCCCAGAGTTGTTTAATCGGGGACTGGAGGACATGGGTTAAAGGTGAAGGGGGGAAAGATTTAATAAGAATCTGAGTGCTAACTTTATCTCACACACAGGGTGGTGTGGGTATGGAACAAGCTGCCAGAGGAGGTAGTTGAGCAAGGGACTATCCCACTATTTAAGAAACAGACAGGTACATGGATAGAACAGGTTTAGTGGGATATGGGCCAAACGCAGCCGTTTGGAACGAGTGCAGCCGGGACATACATGTATTGGCTGATGTGGGCAAGTTGGGCCGAAGGGCCTGTTTCCACACTGTATCACTCTGACTCTAATAAATGGTAAAAGGCCTTGTTGATAATAATAATGATATTGAATGATTTTACAATATCGACGATTTAGGTCAAGAGAAGAGGCTGGGCAAGGGTGGAGCAAAGCAACACTGTAAAGTTCCTTGTGACCACAGAGGTGACACAGTGGCAAATCGGTACAATTCCTGCCTTTCAGCTCCAGACCCGGGTTTGATCCTGGGTGCTGTCTGTGCGGAGCTTGCATGTTCTCCCTGTGACCACGTGGGTTTGCTCCAGTTTCGTCCCACATTCCAAGCGTGCAAGTTTGTAGGTTCATTGGCTTCTGTAAATTTTGCGCAGTGTGTCGGATAGAACTTGTGTAGGGTGATCAACGTGGCCAAAGGCCCTCTTTGCACACTTTCTCTAAACTAAACAAATATATTGGATACTTACCAAAAATGGTAATTTCCTGACACTTGCAAGGTATGAATGTTATCAGCCCAAGCACCTGGTACAAATGGTTGCAAATGCTCAGCCTTTTATGATAAATCAACATTTGGTATTCACATTTACCTGCAGCTTTATTTGAAATGTCGTAATTAAATTTGTATTTCCAGCAATATTAGCATAGCCTTTGGATTATTATTCAAAAGCAAAAATGGAAATTTGAGATAAAGGCACAAGGTGTTGGAGTAACACAGCGGGTCAGGCAGAATACCTGGAGAACATGGATAGGTGATGTATCGGATCGGGCCCCTTCTTCAGACTGATTATTGGGGGGCTGGTTGAATCGTGTTCACAAGTTAAGGGAGCAAAATTATGCCATTTGGCTCATCAAGTCTATTCTGCCATTCAATCATGGCTGATCTATCTCTGTCAACCCCATTCTTCTGCCTTCTCACCGTACCCCCTGATGCCCATACCAATCAATTCACTGTTTTCTAGTATTGCCCACTTAAAAGTCCTGTTCCTCTGAGTTCTAGGATTTCCAATTGTTCGTATCATCATGGGGTCCAGCAGTGAGGCAGGGGGTTGCTGAGATTACCCGGCATTTATCCTGGGAACTGGCCACTGAAACTTCAGCGTGAGTGTGCGTGGTTTGCAACTAACTTCATTATAATGGGGATTTTATGGCGGTGTGGAAGAACAGGTCCAGCAGGTACGATATTTTAACAGGCTATTGTTCACTGATTCTCAACACCCCATGATGAGACACCATTACTTCCCGGCGGGAACATACAGTCCCTACAGCACTGCTGCACACACCCAAACCACGTCCGATTGCCTAACATAAAGCAATTATGCTAGTGCCAAAGTGCATCTTGTCCAATATCATGTGTGGGAAGGACCTGCAGATGCTGTTTTACACTGAAGATGGACAAAAAATGCTGGAGTAACTCAGCACGACTGGCAGCATGTTGTTAAAGAAGGAACTGCAGATGCTGGAGAATCGAGGGTTACACAAAAAGCTGGAGAAACTCAGCGGGTGCAGCAGCATCTAAGGAGCGAAGGAGATAGGCGACGCTTCGGGTCGAGACCCTTCTTCAGACTGGCAGCATCTCTGGATAGAAGGAATGGGTGATGTTTTGGGTCGAGACGCCTCTTCTCTCAGTCTGGGTTACTCCAGCATTTTGTGTATATCTTCTATTGTCCAATATCATCTCAAGTCTTAAGGGCCTGCCCCACTTAGCGTGTTTTTGGGCGACTGCCGGCATCATTGACTGACGTATCGGATCACCGAAAAATTTGCGGCGTGATGAGGCGTGACGCTGCACGATGACATATAGAAGCGTGGTGTTTTTTCAAATGTCGCGACATTTTCTTGTCGCCACTGGATTTTGAAATGTTCAAACTCTTTTGGCGACACTGATATGACGCCGGCAGTCGCCGAAAAAAATCGCTAAATGTGACTGGCCCTTTAATGTTCAGTGAGTGAGCTGGTCACTCTGGGGGTCTGTAGAAACAAGGAACTGCAGATGCTGGTTTACCAAGGAAAGACACAAAATGCTGGTGTAATTCAGCGGGTCAGGCAGCATTCAACCCATCAAGCCTCCTCCGTCATTCAATGCTGGCTTATCTACATTTTCTCTCTAACCCCATTCTCCTGCATTGTTTCCATAATCCCTGACATCCCTACGAATCAAGAATCTGTCAATCTCCGCCTTAAAAATACCCAACGACTTGGTCTCCACAACCGTCTGTGGTAATGAATTCCACGGATTCATCACCCTCTGACTAAATAAATTCTTCCTCATCTCCTTTCTCAAGGTATGTTCTTTTATTCTGAGGCTATAGCCTCTGGTCCTAGACTCTTCCACCAATGGAAGCATCCTCTCCACACCCACTCTATTCAGGCCATTCACATTATCTTGCCAGGTAATGTGTTGGGGTTGAGGGAGATTTACGTCCAATACAGTTTTGTACGTTCAGAGGTGGCAGATGAGGCCAATGTTAAATCTACTGATTGTGCCATAGTTAGAATAGCAGTGTTTGCAGAAAGACTGGCGGAGTAACTCAGCGGGTCCGGCAGCATGCCCGAAGAACGTAGATTGGTGACATTTTGTATCCGGACCCTACGTCAGATAGGTCCCAACCCAAAACCTCTCCTTGGCAGGGTTGTTTGGAGGTGTCAGAAGTTATGGGGAGAAGGCAGGAGAATTGGGTTAGGAGGGAGAGGTAGATCAGCCATGATTGAATGGCGGAGTAGATTTGATGGGCCAAATGGCCTAATTCTACCCCTATTCCTTATGACATTATGAGTATGCAAATTGTGCACTCATTTCACCATTTCCCATGCTCCCAAAATAGAGACTCATGGTTATCACTGCCTTCCCTGATGATCTTCCCTGATGATCTTTCCCAGTTTTGACATGGACCAAGGTTTCCCATGAGACAGTGAGGACGTTACACTATTTTCAGGAGGCTTTGAGAACATCCTTGGAATGTTTTGTCTGACCTCCCTGCAATCTAGTGTCCTGCTGGAATTCAAAATAGACTGCCTGCTTCAGGAATCTGCTGTTGGCCTGTCCTTCGAAGCCAGCAAGAGTAAGTGGAGCCATAATGCTGGCCACGGTTGGCTCGGGAGAGGAGACTAACCTTGGCTTGCTTACACTGCTGGTGAATTTGGAGGTTTGTCCAGGGCAAACATTGGTAGCACCTCTCCAGTACATTAAAGTATCTGCTACACTGTCCCATAACGCAGGTGTGCAGGAGGATGATGAGCTCTGCCGCCTGTCACACAATGAGCTTTAGAATTTGGATTTTAGAGATGCAGCGGGGAAACAGGCCCTTCAGCGCACTGAGTCTACGCCTACTGAGTCCACCCCAATATACTAGCAATATCCTACACACTAGGGACCACTTACTTCTTTTTTTACTGAAGCCAATAAACCTACAAACTTGCACGTCTTTGGAATGTGAGTGGAAACCGGAACACCCAGAGAAGCTTTGTTGCGTGATAACCAGTCGGTGGAAAGTCTATACATGGTTACATCCGGGCCATCCACAGTGAACAGATACATGATAAAGGGAATAACATTTAGTGCAAGATAAAGTCTGATTATGTTTTCAATGAGGTAGATAGTAGCTCAGGACCGCTCTCTAGTTGTTGGTCCTGCTTAACTGGCCAGTAGTGTTACCACTGAAGATAGACACGAAAGTTGGAGTAACTCAGCGGGATAGGCAACATCTCTGGAGAGAAGGAATGGGTGATGTTTCGGGTCGAGATTTCTTCAAACTAGCCAGGGGAAAGTGAAACAAGAGATATAGACGATGATGGAGAGACATAATGAACAATGAATTAAAGATATGCAAAAAAGTGACGATGATAAAGGAAACAGGCCATTGTTAGCTGTTTGTTGGGTGAAAACGAGAAGCTGGTGCGACTTAGGTGGGAGAGGAATGGAGAGAGAGGGAATGCCGGGGTTACTTGAAGTTTGAAACAAAAATATTCATACCACTGGGCTGTATGCTGCCCAAGCAAAATATGAGATGCTGTTCCTCCCATTTGCATTTAGCCTCACTCTGACAATGGAGGAGAACTAGGACAGCAAGGTCATTGTGGGAAAATGATGGCGATGTTACCACTGAGACACATATTGATCGGGTAGCTCAGCAGCCAAATACAGGAGAATGAAACATTCCCTGTAGCTTGTGACACATTCCGTGGACACTGTTTGAGAGTCTGTGCTCAGTTCTGACAGAGCTCAGTTCGGGCCCCATATGTACACAAGGTAGCACTTTAAGCGGTGAGAAAAACAAGACATGTCGCAATGCTCTCCTAATTACACTGAAACTGTTCCACACGAGTTGCATTGTGAGGTGTACTGCTCCATTGTGTTGGTCTGAATCGTCTGGTGTGTGACCAGTGACACCATTAGAGATGCACCTGCCACTGGCCCCTGTGTCTGCCAATTTGGAAGCACTCAATCCGGTTTCTTCACAAGTTATTCAAAAATATAATCACTAAGTAAATATACCTGGGTGTTTGAATTGTGTAGTGTTTAAAAGTGTAACATTATCAATTTTCATAGGAGCAGAATTAGGCCAAGTCAAGTCAAGTGAGTTTATTGTCATGTGTCCCTGATAGGACAATGACATTCTTGCTTTGCTTCAGCACAACAGAACATAGTAGGCATTGATTACAGAACAGATCAGTGTGTCCATATACCATTATATAAATATATACACACATGAATAAATAAACTGATAAAGTGCAAATAACACATAATGGGTTATTAATGTTCAGAGATTTGTCCGATGCAGGTTTAATAGCCTGATGGTTGTGGGGAAGTAGCTATTCCTGAACCTGGTCGTTGCAGTCTTCAGGCTCCTGTACCTTCTACCTGAAGGTAGCGGGGAGATGAGTGTGTGGCCAGGATGATGTGGGTCTTTGATACTGCCAGCCTTTTTGAGGCAGCGACTGCGGTAAATCCCCTCGATGGCCATTGTGCTCCTATGAAAATATCTGAGTTATTACATAGTTTCCCAGTCAAAAAGTGAATCCATGCAATGGCAATTCCTACCTATTGTAATCCTGCAGTTGTGCTGCCATCAGTTCCTGCTTCCTCTGCTCTTCCAGTTCCTTCTGCTGAAGATCCTAATCAAGGATCCTGTTGGCTTGGCTTATTTAGCTTAGAGATACAGCATGGAAACAGGTCCTTCGGCCCACCGAGTCCACATCTACCATCGATCACCCATTCTTAATAGTTCAATGTTATCGTACCTTCTCATCCAGTCCCTTTAGACGAGGGGTAATTTACAGAGGGCCAATTTGGGATATGGGAGGAAACCGGAGCACTCGGAGAAAACCCAGGCTGTCACAGGGAGAACGTGCAAACTCCACACAGTTGATGATCACAAAGTCTGAAAAGCTTTCTAGTAATTACTGAAGACACCAGTGATTGGTACAGACAACTGAATCTCATCTTCAGGAATGGAGCAGCGACCTCTACTAAACCTCTGATGGACACACGCTCTTCAGTGGTGAACAGATTTACATGGGTGGAAATCCCGGGGGGGGGGGGGGGGACAGGGAGGACATATCCCCTCCATGTTTTGGGAGGTGGGGGACAATCCCCCCCCATGTTTTGTAATCCGGATTTTTAAATTCAGTGAAAAAATAATGTATTAAAAATCTCCGCTTTCCGCAAGACAGTGGGGGTGGGACTGATGATCGAGGGTGCCGATTGGACGAGAGAGACCTCGGTCAGTTGGCAGTGGGGGGGGGGGGGGGGGGACATGATGATTCAGCGCGATGATTGGAGGAGGGAGGTGTCGGTCAGAGGCGGAAGTAGGGGGGTGGGACTGAGGATAGAGCACGGTGATTGGAGGAGGGAGGTATCGGTCAGAGGCGGAAGTAGGGGGTGGGACTGAGGATAGAGCGCGGTGATTGGAGGAGGGAGACGTCCTGGTGGAGCAAAGATCATGGTGCGGAGCTTGAATTGGCCCGTTCGCGGAGCCTTCCATCGCCTGGCCCAGGATTTTCCCATCGCCCTGCGGTCAAATTGTTGCGTCGAGGCGATCTAGGCTCCCGATGTTGAAGCCCCCGCTGGGCGATGGAAGATCCCGCGGCCGGTTTTTAAGCCGAGCCGGGCGATGAAAGACCCTGCGAACGGACCGATTGAAGCCCCATTGTATCGGGGTGGATGAAGCTGCTTTTGCTGGAGTTCGGAGTCGGTCACCAACCAGATCAGATCCCGATGTTACCGTCCACAGGGCTCACGGCTGAAGCCTCCGAAGTCTCGCATGTGTGTGTGTGCACCAAGAGATTGTGTCCCCCCCCCCCCCCCCCCCATGTTTTGGTAGCGACTTCCACCCCTGAACAGATGCATAGAAGGAGTGGATAGATCCAGCATGCTCGTGATTTAACTGTTTGTAGCTTCTCGTGGAAGCAGGCATGGCACAACCTGTAGATACATCTGTCAGAGTTGTGGTGTGCAGGAATTTGCCGGACCATGAACAGCAGAGCATTTCAGGTTTTAAGTTTAAGTTTAGAGATTTAGTGTGGAAACAGGCCCTTAGGCCCATCGAGTCCACGCTGACCAGTGACCACCCATACACTAGTTGTATCCGAGACACTAGGGACAATTTATAGAGGGGCCAATTAATCTATAAATCTGCACGTCATTGGGATGTTGGAGGAAACCGGTGCACCCGGAAGAAACCGGGAGGACGCACAAACACCATACACGCAGCACTTGTAGTTGGGGTTGAACCCAGGTCTCTGGCGCTGTAAGGCAGCAACTCTACCGCTACGCCACTATGTCTGGCTACAGAAGATTGTGTATTATGTAGAAAAAAATAGTCTCTGGAATGACCATATGGACATGAAGTTCTAAATTCCCTTGTTCCTCCTCAACATCTTGACTCTCACCATCAAGAAAATATTTCATTTTAAATATTGTTTTTCTTGAACCAATGTGCAGGGTTTCACACTTTCCGAAATTAAAGTCCAACATCTGTTATTTTTCTAACTTACTCATACCATCCACTTTGCCACTATTTGCTTTCTGGTCTCTTCTCCACAGCCATCGGGCTATGAAATGCTACAACCTCCAAATAAACTCTGAATTACTTAGTCTGAAGAAGAGTCTCGACCCGAAACGTCGCCTATCTCCTTCGCTCCTTAGATGCTGCTGCACCCGCTGAGTTTCTCCAGCCTTTTGTGTACCCTCTGAATGACTTAGACTTGGGGGGCATTGGTTGTGTCTCTGGCAGGCAGCATCTCTGGAGAGAAGGAATGGGTGACATTTCAGCTCGAGATTCTTCAGACTGAGAGTCAGGGGAGAGGGAGACTAGAGATATGGGAAGGTAAGGTGTGAAAAGGACAGGTCAAAGCAGATGGGGATCAAAGAAATGTAGAATGGTTAATTGGGAGAGAAGGTGACAACCAGCATCTGTAGTACATTCCTGCACATGTACATATATATATATATTGACATTTATTATGTATATATATATATATATATATATGTGTGTGTGTGTGTGTGTGTGTGTAATATATATATATAGCTTCTCCTGCTCAGGCCTTGAGCAAGCATAGGCACAGGCACAGATTATCTTCAATTGGTATTCATATTGTATCCATTTTCCAAATAGACCATTTAAGAATCAAAGTTAGATGTATGGTTAGGAGTCATGGGTCAAGAGTGTTTTATTGACATTTATTTGTCATATATTATATACAAACACACTGAACTTGTCTTCATGTTTATTATATTGTTTACATTGTACTATTTTTACATATTCTGTTGTGCTGCTGTAAGTAAGAATTTCATTCTTCTGTCTGTAAACAAATGACAATAAAACACTCTTGACTCCGAACCACAGATCTAACTTTGATTCTTAAATGGTCTATTTGGAAAATGGATGCAATATGATTATACCATGGGCATAAAATCCCAAAAGAAATCCCCGGGAAACTTTTTCATCACATCCTACCAGGTGGAGAGTGTTGCTTTCATCCTCAATATCTGCTTGCTACTTTTCAACCAACTTTACAACGATATTCTGCCATGAGACTGATCACATTTGTTTGACTTCGATCCCATTAAAAAATCCCTGCTGCATTCTTCAGTCTGCCGGTCAGTCACTGCCTTGTAGAAGCCTGCCTGCTCCCTGTTTGCAGGAATGCAGTTGGCAATCTCTCTACCGATTTAAGATAATCTGTGCCTGTGCTTGCTCAAGGCCTAAGAAAGAGAAGCAACATGACAGCATGTTTCAACAAGATACGCCTCTTATTTTTATTGGCAACTTTTCATCAATGCAAACTGCATGAAAATTAGCAATGACAACCAAAGCTAAGAAGGGGCGGCAAAGATGCTTGGGTTGTGTTTTTTTTTTAAAATCACCTCAACATAGAGTCACACAGCGTAGAAACAGACCACTCAGTCCAACTTGTCCATGGTGACCAAAGTGACTATCAAAGTTAGTCCCATTTGTTTAAACAAATCTCCTCGAAACCTGTCCAGTCCATGTACCTATCTTTTTACCTGCCTCAACTACCTCCTCTGGCAGCTCGTTCCATGGTTGTACCCACCTCAGAGAGGAAATGTTGCTCCTGTGGTTCATATTCAAACTTTTCCTTCTTGGGTTTAGGTTTAGGTTCATTGTTGTCACGTGTACTGAGGTACAGTGACAAGCTTTGTTTTGCACGCTATCCAAACAGATTCCATACATAAATACAATCAAGTCAAATTCGAGTATAAATAGGTTATGCAAAGGGCAAGATACAGAGTGCAGAATATAGGTTTCAAAATTGTAACTGTCCAAAGCTCCCAATGGAAATAGGAGAGGCACCTCTTTTAATGCATGGACATTAGGGTCAATTGACCTAATTTTGTCACCTGTGCTATTGATACCTCTACCATCAGTTTGGCAACATACTCTGAAGCTGAGCACAATATGTCAAAGCATTATAGATCGGTACAGGTGAAATAGATGCTCTATTTGTTCTAGATGCTCTATGCTGTGCGACACGGTGGCGTAGCGGTAGAGTTGCTACATTCCGGTCCTCACAGTACCAGAGACTCATGTGTTCGATCCTGGCTACGGGTTCTAGTCTGTACGAAGTTTATACGTTCTCCCCGCGACCGCGTGGGTTTTCTCCGAGATCTTTGGTTTCCTCTCACACTCGACAGACGTACAGATTAGTAGGTTAATTGGCTTGGTATAATTGTACACTGTCTCTAGTATGTGTAGGATAATGTTAATGAGCGGGGATCGCTGATCTGTGTGGACTCAATGGACCAAAGGGCATGTTTCTGCACTGTCTGTATTGGGTTTGGTTTCTCTAAACTAAACTGAACTAAACTCAACTATTGTATTAAAATGTGCACCTTTAGGAGAAACCCTTTCCATGACAGTGTCAAAATGAAGAAACAGTTTGCAACCTTTAATCTCTGGTGTTTATGAACCATTTGCCTCTAGATCATAAAAAAAAACAGCTAGTCACCCTATATAAATTCCAGTCCTATTGTATGCCAAGCTAAAGGCCAGCATTCCGTTATCCATTCTGATTATATTCAATGCCTCTACCTGTCCTTGATATTTTAAGGATAAATGTAGCAACTGGTGACTGTGCAGCATGTTAATATGCACACCAAGGTTGCACTTTGGTTGCAGGAAGCAAGCTGAAGGATGAAAGGACTGGCGTAAAGGTTGGTTATCATTATTAATACAGGCAAGCAATGATACATTAAAATGAACGCCCTTCAATAAGTAGCCCACAATTTTATCTGCATGAGGACATGAGCCTTCTGTTCAGCATGTATGCACAAACTTTAACTCAAAATTAAGCCCTTTTTAAACGGTACGAGTTCATTCCAAGAGCTTGGAAAACTTTATTGTCATTCAGACCTTGCGGTCTGAACGAAATTCCGTTGCCTGCAGTGATACATATAGTAAATAACAAAAACACACAATAAACACATATTTAACATCCACCACAGTGAGTTCACCAGACACCTCCTCACTGTGGTGGAAGGCAAAAATCTTGTCTTTGTCTCTTCCCTTCTTCCTCTTCCTCTTCCTCTGCGCTGAGGCGACCCGGGCCTCCGATGTTGTGACCGCACCGGGTGATGTAAATAAGTCCCACGGGTGAACCGCGCTCCGTGAGCGGGCCGGTTCAACTCCGCGGCCCGGGGCGGTCGAAGCTGCCGTAGCTGCCGCCCTCCAGTCCAGCGGACGCAGCTGTTGCCGCGGGAGCTCCGGAAAAACAGGTCACCAACCTGTGACCTGCGAGCTCCCGACGATGTCGTCCACTGGGCCCGCGGCCAGGCCTCCGAAGTCGCTGCCACCGCCACCGGAAAGCCGCCACAGCTCCGAGTCGGGCCGCCGGAACGCCTGAACCCGCCGCAGCCCCGAAGCCGGCCAGCCCCGCGCTGGTAAGTCCTGGCTGGCTCTGCCTCCGGAGCCTCGGGTCGGTCGCAGTAATAGTTGGAGGCCGCCAGCTCGGGGGAGACGGGGGATACGACAAGAAAAGTCGCGCCCCTCCAAAAGGAAGAGACTAAGAACGTTTCTCCCACCCCCCTCCCTCTCCACACACAAACACACACACATACACTACATAATAACTCAAACTAACGCTAAAAACAAGACAAGAAAACAACAAATAAAAAGAAAAACAGACGGACTGCAGGCGACCCGCTGCTGCCAGGGCAGCACCGCCAGCTCTCCCGAGTTTGCCCTGATTCGAACTCGGAGATTTACGGTAATGGCCACTCGTCGGTACTCGGGGCTCTCGTGGACATTTTGCATCATGTTGAAAAATCCTCACGAGTCTTCCCGTGCTTACCTGCCGTTAGCGAGTCTTCCCGCGTACCTGCCCTTAGCGCTAAGAGACGTCCCCGAGCTCCGACGTACCCGCTACGTTCATTCTCCGTGCTTACCACGAGTTTGATTTTTTTTTAAACTCGGGAGAGCTCTTGGAATGAACTCGTACTGTAGGACAGGGCTAGACGTTAGAGATACAGCATCAAAACAGACTCTTCAACCCACCATGTCCACACCGACCAGAAATCACCCCATATACTAGCACTAGGGACAATTTAATCAAAGCTAATTAACCTACAAACCTTGTCTGTCTTTCGAGTGTGGGAGGAAACGGGAGCATCCAGAGAAATCTCACAGGGAGAACGTATAAACTCCATACAGACAGCACCTATAGTCAGGATCGAACCTGCGTCTCTGGCGCTGTAAGGCAGCAACTCTACCATGGTGCCACTGTGCTGCCCCGAAACCACAATTTCATTAAATGGCAAAAAGAGATGTGATGAGTTAAACAGCTCCCACAGAAACAGGTTTCGGAGCAAAATCTCTAATTGCAGACTTTTATTTCCTATTGAGCCACAACCTCTTCCTTCCCCATCTCGCTCATTCCTCCATCCCATCCCTTGCTTTTTGAGTTTATAACTCTGCCTCCATTTGTCTAATATTTCCCTCTGTCTTCCAGAGGAACTCAGCGGATCGAGCACCATCTGTGGGTGCTGAGGAATAGTTGACATTCCAATGCAGGGTTTTGACCCAAAGAGACAGCCATTTCTTGCCGTCCACAGATACTACTCGACCCACTGATTCCTTCAGCTAGTTTTGTTAGGTGGTCCAGACTCCATCATCTGCCATCTTTTGTGTTTTCATCGGTCTCAATCCTCCTCTCACACCCCTTCCCACAAAGTCCTTTCCCTATTCCTATTCCTCTTGATTCCAAACACTCTACCTACCTCCACCACGCTCTGTCCTTGCCCACTCTCCAGGTGTCAACGGTTAATTCTCTCCCAAACGACACTTCCCAGATTCCGTCCTTCACCACAGTCAACTGATCGCCCATCACCCTCTTCCCACCAATGCCAGCATCAATCCCAAAGCCTGCCGCCTATCTCAGACACCTCACGCTGCCTCGGCAAGGCCAGCAGCATAATCAAGGATGGGTCGCACTCTGGCCGCTCCCTCTTCTCCCCTCTCCCATCGGGCAAACGTTATAGAAGTGTGAAAATGCACACCTCCAGATTCAGGGACAGATTCTTCCCAGCTGTTATCAGGGAACTGAACCATCCTACCACAACTGGAGAAGCAGTCCTGAACTACGACCTACCTCTTTGGTGACCCTCGGACTACCTTTCATCAGACTTGCACTAAACGTTATTCCCTTATCGTGTATCTACTGCATACACTGTAAATGGCTTGATTGTAATCATGTATTGTCTTTCCGCCAGTGGGTTAGCACGCAACAAAAGCTTTTCACTGTACACGTGACAATAAACTAAACTGAACTGAAACTGAATTGAACTGAACTGACACCCATTGCACCATGACCATTCTCTCTCAAGCCTGCTAGCATGTAATGGATGCCCCCTGTTAAAAGAACATGCACAGCCTCAATGGATGCAAATTATCCTTGACCTTACCGTATGAACATTGAATTCTCTAATTATAAGCGACGCTCTCCTCCCCTCTTCCGTTGGGTCTTATTTCGCTCCAGACTCTTATCTCCCTCCAGCCTCTTATCTCCCACATGTACCGAACATCCCCTTTTTGATTCTTTAGGCGCTTTTATGAAAACTAAGTAGCAAGGTACAGCAACCTATCAGCGTAGATAGACACAAAAAGCTGGAGTAACTCAGCGGGACAGGCAGCATCTCTGGAGAGAAGGAATGGGTCACGACCCTTCTTCGGACAACCTATCAGTTGTAATGTGGAGGTCCGCACAGACCACAATCATACATCTTGAGTGAAATACGGGTTGACGTTACCTCTTTTACCACATTTTTAGAACATTGAATACCGCCACACTTTTTAGCAGCATTGACTGCCTACAGCGCACCATCAAAGAGATTTGAGATCAGCTATCTCAGCGGAAACCAGCAGCAGCACTGCTGTTGTTTCAAAGCGCTCCACAGCTGGTTATTTTATTATTTTGGGCAGTCTGTTTTTTGAAAAAATGTGAAGTACTATGCCACACACTAGATTCTAGGAAGTCAGACCATGAGGTACTTTAATACAGGATTTCCCCAATTCTACATTTATCAGCTCTGCAGAAAGCAGAAGATAACTCAAGAAGCACAAGCCGTGCATACCAGGAATGCACATAAGCTCCGGTCTGTGATGGATTACAACTGATCACAAACATGCTTTATGTAGAATGTTAGAATCCGCCATGACCATCTTCTCCCACCTGGGTTTAAACAGCAGGGGAAGAAGTAATAACCAGCATGATTCCTGCGTCTGGTTACTATGTAAGCAATGGTGCATCCCAACACTTTGCTCAGACGTTCTCAATGCTTTTCTGCGCAATGCTGCACCTCTCCTCCAATAAGCTTTCTGTTGGGGGTGAAACAAATCCATTGGACTAATGGGAAGCTGTTCAACCTGCATTGCCATCTGGCCGGAACCAAAGTCACCTCAAACGCTGACGTCAAGCAGCAATAAGCAAAGACACTTGCACAGCACACGTTCACAGGCTCAAAGTCATTGTCAGAATGTTCACTAAGTTTGCAAGAGGATGTGCCTCACACTTAATGCCTGTGAAACAACATCCTCCACCAACTTTACCACACTGTACAGTGGCAACCCCGGACGATAAAATTCCACAACGATTGAGGAAAACTTGGCCATATTAGCCACGAGGTTAATTCCCGGGATGGCGGGACTGTCATATGTTGACAGAATGAAGCCGCTGGGCTTGTATACTCTGGAATTTAGAAGGATGAGAGGTGATCTTGTTGAAACATATAAGATTATTAAGGGTTTGGACACGCTAGAGGCAGGAAACATGTTCCCAATGGTGGGGCCACAGTGTAGGAATAAGGGGTAAGCCATTTAAGAACGGAGACGAGGAAAAGCTTTTTCACACAGAGGGTTGTGAGTCTGTGGAATTCTCTGCCTCAGAGGGCGGTGGGGGCCAATTTTCTGGATGCTTTCAAGAGAGAGTTAGATAGAGCTCTTAAAGATAGCGGAGTCAGGGGATAGGGAGAGAAGGCAGGAACGGGGTACTGATTATGGATGATCAGCCATGATCACAGTGAATGGCGGTGCTGGCTCAAAGGGCCGAATGACCTACTCCTGCACCTATTGTCTATTTAGTTTATTTAGAGATACAGCACGAAGACAGGACCTTCTGCGCCGATCAGCGATCCCCGCACACTAACATTATGCGACACACACCAGGGGCAATTTACAATTTTACCAAGCCAATTGCCATGCAGCACACAGATAAAGATAAGACACAACACTAAAGAATTAACAATGAACATAAAAACATCCCCCCACAATGGTTCCCACTGTGGGGGAAGGCACAAAGTCCAGTCCCATCCCCATGTCCACCCATAGTCGGGCCTATTGAGGCCTCAACAGTCGCCGCTATGGCGGCCCGATGTTTTAGGCCTTCTCGCTGGGTGATGGTGCTCCGGCGTCGGGAGAGTCTTCACAGCGGCTTGGGACACCTGGAACGGCCGCTTCCTTACCGGAGTCTGTGGTTTCCGAAGCCGACAAGGCCACGCTGGACGGAGCTCCCCCACTGGCGATCTCGCCGAGAGATCCCAGGCTCCCGATGTTAAGTTCAGCGCCGCCGCCCGCAGCTGGCCGCTCCACAGACCCACAGCTCCGCGATGTTCACCTGCGGTCTCGGCATTCTGTAGCTCCAGCGCGGCGACCCAGGCAAGGTATCGCCCGCTCCCCTCCACGATGGCGCTCCAGCGCTGAGCCGCTGCGTTTCTGGCCGATCCCCTCAGGAAACGCCGCTCCAGGCCCGCCGGTAGGCCGCTAGCACGGGTCGAAGTTGCAGCCCGGAGAAAAGCTGCCTCTCCGACCAGGTAGGGACCCTGAAAAGTAGTTTCCCCCTTCTCCACCCCCCCCCCCCCCCCCGCCCCCACATAAAAAAGACTAGAACTCCAAAACAAAACACTAAAACTCACTAAAAATAAAAGAAAGAAGTTAAAAAACAGACAGCTGCAGGCTGGGCAGCCATACCAAATGGACGGCGCCCCACAGTCTACTCCCAATCTCCAAATTAAATCTCCCAATTACCTGGACAAAAGTGATTACTGTTTAGCTGTAAACTTCTGAGACTTGGACTACTTTCATCAGGCCCTGGAGAAATATCACCAACGTTGTTCCTGAAACCTCCTTCAAATCCACTTCCTTCCACAGCATGTGGCGAGTGTGGCCCGGGTCAGCACGGCTGGGCTGCCAGGGGTAAAGTTGCGGGGTGGGCAGGAGCGTTGAGAAGGAGGGGGGTCAGGGATCATGCCAGCATCTCATTCAGTAGCTCAGGTGGCTGCGAGCGGCCGCCAGGACTGGACAGCGGAACTGCAGCTAGTTCCGTGGCTCGCAGGTGACCTGGGCACCACAGCCAGTCCCAGGGCAGGCGACTTGAGAACTGCAGCTAGTCCCGGGGACGCGAGGAATCTGGGAACAGCAGCCTGCCCCGGGACAAGCAGACGATCTGGAAACTGCAGAAAACTCTTGACCCTGCCTACACGACTAACGAAACCCATGATCCTGTCCCACCAGCCTTTTTTCAAAGTTTAGCAACTCAAAATGGTGGTGCGTCTTCGTTGCAGGTGCGTCTTCATTGCTGAGAAATACGGGTGCCCAAACTCTAGTACATACACATTACTCCCGCATTTTCCCAACCACCACCCGCACCCCCACCCACATCCCCCTCCCCCACCCCTTTCTGCCCCTTGGTACATTCATCTCCTATCCCCTAGTCCCACCAAATCCATTTTATTCCCCCTCTTTCCCTCCCACCTGTCCCCTCCCACCGTTATCCCTCTCACTTGTTCCCTCCCACCTATATTCCTCCTACCTGTCCCATCCCACCTATCCACTCCTTCTCTTCTCTCATTTTCTGACACCCTTCTGTCAACTTTTCATCTCGAGCCTTTGTCACTTATTCCGCCAATGTGTCAATGAGCACGCTCCCCTGACCTGTATATCCACCTATCACATGCCAGGTTTTTTGTGTTCTGCCTCCCCCCCCCCCCCCCCCCCCCCCCCCCCCCCCCCCCCCTCAACCTGGGAACTGTAGCTAGTCCCAAGGCTCACAGGCGACCTGGGAACTGCAGCTAGTTATCCAGCTTACTCCGCACTACTCCAATCAGTCTGAAGAAGGGTCCTGACCTGAAACTTCCTCCATCTACTCCATCCACAGATGCTGCCTGACCCGCTGAGTTCCTCCAACACTTTGCGGTTTGCTAAAAAATCTATTTACTTTTCACTGCATTCAAAACAACCGTGGGTGTATTTGGACATTATGAATTGCATTTCACTGGGCATGCGTGATGTTATATATAGAAATTGAGGAAGACATGATTATTCAACTAGATCAAGTAAACATCATATCTTCGTTAAAACTGCCTGCATTTTTACAATAATCGTATAAAATCTAAGTTCGCAAGTAAGTAAGTAAGTAAGCAAGTTTATTGGCCAAGTATTCACATACATGGAATTTGCCTTGGTGCTCCGCCCACAAGTAACAACATGACGTACAGTGACAGTTATGACTGTATGTCAGTATAAAATCTAACATTATGACAACTTGCAAAAAACGTTACTTTGTTTATGGCAGGAGATACACAGAGGACTATGTTGTGCTGAGTGTAATCATTTCATTGTTTCCTCTCAGGTTCCTATCAAATCTATCCCCTCTCACTTTAAACCTATGTGCTCTGGTTTTTGATTGCCCTACTCTGGGTAAAAGACTCTGAGCATTTAGCTGAGGTATTCCCCTCATGATTTAATACACCTCTAAACGATCATAACACAGCCTCCCGAGCACAAGGGAATAAAGTCATTTCTGAGCCGAGTCAGTTACTATTAATGGGATTTTCAGCCATGGAAAGAAGTCCAATCACGTGATCACTTGTTGTTCATAAATAACTTTAGCAGTCAATGGACAGCCAGCCGAAACAGGTCAACTCCTCCCACAACCAGACATGCTGCAGTTAACTTTAATGCACTCAACTGATTCATATGTTTGCAATTAAACCATTGTGTGGTGTACACTTCCAGTTAATTGCATGCTTATATTCTGTATTATTTTCTTATTTTTAGTACCTTGATGTAACTTGCAGGTGTACGTTGTAGGTAACTTCTTTAGATTTAAAATATATTTACAAAATCAAACATTTTATTGGTTGCTAGTAACAATTGGCAACACAGTAGCACAGGACTGGAGTTTCTGCATTGCAGAGACCAGGTTCGATCCTCACTATGGGTACTATCTGTATGGAGATTGCACATTCTCCCCGTGATCGTGTGGGTTTTCTCAGGGGGCTCTGGTTTATTCCCACATTCCACATCAACTCTACCGTTGAGCCACAGTGCCGCCCTTTAAGTAAGTAAGTAAGTAAGTACGTTTATTGGCCAAGTATTCACATACAAGGAATTTGCCTTGGTGCTCCGCCCACAAGTAACAACATGACATACAGTGACAGTTGCGAATGACTCAGAAAACACTAAACATTAATAATAATAAAACATTAATGGTAACATTAACATAAAACATTAAGCCTTTGGTTTAAACCAAAGATAGACACAAAATGCTGGAGTAACTCAGCGGGACAGACAGCATCTCTGGAGAGAAGGAATGGGTGACGTTTTGTGTAGAGTTCCTTCTTCAGACTCATTCAGACCCAGTCCGAAGAAAGGTGTCGACCCGAACGTCACCCATTCCTTCTCTCCAGAGATGCTGCCTGTCTCACGGAATTACTCCTGCATTTTGTGTCTATCCAGGTTTGTAGGTTAATGGGCTTCTATAAATTGTCCCTAGTGTGTGGGATAGAACTAGTGTACAGGTGATCATTGGTCGGTGTGGACTCGGTGGGCCGAAAGGCCTGTTTTCACGTTGTATCACAAAACAAAACTATACTAAATTAATCTAAACAAAACTAAACTAAACAATCCTAAAGCCTAAAGCCTTCTGGGGTGGAAATGATCAAGTTAGTTCCTCCATTGATCAAGTGTGATAACCACTGAGCTATAAAATGGAGACAGGGCCGGCCTTAAGAGGTGCGGGGCCCAATTTCGAACAATGTTGGTGAGCCCCAGGTTCCCAGCCAAGGTCTGTAGAATACTAGAAATACAAATAAAATCTATTATAGACTTTATATTTCTATGGTAGAATGGAAAGTAATCAAAATGTGCGCTTAAAACATGCCTGCGACTTAATGGACCAAAGAGAGCTAAGCTACATTTTAATATAAAATTTCATCCATGTAAGCCTACAAGTACCAAACAAAATGTGTAGATCACCTCTGAAAAGTACATAGTTACAATACCACTTGTTAGATAAGCAGAGAAATGAAAGAAAAAGTAATTAAATTAAATAAATCCTGGAAAACCAATAACCATTGGTGAAAAACCAGTCCAGGCATTACATTTTGGGCTTCTTCCCTATCCTAACTTAGTTGTGGGTGTGTGTTAGTTGTGTGTGTGTTAGTTGTCTGTGCGTTTTGTGTGTGTGTGTGTTGGAGGGGAGGAGAGAAAGGAGGGAGGGAGAGAAGGGAGGGAGGGAGAGAAGAGAGGGAGGGAGAGAAGAGAGGGAGGGAATTAGAGAAAGGAGGGAGGGAAGTAGAGAAAGAAGGGAGGGAGGGAAGCGAGGGAGGGAAGGGAAGGAAATAAGGGAGGGAGGGAAGAAGGGAAGGGAGGGTGGGAAGGGAAGGAGAGAAGGGAGGGAGAGAGCCGGTGGCAGGAACGGATGCCGGGGACCGGGCGGATGGGTGTGAGCTGAGGCCGATGTTTGTAAACGTTGCTCCAAGCCCCGGCCCGGCCCGGCCCTCCCAGTATTGTTCACCGCGTCTCCCCGGGGAGGGAGAGGGGGGGAGCCGGGGCTGTGTGCGTGAAGCACTGAGACTGGAGGGGCGGGAGCGCTGCCCTGAGGCCGCGAGCAAATGACCCACCCCCCCCTCCCTTCTCCATTCCCCCTCACATCCCCTCCCCGTCTACCTCTTTGTTCCCCCTCCACCCCTCTACTCTCTCTCCCCCCTCCACCCGGGGTAGATCTACCCGAGCCAAGAGTAGATGACTCTAATGCGGGGCCCAATTGGGAGCAATCGATCCAATCGGCTTAAGGCCGGCCCTGAATGGAGACATAAGAGACTGCAGTTACTGAACCAAAAAGTGTAGGAGCAACTCAACAAGTCAGGGGAAGGAATGGACAGGTGATGTTTCAGGTCAGGACCCTTCCTTACACTGAACTATAATTGACTGAGATTGACTCTTTCTGGAAATTTGTAATTTTTCACTGCTCGATGCGTTATTTTGGAGAAATTGTCCTGCCTCTATCAGCAGCCATTGCTGTAAGTCCGCTTTCCTCCATTCTTTAAGTTAACTCCGCTTTCAGAGAAACTTGCCTTAGTTTACTTTATAAAACATTGTTTGGTGCGAGTCATCCTACACCAGATCCAAGTCATTGTCTGACAATGTTATCTCAATAAATATTCCGTGCTTTATTTCATGAAGCAGAAACTCCAGTCAATCTGGCTCCAACTAATGCATAAATGTTATAAATGTAATCTTTCGCAAACAATGCAAAAGCGCAGTTTGGAAGCTTTATACTGTACGAAAGAATGACATTGTTCTTGTGTAGTGGTGTTTCCTCCTGGGCCGTTAGTCTCGGATATACCTTACTGAAAAGCTTCCTACAGTACCTGCCCCTGGAATGCACTCAGTTGAAGACCAGCAGGTTTCAGCCAAAGCACACAAAATCTTTGACCAAATATGTCACACAACATATTCTTTCCAGTGTGTAGGAAGGAACTGCAGATGCTGGTTTACATCGAAGATGAACACAAAATGCTTGAGTAACTCAGCGGGACAGGCAGCATCTCTGGAGAGAAGGAACGGGTGACGTTTCGGGTCGAGACCCTTCCTCAGACGAAGTAAGAACGCTTAGAGTCATGGAAGATTCTTCGTGTTATACCCAGTAGTTGTTTGCCCTGTAAATCCTTGCACTATTTCACATATCCTCCAAGGCTCATAAGGTTGTAAGGTCATGTGATAGTAGAATTAGGCCGCTCGGCCCATCAGGTCTACTCCACCATTCAATCATGGCTGATCTATCTCTCCCTCCTAACCCCATTCTCCTGCCTTCTCCCTATAACCTCTGACACCCGTACTAATCAAAATTCTATCTATCTCTGCCTTAAAAATATCCACTCACCTGGCCACAGCCTTCTGTGGCAAAGAATTCCACAGATTCACCCTCTGACTTAAAGAGATTTCTCTCCATTTCCTTCCTAAAAGAACGTCCTTTAATTCTGAGGCTATGACCTCTAGTCCTAGACTCTCCCACTAGTGGAAACATCCTCTCCACATCCACTCTATCCAAGCCTTTCACTATTCTGTATGTTTCAATGAGGTCCCCCCTCATTCTTCTAAACTCCAGCGAGTGTATGCCCAGTGCTGACAAATGCTCATCATAGGTTAACCTGCTCATTCCTGGGATCAATGAGGTCGTAACACAAGGGGATCCATGTCATGGCTGGTGTCTTCAACCCCGAGGCACAGGACTCGCAGAAAGGATCGCTCACCAGCGAGATGAGCAGTCAAATCTGGGTCGTTCACTCTCTTCAAGATTCAAATCAAAGTTTGGGCCTGAGGCCAAATTGTTTAGACTCGAGCGTGGGCGGTGTTCAGATGAAAGAGGTCATGGTTACGAAACCAAAGTACATTCAGTTGCACAAAGAACTGTAATATTTAACTGCAACATGTGACTTTCAGCAGCACCCTTTGTTTTCAAATCAATCCTTACCGCCTGAAAAGTAAGTTGACTTTCTGCTTTTTGACCTCAAGTGCAGGTTATTGAACCTTGCGGAATACAGCAGTGAATCTATTTTGCGAGTAGTTCATTGATTCTGAATATCAGTCAAGGGTGTCCACGGAAATTATATAAATTATATAAATCATAGAACTGCGAAGAACGAGAGGGAACAAGAGGGAACCTGTGCTGACTCTGAAAAAAAAAATTACCCCATAATCATGCAAGTACTATTCTGGCATTTAGCAAAGAAATTGTTGAATATGCTCCCATGTTAAATCCATACATTTAGGGTAACAGAGATCCCGAGGAAAATTATAATAGCAAGCATTTGTTGAGTTTAGCTACAGGTGGGGTAAAATAGAGGAGGGGGTTGTTGTGAAGAAGGGAATCAATGGCTGTATCTAAAACTCACAGAGCATAGAATAGCACAGCACAGGAACAGGCCCTTCGGCCCACAACGTCCGTGCCAAACATGATGTAATTTCAAATATTTTACTTGCCCACTTATGACTCTGCGTGGTACAATCCTCTGGAGAGGCGGGTTAGCAATTTGATAGTTTATCAATGAACTG
Organism: Okamejei kenojei; assembly: GCA_035221665.1. Lineage (NCBI taxonomy): Eukaryota > Metazoa > Chordata > Chondrichthyes > Rajiformes > Rajidae > Okamejei > Okamejei kenojei. Next base: position 61,770,983 of record CM069142.1, read on the forward strand.
CAACAATATTTTAACTGACATTTACATTTTTGGTAATTAATAACTACAGGTCCATGTTATGTTTTTTTCTTACAACGATCAGTTCCCTCGTTGGAGAAGCTCTTGTTCTCTATAAATTCAGCCAGATACTTTGGCTAAATGTTGCTCTTTATTTTCATTCAATTTGCAAATAAATATTTTACTTTTCCTTTGTTTATAAAGCAAATATTTCTCTAGATTTAGTTGGGTACCTGTAATAATACCCAAGCCTGCATTAAGCTGCAGAGAGTGCAGAAAATATTCACAAGGCTATTGCTTGGATTGGATGGCTGGTGTTCCATGGGGAAATTGGAGAAGGTGGGTCTTTTCTTCATGGAGGCCGAGAGGTGGCGCGATGGAGGTATCTAAATACCAGGCGGCACATTGGCACAGCGGTAGAGTTGCTGCCTTACCAGTTTGAATAAGTCTGAAGAAGGTTCTTGACCCGAAACGTCACCCATTACTTCTCCCCAGAGACGCTGCCTGTCCCGCTGAATTACTCCAACTTTTTGTGTATATTACCAGGTCCAGTTTAGTTTATTGTCACGTGTACCGGGGTACAGTGAAAAGCTTTTTGTTGCGTGCTCACCAGTCAGCAGAAAGACAAAACATGATTACAATCAAGCCATTTACAATATATAGGTACATGATACAGCGCCAGAGACCTGGGTTAGATCCTGACTACGGGCGCTTGGCTGCACGGAGTTTGTACGTTCTCCCCGTGACCTGCGTAGGTTTTCTCCGGGATCTCCAGTTTCCTCCCACACTCCAAAGACATACAGGATTGTAGGTTAATTGGCTCAGTATAATTGTTAATTGTCCCCAGTGCATAGGATAGTGTTAGTCATATTTGCCTGTGCTTGGTCCATATCCCTTTAAACCTTTCCTATCCATGGACCTGTCCAAATCTCTTTTAAATGTTGTAATAGCACCTGTGTAAGAAGGAACTGCAGATGCTAGTTTAAACCGAAGATGGACACAAAAGGCTGGAGTAACTCAGCGCGACAGAGTTCCTTCTCTCTCTGGAGAGAAGGAATGGGTGACGTTTTGTGTCAAGACCCTTCTTCAGACTCATTCCAACCCAGTTTGAAGAAGAGTGTCCATCTCTGGAGAGAAGGAATGGGTGACGTTTGGGGTCGAGACGTGTCTCGAATAAAGAATAAGGGGAAAGCCATTTGGGACAGGTATGAGGAAACACTTTTTCACACAGAGTTGTGTGTCTATGGAATTCTCTGCACCTATTGTCTATTGACTATTGTCCAGAGATGCTATCTGTCCCGCTTACTCCAGCTTTTTGTGTCAATCTTTTGTAATAGAACACCCTCAGCTACTTCTTCTGGCAGTTAGTTTCAAATATGTACCACCCTCGGTGTGGATAAAAAGCTGAGTTTCAAGTTTGTGTTAAAACTTTTCCCTCGCACCTTAAACCTATGTCCTCTGGTTTTTGATTTGCCAACCTTGGGAAAAAGGCTGTTGGTATCTGGCATCAGCTGCCAGAGGAGGCAGTGGGGGAAGAAACAATAACAACATTTAGGAAGCATTTGGACAGGTACTTGAATAAACAGAGAATTAAAATCTATGAGATTATTACAGGCACATAGGATTAGCAGCGACTGGCATGATGGTTGGTGTAGAACCAGTTTCTAAAATGTACAAACCTATTGCTCGATGACAACAAAATTAAACTAATTGTTGAGTACATCCCTTGGCAGAGCAGGCTATTTGTAAAACATAAATTGCTGGAACCATAAATCCTCCCCTATTGCAATGATCTCAGTAAACCTCTGTAGCAACAAAGGAAATTGTTTAAACAATGTTTTTTTAACGAGAAATGTATTATTTGCATGTTAGTAAATATCATATCATATCCCTGCTCCAGACTCTTAGGCACGGCAGCAAATCTAGAAGCAATTAAGTATCAAGGTTGTTTAATATGCGCTTTCTTTATCTTTCACCTTTCATTTTCTCCTCATCTCCTTGTGATGTTGCTGAGTTTCATTAGAGTGCTTCATTCTAACACTCCCGCTGCACAAAACATTGCTAGCTTCTAGCTGTTTGAAATACTACTTCCCACGGCAGAAAACTGTGGGCTAAAGATTTATGTTAAGAAAGGAACTGCAAATGCTGGTTTATTCCAAAGATAAACACAAAGTGCTGGAGCAACTCAGTGGGTCAGGCAGCACCTCTGGAGAAATTGTTTAGTTTAGTTTAGTTTAGTTTAGTTTGGCTCAGCTTAGATTAGTTTAATTTAGTTTAGTTTAGTTCAGTTTAGAGATACAGCATGGAAACAGGTCCTTTAACCCATTGAGTCAGTGCAGACCAGCGATCACCTGTTCACTAGTTCTATCCCATACTCCAGAGACAATGTACAGCCCATACTTCTGTGTTTAATTGCTCATTTCGTCCATCCAACCACTTAATTGGCATCAGGGTTAACATCTGTCTCTATACCTACTCCCTCGACTCTGTCCAGGGACTCTGACAGTCCTTTCAGGTTAGGCAGAGGTTCACTTGCACCTCCTCCAACCTCATCTACCGTATCCATTGTTCTAGATGTGGACTCTTGTGCATCGGCGAGACCAAACGCAGACTGGGCGATCGTTTCGCGGAACACGCCTGAACCTACCTGATCTCCCAGTTGCCGGACATTTTAATTCTCCTTCCCATTCCTCCACAGACATTGTGGTCCTAGCTCTCCTCCATTGCCAGAGTGAGGCTAAACGCAAATTGGAGGAACTGCATCTCATATATCACTTAGCAGCTTACAGCCCAGTGGTATGAATATTGATTTCTCTCACTTCAGGTAGCCCCGACATTCCCTCTCTCTCTATCCCTCTCCCACCCAAGTCACACTAGCTTCTCATTTTCACCCGACAAACAGCTTATAATGGCCTGCTTCCTTTATCATTGTTAATATTTATCATATCTTTCATTCATCGTTCTTTATCTCTCCACAGCACCGTCTATATATCTCGTTTCCCTTATCCCTAACCAGTCTGAAGAAGGGTCTCGACCCGAAACGTCACCCAGAGATGCTTGCCTGTCCCGCTGAGTTACTCCAGCTTTTTGCGTCTATCTTTACATGTATCCTTTGTTCTTTCCTCCCCACATTGTGTCCCTGCCACTGTAACTTGCTTAAAATTAACTACATTTAAGAAAAATAATTTCTAATAAAACAGCTTCCTAACCAACCAAATACATCCAGTATTTTAGTGTTTTTATTTTACGCTTCCACCAGTGTTTTGGTCATAATTGATATGAACAATTTGATCATCTTAAACTGTGGATTCATTTGTGGTCAATAAGCAGAGATCAACTGACCACAGTTGAAAGTTTTACAAGTCTCAATGCAGTCACTCCCTCTTCTCCAGTCTCCCATCTGGCAAGAGGTACAGAAGTGTGAAAGCGCATACCTTCCGATTCAGGGATGGTTTCTTCCCAGCTGTTATCAGGTAACTGAACCATCCCATCAACAACAGGAAAGCGGTCATGACCTACCATCCACTACATTGGGAACCCTCAGACTATCTATTTTACTGGACATTATCTTGCACTATACTGCATCTGCACTATATTGCCTTTATCCTGCATCTGTACGCAGTGGACGGCTCAATTGTTATCATGTATAGTCTTTCTGCTGACTGGGTGGCACACAACAAAAAGCTTTTCACTGTACCTCGGTACACGTGACAATAAACTAAACTAAACTAAACTAAAAAAAAGAAGGAACTGCACCATAAAGTCAAAGAAAGGCACAAAAAAACTGGAGTAAAGCCCCTGTCCCACTTGCGTGTCCTTGGCACGTTAATTACGCGACCTCATGGTTGTGTTGAGGCGCGACGGTCCCGCAAAGGTCGCACGCGATTTCATGCGTACACACAGCCGTCTGGAGCGCGTGACTTCATTTGAAAATGAACGCAAAATGCTGGAGTAATTCAGCGGGACCTGCAGCATCTCTGGAGAGAAGCAATGGGCGATGTTTCGTGTCGAGTCTTCTTCAGTCTGAAAGAAGGCTCTCGACCCAAAACGTCATCCATTCCTTCTCTCCAGAGATGATGCCGGTCCCGCTGAGTTACTCCAGCATTTTGTGTCTATCTTCAAGTTTCTTGGTCCCACTCTGGGAGTAGAAGTGGGGGCGGATCCAGACCGCAACGGCCGTGAGCCCCAGGCCGGGTTCGGCGAACGTTTGCCTGCTTCTGCTGCTGTTGGAGGTGAGACGTTGCATCGCACCAGTGTCTTGGGCCTGTCCCACCTTGGCCGTCAGTTACGCGACAGGCCATTGGCACGCAAAGTTTTTGTTTGCTACAAAAATTTCGGAGCCCCGCGCAATGTCGCGCACAACTACATACCCCTCCGTGCTTCTCAGTGGGACCGGCCCCGTGCAGCCATACGATGCCCGTGCGTCTCAACGCGACCACGAGGTCGCGTAATTTGCGTGCCAAGGACACATAAGTGGGACAAGCCCTTCTCAGCGGGACAGGCAGCGTCTCTGGAGAAAAAGAATGTGTGACGTTTCACGTCGAGTCCAGAGACCCTTGCCGCGCCCTGAAACATCATCCATTCCTTTTCTCCAGATATGCTGCCTGTCCCACAGGGTTACTCCAGCTTTTTGTGTCTTTTTTGGTTTAAACCAGCACCTGCAGTTCCTTCCTACACAATAAAGTCTAAGGACAGGCCACACCTATTCCGTTGCTGTTGATGGCTGTTTACAGAAGCAAATATCATTAATCTTACGACATGAATTGCAAATTGCAATTGCTTTTACAGCTTGAACCTTGAACATGATAAGGTTTATATTGTACTATAAGGCGTAGATAATTTATGGATCAATTGTATTAAGTGCCAGCCTGTCAGTCAGTATGTTGAACCTGTCACCGATTGCATTCCAGACACAAGTGAAGCCAGGCGGTTACCATGGTACAGTATTGTAAAATCCACAATGTAAGGTGTGATTATCCCCATTGTTCACTGTCAAGTGAGTAATTAAAACATTCCATGGATGGATTAAACAAAGTGCGAAAAGTAAATCATTAAAAACAGCGCACTCTCTAAAATAAACAACCTTCTGCGCTGCTATCCATCTACTTCTATTCCTCAATCGATGGGATACTATTTTTACTTTACACAGGCCACACTGAGATCTCCTCCACAACCAACAACCCACCATCCCATCCCATCCCACCACATCACCACCCAAAAAGGTCAAGGTTAAGAGCACTACCACCTCCAGTCCATCTCCAAGCTAAAGACCAACCTGATTTTGGAAGCACATTGTGTGGGAAGGAACTGAATATGCTGGTTTAAACCGAAGACAGACACAAAAGCTGGAGTAACTGGAGATCCGGAGAGAAGGAATAGGTGACGTTTTGGGTCGAGATCCTTCTTCAGACTGGTACATTGTTCTCGCTTCATCATGCCCAGGTTCTGAATACTGGAACTCCCCACCCAACAGTGGAGTAATAGGACCCGTCCAACGAAGGATCTCGACCCAAAACATCACCCATTCCTTCTCTCCAGAGATGCTGCCTGTCCCGCTGAATTATTGCAGCTTTTTGTGTCTATCTGCGGTTTAAGCCAGCATCTGCAGTTCCTTCCGATACAGTACAGTAGCAGGAGTGAGACATTTCAAGGTGGTGACTCGCCACGCTCAATGTACAGCACAGTTAATGGCGGCTCGATGGCACAGCGGTAGTGTTGCTGCCTTACAGCGCCAGAGACCCGGTTTCGATCCCGACCACGAGTGCTGTCTGAGCGGAGTTTGTACATTCTCCCCGTGACCCGCCTAGGTTTTTTTTCGGGTTCTCCGGGTTCCTCCCACACATCAAAGACGTACATGTTTGTAAGCTAATTGGCTTTGGTAAAAATTGTAAATTGTCCCTCGTGTGTAGGACAATGCTGGTGTACGGGGATCGCTGGTCAGCACAGACTTGGTGGGCCGAAGGGCCTGTTTCCGAGCTGTATCTCTAAAACTAAAACTATAAACTAAAAGTTTGGGATGGATGATAAATAATGGCATTGTCAGCCAATGGCCAATTCCTGTAAGATGGATATTTAATAAAATACACACAAACTTGGAAATGTCCAAGTTGATAGCTTGTGCAGAACCTTGCCACGCAGATGTTTCTTGGCCAGTCTGTCATTTCCTCTTCTGTCAAATAGCTTTTCATGAAGATAGGACTGTTTCTCAACATTATCAGTCCTCTCTCATTGGAGTACGAGTCAAAACATTATTGCATTAATCTATCAGATACTCACTCCCACCACTACCCAATGTTATGAGAAAATACATCAGGCCCTTGATTGTCATACAGGGCAAATAGTCATCGAAGGCTGAGTCAGCTGGTTTGATATAAGTGACAAGGTATGGTAAATTCAATTAGTAATTCTCCAGAGCTGAAATGAAATCTTCACCTTTGCAAGGTTCAACATGGCTATCAAAGGTTAAATGGAGGACAGACAAAAAAAATTGCCTGATATTCAATGCTTTTGGCTTTGGTTCAGTGAGGACTCATAAATATAACTAAAATGCACTTTGACTAAATTGATTGTATACGTGCCAACAATTAAAGCCGAAAAAGTTTACTTTAAAGTTAACTTCTGAAGTAGGGTCCAAACCCGAAACTTCACCTATCCAAGTTCTCCAGGGATGCTGCCTGACTCATTGAGTTACTCCAGCAGTTTGTGTCTTAAGGGCCTGTCCCACTTGGCCGTCAGTTGCGCGCCATTTACGCGACCTGGTAGCGTGTGGGTAACGTGTGGGTAGCTTGTGGGTAGTGCGGGACGGGCACATGGCGTGGCGCGGAGGAGTGTGGAGTTGTGTGCGGTATCACGCAGCGCCCCAGGATATCGTTCAGCACAAAATCTTCGCGCGCCACCGGCCTGTCGCGTAAATGACGGCCAGGTGGGACACCCTGGCGCGGCGCAACGTCTCACCTCCAACAGCAGCAGAAGCAGGCAAGCGATTGTCGAGCTTGGCCTGGGGCTCACGGCTGTTGCGGATCCGGATCCGCCCCCCACTCCTACTCCCAGAGCGGGGCCAAGACGATTGGAGATAGACGCAAAATGCAGGAGTAACTCAGCGGGACCGGCAGCATCTCTGGAGAGAAGCAATGGGTGACGTTTCGGGTCGAGACCCTTCTTCAGACTGAAGAAGAGTCTTGACCTGAAACATCAACCATGCCCCATCCAAGCTCGTCCCATTGGCCTGTGTCTGGCCCATATCCCTCTGGGCAAGGACAGCAACTTCTATCCATAGGGCACAATCTAATCTTCTCATGGTCACCATTACCAAAACCAGTTCTCTGTCCAAGATTCATTTCAATGCTTGTATTTACAAAGGTGACAATAGTGCTTAGAGTTTAGATCCTTGCAAAAATCACATCAAATCTTACATCAGGAATTGGGCCCATGTCTTAAGGGGTTGGACAGGCTAGATGCAGGAAGATTGTTCCCGATGTTGGGGAAGTCCAGGACAAGGGGTCACAGCTTAAAGGATAAGGGGGAAATCCTTTAAGACCGAGATGAGAAAGACTTTCTTCACACACAGAGTGGTGAGTCTCTGGAACTCTCTGCCACAGAGGGTAGTTGAGGCCAGTTCATTGGCTATATTTAAGAGTGAGTTGGATGTGGCCCTTGTGGCTAAGGGGATCAGAGGGTATGGAGAGAAGGCAGGTACGGGATACTGAGTTGGATGATCAGCCATGATCATATTGAATGGCGGTGCAGGCTCGAAGGGCTGAATGGCCTACTCCTGCACCTAATTTCTATGTTTCTATGTTTCTATGTCATTTCTCTCCATAAACCACGCTACTGTTCTTTATGACAAACAGGCATTGGGAATGGGAAAGTCAGAAAATCAGGCAGCCTCTATGAACAGATAATGTTACCAGCTGACATTCATCAGTATTGTCTTTGACACGAAACAAAAACTCTATTTCTCTTGTGTGTAAGAAGGAACTGCAGATGCTGGTTTAAACTGGAGATAGGCACAAAAAGCTGGAGTAACTCAGCGGGACAGGCAGCATCTCTGGAGAAGGAATGGGTGACGTTGCGGGTCGAGACGCTTCTTCTATTTTTCTTTTCACCAATGCGGCCTGATTTGCAGGGTGTTTTTTATTAGTGTTCCTCGGCACATCTAACAATGCCGCTCGTCACTTTACACTTGTTTCTTACCTTGTCAACGTAAACTGGAGATAGACACAAAATGCTGGAGTAACAGGCAGCATCTCTGGAGAGAAGGAATGGGCGTCATTTTGGGTCGAGACCCATCTTCACGCTGAGAGTCAGGGAAGAGGGAGGCACAGAGATATAGAAGGGTAAGGTGTGAAAACGAGACATCAAAAGGGACGAAGTTCAAGGAAAATGTAGAGTAGATCATTGTGTTAAAGAAGGAACTGCAGATGCTGGAGAATCGAGGGTACACAAAAAGCTGGAGAAACTCAGCGGGTGCAGCAGCATCTAAGGAGCGAAGGAGATAGGCGACGTTTCGGGTTCGAGACCCTGAAGAAGGGTCTCGACCCGAAACGTCACCTATCTCCTTCGCTCCTTAGATGCTGCTGCACCCGCTGAGTTTCTCCAGCTTTTTGTGTACCCTAGATTAGATCATTGTTAGCTAGGGGAAAGTGATAACAAAGCATACAAAGATACAAATGTAATCAGGACAGTCAGACTGGTTGGAGACCTAAGGATACTTTCGCCCGCCTATGTCCGTCACACTGGTAAGATATAAACAAGAGATATTGGTCTGAATCCCCACGTACTCTAATGCACTTGTGCCCATGCTAACATCAGGAGAACTGCATGGACAGATTCAGAAAGTTCACAGAGTATGCTACAACTAACCCTCTCACTATTTTACCCTCTCATTATTTGGTTGTGGCGATTTTAATTTAGTTTAGAGATACATGGCAGAAACAAGCCCTTTGGCCTACCAAATCCGTGCAGTCCCGTGATCACCTCGTACGCGAGCACTGGCCTACACACCAGGGATGATTTACAATTTGACCAAAGCCAATTAGCCTACAAACCTGTACGTCTTTGGAATGTGGGAGGAAACCGGAGCACCCGGAGATAAAAACCACGCGGTCAGGGGGAGAACATACAAACTCCACACAGACAGCACCTGTATTCAGGATCAAACCCGGCGACAGTTCTGCCATCATGCCTCTGTGGCGCCCAAAACCTTCAAGCTGTTCCCATCTGGCAGTGACCAGCTTGCATCTGCAAATGTGAGCCAGCAAAAAGACTCTGTATGAAACTCTGAAGGACACTCTCAGAACTGAAACCAGCTGTTTCTCTTTCCACGGATGCTACTGGGCATGCTGATTGTTTCCACACTTTTCAGTTTTTATTTGAGTGATGATCGGCTGGTACCTCGGCAGCAGCTGTTGCCTGGGCTCTGGTATAGAGTGTGGACACAAAATGCTGGAGTAACTGAGCGGAAGAGGCAGCCTCTCTGGAGAGGAGTGGTCGGGACCCTTCTTCAGACCGTGATGGAGTGCGATTGGATTGCCAACAAGCCCTTTACAAAGAAGCACTCATGAACTTCAGAAGGAGGTCAGGTGTACATTACGCAAGCACACAAGACAGAACCTGAGTCAGATGTCTGGGCCCTGGCTCACCATCACATTGTACAGCCAAGTGTCAGCAAAGTGTTCCAATCGTGGCTCTCATCCAAGTCCTCTGAAGCAACATGGTTCTTGGAAGGAAGCCACACCAGATTCCCTCCAGACATGAGTTCATGAGTGCAGGTGATAGCTCTCTTTTTACACATATCCTTGAAACCCAATCTGTCTTCCAAATGGTGGCCATTCTGGTGACTTGAGGAATATTATCGCAAGAGCTTTATGTTGCACAGGGGCGCAGTGGTAGAGTTGCTGCCTTACAGCGCCTGGAGCCAGGTTCAATCCTGACTCATCATCATCGGCTGTCACTCGAAACGAGTATGACTGTCCTCTCATGGAGAATGCCTGTGCGAGACTGGTGCACAGACAGCCACCACACGGTCCTTGACAGATCTGGGTCAGGATCCAGTGGCATGGAATCCAAGACGACCGGGGACCTTTTTCTGCTGCAGCCTTCATCCGCCTTCCCAGCCGTTGTTTCGCTCCACTAAAGTCAGCCATCGTCCTCCGCCAGTTCCACCGTTGAGGTCTTGGTTGGATTGCTCTTTGTCAGGGACCTCTCCCTTGACCTTACCGCCATGGGTGGCCCAACCGGGAGCATAGCTCCAGACGGCATCGCTCTCAGGATCTCAGGACCACACAAGCTTCTCCACCACGACAAGGTGACAATCCATGGAGAAGATCCTGACTACAGGTGCTGCCTGTATGGAGTTTGCACGTTCTCCCTGCAACATGCGTGGGTTTTCTCCGGGTGCTCCGGTTTCCTCCCACACTCCAAAGGCGTGTAGGGTTGTAGGTTATGTGGCCTCAGTAAAATTGTAAATTGTCCCTAGTGTGTAGGATAGGGCCAGTGTATGGGGATCGCAGGTCGGGGCAGACTCGGTGAGCCAAAGGGCCTGTTTCCATGATCTCTAAAGTAAAGTCCTGAATATCGACCCTCTCACCCTCCTCTCCCACCAGCACCCCTCCCGCCCCTTAACTCCTCCTGTGCATGAGCTCCTTTTATTTGATTTCCTCCTCTTCATGGAGGGGTAATAACATGGCCAACATGGATAAACCAGACAAAATATAGTCATTAGTACAAGCTCTAGGCAACAGCATCTTCATGGTGATGATTGTGTCTATTTATTGATCAAATCGAAGGAGCTGCAATAATCACAATGAACATTGCTAATGAGAATAGGTGGACGACTGAGGGTTGTTCTTTCGGTGGAGATGGTTTGGGGCTCAGCAGTTCTGAAGTCAAGAGGCCGTCCTCCTGTATCTATGGCATCATTCCTCTTCCTGCATGTCTTAACCTAAACAGGAGTAGAGGACGGAATTGAGTAAGCTCTTTATTATCATCCACGATGAGTTTTGACTGTTGGAGGGGCTAAAATGATGCTGGTGGCATGAATGAGAGTAAGAGTGGTGTGGGAAGGGGCAACATGTCCCATCTGCACTTGTCCCACCTGTCTGAGTTGGGCCCATATCCCTCCAAGACCTGTGCTATCCATTCACCTGTTTAGTTGTTTCTTAAACGTTGCGATACTCCCTGCCTCAACTACCGCCACTGGCAGCTCGTTCCATACTCCCACCACCCTTTGTGTGAAAAAAGTTACCCGTCAGATTCCTATTCAATCTTTCCCCCCTTCACCTTAAATCTATGTCTTCTGTCCTCGATTCCCCCACTCTGGGCAAGAGACTCTTATAAGTAATGCCAGTTCAGCACACACACAATAAAAATGGTAACTAAATCTCTATAGGGTTTACTTCTTTTGAAAATTGCGTATTTTCACCGGCTGAAATAATACATTTTTATGCGATCTACTTTTACACCATTTCAAAGATGCCTCCACTCCTAGCTTTTGACTGATGAAACCATTGTTACCGTGTACTTCCAGCTCGGTGGGATCAGTGGGTTGACTTACTTGAAAGAATATGATCTCATCTCCAGCAGAAGGAACACAATTTAATCACAATTTTAATCACAAACAACACTGCAGAAGAAATGATTACGAAGGATTAAAGTAGCTACCTCTACGAGATCATAAATTCAAATTGGTTTATCTAACTTGCTAATTAACCTTCAAATTCCTGCCGCGCGTATCTCTGAAGATCTTTCCTGGACCCAGCACACTGATGCAATTATAAGGAAAGCCCATTAACGCCTCTACTTCCTGAGAAGTTTGCGGATATTTGGCATGTCTGAGAGGATTCTCTTGAACTTCAATATGTGAGAGCAGATGGTTAGATGGTTGCATCACAACCTGATTCGGCAACTTGCATGCCCAGGAGCGAAGAAGACTGCAAAAAGTGGTGAACGCTGCCTAGTCCATCACCGATTCTGACCTCACCACCATCGAGAGGATTTACAGGAGTCGCTGCCTCAAAAACGGCAGCCAGCATCATCAAGGGCCAACACCACCCTGGTCACACACTCATTTCATCCCAGCCATGGCGAATAAGGTACAGGAGCATGAAAACTGTAACATACAGGAGGTTATTTCCGAAAGCCATCTGGCTACATCCTCCAAATAAGCTCCGAATTACAGAGACTTGGGGGCATTGTTTTTTTCTTTTTGCCCTATTATTAGTGTGTGTGTGTGTGTGTGTGTGTGTGTGTGTGTGTGTGTGTGTGTGTGTGTGTGTGTGTGTGTGTGTGTGTGTGTGTGTGTGTGTGTGTGTGTGTGCGTGTGTGTGTGTGTGTGTGTGGGTGCGTGTGTGTGTGTGCATGTGTGCGTGTGTGCGTGTGTGTGTGTGTGTGTGTGTGTGTGTGTGTGTTTGCGTGTGTGCGTGTGTGTGTGTGTGCGTGTGTGTGCTTGTGTGCGTGTGTGCGTGTGTGTGTGTGTGTGTGTGTGTGCGTGTGTGTGTGTGTGTGTGTGCGTGTGTGTGTGTGTGTGTTTGCGTGTGTGCGTGTGTGTGCGTGTGTGTGCTTATGTGCGTGTGTGCGTGTGTGTGTGTGTGTGTGTGTGTGTGTGTGTGTGTGTGTGTGTGCGTGTGTGTGTGTGAGTGCTTTTCTGCAAAAAATATACATACATATTTACATATACATACATACTGTATATATGTGTAGGAAGGAACAGCATATGCCGGTTTAAACCAAAAATAGACACGTGTGTGTGTGTGTGTGTGTGTGTTTTTCTGCAAAAAAGATACATACATATATACACATATACATACATACTGTATATATGTGTAGGAAGGAACAGCATATGCCGGTTCAAACCAAAAATAGACACAAAAAGCTGGAGTAACTCAGCGGGCCAGGCAGCATCTCTGGAGAGAAGGATTGGATGATGTTTCAGTCTGAAGAAGGGTATCGACCCGAAACATCACCCATTTCTTCTTTCCAGTGATGTCTGTCCCGCTGTGTTACTCCAACTTTTTGTGTTTGTACATACATATATAAATACATATACACATACATATATACATACACACATACATACATCTACACATAAGTACATACACACACATATTTTCAAATCACTTTTTGTCTCGTTTATTATATTGTTTACAGAGTCCGGCCTCAACTACCTCCTCTGGCAGATCGTCCACACACGGAACGGCCTCTTGGCCTGACCCGAAGCGTCACCTGTTCATGTTCTCCAGAGACGCTGCCTGACCCTGGCTCTGAGTTATTCCAGCACTTTGTGTCCCTTTGTGTAAACAGGCATCTGCAGTTTCTCGTTTCTAGCACCTGCAATAACTTTATTTTTTAAATAGGTTTTATTAAAGTGTTGGATTGTATTGAATTGAACACATCATCAAGTATTGTGTTTGTTATAGACCAGCTTGTACTTGTTTTATTTTTCTATGCCTTTTCAGCCCTGCCAATATTCCCAGATGTTTGGCACCATCCTTAGCCATGTTTTGCACTGGATAATTATACACTCTCACATGGTATATTTCTTGGAAAAATTGTATTTTAAAAGTAAACAAATTAAACTTGTTAATTGAATCCATCAGATTGCAACAAGGTGTGCTTTGGAACTCGGCTACATACTGCCCTAACTATATGAACAACATAAGATTCAGCTAATTCAGCTGTCTGAAGAAGGGTCTCGACCCGAAACGTCGTCTATTCCTTCTCTCCATAGATGCGCTGAGTTTCTCCAGCATTTTTTGTCTACCAGCTAATTAACAGAAGTGTTGTTTGCTCTTGTTGAATTACATTGTTGTAAGATTCCACATTTTAATTTGAAGTTAATTATCATACTGCATTTGTGTACAGCTAAGAAAAATTGGGCTGGTGATATTATCACATTATCACATGTGAGTTGAACAACAAGGACAATTACCAAGCCTGCTATCCATTTAGTTTTAGGAAGGAACTGCAGATCATGGTTTAATCCGAAGGTAGACACAAAATGCTGGAGTAACTCAGCGGGACAGGCAGCATCACTGGAGAGAAGGAATGCGTGATGTTTCAGGTCGAGACCCTTCTTCAGTCAGTTTAGTTTAGTTTAGTTTAGTTTACGCCGACCAACTTGCCCTAGGCGATACAATAGGGACAATTTATTATTTTACCGAAGCCAAATAACCTACAAAGCTGCACATCTTTGGAGTGCGTGAAGAAACCAGAGCAGCCGGAGAAAACCCACGCCGTCACGGGGAGAACGTGCAAACTCCGTACAGACAGCACCCGTAGTCAGGATTGAAACCAGGACCCTGGCGTGGTAAGGGAACAACTCTACCGCTGCACCACCGTGCCTCTTCTATCAAGTCAAAATGTCAGTCACTGAAGAACAACACAGTCTAAAGGTAACGCCCCACAGCGTTCTTTCCTCCATTCTTTATATTCCTCAAAGGCCCATCTGATAACAGCGGTCGAGTTGCTGTCTGGACGGAGTTTGTACGTTCTCACCGTGACCTGCATGGAGTTTCTCCAAGATCTTCTGTTTCCTCCCACAATCCAAAGATGTGCAGGTTTGTAGGTTAATTGGCATGGTATAAATGTAACACTGTCCCTAGTGTGTGTGGGATAGTGTTAATATGCGGAGATCTCTGGTCGGTGCGGACTCCGTGGGCCGTAGGGCCTGTTTCCGCATTGCAGTTCTAAAGTAAACTCGTGGCTGACTAGAAGGACCATAAGGGGCCACAAAATGGCATTGGTGAGTCAAATTAAAGAAAATCCCGAAGCTTTGTATTCCTTTATTTAAAACGAGAAGGTAGCTAGGGAGAACGTAGGACTGCTCAAGAATCGAGATCGAAATTTGTGCTTGGATTCTGCAGATGGAGGCAACAGTGTGAAGAATACTCATATGCAAGGTCAGTTTGACATTGAGTAGGAAATACTGGGCCTCTTGAAGAGCATCGAAGGTGGATAAATCCTGATGAGATTTATCCCGTGCTATTGCGAGAGGCAAGAGAGAATATTGCAGGAGACATAAAGAAGATCCTTGTATCTATCCACAGGCAAAGTCCTGGATGGCTGGGGAGTAGCTAATGTTGTTCCTCCATTTAGAAAGAATGGTGACGTTTTGGATCGAGACCCTTCTTCAGACCAGACCTTCTGAAGCAGGGTCTCGACCCGAAACGTCACCCATTCCTCTCGGGAGATGATGCCTGACGCGCTGAGTTACTCCAGCTTTTTGTGTCTATTTTCAGTTTAAACCAACATCTGCAGTTCCTTCCTACACATTTGAACACAGCAAGTCGGGTCTTACTAACTTGACCATGTTTTTTCATGAGGTGGTGAAGGTGATTAATGAGGATAAGGAGGGTAGAGGGGTTGTCTACTTGGAGTTTAATTGCCCTTGAAAAGGTCCCCCATGGTAGATCCAGAAGAATATGATGCACACTGGATTAATAATAATTTTAACCTAATGTTATGCTCTAGGAACATAGGAATATTGCTCAAGGAATATATGCTCTGATATTGCTACTCCAACCAAAGATGGCAACTTTAAGCACAGATTTTCTGGATTTCAATTAGAGTTTTTTCCTAACCTCATTATTATTAACTGCCCGCAGTGAACTTAAACACCAGCAGACATGAGAGGGTTTTGAGTCAGTGCCTGGAATAGGCAACAGGAATTCAAGCTGGAACTAAGCCCACCAAAAGTCTTGTTGGGACAAATTTATTTTTGTGAAACTTGTTTCCCTTTCAACTATGCCCAGGTCACCTCCCTTTAGTGTTGGCATTGCAGCTTCTCCATCTTAAAACACACAACATACCGTCATTTGCATCACTAAATGATGTGAATGAAAGGCTGCCATAGATCGCAATGAACTTGTGTGGGCATCCGAATTCAAAACAGTTCCAATTCCTCTCCCAAGCCCCCATTCCCGCTTAACATTTCACACAGCACTCTAACATTGATTTGCATAGTTTATGTTAAAACATTTTTTTAAATAAAAATTAATTGGGCTAGATCTGCACGTGGAAACTGAATTCAAGAAATTTGGTGAACTGGTGAACTTTAGTGCAGGGGGGCAAAGTGTGTATTTTAAACAAGTCTGGCCTTCCTCAGGAGACCTGATTTCAGTTGGTATGGAGAGCTTAAAGTTTAGAGAGATACTGAGTGAAAACAGGCCCTTTGGCCCACCAACTATATGCCATCCAACGATCCCCGAACACAAGCACTATCCTACACACTAGGGACAATTTACAATCTTTATCAAAACCAATTAATCTACAAACCTGTACTTCTTTGGAGTGTGGGAGGAAACCAGAGCACCTGGGGAAAATCCATGCGGTCATGGGGAGAATGTACAAACTCCGTACAGACAGCACCCGTAGTCAGGATGGAACCCGGGTCTCTGGCGCCATAAGGCAACAACTCTACCGCTGCGACACCGTGGTTTCTGCAAGGAAACCATAAGACCATAAGACATAGGAGCAGAATTTAGACATTCAGCCCATCGGGTCTGTTCCAACACTCAATCATGGCTGATATATTCAACAACATGATATGATGCTGAAAATAGTGATGAAATTCCAATGACAATGCTGTTGGCTTTCAAATATTTAATTAAACTTCTCATCTGTTTATGTCGCAGTTATGAACAGATCTTATAAAAAGTTACAACATTCTTAAGGGGTTGGACAGGCTAGATGCAGGAAGATTGTTCCCGATGTTGGGGAGGTCCAGAACAAGGGGTCACAGTCTAAGGATAGGGGGGAATTCCTTTAGGATCGAGATGAGGAAAACATTTTTCACACAGAGAGTGGTGAGTCTCTGGAATTCTCTGCCACAGAAGGTAGTTGAGGCCAGTTCGTTGGCTATATTTAAGAGGGAGTTAGATGTGGCCCTTGTGGCTAAAGGGATCAGGTGGTATGGAGAGAAGGCAGGCACAGGATACTGAGTTGGATGATCAGCCATTATCATATTGAATGGCGGTGCAGGCTCAAAGGGCTGAATGGCCTACTCCTGCACCTATTTTCTATGTTTCTATGTTTCTATGAATGATGAATCAACACAAGAAATGCCCTGTCTCTCCTTCAAAGATGCTCCCTGACCTGCTGACAATTTGCGGATTATTATCTTCCACACATTCTGATCTTTTCACTATTTTGAGTCACGGCATTAAACATCACAGCAGCATGATGGGCTGAATGGCCTAATTCTGCTCCTATCACTTATGAACTGACCACAGATGAAGTCCCAGATGACTGGAGGACTGGGAGCATGGAACTTTTATTCAAGAAACACAGCAGGGTTAACTCAGGTAATAATGTTGCACTAAATGTATCAATTGTAGGAAACGACCTGGAAGATTATAGATTTAACATCTCTGGGAACTTAACCAAAAGAAGCAATTGTATGTTGAAATAGTGTTGGGTGGAGGACTTTCAAGATAGATAAATTAAAGGGGTTCAAAAAACCTATCTTAAATAATTATATGCTGAACATATGAACGATGTTACAGTATAAATTACAGTGAATTATTATTGCTGGGCATATATAACTGCCAATTCACTGGCAATTTTTCATGGTGTGAATTTACACATTCTGGTGCACAGCTGAACCTAATCTGTATCTCACCTGCACATACTTTCAATCAGAAATCACTGAATTACAATTGACTTTGGCAATCCTGACTAATTCCTTTCGCTTTCCAACTCCAGTGAGTTTCAACTCCCTGAGTTTACACAGGAAAGTCTGGGTTGAACGTAGATTTTTTTTTTGTGTCATTGGCTCATGACCCCATGGAATCAGCAGACAGTATTTCATCACCTGAGAAATCCAGCGTCAAAACAAGTCCAGTTTATTGAAATATGCACAAGTATGGTTAGGAGACTCTCCTGTACATCGGTGAGACTAAGGGCAGGTTTGGCGAACCTATTGCTGAACAACTCTGCTCAGTCCGCCCAGGCCTACCCGATCTCCCGGGTGCTAAACAATTTAACACCCACTCCAATTCCCACACTGACCTTTCTGTCCTGTTCCTCCTCCACTGTCAGAGTGAGGCCCAATGCAAATTGGAGGAACAGCACCTCATATTTTGCTTGGGCAGCTTACATCACCGTATGAATATTGATTTCTCTAACTTCAAGTAACACTTTTCTTCCTCCCCCATCCTAGTTCTCCGACTTGTTTCATTGTCCCCCTGATTAAATGTTGTCACCTTCCCCGCAGCTAACAATGCACCATTCTACATTTTCTTGATCATCGTCCCCATTGATCTGGGTTTTCAAACCTTACCCTTCAATATCTCTATGTCTCCCTCTCCCTTGACTCTCAGTCTGAAGAAGGGTCTTGATTTAAATGAGGTACCCCCTCATTCCAGCGAATAGAAGGAGAGAAGGAATGGGTGACATTTCGTGTCGAGACCATTCTTCAGACCTGAAGACTAAATCTGAAGGGCCTCGACCCGAAACGCCACTCATTCCTTCTCTCCAGAGATGCTGCCTGTTCAGCTGAGTTACTCCAACATTTTGTGTCTATCTTTGGTGTGACAGTTGTCTCATTTTATCGCCTTTGTGTATTACGCGCCTAGAAGAGACACTTTACATGCCACTTGCATTTATTCAACCAAGTGCGCTCAAATTGAAATCACATCTTTGCGAGGCGGGGATGGAATGGATGTGACCACCGGCTAAAGCAAAGGCAGTTAGGACTGGGAAATAATGCCACCAGTTAATTAACCAGGTTCCCGAATGTAAGAATGATTTATACATGTAACATTTTTGTTTTTAAATCAATATAGCTCTGTTTTGATTTTTAGTGCCGAGCTAAAACCCTGTCCATGGGAAGGGCTTGCGGCAGCTGGTTTCATAGTGCCTTTATTGTTGATAGGTGCTGTATTTTCACACGGACCGCTGCCAGTTTTCTCAACTTCCATAGCCGCTCTGCATAAGTGGGGGGGAGAGTGAAGGAGGGAGAGAGAGAGAAGGGCGAGAGAGAGGAGAGAGAGAAAGGGGGAGAGAAAGGGAGAGAAGGAAAAGAGAGGGGGGAGAGCGAGGAGGGGAGACATGAAGGGAAAGAGAGAAACATGAAGGGAAAGAGAGAAGAGGGGAGAGAAAGAGAGCGGGAGAGAGAGGAGAGAGAGGGGGGAGAAAGAGGAGGGGGGGAGAGAGTAGGAGAGAGAGAAGAGGGGATAAAAAGAGAGAAGGGGAGAGAGAGAAGGAAGAGAGAGAGGCGGGGAGAGAGGAGGAGAGAGAGGGGAGAGAGAGATGGGAGAGGGGGAGAGAGACGGGGAGAGAGAGAAGAGGGGAGAGAAAGAGAGAAGGGGAGAGAGAGGGGAGGAGAGAGGGAAGGGGGAGAGAGAGAAGGGAGAGAGAGAAGGGAGAGAGAGAGGGGGGAGAGAGAGAAGAGGGGAGAGAGAATGAGGAGGCAGGAGGGTGGGGATCATTTTTCCACACAAGCCATAGATGACTGGGCAATCTGAACCCAAGCGCCAAGTTGTAAGCGGCCGAAGGAGCGCATCCCTCGGGGCAGCCCCCACTCTCCCACGGCCACCCTCCGCGGGTGGAGCGGAGGTGTGGGACAATGTTCATCCCTCCACAGTGATGTGATGGACGCGGGGGTCTGGACCAATCGCTGGCAAGTCCCTCCCCCTAGCAACGTCATGCCCGTTATTGGACTTTTCTGTTGAGCGGCATTCGGTTCGTTGGCCTGTAGGCGACGCCGCCTTTCGGGTAGGTGGCGCTTCGACAGAATGGCCATTCGGTGAGTTTGCTTTTAGGCGACGCAGCTTTTCGGTTAGTTGGCTTTTAGGCGTCCCGCCCTTTCTGTTAGTTTGCATTTAGGCGACTCATCCTCTCGGTTAGTTGGCGTTTCGTCTTCGTACTCTTTCAGTTTTTTGGCGTTTCGGCCTCATTTCCATTCGGTTCTTTGGCTTCGATTTCTTTGCTTCGGCCTCTCGTCCGTCGGCGCTGCGTCCGGGTACCTCCGCACCTGCTGCCCCACGATAGCAATGAGAAGAAGGCATGGCCCACCACTGTCTGGTGAACCTGTGCATTGGAGTTGCTCTGCCAGCCCATGATGCAATCAGTCGGGATACTTTCTAAACTTTCGAAAGTTGAATAGAGTATTCGCCGCATGCTGAATCTCTTTAAACTTCTGAGAAGCAAAGGCACTGGCGCATAAGCTTCATGATTACATCTATGTACTGGCCCTAGGACAAGTCATCCTAGGACAAAAGTTAACACCCAGGAATTTGCTCCTTTTTTTGTTAATATGTATCCAACAAAGATATCTTTTGTTACAGAGTAAAACATGAGTACATTCACTTTCATCTTTTTCCTGCTAAATGTATGGCCATTATTTTGGTTCAGTATGCTCTGAGTGAACGAGACATGATCTTAGTTCATTAATTTCTGTAGCATTTTGACCCAATTCCTTACTGTTGACACTATACAATACTCACACAGATGGATTCCATCTGTTTTTGGTTTGTTTCCCTTTGGCTGTAAGCTTTCTTTATGGCCACTGCCACGGTGTGACTGAAATAAAACAGTATATATTGCAAAAATAGGGAAAAAAAATCCCCTTCAAGACATCAGAAGGCATTTTATAGACGATTTAGTGTTTTTGAAATATTTAGATGTAGGAAGCTCAGCAGCCAGCTTGTGTCCAGCAAACACTTATGAACAGCAACCCGATGATGTCCAAATAACCTATTTCTAGCAACATTGAATGAGGAATAAGCATTGACCGAGATACCAGAGTTAACCCCTCCACTGTTCTTCATTATACTGTTATGGGAATTTTTTTTCTGCATACTTAAGAGAGCAGACAAAACATTGGTTTAACATCTTTAACATCATAACAAGGCACCCCCTACAGCACAGCACCCCAAATACCATACCAGAACATCGAATGAGATTTAGTTTTGTTTAGTTAAATGTACAGTCACTTGTGCCGAGGTACAGTGAAAAGCTTTTTTGTTGCGTGCTATCCAGTCAGCAGAAAGACCATACGTGATTACAATCAAGCTGTCCTTAGTGTACAGATGCAGGATTAAGGGAATAATGTTTAGTTCAAGATAAGGTCCGGTGAAGTCCGATTGAATTTAGCTCGAGGGTCTCCAACGGGGTTGATGGTAGGTCAGGACCGCTCTCTAGTTGCCTGCTAATGGCTGGGATGAAATTGTCTCTGAATAGGGAGGTATGTATTTTCACATTTGTGTGCCTCTTGCCTGATGGGAGCGGGGAGAAGAGGGAATGCCCGAGGTAGAAGAGGGAGCACATTTTTGTGCTCAAATCCATTGCAAGTGTTTTTTTTTTACAACAAGAACTGTGCACAATATTCCAGGTACCTATGTCAGCTGCAACATATTGCCCCAAATCTTGTACTCACAGCCCTGCCTAATGAAGGTGAGCGTGTCACATGCCTTCTTCCCCGCCTTGTCTACATGCTTCAGGAATTTACCTATTTATATGCCAAAGGCTTTCTGTTCAGCACCACTGCTCAGGGCTTTGTCATTCATTGCATATGACCTGTCCTAGTTTAACTTCCAAAAATACATCACTTTGCAAATTGTTAAATTCCATCCTTCATGTCTTGGCTACTTTCTCAGCTAAGCTAAGATACTCCAAACTAGTTGAAATGGGCAATTAATCTCGACCAAATGAACCCTCGGAAAGCGTCTGAACCTGATGCTATACCCGGGTGTGTTTTAAAAACCTGTGCAGATCAACTTGCTGGAGTCTTTACGGACATTTTCAACATTTTCAACCTCTCACTTCTGAGGTCTGAGGTTCCCACCTGCTTTAAAAGGGCATCAATAATACCGGAGCCCAAGAAGAGCAAGGTGACGCGCCTCAATGACTATCGACCAGTGGCACTAACGCCTGTGGTGATGAAGTGCTTTGAGAGGCTGATCATGGCGCAAATCAACTCCTACCTCGACAAGAACCTGGACCCACTGCAGTTCGCTTACCGCCACAACAGATCAACGGTGGATGCGATCTCGCTGGCCCTCCACTCCGCTCTGGACCACTTGGACAACAAAAACTCATATGTCAGGCTGTTATTCGTTGGCTACAGCTCGGCATTTAATACCATCATCCACTCCAAGCTGGTTTCCAAGCTCTCAGATCTGGGTCTCAGTGCATCCCTCTGCAATTGGATCCTCGACTTCCTCATTTACAGACCACAGTCTGTCCATATTGGTGGAAATGTGTCATCCTTGATAACAATCAGCACGGGAGCACCTTAAGGCTGCGTGCTCAGCCCCCTGCTGTACTCACTCTATACTCATGACTGCGTAGCCGGTCATAGTACGAACTCCATCATCAAGTTCGCTGACGACACCACTGTTGTGGGACGTATCACTGATGGGGACGAGTCAGAGTATAGAAGTGAGATCGACCGATTGACCAAATAGTGCCAGCGCAACGACCTGGCTCTCAACACGAGCAAAACCAAGGAACTGATTGTGGACTTTGGAAGGGGTAGGATAGGGACTCACAATCCCATTTATATCAACGGGTCGATGGTGGAAAGGGTCAAGAACTTCAAATTCCTGGGCGTGCATATTTCTGAAGATCTCTCCTGGTCCCAGCACATTGATGCAATTATAAAAGAAAGCACATCAGCGCCTCTACGTCCTGCAAAGATTACGGAGATGTCAAGGAGCACTCCCTTGAACTTCTACAGGTGCAATGTAGAGAGCATGCTGACCGGTTACATCGTGGCTTGGTTCGGTAACTTGAACGTCCGGGAGCGGAAAAGGCTGCAAAAAGTTGTAAACACTGCCCAGGCCAGCACCGGCTCTGACCTCCCTACCTTCGAGGGGATTTATCGTAGTCGCAGCCTCAAAATGGCTTCCAACATCATCAAGGACCCACACCATCCTGGCCACACACTCATCTCTCTGCTGCCATCAGGTAGAAGGTACAGGAGCCTGAAATCTGTAACATCCAGGTTCAGGAACAGCTTCTTCCCCACAGCCATCAGGCTATTAAACACAAATTCAAACAAACTCTGAACTATAACAACCTATTGCACTTTATCTGTTTATTTATGTATATATATATGTTCTATGGTATATAGACACGCTGATCTGTTCTGTATTTATGCCTACAATATTCTGTTGTGCTGCAGCAAGCAAGAATTTCATTATCCTTTCTGGGATACATGAAAATAAACTCTCTTGATTTGACTTGACTTGTATTTAGATAGAGGACACAAGATTAGGTTCATGTGGAGGGATTAAAATGTGAGAAATGTATGGAGGCATATGAATAGTGTATAAGTATATAAAACTTCAAGTAATCCTTGCATCCCCTCTCTCTCCACCCCTCCCCCACCTAAGGTTTAAAGGTTTCAAGGGCAGTTTATTGTCACATGTACCAATTAAGGTACAGTGAAAATTGAGTTGCCAAACATGCAATACTAAGTGAAAAGCAACAAGACAGACAGCCACATAAAATAAAAGTTAACATGAACATCCACCACAGCGGCTCGCCACATTCCTCACTGTGATCCAATTTTCTCTCTCTTTATTCTCCCGCGGTTGGGGCTGTCGAACCATCTGCAATCGGGGCGATCAAAGCTGCCGCAACCGGTGATCCGAAGCCCTCGCGCCGGGGTGATCGAAACCCCCGCGTCAGAACGGTTGAAACTCTCCGCAGCTTGGAGTTCCCGAATCAGTCTCCAACCAGGGACCGCGGGCACCGCGATGTTAAAGTCCAGAGGCCCGTGGTTTGATCTCTCCACAGTCGATCCCCAGCAAAGGGAACACAAACTCCACGATGGTAAGTACACACCGAGCCCGCAGTTGAAGCGCTGGGTCGATCTGCAGGAATGGCGGCGCCTCCACGATGTTAGACCGCAGTGGGAACGGAAATCAGATACGGAAAAAAATT
Organism: Okamejei kenojei; assembly: GCA_035221665.1. Taxonomy (NCBI): domain Eukaryota; kingdom Metazoa; phylum Chordata; class Chondrichthyes; order Rajiformes; family Rajidae; genus Okamejei; species Okamejei kenojei. The sequence goes on from CM069142.1 coordinate 61,794,869, forward strand.
GCATCTCTGTCGAGGTAGGAGATTGAAAAACATTTCTCCCAGCACCCCCACCCCCCATATAAAACAAACCAAGGAACACTAAAGCATCCTCTTTAATACGTACTTAAAATAACAAAAACAGAAGAAAGGACAGACAGACTGTGTCAAACTAGATTCAAAGTCGTCTCGTTGAATTTCATTGTCTGCAATTCATTTTCACCTAGCCCACAGCTAACAATGGCCTGTTACCTTTATCATTGTTACTTTTATGCATATCTTTCTAAATCTGTCTATATCACCATCCCTTTCTCCTGGTTTTCAGTCAGAAGAAAGGCTTTGACCCGAAACGTCACCCATTCCTTTCCTCCAGAGATGCTGTCTGACCCGCTGAGTTACTCCAGCTTTTTGTCCAACCATCTTATGTATATGTAGTATATAGGTGTAGTGAACAAATTCAAAACATTTGGTTCCAAACAATTGAAAGCTCGGATGTCATTAGGAGGGCAGTTAAAATTAATGATAATGAAGACACTGGAAGGTCTGCAGAGATGATGGACACATTATATATCTAAATCTTCCAAATGATATTCTCATATATCCATGTTAAATGGAACAAAGCAAAGTGAAACTTCAAAATGTGTGTTCACGATCAGTGGAATTTGGCTCCAGTCTGACTCTATATCCATAACTCCCATATTTATTTTTTGTGCTTTCTCTTTCTCTCTCTCTCTCTCTCTATCTGTTCCTATTTTCATCTGTTTTCCATTATTTTCTTCATTGAGGAGCACTCATGCTTACTCATTTCCACTCCTGAATTACACTAAGGCTTCAACCATTTCTTTAACCTCTGCCAACTCTGAAGAAAAGATGTGCACAGCTCATGGTTTTGCGCAAACCGACCTCTTTTCCGCCCTTCCAGCCCACAATGTTTTATCTTCCTAAAATATTTATATCAGTTGATGTAGGGTCACAACTTAGTGGTTTAGTTAGTCGCATGCTTGCTTATGAATCAGAAGGTTAAGGATTCAAGGCTCACTCCCTAGGATTGAGTGTGCAGGTCAATACTGATACTTCAGTACCGTATTGGGGCTTTTACAATGTTTGAGATGCTGTCCTGTCAGATATTTAGACCTTATTGCTCTCTAGGCTTGGTATACCTGATTGCATGGCATATCGTAGACAAGCAAAATCCAGAGAACATAAGTTTAAGGTGAGGGGGAAGAGATTAAATAGGAACCTGAGCGGCAACACTTTACAAAAAGGGTGGTGGTTATGCGGAACGAGCAGCTAGAGGAGGTAATTGAGGCAGTTCTACCACAATGTTTAAAAGACATCTGGAGAGGTACACGGAGAGGATAGGTTTAGAATGATGTCAGCCAAACACAGGCAGGTGGGACTAGTGGAGATGGTCATATTGATCTGCATGGGCAAGTAAAGCTGAAGGACTTTTTTCCACGCATGACTCTGTAACAGTGTTATTATCCCTGATACTTATTCCTCAGTTAACATAAAAAAGAGACATCTGATCATTGTCACATCACTCACTGTGAGGAAACGACCTGGGCCTTTGGCTTCCGAGATGGTGCACCACCCCGGCGACTGTTTGCGTGCTAGCCACAGAAGCAGATCTGAAATCACACATTACCACCGCTCCACACTTTTAAATCTCTACTCCTACAGCAGCATTTCTTACTTTAACTATGATCTTCTTAATCCTTTCCTATCTTCTCTGGCAGCCCTTAAGAATAAGGAGTAAGCCATTTAGAACGGAGACAGGGAAACACTTTTTCTCACAGAGAGTGGTGAGTCTGTGGAGTTTTCTGCCTCAGAGGGCAGTGGAGGCAGGTTCTCTGGATGCTTTCAAGAGAGAGCTAGATAGGGCTCTTAAAAATAGCGGAGTCATGGGATATGGGGAGAAGGCAGGAACGGGGTACTGATTGGGGATGATCAGCCATGATCACATTGAATGGCGGTGCTGGCTCGAAGGGCCAAATGACCTACTCCTGCACCTAGTGTCCATATTCAATTGTCTATAGCCCATCGGTATCATGGATGACCTGCTTCCACTCCAGTTGTGTGGGTTCAGAGCTCGCTGACAAGGACACTGTGGCAACCAGAGACTCTTCCACAGGTAGGATAGGAGGTAGCTTATGGGTTGTGAGGTGATGCACTCCTTTTGCCACTTACACAGGGCATCTGTCTGCTGCTGGTGCATGGCCTTGATGTTCTCAATGCTGCTCCAAATGCTTGTTCCCTACTTTGAACAGCAATGATACAGAAGTTGCCAGGAGACAGTGAGAATGCTCCATTTCTTCCAGAGGTTTTGAGCATATCCTTGAATCTTTTTTCTCTGTCTCCTGGCAACCTTTTCCCTGAGCGGAGATCGTAACCAAGGCTGGAGGTGAAGTGGCAAAGACAAAAGAGTGCAAAAGAGGTACATGGGGAGTGAACTGCAGAACCAGAGGGAGTGGTGGTGAGTGGAAGGGAATGGGGGAGGGGAAGGGAGGGGGAAAAGATAAACAGGAGACGATTGGATGGAGGAAGGTTAAGGAACTAGGTGACCAGAGCAGGGAATGGAAAGAAAGGTGTTCACGTGGATGGGGTGGTTGAGGAGCTGGCTAGATTAGAATGGGAATTGTTATCTGAAATTGGGGAATTCAGTGCTCATGCTAAAAAAGACACAAAGTGCTGGAGTAACTCAGCAGGTCAGGCAGCATCTCTGGAGAACATGGATGGGTGACGTTTTGGGTCGGGACCCTTCTTTGGACCCTTCTGTCTCTAGTCAGGGAGAGTGAGGAGGTCATAGAGAGGAGTTACAGGGAGGTAGTCTCTCCAAAACCACAGGAGGCAGACACGTGGGTCACGGTTAGGAGAGGCAAGGGGCAGAGGCAGGGACTAAAGAGTACCCCGGTGGCTGTACACCTTGAAAATAAGTACTCCTGTTAGAGTGCTGTTGGGGGGGACAGCCTACCTGGGGGTAGCAACAGCGACCGGGCCTGCAGTACAGAGACCAGCCCTGTTGCTCAGAAGGGTAAGGAAAAGAAGAGGAGGGCATTAGTAATAGGGGACTCTATAGTTAGGGGGTCAGATTGGCGATTCTATGGACGCAGTCTGGAGACCCGGATGGTAGTTTGCCTCCCTGGTGCCAGGGCCTGAAAGTGTCCAAGATATCCTGAAAAAGGAGGGAGAGGAGCCTGAGGTCGTGGTACATATTGGTACCAATGACATAGGTAAAAAAAAGAGAAGAGGTCCTGAAAGGAGAATTTAGGGAGTTAGGAAGAGAGTTAAGGAAAAGGTCCGCAAAGATAACAATGTCAGGATTACTTCCTGCGCAATGCGTCAGTGAGAGTAGGAATGGAGCAAGGTGGAGGATAAATGCCTGGCTGAAGGACTGGTGCAGAGGGCAGGGATTCAAGTTTCTGGATCAATGGAACCTCTTTTGGGGAAGTAGTGACCTGTATAAAAAGGACGGATTGTACTTGAACCCGAGGGGGACCAGTACCCTCGTGGGGAAATTTGTAAAAGCTACTGGGGAGACTTTAAACTAGAACGGTTGGGGGAGAGACTCAAATAGAGATAGTTAGTAGACAGGGTCTGAGGCAGGAGGCAGAGAAGGGAACCAACATGTAGGGGGGAAAGAAGAAAAAAATAATAAATAGAGAATAAGAGGTGGTGGGTTTCTTAAATGTGTGAGCAGAGAGAAAGAGGGGTATAAAATGAGGGTAGAAGCAATTGGTAGCAAGGTGAAAATTAATAGTGGCAGGCAGACAAATCCAGGGCAAAAATCAAAAGGGGCCACTTGTCAACATAATTGTATAAGGAGTAAGAGTGTTGTAAAAACAAGCCTAAAGGCTTTGTGTCTCAATGCGAGGAGCATTCGTAATAAGGTGGACGAGTTGAGTGTGCAGATAGCTATTAATGACTATGCTATAGTTGGGATCATGGAGACATGGCTCCAGGGTGAACAAGGCTGGGAGCTGAACATCCAGGGATATTCAATATTCAGGAGGGATAGACAGAAAGGAAAAGGAGGTGGGGTAGCGTTGCTGGTGAGAGAGGAGGTTAATGCAATAGAAAGGAAGGACATTAGCTTGGAGGAAGTGGAATCGATATGGGTAGAGCTGCGAAACTCTAAGGGGCAGAAAACGCTAGTGGGAGTTGTGTACAGGCCACCTAACAGTAGTAGTGGAGTTGGCGATGGCATCAAACAGGAAATTAGAAATGCGTGCAACATGGGTAAAACAGTTATAATGGGTGACTTCAATCAACATATAGGTTGGGTGAATCAAATTGGCAGGAGTGCTGAGGAAGAGGATTTCGTGGAATGTATGCGGGATAGTTTTCTAAACCGACATGTAGAGGAACCAACGAGAGAGCAGGCTATTCTAGACTGGGTATTGAGTAATGAGGAAGGGTTAGTTAGCAGTCTTGTTGTGCGTGGCCCCTTGGGCAAGAGTGACCATAATATGATTGAGTTCTTCATTAGGATGGAGAGTGACATAATTAAGTCAGAAACAAGGGTTCTGAACTTAAACAAAGGTAACTTTGAAGGTATGAGACGTGAATTGGCCAAGATAGACTGGCAAGTGATTCTTAAAGGGTTGACAGTGGATGTGCAATGGAAGATATTTAAAGACTGCATGGATGAATTACAACAATTGTTCATCCCAGTTTGGCAAAATAATAAATCAGGGAAGGTAGTGCATCCATGGATAACAAGGGAAATCAGGGATAGTATAAAAACAAAAGATGAAGCGTACAAATTAGCCAGAAAAAGCAGCCTACCAGGGGACTGGGAGAAATTCAGAGCAACAGAGGAGGATAAAGGGCTTAATTAGGAAAGGGAAAATGGAGTATGAAAAAAAATTGGCAGGAAACATAAAAACTGACTGCAAAAGTTTTTATCGATATGTGAAGCGCAAAAGATTGGTTAAAACAAATGTAGGTCCCTTGCAGTCAGAAACAGGTGAATTGATCATGTGGAACAAGGACATGGCAGACCAATTGAATAACTACTTTGGTTCACTAAGGAAGACATAAATAATCTGCCGGAAATAGCAGAGGACCGGGGGTCAAATAAGATGGAGGAACTGAGTGAAATCCAGGTTAGCCGGGAAGTGGTGTTGGGTAAATTGAACTGATTAAAGGCCGATAAATCCCCAGGGCCAGATAGTCTGCATCCCAGAGTACTCAAGGAAGTACCCACAGAAATAGTGGATGCATTAGTGATCATTTTTCAAAACCCCTTAGATTCTGGAGTAGTTCCTGAGGATTGGAGGGTAGCTAATGTAACCCCACTTTAAAAAAAAGGAGGGAGAGAGAAAATGGGGAATTACAGACCAGTTAGTCTAACATCGGTAGTGGGGAAACTGCTCGAGTCAGTTATTAAAGATGGGATAGCAGCACATTTGGAAAGTGGTGGAATCATTGGACAAAGTCAGCATGAAAGGTAAATCATGTGTGACGAATCTTATAGAATTTTTCGAGGAAGTAACTTGTAGAGTGGATAAGGGAGAACCAGTGGATGTGTTATATCTAGACTTTCAGAAGGCTTTCGACAAGGTCCCACATAAGAGATTAGTATACAAACTTAAAGCAGACGGTATTGCGGGTTCAGTATTGATGTGGATAGAGAACTGGCTGGCAGACAGGAAGCAAAGGGTAGGAGTAAACGGGTCCTTTTCAGAATGGCAGTCAGTGACTAGTGGGGTACCGCAAGGGTCAGTGCTGGGACCCCAGCTATTTAAAATATATATTAATGATTTGGACGAGGGAATTGAATGCAACATCTTCAAGTTTGCGGATGACACTAAGCTGGGGGGTAGTGTTAGGTGTGAGGAGGATGCCAGGAGGCTGCAAGGTGACTTGGATAGGTTGGGTGAGTGGGCAAATGGATGGCAGATGCAGTATAATGTGGATAAATGTGAGGTTATCCACTTTGGTTGCAAAAACAGGAGGGTAGACTATTATCTGAATGGCGGCAGATTAGGAAAAGGGGAGATGCAGCGAGACCTGGGTGTCATGGTGCACCGGTCATTGAAAGTTGGCATGCAGGTGCAGCAGGCAGTGAAGAAAGCAAATGGTATGTTAGCATTCATAGTGAAAGGATTTGAGTATAGGAGCAGGGAGGTTCTACTGCAGTTGTACAGGGCTTTGGTGAGACAACACCTGGAGTATTGCATACAGTTTTGGTCTCCAAATCTGAGGAAAGACATTCTTGCCATAGAGGGGGTACAGAGAAGGTTCACCAGACTGATTCCTGGGATGTCAGGACTTTCATATGAGGAAAGAATGGATAGACTCAGCTTGTACTTGCTAGAATTTAGAAGACTGAGGGGGGATCTTATAGAAACTTACAAAATTCTTAAGAGGTTGGACAGGCTAGATGCAGGAAGATTGTTCCCGATGTTGGGGAGGTCCAGAACAAGGGATCACCGTCTAAGGATCAGGGGGAATTCCTTTAGGACCAAGATGAGGAAAACATTTTTCACACAGAGAGTGGTGAGTCTCTGGAATTATCTGCCACAGAAGGTAGTTGAGGCCAGTTCATTGGCTATATTTAAGAGGGAGTTAGATGTGGCCCTTGTGGCTAAAGGGATCAAGGGGTATGGAGAGAAGGCAGGTACAGGTTACTGAGTTGGATGATCAGCCATGATCATATTGAATGGCGGTGCAGGCTCGAAGGGCTGAATGGCCTGCTCCTGCACCTATTTTCTATGTTTCTATGTTTCTATATTTCTATGTGCATGCTGCTTGAGTATAGGCTACACAAGCGGAATATGAGGTGCTGTTCTTTCAGTTTGCACGTGGCCCCACTCTGGCAGTGGCAGAGGGCAAGGACAGAGAGGGTCAGTATGGGAATGGGAAAAGGAGTAAAAATGGCTATCAACCAGGATCTCCAGTGGGTTCTGACAGACAGAACAGAATTATTCAGTGAAACAGTCACCGTGTCCCTGTTTGGTCTGGCCAATGTAGAGGATGCTGCCTGACCCGCTGAGTTCCTCCAGCAGTTTGTCTCTTGCTCAAGATTCCAGTTTTGCAGTTTCTTATGTCTCCAATCTACTGCCACTTTAATTTTTGATTGTAGTTTTATGCTCTTAACTTACTTGCTGAGGTGGTGTGATTTGTTAATGCGATTTGTGGATAACTTATCTAGATCTGATTTCAGCCAGTTGGGCCTAGAACGACACTGTATGTCAACAAGTATGATGAGCAAAGAGGCATCAGACTTTGTAGACAGATACAATTCAACAAAGTTCCCATTTTGCAAACACCACAGAGTATGACACAAGTGAATGTGTAGACACTGAGAATGTTTAGTTTAGTTCAGTTTAGTTTCAAGATACGGCACAGAAACAGGCCTTTCGGCCTACCGAGCCCACGCCAACCCGCGATCCCCATACACTAGCACTAGAAACTCACGCAGTCACAGGGAGAATGTACAAACTCTGCACAGACAACACCCGTAGTCAGTATCAAACCCAGGTCTTTGGCTCTGTAAGGCAGCAACTCCATGCCGCCCCATAATGTCTGAGCGTTTTTGCACAGTTTTTGTTTAGTACATTTTTTTAATTCTGATTAACATTTATTTTTGGAAATTAAGTAAACATAGTAGATAAACAATTGACCTGTTATTTTTTTTGGATTAGTTCTCATGTTTATGTAAAAAAAAAAGGCAAACTCTGACCTGCTTAAATTCCATTTCATTGCAGTCATTGGTTGTGATAAACATTATGTTTTTCTGGTCATGAGCGCATTTCTTTAAGGACTGTTTGAAAGAAACTAAATGCCTCCTCCATCATCAGAATATAATACACAACATGCTCTAAAAGCTGCTGGCAGACTGCGCCTGATGAAATATGGTGACTGCTAAAGAATTCCACGCGATTAATGGGGTGGAACTTGCTTTTCCTTCCAAACAAGAGTGAGCTCATTTTTTGGTAGTATTCTCACCCTCTGAATCAGAACATTGTAGATTTACATCCTGCTCCGGGTGACTTGGGCCAAAGATTCTAGATCGATACATCTAGGGAGTGCTGCAATTTCAGGGATAGTCTTTGTCTACCTGAGATTAAGCTGCTGTTTTTGGTCATTGTTCAAGGGGATAATCCTTATATCCTTAACAGTATCCCTCAACCAACATTACAGTCTGAAGAGGGGCCCCGACCCGAAACTTCACCTATCCACGTTCTCCAGAGGTGCTGCCTTACCCGTTGAGTTACTCCAGCACTTTCAATCTTTTTGTGCCCACTAGCATCTGCAGTGCCTGGTTTCAACATTACTAAGACAGATTTGGTCATTTTCCTTTTGTTTTATCTTTAATTATCACCAAATGGTTGTTTGACCTTGTTACTCAGAACCGTGCACTATAGGAATTTGAGTAATTTTTCCTCTTTGAAGTATTGCCACTGATTTCTAATATTATTGTGGTGACATAATGGAGGGACTCCTCCAGCATTTTGTAGGAGGGAGCCTTGGGAGCACATTGTGAGAAGGCGTGATTATTTGTTGCTCATGTGAGTACATTGTGAAAACCTCTCATTGAATGCCCTGGCTGGTATTATAGAGTCATAGAGAGTCATAGAGTGATACAGTGTGTAAACAGGCCCTTCGGCCCAACCAGCCCCCACCAGCCAACATTTCCTAGCTACACACATCCCACCTGCCTGCGTTTGGTCTATATCCCTCCAAACTTGCATTATCCATGTACCTGTCTAGCTGTTTCTTAAACGTTGGGATAGTCCCAGCCCCAACTACCTCCTCTGGCAACTTGTTCCATACATCCACCACCCTTTGTGTGCATTTCATTATTTTGTTTCTACATATATAAAGGTTGCTGTAAGACCATTAGGCGGTGCCCTGTCATAGGAAGCCGCCCCCGAACCTGACCCGGCTCATCCCCGAAGACCTGAGGAGCCCGCCTGTGGTGGGTCCGACGCTCTCGCTCGCCCCCGAGGACCGGGAACCTTGGAGTTTAGAAGGTTAAGGGGAGACCTCATTGAAACTTACAGAATAATGAGCGGCCTAGAGAGAGTGGATGTGGAAACGATGTGTCCACTGGTGGGAGGGTCTAGGAACAGCAGTCATTGCCTCAGAATTAAAGGGTGCTCTTTTAGAAAGGAGGGGAGGAGGAACTGCTTAAATCAGAGGGTAGTTAATCTGTGGAACTCGTTGCCACAGAGAGCTGTGGAGGCCAAGTCAGTGGATATTTTTAAGGCAGAGATAGACAGATCCTTGATTAGAACGGATGTCAGGGGTTATGGGGAGAAGCCAGGAAAATGGGATTAGGAGGAAGAAATCAGCCATGATTGAATGGTGGTGGGCTCGATGGGCTGAATGGCCTAATTCTACTCTTATAACTTGTGAACTTGTGAACCAGAAGGAGATGAGAGTCGGCGACACTGGTGGACGCTGGACAAAGGGTTGGTAGGAGAACAGGGAGTCTAACCTTCCGTACCTGCAAGGTCGACTTCGGGAGGTGCCCCCTAACCCCCCCCCCCCCCCGGAGAGAATGACGGCTCGCTGGCTTACCAAACGAGATGAAGGCTGCAACTGGCCTTTAAAGCTAGCTGCAGCTTGGACTGTGTTAAATGGTGGCAAAATCAGGCAACCATTGCATATGGATTCAGTGGGCTGTCTCTATGCATGGGTTACCTAATCGGGGATTGTCTTTATGTATGGCAATAATCGTACTGATCAATATGCAAAAAAAAATATTTAATTGTAAATTTGGTACATTGGATATTTCACCAGATTTCAATATTCAATCTTTGCTTTTGATGTTCCCAGTGGTATCTGTTTTTGTCACTTGAATGTTCAGGTCAGTTCCACCAACTCAGTATTCGCCTTTCTCCGGAGGGCTTTTGCCAACAAGGACGCCTTTTCATCTGCTATGGAAAAGATAACAAGCTTAAATTCCTTAGTAGTTACACCATTCAGAGCTGCACCTTTCATATACCTCAGTGTGCTTCATGAAGATGGTGTCTCCAAAGAGCACCCTCCCTCAGTACTGCGCGTATGTGTCAGCTCAGATTATGTGCACAGATTTCTCGGATTGGCCTTAAAGGCAGCCTTCAATGATTTCATAGACTAGGAGACTAAAGTCTGGATTTGGCTTATAAGCAGGAATATTGAGAACATTGGGCATTATGGTCCAGCCTAATCATGACTTCACATATGCACACTTTCTGATAAGAGTCTCTCATATTCAATGAGGATCCTGATGAGTCAACCCTCCTTAACCAATAGCCTCTTTTGACTTCTATGCATCAGTGTATTTATACATTGTGCATCCATGTATGGCAGAGCAATGCATGTGTGTATATAATAGTAAGATTAAACGAGAACTTACCAGTTTGAAGCTTGATCGTTATTTTATGAGGAGTTACGATGAGGGATTACGTGAAGAAGTCCGTCCCCACGCATGCATGTCAATCTTCAAAGCAACGGTGTGAAGTCACAGATAACAGTTGTTGAACTAACATAGTAAGATTATAGATGACTAGAACTACCAGATGATCGTTAAGTTACGAGGGTAGGGAGCAGAGGGCACGTAATCCTCATAAAATAACGATCAAACTTCAAACTGGTAAGTTCTCGTTTAATCTTACTATTTTACTTCGGAGTTACATGAGTGACTACGTGAAGACTTTGAAGGTGTGTGATTTCATGCCGAGGAACGAGTCCACACGTCACAGCTGCATCAATTGACAAGGACGAGTGAGAACAATTAATGCATTCAAACATGACATGTTTTAACAATAGTAATGGTTTAATAACAGAAAGAAAAACAAACAGTGATTCCCTCTCACCCAGGGGGAAACTGTGAAACAGAATATAAAACAAAGTCAGCAAAACCCCCGGATCTGGCGACAGGCTTATTATAAAACCTCTGGTACGTCCTCTCATTCGACCATCCCGCAGCCGCCAGAATTTGGTCAAGAGGTACGTCCATGGCCCTTGCTGCTGACGTCGATGCAGCCCTGGTGGAATGAGGTTTAAAAATGTCAGTGTCCACTCCTGCACACGCCAGAATGTGTTTGATCCACTAGAGATGGTCTGCACTGTAACCTGTTTGTGAGGTTTGGTGTAGCTGACAAAAAAGGAGAGTTCCGAGCCGCTCAAGCTCCTAGTGACCTTAATGTAATGGGTCATGGACGATACGACACACACTCGTGGATGTGAGGGATATGCCATGCAACTCAACTTGAGCCCTAGTACCTCTGGCCTGCTCTGTTTGACGAGATCCTGAACGAAAAAGGTGACATTATTGCCGGATGAACTCTTACTGTCCAGTCTGAGTTTATGTAATGTTTGGGCCCATTGTGCTGAGGCCAGGGCCATGAGCATAACTACTTTCAATGTCAGATGGTGTAGGTACAGAGATGAAACTGGTGCCCACTGATGGAGCAGCGTGAGGACCACGCTGACATCCCATATATGAGTGTACCTGGGTCTAGGTGGAGTGGAATTAAAGACGCCCTTCATAAATTTAGTTATTCAAGGGTGCGACCCTACCGTGTGATGTGCTGACCCCAGCTGTAAATAATTGTACAGAGCACTGCGGGCACTGTTAATGGCACTATAACTCAGTTTGCTATCGTGATAGAGTGGTGATAGAAACTCCAAAACATCAGTGATTGTAGCTGTGTGGTATGAAATGTGAGAGCGGGAACAGTACATCTCCCATTTTCTTATGTGAGAAATGTACTATTTCTGAGTGCTCTTCCTCCAGGCCGCAGTGATGACATCAACGGTACTCTCTGAAAGCCTGAGCCCCAGGAACGGTCTCCTCAGAATCTGCAAACCAACAAATCTATACGGTCATGAAGAGGGTGGCTTTCCCCTGTCACCAGGTGTACCAGCAGATTTCTGCTCTTGGGCACTACCATAAAAGGCTGTGTGATTAAAGCTGGAACCAGTGGGAACCGATGCTGAGTAGGCCAGTCTGGCACTACCAGAATACCAGTGGCGAATCTTGCTGGATTTTTGCCACACATCGAATAATGAGGCAGAATGGGCGAAATACATACACAATTTTAGCACCCCAATGTAGCGAGAATGCACCCACCGCTACTGCCCCTGGGTCTGGCTCCCATGACAAATAAATTGGTAACTGATGATTAAGCCGGGAAGCAAACAGATCAATGTCCGGTACACCATAACGAAGGACAATATCATTGAACACTTTGTGATTTAACATCCATTCTTTGTTATCATTGAACTCTCGTGACCTGGTGTCTGCCACTATGTTATACCTTCCTGGTAAATAGATAGCTGAAATCCAGATGTTTCTTGCAATACACCAGTGCCAGAGGAGATTGGACAACCTATCACAGGATACAGACTTACTGCCACCCATGTGATTAATGTACGCTACCGCGGTAGTATTGTCAATCTGAATTTGGACATGTATATGATGCCTGTTGGTACAAAAAGCATTTAACCCATAGAGTGCACCCAACAACTCTAAATATTAATGTCGTGTGATTGAAGCATGGATGTTTCCTGCAGATCCCATCTGCCACCGCAGCTTGAGGTATCAGTAGCACCCCAACCTAATGCACTGGCATCAGTCTGCAGCATAATAGATGGTGTACTGACTAGAATAGTACCAGAGCAGCACTGAAGATTGGCTATCCACCATTGTAACTCAGTTAGAGCATCAGCTGGTAGCTGCAGGGGTCTATCAAAATGACCTCTCTGTTAATCCGTTAGGCAAAGCTTTAAACTGCCAGAACTGATCCACCCAGTTAAATTTCAAAAACTTTCTGTGCTGCTCATGAATGGCCACTGAATAGTAAGCATCTTTGAGGTCAATGCTTGCCATATAACATCCCCTGGAAAGCAGTTGTTTAGCTGTGATAAACGTTTCCATTTTGAAATGTTTATACTGCACAAAAGTGTTAAGTTCTGTCAAATCTAGGATAATTCTACATCCTCCATCCTTTTTTGGCCTCGTAAAGATATTGGACACAAACTGATAAGACTCAAGCCTTGCCCTTTCAATTACACCTTTTTTGAACAAAGAGTCTAGCTCTTTTTGTGCACTAATACACTCCAGTTGCGAAAACACAAAGGTACGGCCAGGTGTGTGCTGAGTAGGTGGAGGCAAGTTGGAAATGAACTCAATTTGAAAACCTTGAATACCATGCAGTGTAAACGGGTTAGATGTTATCCACTGCCATTCATGTAAGAGAAATTACAATCTCCCCCCAACTTGTAATGTATCCATCGCAGTCGCACCTACCTTAGGATTTACTGGCGGTAACGTCGCTGCTTCTGCCCCCGAGGTCTGGGGGGTAGGACTGCTGGAGAGCGCTGCATCTTGAACATGGCCCGGCTCGGGCCCTGCCCTAAAAAAGGCCTCTGTGTAGTTTGCTCCACACCATGTCCACCATAGCCAGTGAGCCGTTTGGCATGCACATGAGGGTAGGGGTACAGTCTGCGGAAAGATGACCCCTTCGGAGGCACCTTCATGAGCCGAACAGTCTTAGACTCTTCGTTCAATTCTTTCACCTGTTTACTCAGGTTTTCTCCAAACAGGAGGTCCGGGGGTTGAACAGTCCCCAGTTTACAAAGTCCAGCAAATTTAGGGGTAATGACAGGACGGATGGCATTTTTCCTGATACAATTAATTTCAAAATGTGCATTGCACATTAATGCCATCGCGTCCTCCTGAGTCTCTGAGAGAGGCGCCCCCTCCACTGACCTTGCAAAGGCCGTGATGCCCGAGGTGAGTAGCTGGAGTACTTTTTGCAATTTTACCTCCTGGGCTCTGACCCCCCCTCCAATGTTCCCCCATATAGTTTACTATGGGAACACTCAGTGAGGCACAGTTCTGTGGAGTATTGTGGCAGTGGTCTCCTCCATTTTCTGTTCTAGCAGAGGATGGGAAGCCATATAATTCATATTCTCGGCGCCGGTGAGGGCTGGGACCGCAAATCTGGATGCAATGGACAATACACCTGATGGTCCCTCTAGCCCAACTGTGCCTCCCTACTCTGGGTCAGCATAGCACTGACCTCGTACGCTCCCGTCATCTGACAAGGAGATATCACACAGCCCTGACACAGGCGCTGCTGCCTCGGGTTCAATAAACTCCCCGGGCTCCGATAGCTCCGTCCTCTGGAGCGCATCATGCTGGAGTAACCTCTCCACAAGGCTCTCCAGCTGGGCCAGCCTGCCGGTAGCACTGCCCTTAGGAGGGAGCTCGTCCACCTCCTGGCCCGACTCCTCAGAGTCCAGGGCCCTTACAGACTTTTTGGTGGCTTTTCTCCCCCGTGGAGTAGCCAAGGTGCCTTCTGGCCGCACCAAGTGTGTGGCTGCTGGCTGCTCTATCAGCAGCTCAATAGGCGAATTTGGCGGTCGCACGCTGCCCGCAGGCCCGTGGTCTTCCGCAGCCGGTTTGGTCGCGGCTCGCCTCTTCACTTTAGACATATTTGCACACAATCCGAAGTTAAAGTATTCTTGAATAAGCACACTCCGGACTGGGAGCAACGTCTTCAGCTAAAGCTGTTTGAAAAAACACTTACCTGGATCTTTTAAACTTACCCGCTGGAAGGAGCGACGCGCCTGCCAGTCGGTCGTTGGACAATGCGTCAGACGTAATGACGCGCATGCGTGGGGACGGCCTTCTTCACATAGTCACTCACATGACTCCAAAGTAAAATTTATAGGTCTCTGTGTTTGTATGTTGTTCCCTCTCTTAGTTCAGTTTAGTTTATTGTCACGTGCACCGAGATACAGTTAGAAGCTTTCATTGCGTGCTAACCAGTCAGTGGAAAGACAATACATGATTACAATCGAGCCATTCACAGTGTACAGATACATGATAAAGGGAACAATGTGAATAACATTCAGTGCAAGATGAAGCCATTAAAGTCCGATCAAAAATAATCTGAAGGTCTCCAAAGAGGTAGATGGTAGTTCAGGATGCTCTCTGGATGTTGGTAGGATAGTTATATCTATACATATACCTGTGGTCTGTGACCCTCGGATGTACCCCTTGTTATACAAGGGACTGTTCTGGGTAAGCTGTTTGTAATTATAATTCTCATGGTTTATTATCTTTCATTACAATTTAGATTCCTTCAGCAAAGAAGAAGTTTAATCAGTTTCCTGTTGCTGCTCCTTTGATGTGACAATTTGAAAATATCAAATTTATAGGCCAAACAAAGACAGCATACTGCAAATGTTAACTTAACAGCTCACTCTGTCATTTCCAAATCACATCATCAGTGGTATCCTTATTTTGAGAGATTCTAATCACCCTTCGTGAAGTTAGCTTACCTCCTTTACATTAATAATAGGCCCATCAATAATTGTCACCATTTTGGGGCCAAAAGAAATATTTTTGTTTCAGATAAAAAATAGCCAACTTTCTATTAACATAATTTCCAGTCACAGTTAATTTCAATTCTGCATTCATAAAGTCTTACAAGCTGAGTGACTCGTATGAAAGTTCCTCTTTGTAATGAAGAGGTTGAGTTGGACTGTGAGCCTTTATACAGCATGAGCATTATAATAACAAATCTGCTGGAGAGCGCAATGTTGATTTTGTTTGTCTAATTTATGGTATCTTTATAAAGTTATGAATTCAATTCTGATTCTGGAGATTTGATCACGCCATGTCGACTGATGCTTCAGGGCAGTATTGAAGGCTCAATGATGCTTTTATTGTCACATGTATGAAGTGTTAACACAGTGAAATACTATCCTTACAAGCAGTAGAGTATTTCCGTAACCCCGATCCCTGATTAGCAAGTGTACAGAAGTTGTCTAACGAGCCCGCATGCGAGAGATGCCATGTTTTGGCGCCCTTTGATGACCACCAGGGGCGCCGGGGCGATGGCTGCCCTGCTGGCAGTCTGTTCGTCTTTTCACTCTTTTTGTTATTTTTTAGTTTGTTAAAAGTTTTTGTTTTAATGTTTGTTTTTATGTGGGGGGGAGGGGGGAGGGGGGGAGGGGATCGGGGGAAACTTTTTTTCAGGTTCTTACCTTCCCGGAGATGTGATTGATTTTCGGATCACATTCTCCAGGCTCTGTGGCCTCCAATCGAGGGAGCTGGAAGCCTCCGCGGACTGTCGTGAGCCCCGCCACGGGGCGCGGACTTAACATCGGAGCTGATCCCTTGCTCCCACTGGGATCGCTCTCCGCGCGGACTCACCATCAAGAGCTCGCAGTCTCACGTGAGGCCGAGTCGGGAGCTCCAACGTGGCGGAAGGTTTGACCAGCCCCGACGCGAGGTTCGATCGCCCGGCAGGGGGGAGCTGACATCTCCCCGATGCGGGAGCTGGTCACCTCGACGCGGAGGGCCTGAACGCCGCCGGCTACGGGAGTCAAGATCATCCCGTCAACGGGGCTCGAGGCCCACGACTCAGATAAAAAACTAAGGGAAGGACTTGAACTTTATTTCGCCTTCCATCACAGTGAGGAATGTGTAGGAGTCACTGTGCTGGATGTTCATGTTAAAATGTGTTTTTGAGTGATCTGTTACTTTTAATTGTATGACTGACCTGGCCAATGAAATTCTTCGTATGTTGCAAAACATACTTGGGAAATAAAGTGTTATTCTGATTCTGATTCTGATTCTTTCCAAAGTCCCCGCTCTAGTTCTTAAGACTGGTGACTGTCCCAGGTGCCAAGTCCCAGGTTGATGCGGACCTCCAGCCATCTCCTTCCTTGGACGCCACATCCCTCTCCTCGCCCGTCCACCCTTGTTCCCCGGAGGTGCCTCCCGCAGCTGACCACGAGGGTGTGGTCGACCAGACCCTGGTTCCCTCTCGTCTCCTCTCCTCCCCTCCCATACCGGCCTCCATCCTCGTCGCTGGCTCCATCTGGTCTATAGGCTTCAGGATCGAGCAGGAGCCGGCACAGCGGTTTTCCCCTCCCACTTGGGGACCAGTGGGGTGCTTCGCTTTCAGAATGGTGGCGCGGCGGTAGAGTTGCTGCCTTGTAGCGCTTACAGCGCCGGAGACCCGAGTTCAATCCCGGCTATGGGCTGCTGTTTGTACGGAGTTTGTACTTTCTCCCCGCGACTTGCGTGGGTTTTCTCCGAGATCTTCGGTTTCCTCCAACGCTCCAAAGACGTACAGGTATGTAGGTTAATTGGCTTGGTATATGTACTTTTTTTTTAAATGTCCCTAGTGTGTGTATGATAGTGTTAATGTGCGGGGAGCGTTGGTCGGTGCGGACCCGGTGGGCCGAAGGGCCTGTTTCCGTGTTGTATCTCTAAACTAAACTAATCTAAAACGAAACTAAAAATGGTATATTTCAGATGAATTAAACTGAGGCCCATATGTTCTCTCGCAAAAGATCCCCTGATGCTATTGAGAACATGGAGGAATTTTCAGTTTTAAAGAAGGAACTGCAGAAGAATCGAGGGTACACAAAAAGCTTTTCTAAGTAGGCGACGTTTCGGGTCGAGGTATCATCTCCTTCGTTCAGATGAGTATTTTTAGGAATTTTCAGTGTCAGGGTCATTATTAAGAAAATAAATATATTGGTCATTTATTTAATTGTGTAAGATCTTCATGTATGTAAGTAAGTCGTATTTTTCTATATTTATATCTGTGAAGAACTTTATCTATTACTGAGACACAGGAGACTGCAAATGCTGGAATCTTGAGCAAAGAAAAAACGCTGGGGGAACTCAATGGGTCAGGCAGTATCCGTGAAGTGAAATAGTCTGAAGAAGGGTTCTGACGAGAAATGTCATTAGTTTAGTTTAGAGATACAGCGTGGAAACAGGTCTTTCAGTTCACTGAGTCTGCGCTGACCAGCGATCCCCATACACACTATCCTCCTACACACTAGGGACAATTTACAATTTTTCCTGAAGCCAATTAACCTACAAACCAGTACATGTTTTGGAGTGTGGGAGTAAATGGGAGCACCTGGAAAAAACCCACGCAGTCACAGGCAATACATACAAACTCCGTACTAACAGTACCAGTAGTCAGGATCGAACCCAGGTCTCTGGTGCTGTAAGGCAGCAACTCTACCACTGCACCACTGTGCCGCCCATGGTCTCAGACTCATGGAACAGGTTATTTAGGCTTAAACAGCATGTGGCTCCTTGCTGAGCTGTTAGCTTTTAGCTCACATGCTTCCTCATCTTTTTCTGTTCGTGTTATTTTTGACCATCCAACAATAAATTAGAAGACTTGCAGGTTATGGCATCTGGAAGAAATCGGCTTTCACAAGGAGCAAGGCAGTCAAGTAGAAAATCCTTCCCAAACTGACAAAGCAATGGGAAACTCATGAGTGGTGGGAGCATCATTCATAAGGTTGGCGAGCTGCCAAGTGTGATTGGCCCTTGTGTGTGAATAATGAGCTTTCTCTGTTACAAAAAAAATCCCACCGGAAATTCTTAGAAACCAAATCTCCTCTCTGGCTGTTCTTGCAATGCCTGGTGTTGCTTCTTATCAAAATACTATTAAACTTGCAAAGACAACTTCCAAACTGAGATTACTGTTTCGAACGCCTACTATCTAAATGGCGTCAAGTTGGGAAAAGGGGAAGTACAACGGGATCTGGGGGTCCTTGTACATCAGTCTATGAAAGTAAGCAGGCAGGTACAACAGGCAGTGAAGAAAACGAATGGCTTGTTGGCCTTTATAACAAGAGGAATCGAATATAGGAGCAAAGAGGTCCTTCTGCAGTTGTACAGAGCCCTAGTGAGACCACACCTGGTGTATTGTGTGCAGTTTTGGTCCCCTAATTTGAGGAAGGACATTCTTGCTATTGAAGGAGTGCAGCGTAGACAAGGTTTAATTCATGACTGCATATGCTGAGAGAATGGAAGCAGCTGGCTTGTATTGGAGTTTAGAAGGATGAGAGGGGATCTCATTGAAACATGATTGTTAAGGGCTTGGATAAGGCCCCCGATGACCAGAACGGAGACGAAGGAATCCGAGAGTGGTCTCTCTACCTCACAGGTTCTTGGATGCTTTTATTAGGAATGGGACGAAAAAACCTAATTGTCTATTGAACACAGAACATGCAGCACACATTTTGGTCTATAATTTTACTGATTTTAAACTGTACATAACCCTGACAGTTGTATTAATTTTGCATTGTCTACTAAACTACTTATAGTTGTTTAAACTATTTATATAAATATATATATATATATATATATAATAATACTAGACTAAGTGGGACCCAACTCCACTGTCCAAACAGACCCAGTTTTAGGATCCCGAACACTGGGTAGTCGAAGTCCTCTCCACTCTCCTCTTCACCCATGACTGTCCCTAAGTTTAGCCCACATCATAAAATTTGCCGACTACACCACGGTCGAAGAGGTCTTCAACCTGATAACTTTTTAACAACCTCTCATAGTCTAGGAAGAACAGAGGGGGCAGACACACCCCCATCTCCTAACTACAAATTCCTCGCCATCTCGGAGGTCTGTCCTGCAACACCTCCAAGTGGGAGCAGCCCCTTTACCCTGAGGAGGCTCAAGTGTCCTGACCAACTTTTACCGCTGTACCACCGAAAGGGACCACTGCTTTATATTGCAGTTGATACAGACAAGCACTTGGTGAAGGATGTGGCAATCAGTAAACGAGTTTGCCCTCCTACCAATTGGTAAAAATGGGATATAATTACATGCACTGCAGAATGCCCACATCTGAGATTTAGTAACAGATTGACACTAAACTGCATTTCGTTGTACTTGTATCTGTGCAATACAGAATGGAATGAATGGAATTTTGACAGTGGGGACAACAAGAAACAATTGCCACAGTTCTAAACAGAGCTCAAGACATCATGGAAGTGGTATTTCATGTGCAACGTTCATTGAAAGTGAGAGGAGGTAGCAAAGCAGATGAGAACTTGGACTTCATGAATAGAGATAAAAAGGGATGCTGCTCGATTCATAGTTCCTCCAACACTTTGCGTTTTACTCAAGATTCCAGCATCTGCAGTTTCTCGTGTCTCGCTTTTACAAGGAAATTGGATTGATATCTAAGGGAAATTAAGAAGCAGAGCATTGGAGACGGGGCGAGGGGAATGGAACTGACTGGATTGCTCTACAAAGAGGTGATGCAGGCTCGAAGGGCCAAATGGCCTCCAACCTGCACCTGTTTTCTATGTTTCTCTTGAAACCATTCTAAGCATCCCTGCTACTGAAATGAGGTCAGTTGCACAAGCAGGACCCAGCCACATTTTCAGACCTGGAAATGATTATTTTCATTTTATTTTCAGTCGTGCAGCATTGAACTAATCAGCACCATACGGTCACATTTCTGGGCCCGCTATCTCTTACCCAAACTAATTTCACCCTGGCTCCACAAATGTGAGAAGTTTATCTCCTCCAATGCTCCTGCAGTCTCATCGCCTTTTATAGACAACCTCTGCAGCCATTATTGGCCACATCGCATTTATCCTCATCCTTCCTTACCGATGTAGAATTCAAAAATTGAAATCCAATACAGGGCAAAAATGCTGATAGAAATCACCTCCAGCTGAAATCTGGATTACTGAACTTAAGCGTTCTGACAAAGGGCATTGCCGCAATCTGTGCTTTGTAATTCCAGCATTTTTCGATTTTTATTTGAAATCTGTCTGTGTTTGAAGTGAAACAACTTTGTGGAATGTTTCATCCGGACTCAAGTGGGAATTATGCCAGTGCAGCGAATTGTTACGGAACCTCCATGGAGAAGTTAAGTATTAGAATATACACATGCTGCATAGCCCAATCTTTAGACTGGGAGAGGGTATGCTTGTGAATTTCAGATATGGAAAAAATATATAACAAAACATGTAACCATCACGGCCGGAGAGACATCTCCCCCATAGAGCCTATATATCGGCGAGACCAAGCGCAGGCTCGGCAATCATTTCGCCGAACACCTCCGCTCAGTCCGCCAAGGCCTACGCGATCTCCCGGTTGCGAAACACTTTAACTCCCCCTCCCATTCCCACATAGAACTTCCGGTCCACGGCCTCCTCCAATGTCAGAGTAAGGCCCAATGCAAATTGGAGGGACAGCACTTCACTTGGGCAGCTTACAACTCAGCAGTATGAATATTGATTTCTTTAACTTAAAGTAAACCTCTCTCTCTCTCTCTCTCTCTCTCTCTCTCTCTCTCTCTCTCTCTCTCTCTCTCTCTCTCTCTCTCTCTATCCCTCCCCCACCTTAGTTCTCTGTCTAGTTTCACTTTCCCTCTGATTAACTTTACTGATTGTATGACACCTTCCCCTCATCTAACAACGAACAAATATACATTTCACACCTTATCCCTCCTTATCTCTAGACTACCTCTCACCTGACTCCTAGTCTCAAATAGGGTCTCAACTCGAAAAGTCAGACATTCCTTCCCTCCAGAGATGCTGCCTGTCGCACTAAATTACTCCAGCATTGTGTGTCTATCTTCTGCCATTGAGAGCTATCTCAGACGTATCAGTACGATCAGCAAGCCATAAGGACATTAGGTCATAGCGAATAGGAGTAGAATTAGGTCATTCGGCCAATCAAGACTACTCCGCCATTCAATCATGGCTGATCTATCTCTCCCTCCTAACCCCATTCTCCTGCCTTCTCCCCATAACCACTAACACCTGTACTAATCAAAAATCTATCCATCTCTGCCCTAATATATCCATTGACTTGGCCTCCACAGCCTTCCGTGGCAAAGACTCATCACCCTCTGACTAAATACATTTCTCCTCATCTCCCTCCTAAAAGAACATCATTTGATTCTGCGGCTATGACCTCTCGTCCTAGACTCGCCCACTAATGAAAACATCCTCGCCACATCCACTCTATCCAAGCCTTTCACTATTCTGAATGTTTCAATGTTGCCATAGCAACATCCAACTAATCCATGCGGTCTCCATTTCTGAACTAGCGAATCAGTGTTGTACTGAACAACTGGAAAATAAAGATGCTCCATAGGCCTGCCCCCACATACAACCCTGCTCCTGACAATCAAGACGCGTGACAAGGCTCGGGTAAACACAGAATGCTTGCCATATCTCAGGAGCCATACATCAGTCAGGGCAGATAACGAATATCATTTTTGCACGACTCCAGAAAAGAGCATTTTGAAGGCAAAGGCTTCAAGCCTGTCTCAGGTTCATGGTCACCAAGTTCATGGTCTATCAGGAAGTAGTGATTCCCAGCCTTACTGTACGCCTTGGAGACAAGGACAATTTTTAGTAAGCGCCTCAAAGTACTCGAATGATAACATCCACATCACCTTCACTGTACCTTCCAAATCAACAGGAAGGAGAAATAAACTGTTGTTGCCTCTCCCCTCCGTCTGAAGAAGGGTTTCACCTCTTCCTTTTCTCCAGAGATGCTGCCTGACTCCAGCATTTTGTGTCTATCTTCACTATTGGCTTCTGCTGCTCAGCCAACATCCCCCAAAATCAAAATTTGGATCATGTCCAAATGTAATAAAAAGGAACTGCAGATGCTGGTTAATACCTACGATAGACTCCCTCCTGGGATAAATAAAGTTCTATCGTATCATAGACGTAAAATGCTTTAGTAATTCAGCTGGTCAGGCAATATAGTTGCTGCAAATGGATAGGTGACCTTCCAACGCTATCCATTTTCTCCAGAGATGCTGCCGGGCCCATTGAGTTAATCCAGCATTTTGTGTCTATCTTTAGATAGTTAGTTAGTTAGTTTAGTTTATTCATCACATACACATATGAGATGTGCAGCTAATTGAAAAATGGCAATGCTTGCGCATTGTGCAAAAGAACTACAAAACAGAATGGAACAGAATCACATATTCACATATTACATTCAGTCAGCTCCACTGGACATTCAGATGTCTGACACCAGACTTTCAAACCAAGCACTCTACTCTGAGCTTTGGCCAACGATGCATCCTCCTCAGCTCAAGGGAATCCCTGGGTGTGGGATGCTCAGACTGGGAGGGAAGCATCTGAGAAGGCAGTGAATGCATGGACGTAGAGAGCACACAGAGCAGAAGTTGTGCACAGCAATCCGCACTACCTGACCCGTCAGGTTCCAACAGAACCACTAGTGCCAGGGTCTGGAGTGGTATGTCCGTGTGGTATGTCAGCTGCACGGAGGCGGAGAGGAGAGCTCTTCCGCGCGTCGTCCACAGAGCGCAGAAGATAATTGGGACACCGCTACCAGCCTTGGAGGGCATCTACTGCACACGGTGCTCTGGAAGGCCGTCAGCATCCACAAAGACTCCTCACACCCTTGTAATAGTCTGTTTGAACCTCTACCTTCCGGAAGACGTTACAAGGCCTTCTACGCCCGCACCTCCAGACTCAGGAACAGCTTCATCCCCAGAGCTATAGCTGCTCTGAACGGGCCCGGCTGAGTGCCCTCACCCCCAGCATCTGCCTCCCTCGGATGAATTGTTTCCCTCAGATGGTCACGTCGCACATCGACCCGGCAATGACCTATTTGCACTTTAGACTGTTTTACTGTTTTCCTCTTCTTATTTTTTGTAAATCATGTTTCTCGGTGTATTTGAATGCTATTAGTTGTTTAAGTTATGACATCGGATGGAAGCTGCATACCAAATCTCGTTGCAATTACAATAAAATATATTATTATTATTATTATTATCCTGCATTAGATTCAATAAACATCTCACCAAGTACACAGAACTGTAGTGCTGGCAGGTTATCCTTGACCTCAAGGAACTACCTATGAGGAGATAGAACATCTTACGATACGATGCAACATGATACTACTTTATTTATCCCAGCAGGGAAATTGGTCTGCCAACATAAAGCACAAAACATGAAATTAAAGTGAGAGCGGAATGGGTTTGGGATATGCAAAGATTGGGGAGGGAGGTTGGCGGGGGGGGGGGGGGGGGGGGGGGGGGGGGGGAGGGGGGGGGTAGCAGGGGAGTCACGACAGAAGGGGAGGAGTTGTACAGTTTGATAGCCGCAGGGAAGAAGGATCTCCTCTGGCGTTCTGTACACTATCTTGGTGGAAACAGTCTTGAATCTTGATTCCAGGAATGCAGCGTGTAAATCAAAGCAAGTTATTTCTTGTCTGGTAACTTTGCTGAAGCCTGCATTTGTTTGCTTATCAGATTTTCATACCAAGCTTTCTGTATGTGAACAGACTGTCAACACATTCTAATGTGGTCAATTGTTTGTGGAAGGTGAGAGATAGAGCCCAGTATCCAAGAGATAACATTTCACTGCAAATGTCTTTTTTTTTTAAACATTAGACAAAAGGAACGGCAGGTTCTGGCTTACAAAAAGATATATATATAACATGCTGGAGTAATTCAGCAGGTCAGATGGCATTTCTATGTGTCACACAATCAGTCTGAAGAAGGGTCCCGGCCAGAAACGTCACCTATCGATGTTCTCCACAGATGCTGCCTGACCTGCTGAGTTGCTCCAGCACTTTAAAAAAAAACCCTTATTTCACTAAATTATTGCTGATGGGAAGAGGTTCACAGAATAGTGTTCAGTTACACATTGTTTCTTATCCCTGAGGGTTTTGTCCAAAGTGGAATTTATTGCCGCAGAAGGCTGTGGAGACCAAGTCAATGGCTATTTTTTAAGGCAGTGATAGATAGATAGATTCTTGATTAGTACTGGTGTCAGGGGTTATGGCGAGAAGGCAGGAGAATGGGGTTAAGAAGAAAAGATAGATCAGCCATGATTGAATGGCAGAGTAGACATGATGGGCCAAATGACCTAATTCTGCTCATATCACTTATCAGCTTATGAACTGTAATTTGATGGACTCTATGGGAAATCCAGAAAGCATGCGTTTTTTCTGAATAATAATTAAATATCTTATTTATAAATGCAATTAAATAAACATTTAGAAAATGGATTTTCAGATTTTATCACATTGATTGGTTCATACTTTCTTAAAGTGGTTCTAAAGTGGGTCACAGAAGAGATTTACTAACACGGGCAGTGAGTCATTGAGCTTGGCACAACAGAAAAAAATCTATTAGCAACCTGTTCAACGCAGCAAACAAGAAACAGGATTATTATTGTTGCTTGCATCCATATACTTTGCACAGTTACAAGAAGGTCACCTGGACAACAAACTCGGGAACTCACAGTGATCACAAAAGGACAAAGGACAAAGGACAAAGGACATTTATTATCACATACACCAAATGGTGTAGTGAAATTTGACTTGCCAATGCAGCGCACGAATAAAGATAAGACACAACATTAAAGAATTTAACAATAAACATAAAAACATCCCCCCACAAATGGTTCCCACTGTGGGGGAAGGCAGCAAAGTCCAGCCCCATCCCGTTCACCCAAAGATGGGCCTATTTGTGGCCTCCGCAGCCAGTCCAATGTTTTTCGGGCCCTCTTGCCGGAAAGCTGGAACTCTGGCGTCGGGTGAACACTCCTCAGCGGCATGGAAATGTCTGGAGCGGCCGCTTCCTTCCTGGAGACCGCGTCACTCAAAGTCCTCAGGCCGCGCTGGCTGGAGCTCCGACTCTGGCGATCTCGGATCCCAGGCTCCGCGGTGTTTTAAATCCAGCGCCGCCCGTGGCTGTACGCCCACAGCCACAGCTCCTGGGATGTTGGAGTCGGCGGTCAGAGCACTCCGGAGCTTACCGCACGGCGACCCGGGTAAGGCATCGCCCGCTCCGTGGTGGTGTCCCTGCGCTGTGCCACCGCCGAAGCTGCAGTCCCGGCCGGTCCCAACAGGAAACGCCACTCCAGTCTGATGGTAGGTCGCGAGGAAGGGGCGAAGAAGCAGCTCGGAGGGAAGCTGCCTCTCCGACCAGGTAGGGACCAGAAAATAAAGTTTCCCCCTTCCCCTCCCCCCACCCACCACATAAAACACTAAAAGAGCTCCAAAACAAACACTTTAACTCACTAAAAAAATGTTTTTATTGGTGAAAAGACTAACAGCTGCTGGCAGGGCAGCCATACTCGACGGCGCCCCCTACGGCGCCCCCTACTGACCAGAAATCAATGGTTCAATGGAACTTTATTGTCACATGTACCTGGGCACAGTGAAATTCCTTTTTTGTAAACAGTTCAATAAAAATATTGCTATATGCAGGCACAATCATACATAAGCACAAGAACGTAAGATAGTAGCTTCTGGCGCCATCTTGTACAATTCCAGTTCCTTGTTGTTAGAAATGTAAGCATCTTAACTTGGCCATAAAGGACCGTTGTCCTGGCGACAGCACTGGGTCGTAGTTGCAGGGATCGGCCTGGCCAGGCGATGTTGTCGATGTCCTCCACTGCTGTACCGCCATTCTGTGTTAAAAAAAAACAGTCCTGTACATCTCCTTTAATCCTTCCCTCTCTGACCTTACAGTTTTTGTCATTTCTACCCTGGGAAAAAAGGTCCTGACTGTCTACCCTATCCTTGCTGCTCACATTTTATAAACTTTTATCTGGTTTCCCCTCATTATCTGCTACTCCAGAGAAAAAAATCCAGGTTCTTCCAACCTATCCTTAAAGCCAATACACTCAGATCCAGGCAGCATTCTGATAAACCCCTTCTACCCTTTGCAAAGTCTCCACATCCTTCCCGTAATGGGGTGACCACAACCGCACACAATACTCCAAATGTGGCCCAACCAAAGTCCTATTAAGCTACAACATTATAGCAAGGGAAGAGATGGGAAGATGTGGCCAGTGGTTGGATCCTGTTGGAGGTGGCAAAAATGTCAGAGGATTCTCACGATGCTGGGTGAGACACCGGGACAGATGTACAAGCGAATTACTTCAATTTGGATCCATTGACGGTGGAAAGGAAGAGGTGAAAAGACAGGTTTCAGTCTGGTGTGTAGGAAAGAACTGCAGCTGCTGGTTCACACTGAAGATAGATACAAGATGCTGGAGCAACTCAGCGGGTTAGGCAGCATCTCTGGAGAAAAGGAATAGGTGATGTTTTGGGTGGGAACCCTTCTCAAGGTTTCAGTCGAGGCTGAATTGGCTGGTTTTATTATAGTCATACTTGGAGTATTATAATTGAACATATTAGCCATAGGTACAAAATGGGCTAATTCAGTATTCCAACCCCAGTAAGCAAGAAGTGATTTCTGCTACTGGGTAAGTGGACAGTAAATGAGAAATAATAAATACGCACTAATATCCTAAATGAGAAACAGAGTCTCCACACTTTCTTGTCCAGAATATATGTGAAATCTAGGTTGAAAATCAACCTGCTGGAAGAACTCAGCAGATCAGGCAGCAACTGTAGAGGGGAAAGGACAGATGACGTTTCAGGTCAGGACCCTTCTTCAGATGCTATTTGTTTCCCTCCATGGATGCTGCCTGAATCATTGAATCTTTCTATCAGTCTCTTTCTTGCTCAAGTTCCAACTGCTCCAGACACTTGTGTTTACATGAGATTTAAATTGACTGAAGAGAACAAAGAGGCTCTGTTTGCCAATGTTTCATGCTGACTTTCCAAAATACCTTGTCTACCTTCCAAAATAATTCAATCAGTGTTTGGTGCAATAAGATAGAATGGAATTAAAAGTAATATATTTGGAAATCCATTTCCTACACAACAACCAATGAGAATTTCCCATTCCCAGGTAAACAGGTTAGCTTCAGAGCAACTTTTTTTCAAGTATAACATTTAGTTTGGTTCTATCATTTGTCAAATCACGCCAGATAGGAAATGGGATTACATCGCAACTGCTGAGAGTCTGAAAGTTAAAAAAAACCTGCAAATGTTGGAAATATTAAAAAATAAATATGAAATGCTGAATCAGCGAGTCAGGCAGCATCCGTGGAAAGAGAAACATCCTTAGTGCTTCAGGTCAAAGGTTAAAGCAGCACGGTGATACAGCGGGGATCGATGGTTGACATGGACTTGGTGGGCCGAAGGGCATGATCCATGCTGTATCTATAAACTAAGCTAAACCCTTTGCCAGATTCCAGGAGTCTATTTTTGTTATGGTTAAGCATTCCCTAACATTCACAGCAATTAATCATGAGCCACAGAGATGGGTTTTTCTGGGCCTCTGCCCAGATGTAATGGAATTCCTGGGAATAACAAACACAGGGAAATCAGGTAGGCACAGTTCACATTAATTTGAATGGACAGAAGAATCTGGTAATTTTTTGTTAACTTATCCAATGCTGATGGACTACGGCGCTCAGGTGCAGGAAATACTCAGACACTTTTGTAAACTTCAGAGCTTTGACGACAGAGTTTCCAGACGCGTCCCTTGATATTTGGAC
Organism: Okamejei kenojei; assembly: GCA_035221665.1. NCBI lineage: Eukaryota > Metazoa > Chordata > Chondrichthyes > Rajiformes > Rajidae > Okamejei > Okamejei kenojei. The sequence goes on from CM069142.1 coordinate 61,823,015, forward strand.
CAAATTGTTTATGTGCAGTCTGGGAAGGGAGGTGAAACGACATGGAACAGGTCAACGAGAAGAAATGCTCCTGCAGCCAATAAATAGTTAACAGTTCTTGATTATATGTAAAAATGTTATGATCATGGGGGTTGATGTTTTTTTATGAGCTGAAACAATTTTCCAAGTAAAGGCTTTGAGCAACATATCCCCGCAGTAAGAAAAATTGACTGCAAATTGCAGCTTCCAACATCTGCAAGTCATTGTGCTGTAATCTACACACCCGAGGCAGAAAAATTAACGTCACTGGCTGAGTGACTCATGGGGTGGGGAGTCACACGAGCACTTACACAATGTGGCTCATTGTTTTCAAAACTCTCCCCTATTTTACACTATAAAGTTACAGTACATTTTTATGACATTTATATAATGCCTTTAATGTAATAAAATATTTCAACTCAGTTCACAGTCCGTTAAAATAATCAACAACTCGATATCAGGGCAGTTGCCCAAAGGTTTGGACAAAGAGCAAGTTTTTTGGGAGTATTTTAAAAGTTGGTAAAAGGACGAGGTGAAGTGGTGTAAAGGTTTGGGAAGGGAATTCTAGAGCATCAAGGCTCAGCATATCCACCAATGTAGGGCCAAATAATACCAAGAATCATCAGAAGATCAAAATGATAGATATTTTAGCTGGGGCGTACAGACATATGGAAGAACAATTCTATGGAAAAATATGAATAACAGTGGTCCAACGTTAAAGAGCGAGGCATCGCGTAAACTTGAGCTAAGTGTTAATTAGTATTTTCGGAGAAAACTGGGCTCAGTTTAAAAACTCGGGGCAACATAGTTTTGTTTCGAGCTACAGGGTGGAAACAGTCCCTTTGGCCCATTGAGGCCGTGCCGAACAAAAGCCGACCAGGGTATCGCCCATACCCTAATTCTATGTTACCCCAGTTTTGCATCCTACACACCAGGGGCAATTTACAGAAACCAATTAACCGACCAACCTGCACGTCTTCAGAATGTGGGGAAAAAACCCATGCGATCATAGGGAGAACAAACAAAGTCCATAGGTGTACAAACATAGGCAAGGATCCAACCCGGGTGTCCAGCCACTCTGCCATTCTGCACAGTATTCTCATGTAGGATATCATTTTTTTTAAAAATATTTTTATTAGAATTAGTGTACAAAAGTATAAACCATGGCATATGACATAATACATTTTTTGTACAGCTTCCATTTTAATTTTAACAAAGATGAAATAGAAAAAGAGAGAAAGAGCAAGGAAGAAAGAAAGTGAAAAAACATAGAAAATAGAAACATAGAAAATAGGTGCAGGAGGAGGCCATTCGGCCATTTGAGCCAGCACTGCCATTCAATATGATCATGGCAAAAAGAAAGTGAATGATGGGAAGAAATTAATATTAAAATTTTGGAAAGGCCCTATACCCCCACAATTAAAATGTGGATTACGGAAATGTCGGAGACCCTACACCTGGAAAGAATCAGATTTGCCTTAATGGACAAACAAGATGTTTTTGTTAGAATATGGTCTTCTTTCATTGATTACTTAAAAGGGTAGAATGGTTCGGCAGGGAACCCTAACTGAAACTTGGACTTAGGAATAGATGAAAAGTTATATCTTATATTCCTTGATCTTATCTCCTACAATGTATTAATAGTAAATTATTCCTTTCTTTATGATTTTCTTTTTCGATGTTGATTTTTATTTTATTTTTCTTACTGTTCTCCTCTCTTTATAAAAAAAAACTATTAGAGTCAAAATGATACACTTGATAATATTAATAATGTATGCTTGTTGAACATGAAATATTGCTATCATAACATATGTTTGCTAAATCACTGTCTAAATACTCTAATAAAAATATATATTCTAAAAAAAAAAGAAAGTGAATGTGTAAGAATAGAACCCCTAAACTACCAAATGAGTGTAGTCAAAGAGTGAGTAAGTAAAAACTTTTAAAAAAAATAAAAAGACAAAAACGAAAAAAAAAGGGAAAAAAAAAAGTGTTGCTATACCTGTTTCATTTCCCACCCCACCCATCACCCAGTCCGTAAATCGGTTTAATTCCAAAGTTGTGTTGCACCATACTATCCTTGTAATGAATCAATGAAAGGAGACTATATCTTTGAAAATTGCTCTGATTTTCCTGCTAAGCCAAGTCTCATATCTTCAAGATGTTGCGTCTCAGACATGATAGTAATCCACATTTTTAGAGTTGGGGTGGATGTATTTTTCCAAAATTGAAGTATAGGTTTTTTCGCCATTATCAGGCCATAATTAAGGAAACGTCTTTGAAAGGTAGGATATGTTAAAAGGCACGAAGTTCTGAGATAACTCAGTGGGTCAGACAGTATCCCCAGAGAACATGGGTAAATGACGTTAATGCCACCTATCCATGTTCTCCACAGATGCTATCAGACCCGCTGAGTTACTCCAGAACATTGTATCTTTTTTGATTTGAAGAGGGGCATTATAGCTATTGAGGAAGTGCAGTGTCGGTTCGCCCGGATAATTCCCAGGATGGCGAGACTGACATATGATGAAAGAATGGGTTGACTGGTATTGTATTTGCTGGGATTTAGAAGGATGAGAGGATATCTTATAGGAATGTATAAAATAAAAAAATTCTTAGAGGATTGGACAGGGTAGATGCAGGAAAAATGTTCCCGATGTTGGGGAAAGTCCAGAACCAGGGGTCACTGTTTACGAATAAGACCCATTTAGGGCTGAGATGAGGAAAAACTTTTTCACCCTGAGAGTTGTGAATTTGTGGAATTTGCCACAGAAGGCAGTGGTGGCCAATTGATTGGATATTTTCAAGAGAGAGTTAGATTTAGCTATTAGGGCTAAGGGAATCAAGGAATATGAGGAAAAAGCCGGAGCGCGGTACTGATTTTGGATGATCAACCATGATCTTATTGAATGGCGGTGCTGGCTCGAAGGGCCGAATGGCCTACTCCTGCATCTATGTTTCTATGAGTGTACAATGTAAATTAAATGTACAAATGGCACCATTTACAAAAGGTTCAAAGCCTGGTTCACACGCTTGATGTACTGGAGGGGCTCCCGATCCAGGTAAGCCCCAGGCCACTGCAGAGCCTCCTCCGTCACCCTCAATCAGCTCGGACCGCAAACCGTGTCCCTCCCTGTGCTGTCTGTGTGGAGTTTGTGCTTTCACTCTGTGGATACAAGGGTAGTTTAGTTTAGTTTAGAGATATAGCGCCGAAACGGGCCCTTCGGCCCACAGAGTCTGCACCGACCAGCGATCCCTGCACATTAAAACTATCTTACACACACTAGGGACAATTTACATTTATATCAAGCCAATTAACCTACACACCTGTACGTCTTTGGAGTGTGGGAGGAAACCGAAAATCTCTGAGAAAACCCATGCGGTCACGGGGAGAACGTACAAACTCCGTACAGACTGCACCCGTAGTCGGGATCGATCCCGGGTCTCTGGCGCTGCAAGCGCTGTAAGGCAGCAACTCTACCACAGCGCCACTGTGCTGCCCGCCAGTATGCTCTGGTTTCTGCCCGCATCCCAAAGGCATGCAGGTCTAAACCCAAACTAAGCCCAAAATTAAACCGTGTAGCCCCTCAGGGTCAGTTTCTTCAGCACAAGCTGCTGCAAAGAGTCCCAATGCTTCTGTCGCTCGGTTCACCATTGCCGTCAGTGAGAGGCTGCCCCCCAAAGCACATCAACGCGGACTCTGCAAGGTCCTTTAAATGGACCAGATTCAACTCTCTCTTCCAAACCAAGATGCCCAATGATTCACATTGAGCTAGTCACATGATCTGCATGCCTGATGCTAGATTCCAAAAACAAGTAGAGGCAAAACACATCAAAGGAGGTTTTTATATTATCTTACTGACTCAGGCTGCTCAAACAGATGGAGGAGAATCTGGGAATGCATCGAACACAGCCAAATCCTTTTGACAGGGGCATTCGGAGGTCATGCAGGAATTGCTGAATGAGCATCAACAATCCAAGCAACCCACCAATTCCACCTGCCCTTTCTGTGTCAGAGCCTGCAACCTCCTGTACATTAGGCACCTCAGCACCTACAGAACGCAAGTGAAGGCAAGTCATCCACAAGTCTGAAAGATTGCCCAAGAGTGAGACGATCATGGGTGGATCCCATCTGCAATGTATGCAGAATAAAGTCTGCATTTCTCACTCTTTCCTTTCTCACCTAATCCTTTGTTACCGCTGTACTTATATCCTGAAAAAAGTAACGCCTTCACCAATAGAAATTCACAAATCCGCCCAGCCAGCGAGCTGGTCATTTGGAATTCACCAAAGAGTTAGTAATGCATCGAGGAATACTCATGTTCGCTGTGAGCAGCACGGTGGCATAGCAGTGGAGTTGCTGCCTTACAACGCCAGAGACCCGGGCTTGATCCTGGCCGCGGGTGCTGTCCGTACAGAGTTTGCATGTTCTCCCTGTGACCACATGAGTTTTCACCAGGTGCTCTGGTTTCCTGCTACGTGCAGGTTTGTAGTTTAAGGTCATAAGGTATAGGAGTAGAATTAGGCCATTCGGCCTATCAAGTCTATTCTGCCATTCAATCATGGCTGATCTATCTCTCCCCATTCTCCTGCCTTCTCCCCATACTCTGACACCCACACTAATCAAGAATCTATCTATCTCTGCCTTAAAAATATCCACTGACTTGGCCTCCACAACCTTCTGTGGCAAAGAATTCCACAGATTCACCGCCCTCTGACTGAAGAAATGTCTCCTCAAAAGAACCTAAAAGGACGTCCTTTAATTCCGAGGCTATGACCCTAGTCCTAGACGCTCCACATCCACTCTGTCCAAGCCTTTCACTATTCTGTATGTTTCAATGAGGTCACCCCCTCATTCTTCTAAACACAGCGAGTACAGGCCCAGTCCCAGTGCCGACAAACGCTCATCCTGCGATCATTCTTGTTAATTGGCTTCTACAAATTGTCCCTAGTGTGTAGGGCAGAACTAGTGTATGGGTGATCGTTGGTCAGTGCGGATTGGGTGGGAACAAAGAGCCTGTTTCCACACTGTATCTCTAAAGTACACTAAACATTATCCACTAATATTGAATGGTACGTTCGCGTGTATGAACATCAGAATAAGAAGCTCACCAGTGAAACACAGTTTAATTTGTTACTGACTCATTCCGGGGGGAAACCATACCGAAGGCTGAGTATGGTCCTTTGGGAGAAGAAAAATGGGATGAGGAAGATAAAAGTTATTTTTTTCATTACTATCGCTCTTTCATGTGGATGTTATTCATTGAGAATATCTGGCTTTGGAAACAGCAATCATCTGAGACAGAGCACACACAGCTCAGCCAAAGCAAACAAAGCATATGAAAACACACACACTGTGCAACTTTTCTTGAAGATACCCATTTAAATATTTTTTAGTATTGCATTCATATCCATTTACTCATTAACTGACTCAGGGCAGAGTCGGTTGCTCAGGTTCAGAACGCGTGAGAGAGAGAATGTTGGGTCATCTTTCAGCAACTTACATAACCCCCAATGTGACTGAAAACATGCTTTACTCACAGTGGATCTCAGAGGTACAGCGCCACACAATGGCAGCCGATCCCTGCTTCGGAAGGGTAGCCTCAATTTTGATTCACACTTCAAGCAGCATTGTGCAATTCTTTGCATGTTGCAATTATAATGAGCAATAAGAGACTATTTTCCATTTCATACTTTTTAAATCATAATTTTGGCTTAACTATTACTCACACCCACACACATGCATTTTCAAACAGACAATGGTGGTTCACTCCTTGGTTCCCACCAAATCCACAGCTAATCTCAACAAAGAGAGTGGTAGCCATGTTAAAATTGACCAGGAATACAAAAGTACAAAGCACCCCGTCTTCTAATAATTAACCCATCATCTAAATGCTCCAGTTAAAAATACCCCATGAATTCCACACAAAAGTATATTACAAATGTTCATTATACCTCAATGGTATGTTCAATTCTGGAGGTCACAGAGGGACTTTGAAATATACTGTTAACATTTTCTTTTTGTGGGGTGACAATAGACAATAGGCGCAGGAGTAGGCCATCCGGACCTTTGAGCCAGCACCGCCATTCAATGTTAATTGCTGGGATGGCGGGACTGTCAAATGATGAGAGAATGGAGCAGCTGGGCTTGTACACTCTGGAGTTTAGAAGGATGAGAGGGAATCTCACTGAAACATATAAGATTGTTAAGGGCTTGGACACGCTAGAGGCAGGAAACATGTTCCCGATGTTGGATGAGTCCAGAACCAGGGGCCACAGTTTAAGAATGAGTAAGCCATTTAGATTGGAGACGGGGAAACACTTTTTCTCACAGAGAGTGGTGAGTCTGAGGAATTCTCTGCCTCAGAGGGCGGTGGAGGTAGGTTCTCTGGATGCTTTCAAGAGAGAGCTAGATAGGGCTCTTAAAAATAGTGGAGTCAGGGGATATGGGGAGAAGGCAGGAACGGGGTACTGATTGGGGATAATCAACCATGATCACATTGAATGGCGGTGCTGGCTCGAAGGGCCGAGTGGCCTACTCCTGCACCTATTGTCTATTGTCTAATGTGATCATGGCTGATCATCCCCAATCAGTACCCAGTTCCTGCCTTTTCCCCATATCCCCTGACTCCGCTATTTTTAAGAGCCCTATCTAGCTCTCTCTTGAAAGATCCAGAGACCTGCTGGGTGGCTCCAGCACTTTGTGTATTTTTGTGTATTAACCAGCATCGGCAGTTCCATGTTTGTACAAGGATTCAAGAGTGCATGGTCGATAAGGGTAGAAATCCATCGCGCATAAATACCACAGCGGAAATAAAGATATGACTGCATTCATGAAAAAAAAAATATGGTTGTTGAGTTAAGAGGATGTGGGCACTCAGTGTGTAAATTGCATCAAAGATTTATGCAAGTCTATAGATCTTGAGGGGAATTCCACCAGCTGGATGCGGAGAAAAGAAAAGTCACCACGTATTTAGCTACCTCATCTTAAAACTGATTTTAAATTAGCATTAATTCAGTAATGGCCCAATCCATATGTAATTTATTTTAGCGAGAATAGCAGCCTTGATTAACATGTCACTTAACAGTTCACTGTTAACATTCTACAACAGAAGGGAAAAACAGTTGACAAACAAAAATTGCAGAATAGCAAGAATAGGGAAGGCACAGTGGCGCAGCAGTAGAGTTGCTTCCTCGCAGCACCAGAGACCCAGGTTCGATCCTGACTATGGGCGTTGTCTGTACGGAGTTTGTACATTCTTCCTGTCGGTGTCTTCCGGGTGCTCCGGTTTCCTCGCACGTTCCAAAGCAATCACTCTTGGAGCTACTGAAGTACTTTGTCATTACTCTTGTAATCAAGGTTTGTAGGTTAATTGGCCTCTGTAAATTGCCCCTATGTGTAGGATACGAAACGGGGATAACATAGAACTAGTGTACGGGAAATTATTGATCGATGTCGACATGATGGGCCTGGGGGCCATTCCCATGCTATATCTCTAAATTAATCTTCTTCTCCTGGCTCCCTGCCCTCCTAAGCCTCCAACCTCATCATTCCCCAGGTGCACTCAGCCCGATTTTACCTTCTCCCCAAAATCCACAAATTTGACTGTCCTGGCAGACCCATTGTTTCTGCTTGTTCGTGTCCCACCAAACCTATTTCCACATACCTCGACTCTATCCTATCCTCCCTGGTTAAATCCCTCCCTACCTATGTCCTAGACACCTCACACGCTCTTCGTCTTCTCCATAACTTCCATTTTCTAGGCCCCCATTCCCTCATCTTCACCATGGATGTCCAGTCACTCTACACCTCCATCCCACCACCATGAGGGTCTTGAAGCCCTCCGTTTCTTCCTCGACCGATCCCTGTCTACCGATACTCTCCTCCGCATAGCGGAGCTGGTCCTTACCCTCAACAACTTTTCGTTTGACTCCTCCCATTCCCTCCAAATCCAAGGCGTAGCTATGGGCACATGCATGGGCCCCAGCTATGCCTGCCTCTTTGTAGGGTACGTCGAACAATCCTTGTTCGAGGTGCACCGTGGCCCTATCCCCAAACTCTACCTCCGCTACATCGACGACTGCATTGGTGCTACCTCCTGCACCCGCACAGAACTCACTGACCTCATCCAATTCACCACTAACTTCCATCCAGCACTCAAATTCACCTGGACTATTTCCGACATCTCCCTACAATTTGTAGACCTCACTATCTCCATTGCTGGTGATAGACTATTGACCGACATCCACTATAAACCCACTGACTCCCATGGCTATCTGGACCACACTTCTTCCCATCCTGCTTCCTGTAAGGACTCTTCCCCTACTCCCAATTCCTCCGTCTACGCCGCATCTGCACCCAGGATGAGGTGTTCCAAACAAGGGCATCAGAGATGTTGTCATTCTTTAAGGAATGGGGGTTCCCCTCTTCTACTATAGATGAGGCTCTCACCAGGATCTCTTCTATACTCCACAACTCTGCTCTCACTCCCCATCCCCTCACTTGTAACAAGGGCAGAGTCCCCCTTGTCCTCACCTTTCACCCTACCAGCCGTCACATACAACAGATTATCCTCCGACATTTCGCCACCTCCAACGGGATCCCACCACTGGCCACATCTTCCCATCTTCTTCCCTTTCAGCTTTCCACAGAGACTGCTCCCTCCGTAACTCCCTGGTCAATTTGTCCTTTCCCACCCAAACCACCCCCTCTCCTGGCACTTTGCCTTGCAACCGCAGGAAATGCTACACTTGTCGCTTTACCTCCCCCCTTGACTCCATCCAAGGACCTAAGCAGTCTTTCCAGGTGCGGCAGAGGTTCACCTGCGCCTCCTCCAACCTCATCTATTGCATCCGCTGCTCTAGGTGTCAGCTGCTCTATATAGGTAAGATCAAGCGTAGACTTGGCGATCGCTTCGCCCAACACCTCCGCTCGGTTCGCAATAACCGACCTAATCTCCCGGTGGGTCAGCACTTCAACTCCCCCTCCCATTCCGAATCCAACCTTTTTGTCCTGGGCCTCCTCCATGATCTGAGTGAGTCCCACCGTAAATTGGAGCAGCACCTCATATTTTTCGTGGGTAGTTTACACCTCAGTGGTATGAACATTGACTTCTCCAATTTCAGGTAGTCCTTGCTTTCTCCCTCTCTTCCCTCCCCTCCCACAGCCCACTGCCTCCTCCTCTTCCTTTCTTCATCCCACCCCCACATCAGTCTGAAGAAGGGTCTCGACCCGAAATTTCACCTTTTCCTTCTCTCCATAGATGCTGCCTCACCCGCTGAGTTACTCCAGCATTTTTAACTATCTTCGAATTTTCCAGCATCTGCAGTTCCTTCTTAAACAATTCTTCTTACGTATGGTGTGCACAGCCTAAAGTTGTAGGTCAACTTGTTCTATTTGATCTACTTGTTTGTGCACATCAGGTTGATTGCATCAGTCGACCACGTGAAGGTTGCAATCTCCCACCCCCTCTGAACTAACATGAAAGGAATATGCAAAATCTACATTTTTCAATTGGGAAGAACCATTCCTTATTGAGACTTAGTTGAACTGCAGCTTATTTTATCACACTTTCTTTGAGTTAATTTGTATTTTGAGAGGATGGTCAGATCAGCCGGATCTTTGTACTGACACCTCTAAACAACAACTTATTGGATTCTCAGTCTCAAGAAGGGTCTCAACTCGAAAAGTTACACATTCCTTTGCTCCAGAGATGCTACCTGTCGCACTAAGTTACTCAATCATTGTGTGTCCATCGTCAGCCATTGAGAGCTATCTCAGACATATCAGTACGATCAGCAAGCCATAAGGTCATTAGGTCATACGGAATAGGAGTAGAATTAGGCCATTCGGCCCATCAAGTCTACTCCGCCATTCAATAAGGCCGATCTATCTCTCCCTCCTAACCCCATTCTCCGCCTTCTCCCCATAACCTCTGGCACCTGTACTAATCAAGAATCTATTTATCTCTGCCTTAAAAAATATCCACTGACTTGGCCTGTAGAGCCTTCCATGGAAAATAATCCCACAGATTCACCACCCTCTGACTAAAGACATTTCTCCTCATCTCCTTCCTAAAAGAACATCCTTTAATTCCAAGGCGATGACGTCTAGTCCTAGACTCTCTCACTAGTGGAAACATCCTTTCCACATCCACTCTATTCAATCCTTTCACTATTCTGTACATTTCAATGAGGTGCCCCCTCATTCTTCTAAGCTCCTACAAGTACAAGCCCGGTGCCGACAAACGCTCATCGTAGGTTAACCTACTCATTCCTGGGATCATTCTTGTAAACCTCCTCTTCTAAAATACTTGAGTGTCCCAAGGAGTTTGACAGCAACAATAAATTGAAATTAGAAATGTACAATTTCTATGTCAGTCCCTGCTTCATAGGTCTATTGTTTTAACACCATGCTGATGCATTTTGGTTGAGAACCAAGAGGGTATCACCCTAAGGATATAGTTTTAAAATCAAAGGGAGAGTGACCTCTTTGACCTTGAAACAAAGGTCAAAGTTTGTTGGGGGAGGGTGGAGGGGGGAGTTGTGTTTTTATTAATTAACCCATAGCTCCAAAGCAGTAGATGCCTGGAACATGCCACCAGGAGTAGTGGTGGAAGCAGATATGACAGCAGCATTTTAGACAGGCACACAAATATACAAGAAATGGAGAGAAATGCGGGTACAAGAGATGAGCTTAATTCAACATCATGTTCGGTGCAGACATTCGGTGAGCGAGAAGGAACGGCACATGCTGGATTATGCCGAAGATAGACACAAAATGCCTGGAGTAATTCAGAGGGTCAGGCAGCACCTACGGAGAAAAGGAATAAATGATGTTTTGGGTCAAGTCCCTTCATCAGATTGAGAGTGAGAGAGGGAGAAACTAGAGGTATAGGAAGGAACAGAACCCTTCCCTGACTCTCAGTCTGATGAAGGTCTCGACCCAAAACGTCACCCACACAGGTATATATATTATATAAAGTATAATGTATTATAAAGTGACAAGCCTTTTGTTGTGTGCTATCCAGTCAGTGGAAAGACAATACATGATTACAAATGAGTCGCCCACAGTGCACAGATACAGGATAAAGGGAATAATGTAAACTGCAAGATAACATCCAATTAAAGATAGTCCGAGGGTCTCCCATGAGGTAGTTAGTAGCTCAGTACCACCTCCTAGTTGTTGATAGGATGGTTCAGATGCCTGATGACAGCTGGGACGAAACCTTCCACAAAATATGGAATCATATTGTTTTGGGCTTTTGAAAGATCATGAATGAAACAAAATGCGTGTTAATTTAAATGTAAGAATTAAGATATAATGCAAGCAAAATACATTTTTTCCCCTAGAATTCAGTAAATCAGTGGGAGGCATCAGGGGAATGCCGTTGATGATCAGAGATTTCAGATCTGCACGGTGGCGCAGCAGTAGAGTTGCTGCGCCACCGTTAGCTTGGTATAATTGTAAATTGTCCCTAGTATGAGTAGGATAGTGTTAGTGTGCTGGGATCGCTGGTCAGCGCGGAATCGGTGGGCTGAAGGGCCTGTTTTCGTTCTGTATCTCTGAACTGAACTAAAAAAAAAACCTAATTTTAACATCAAGTCAGGCCATGAAACAGGTGATGAACAGTCATTTCATGAATAAAGCTGACAAGATCAATTCTGTTGTCCAGATGGAAAATAAACATCATACGAGACTGAATGGCTTCTTTCCCATGGTACACATTCTAGGCAATTCAATGACACCAAACCTGTTAATCTGTTAACCACAAGTGACAGATCTTAATGGCTTTCTTGAAGCTGGTTACAGATTGCAGTTGGAATGTTCCCTCCTTTATTTTAGTTTAGAGATACAGCACGGAAACACACGCTTCGGCCAACTGAGTCCGCATCGACCAGTGATCCCCGCACTTACACACACACTAGGAACAATTTACAATTATACCAAGCCAATTAACCAACAAACATGCACATCTTTGGAATCTTTCTTCTGGATAAAAAAAGATACAATAATCTAAAAAATTAAAAAGCAACAAGAAAATTACAATATAATTACAACTCAGCGGGTCAGGCAGCGTAGAATCATAGAAAATAGGTGCAGGAGTAGGCCATTCGGCCCTTCGAGCCTGCACCGCCATTCAATATGATCATGGCTGATCATCCAACTCAGTATCCTGTACCTGCCTTCTCTCCATACCCCCTGATCCCTTTAGCCACAAGGGCCACATTTAACTCCCTCTTAAATATAGCAAATAAGCATCTCTGGAGACAAGGAAAAGGTGACATTTCAGATCGAGACCCTTCTTCAGTTTTTGGTCTGAAGATGGGTCTTCACCCAAAACATCACCTATTCCTTTTCTCCACAGATGCCGCCTGACCCGCTGAGTTGCTCCAGCTTTTTGTGTCCATCTTTGATTGAAACCAACATCTGCAGTTCCTTCCTACACACTTGTTCATTTCTCTCTCCATACCTCCCAAAAGAAAACAAAAATCCTTCTCTTCAGTTGTTCCTAATTTAGCTCTGTCAGGGCACTTCTGCTGCCATTTTTTAAACTGACAGCAAATACCTTATTAGCATCTCAAAATTAGTGTAATTACTTGCAGATGTGTACTCATTCCTTTGACTATTAGCGAGGCAATTACAGGTCAGCCCTGCCTCCGACAGTGACCTTAACATCTCCTAAAATTTCGATAGCCCTGACTTAACACAGTCATTAAAGTTGATTTCCAATCACTTGCTTTGAATCATGTCCAGAAAAGGGGATAAATTACCCCTCTCTGTCCCACAGCTAATTCCTAGGCTCCTTGTGTTTTGCTGACTGATTTCATAGAGCAATGGAAAAAAATCAGATTAATAATGATGCTGGAATTTCCATATATCTGCTGTATATACAATGCCAGATGGTCTCGCAGCGAGTTTAATGAATAGTTTCCATGATTTGTCAGTGGTCATGTACATACAAGCAGTCATTTCCTCTCTACAAATTTGGGTGACTGGTTTGCCAAATAATTTCCAATTTTTTTTGTCCGAATTAAATAGTCATAATGGATCAGTCGTCATTGCATCATTAAATCAGGTCATTAAATTAGTCACAATGGAATAGGAGCAGCAATGAACAAATTTCACTTTAGACTTTTAGAGATACAGCGTGGAAGCAGCCCCTTCGGCCCACTGAGTCCGCGCTGACCAGCCATTACTTGCACAATAACACTACCTTACACATGGAGACATACACCCCTGTATGGACTTTGTACGTTCCCTCCATGACCGCGTGGTGTTCCTCCGGTTTTCTCACACATTCCAAAGACATGCAGCTTTGGGGGTTAATTGGCTTTGGTAAAAATTGTAAACTGTCCCCAAGGCCTAGTGTACGGGGATCGCTGGTCGACACGGACTCAGTGGGCCAAAGAGCCTGTTTCCGCAATGTATCTCAAAAGCACAGACCGAGACTTCCGGTAGCGCTGTGGAGGGCTAAAGAGCAACGCCAGCCAGCTCCTTGAAAAAAACGCTGTAAAATCGGGGAGAAAATGACCTACCTGTTGCCTGCTGCTTCTGTACCGACTGCCGTGAGTGACATCATCAGGCGCGCGACTTATTATGTCTATGCAGCGCAGCCCCCCCTCGGATAAACCGAAAAGTCGTGTTACTAGGCAGAAAACGGTGGAACAAGAAAAAGGCCCGACTGAAGCCTCGGGCTCAGGTAGGACGCTATCCCAAGAAGATGTGTCGAAAAGAATAATGAAAAAATCGGAAGGTGAAGATCTTAAAACTTTTATTGCAAGTGAAATTGCAAACTTAAAGGAGGAAATAAAGCTGGAACTAAAGAGTGAACTTGCAAAAACGAACGAAGAATTAAAGAAGATTAATTTTAAGGAAGAAATAAAAAAAAATCAAGGAGATGATGGAGATAAAACTTGAAATTAATTCCACGGCTACGAATATATCGGATAAACTGAAGAAAGAAATTGCAGAAATACTGACTGAACAAGCTGCAAGTATGACAAACGAGACAAATGTTAAAATCAGAAAAGTGGCAACTGATCTTGAAGAAAGGCTGAATCCCGTGGAGGAAGCACTGAATCAACAGACGACAGTCATAAAGGACCTTGAAGAACTAGCCGAAACAAGTGCTCAGACTACGGAAAAACCTATCAGAGAAAACCAACGTCTAACTGAACTACTGGGCAAAATAACTGAGAAATGTACTGAATTGGAAGGTCGCCAGAGAAGACAGAACCTAAGAATTGCGGGTATTCCAGAAGGGAAAGAGGCGGTTCAAGATCCCCGAGAATTCACTGCAAATCTACTGCAAAAAGTTTTATCTCTGGATCAAAAGCCTTTACTTGCTCGAGCACACAGAGTGATGAGACGTCAGACAAGACATGGCGCTCCCCCAAGACAAATGATAATAAAAGTCCAGTACGACTATGTCCTGGAAGAGATAATGCAAAACATTGCAAGAACCAGAAATCTTACATTTGAAGGAGACAGGATCAGTATCTATCGAGACTACCCAGCAGAGGTCTCCAGGAAACGAAAAGTGTTTAATGAGACTAAAAGAATCTTGAGGGAAGTGAAGAACTTGAGATATGGTCTGAGGTATCCAGCTACCCTAAGAGTCACCTACAATCAGAATGAACACTTTTTCACCAACCCTGTGGAGGCACTGGACTTTGCCCAAAAGACTAAGGCTCGAGAGGAAGCTTGAATAATATTTTTAAAACTGAACTACATCATTGAATAAACTGACTTTGCAGGACTGGATGGAACTAAAGACGTGTCCAAGGAAGCTGGAGAAAGATGTGGATCAGAAACTCTCCCATGGATACTAATAATTAGAATAACTGCTCTACTAATACAAATAACTAATAAATACTAAAACTATAGCGTGGTATCATTACTAATCAGAGTTAATAATTATCACTAATGACTAATACTTACTTATAACTGAATATTTAGAATCAGATAATTAGTAATTATAATTGCGTTAAATATAGAGTTTGATTTCATTTTCCCTCCTTGGAAACTTTTTTTTAAATTAATTTTTATTTTTATTTTCTTCCTTTTTTTTCATTTTTTATTATATTCTTAAATAACTTTTAAATACATGTATCCTCACATTCCCGACTATTGGAACCCGAATATTTTAAAATCCAATATCCCCGGTAAAATACTGTTATGGAATAAAAATTCCAAGAAACCAGGGAGCTGGTTAAGTTGGTAACATCAACTACGGAAGTCGGTAGATGGTTAGCCATGCTAGTATGACTAGCACTAACTACACTAATACTAGATGTAGTTTTTTCTTCTTTGTGCACATTACTAACTTCTTAATCTATCCTCTTTTCTCTTATATTATAATCTATCATTATTATTTTCAGTTTGAATGGAGTTATAAATTGGATCAAAGGAGATATATACATGAGAGACATTCAAGGGTCTTGAAATTCGTCTATTCGGAGTTCGGGTGTAAGGTCGGGTCTGTCGAACTGAACCTTTGGCTCTATTATAGACCTCCACAGACAAAAGATGCAAGATTTAAAAATGAACACGGGGAATGAAGGAATAACGTTTTGTAGCTGGAACGTTAAAGGTATTAATGAACCAATTAAGAGAGGTAAAGTACTAGCACATTTAAAAGCACTTAAAGCTGATGTAATTTTCATCCAAGAAACACACTTAAAAAAAGATGCCGAGCATAGGCTGAAAGCTAAATGGTTATATAAAACGTATCATTCTTCTTTTACACACAAGTCCAGAGGCGTAGCAATATTATTTCGTAAAGGCACTTTATTTAAACACACATCAACTATAACTGACAGTGATGGTAGATACATTATTGTAATAGGAGAATTAAATGCACAAAAAATGATTTTTGTTAATGTTTATGGACCAAACTTTGATAGTCCACTGTTCTTTAAGAAAATATTAAATACTATCCCGGAAATAGCACAACATAACTTAATAATTGGAGGAGATTTAAATTGTACACTAGACGCTTATTTAGATAGATCCACAAGACAAAGGAAAATCAAATCCCATTCCAGTGACTTATTAAATGCATACATGGATACTAGTAATATTAAAGATGTTTGGAGAGTAGAAAACCCAACTGGACGAGAATATTCATTTTATTCACCTGTACATAAAACGTATTCAAGAATAGATTATTTTTTGGTAGACTCTAAACTTATCTCACTTACTTACAATTCAAAATACCATAATATTACAATCTCAGATCACGCACCTTTAACATTTATGATTAAAATAAATGGTAAAACGGAAAAACAGGGACAATGGAGATTTAACCCACAAATTTTAAAAGACAAACTCAGGAATATATTATAGAACAGATCAAGATTTTCTTTGAAATAAATGATAAACCGGAAATATCTTCTTCCCTATTATGGGAAACTTTTAAAGCATATGCCTGTGGAATTATGATTTCTTCTCAAGCATTTTATAATAAAGAGAATCGGAGGGAACAACAGGAATTGGAAAAGGAGATTAAACAATTAGACACAGAGAATGCTGCTAATCCATCCATGATAAAACATAACAAAATCGCTGCACTGAAATATAAATTAAATAAAATATACTCAGATCAAGTTATAAAACTCTATCAATATACTAAACAATTACAATTTGAATTCGGAGATAAACCCCAAAAGTTATTGGTTCGTCAATTACGGAAAAAGGAGGGAGAAAAGATAATCCATAGGATTAAATCATACAATGGCGAACCATTAGTACAACCCAAAGATATTAATGAGAGATTTTTGCAATATTACAAAAATTTATATTCAGCCAAAATGACAGAAAACCAGATAGGAATAGAAGCATTTTTTTAAAAAATGTAAAAATTATTGGCTCGACAATTAAGGAAAATTGAAGCGGAAAAAATCATACATAGGATTAAATCACAAAACGGTGAATTATTAATACAACCTAAAGATATTAATGAAAGATTTATGCAATATTATAAAATACACTGCTAAAGCAACAGTAAATAAAACAGAAATAGATGCATTCTTAAAAAAATGTAACCTGAAAGGATTGGATTTACAAAATAGAGAATTATTAAATGCTGATATTTCAATAAAAGAAATCCAAGAATCTATTAGATCATTAAAAAATGGTAAAACACCGGGACCCGATGGTATAGGTTCGGAATTTTATAAAATATTTCATGACTATATGGTTCCGCGTCTGAAATCATTATATGAACAGATATACACACAACAGAAATTACCAGATACGTTGAATGAATCTATTGTAACACTTATACCTAAAATAAATAAAGACTTGGATGAACCAGGATCATATAGAGCAATAGCTCTATTAAATACAGATCAAAAGATACTAACAAAAATATTAGCACAAAGACTGAGTTCAGTCGTTAACGAATTAATCCACCCCGATCAAACAGGATTTATACCAAAAAGATATTCTTCATACAATCTAAGACGGTTATTAAATATTATATATTCGAAAAGAAGTGATAAAAAAGATTTAGTAGTCATTTCGCTTGATGCAGAAAAAGCTTTTGACCAAGTGGAATGGCCTTATTTATTTTCGGTGATGGAAGCTTTTAAACTGGGAGAGAAGTTTACTAATTGGATTAAATTGCTATATGCAAATCCAATAGTAGAATAACAACAAACCAAATGTTATCAACTAAATTTAGTTTATCTAGAGGTTGTAGACAAGGTTGTCCTCTATCACCTTTATTGTTTGCGTTAGCAATAGAACCTCTTGCCCAGAGGGTGAGATTACACCCGGAAATACATGGATATGATACTAGAGATACTAAGAATAAAATCTCCTTATATGCGGATGATGTATTACTTTACATCACTGAGCCAGAAATAAGTATCCGAAATTTGTTAAAACTAATAACGGAATTTGGATCACTCTCAGGATACAGTATCAATTGGAATAAAAGTGAACTTATGCCAATAACGCTGAATAATTTACATATATTACAACAATTCCCTTTCAAGATAACAAATGAAAATATTAAATATCTTGGGATTTTTGTTACAAAAAGATTTGATTCTTTATTTAAATTTAATTTCCCTCCATTACTGAATAAATTAAATAAGAATATTTTATATTGGAAAAGCTTACCTATTTCAATGATAGGTAAAATTAATGCAATAAAAATGATTTTTCTCCCACAATTATTATACTTATTTCAATTAATTCCAATATATCTTCCTAAAAAATTTTTCAAAAAAGTAGATTCTCTAATTACTAACTTTATCTGGGATTATAACAGCCATAGAATAAGTAAAAAACATTTATGTAAACCCAAAATAAATGGAGGATTAGCATTACCAAATCTTATGTTCTATTACTGGGCAGTTAATATTAAAAATATGAATTTTTGGTTAGAAGAAATAGATAATAAACCAAATTGGTTAAATATGGAAAAAGAAGACTGTTCTCCATTTGAAATTACCTCTATAATATTTGCTAACACTAACGTAGCTAAGAAAGTTTATAGTGAAAATCCGATAATAGAAAATGGAATCCGCATCTGGAAACAAATAAAGAAAACACTAAAACTAAAATTCATACCACTAGGTCTTACCATTGCCAATAATTTTACGTTTAAACCTTCAATGTTGGATAAAGCTTTTTTACAATGGAAAAATAAAGGAATTTCTAAGATGGGTGATCTTTATAAGGAAAACTCTTTTCTTTCATTTCAAGAGTTACAACAAACTTATGGACTACACAATAAAGAATATTTTAGATATTTACAAATTAGAAACTATGTTTCTGCAAATACACAAGAATTTAGAAATAGAAAGACAGAAATTTTAGATGAATGCTTGAATAAACATCCAAATACGGAAAAAATGATATCATATATATACAATATTTTATTGGAAAGTGATATCCCATTAACAGAAACATATAGAGAGTCTTGGGAAAGTGAATTAGGCCAAATTATAAGACCAGAAATATGGGATGAAAGTCTACAACATATACATCATTGCTCGTTAAATGCTAAACATTCCCTTATACAATTTAAAATATTACATAGATTACATTACTCTAAATCTAAATTACATAATATTTTCCCAAAAATATCTCCTACATGTGATAAATGCCAAATCTCAGAAGCAAATTTGTCACATTCATTTACTAACTGTATAAAAATTGTAGAATATTGGAACGAAATATTTAAGATAATTTCGAATGTTGTCAATATAAGTATGACCCCTGATCCAAAGTTAATAATACTTGGAATACTTGAAACTGACCAACTAATAACAATGAACCAAAGAATTTTTATCGACTATTGTCTAATAATTGGGAAAAAATTAATATTAAAATTTTGGAAAGGCCCTGCATTCCCAACAATCAAAATGTGGAATACAGAAATGTCGGAGACACTCCATTTGGAGAGATTGAGGCTCGTCCTTATGGATAGGTTAGACCTCTTCAAAGGGATTTGGTCTCCATATATTAAATATTTACAGGGTCATAACGGTTCGATCGAGGACTTGACTGAGACCTGAATATTTGAATGGATGAAGAAATATATATAATAAATCATGAATATATCTCCAAGTACGGATTAATGAGGAATATTTTACTCTCCATCAAACTTTTCTCACTCTTTACTCTATTTTCTATTTTCTTATATCTATATAAAAAAATTAGAAAATAGTATAGAAACACATTATCTTAAATTCTTAATATCAGTACGAATATAAATATCATTAACTTCATGAAAATATTATTAGTATCTTATATTTTCAATTATATAAAACTGTGTATTTTCAATTATATAATAATTTTAAATTTAAAAACCAATGATAATACAAATATTGTTAACATTATGAAAATATAATGAATATTATAAAAGTTTTACTAGTATTATGTATTATTAATTACATAAAATTTGGTCTTATATTTAAAAATCTGAGATAATACAAATATTATTAACAGTATGAGTATATTGCTAATACTATAAATGCATTATTAGTACCATGTATTCTTAATTATATAAAATATAAAACGAAATTTATAATTTATAATAATACAAATAATATTAATAGTATGAATTTATCATTAATATCACGTATTTTCATTATAGTAAAATAATGTACTCTGTTATTATTTTGTTTCTATAATAAATAAAATTAAAAAAAATAAATTAAAAAAAATGTAATCTAAAAGGGTTGGATTCAGAAAATAGGGAATCACTAAATGCTGAAATATCAGTAAAAGAAATCGAAGATTCTATCAGATCATTAAAAAATGGTAAAACACCGGGACCAGATGGTATTGGTTCGGAATTTTATAAAACATTTTATGATCTGATTGCACCACGTTTGAAGATACTCTATGAATACATCTATACCCACCAGAAACTACCAGAAACGTTAAATGAATCTATTATAACACTTATACCTAAAATAGACAAAGATCTGGATGACCCAGGATCATATAGAGCTATAGCTCTTTTAAACACGGATCAAAAGATACTAACCAAAATATTAGCACAAAGACTAAGTACAGTTATCAATAAATTAATTCACCCGGATCAAACAGAATTAATACCAAAACGATATTCCTCATAAAACCTGAGACGATTATTCAATATTATATATTCAAAAAGAGGTATTAATAAATACCTAGTAATTATATCGTTAGGTGCGGAGAAAGCCTTTGACCAGGTGGAATGGTCTTACTTGTTTTCGGTCATGGAAACTTTTACGTTGGGAGAGAAGTTTATTACATGGGTTAAATTATTATACACTAATCCAACAGCCAGAATACTAACAAATCAAATGCTATCAACTAAATTTTTAATTTATTCCGAGGCTGCAGACAAGGTTGTCCCTTATCCCCGCTATTGTTTGCACTTGCAATTGAACCATTAGCTCAACGCGTGAGATTACATCCTGAAATATATGGGTATGAAACCAGAGATATTGAAAATAAAATCTCCTTATATGCGGATGATGTATTACTTTATATTACAAAGCTGGAAATAAGTATTCCAAATTTATTAAATTTAATAACTGAATTTGGCTTATTTTCAGGATACAGTATTAATTGGAATAAAAGTGAACATGTCAATAATGTAAATAACTTACATACATTACAACAATTTCTTTTAAGATAGCAAACGAAAAAATCAAATATCTTGGAATTTATGTAACAAAAAGATTCGATTCTTTATTTAAATCTAATTTTCCACTCTTACTGAATAAATTACATAAGAATATTTCATATTGGAAAACATTACCTATTTCAATGCTAGGTAGAATTAATGCAATAAAAATGATTTTTCTCCCGCAATTACTATATCTCTTCCAATTGATTCCGATATATCTTCCTAAAAATGTTTTTAAGAAGGTTGATTCTATATTCACCAACTTTATCTGGGATTATAAGAGCCATAGAATAAATTAAAAAAACATTTATGTAAATCAAAAATAAATGGAGATCTAGCGCTGCCAAACTTAATGTTTTATTACTGGGCAGTTAATATTAAAAATATTAATTTTTGGTTAGTAGAGCCAGATAAACAACCAATCTGGTTAAAAATGGAAAAATAAGATTGTTCGCCTTTTAAAATTAGCTCGATTTTATTCGCCAATATTAAACTAGGTAAGAAAACCTATAGAGAAAACCCTATAATAGAAAGTGGGATACATATTTGGAAACAAATAAAGAACACATTAAAATTGGAATGTATACCACTAGCCCTTACCATTGTAAATAATGTTACATTTAAACCCTCAATGATGGACAAAGGTTTTTTACAATGGAAAAACTATGGAATTAATAAGATGGGCGATCTCTACAGGGAAAACTCCTTCCTTTCATTTCAAGAATTACAACAAATTTATGGATTACATTCAAAAGATTACATTAGATATGTACAAATTAAAGACTATGTAAAAGCAAACACACAGGAAATTAGAAATAGAAAGACAAAAATTTTAGATGAGTGTCTAAATAAACACCCGAACACAGAAAAATTGATATCATATATTTATAGCATTTTATTGGAAAACGATGTCCCAATGACAGAAATATATAGGCAATCATGGGAAAACGAATTAGGTCAAATAATCAGACCAGAAGTATGGGATGAAAGTTTACACCATATACTTTACACCACTGCTCGTTAAATGCAAGACACTCTCTTATACAATTTAAAATATTACATAGATTACATTATTCAAAATCCAAATTACATAGTATTTTTTCAAATGTATCTGCCATATGTGATGAATGTCAGCACTTAGAAGCTAACTTAATGCACTCATTTACAAATTGTATAAAAATTACTAAATTTTGGACAGAAATATTTAAGATAATTTCGAAAGTTGTTAATACGAATCTGATTCCTGACTCAAAATTAATAATATTGGGAATATTAGAAACAGATCAATTAATAACAATGAATCAAATAATTTTTATTGATTATAGTTTAATAATTGGGAAAATAATTAATATTGAAATTCTGGAAAGGTCCTACATCCCCCACAACCAAAATGTGGATTACAGGAATGTCGGAGACACTTCATCTGGAAAGATTAAGGCTTGTCCTACTGGACAAGTTGGATCTTTTCAGAGGGATATGGTCTCCAATTATTGAATATTTAAAGGGACAAAATGGCTCGGTGCGAGAGCCTGACTGAAGCCTGAATGAAGGAATAGATGAAGAATCATACATAACAAACCATGGATATATCTCCAACGATGGATAACCTGTTTAATACTCCACTCATCTTTTTGATTTTCTATTTTTACTTTATTTCGCTCTATTTTTACCTATCTGCGTTAAAAACTAAAAAATGTATAGAAGTACAAACAAGACATAATTGTTAATATTAATAATATTAAGAATGTATGTGACAAGTATATTCTTCTTTTAATATGTACTTACTTCTAATAAAAATATTTAACAAAAAAGCACAGACCGAGACAAATAAATGTGCAGGATACGATTCTTGGTGGAATATTTCTAATTATTGCTATTTCATTAAAACTTCAATCGGACATATATTCTTGTCCTTTTATTACATACATACCCTCATGAACATCATCTGCATTCAGGTGGGAATTAGGTCATGACCCAAAGAGTGAAAGACCAGCGCATAATATTTAATGTAATAGAACGCCTTGTGAGACATCAAGAGGGATGAATATACTCTGACTTCCTTGCTGGGTCACTCAAGCATACATAGCAATACACTGTCCTAGATGGCACGGTGGCATAGGAGTAAAGCTATTGCCATACAGCACCAGAGACCCGGTTTCGATCCTGACTAAGGGTGCTTGTCTGTACGGAATTTGTACGTTCTCCCTGTGACCTGCGTGACCCACACTCCAAAGACGTACAGGTTTGTATGAATAAAGGCCTTAATTTATGAAAAATCAATTCAGTTTCACCAAAAGATACTGAAAGTTTTAAAGAAACCCAATCTCATGAGTACAACCAGCAATTATTCCAGATTATTGGGCCAAAATCTGACAGAGATTGGATGATCTGAGTTGAATGATCAGCCATGATCATATTGAATGGCGGTGCAGGCTCGAAGGGCCGAATGGCCTACTCCTGCACCTATTTTCTATGTTTCTATTATATATATAGCATAGTCCATGTTCATTCTTGTCAAAAGATTATTCAGGATATGTAAACACAATGAGAACTCTAGTTCAGAGTTTAAAACGCAACCTTCTGTGTGCTGGCAGCCATTTTGAATTTTCTGCTGAATATTCATCCAATAAAGGTCCCTATCAATAGAAGGGATGCAATGTTCCTCAGGATAATATAGCAAATGTGTGCTGGATCATGCATTTTCACCAAACCTACTGCCCCACGGTGTCCACATGCCCCCACACACCCTTAGGATGTGAGTGGACTAAGTAACCCGACCATCCACCCACAACGTAGAATTGGCTCTGAAGGCCGATGAGGCCTTGCAGGCCATACCATGAAGCGCATTTCAGTGCTGTCACAGGCCTTTGAACTATTTTTAAATAGCCATAGTCATACAGCAGAGAAACAGGCCAACTTGCCCACGCCGACCAAGATGTCCCATCTACAGTAATTCCACGTTTAGCCCATATCTGTCATGGTACTTGCTAATCCCTTTGCTGATCACTGAGGGGGCATAGACTGTTGTCTTATGTTCAGTTACTTTCAAGTATTTTCACCTGTGCGACATTATCATTTGTTTTACCCATTGAGTTCCCTGTTTAAGCTCCGTCTTGGATTTTCTGATATGGAGCTTTCTACTCTTGGTTATCAGGATTCTAGTCCAAGCCTTTTTGCGTTTAACCAACTTTGGACTTTAGAGATACAGTGCGGAAACAGGCACTTCGGCCCACCAAGTCCGTGCCGACCATCAATTACGCTATCCTACACTCTAGGGGCAATTTACAATTTTACTGAACCCAATTACCCTTCAAACCTTTGGAGCACACGGTGGTTCCCAATGGAGCCCACTGTATGTTTAATCGCCTTGATTCATCACATTAGTTCTACACTAGTTTGTTTCGGCAACAATTCTCACGACTGTGATATAATTTGGTTGCAATCACTATCAAATTTTATACAAGAAAAAAGTGAAGCAAAGCACAGTGGTGCAGCCGGTGGAGCTGTTGTCTCATAGCACCAGTGACCCAGGTTCGATCCTGACCTCAGTTACAATCTATATGGACTTTGCATGTTCCCCCAATTACCCTGGGTTTCCTTCAGGTGCTCCAATTTCAATTTCAAGTTCATGTTTACATTTATTGTCATGGCACCAATTGGTCCAGTGAAATCTGGGTTGCCATAAAGCCATACAAATAAAAAGAACACAACACACAATAGAATTTAACATAAACATCCCCACACAGCAGAATAAGCATTTCCCATTGTGAGTGAAGGCAATAAAGTTCAGTCATCTTCCTCCTCTTTGTTTCCTCCCACATCCCAAAGACAGGTGGGTTTCGTAGGTTAATCGGCCTCTGTAAATTGCGTAGGGAGTGGATGTGAAATCGGGACAATGCAGAACTAGTGTGAACGGGTGATTGGTGGTTGGTGCAGACCCAATGGGCCGAAGGGCCTGTTTCCATGCTGTTCTTCCATGCTCTTTCAATCAAAACAACAGGAGCTAATGGAAGGGTTCCACAAAGCGATAAAGGGCCCGCTTAAAAAGAAAGAAAACCAAAAGGAAAACTGGTTCATGCCTGTTTAAAGCTACTGACTGACAATGTTTGCTGACGTTCACTAGACCTAAAATACTTACCAACGAGCCGACTGCAAAATCCCAGCAGTGTGATTTCGATATTTTTTAACTCACAGATCTGCTTTCACTTTGACTTTTGAACAATCTGTTCCAACATACAGCAGCTGCATAATGAATTGATGTTGAAACCTGGAGCCATGCTGTGACCACACAACTCCCAAACACCAAAAGATTGATATCAGATGCAGTCTTAAACCACATTCCAATCTTTGTCTTGTTGGGCTCTGTGAAGGGGAACTTTTTTTTGTATCTGCATTTAAACATAGAAACATAGAGAATAGGTGCAGGAGTAGGCCATTCAGCCCTTTGAGGCAGCACCGCCATTCAATATGATCATGGCTGATTATCCAGAATCAGTACCCCATTCCTGCCTTCTTCCCGTATCCCTTGATTCCGTTACTCATTGTACTCGTTGTAAAGGAGTTATCTTGCAACGTGTTAAAGAAGGAACTGCAGATGCTGGAAAATCGAGGGTACACAAAATGCTGGAAAAACTCAGCGGGTGCAGCAGCATCTATGGAGCGAGGGAGATAGGTAACGTTTCGACCCGAAACCCTTCTTCAGACCATTTTGCAACGTGGTTTGATCCTGATCTCTTGCTTCTACTCTCTTGTTTCTACTGCCCCACGATAATAACAACTCACAATTATGCAAGTCTCCTCACATGGAAGAAACTATCCAAGGTGCCTCAAGGGAGTGTAACAGAAATCTGAGCACAAAGAAATAACAATGTTAAGAAGAACGCCTGAACGGAGATTGATAAAGGTGATGACAGATTGGCCAAGGTCTTTTCTCACTTCCAGCTCCTCACAATTCCCCTACTCCCTCCTTCCATCCCCTATTTTCAGTCTGAAGAAGGGTCCCAACCCAAGACATCACCCGTCCTTTTATTCCAGGGATGCTGCCTGACCCGCCGAGTTACTCCAGCACTTTGCGTCTATTGTTGGTTTGCACCACCATCTGCAGTTCTTTGTTTTGACACAAGACCTCAATATGGCACACAAGGCAATGTGGTCAAAGCAAGCTTGCAGCAGCTGAACTCCAAATAAATTAAAACTTACAACAGAATGGCAGATAATTTTGAAAACCACCAAATCTTTACAAATGAGGAGAAACATAATTTAGCCAGTACATTAGGCCTGGCCCATGCCAACAATACCCATCCATGCCAGCACAAGCTGCTCTGGATGGGTATTCTGTTTGAGTCCCTTGTGAGAAATTAGTTTAGTTTAGTTTGGTTTAGCATGGTTTAGTTTAGTTTAGTGATACTGCGTCTAGATAGGCCCTTTGGTCCACCAGGTCCAGGGCCTTTGGCCGACCAGCGATCACCTGTACACTAGTTTTATCCTCCACACTAGGAACAATTTACAGAAGCCAACTAACCTACAAACCTGCACGTCCGTGGGATGTGGGAGGAAACCGGAGCACTCGGAAGGAACCCACGCGATCATGGGGAGAACGTACAAACTCACAAATTCAAAAGTTATAGGTGTAGAATTAGGCCATTCAGCCCATCGAGTCTACTCTGCCATTCAATCATGGCTGATCTCTTCCTCCTAATCCCATTTTCCTGCCTTCTCCCCTAACCCTTGATACGCATTTTAATCAAGAACTTGTCTATCTCTGCCTTAAAAATATCCACTGACTTAGCCTCCACAGCCCTCTGCGGCAATGAGTTCCACAGGCTAACTACCCTCTGACTAAAGCGGCACCTTTAGACCTTCCGTAGACACACTACCTGCAGTTAGGATTGAACCGGGGTCTCTGGTGCAGTAAGGCAGCAACTCCACCGCTGCGCCACCCAAAAAATAAAACGGCCACAAAACCCTCACAAAATTGTGAGAAACAAAGTCTGAGGAAGTTGTCATTTCGTTTAGGGTATAGTAATAGTGCTAAATGGGTCAACAAGGAGAGAAAGAGCAGGGAACCTTGGTAATCATGGGGAACTGTGGAGAGCCCGGTTGCCCACAACTACCGCCGACTTACCCCTGCACTTTTGTGTAAACTGGCAGCATGTGAGCATTCTGTTCCCCACCCAGATGATGCCCCCTTGTGGATTGAAAGGTTGACTGGTTCCATCACTGATACCAGTCACTGATGCCAGCACTCATGCGAGGTGGAAGTAATGAAGATGTGTCAAGGTATCAAGAGACAAGAGTGAAGAATGTTTTATTGTCATATGTCCCAAAATGCAACAGCGAAATTGTTCCTTGTAGCGGCACAACAGATATGTTTGAGTTTATTCTCACGTGTACCGAGGTACAGTGAACCGTGAAGAGTGTCTCAGTGGGTCAGGCAACATATGTGGAGAAAAAGTACAGGTGACGTTTCGGGTCAGGATCCCACTTCGGACTGAAAGGTTTGTTGCTTTTGTCGCCTGCTAACCAGTAAGCGGAAAGACAATACATGATTACATTCGAGCGCTAAACATAGTACTCTGTAATCACCATAATAGACAACAGCAAGAAAAGTTCACTATATAAAAAATATAATCAATAATAGCGCAAAGGCAAAACAATGCCCCCAAGTGTATGTCGTTTGGAGTGTAGTTGGTGGTTGTAGTGTTTAATAGCCTCATGGTTGTTGGGAGCAGGATCTGGAAATACCAATTCAGGGTATAATCTGTGTAGAGAAAGGATGCTGGTTTACACTGAAGATCGACTTCAAATGCTGGAGTAACTCAGTAGGACAGGCAGCATCTCTGGAGAGAAAGAATGGGTGACGTTTCGGGTCGAGACCCATTCGACACCTATTTCTTCTCTCCAGAGATGCTGCCTGACCCGCTGAGTTACTCCAGCATTTTGAGTCCATCTTCGCTATAATCTGTGTGGATATTTGCTGCCCGATAATAAACTTGCCTCGCCTAAATGATGCTGAGCCACAGGAATTCACCAAGGAAGTCAAGCCTCAGCCTTTTGGGTTGGTGTAAGATCAGACACAGCCACAAACATCAATTCTACTGAAAGATGTGGTTAACACAAACCGTTAAGATGCAAAAATCGGGATACCGCAGGATGGAAATCTGCAATAAAAACAGATGCACTCAGCATGCCAGGCAGAGTCCGCGGAGAGAAATGCAAAAACTAACATTTCAAGTTCTGATACCACCTTATCCTCAAAATATTTCCAGCTAGTTTTTGAAAGCTGTTAAACAAAAATGCTGTTCTTTACAAAGGAAAACAAAATTTTAAGAGCAATTGACAATTCATCCATTGAATACAATCTAGAAACAATCTAAGGAAGGTTAACAAACAGAGATCTAAACTCTACAGAAAATGGCAGATATAGGGCAGCACAGTGGCACAGCAGTAGAGTCGCTACCTTACAGTACCAGAGGCCTGGGTTCGATCCTCATTCTGGGTGCTGTCTATACGAAGTTCATACATTCTCCTTGTGATCGCGTTGGTTATCTCCAAGTGATCTCGTTTCCGCCCACATTCCAAAGACATGGGGTGTTTGTTGATTAATTGGCTTCTGTAAATTGTCCCTAGTGTGTAGGATAGAACTAGTGTATCAATGATCGCTGGTTGGTGCGGACTCGGTGGGCTTAAGGGCCTGTTCACCCTCTGTATCTCAAAAGTAAACAAAAACTAATGTAAGAAAATGCAGATGCTGGAGTCTTGAGCGAAACACAAATGCTGGAGGAACTCAATAGGTCCGGCAGCATCTTTGGAGGGAACGGACTGATGACATTTCGGATTGGGACCCTTCTGCAGACTGGCACAGAAAATGGCAATGGGCAATGATAAGTGATGCTCAAAACACTAATATTCTTCCTTCCTATTAGGCGACGCCACTGTTACAGTTTTTGTTCCATTAACAACAGCTGCACAATACAGAATGTCATTAGTCACGCACATGCACATCTGAAGCACGCCTGCTGACCACCAGACAACAAGCGATTCACCGTTGCATTTGCCCACGTCTAAGCATGAGTTTGAGTTCAAGCTTGAGGTTCGTTTATTGTCACGTGCACCGAGGTACAGTGAAAAGCTTTTGCTGCATGCTAACCGGTCAGAGGAAAGACAACACATGATTACAATCGAGGCATCCACTGTGTACAGATACATTGCAAAGGGAATAACATGAATAATGTTTTCTGCAAGATGAAGCCAGTAAAGTCCGAGCTAAGAGTCTCCAATGAGGTAGATAGTAGTTCAGCACTGCTCTCAGATTGCGGTAGGATGGCTCAGTTGCCTGATAACAGCTGGGAAGAAACTGTCCCTGGAGGTTCCGGAGGTGTGCATTTTCCCACTTCTGTGCCTTTTGCTTGATGGGAGAGGGCAGAAGAGGAGTGGTCGGGGTGCGACTTGCTCTTGATTATGTCTCTGGCCTTGCCGAGGCAGCGTGAGGTGTAGATGGAGTCAATGGAAGGGAGGTGCTGGTCCGGGCTGCGTCCACAATTCTCTGCAATTTCACTCAGCATGAAGGATGATATTGCAGCGAGACCAGGCAGGTTGAGCGAAATATTCTTTATTAATAATAACAAATACTCAAACTACCGCGTACCTAGCCAATAACTAATGATGAAAGCTCCTGTTGATGCGCGGAGCACGAACTACTAATTACTCTCAAAAGCCCGCGAACGAACCCCCCGGTCACGTGACAGTCCCGACCAATGACGAGGGTTCTGAATGTCCAGCTTCACCACTAGGTGTCGACACAATATTGAGGAGAGGCTAGAGCGAGACTCCAATTCAAGGAGAGACAACTTGGCTCTGATCGACAGACGACACTGTGGAAGCAGAGATATAAAAGCAGAAAATGTTGGAAATACTCAACAACTCTGGCAGCACTCCGGAGAGAGAGCAGAAAAACTATTTTAGCTCACTGACCTTGCATCATTTCATCAGAAATTGTGAATAAAAATGATCATTTTCCAGTTCAATGTTAAGTGTTGCCTGAAATTCGGGAGGCAGAAAAGTCCATAGTTACATTGAAGCTGGAACTGGAATAGACATAAAGTGCGAGGAGTAACTCAGCAGGTCAGGCAGCATCTCCGGAGAAAGAGGATGGAGAAAGAGGTTTCAGGTCGAATCCCTTCTTCAGACCTCCAGAGGTTCTGCCAGACCAATGGAATGATGCCTTAAAGGGGAAAAAGATTGTCAAGTTATGGAGAAGAGACAGAGGCAAAGCGAATAATTGCATACTTCTTTCAAAGAGGCCCACCGGCGACAATCATTGGGAGCCAACACTTGTTGCAATAGATGATAGTGGTAGCCGAGCTAATTCTGCTACCACCATCATCTATTGCAACACGGACGGACGATGACAGCGATGTCGACATTTGAAACATGGAAGATGGACACGAAATAAGAGGACCGGCACAATGGATTGAACGGTCTCATTTTGGAAGATTAAATCTAGGCTTCTATTCTCTGTTCTCAGATTGCGTCAAACATCTGCCTTGCATGTCAGTAGCAGATCCCACAAAGATTGTATGTTCACAAAATGAAGCACATTTCCATTCAGCCCACAAAATATCTCAAAGCTTTGCTGGCACAAGTTAACTCCACCACACATTGACATTACATGATAGTGCAGTCTGTGTGTTGGTGTCATTCCTACCATCTGCATTCGGTTCCCAGAAGTGAGGTCACACACTGTGTGCTATAATTAGAATGTAAATTATGCATTCATTGTGCACACTGTGTACAATGGACTTAACAACATAATAATCCAGCACGTCCAACTGGTCGAAATGCTTGGAGGCAATGAAGTCCAACGTTGCAATTCCTTTGAATATTGTCATTGAGTGGGAACACTTGGAAACAGAAAAGCTCTGGAGCTGAACGATCAAAATAAAACTTCAAAGAACTCTTCAAAGAATACGGGCAGCACAGTGGCGGAGTTGCTGCCTTACAGCGCCAGGGACTCGGTTTTGATCCTGACCACTGGTGCTGCCTGTACGAGTTTTTACATTCTCCCTGTGACCGTGTGGGTTTTCTCCGGGTGCTCCAGTTTCCCCCCCACACTTCGAAGGTGCACAGTTTTGTAGATTAATTGGTTTTGGTAAAATTGTCCCTAGTGTGTAGGATAGTGCGAGTGTACGTGGTGATCGCCGGTCGGTGCGGACCCGGTGGGCCAAATGGCCTGTTTACACGCTATATGTTAGCGTTGTTACAATCCACCGGTGGCGCTCCAGATCTGCCGACTGTTGTGCGCGGGATTCAAGAGGCTGTTTGGGAGGGGGGTGAGTAAACTGCAGGTTTTTCATTGTTGTCAGGGAGGCATTTCCTCGTACAACAAGCTTATGATGTCGAGGAAATCCCATTCTGTCTTCCGTTTGCATTTTTTTTTCATCACGTAGCTGGTCTATTGAATCGCTGGATTTGAAAGTCGGGGCTCAAATTCAAGGCCTTCAATATCATGGATAGCAAGTTCAGGACAAAACAAAAAATATATAGGCCATTTATTTAACATCTTATCTCGTTTTTGGTTTAATTTAATTTTAATCTGATGATGATTCAAAATAAGTTAATTGGGCCCCGATATCGGCAAACATGATAATTATCTGTATTGTGTGATTGTCTATCCATGATCATTATTTTCATGCTAAATATCTGACTAAAAACCTCCCGCGTACATACAGATTAAACAACATACAGTTCAACATGGAGATCTCCATGTTGAACATGTATCTGTATGTCTGTGTAAAACGGCCCTTGTGACAAGGCTTGTCCTCGATCACAGCTTTTGAGTTAAATTAATAGAAAAACTATAGGGAACAAGATGTTAATTTCCTCTTATGAAAATGACCATAACTTTTTTAATACTGAAGATATGAAAGTGAATTAGGTAAATATTAAAGGCTCTCTTTAAAGCTGTGAAGAAAGCGAATGGTATGTTGGCATTCATAGCAAAAAGATTTGAGTACAAGAGCAGGGAGGTTCTAC
This sequence comes from Okamejei kenojei, assembly GCA_035221665.1. Taxonomy (NCBI): domain Eukaryota; kingdom Metazoa; phylum Chordata; class Chondrichthyes; order Rajiformes; family Rajidae; genus Okamejei; species Okamejei kenojei. The sequence goes on from CM069142.1 coordinate 61,855,210, forward strand.
TGCAGTTGTACAGGGTCTTGGTGAGGCCACACCTGGAGTATTGCGTACAGTTTTGGTCTCCTAATCTGAGGAAAGACATTCTTGCCATAGAGGGAGTACAGAGAAGGTTCACCCGACTGATTCCTGGGATGGCAGGACTTCCATATGAAGAAAGACTAGATAGACTCAGCTTGTATTCACTGGAATTTAGAAGATTGAGGGGGGATCTCATTGAGACTTACAAAATTCTTAAGGGGTTGGACAGGCTAGATGCAGGAAGATTGTTCCCGATGTTGGGGAAGTCCAGGACAAGGGGTCACAGTTTAAGGATAAGGGGGAAGTCTTTTAGGACCGAGATGAGAAAATAATTTTTCACACAGAGAGCGGTGAATCTGTGGAATTCTCTGCCACAGAAGGTAGTTGAGGCCAGTTCATTGGCTATATTTAAGATGGAGTTAGATGTGGCCCTTGTGGCTGAAGGGATCAGGGGGTATGGAGAGAAGGCAGGTACAGGATACTGAGTTGGATGATCAGCCATGACCATATTGAATGGCGGTGCAGGCTCGAAGGGCCGAATGGCCTACTCCTGCACCTATTTCCTATGTTTCTATGTTTATGCTTTAGATGATGGGATAATTTACAAGCTTGATATTTAAAATCTCAAAATTTTGTAAAATTCCTATATATGTCTAAAGTAAAGTCTAAACACTCTTTCTTCTCCATCTGCCACTACTCCAGTCTGTCATCCATGCTGAATCAAGTCAAAAAACATATTTAAGGTTGCATGCCTATTGATGGGTGGAAAGAACTGCTATGACTAATGCTTACAGGTGAATCCACCTCTGCTATTCACACCCAGCAAGTTGCAAAAATGCCACCACTTAGTTGGAGGGGAAGTCCCACTCACTGGATTGTGTATAGTTATAGTTTCTACATGTTCATGGATATAATTTATATAATGTGTGTATTCAACTGAAACAATGATGTACTGTTAGAATATATTGTCAAATCCTCACAAGTTCTCTCAAGTGTGCAGTTTTGTTTAATATTTTTATTAGAAGCATTACATATTAATAGAATATTGACCCTTGAGGGGATATCGACATATATTGCCTGAAGCTAGATTTTACATTGTATTGCCCGAGTCGAAGCGAGGGCAATATGGATCTAGTGAGGGCAATATATGTCGTATCTCCCGAAAGAGGACAGTCAATATTGTTATTATTACCCATTCTCAGACATCCGAGGAAAATCTGATCATCTCATATTAGAATGTTCTATACATTTTGCAATAATGGCATCCTGCAAAGAAAGTTCATTGTAAACAAATTTGGAGATACTAAAACCATTCCAAGACATTGTAAATAAGGGTACTAAAAGAATGTAACATTTATGTTTCATTTATGTAATTTATGGAATTCATTTATGTGACAATGTGAAGGTCGAACTTTTAAATCGCGAACCTCTTCTCGCAACAGGCTTTGCCATTTTGTTTGCTTTTGAGAATAAATTTACGTGGAATTCGCCGCAGCGTCACGTTGCCGATCACGCAGCGTCACGTTGCCGTTCACTACACAGCGTCACGTTGCCGGTATCACGCATAGCATTTAAAGTCACGTTCATTCTGAAATTATGTGAGACCAGGGAATATAAGACTATATTCCCCGCTGTTTGCAATTGGTACATAAAGATCCTCTATAGGCGTTCGCTAGAAAGGGGAATATAAGAAAATATTGACCTGTTAGCGACTGGGCAGTAAATCTACTTCAGGAAGGGAATACAATATTGTCGTAAAAGCATACCCCTCAGATGGATGATATGGGTAATATTCTATTAATGTACAACAACACTTCAAATACAAATCAGACTTATCACAGACGTTGTACAGATATTACGGGATAATTTATATATGCTACTGTTTTTGATTTTTTTTGGGAAGGTAGGGGAGTAAAAAAAAAGTAAAAGTATAAATCATTAATCAAGACGTTGTGATTGAATAATGATTATATAATTTAAAAAAATTAAAAATAAAAAGGATTTAATCAAGACGTTGTGATTAAATAATGATTATATAATAAAAACATAAAAAGTAAAAAAGAAAAGATAAACAAGAAAAATAAAAAATAAAAACAATTATTCTATAATTAAAAATTAAATAAAATAATCTTTACATTGAATGGAACAGTTTCATATAACAATATCTCTTGAGACATGTATACAGATCCCAATACTTTTTTCATCTAATCCTACACCAGGGTACTTATTGAGTTACGGTGCTGAGCTCAGCTACCCCATTAAGTAATCAATGAATGGAGACCATATTTGTTCAAAAAGTTCATATTTGTCCATTAGGACAAACCTAATTCTCTCCAAATGCAACGTCTCCGACATTTCCACAGTCCACATTTTGATTGTGGGGGATAATGTTCCCTTCCAGAATTTTAATTTTTTTTTTCTAATTATCAAACAGTAATCAAGAACATTTCTTTGACTTACTGTTAATATTAAGCTTGAGTCAGGGACTCCTAATATTATTAACTTTAGATCAGGGTCCAATTTAGTTTTAAGAACCTCAGAGATGATTCCAAAAATATCAGCCCAATAACTATTAAGTTTTATGCATGTTACAAAACTATGCGTTAAGTTGGCTTCTAATTCTGACATTTATCGCAAATAGAAGAAATGTTAGGAAAAATTCTATTTAATTTTGTTTTTGAGTAGTGTAATCTATGTATTACCTTAAATTGTACCAAAGTATGTCTGGCATTTAATGGGCATCGGTGTATACGTTGTAAACTTTCTTCCCAAGTGTCTTTCATTATAGATAGACCTATTTTTGTTTTCATTTTCCCATATCTGTCGGTATGATTCTGTTGTTGGGACTTCCCTATCCGAAAGTGTATTATATATGCACACTATTAATTTTTCTGTATTTTGGGTGCTTGTTAAGCCATTCATCCCAATAATCCTGGCTCTCTATTCTTATAGTCTTGCATGTTTGACTTGCCCATATAGTCTCTAATTTGTAAATACCTGAACAACTTATTTGGGTGTAATCCATAGATATCTTTTAATTCTTGAAATGATAGAAATTTTCCTTTCCTGTAAAGATGTTTTATCCTTATAATTCCTAATTTTTTCCAATGTCTAAACCCCTTATCCAATATAGAAGGTTTATAAAGAATTATTCATAATTGGTAAACAGAGTGACATATTATCCAGATGTAAAGTCTAAACTATTTGTTTCCAAGTACGTATACTGCTATAAATTATAGGTTTATCCCGTAGGTTTTTTTTGTACTTCACTTGGAGCAAGAAGAATCGAACTTTTATCAAATGGTAAACAGTCTTCCATTTCCATCTTTAGCCAAGCTGGTTCCTGGTCCATTTTTACCAGCCATAAATTCATATTCTTAATCTGAACCGCCCAAAAATAATATAAAAAAATTAGGTAACGCTAATCCTCAATTTATCTTGGATTTACATAAATGTGCTTTAATTATTCTGTGATTTTTATAATCCCAAATAAAGCTGTTAATAATAGAATCGATTTTTTTGAAAAAAACTTTTGGGAGATATAAAGGGATAGCTTGAAATAAATATAATAATTGTGGTAAAAAGACCATTTTAATAGCATTTATTCTGCCAATCATTGATATTGGTAGTGTTTTCCAGTATAAAATATTATTTTTTAGTTTATCTGAGGGTAATTTAATTTGAATAATAGATTATAAGATTTAGATACATTAATTCCTAGATATTTATATTTATCTGTAACCATTTTAAACGGAAATTGTTGTAATATGTTTACTTTTATTCCAGTTATAGGCATGATTTCACTTTTATTCCAATTAATTCTATATCCTGAAAATGTACCAAACTTATTTATAATGTTAAGTTAGGAATACTGATCTCCGGTTTTGTGATATATATTAAAACATCGTCTGCATATAAAGATATTTTATTCGTTGTGGTATTAGTATTGTATCCATATATTTCTGGATCTGATCTAATCCTTTCGGCTAATGGCTCGATTGCGAGAGCAAATAATAAAGGTGATAACAGGCATCCATGTCTACAACCCCCTAGAAAGATTAAATTTAGCTGATAACATTTGGTTTGTTAGTATTTTTGCTGTAGGGTTGGAGTACAAAATTTTAACCCATTTACAAAATCTATCGCCCAGTTGAAATTTCTGCATTATCTTAAATAAGTAAGGCCATTCAACCTGGTCGAATGCTTTTTCCGCATCTAGTGAAATGACAGCTAATTCAATATCATTAACTCTTTTTGAATATATGATATTGAATAGTCGTGTCAATTTATAAGTGGAGTAGCGTTTGGGAATAAAGCCTGTTTGATCATGATGTGTTAGTTTATTAATCACTAAACTTAACCTTTGGAATAAAATTTTAGTTAATATTTTTTGATCAGTATTTAGAAGAGCAATTGCTCTATATGATCCAGGATCTTCCAGATCCTTATCTACTTTAGGAATGAGTATGATTGTAGATTCATTTAGAGTTTCTGGTAACTTTCCTTGTTCAAAAGCATATTTGTAGATTGCGTATAGTTATAGTTTCTACATGTTCATGGATATAATGTATATAATGTGTGTATTCACTGAGACAATGATGTACTGTTAGAATATATTGTCAAATCCTCACAAGTTCTCTCAAGTGTGTAGCTTTGGTCTTCTAATTTGAGGAAGGACATTCTTGCACTCTTGAGGGAGTGCAGCGTAGGTTCACCAGGTTCGTTCCCCGGATGGTGGGACTGACACATGGTGAAAGAATGGATCGACTGGGCTTGTATTCACTGGAATTTAGAAAGATGAGAAGGGAACCTTATAGGAACATATAAAATTCTTAAGGGATTGGACAAGATAGATGTAGGAAAAATGTTCCCCATGTTGGTGGAGCCCAGAACTAGGGGTCACAGTTTAAGAATAAGGGGTAGGCCATTTTGGATTGAGATGAGGAAAAACTTTTTCATGCAGAGAGTTGTGAATCTGTGGAATTCTCTGCCACAGAATGCAGTGGAGGTCGATTCACTGGATGTATTCAAGAGAGAGTTAGATTTAACTCTGAGCGGTAATGGAATCAAGGGACATGGGGATAAAGCAGGAAAGAGGGACTGATTTTGGATGATCAGCCATGATCATATGATCACATTGAATGGCGGTGCTTGCTCGAAGGGCCAACTGGCCTGCTCCTGCACCTATTTTCTATGTCTATGTTGCTAAGTGAATGTAAAAGATTATATTTGAAGATGAAAATGGAAACTCTTCCTGTTGCCCTTTCGAATGTTTATCCTTCAGCTAACGTCAGTTTTCTTGTTCGCTGGGTAGATCTTTTGATATATGCTAATTTTGGGCAGCACCTTGGCACAGCTACCTCACAACGCTAGAGACTTGGGTTCCATCCTGACCTCGGGTGCTGTCTGTGTGGAGTTTGCATGATCTCTCTGTGACAACGGAGAGATTTGGTTTCCACCCACATCACAAAGTTTGTAGGTTAATCGGGCTCTGTAAATTGCCCATGCTGTGTGGGGAGTGGATGGGAAAGTGGGATAACATAGAACTAGTATCAACGACTGGCTTGGACTCGGAGGGCCGAATGGCCTGTTTCCATGCTGCACATTTCAATCAATCAATTCAATCAATCAAATTAACCATAATATCTATCTATTTATACATAACTGCAGCTGTCCGTTTTTTTCACTTCTTTTCTTTATTTTTAGTACGTTAAAAATGTTAGTTGGGGGTCTAATCTTTTTATGTGTGGGGGGTGGTGGGGGGGGAGGAAGGGGGAAACTGCTTTCTCAAGTCCCTACCTGGTCGGAGAGGCGGCTTTCCTCGAGCAGCAACTTCGACCCGTCCTCGCGGCCTACCAGCGGGGTCTGGAGCGACGTTTTCCTGAGGAGACCTGGCCAGAACCTTGGCTTCGGAGGCGGCGCAGCGCTGGAGCGCTATCGCGGATGGACGGGCGATGCCTTGCCTGGGACACCGCGCTGGAACTCCAGTATGCTGCGACCGCCGATAAAAAAAATATCGCGGAGCCGCGGGTCTGTGGAGCGGCCAGCAGTGGGTGGCGGCGCGGAACTTTACATTTGCTGAGCGTGGGATCTCTCGCCGTGATCGCCATTGTGTGGAGCTCCGTCCAGCACGGCCTGTTGGCGTGGAAGCCGCGGTCTCCGGTAAGGAGGCGGCTGTTCCTGGCACCCGAAGCCGCTGAGAGGGTCTACCGACGCCGGAGTACCATCAGCCGGTGAGAACAGCCGGGAACATCGGTCCTCCGTAGCGACGATTGTGGAGGCCTCAATAGGCCCGATTACTTTGGGTGGACATGGGGATGGGGACTGGACTTTGTGCCTTCCCCCACAGTGGGAATCATTGTGGGGGGATGTTTTTATGTTTTAATGTTAAATATCTTTAATGCTATGTTGTATTTTTTATTAGTGTGCTGCAAGGACATCTGAATTTCCCCTGAATAAGGGGATTATTAAAGTATTTGATATGTTATATCATGTTATAATATAACTAAAACTCTGATTTTGTTATCTTCCGGTTTGGCAGTCTTTCTATTTGCACAAAAATGGTTTGGAAGAGCGCTACGGTTTTTCGCCAGTTCACTCGCCGTTGCGATCGGTTGAATGTCGTAAAAGTTAACGAGGTTTATCTTAAAACCTTAAAAACCGCATGTGCGCAGATCGATCTCTTCCAGTTCCCCCACAACCACCCGCCTGCACACACACTCTCCCCCCACCCTCCCCCGCCACACACCCCCTCCCCCACACACACCACCTCCCCCCAGACCACTGTCTCCCCCCCCCCAAACCTCTCCGTCTGCACACACCCCTCCTCCCCTATCACCCTACACCACCCCCCGCCACACACCCCACTTCCCTCCCCCCTCCCCTCCCACACATGAAGAAGAGGGGGAGGAAGTGCTCGGGGATGAGGGAAATGAGCCGCGCCTGCTCCGCTAGGGGCTATGGGTGAGTGGTGGAGTATTGCGTTGGGGGAATGGGTTGCGTTCGGGGAAAGGGTGAGTGGTGGAACATTGCATTGGGGAATGGGTTGCGGTGGGGGACCAGGCCACCCGTGTGACTGGGACCTAATGGGCCCCACCTAGTCTAGTATAGCAATTAAAATCAGAAAGCTATTTATCAAATGACAGATTGAAATCCGGCTATCCAGAGACATGGTGGACCAGACAACTGAAACAACTTACCAACAAGAGAGTAGTCCTGAGCTACTATCTACCCCTTGAACTACCTTTGATCGGACTTTATTGGACTTCATCTTGCATTAAACATTATTCACGTTATTCCCTTTGTCATGTGTCTGTACACTATAGATAGCTCGATTGTAATCATGTATTGTCTTTCCGCTGACTGGTTAGCACGCAACAAAAGCTTTTCACTGTACCTCGGTACACATGACAATAAACTAAACACAACTCAAACTCAACTCAGGCGTCAACTCCAAGACAAATGTGATGAGCTGCATCAGCTACCATGCATGGTCTCCTTCCATCGTATGAAAGCCTTTGACTCCATCAATCATATGCTTGTAGGCCAAGCTCTGGGACATCATTGTCACTGAAGTATACGAGAGGCTGGGCTGTCCACTCAACATCATCAGAACTATTTCAATTCATCCCCAGTTCAGTCTCCTCCCTACACCAAATCCCAGTCCATTCCCAGATCTCAAAATACACAATGCTGGTCAATAGACAATAGACAATGGACAATAGGTGCTGGAGTAGGCCAATACGCCCTTCGAGCCAGCACCACCATTCAATGTGATCATGGCTGATCATCCCCAATCAGTACCCCATTCCTGCCTTCTCCCCATATAACCATATAACAATTACAGCACGGAAACAGGCCCTCTCGGCCCTTCCAGTCCGTACCGACCATTTGTTTTCCCCTAGTCCCATCTACCTGCACTCAGACCATACCCCTCCATTCCCTTCACGTCCATATACCTATCCACTTTACTCTTAAATGTTAAAATCGATTCTGCCTCCACCACTTCTGCTGGAAGCTCATTCCACACAGCCACCACCCTCTGAGTAAAGAAGTTCCCCCTCACGTTACCCCAAAACTTCTGTCCCTTAATTCTCATGTCATGCCCTCTTGTTTGAATCTTCCCTACCCTCAATGGGAAAAACGTATCCACGTCAACTCTGTCTATCCCTTTCATCATTTTAAAGACCTCAATCAAGTCCCCCCTTAACCTTCTGCGCTCCAAAGAATAAAGACCTAACTTGTTCAACCTTTCTCTGTAACATAGTTGCTGGAACCCTGGCAACATTCCTCTGTACTCTCTCTATTTTGTTGACATCCTTCCTATAACTAGGCGACCAAAATTGTACACCATACTCCAGAATTGGTCTTACCAATGCCTTGTACAATTTTAACATTACTTCCCTACTCCTATATTCAATGCTCTGATTTATAAAGGCCAGCACACCAAAGGCTTTCTTTACCACCCTATCTACATGCGATTCCACCTTCAGGGAACTATGCACAGTTATTCCTAGATCCCTCAGTTCCACAGCATTCCTCAATTCCCTACCATTTACCATGTACGTCCTATTTTGATTTGTCCTGCCAAGATGTAGCACTTCACACTTATCAGCATTAAACTCCATCTGCCATCTCTCAGCCCTCTTTTCCAAATGGCCCAAATCTCTCTGTAGACTTTGAAAATCTACTTCATTATCCACAACACCACCTATCTTAGTATCATCTGCATACTTACTTATCCAATTTTCCACCCCATCATTGATGTACATGACAAACAACAGTGGACCCAACACAGATCCCTGAGGCACCCCACTGGTCACCGGCTTCCAACCTGACAAACAGCCATCCACCATTACTCTCTGACATCTCCCATTCAGCCACTGTTGAATCCATCTTGCTACTCCGCCATTAACACCCAAAGATTGAACCTTCTTAACCAACCTTCCATGGGGAACCTTGTCAAAGGCCTTACTGAAATCCATATAGACAACATCCACTGCTTTACCCTCATCAATTTCCCTAGTTACCGCTTCAAAAAATTCAAGAAGGTTTGTCAAACATGACCTTCCAGGCACAAATCCATGTTGACTATTCTTGATCAGACCCTGTTTATCCAGATGCTTATATATATTATCTCTAAGTATCCTTTCCATTAATTTGCCCACCACTGACGTCAAACTAATAGGTCTATAATTGCTAGGTTTATTCTTTGAACCCTTTTTAAACAATGGAACAACATGCGCAGTACGCCAATCCTCCGGCACTATTCCCGTTTCTAATGACATTTGAAATATTTCTGTCATAGCTCCTGCTATTTCTACACTAACTTCCCTCAATGTCCTAGGGAATATCCTGTCAGGGACCTGTAGACTTATCCACTTTTATATTTTTCAAAAGTGTCAGTACTTCCTCCTCTTTGAATCTCATAGTTTCCATAGCTACTCTACTTTTCCCCCTTAACTCACCGAGTTCAATATCCTTCTCCTTGGTGAATACCGAAGAAAATAAATTGTTCAATATCTCCCCCATCTCTTTTAGCTCTGCAGATAGCTGTCCATTCTGGTTCTCAAATGGTCCGATTTTATCCCTCGTTATCCTTTTGCTATTAATATAGCTGTAGAAACCCTTTGGGTTTACTTTCACCTTTCTTGCCAAAGAAACCTCATATCTTCTTTTAGCCTTCCTAATTTCTTTCTTAAGATTCTTTTTACATTCTTTATACTCCTCTAGCACCTCATTTACTCCATGCCTCCTATAATTATTGTAGATATCTCTCTTTTTTCGAAACAAGTGTCCAATTTCCCTTGAAAACCATGGCTCTTTCCAATTTTTACTATTTCCTTTCAACCTAACAGGGACATAAAGATTCTGTACTCTTACAATTTCCCCTTTAAATGTCCTCCATTTCTCTTCTACATCCTTCCCATGAAACAAAGTGTCCCAATTCACTCCTTTAAAATCCTTACGCATTCCCTCAAAGTTAGCCTTTCTCCAATCAAAAATCTCCACCCTAGGTCCAGTTCTGACTCTCTCCATAATTATATTGAAACTAATGGTATTGTGATCACTGGTCCCGAAGTGCTCACCAACGCATACCTCCGTCACCTGACCTGCCTCATTTCCTAACAGGAGGTCCAGCACTGCCCCTTCTCTGGTCGATACTTCTATGTACTGCTGCAAAAAACTATCCTGCACACATTTTACAAACTCCAAACCATCCAGCCCATTTACAGAATGTGTTTCCCAGTCTATTTTTGGAAAATTGAAATCTCCCACAATCACTACCTTGTGCTTACTACTAATATCTGCTATCTCCTTACATATTTGCTCTTCCAATTCTCGCTCCCCATTTAGCAGTCTATAATACACCCCTAAAAGTGTTGCTACACCGTTCCCACTTCTCAGTTCCACCCAAATAGCCTCCCTAGACGAGCCCTCTAATCTATCCTGCCAAAGCACTGCTGTAATATCTCATCTGACAAGCAATGTAACACCTCCCCCTCTGGTCCCTCCAATTCTATCACACCTGAAGCAACGAAATCCTGGAATATTTAGTTTCCAATCACGGCCCTCCTGCAACCATGTTTCACTGATTGCCACAACATCATATTTCCAGGTGTCAATCCAGGCTCTAAGTTCATCCACCTTACTTACAATGCTCCTAGCATTAAAATATACACATTTTAGAAACCCACCATCCCTTATTCTCTGTCTATTATCTTTTTCATCTTTCTCGCCTACATTTTGGATCCGAGTGCTTCCCTTCTCTGCCTCTTGCCCCACACCCTGACCCCTAGCCCCCTCTACCCGAGTCCCTCCCCCCAGCCTTTCTAGTTTAAAGTCTCCCCAGTAGCCTTTGCAAATCTCCCTGCCAGGATATTGGTCCCCCTCGGGTTCAAGTGCAACCCATCCTTTGTGTACAGATCATACCGTCCCCAAAAGAGGTCCCCCGACCCCACTATCTTTAAGAGCCCTACCTAGCTCTCCTTTGAAAGTATCCAGAGAACCAGCCTCCACTGCCCTCTGAGGCAGCGAATTCCACAGACTCACAACTCTCTGTGAGAAAAAGTGTTTAATTGTCTCTGTTCTAAATGGCTTACCCCTTATTCTTAAACTGTGGCCGCTGGTTCTGGACTCCCCCAACATCAGGAACATGTTTCCTGCCTCTAGCGTGTCCAAACCCTTAACAATCTTATATCTTTCAGTAAGATTCCCTCTCATCCTTCTAAACTCCAGAGTGTACAAGCCCAACCACTCCATTCTCTCAGCATATGACAGTCCTGCCGTCCCTGGAATTAACCTTGTAAACCTAGGCTGCACTCCCTCAATAGCAAGAATGTCCTTCCTCAAATTAGGGGACCAAAACTGCACACAATACTCCAGGCGTGGTCTCACTAGGACCTGGCCCTGTACACCCGGGTGGTCTCACTAGGACCTGGCCCTTCTCCCATGCTCCTCACCCTGGCATTGTTATTGTCTGTGTCAAACTAAACCAAAATGACTTTGCAATATTTCCTCTCGCTAAGCCGTCTGTCTTTCGTTTCCTATGTAAAGGCAAAGTCATTGCCTCGAAATTCCCGCCCAAATAGATTATGGATTCTTCTGAGCTGCTTGATATCGTGAGGCTTGTGAATGTTCTCAGTTTGCTGAAAATGTTAAATCACCGTCCAAATGATGTCTTGGACTCAGCCACTTATAGTGGACATTGACCCACCATGCCCCCTCAACTCTCGCCTGATCACAACCTCATCAGCACCGTTCCCCAGCCAAAGGCTGCCCTTCCAAACAGGTCACAGCCCCGCCTTGAGGAGGTAGCTTCAGAAAGCATGGTTGACAGCTTCAAAAATGTGCAATATCTGGTTTATTTTGCCCCGGGCCTTGTGGCACAACAGAATTCTCCATTGGTGTTGATGACCATTCTATTGGTGCCATTCCAGCACACCCTACGATGACGTAAAAGAAGAGGACATGTGTCCATCCCATCATTTCCCCGGCAGGAATATGCATGCTACCAGCGCTCTGTTTAATACGCTTCTAAATAAACAGTTATTTTGTAGAACTAAATTTGTCAGTATTTTTGCAATGCTCATATTTCAGCTGTTTAAACAAGTCTGGAGCATTCAGAATGTCACTGGCACACTTCCATCTCTTGACTTGTTTAGTGTGTACATGTGTACCATGCCAGGGGCCATTGGCCAGGTCCCAGATTGTAAACAGCACTGTTCCCAGAATTATGTTGGCTCACATCAAGTATGATGATTAGTACTGATGCTGATGTCACTGGCTTCTTTTTTTTTAAAATCATTTTCCAAAACTCACATGACACCTTCTGGTCATAGCGTTTTATGAGTGAGTGGACTGTGTGTGTGGGATTGACTGACAGCTGATTCATTCTGCGCTGATGAATTGAAAGACGATAAAAAGGTAAAGATGACCACACCTAAAGCCAGAAAACAGGCACCACACAGGAGTCTACCTCAAACGAAAGAACTGCCATGTTAGTTTGGCAAAGAAAAGCTAAATGATATTGTGACGGAGTGGAAGATTGCAACCTTTACGTGGTCCGCCCTGTTTCGACAAATGCAATCAACTCGACATGCACAAACGGAAGATCAAATAGAACAAGTTGTCCAACAACTTTAGGCTGTGCACGCCACACGAAAGAAGAAGAAGAAGATATTGTGACAATCACCGATCCAATGTATTTTTTCCTGCTCTACAGGCACATTTTTTTTTAATACGTGGATTCTCTGATTAGAAGATATCTAGAGACAATCAACAATCTTATGTGTTTACTCAGGTTCCCTCATTCTAGCTTTCCTTTCTTGGATCATCTCACTTCTGACATGAGTGTTGAAAGTCCTTCCTGAGCACTGCCTATAATGTATTAGGCTGATAAATAAATGTTTACTATGGCATCTCTAGAATCATTGGAGCTTTTCAATTGTCTCCACATTGCAATGCAATCTTCTCCAAAACAACCTAATTCAGGCTACACTTGTTTCAGTCCACGAGCAATTCCACAAATGGGATCCCTTGCAGATTCGGAGCTCCAGATATTTACTATGGCAACCACAGAATCATTGCAGCTTTTCAATTGCCTCCACATTGGAATGCAATCCTCTCTTACACAATCTAGCTCAGTCTACACATGTCTCAGTCCACCAGCAACTCCACAATGGGGATTTCTTGCAGATTTTGAGCCCTTCCCCAGGTATGATCAACTCTTACCTTCTGCGTCATTATTGCCTGTGCCAAACCAAATCCACAATGACCTAGCTACATTTATTCTTGCTAAGCCATTTATCCTACAACTTATCAGTAGATTCTTACAATGGCACCGTCATTGTCCTGACAATCATGTCCAAATAGATCAAGGATTCTTCCTCTGAACTGCTTAATATTGAGACATGAATGGTCCCAATACAAGGAAAATGCTAAATCACTGTCTAAATGATGTCTTGGACTCAGCTACTAACAATAAACTCTCCTTCCCTTTGGAATAATAGACCTTGAGCTAATTTGCTGACCAACTATTTTTCTGCACTTTTTCATGAAGTATTTTTCTCAACTTCACAATGGCCTCTGCAGAGATTTCGATAGTGGACCACTCTTTAGCTGCCATCATAATGCGTTATCTTCTTCCCTTGTCAATCCATAGCAAAATAAAAGGTGCCCCACCCTCAACGGCAGCATTGACAGCACCGGATGTCCATGCTTCACTGCTGGTCCATGACCTTTCAACTGTCGTTGACAATAGCTTGACATCAAGAAAGGATTCATCATTGTATATCACTTCACTGTCATCACCAGTCTCTCACTCCCACCTGCATTTACATCACCAATGTTACCACTCATCTGTATCCTGCACCTTCTCAGATTGTATATTTGCAGTACTTCACTGAAGTTCTAATGCTGAATCTTGGATTTGTTTAACAAACCTGCCGACTCATACTCTCACTGAGATGAAATTGTTTTCCTTTGTCTCAAGTCAGTGCCTCTTCCTTGAACTGCTCCCTCTGTATTCACCCCTCCAAGTTAGGCTATAACAAGCTTAAATGCATGCAAAGACAACAATATATTTATATTTGCCACTGGAATGAAACCGGTAGTAAAATGTGGTCTTTTTCAGTATTTAAACAAGAAATAAGTCATTCAATAGTTCATTGTGAAGTTGAGCAAACTTGGAAAATGTACTTCTTCTAAGTTTCTTTCAGCACAGATATAGATCTCTCTGCTACCTCAATGGAAGCAACATGGTTCAAAGGTGTGAATAAATGCTTGGCTTTCAAAATAAACCTGTTAAAGTCAAGGTTGGAGATAAGCCCATTAGTATCTTCCTTCAGATTAAGATCTCCTTCTTAGGCATTTATGGAGTCATAGTCTTACAGAGTGGAAACAGCCCCTTCGGCCCAACATGCCCACGCCGGCCAACGTGCTCCATCCATACCTGCCTGCATTTGGCCCATATTCCTCTAAACCTATTCTATCCATGTACCTATCCAGATGTTTTTTCAGTGTTATAATAGTGTCTGCCTCAACTACTGTACTTCGTCCAGCTGCTCACTCCATATACCTGCCGCCCTTTGTATTAAAAAGTTGCTCCTCGTGTTCCTATGAAATCTTCTCCCCTCACCTCTGGTTTTTGACTTGGTACGGAGCAGATTTTTTTTTTAGGATTAAGTTTGAAGTTTTTAGGACAGATGCAGTGCATGTTATGCAATGATTTACTTATAATTGTGGCAAACAATATCAAACTTCTGACTCATATGGGCAAGGATTAGCTTACAGGCACAATTGAAAAGGTACATACAGCATTCAAATGCTGACAAACTAATGCTTGCATGTCAAAAACATAATTACACCTTCAAAGATGCCTCAAACAGAATCAATGGAAATGACGCACATCTGTTAATTAAACCTGATGCAAAACAACTCTCGTTCTTTATCATTCAGTCTTTATTCAAGTACATTTACAACATTGATTTTTACCAATAGATGTTAAGCTCCCATATAACCATATAACAATTACAGCACGGAAACAGGCCCTCTCGGCCCTTCCAGTCCGTGCCGACCATTTGTTTTCCCCTAGTCCCATCTACCTGTACTCAGACCATACCCCTCCATTCCCTTCACGTCCATATACCTATCCACTTTACTTTTAAATGTTAAAATCGATCCTGCCTCCACCACTTCTGCTGGAAGCTCATTCCACACAGCCACCACCCTCCGAGTAAAGAAGTTCCCCCTCACGTTACCCCTAAACCTCTGTCCCTTAATTCTCATGTCATGCCCTCTTGTTTGAATCTTCCCTACCCTCAATGGGAAAAACGTATCCACGTCAACTCTGTCTATCCCTTTCATCATTTTAAAGACCTCAATCAAGTCCCCCCTTAACCTTCTGCGCTCCAAAGAATAAAGACCTAACTTGTTCAACCTTTCTCTGTAACATAGTTGCTGGAACCTGGCAACATATCAGGACAGAGAAACTCCCAAATAAGGTGCCTCTTTCATTCTGATTCAATAATGAAGAGTACTATCACATGGTGCTTTATATCATAATTTCAGGCAAAGATAGACACCAAAAACTGGAGTAACTCAGCAGGACAGACAGCAACTCTGGAGAAAAGGAATAGGTGACATTTCGGGTCGAGACTCTTCTTCAGACTGAGAGTCAGGGGAAAGGGAAATGAGAGATATAGATGGTGAGATAGAGAGAAATAGAACAAAAGAATGAAAGATATGCAAAAAAATGATGATCTAAAGGAAACTGGCCATTGTTAGCTGTGGGCCAGGTGAAAACAAGTTACAATGAGACTCAACAAGACGACTTTGAAGCTTGTACATTTCAGGCATGTAGGTTGGCAGATTGTCCAGGTCCTTTAGTGGCGGTCACCAGACAGCTGACATTCCCTCTGCACATTTGACAACTCCCTTACTGGGTCCCGCACAGTGTAAGTAGCTTCCTCTTACTGTGTTCAGTCTCCATTGAATAATGAAAGGCTTCAGATTCAATGAGATCTAGTGAAGCAGTGGGCTCTCTGACTTAATCTAGGCCTCGGGCAAACAAGAAAAATGGAAGAGATTTAATCTTTTCTGAAGAAAAGCCTGAATCAATCTGCACATAGAAACATAGAAAATAGGTGCAGGGGTAGGCCATTCGGCCCTTCGAGCCAGCACCGCCATTTAATATGATTATGGCCGATCAACCAGAATCAGTAGCCTGTTCCTACTTTTCCCCATATCCCTTAATTCCGTTAGCCATAAGAGCTACATCTAACTCTCTATCCATGTCACCCACCCACGTTCTCCAGTGATGCTGCCTGATCCACTTTGTGTCTTTTTTTGGAAACCAGCATTTGCAGTTCCTTGTGCAGTTTTACTGCAAACAAATGACAAAATGGGAAAAATATTTGTGTAATAGTGGGGCAAAGATTAGGATGTTGACATTTTGAAGCTACAATTCTAAATCACACAGGAGACTATTATCCTGGATCAGACACCAAAAAGAATTTTACTTCAAAGTCACGTGAGTGACTACGTGAAGAAGCCCGCCCGACCGTATGCGCGTCATTGCATCTAGCACATGGTGCTAGTCAGGGCAGCTCCCGCGCTGTTCTGCAGGTAAGTCTGTTTTCTTCGGGCCGTTTTCTATAGCGAGCCCCAAAAAAGTAACCGCTCCACAGGAGCTAGGGTAGGGAATATATGTTTTAGCCGCTTCAGTCGCCAACGTAAGCAAGCGGCTCTAGATAGAGGGTTTATGCGGCTGTTGCCGTTAGTCTGTTCAGCAGGGGACGACGCGGTTCAGAGCCGACAGGCTTGTTTAAGACTGGGTTACAGCTGTAGCCGTTACAGTCTACAGCAGACGGCCCTATTTATAGAAGCTGCCGACATCACAGCTCCACTCGGGAGCAGGCAGCCAGAGTTACAAATTCAGCAAACTTACATTAATTGCGGGTGTTACTACAGGTGAGTTTTTTTAAAAAGACTGCTTGGGTAAGTTCAGCTTGCTGTAGCACCAATCAAATTCAACTGGGTTGCTGCTACAGCTATGTTATAGTATATATAATGTATTATTTTAATGTATGGCTATAATAGAGTTGGCATTTATAATAGTTGCCACAGGGTCACGTTTGTGACTAACATAGCCAATACATCTTATGAGCTGCAAACTCCACACAGATATATCTGTGGTCAGGTTTGAAGCCAGGTCTGGTGCTGTAAGCTTAGGTCTCTGGCATTAGCTCTACCAGCTGCACCATTGTGCTGGTAACCTCTGACTGATTATATTAGTTCAGGTTTTATTCTTGGCAATATCATAAATATGTATTATCATGCCAATTTAGTTTATGTTTTGAGAGAGAGAAATTACAAGGAATATTTATTATCACTTACACCAATAAAAAGGTGTAGTGGAATCGGACCTGCCATGGCAGTCCAGAGCCCCTAGCTTGGGAAGCCTTGTTGAGCTGGACCTATCAGTCACCTGTGCGAGCTACACATGGTGGCGGCATGGTAATTTCCACTCATTAGCGGGGACTGTGAATGATTCTTTCCCAAAGACACCAACTTTATACATACTGTGTCAATAAAGTGATCAAATCTCTGATTTAATTGGGATGGGGTTTTTTCATTCATGTAAATGTCGTTGCCTACATTACCTAAAAACATACCTGGCATGTTTTTTCCAGCATTTCTCCCACTCTGGCGTATGGGGGCCAGAGGCGTGCCAGTCCTTCCCTGCAAACTGTGTTGGCACCGGAGTCACTAGCATGTGCAGCCTGTTTGGTTAATGAGGATACCAACAGAGCATCGATTTGCACAGCTAGTCCTGGTGGCTGCTGAAGGGAGCAACCTGACAACCCCAACTCAGGGCAAAGTGCCAAGTCTTGGGACATCTATGTCAGACTTGTCTCAGTTACGAACATCTGACGAATCAAATTACAACACAAAGAATGCTCCGTCTTAAGGCATGTCAGGCAGCAGCTCCTGGTTCAGGGTTGCAAATTTCTTCCCACTCGAATGAGCAGTGGTGAAGATGGTGCTAAAGAGTATGGACAAATGCCTGAAGCAACGCCTGGGTTCAGGGTTGCAATTCCTCCCACTCGGTTGAACGTAGTGATGGATATGGTGCTAAAGTATATGCACACATGCCTGAGGCAGCTCCTGATTCAGGTTTGCATAAGTCCTCCCATTCGGATGTATGAAGGATGTAGATGGAGCCATATATATTATTCCCCGTATTACGGAAGCATACACATGCAGTTCAAGTCATATGCCTGCAGCTGCCTTGGTTCAAGGTTCACATTTTTCCTCCGACCTAAAAGACTATCGGAGATGGTGTCGCAAAATATGCTCAGTACAAAAGCATGCACAGACGGTTCGAGAAATACGGATGGTAACACCTGGTTCAGGTGCAATTTACTCCCACTCTAAGAGAGTGTCAAAGGTCAGTACGGACTAACTCCAAACATGACCCCGAATGTGACTATGTGCCGGGATCCCATGCTTTAATGCATGATGTATGACAATCGCATGAGGGAATGCGGTGTGCTTCTGCCTTTAAAATACCTGCTCCATCAGGGATAGAATAACCACTACAAGAGAAGTTGGCCAGCAGCATCAGCTATCTAACAGAAATGACAAACATGATGGACAGAGTCTGTGAATGAAACTTCGCTGAAGCTCCAACAAAGGTAAGCGACCTGGAGTTAGAGACCCTGGTAAGTAGGTCTCATCATTAACCTCCGTGAACTCCGAAATGGAGTAGTGAGTAGTCTGTCGGCCCAGCTTAAGGTTTACTACCAGCATGGGCTGTCTAGTTATTTTTTCATTGTCTCTGGGATAACATCAGGTTGATGTAGAGAAATTGGCAAGGTGCCTAACACAGTACCTCTGTAAGTTCCAAGTAGGAACAGTTTGGTTACCCTGGATCAGGGTGGGCCATCATGAAACTGGCTGACTATACGAGTCATAGTCACCAGAGAAGCACTGCTTCATCATCTATGAAAGGTTATCAGACTGGGCAATAGAATTAAGTAGTTGAAGTTTTTCTCAATATATGGTTTATTTTCCTCATTTACCAGAGTCACTGGTTCATGGTAATCTTCATTGCCATTTTTCTCTGGGACAGATAGTTACCAGCAGAAAGCTCGTCTGCAATATATTATAACCTTTCTGACCTGCAGGTCGTGTTGTCAATCAACAATAACCATATAACCATATAACAATGACAGCACGGAAACAGGCCCTCTCGGCCCTTCCAGTCCGTGCCGACAATGTATTTATAACATCTATAGGTTCTCAATACCACTATTCCTGATTGAGTGGTGTGTCCAACAAATTGTGTTATCCACCCTGTAGATTTAGACATGTAGTCAGTCAAAGGTCTGCGAGATAATTCTTGATTCAGCTTGCATGATACTATCTCCACTCTGAAGGGAAACGCTATGTATCCATTGTGGCTCTTAGTCAAGAGTTCACAGGGAACTAGTTTCTCACAATTAAGGGGAACTGTGGTTCAGCTCTAGTCGTTAACTGCTGATTATATTATCAGCAATATGTATGAATAGCTAGATATGCATCTTCCGCGGGTAGCAAAGCCTCACAAAAATTCCGTCCGTAGGATCTACGGAGAAACAGCGGTTCCAAGCACATTCAGTAACAACTCATCTGACGATTTGTGGTCTGACCAATGACTAGAGGGGTATATTTCTCAAGATTACAGAAACATGGTGCAGGCTGTATCAGGATACCATTAGGCTAATCAAATTGTGGGATAAAATGTGAACTTACCAGTTTGAAGTTTGATCTTTATTTTATAAGAAGTTGCGATGAGGGATTACGTGCCCTCCACCCCCGACCCTATTCTTAGAAAGATCATTCGGTAGTTCTAGCCTTTCAATCTCTCTATAGCTTTGGTTCTGCAACTATTCTGTAGGTACATACAGCTACTTTGAAGATTGACGCGCATGCGGTCTGGCGGGCTTCTTCACGTAATCCTTCATCGCAACTTCTCATAAAATAAACTTCAAAATAACTTCAAACTGGTAAGTTCTCATTTAATCTCTCTATTAAAGTTGGATGACAGACATAGAAACACAAGTAGATCATTCAGATTAATTTGTTTAAAAAAAACATTTGTTGGATCATTAAAATAAATTTACAACTTTGTAATAGGAATCAGCACAATCTTTTCTTCTTAACCAAAAAGCAATCAATGTAGCTAAATAAGTAAGATTAAAGCTGCCCACACTAGTTTCTTGATTTAACACAGTAAGCAGGGTCGGTGAAAAGAGAAACAGTTAAAGTTTAAGTTCTGCTGAACCTTTCCAACATTTTCTGGTTTTATTTCACAATGTAGTGTAGAAGTTGGGAGGTCATGTTGCAGTTACAGTATGACGCTGGTGAGGCTGCATTTAGAGTATTGTGTTCACTTCTGGGAACCATGTTCAAGGAAAGAAGTTGTCAAGCTGGAAAGGGTGCAGAGAAGATTTACGAGGATGTTGCCAGGACTTGAGGGCCTGAGCTACAGTACAGGGACAGCGCATCCCTCTGCAACTTGAATCCTCGACTTCCTCATCCACAGACCACAGTCAGTTCAAATTGGCAGAAACGCTTCTGACATCAAGGCTCCGTGCTCAGCCCCCTGCTGTACTCACTCTATACCCATGACTGCTTAGCCGGACACAGTGCAAACTCCATCATCGTTTGCCGACGAAAACACTGTTGTTGGATGAATCAAAGTTGGTGATGAGTCAGAGTATAGAGATCGACCGATTGACCAAATGGTGGGGTGGAAGATTACAACCTTCACGTGGTCCGCCCTGTTTCGATTAATGCAATCAACTCAACGTGCACAAACGGAAGATCAAATAGAACAAGTTGTCCTACAACTTTAGGCTGTGCACGCCACACGAAAGAAGAAGAAGAAGAAGACCAAATGGTGCCAGCACAATAACCTGGCTCTCAACATCAGTAAAACCAATGAACTGATTGTGGACTTTTGGTAGGGTAAGGATGAGGACCCACAATCTTGGGGTCAAAAACTTCAAATTCCTGGGCATGCATATTTTCGAAGATCTTTACTGGATCGAGCACACTGATGCAATTATAAAGAAGGCACATCAGCGACTCTACTTCCTGAGACGATTACAGAGATTCGGCATGTCAAATAGGATTCTCCTGAACTTCCACAGGTGCACAGTGGAGGGCATATTGACTGGTTGCATCGTAGCCTGGTTCAGCAATTTGAATGTCCAGGAGCAGAAAAGACTGCAAAAGGTTGTGACCACTCCCAGTCCATCCCCGGCTTTGACCTACCCCCCATCGAAGGGATTTATCAAAATAGCTGCCTCAAAAAGGCAGCCCACATCTTAAAAGACGCACAACATCCTGGCCACACACTCAGTTCACCATTGCCATCGGGAAGAAGGTACAGGAGCCTGAAAAAAGGTTCAGGAATAGCTTCTTCGCTACAGCCATCAGGCTTTTAAACACGATAACAAATAAGCTCTAAACTGCCACAGACTATTATTATTATTGCACTATATTTGTTATTTATTGAGTATGTGTGCATGTGTATGCACACACTGAACTTTTTTTCTTCTACCGTTATGTATTATGTTTACATATTCTGTTATGCTGCAGCAAGTAAGAATTTCATTGTCCTATCTGGGATATATCTCAATAAAACACTTGACTCTCTTGACTCTTGAGCAGGCTAGGACTCTTACTCCTTGGAGCACAGGAGGATGAGGGGTGATCTTATAGAGGTGTACAAAATCATGAGAGGAATAGATCAGGTAGACACACAGAGTTGCTTGCCCAGGATTGGGGAATCGAGAACCAGAGGCCATACGTTTAAGATGAGGGAGGAAAGATTTAATAGGAATCTAGTATAACACAGCAAAGAGTAGCCAAAAGCCAGAGGATTTGGAAACTTTCATAGGACAATAGAAGGAAACAAAACGGGCAATACGGCCTGAGAAGATGAAGTACAAGGTGAAGCTGTCCAGGAATATAAAGAAGGACAGTAAAAGCTTATTTAGATATGTTAAGGTAAAAAGAGTAGCAAAGTCAAATGTGGGTCCCTTGAAGGCAGACATGGGTGAAAGTATTATGGGGAACAAGGAAATGGCAGAAGAGTTGAATAGGTACTTCGGATCTGTCTTCTCTAAGGAATACACAAACCATCTCCCAGAAGTACTGGAGGACAAAGGATCTAAGGGGGTAGAGGAACTGAAATACATTTTCATTAGGCGAGAAATAGTATTGGGTAGGCTAATGGGAACTGAAGGATGATAAATCCCCTGGGCCTGATGGTCTGCATCCCAGGGTCCTCAGAGAGGTGGCTCTAGAAATAGTGGACGCATTGGTGATTCGTTTCCAATGCTCAATAGATTCAGGATCAGTTCCTGTGGATTGAAGGATAGCTAATGTTATCCCACTTTAAGAAAGGAGCGAGAGAGAAAACGGGGAATTACAGACCTGTTAGCCTGACTTCGGTGGTGGCAAAGATGCTGGAGTCAATTATTAAAGAGGTAATAATGGGGCATTTGGATAACAGTAAAAGGATTAGTCAGCATGAATTTATGAGGATGTGACAAGTAAACTGGATGACAGGGAGCCAGTGGAGGTAGTGTATCTAGACTTTAAGAAAACCTTTGATAAGGTCCCACACGGGAGACTGGTGACTAAAATTAGAGCACATGGTATTGGGGGTAGCGTGTTGACATGGATAGAAAATTGGTTGGCAGACAGGAAGCAAAGAGTAGAAGTGAATGGGACCTTTTCAGAATGGCAGGCAGTGGCGAGTGGGGTGCTGCAAGGCTCGGTGTTGGGGCCGCAACTGTTTACCATATATATTAATGATTTGGAAGAGGGAATTAGGAGCAAGTTTGCAGATGACACAAAGCTGGGTGGCAGTGTGAACTGTGAAGAAGATGTTAGGAGGTTGCAGGGTGACCTGGACAGGTTGAGTGAGTGGGCAGATGCGTGGCAGATGCAGTATAATATAGATAAATGTGAGGTTATCCACGTTGGTGGCAAAAACAAGGGGGCAGATTATTATCTCAATGGGGTTAGGTTAGGTAAGGGGGAGGTACAGCGAGACCTTGGTGTCCTTGTACACCGGTCACTGAAAGTTGGCGTGCAGGTACAGCAGGCAGTGAAGAAAGCTAATGGAATGTTGGCCTTCATAACAAGAGGATTTCAGTATAGGAGTAGAGAGGTTCTTCTGCAGTTGTATAGGGCTCTGGTGAGACCACATCTGGAGTATTGTGTACAGTTTTGGTCTCCTAATTTGAGGAGGGATATCCTTGTGATTGAGGCAGTGCAGCGTAGGTTCATGAGATTGATCCCTGGAATGGCGGGACTGTCATATGAGGAAAGATTGAAAAGACTAGGCTTGTATTCACTGGAGTTTAGAAGGATGAGGGGTACTCTTATAGAAACATATAAAATTATAAAAGGACAGGACAAGCTAGATGCAGGAAAAATTGTCCCAATGTTGGACGAGTCCAGAACCAGGGGCCACAGTCTTAGAATAAAGGGGAGGCCATTTAGGACTGAGGTCAAAAAAAAAGTTTTCACCCAGAGAGTTGTAAATTTGTGGAATTCCCTGCCACAGAGGGCAGTGGGGACCAAATCACTGGATGGATTTAAGAGAGAGTTAGATAGAGCTCTAGGGGCTGGTGGAATCAAGGGATATGGGGAGAAGGCAGGCACGGGTTATTGATTGGGGACAATCAGCCATGATCAATGAATGGCGGTGCTGGCTCGAAGGGCCGAATGGCCGCCTCCTGCGCCTATTTTCTATGTAATCTGAGGGGCAACGTTTTCACACAAAGGGTGTGGGTGTGTGGAATGAGCTGCCGGAGAAGGTAATTGAGGCAGGGACTATTGCGTCGTTTAAGAAACATTTTGACAGGTTTATGGATAGGATAGATTTAGAGGGATATGGGCCAAACGCAGGCAGGTGGGATGTGTAGATGGAACATGTTGGTCAGCGTGGGCAAGTTGGGCCGAAGAGCCTGTTTCCACACTGTATCACTCTGTGACTATGACTTTAGTGTCAACAGTTTTATTTATCATAATTTCACATGCCTGAGTTCTTTGTAACAACATCTTTGTATGATTTGTTCACAGGCTTTGTTGGCACCTCAATGTATTTCGTTTGAAGGAGCCACCCCACGTAACACTGTCAGAAATAAAATATAATGTAGCTCAAGAATGGTTGTTTCATACATGGTACAAAGAATAGCTGATTTAGACGTTTTAGACCTTAGAGATACAGCGCAGAAGCAGGCCTTTCAGCCCACAGAGTCCGTGCTGGCCAGCAATCCCCGTACACTAACACTATCCTACACACTAGAAACAATTTTACAATTTTATTGAAACCAATCGACCTACAAACCTGTACGTCTATGGAAAGTTGGAGGAAACCGGAGCACCCGGAGAAAACCCACGCAGTCACAGGGAGAAAGTATAGAGTCCATAGAGACAGCACCCATAGTCAGGACCAAACCCGGTCTCTGGCGCTGTAAGGCAGCATCTCTACTGCTGCCCAAATAGAAGATGAAAAGGAGTAGTCTCACACCTTTGCCATTTCATCTCTGCCATTTGTCCAGCCATCGGCCTGCCAAATAACCCTCCTGATCTGTGTCGGCCTAGTATTTGCCAGCCTTTGTCCTGCTGTCTGCCCCAACTTTGTACGTTCTCCCTGTGACCGCATGGGTTTTCCTTGGGTGCTCAAGTTTCCTCACACATCGTCACTAGTGTATAGCATAGCGCTAATGTACGGGGATCGCTGGTCGGCACGGACTCAGTGGGCCGAAGGGTCTGTTTCCGTGTTGTATCTCTAAACTAAACCGAAATAAGGATTGTGGAGCAGGATAAAATGAATTGAAGTCTTACTGACATTGGACCATTGTCTCCAAGTTAAAATGTAAGCAACCAGGGCTGTAAAAAATTTATGATATCTGTGAGTGAACAAAACCAAATGGTCAGCAGTGTGGTGCGTGGCTTCAGCAGCGACATCATCAGCACATCATATCATCTGCTCCACATCAATGATCTCCGAGCAACACTGAATCTACCGCAGGATCAGTGTGTTGACCTCAGCAGACCCACCCATGGTTGCCGGTCACACTCACTGCAGCTGCCACTAAGTAGAATGTGTGGAGCAGACATTGTAACTCAGCGCTTCATCATTATATTCCATAACCACATCACTTAGTTTTATATTACACACATATGCACCACAACACCCACCCACAAGTTCTCCACAAAGAAATACAATCCCTTGATGCACATCTTTATTATTATCTTTTATTTTTAATGTAAGGTCAAAATCCTGGACATCCTTACCTAAGCGTACTGAGAGGGACTATTATACTTCATGAAGGCAGCTTTCTGCCACCTTGTCAAACGCTTGCAGATAGGCAGTAAACTAGTCGATGAGGTCAACATACCATGAATGAGTAATACAGATTTTTCGTGTCTGTTTTGGAATACAGCTGCTCCTCGACCTACGATGGGGTTACGTACCGATAAATCCATCGTAATCCGTAAATATCGCAAGCCGAAAACGCATTTAATACATTGCGATCATGCGACCGGAAGTGACATGCGACTCACTGGCGTTGCCGAGCGATCGACGATCGTAAAGTCGAAATATCGTAGATCGAAGCATTGTAAATCGAGGAGCATCTGTATTGCAAACATGCAGACGCATCACGTTTTACGCGTGCCTGATTTATGCTTTTTTTTGGGATAAAGCGCTTGTTCATTTACTGCCAAAGCCTGATTTACGTGCTCGTATTTTTGAAATAACGCGCACAAGTTTACTCGTGGCAGCGTGGTTGCGTGCGTTTAATTCACAAGCATTTGATTTCCCCGCTGCTTTTTAAAGAAAGCGGCCGCCGCGTAAAACACGAGGCGCCCGAACAACCGAACTAAAGTACAATGTCACAATTGTTCGGAGTTGACCATACACCTAACATTGCTCAGCTGCGAGTCTGGGAGTTTGGACAGTGCGATACTTCCTATATTTCGCACGATACATTTCACAGAATGAATGGCTAGAAGAGTGGAGTGTTGTCACACAACTCAAACCACACAGTAGGATTTCACATCAGATGAATCATTAACGCACGTCCAGCTCAAATCACAACAACACACAATACAAAGAGTTGACTTTTGAGTTTGGTGCCGATAATACTGTATGTGCAATGTGTCTGAACTCATCGAAACAGTTGTTGTTTTCGCTACCACCCGCTATGTTGCGGGTTCCTGTGACAGGTCAGTGTATCAGTGACAACATTATAAATGAGAGAGAGAGACTAGGAAATTCCCAGGTGCAATATCCTGAGATAGCTGGCTTCAGTCCCAAGTATGAGGGAAGAAAAATTAGAGAAAGAGGAAGCAAAATCAGGCACGATGCATTCTGTCACGATATGCGTGATGTTAGCAGGGCTATTTTTGTTAGTTCATAAGTTTCACATAATTCTAGGAGCACAATTAGGCAATTCAGCTCATCAAGTCTACTCCGCAATTCAATCACGTCACTATTTCCTTCGCTCGATAGATGCTGCTTCACCCGCTGAGTTTCTGCAGCATTTTTGTCTATCTTCGATTTTTCCAGCATCTGCAGTTCTTTTTTAAACATGGCTGATTTTAGTTTAGTTTAGTTCAGAGATACAGCGAGGAAACAGGCCCTTTGGCCCACCGATTCCACACCGACCAGCGATCCCCGCACACTTTCACTATTCTACACACACTAGGGACAATTTACAATTTTACCAAGCCGAATAGCCTACAAACCTGTGCCTCTTTGGCGTGTGGGGGGAAACCGGAAATCCAGAGAAAACCCTCGCAGGTCACGGGGAAAACGTACAAACTCCGCACAGACAGCACCCATAGTCAGGATCGAACCCGGGTCTCTGGTGCTGTTAGGAGGCAACTATACCACTGTGCCACTGTGCCGCCCTAATTTATCTTTCCCTCTCAACCCCATTCTCCTACCTTCTCCCCATAACCCCTGACACCCTTACCGCCTTACCTTGGCTGGCGTGGGAAGGTAATGATATTCTTCTTCCTGAACCAGTGCAGATCTTATACTGATGATAGCAAATTCCATGTTTTTCACCCAGCAAGGTCAAAGGAATGGTGCACTATGGGTATAGGTCAGGCTGGCGTGTAACCCACAGCGATGACAGTGCTACCATAATATTGCTGTCAAATTGTTGGGGAATTCTGAAGGGGAAACCTTATTTAATTTAGTGATTCGCCACACTTAAGATCTTGGAGACAAATAGAACAGCAAATGCTGGTTTACAAAATAAAAAAGACACTAAGTGCTGGAGTAACTCAGCACGTCTGGAGAACATGACTAGGTGACGTTTCAGATCGAGATTCTTTTTAATCCGAGATCCTGCCTGACTCGCTGAGTTACTCCAGCACTTTGTATCTTTTTTTTACACTTAAGATGCTATTTAATTTTTCCATTCTTTCACACTACTTTATTTTGCTTAACTTGCTTCTGTCAGATACAGAGGTAATATTGTGGTAAGAGGTGATTGTGGATGATCAGCCATGATCACATTGAATGGTGGTACTGGCTCAAAGGGCCAAATGGCCTACTCCTGCACCTCTAATACTGGTAACACTCATACTGGATATCGTGCTTTAATTTTATGTGCCACAATCTCCAAGCTCCTGCTTAAGGTCACCCAAACTTTGCACCCATAACCTAACACACACCAAAGAAGGATATCGACCCGAAACGTCACCTCTTCCTTCTCTCCAGAGATGCTGCCTATCTTCGGTGTAAACCAGCATCTGCAGTTCTTCCTTCACACCAAATCCAATTTGTCTTTCACCCCGGGGGCAATGCGTCCAAGTCCAGCCGTGCCTCAGCGTTGAAATTGCTTCATAGCCTCTTGATGAATCAGCTAACAATGAGGTTGAGGCACGAATCCTCACTTTAGCCTTCTTTTATCAAATGGTACAAGACAAGGGGCTGATACCTGATCCAGATATCCATGATGATGAAGAACTCAAGATGGAGTGGGATAATCTGTTCTGTGGGTTCAGCTGAGCACACAAGAGCACATGAGAATATTCAAAGGTTCAAAGGCTCAAAGGTCAGTTTACTGTCACATGTACCAATTAAGGTACAGTGAAACTCAAATTACCGTACAGCATAACTAAAAAAAGCAACAAGACACACAACTACATAAAAGTTAACTTAAACATCCACCACAGCGGATTGCCCACATTCCTCACTGTGATGGAAGGCAATAAAGTCTAAACTTCTTCCTCTTTTAATTCTCCTGCAGTCGGGGCAGTCGAACCATCTGCAGTTAGGGCGTTCGAAGCTCCCGCGATCGGGGCGATCGAAGCCTCCGCGTCGGGGCGGTCGATGCTCCAGACGTCGGTCTCTAACCAGGGACCGCGAGCTCCACGATGTTAAAGTCTGCAAGCTCCCGCGGTTGGAGCTCCAAAGTCGATCTCCAACAGGGATCGCAAGCTCCACGATGGTAAGTTCTGCAGGCTCCTGAAGTCGGTCTCCAGCAGAGGCCGCCAGTTCCTCGATGTTAGGCCGCAGTCCGGGCGATCATACGATACGGAAAAAAATTGCATCTCCATCAAGGTAAGAGATTAAAAAAAGTTTCCCCCAATCCCCCCCTCCCCCCCCCCCACCCCACATAAAACAAGCTGAAGAACACTAAAACATACATTTTAAACATACTAAAAAACAACAAAGATGGAAGGGACGAGACAGACTGTTGGCGAGGCAGCCATTGCTGGCGCCACCCGGTGGTTATAAAGAAGCATGGGGGTTCAGGAGCAGTACAAGACTCTCTTGGCCATTTCTACATCTTTTTGAGAAATCTTAGCAAATGGATGTCACGACGCGCGAAGTCACACTCAGCACTGTCCAACTCAGCAGTGTGTTCCAAGTTTTGTGTTCAAGACTCGGGAGAGAAATTTGATCACATAACCATAACTCTGAGAAAAGAGAGGTGCCAACTGAGCCACAGTAGGCAACCACTCTGATCCTCTGCAGATGATACTTGTAAGCATTCCAGTTTAGGATCAAAGGGAAACAGGCCTCCCTTTCCATATTTCCATATTAACACAATGCAGAAACACCCAAGGGAACTATGCTGTAACAATAAATTCTCACCGGATACTTTAGTGTTAAAAGCAGCTGAAACCTTTGGCTTCCGTCCACATTCTGAGCAGGAAACTATCAGCCATCTGAAATAATGCCTCATATGTTTATTAATCGAGGCAGTCACTGCCTATTTTAATGCTGTAGGTCAAATGAGAGTATTGATTTACACTATTGACAACATGCCAGAGAGTCACAGGATCACGGCATGGAAGAGAGCCATTTGGCCCATCAAGTCTATGTTGACTCCCGGTACAGTAATCCCATCATCCACATTCCCCTGCTCTTTCTCCATGGTCCTACACATTAATCATTCTCAAGTAGGGTGGCTCAGTGGCGCATCAGTAGAGTTGCTGCCTTACAGCGCCAGAGATCTGGGTTCGATCCTGACTACGGGTGCTGTCTGTACTGAGTTTGCACGTTCTCCCCGTGACTGCGTCGGTTTGCCCCAGGTGCACCAGTTTCCTCCCACAATCCAAAGACATAAAGGTTTGCAGGTTTATTGGCTTTGCTAAGATTGTAAATTGACCCTGGTGTGTCCGATAGTGCTAGTATACAAGGTGATCGCTGGTTGCGCCAAAGGGTTTGTTTCAGCGCTGTATCTCTAAAGTCTAAAGTCTAAAGGTGGCCTGAATTGGACCCAATACCCCAGTTGAGGCCAAACAAATGCTTCGTAAAAGTTCAATATAAAGGGGCTGTCCCTCTGCTGCGACCTAATCCGCGAGTTCAGAAGAGTTTGCCCTCGACTCAAACTCGCAGCATGGTCGACACGTGGTCCCAGGAGGTCCTATGAGGTCACTGGAACTCTCCTTCATGCTCGAGGGAAGTTCCCGCATACTCGCGGCCTCAGCTAGGTCATGGACAATTTTTCAGCATGTTGACAATTTTTCAGCATGTTGAAAAATTTTCCGCGAGTAAAATTTGGTCGGCATGGTTCTTTTTAACTCGTAGTGCAGTCGAGTGGGGATGCTATTTAGTTACAGGCAGTCGAGGGCAGCCGTAGGCAATCTCCTTCGCAGACTGTGCATTTTGATTGGCTCATTGGAGTTTTCAGGACCAAGGAAAACCTACCGGTAGGTAAAATGCCCGCTGAACTTCATTATACTTCTTAAAAGTGTCTCCACTCCTTCTCCCCCCTTCTCCCCCTTCTCCCCCTTCTCTCCCCTTCTCTCCCCTTCTCTCCATTTCTCTCCCCTTCTCTCCATTTCTCTCCCCTTCTCTCCATTTCTCTCCCCTTCTCTCCCCTTCTCACCCCTTCTCTTGCCCCTTCCCTCCTCCCCACGCCCCTCCGCGCTCTCTAAAGGATTTACCGTACACTGTGCAGCCAACTTTTGCCTTCCTCTTCATCGCGAGTGTGAATTTCAGACAGCGCTCCCCTGCTTTCCCTGGCCCCCGCCTTTGGTGTGTGTGTGCGTGTGTGTGTGTGCGTGTGTGTGTGTGCGTGTGTGTGTGTGTGCGTGTGTGTGTGTGTGTGTGTGTGTGTGTGTGTGTGTGTGTGTGTGTGTGTGTACACGCGCGCGCGCGGTCGGTCGATCCAGCTCGCAGTTTCAACGCAGACAGTCGATCCAGCTCGAGGTTTTCCAGGCGAGTGCCCTCGAGCTTGAAGGTCGAAGACACTCTTCTTAACTCGTGGATTAGGTCGCCGCAGTGGGACAGCCCCTTTATTCTCCTGGTTTTACACTCTCAACCTCAAGCATGGACTTCAGTAAGGCGTTCGACAAGGTTCCGCATGGTAGGCAGCTCTGGAAGGTTAGATCGCATGGGATCCAAGGAGAGATAGCTGAATGGATAGCAAATTGGCTCCATGGAAGGAAACAGGTGGTGGAAGGTTGCTTCTCAGACTGGAGGTTTGTGACTAGTGGTGTGCCTCAGGGTTCGGTGCTGGGCCCATTGCTGTTTGTCATCTACATCAATGATCTGGATGAGAACATACAGGGCAAGATTAGCAAGTTTTCTGATGATACAAAAGTTAGTGGTTTTCCAGATAGTGAAGATGGTTGTGAACAATTGCAGCAGGATCTGGATCGATTGGCCAGGTGGGTGGAGAAATGGTTGATGGAATTTAATACAGAAAAGTGTGAGGTGTTGCATTTTGGGGCGTTTAACAAGGGCAGGACCTACACAGTAAATGGTAGGCCTTAGGGTAGTGTTGTAGAGCAGAGAGATCTAGGGGGAAAGGTGCATGGTTCCTTGAAGGTCGAGTCGCAGGTAGATAAGCTGGTCAAAAAGGCTTTTTGCACTTTGGCCTTCATCAGTCAGAATTGAGTGTAGAAG
Organism: Okamejei kenojei; assembly: GCA_035221665.1. Taxonomy (NCBI): domain Eukaryota; kingdom Metazoa; phylum Chordata; class Chondrichthyes; order Rajiformes; family Rajidae; genus Okamejei; species Okamejei kenojei. Next base: position 61,886,681 of record CM069142.1, read on the forward strand.
TTGGGAGGTCATGTTGCAGTTGTATAAGACGTTGGTGAGACCGTATTTGGAATATTGTGTTCAGTTCTGGGCACCGTGTTAGGGAAAGATATTATCAAGCTTGAAAGGGTTCAGAAGAGATTTACGAGGATGTTGCCAGGACTTGAGGGTGTGAGCTATAGGGAGAGGTTGAGTAGGCTGGATCTCTATTCCATGGAGCCCTGGAGGATGAGGGGAGAACTTATAGAAATATACAAAATCATGAGAGGAGTAGATCGGGTAGATGCACAGAGTCTTTTGCCCAGCATAGGGGAAACGAGGACTGACTGATCTCATCTGTTTTCAGTTTCAGTTTCAGTTTCAGTTTCAGTTAGGTTTATTGCCACGTGTACCGAGGTACAGTGAAAATCTTTTGTCTGTACATGATCCCTAAAGCCCCTTTCCCAATTAGGAGACCTAAACAGCAACCTCTGGTGACCTTGCCCGCCACTCAAGGTTTCCATGAGGTCACCAGAGGTTTTGGTCACTCTCCCTAATGGTCGAAAGTGGTTTCCGCGTGGTCGAGTCTTCATCTAGGTTGCTGCTATTTTTTCATCGTGATTAAAACCGGTCTCGACTAAAAATAGGTTGCCGTTTTAAAAATCAATCATTTTTTTGTCGCAGGTCTAGTCAAAGCTGGTTTTCTTCATAGTCGAGGAAGGTTTTCAACATATGAGTGGGAGGTGGTAGGAGGTTGCAGGTCACCTCGACCTTGATTTTTTTTTTGGGTAACGGGCAAGGTTACCAGAGGTTGCTGTTTAGGTCTCCTAAGTGGGACAGGGGCTTTACCCTCTATTCCTTGCACTTCCATGTGCCTATTCAAAAGCTTCTTAATCGCCACCATTGTATCTGCCTCCACCACCAATCCTTCAATGTGTTCCAGGCCCCCACCACGCTCTGTGTAAAAAACTTGCCCCGCACATCTCCATTATAGCTACGTCTCTAATGTTGGACATTTTCACCCTGGAAAAAAGGTTTTGACTGTCTACCCTATCTGTGCCTCTCATCATTGCTTTCAAGAGAGAGCTAGATAGGGCTCTTAAAAATAGCGGAGTCAGTGGGTATGGGGAGAAGGCAGGAACGGGGTACTGATTGGGGATGATCAGCCATGATCACATTGAATGGCGGTGCTGGCTCGAAGGGCCAAATGGCCTACTCCTGCACCTATTGTCTATTGTCTATTGTCTATCATTTTATATACTTCTATCAAGTCTCCCCTCAGCCTCCAACATTCCAGAGAAAACAATCCAAGTCTAAACGAGTGCCAGCTCTTTACTTAGTACAAAGTCAGGGAACGCAAGATTAGTAATGGCTGGTTGTTTTGTGATAAAAGTTTGTTTTTCAGACCATTTTCATTGTGTGGTATTTTCATGTTATCCTTACTGCTTTGAACACTACCTACTCGAAATGCAAGCACCAGATTTCACATCGGCAGGGGCCAAAGCAATCAAACTTTCTATATGAAGTGACACAGGATAATGTAAACAGCCAAGTCACTTTTCAAAGGCAATCATTTTAAAAGATTGTGGTTACCGTGGTTTTTTCCAAGGTGTAATTCAAAGCCCCTAAGTTCAATGTACAATCGGTACTGATTTTAACTAGAGTGCTGGCTTCTGTATATCTAAGCAAAGAAGAGAAAATAATACTCACAATGGAAACAACTTTACAGAGAATATTGGGTAATACTCTGAGTTAGTTATTCATATTCCAATAGAATGAAATGGCATTAACATCTTTTCTGCTTTTGATTGTGTGGACAAAATTGCTGGAGAAACTAGGCGACGAGGTCAAGACCCTTTGATTTGTCCAGCATCTGCAGTTCTTTCTTAAACATTTCATCAGAAGGGTTTCGATCCGAAACGTCGCCTACTTCCTTCGCTCCAAAGATGCTGCCTCACCCGCTGAGTTTCTCCAACAATATTGTCTACCTTCGATTTGTCCTGCATCTGCAGTTCTTTCTCAATCATTCTGCTTTCGATTATCCATTCCCAAGATGACATGATCACATTTGAACATGTTTAGTTTAGTTTAGTTTAGAGACACAGCGCGGAAACAAGCCCTTCAGCCCACCGACCAGCGATCCCGCACACTAACACTATCCTACACACACTAGGGACATTTGTTTTACGTTTATACCAAGCCATTTAACCTGCAAACATGTACATCTTTGGATTGTGAGGAAATCGAGGATCTCGGAGAAAACCCACGCAGGTCACGGGGAGAGCCTTTAAACTCCATACAGACAGCACCCGTAGTCGGGATCGAACCCAGATCTCTGACGCTGTAAGGCAGCATCTCTCCCGCTAGGCCATTGTGCCGCCCTTTGGTCTTTGAACCATTAATGCAAACATCCCGATTACTAGTCCAACAACATAAACATTATGTTTCGATAAACCCATATTTCTGCTTAGTGGTTTCACTTCGTTATAAGATCACAACGTTAGTTCCATAAGCAAACATTTTGTGCTCAAAATAAGACCAAACTCGGCTCACATCTCTTCAATGTTTGCATGTGATGTTTTCATAAACTCCAATTTCCAAACAGGAGAGCCATGTCTAGAAATTCCATGGGAATTTTACATGGGAATTCGGTATGTCGATGAATTCTCCCTTGAACTCCTTCTACAGGTGTACAGTGGAGGGCATATTGACTGGTTGCATAACCGCCTGGTTCTGCATCTCAAACGCCCAGGAATGAAGAAGATGGCAAAAAGTGGTGAACACTGCCCAGTCCATCACAGGTACCTCCACACATTTGAAGGTATCTACTGGAGGTTTTTGTCGGTCTCCCTAATGGTCCAAAGTGTTCTATGTTCTAGAGAAGAAGTGGAAACCACTTTCGACCATTACGGAGATACAGGGAAATGAAGGGGGAAAGTGGGACGAAGGGATGATTCTGAGAAGTAGCAGAAACCCAATGAGTTATATGGTCTCCTTCTATATCATGGGGAATTATGAGAAATATGGAACAGTTTGATTCAGAGTGGAGCTTGTTCTAAAATTCAGTTCCTCAGCTCAGGGTGGCACAGTGGCACAGTGGTAGAGTTGCTGCCTTACAGCGCCAGAGACCCGGGTGCGATCCTGACTACGGGCGCTGTCTGTATGGAGTTTGTACATTCTTCCCGTGACATGCGTGGGTTTTCTCCGGGTGAAGGGCTTGTATCCACGCTGTTTCTCTGAACTAAACTAAACTAATTCAATGACTCATTTTTATTCTGCCGACAACAACTGATTGCTTCATCCTATGAGTTTATAACTCATTAAATACGTTGAATATTGTGCCCTTCTCGAGATTCCGCTGCTGTAGATATGGACATACAAAATTAGGAAGAGAGATTGGCCTGTCAGCACTTCAAGCCTGCTCCGCCATTTGATAAGGTCATGGCCGATCTGATTTTGCTTGGGATTGGGCTGAGAATGAGTTCACAGGTTATCGCAGAGTTCAGTTTAGTTTATTCTCACGTGTACCGAGGTACAGTGAAAAGCTTTTGTTGCATGCCAGTGCCAACCAGTCAGCAGAAAGACAATACATGATTACAATTGATCCATTTACAGTGTGTAGATTACATGATAAGGGCTCGATAAGGCGCATCATAAGAGCAGAGGGTCCCAAGTAATTTTTTTTTGCACCTTTATAATTCTGCACTTTAATTGTAAACACTGAATAAAACTTTCATTTTTAGTACTTATGTAACTATTTCTTCTGGGAGAGTCTCGGATCAGAGACCCCAGCCTCAGAATAAAAGGACGTACCTTTAGAAAGGAGATAAGGAGGAATTTCTTTGGACAGAGGGTGGTGAATCTGTGGAATTTGTTGCCACAGATGGCTGTGGAGGCCAAGTCAGTGGATATTTTTAAGGTGGAGATTGATAGATTTTTGATTTTAGTACGGGTGTCGGGGGTTGTGGGGAGAAGGCAGGAAAATGGGGTTGAAAGGGAAAGATAGATCAGCCATGATTGAAAAGCAGAGTAGATGGGCCGAAATTACCTAATTCCTGCTCTTATAACATATTAGCTTTAACACATGCAGTTGTCCATCCTCCTCCTTTAATCTCCCACCGCAGTTTGAACAAGTTAGGATAAGATTCAGTCAGTTGTCTGCTGTATAAAGGATTTTTCCAAGAGCTGCAACTTCAGCCCATCAGGCTACTTGACCACTTTTGATACCAAGTCCCTGGGCCCAGATTTTATACTTACTGCTAGCGTAACACTGTATTTGAACGTAACATTAAAGCCTTGCATTAAAATAATGTCCATCCATAAATCTAGACTCATAAGATATGAAGATAGACAGATAGACACAAAATGCTGGAGTAACTCAGTGGGTCTGATAGCATCTCTGGAGAAAGGAGATGCTGCCTGACCCACTGAGGTCCTCCAGCATTTTGTGCTTATCTTTGGTGTAAACCATCAGCTGCAGTTCCTTCTACACATATGATGTGTTGATTTGCTATTTCTTATGACTAATATCTTCCGATTGCATTATAAGTAGTGGAATTTATCTGCTCATCGCCAACAGTTAAAGGTTCCTTACTCTACACCATGAGCTTTTTGCAAACAATTTCAAACATTTCAACTAAAGAAATGGTTCATCCTTTACACAGAAGTCTTGTTTCCGAGCTTTCTAACATCCAAACCTGAGACCTGCCACACAAAGGTCAAACTTACAAACATAAAGTTAAAAACAATTTTATGTTGAGGTGGATGCTTGAATAAATGTACTTCCTGCTTCATTTGCACACTGGGATTTCCCTGGAGTGCTGCCATCTCAAATTGTTATTAGCACATCTTAGCCAATGCGTCATCTGCTGCAACAAGTGAATATAACAAGATTGTGCGTGATAGGGTTTACAATTGTAACCACAATACAGGACATGGAAGAACAAAGACCACACATTGCATCAGACTCTCACGTAAGGGCTCATGTTCCCACAACTTTCCCCATCATCTTAAGGAAGATGGAGCCCAAGGCAGGCGACTATCTGCACGCGAGCCACAGAAGCAGATCTACAATCACATATTACAATCGCTCCACACTTTTAAATCTCTACTCCTATAGAAACATAGAAACATAGAAAATATAGAAAAATAGAAACATATTATATATATTCTTAATATTAATATTAGTATGAATACACCTATATTTGTTGTATGAAAATATTATAGATGTCTTAAATTTGTAATTATATAAAATTGTGCATTTTCAACTATATAATAATTTTGAAATATAAAGTTAATAATAATACAAACACTCTTAATATTATGAAAATATCATGAATATCATAGAAGTTTGGTTAAGATTGGGTATTATGTAGTTATATAGGGGGGATTTGTATTGGTATTAGAAGAAATATGTGTGGTATGAGAAGTGTGAGTATATTGCTTATTTTAGGAATATACTACATACACTCCCAATTATACAAAATAAATAACCAGGAAATGTATAATGGATAACATTACAAATAACACAAACTGTATCAATTGATAATCAATATTATATAATTTTGTATATTATATAATTTTTAATGCCGTATAAGAGTGTACTCTGTATATATTGTTTCTATAATAAAAAAAATTAAAAAAAATAAAAATAAAAAAAAATAGAAACATAGAAACATAGAAAATAGGTGCAGGAGGAGACCATTCGGCCCGTCGACCCTTCGAACCAGCACCGCCATTCATTGTGATCATGGCTGATCGTCCCCTATCAATAACCCGTGCCTGCCTTCTCCCCATATCCCTTGACTCCACTAGCCCCGAGAGCTCTATCTAACTCTCTCTTAAATCCATCCAGTGACTTGGCCTCCACTGCCCTCTGTGGCAGGGAATTCCATAAATTCACAACTCTCTGGGTGAAAACGTTTTTTCTCACCTCCATCTTAAATGACCTCCCCTTTATTCTAAGACTGTGGCCCCTGGTTCTGGACTCGCCCAACATTGGGAACAATTTTCCTGCATCTAGCTTGTCCAGTCCTTTTATAATTTTATATGTTTCTATAAGATCCCCCTCATCCTTCTAAACTCCAGTGAATACAAGCCTAGTCTTTTCAATCTTTCCTCATTTGATAGTTCCGCCATCCCAGGGATCAATCTCATGAACCTACGCTGCACTGCCTCAATCACAAGGATGTCCTTCCTCAAATTAGGAGACCAAAACTGTACACAATACTCCAGATGTGGTCTCACCAGAGCCCTATACAACTGCAGAAGAACCTCTCTACTCCTATACTGAAATCCTCTTGTTATGAAGGCCAACATTCCATTAGCTTTCTTCACTGCCTGCTGTACCTGCACGCCAACTTTCAGTGACCGGTGTACAAGGATGCCCAGGTCTCGCTGCACCTCCCCCTTACCTAACCTAACCCCATTGAGATAATAATCTGCCCCCTTGTTTTTGCCGCCAAAGTGGATAACCTCACATTTATCTATATTATACTGCATCTGCCACGCATCTGCCCACTCACTCAACCTGTCCAGGTCACCCTGCAACCTCCTAACATCCTCTTCACACTTCACACTGCCACCCAGCTTTGTGTCATCCGCAAACTTGCTAGTGTTGCTCCTAATTCCTTCTTCCAAATCATTAATGTATATGGTAGACAGTTGCGGCCCCAACACCGAGCCTTGCGGCACTCCACTCGCCACTGCCTGCCATTCTGAAAAGGACCCATTCACTCCTACTCTTTGCTTCCTGTCTGCCAACCAATTTTCTATCCATGTCAACACCCGACCCCCAGTACCACGTGCTCTAGTTTTAGTCACCTACTGCAACATTTCTTACCGGAATTTGCTGGCTTTACCTTGCACGTTATTCCCTTATCATGCATCTGCACACTGTAAATGGCTCGCTTGTCATCGTGGCTGTCCCTCGAGCTCAAGGATGATGGTTGGTTTTATGGACTCTCGGGTGGCTTATGTGTCCAATCCTGGCTTTGAATGTTCTTCGGCATTCAGGACAGGTAATTCCAGATGGCAGGTCGGGCTTTGGTTGTTGCTGCCTCTCCTTCCGTTTTCTTCTCTTTTCTTATAATTCTGCGCATCTGTTGGCTTCAAAGGTCGCTGTTCCTACTTGGATGATGGTTCGCCAGAGTTTCCTGTCGTTGGCATTGGTTTCCCAATTGTCGATGTCGATTTCACATTTCTTCATGCTGGCTTTTAAGGCGTCTTTGAATCTCTCCTTTTGTCTGCCTCTTTTACGTTTGCTTTCTTCAAGCTGGGAGTAGAAGGTTTGCTTTGGTAGACGCTCGTCTTCCATCTGAACAACATGACCGACCCATCCTAGTTGGTTCTTGATGATGAAGGCTTCGACGCTAGATGTTTTTTGTAATCATTGCAATCATGTATTGCCTTTCGGCTGGCTGGATAGCGCGCAAACAAAAGCTTTTCACTGTACCTCGGTTCGCGTGACAATAAACTAAACTGTAAAGTGTAAGGGAGAATTTCATAAGAATTCATATTCATATTCATTCAATTTCACAAATGTTCAATGTCTCAATTTAAGCTCACCAATTAGGGAGAATACCGAGGTGCAGCGGTAGAGTTGCTGCCTTCGGGCACCAGAGACCCGGGCAATTAACAGTGCCCAATTTACGTGGAATGTGGGAAGAAACCTTTATGGTCACAGCGAGAACATGCAAACTCCACATCGGAGGTCAGGTTTGAACCCAGGTCAGCTGTGCCACTGTGCGCCCCCCGGATGTGACACTGCACGGGTTTATTATTGTCAATTGCACTGAAATACATAGGGCAGCGGTCAGGTGCTATAGACCTGCACGGGAAGGTAGACGCTCCTGCCCCCACGGGTTTCGGGCAGACGGAGCTCGTCAGACTGGGAAGGCAGTCCATCTAGGAGAGGGAAAACTGATTTAAAACCTCCACTGCTTTGAGGCCATATCTAGTCATGGAGAAGGCTCCTGGAGCAAACCTCAAGAAAATCCGGAGTCGGAGCCCCTAAGGCAGTTCGTCATTGTCTACAACCTTGCTCTGGCAGCTCCTGCGACAGCGCTGGTGCCAAACTGTAACGGCCCTGCTGTTCCTTTGGATCGATCAGCGACGTGGAGAGGGGTGGACGTGCTGCATGGGCAACAGCCTGTCCTCCATATGACATCGCCCAGGCTTGCATCCGACCACACATCACCTGCAAACTAGGATGCATCACCCATGGTCAGTCATGACCGAGGGTAACCTACTACTAAAATACAGAGTAAGACTTTGTTTTCTGTGTTATTCAGGTAAATCATACCATACATACTGTACAGTCAAAGCACACATGTGGACAACCGTTGTGCAAAAGGGAAAGAAAGCTGTGCAAATGTATGGTAGGGGAATCGGGGTGAATTGCTGAGCACATCAAGAGATACAGGGAAATGAAGGGGGAAAGTGGAACGAAGGGGTGATTCTGAGAAGTAGCAGAGACCCAATGAGTTACATGGTCTCCTTCTATATCATGGGGAATTATGAGAAATAGGGAACAGTTTGATTCAGAGTGGAGCATGTTCTAAAATTCAGCTCCTCAGCTCAGGGCGGCGCTTGTTAAAGTTGCTGCCTTACAGCGCTGGAGACCCAGGTTTGACCCTGACTGCGGGTGCAATCTGTACGGAACGTGTACGTTCTCCCTGTGACAGCGTGGGTTTCCTCCGGATGCTCCGGTTTCCCCCCACACTCCAAAGACGTTTAGATTTGATGTTAATGGGCTTGGTAAAATTGTAAATTGTCCCTATTGTGTGCCGGAGAGTGTCAGTATACGGGGTTCGCTGGTCACGACGGACTCGATGGGCCGAAGGTCCTGTCTCTGTCCTGTATCTCTAAACTAAAGTAAACTCTGCACCGGGACATTGTCTGTCCCTGCACCCTTTGCTGCATCCAGTGCTCTCAGCTATGTCTTGATATCATGTGGAACACAATGAATTGGCAAGAGCTTCCGAAGGAGGGTCCCGACCCGAATCGGCACCTATCCATGTTCCCCAGAGATGCTGCCTGAGTAACTCCAGCACTTTGTGTCCCCTTTTGTACACCAGCATCTGCAGTTCCTTGTTTCTACACTCTGGCTAGAGTTTGGCTTCGATGATGGTGGGGATCTCAGGAGGAAGCTGAGATGAATCAGCAATTCGCCACTTTAGATGCGCCAAGTCATCAGGTTACAGATGGTGGTGATGTACAGTTGTGACGCTACTGTCGACCACACACGTCAGTCACATCTGCCCTTTCTGACGCGCCACATCTGGGACCAGCACACACAGAGTCTCCTGGCTCGGACGTCATCTTGGATCAATTAGCACAATTGCGGTGCCACACAACACGAAGAAGGGTTGGTGCAGAAAGGAACTGCAGGTGCTGGTTCTCTCTGAGGATAGGCACAAAATGCTGGGGTAACTCATCAGGTCAGGCTGCATCTCTGCAGAAAAGGAACAGGTCACATTTCGGGTTGAGACCCTTCTTCAGCCAGAAGAGAATCCTTGGTTTGAAGGTGATATTCTGGTTCGACAAGGTCTGTGCGGTGATCATTTCTACCAATGCTTTCATGCACAGATGCATCTGCCAAAGGAAAACTGATGAGGGAAATGCCAAATACACTGTAGATTACCCTGTGGGTTTAGATTAGCTTTTTTAGTTTAGAGATACAACAGGGAAACAGGCTGCTCCTTCAGAGAAGCAGTTTCCTGCAGATTCATCGTGCCTTCTCTGCCGACTGACATCCGACCCGACTGTGAATTGCTTTGTGATTGAGTACAAGGAACAGAGTGAGGGGTAGATCATCGGAATCTCTCCAGGCTTTAGACTTTTAGACTTTAGAGGTACAGCGTGGAAGGTTTTGACCCACCGAGTCCGCGCCGACCAGTGGTGTAGGTCTTTGGAGTGTGGAAGGAAGCCGGAGCACTGGAGAAAGCCCAAGCAGGTCACGGGAAGAATGTATAGACTCCGTACAGACAGCACCTGTAGTCAAGATCGAACCCAGGTCTTTGACGTTGTTAGGCTGCAACTCCACCGCTGTGCCAACTTGCCACCCTGTTTCAATCACATCCTGCCACAGCCCCAGTGTGGCAATTACGCTCTTGACACAGTCAATGGTGGTCCTACAAAGTCAGTCTCAGCGATGGACCCTGAACCCCTTCCTTCCCAACCAGAGGGTGTTCTGTGTCCTTGCTGCACACAGACGTAGGGCTTGGAGGGTCATGCTCACAGTTTATAAAACTCAAATGAAAGTATAGGATGATGCTTGAGTACCGTGTTTAGTTTAGTTTAGTTTATTTATTGTCACAGGTACCAAGGGACGGTAAATAGCTTTTGTTGCATGCTAACCAGTCAGCGGAAGAGACCAAGCGGAGGCTTGGCGATCGTTTCGCCGAACACCTCCGCTCGGTCCGCAAAAACCAACCCGACCTCCCGGTGGCTCAGCACTTCAACTCCCCTTCCCATTCCGTATCCGACCTCTCGGTCCTGGGCCTCCTCCACGGCCAGAGTGAGCAACACCGCAAGTTGGAGGAACAGCACCTCATATTCCGCTTGGGGAGTCTGCATCCTTTGGGCTTGAACATTGAATTTTCTAAATTCTGTTAACCCTTGCTGTCTCCTCCCCTTCCCACCTCTCCCTCAGCCCTCGGGCCCTGGCATTCCCTCTCTCTCTATCTCCCTCCCCCACCCTAGTCGCACTAGCTTCTCATTTTCACACCACAAACAGCTTACAATGGCTTGTTCCCTTTATCATCGATACTTTTTTGCATATCTTTCATTCATTGTTCTTTATTTCTCCACATCACCGTCTATATCTCTCGTTTCCCTGATCACTGACCAGTCTGAAGAAGGGTCTCGACCTGAAACGTCGCCTATCTCCTTCGCTCCTTAGATGCTGCTGCACCCGCTGAGTTTCTCCAGCTTTTTGTGTAACCCAGCGGAAAGACAATACATGATTACAATCGAGCCATTCACAGTGTACAGGTACATGATAAAGGGAATAACTTGAATAACATTTAGTGCAAGATAAAGGCAGTAAAGTCCGATCAAAGACAGTCCGAGGTTTTCCAATGAGGTAGATAGCAGTTCAGTTCTCCAGTTGTGGTAGAATGGTCCATTTGCCCGATAACAGTTGGAAATAAACTGTCCCTGAATCTGGAGGTGTGCATTTTCACACTTCTATACCTTTTACCCGATGAGAGAGGGGAGAAGAGGGAGTGGCCAGGATGATTTAAGAGGGAGTTAGATGTGGCCCTTGTGGCTAAGGGGATCAGGGGGTATGGAGAGAAGGCAGGTACGGGATACTGAGTTGGATGATCAGCCATGATCATATTGAATGGCGGTGCAGGCTCGAAGGGCCGAATGGCCTACTCCTGCACCTATTTTCTATGTTTCTATGTTTCTATGGGTGCAACTGATTATGCTGGTGGCCTTGCTGAGGCAGCGTGAGATGTAAATGGGGTCAATGGGAGGGAGGGAGGTTGGTTTGTGTGATGTTCTGGGCTGCGTCCACAATTCTCTGTAAAGTGATAGCCACTATTTCTGGATGTGATACACTTCCTGTGGCCAGAGAAGCATTATGAAGGTTTTTCAGAGCCTGAAAATGATAGGTTTGAGAAAAGACTGTCTAGACTGGAGGTTACGTTCCTTAGACCTGGAGGGAGATTTAACTAAACTGTCTAATATCAAGGGAGGGTTTTATCGGGTGAATAGGAAAATCCTATTTCCTTACCAGAAAACTGAGATATTTAAGACGACTGTTTTTTTGGATCAGAGTGCTGAGGGGAATAAAAACTCTCCAGGAGAGATGAGAATCTGGAACTTAGCCTGAAGGAGCGATTGAAAAATGAAACCCTCATCATATTTTACAATTATTACAGGATTACTTCAAGAACTTGCTTCAAAAAAGTACTGCGACAGGGTGGTGCAGCGGTAGAGTTGCTGCCTTACAGTGCTAGGGTTCAATCCTGACTACGGGTGCTGTCTGTACGGAGTTTGCACGTTCTCCCTGTGACCGCGTGGGTTTTCTCCGGGTGCTCCTGTTTCCTCCCACATTCCAAAGACGTGCAGGTTTGTAGGTTAATTGGCTTTTGTAAATTGTTCCTAGTGTTTAGGATAGATCTAATTTACGTGTGATCTCTGGTCAGCATGTACTCAGAGGGCCGAAGGGCCTGTTTCCACACTTTATCTCTAAACTAAACGAATCTAAATCATGATCTACAACAACATGAATCAAAGGCAAGGAGGGGGGAACTGTTCCACTTGGGCCAGCTTGGATACAATGGGCAGAATGGCCTCCTTCTATACATTAATCTCTATGGTCATAAAGTCCAATAAATCATTTTGACGTGCTTAGTGAAACAAACCTTTCCCCATGTATATTTTATGACTTGCTTTCACCATAAACAAACATTTCCAATGCACAGATCATCAAACACATAATGTTTACTTAATTATTATCGAAGTAAAACCAGACAAAACTATCTCTAAGTCAACTTCTATTTCTTGGACTCCGTGCCATCTGAAGGGCTGCCAGTTTCCATGAATCAGATAGTGACCTTTCTCACCGTTTATAATCAGTTGTTGCTCTTGCTCCCTCTATTCACAGTCAAGACCAGTGTTGGTGATAAAAGTCTGCATGTACTCTTTCCACTGATTTAATTAAGACTTAAGATCGACACAAAATGCTGAGGTAACCCAGCGGGTCAGGCAGCATCTCTGGAGAAAAGGAATAGGTGATGTTTCGGGTCGAGACCCTTCATCAGACGAGGGGGCCACTGGAGGTTTGGGAAGGTGCAGAACACATCTGAGCCTGCATCGATGATCATCGATTAAGACTTAATTTTATTTTATTTTTCATTCAGCTTGAATTGTGAGGATTTTCATTTGTTGTTCCATGAGACACAGTGGGCTAGTTCCATAGATTACAAGGTTAATGGGCCATTTGCCCAACATCATTTCTGGGACTGATAAACATTCTGTGGTAACACAAATTAAATGTTGCTGAACTTTGGTAATGTGACAAAATGTCGAATGAGGTGTACTCCATAATATACAAATAATCTCTTGTTTCTGCCCTCATGGGAAGGTATTAAATATAGCCTTATCAAAGCTATCATTACACACCTTATGAAGTATGGGTATCAACTGAAACTTTAGACTCTTTAGTTTAGAGATACAGCGTGGAGACAGGCCCTTCGGCCCACCGAGTCTGCGCCGACCAGCGATCGCCTCGTACGCTAGCATTATCTTACACACTAGGGACAATTTACAATTTTTACCAAAGCCCACATGGTCACAGGGAAAAAGCACATACTCCATACAGACAGCTCCCAGAGTCAGGATTGAACCCGGGACTCTGGTGCTGCAAGGCAGCAACTCTAACACCGCGCCACTGCGCCACCGTGCCACCCCACATGTGTCCGTCTTATTGAATTTGGCTGATTGTTAGTCAGGATGGCAGAGAGTAACATAAACACATAGAAACATATGTTGTCGCCATTTGGCTTGTTTTGCGTGTCATTGATGATGGCATGTGTCTTTAAATTTTAGACTGCGCGTTATATTGTGGGTGGGATTTATGACGTATTCTAGGGCGTGTTTGGAGCTAAATTCTTGCGCAGAAGCTTAGTTTTTAGTTTAGTTTTATGACCAGCATGGGGAAGGTTTACCCTTCAACCATGCGAAGTGTAACGGAGACACGAGGAGTTTTCTAACGTTTAAAGCGATAAGCTGGAGTTCGATGAAGATTATAGTAACGAGTCGGAAGAGGTTTGAATGTATCTTATTGTTTTTCATCAACACTAAAGAATTTATTCATCAAAAGACTGTGTTTTGGAAGATTTGTCTGTGAAGGCGATCTGAAGGTCTGTCGGTCAGCTCGTCTGCGTATAAAGACATTCCCCTTAACCATGTAGTCTATTTAGTGACTAGAGGAAGTAATCTCTTGAATGATATAAAAATCTGCCGCTACAACATAGCAAAAATAGATGCAGGAGTAGGCCATTCGGCCCTTCGAGCCAGCACGGCCATTCAATATGATGGGAGATCATCCAAAATCAGTACCATGTTCTGGCTATTTCCTCATATCTTTTGATTCGCTCAGCTAAATCTAACTCTCTCTTGAAAACATCCAGCGAATTGGCCTCTAATGCCTTTTTCCCACACTAGCCTTTGAAGTGTTGCTATGTTATTTTGAATCCACCATCGTGACTCAGTTTAACTCACCTGAATTACTCACCCAGAGGTATGAACATTGAATTATCTTATTTTAAGTAACTTCGACAAACATTCCCCTTTCTCCCTCCTTGCCCCCCTTCCTCCGCCCTGGTAGTTTAACCAGTTCCACAGTTCACAACCATATATCCCTCTTAAGATCACACCTTCCCAAGCCACAAATTGGCCTATCAAGGAAATACGCTCACTGAGGTGATCTGTTGTGTAGAAAGGAACTGCAGATGCATGTTTATACCGATGATAAGTACAAAGTGCTGGAGTAACTCAGCGGGGTCAGACAGCATCTCTGGAGAAAAAGGATTGGAGACATTTCGGATAGGGAACCCTTCTTCTAACTGGAGGTCATCTGTTGCCGGCCTTCATATATCCTGATCTTTCCTTGCCTCCAGTTCTTCTCCACCTACCCTCCCCCCCCCCCCCCTCCCCCCACTTTAGTCTGAAGAAGGGTCCCGACCCAAAACATCACCTATCCATTTTCTCCAGAGATGCTGCTTGACCCACTGTTACTCCAGCACTTTGTACCTATCTTCGGTATAAACCAACATCTGCAGTTCCTTTCTACACAACCTGAATAAAGAATTAGCCTTAAATGAAAAAAACTGTAAAAAGTAATTGCCGGACTGTAACTCCACTGAAAACAATTGCCCTTTCACACTGGCTCATCAAACAACGTTTGCATATCATTGTAAGCTTAGTTTTTCATATCATTGTAAGCTTAGTTTTTCAAAACACATCATCTGGAGGAAAAGTTTGGTATAACAACTGCTTAGGAAAATGGTGTTCTAAATGCTGGCAGTTTATACCGATATTGGATGTGCTTTTATTTTATTTAGGTTGATGGTTAATCATTAAATATTTGATGGGGTAGGTCAGATAGTGAATTCATCAGGTCGGTATTTAGGATGTGGCAACATAATGTCCACATGTGTTTATTGTATTAATAATTCATGATTAAACTACCAGTCAATGAATGTGTTATTCCCACTTATGTTGCCGTTCCAGTCTATTGTTGTTCGCCTTGGTTACCACCAACTTGGGGAAATTCCAGAAATAATGGAAGTCTCACTCATGTTGCCAAGTATTCAACGTGACAGTTCTCAGCACGAAACCCGTCGACAACAAGCCAGGTTATCGAAGTAGATTGGTACGTTTCAGTGACTTTTGCTCTGCTTAGATCCATATTTAATCTACTTTCCTTTGGCATAATCATACTATAACTTGATCCTTCAAAATGGTCAGTCTGGCATCCAACGGGGTGGTATTGTAATGGCGTAAGACAGACAGGAAAGATGCCAATGTAGCATAATAAAACCTCCGTGAATACAGGCTCCCTTGAATTGACCACTGAAGTGTTTTCAGGGTGCTTTTCCTGGGGAAGTCCACACAGGGATAGAAGATGACCACGATGTGGTATTCATAGAAACATAGAAACATAGAAAGTAGGTGCAGGAGTAGGCCATTCGGCCCTATAAGCCAGCACCGCCATTCAATATGATCATGGCTAATCATCTAGGATCAGTACCCTGTTACTGCTTTTTCCCCACAATCCCTTGATTCTGTTAGCCCTAATAACAACGTTTAAGTCTCTCTTGAAAACATACATTCAGGATAACACATTCACTCCAGCTCCATAAAATCCATCTGAAATTTGGCCAAAAGTCTAGGAATTAAAACCTTAGATATTTCATCCAAATCTTACCTAACTCGTGCAAGCAACTTAGTTTAGTTTAGTTTAGTTTAGTTTAGAGATACTGTGCGGAAACAGGCCCTTTGGCCCACCGAGGTTGCGCCGCCCAGAGATCCCCGCAGGTTAACATCATCCTACACACACTAGGCACAAGTTACAATTTTACCAAGCCAATTAGCCTACAGTTCTGTACACTATCCCACATACATTAGGAGTCAAGAGTGTTTTATTGTCATGCGTCCCAGATAGGACAATGAAATTCTTGCTTGCTGCTGCAAGTTACAATCTTACCAAGCCGATTAGACTACAAACCTGTACGTCTTTGGAGTGTGGGAGGAAACCGGAGCTCCCGGAGAAAACCCACGCAGGTCATGGGAAGAATGTACAAACTTCGTACAGACAGCACCCCTAGTCAGGATGTAACCCACGTCTCTGGCGCTGTAAGGCAGCTGTACTACCACTGCGGCACTGTGCCATCCGTAGTTAATGCGTTGTTCCCACTTAGTTTCTGAAAACTGGAAAGAGTAGATTTTCAATGATACTAGATTAGGCTAGCTCTTATCATGTACAACCAGGTGTACATGAGGTGTACATGTACATGAGGTGTACATGTACATGAGGGTGTACAGTGCTGACACAGTGGTGCAGAGGTAGAGTTGCTGCCTTACAGCGCCAGAGACCCAGATTTAATCCTGACTACGGGTGCTGTCTGTACGGAGTTTGTACGTTCTCCCTGTGACCGAGTGGGTTTTCTCTGGGTGCTCCAGTTTCCTCCCACACTCCAAAGACGTACAGGTTTGCAGGTTAATTAGCCTTGGTAAAGTTGTCCCTAGTGTGTAGGATAGCGTTAGTGGACGGGTGATCATTGGTCGGCTTGGACCCGATGGGCTGAAGGGCCTGTTTCCACACTATATCTCTCAAAGTCTAAAAGTAACAAAAAGAAGCCCAGATGCCAGTTGCAAGTGGAGACCCCAAGGCCAAGGTGCAGGGGTTTAGGAATGATCGTATTCCATTGTATGGTGTTAAAGGCTGAGCTGTAGACAACAAGTAGCTGGTGTTCTTATTATCAACTTGATCCAAGCTCAATGTATTGCAAGAATATGGCAACCTCCCATAGACCTATTAGTCCTGTGCCCAAATTTCAGAGGATTTATGATGACTTTTCAAAGACTAGCCCAGCTATGTGCCATTATCAATCTTTCAAAGCATTTCATTTCAGTCAGTTAGACTACTGACTACTGAGTGGTAGTGAGTGAGATAGGTCAATTTGTTTTTCTTGGGGATTGAAATTATGCAGTCTTCCTTCAACTGTTGAAGTGAAAGACTGAAGATGTCAGTGAAAACTGTGGCCACACGGTTTCAGAGCCCATCCAGATATTCCATCCGGACTGGCTGCTCCCCAAGAGTTTTCCCTCCGGAAAGGAGATCTGACCTCTGCCATGGGATCGAGCCAGTGGAGATGGAAGAGACAGGCCAAGGTGGGGCTTTGCCTGTTCAAAAAATGGGCATAAAAGGCATGAGCTGATCGGACAGGAATGTATCACTCACTGCCAGAGATCGCCCCTGATTCCCGCATGTCGCTTTGATGGTATTCAGGCCCTGCCACGTCCACCTGGCATCCACTTGATAGAACTGAGCGTCCAGCTTGGCTTGGAAGTCTTTCCTGGCGTCTCTGTTGACCATACTTGGCTTTCATGTACACTGCGGGCTTGAAAGCTTCGGAAAATGCCTGAAAGATTTTCCTTCAGTTCCTGTCACTGCTTATTTCACCACTGTGTAATGACCGTGAACAAACCGCTCAAAATAACACGGCGGATTCCAACGGAATTTCCATAGGAATGTGGTCAGAACTAATTGCAACCTTCAACTGAGGTCCTGGGGACTCAATGGAACAGAGTAAGAGGCAGCATTATATTGCACTGAATATTTGTTATCATTTTGTGACTGTGGTTCCCAAATTGGCCTCATTAGCTACCCCAGAACCCACAAAATCAGAGTGGAAATATCTGGATGGATCCTTGATCTGACAGAAGTGTCTAAGAAGAGGAAGTAGAACTAATGCATTGTTATCTCTCTCAATATGTTTTACGTATTAAAAAACCTCATTACGTATTAGAACATAGAACAGTCTAGCACAGGACCAGGCCCTTTGGCCCACAATGTCCATTGCTGAACATGGAGCCAAGTTAAACTAATATCCTCTGTTTGCACATGATCCATATCCCTCCATTCCCTGCACGTGCATGGGGCCTATCCAAAAGCCTGTTAAATGCCACTATTATATTAGTCTCCATTACCACCCCATTCCAAGCACCCACCACTCTCTGCGTAAAAGACCTGCCCCACACATCTCCCCCTAACCTTGCCCCTCTCATCTTAAACCCTGTAGTCTATGACATTTCCGTGGTGGGAAAAAGATTCTGGCTGTCTACACTGTCTTTGCCTCTCATAATTGTATATACTTCTATCCCTACCCTCCAGTGCTCCAAAGAAAACAATCAATGCTTGTCCAACTTTTCGTTACGGCTGGTCAACTCTATTGCATGCAGCATTCTGGTAAACATCTTCTGTGCCTTCTGCAAAGTCTCTGTACTCTTCCTATAATGGGGCAACCAGAACTTCTTACAAATATGGCCTGACCTAAGTCCCATACAGCCGCATGATGACTTCCTGACTAATGCTGAAAGCCCTGATCAATGACAACAAGCCTACCATGTCTCTTCGTCACCACTCTATCTAATGGGAAATACCCCATACCACACTCCTTCTTCACCACTCTATCTATTGGGAAATACCCCATACCATACGCCTTCTTCAGCACTCTATCTATTGGGAAATACCCCATACCACACGCCTTCTTTACCACTCTATCTCGTTCATGGAGCTATGGACATAGACCCTAAGAACGTTCTGTACATCAATGGTGCTAAGGGTGCTGCCATTAAGTATATACTCTCCCCTTACACTCAACCTCCCAAAGTGCAACATCTTACACTTGCTTGGGTTAAACTCTATTTGCCATTTCTCTGCCCATTTCTGTAACTGAACTACATCCCGCTGTACACCTTGACAACCTACCTCACTGTCCGCAATTCTGCCAATTCTGGTAACGTCTGCATAGTTACTAACCAATCTATCTGCATTTATATCCCAGTCAAATAAATATCACCAACAACAGAAGTCACAACGCCGATCCCTGCAGAACTTCAATGGTCACTGAGCTCCATCCAGAATACCACCCTTCCACCACAACCCTCTATCTTCTATGCGTAGGCCAGTTCTAAAGCCTAACAAGCAAGTCACCAAACAATCTGGATCTTCTGGATCACGACCATTATGAGGTTCATCAAATGCCTTACTCAAATCTATGTAGACATCTTCTAGTTCCCTACCCCCATCAATCAGCTTCATCGCCTCCTCTAAAAACTCAATCAAGTTCGTAGGACATGACCTGTCACAGACAAATATATGTTGACTGTCCCTAATTAGCCCATTCTCTTCCAAATCATAGTAAATCCTATCCCTAAACGTCTGCTCCAATAACGTCCTAACCCCTGACGTGAGGCTCACCGACAAATGATTTCCTAGATTATCTCTACTTCCTTTGGTATACAAAGGAACAGTGGTGACCATTCCAAGCATAAACCTTACAAAGGGAGGCACAGTGCCAGAGACCCGGGTTCGATCCTGACTACGGGTGCTGTCTGTGCAGAGTTTTATATTCTCCCTGTGACTGCGAGGGGTTTCTCCGGGATCTCCGGTTTTCTCCCACATTCTAAAGGCGTGTAGGTTTGTAGGTTAATTGGCAGCATTGTGGGATAACATAGAACTAGTGTACGGGTGGTCGTTGGTCAGCGGGGATTCGGTGGGCCAAAGGGCCTGCTTGCACGCTGTATCTTTAAACTAAACAAAACTAAACTGTACATATTGCATTCTCTCTCTCTCTCCGTCCCTCTCCCACCCTAATAGTCCTACAAGTTTCATTGTCCATATCTCTTCGTTATCACCACTCCCACAGCCAACAATGCACCATTGTGGGCTCCACATTTCCTTGGTCATCGATGCCATCTCTGATTTGTTCTGTACCGTTTCATACCTCTAGCCTCCCTCTCCCTAGACTCTCAGTCTAAAGAAGGGTCTCCATCCGAAACGTCACCTATTCCTTTTCTGCAGAGATGCTGCCTGGCCCGCAGAGGTACTCCAGCTTTTTGTGCCTGTACAAGCAAGTATTTGGTTTTGCCTTTTGACCTTTACAATATTTATCATTGAACCACAATCCCTAAAATGGCATTAGAACAGCATTGTGTCACCTAACAAAGATTCATAAATATTTATTTGCAAGATTCCCACACTTAGTTGTCGCATATTCTTGAGTAATGCATGCTATTCAGACCTACTGAACCCAATTAATTTTTGCAAGATATCACAGTCGCTGGCATTTAGCCCTGCAGCTGTGACATTAGCAGACAGTCCTTGACAAGAGAAACACATGATAGAAGCAGAACCCTTTAAGATAATGGCAGCACGGTGCCAGAGAGTCCGGTTCCATCCTGACCACCGGTGCAGTCTGTACGGAGTTTGTACATTCTCCCCTTGACCTACGTGGGTTTTCTTCAGGTGCCCCGGTTTCCTCCCATGCTTCCACAGATCCGTGGGCTAATTGGCTTGGTAAAATTGTAAATTGTGCCTAGTGTGTGTAGGATGATGTTAACCTGCGGGGATCGCTGGTCAGCGCGGTCTCGGTGGGCCAAGGAGCCCGTTTCCGCACAGTATCTGTAAACTAAACTTAACTAAACAAAAAAAAACCTAAACTAAACTAACCTAAACTACTGAAGAACCTGGCTGCTTGAAGCAGACTGCAGTGTTAGAGGGGGTGTATGAAGTGGGGGGAGGCAGTCACTTGCTGGAAGAGCCCGGCTGCAGCCTCAAGTGGGGTCCGGGGTGGGCAGCAAGCATTGGTGTCTAAGGTCAGGGGATCCTGGAGAGGATCGTTGCAGCAAAGTACCGACAGGAGAAATGTTCTTCGTGCTAGAGGGCCTCGGAGATCCTTGCGGCCACATGAAGTTAATACTACAAAAGTTAATTTCATGAACAGCTTGCTCTTTGGGGATGTCGGCAGATGCCTTGTGCCCAATCTACTGGTATCTATGCAACTGATGCACTGTAATACTGAGAACTGTATTCAGCACTTATATATCTTCCTACTTTCATTTGACTTGATTGTATTTATGTATAGTATTATCTGATTATGGATAGCACGCAGAACAAAGCTTTTCACTGTACCCCGGACAATAATAAACCTAAAGCTAAAGCTCAACCTAAACCTATCTTGAGTCAAACAAAAGGTGCTGGAGTGACTCAGCAGGTCAGGCAGCATCGGTGGAGGAAATGGATAGGTGATATTTTGGGCCGAGAACCTTCTTCAGACGATGTAGAGCTTTGAGCTCCAATTTATGCTGTAAAAGGCATGACATGAATAAGTTATATCATCTTGTGCAGGCTGTCATCCAAAACTTGTCGCCGCATGATACATTTTTAGTTTAAAGTCTTCCTTTCATTATTTATTTATATTTACAACATTGGAGCATATTATGACCCAAATATAAAAATGAATATTGTAAAGTTGTCTGAATATTAAACTGATTTGCAGTTTGTGTATCCTGTGTGTCTGTATTTCCTTGCAGATATGTTTAATGTTTTATGTGTAATTCCTAACTCACTATATGTCATGTGGTCACTTGCGGCTGGAGCACCGAGGCAAATTCCAATAAAGTTATTAATTCATTCATTCATATATATGTAATGATTGCATGGGAATCTCATTGCATCTCAATGCAGGGCTCCAAATCTTCAAGGACATTTCCATTGATTGGCAATTGTTTAATTTAGTTTAGCTTACTTTAGTTTAGAGATACAGCATGGAAACAGGCCCTTCGGCCCACCGAGTCTGCACTGACCAGCGATCCCCACACATTAACACTACCCTACACACACTAAGGACAATTTACATGTAGCCAATTAACCCATAAACCGAAAATATCAGAAAAAACCCACGCGCTCATGGGGACTGTACAAACTCGTCACAGACAGCACCTGTAGTCATGATCGAGCCTGCATATCTGGTGCTGAAAGCGCTGTAAGGCAGCAACTGTACTTCTGCACCACCTTGCCGCCCTTGTAATTATGGTTAACCTTCTTGCACACACTCTGAATTAAATTTCTTCTTAATTTACTTTGTACCATCCGAGCATTGCTTATCGAGAGGCTGGTTCCTGAGTGCAGTGTGTAAAACTGCTCAGATTTAAAATTTCTGTGTGTAAGAAAGAACTGCAGACGCTGGATAAAATCGAAGGTAGACACAAAATGCTGGAGTAACTCGGTGGGTGGGACAGCATCTATGGAGAGAAGGAATGGGTGGCGTTTCGGGTCGAGACCCTCCTTCAGACTGATCTCGACCCAAAACGTCACCCACTCCTTCTCTCCATAGATGCTGCCTCACCCGCTGAGTTACTTCAGCATTTTGTGTCTACCTAACAATTCCGTGTGTGAGCCGAGGATTTCAATTCACCAAGGACACATTTGAATAATGATAGCAAAGATAAATGTGTAATGACATGGTATCAGGGTTTGTTTCACTAAAATTCACAATCAAGATAAATAAGGCGTGACTCTTGATCAACGGACAGGAAGCCTGGTCTATTTTTACATATTTCCTGAATTCATTTTGGGTACTTGCAGCCGGCAGATAAGGAAAATTAGAAGTGTGTGTAAAAACATGTTACCAAAAGGGACAGCACAGCGGTGCAGTGGTAGAGCTGCTGCCTTACAGCGCCAGAGATCCGGGTTCGATCCTGTGTGGCGTTTCTACATCCTCCCTGGGTTTTCTCCGGATGCTCTGGAATCCTCCTGCATTCCACAGACATACAGGTTTACAGGTAAAATTGGTTTGGATAAAATTGTAAATTGTGTGTAGGATAACCATAAGGTCATAAGGTCATAGGTGATAGGAGTAGAATTATGCCATTCGGCCCATCAAGTCTACTCCGCCATTCCGTCATGGCCGATCTATGTCTCCCTCCTAACCATATTCTCCTGCTTTCTCCCCATAACCTCTGACACCTGTACTAATCAAGAATCGATCTATCTCTGCCTTAAAAATATCCATTGACTTGGCCTCGACTGCCTTCTGTAGCAAAGAATTCCACAGATTCACCACCCTCTGACAAAAGACATTTCTCCCCATCTCCTTCCTAAAAGAATGTCCTTTAATTCTGAGTCTGAGACCTCTAGTCCTAGATTCTCCCACTAGTGGAAACATCCTCTCCACATCCATTATCCAAGCCTTTCACTATTCTGTATGTTTCAATGAGGTCCCCCCTCATTCTTCTAAACTCCTTGAGTACATGCCCAGTGCGACAAACGCTCATCATAGGTTAAATTACTAATTCCTGGGATCATTCTTGTAAATCCTCTCTGGACCCTCTCCAGAGCTGGCACAGCCTTCTTTACCAGCGTCCTTACCAGCGCCTTACAGAGCCTCAGCATTACATTCCTGTTTTTGTATACAAGCCATCTTAAAATAAATGCTAGCATTGAGTTTGCTTTCTTTACTACTGATTCGACTTGCAG
The DNA here is from genome assembly GCA_035221665.1 of Okamejei kenojei. NCBI lineage: Eukaryota > Metazoa > Chordata > Chondrichthyes > Rajiformes > Rajidae > Okamejei > Okamejei kenojei. The sequence continues at coordinate 61,910,202 of CM069142.1, forward strand.
TTTAACTTTTTGGGAATCCTGCACCAGCACTACCAAGTCCTTTTGCACCTCCGATTTTTGGACGTTCTCCCCATTTAGAAAACAGTCTACACCTTTAATCCTACTTCTAAATTGCACGACTCCACAGTGGAGGCAGGTTGGACTGGTGTAAAGGGGGCATGCTGGTCGGCGTGGGCAGTTTGGGCCGAAGGGTCTGTTTCCACACTGCATGACTCTATGAACAAATTGGGCAGAAGGGCTCTTTCTGTGCTGCATAGCTCTGTAACTCCATGACTCTATGGCATCGAGGTCCCTATGAGCATCAACATTAGCCAATCTTCCAGACTGGAAAGTTACTGAATTGGTTTTGGGGTGTCCAGAAGATGCACGAAACACAATGTGCATCCCAACGTGTGTTTTATCCCTTTCTAAGTGAGTGGTAAAGTTTGGACACTGAGCCAGACAATTCCCTGCATTCTGCAGAGTAAACCTGGAAATGCTCAACATTAGACAGGGATCGAGAGACTATTTGTGAGGAAAGATTACATGGAGCAAAATTGCTATTATCTTCCAGTTTTAAATAATTGTTGAGCTGGCATTCTGCCCAAGAACATACTTGAATGAAATTCATATGCTACGTGGATTTGATCAATTGTAGACACATAAAAATGTTCACAATTTAGTTCAGATCAGTTTAGTTTAGTTTAGTTTAGTTTAGTTTAGTTTAGTTTAGTTTGTTATTATTGTACAGTAAAAGCTTTTAGTTGCATGTTAGCCAGTCAGCGGAAATAGTATACAATCGAGCCATCCACAGTTCACAGATACAGGATAAAGTGTATAACACTTAGTGCAAGAGAAAGTCCAGTAAAGTCCGATTAAAGATGGTTCGAAGGTCTCCAATGAGGTAGATGAGAGGTCAGGACCTCTCTTTAGTTGGTGAGAGGGCTGTTCAATTGCCTGATTGCAGATGGGAAGAAATTGTCCCCAAATCTGGACGAATGACTAAACAGACTGGTTATCTTTAATAGCGGTTATTTTGCTAGAGGAACTCAGCGGGTCGAGCAGCATCCGTGGGTGGAAATGGTTGTCTTTGATAAGTTCTCTTAACCATCGACCCAAAGTGTTGTGGCTGACTGCGAATTCAGTAAAACTAGCTTGGAGTGCAGTTCAGCAGCATCATTAACATTGGCCTAAAATCCTATCGAACCTTTGATCTTTTTGGATCATTGCAGAGATTTTCACAAAACATGAACGACACATGGGGGAAAAAATATCCATCCGTTCATTTGTGCACAAATCTTTTTGCAATTTTTAAATTAACAGTGTTTATTTGTTCTTTGCCTGAATCTCATTCAGATTTAAATGCTGTGTGTTATAATGACAATAATATCATGGCTGGGACCTACAGTAATTACATAGATTACAGGAGCTGAACTCTGCTCTACTAACTCCCAAAGAGACCTGAGGTTTTCAGTCCCCCAAGTCAGACTAAATGAAAACCACATTCTTCAGCCTCCAGACGTCGAATATCAGCTTGGCTGTGGGCCTGTTACTAATTATTAGATAAAATCTACTTCAGAACTAACCTTCTGTGCAATAAAAAGGTATTGAATTCGCCCATGAAATGTGACAGTGTTGGCACGATTTGATTTTCACGGGGAAACTTGTATCAGGAAGAGACTAACGGGCCTTGCAGCTAAAATATAATAATTATCCCTTGTGTAAAAAATGCAAGAACAAAAGGAAAAAGGGAAAATGAGTAAGAAACTTTTTCATTCAGTCATCATTTTTAAAAAGTCATTAGTCATTGAATAGTGTGTTCGTGTTGCTGCACTTGTTGAATAGTGTGTCAACTTGGACTATTCCGCCACCTTGTGGAAGTATGTAGATTTGCTGCCGTGTCTTTTGTCCACAGTTTGTTCCATTACTATAATCGAGTCTGTGATAACGTACACCATTGAGGCACGGAGAGTTAAATTCTGCCTCAAACACACTTGTACCTTGTCAGGCAGCCATTATTTATCCGTTCTACCCTTTCAGATGCATGTTTACCTTTCCAAAGGAAATGCGGTAAAAGACAAAGTAAAGGTTTGATCCTTACCACAGGTGCTGCCTGTGCGGAGTTTCCAGGTTCTCCCTGTGACTGCGTGGGTTTTCTCTGGATGTTCCTGTTTCATCCCACGTCCCGAAGACGTGCAGGTTTGTAGGTTAATTGGCCTCTGTAAATTGCCCCTATTTGTGTACGACAGAAAGTGGGGTAACATAGAACTAGTGTGTGGATGATCAATGATTGGCGTGAACTTGATGTGCCAAAGTGCCTGTTCCCCCGCTGTATCTTTAAACTAAACTAAACTAACAGCTAAAAACTTCAGTTTTATTATCATTCTCCTTGTTTTTAATGCGTGTGGGCTTTATTCTTGTCCCCAACCCCTGCTCCCTGAGCTGAGAGAGGGTGCTGACAGTGGAATTAATGCTTCACCATCAATAATAAGGGGTGGCACGGTGGCGCAGGGGTAGAGTTGCTGCCTTACAGTGCTTACAGCGCCAGAGACCCGGGTTCGATCCCGACTACGGGTACTGTTTGTAGGGAGTTTGTACTTTCTCCCCGTGAGCGCATGGAGTTTCTCCGAGATCTTCGAGTTTCCTCCCACACTCCAAAGACGTGCAGGTTTGTCGGTTAATTGGCTTGGTGTGTGTGCAAGTTGTCCCTAGTGTGCGTCGGATAGTGTTAATGTGCGGGGATCGCTGGTCGGCGCGGACTCAGTGGGCCAAAAGGGCCTGTTTCCGCGCGGTATCTATTCAATGAATTAAATTAAATAAACATTAGGTTTGAAAATACCAAAGGCATTTGGGCAATGACAGGGTTAACATTCAAATCTGCCTGATCAGCCTTCCACCTACAGGACAGGAATCAGATCTGGATCCTATTTTGTTGGCACGGATTTCTTTCTTCTCACTGTTCGCCACGCTAATAGAGCCAAGGGCAAAGGGAAACATTTATACCAGAAAGTGTATAAAACCTCAGAGGGCCAAGGGTCAGTGACTCCAGGAAATGTGGCCAAAAGCATTGTGCAGAGTTAGGGGAGTGAAGGGCAGGAGGTTTCTATTTCAGGCCACAGGAAGCAAGATATTAACAAGTGAGAATGGAACAATGTAAATCTTTGGAGAAACTAAACCTTCGTTCACCTTTGACCCGGACATAAATATTGCAGCTATCGCTTTTAAAAAATAACAGTTTAGTTATTGTTTAAAAGACCACCCATCACCAATGTATAAATACCATTGATTCCACTTAAATTAATGCAGTTTGAAAAGCGTTCACTGCGTTTAACCAAATAAATTTTGCTGTAAATTAAGGGAGTAGTCTTGTGGTTAGATTATGTATTGTACCCACTACAGCCCAGCCTACACATGGTCGCCATCTGTACATGTTGTATAATCTCCATTAGCGTAACATAAGAAGTCAAAATAGAATAAATCCCTTTTACCATTGCAAGCTCAGTGGTTTATTTAAGCCTCCTCTCCTGCCCCCCTGTGTGGCACCAGGCAATGCAGGTCAGAAAGGTCTCCAGTCCATGCTGAAGTTGGATGCCTGGTCTGTACTGAGTTAGCTGAACTCATCTATATAATGACAGAAATAGACAGGCTTCAGTGGAGATCAGTACCCTGGGGCCAAGTGGTTGATTGCCACTGAGTGAGCTTGGTTGGTAAAATCACACAAGCTGGCTCTGGGGGAGAAAGAGGATTAGATTGTGATCGCTCCTGTAGTCAAATAATGCCAATCTTCATTGTTCAGGGCCATGGTCCAGAATAGCCACTCGAGTAAACTTTTGGAGGACACTTACAGTATCATCCAAGGACTGAAGAGTCAATAGTGTTTAATTGTCATGTGTACCAAAAAACAGAACAATTAGATTTTCACTTTCAGCGGCATAACAGGTCTGTAATCATGGATAACGGTGCTGCAGCAGTACAGCGCCAGAGGCCCGGGTTCGATCCTGACTACGGGTGCTTGTCTGTACGGAGTTTGTACGTTCTCCCCGTGACCTGCGGGGGTTTTCTCCAAGGTCGGTTTCCTCCGACACTCCAAAGGCGTACAGGTTTGTAGGCTAATTGGCTTGGTATAAGTGTAAATTGGCCCTTGCGTTTGTGGGATAGTGTTAACATGCGGGGATCACTGGTCGGCGTGGACTCGGTGGGCCGAAGGGCCTGTTTCCGCGCTCTATCTCCAAACTAAACTGAACATTGGTAAAGAAAAAAAGTTAAATAAATTAAAAATAAATCAAAATTTAGTGCAAAAAATGCCCAAAGTTCGAGGGCAAACAAGACAAGTCCGGAGTTTGGAGTTTAGTTGGTGTCTGTAGTGTTCAAAAGCCCGCTGGTTGTTGTAACTTAAGTATTTTCAGGGGAGAAAAGGGAACAATGTCTATTTTGTGGGAAATGATGGCTGCACTTGGAGTGGCTGTGCTGCAAACAATTTGTACTCTGATATTTCATCCTATTTTCCTTCGTCTTGTGGGATATTATTTCCTTAGATAGGACTGCTGCCCCATCTAGTGGCCAGCACTGAACTTTCCTGATGGCCGTGATTCTACACCCTGGCTGGAATACAGAAACAGAGAGCACAGCAAAATACCCTCCCAGAAAGGGCGGCACGGTGGCGCAGCGGCAGAGTTGCAGCACCGTACACCCGGGTTCGATCCCGGCTACGGGTGCTGTCAGTACAGAGTTTGTACGCTCTCCCTGTGACCGCGTGGGTTTTCTCTGAGATCATTGGTTTCCTCCCACACTCCACTGTGTATGTGTAAGTTGTCCCTAGTGTGCGTAGGATAGTGTTAATGTGCGGGGGCCACTGGCCGCGCGGACTCAGTGGGCCGGAGGGCCTGTTTCCGTGCTGTATCTCTAAACTAAGAAAAAATATACTAATCTAAATCTTCTGTTGATCAGGCTCAAGGCCTGCATATTAATTTCTGATTATGAAATTCATCAGTTCATGAATCCATCCCCAGACATCACTCTCATTAACCCTGGCGGTCCAGTGATCTGCCCGTATCTGTAACTGAACCGGCGGTATCCTTTGACAACTTTCTTCACTGTCCACAATTAAGGGCGGCACGGTGGCATAGCAGTAGAGCTGCTGCCTTACAGCACCAGAGACCCGGGTTCGATCCTGACCACGCGTGCTGTCTGTATGGAGTTTGTACGTTCTCCCCGTGACCTGCGTGGGTTTTCTCCGGGTGCTCCAATTTTATCCCACTCTCCACCAACTCCAAACAACTCCGCCAATTCTTTGTCTCTTGCAAATTACTAATCACCCCATTTACAGTTGCGTCCAAATAATTTATATATACATATATCACAAAAAACAGCTGTCTCGGCATTCATTCCTCAAGAACATCGATGGTCACAAAGTTGTCAAACCCCTCCACCACCTATCTGTCCAAGTCAATTTTGAATCCAATCTACCAGGTCACTATGGATCCCATGCGCCTTGATTCTTTTGGATCAGCCTACCACAAGGGACTTTTCAGCACTTGTCCATGTGTACCACATCCACTGCCTTACCTTCATCAATCACCTTTGTCACTTCCTTAAAAAACTTGATCAAGTTTCTAAGATGTGACCTCCCACACACAAAGCAATGCTAACTATCCCTAAAAAGTCAATGTTTTTTTTTAGACTTTTTCTCTTGCCTTTCTCAATTACCTGGGATGGATCCCATCAGGCCCTGTGAATGAATCCACCTTAAGGGGCTGTCCCACTGCGGCGACCTAATCTGCGAGTTTAGAAGAGTTTGCCCTCGACTCAAACTCACTGCAATGGTCGACACATGGCCCTAGGAGGTCCTATGAGGTCACTGGAACTTTCCTTCATGCTCGAGGGAAGTTCGCGGCCCTGGAATACCAGCTCAACTCTTCCTGATCTCACCAGGCTACACGTCCTTCTACTTGATGAATGCCAATGTAAGGTTCCTCGCCAGACATAAATTCCCTCCTCTGTCCTTGAGTAGTTCTACCCTCTCCTTAGTTATCCTCTTTTATGTAGAAAATGTCCTGTTGGACTGAGCATCTTCAGAGCACCACACCATCATGTCCCACTTCATGTCCCACTTCATGAGTCAAAAACTTCAAATTCCTGGCCGTGCATATTTCCAAAGATCTTTCCTGGACCAACCTCACTGATGCAGTTATAAATAAAGCACATCAACGCCTCTACTTCCTGAGAAGATTGCGGAGATTCTCTTGAACTTCTACAGGTGTACAGTAGAGAGCATACTGACTGGTTACATCATGGCCTGGTTCAGCAACTTGAACGCCCAGGAGCGGAAAAGACGGCAAAAAGTTGTGACCACTGCCCAGTCCATCATCGGTTCTGACCTCCCCACCATCGACAGGATTTATCGGAGTCGCTGCTTCAAAAAGGCAGCCAGCATCATCAGAGACCCACGCCACCCTGGCCACACACTCATTTCACCCCTGCCATTGGGAAGAAGGTACAGGGGCCTGAAAACTGTAACATGTAGGTTCAGGAACAGCTTCTTCCCTGCAGCCATCAGGCTACTAAACACTACAACTTCAAATAAACTCTGAACTTCAATATTATTATTATTATTATTATTATTATTATTATTATTATTATTATTATTATTATTATTATTATTATTATTCTACTATTGTTTGTTTTTTGAATCTGTGTGTGTGTGTACATATACACACTGACCTTTTATTTTCTCTCTCGTTTATCATACTGTTTACAGTGTACTATGTTTACATTTTCTGTTGTGCTGCAGCAAGTAAGAATTTCATTGTTCTATCTGGGACACATGACAATAAAACTCTCTTGACCTCCCACCAGCCCAGCCCAGCCCTTGCTGCATTAGCATTCAACAGTGCTCTGGACTGAAGGAAGGATGTGAACAGATTATACATTTGACAACCACTGACTGGAGACAGATGGTGGGCAGAGAGAGGCTTGTGCTTAGCCATTTGGCCGATGGCCTTTTGTTTCTACTGTGCAAGCAGTACTAGTTAGCTTGGTTTAGTTGAGTTTAGTTTGTTGTCACGTGTACTGAGGTACAGTGAAAAACATTTGTGGCATGCTAACCAGTCAGCGGAAAGACAATACATGATTACAATCGAACCACACACACAGTAAGTAAGTAAGTAAGTAAGTACGTTTATTGGCCAAGTATTCACATACAAGGAATTTGCGTTGGTGCTCCGCCCTCCCCACCATCGACATGTACAGATACATGTTAAAGGGAATAACGTGAATAACATTTAGTCCAAGATAAAGTCCAGTAAAGACAGGTTAAAGATAGTCCAAGAGTCTCCAATGAGGTAGATAATAGTTCAGGAATGCTCTCTAGTTGTTGGTAGGATGGTTCAGTTGCCTGATAACAGCTGGGAAGGAACTGTCCTTGAATCTGGAGGTGTGTGTTTTCATACTTCTATACCTTTTACCTGATGGGAGAGGAGAGAAGAGGGAGTGACCGGGGTGGGACTCATCCTTGATTATGCTGCTGGCCTTGCCGAGGCAGCGTGCGGTATAAATGGAGTCAATAGAAGGGAGGTTGGTTTGTGCGATGGTCTGGGCTGCGTTCACAATTCGCTGCAATTTCTTGACGATCTTAGATGGAGCAGTTCCTCAACCATGCCGTGATGCATGCTGATAAGATGCGTTCGACAGCGCATCTGTTGTCTAACCAGGTGAAAAGGCTATTGAAAGCTGCGGGAATAATGATGTCGGAGAGAATATGACAACCGGTCAACCTACCCTGCCATCCTAGCACCACCAGGACTGGGGCAGGGGAGGGGGATGGGGGATGGGGTTAATGGAGGGGCAACAGAAGCCACCTATCAAAAGGTGGGTGTATCGGTGTTGGACCAAAGCATTGGCATTGTGTTGCAGAGATTGAAAATTCCAGCGCACTGCAATTTTATATTTAGACGATGCTTAAAAGCTCTGTCTCCACGGTACGAGTTCATTCCAAGAGCTCTCCCGAGTTTAAAAAAAAATCAAACTCGTGAGAATGAACGTAGTGGATACGTCGGAGCTCGGGGACGTCTCTTAGCGGGTTGTAACGCCTAAGGCAGGTACTCGGGAAGACTCACTAACGGCAGGTAAGCTCGGGAAGACTCGCGAAGATTTTTCAACATGTTACCATACCATAAATCTCCAAGTTCGAATCAGGGCAAACTCGGGAGAACTCTTGGAATGAACTCGTACCGTGGGACAGGGCTTTAAGACTTTACTACATTTACATCTACAGAGGATTTAGTGGTCTTAACCTTATTCACTCGGTACAATCAAGAACAAGTTCAATAAATGCTTAAACTTTGAGGATGGACCTAGGTTGAGGCAGAGAAGGCTCATTTGGCAACAATTGTTTAAAATGTTTCCACCTGGGTAAGACCCATGAGAAGCTAAGAAGAAGGTTCTGAACCGGAGCCCGGGTCGCTGGCGCTGCAAGCGCTGTGAGGCAGCGACTCTGCCACTGCGCCACTGTGCCCCCCCCCCCCCTTGTAGACCTTGGAGACCCGGGTTCTAACCCGACTGCGGGCACTGTCTGCACGGAGTTTGTACCGCGTGACCGCGTGGGCCTTCTCCGAGATCTTCGGTTTCCTCCCACACTCCAAAGACGTACAGGTATGCAGGTAAATTGGCTTGGCATCAGTGTACAATTGTCCCTAGTGTGTGTAGCATAGAGGTAATGTGCAGGGATCGCTGGTCTCTGCGGTCTCGGTGGGGCGAAGGGCCTGTTTCCGCGCCGTATCTCTAAACTAAACTAAAGTGTCCAAATGTTTCTTAAACGTTGCAATAGTACCTGCCTCAATTACCTCCTCCGGGAGCTCATTCCATACACCCTTGGCCCTTTGTGTGAAAAGGTTACCCCTCGGGTTCCCAATAAAGGTTTCCCCAAAAGGGGAAGGGGTGGAGGGGGGGGGGGGTTGTTGTGAGGGGTTACCCATATGATTGGCAAAACACAAGCCTTTCTCCTTCCACCAACATTCTCCAGTCACTGACAACACAAAAGGGCATCTCTGCAGAAACAGTTGCATTGAGTAAATAAACGTTCTGGATTTTCCAGAAAACTGTGCAGGTTGCTCTCTCCCCCATCTGGCCTGCACATGCACTGCTATTATTATTCCCCTTGGTAACTCAGCACTTCCACCCGGCTTCATATAAATTGTCTGTTATATTTCCTTTTGAACTGCAGCAGGCCTTTTGAACTCAGTAATATTTCAGAACAAGCTAAATCCAGTCTGAATGAATTTCCTCAGACTTTTTCTGAAGTTTCAATTACATTTTTTGGTTCAGTGGTCTCTCGATAATCCGCATTTTGAGACAAAAAGGTAGCGTTTGGCTTTTTTAAGTTTGGCTTTTGTTAATTATCCTCAACTTTTTTTTTTACGCCAGCACTTCTCTTCCTCACACGGGGCAGAATTAACCCATACAGGAATGTGAAGTCAGCCAGGATTCTCTGCCCTGTCTGCTCTACAATTGCCCCCGTTGAAAGGGCATATCAGTGGATCCAGTTCAGGAGTTTATTCAGCCCATCGAACCTGTGACGCTGGTCGTTTCCCAAGAGTTTTTCCTTCATATTTTAGAGATGCAGCGCAGAAACAGGCCCTTCGACCCGCTGAGTCCGTGTCGACCAGCGATCACCCCGTACACCAGCACTCTCTTACACACACTAGCAATGTTACAAAATTTTGAGATTTTAAAAATCAAGTCTGCAATTTATCCCATCAGATAAAGCACAAAATGAAGTTTAATTTGACACCTAATTCACTTTCATATCTTCAGTATTAAAAAAAAGGTTATGGCCATTTTCATACTCGGAAATTAGCATCTTGTTTCCTATTGCTTTTCTATTTACTTAACACAAAAGCTGTGATCGAGGGCAGTCAAAAACCCATAACTTTCTTAAAAATTAAGAGAACTGAAAGAGATTTTCAGTTATTATAGATTGAAGCATTCTGAAACAAATATGAAACAATCTTACTTGGATGACCTGAAATTAAAGCATATAATTAGTTAGTTACCCAACTGTAGCTAATTACAAAATTCAATTACTAGATCTAAACATCTATCCATTTCTTAAGAAAATTTTTTTTTAAAGCCTAAGTGTCCAAATAACATTCACACAAGAATTCACAATATAACATGATTTTTAAATCTAATTGTCATTAATTTATAGGCCAATTTGAAGGAATTTTGTGTTTAATGCCCATAAACTAATGGGCATTTTAATCAGCTTGCGAGTGGGATTTTCTGGAACGCGATGGATTGGAAAGTTGCGGTTGTGGTGAATTTAAACCGAATATCGGCAGGAAAAATTCTGCCGGTTCGTATGGGATTAAATCACCATTTTGCAACGTTAAAGTTTGATTAGGGTCATCTAAAAAAGCAGGTTTATATGAAAAAATAAACAGCTTTCACTTACCTGTCCCCTACGTAAAATCCGTCCCCGTTGTCGGCGTTCACGGCATTAGGAGCTAATTTTTATTTTACTGCAGCAATGAAATAGTCGGGCGATTTTAAAAAAAATGTAACTTACCGGCAGTCGGAACTAATCTTTAGAAAAATCTCGCACTCCGAGAAAATAAAGCTCCGGATGGCAAGGGAAAACCGCACTTTAACCCCGCCCCCCCCCCCCCCTCAAAGGCGCCAAAGTCGCGCACACGGCCAGTGACAGAACTGCAGCGCCGCTAAAGGTAAGTTTTGTAACATACCTACACACACTAGGGACAATTTACAATTTATCACAGAAGCTGATTCACCTACAAACCTGTGTGTCTTTGGAGTGTGGGAGCATGGAGTTGCGTCATTATTAAATCTGCTTTCATGCAGAGTATTTCAGATCATGGATTCATGCTAGTTCAGGCAAGAACATCGAACAGTACAACACAACAACAGGCCCTTCATCCCACAATGTCTATGCCACACATGATGCTAAGACTAACTATTATCTGCCTGCACCTAACCCATATCCCTTCCTTCCCTGCATATCTACATGCTTAACCAAATGTCACTATCGTATCTGCCACCACTACCAGCTCCAACAGTGATTCGCCGCGGAGCCTGAACCCGGTGACCCAGGGGTCAGGCAACATCCGTGGAGAACATGTACTGTAAAAGTGAAGTTTCGGGTTGGGACCCTCCTTCAGTCTGATGTTGGGGGGGTGAAGAATGCTGGAAAAGAGTAGCGGCAGCTCAAAGCGTGGCAGGTAATGGGACAACATAGGAGAGGGGGGTGGGGGGTTTGATAGGCAGAGGGTTAGAACAAAGGCCAGAGATAAGTGAGAAAGGAAGGTTTCAAGAGTTGTGGATTGTGAAGCCAGAGGAAAGTAGTGGCGGGGGGTGCGAGGGCCTGGGAAGGGTGTGGTTTGGGCAGGGCAAGTAGAGAGAAGAGTTCTGTGGCAGTCTAGGAGTGCCGCAGCGGAGAGAAGGAAAGTCATACAGCATGGAGTCGTACACCGCGACCTGCATGGGGGAGCTCGGAAGCGGCAGAGCTCGGCCTCGAAGACCGGAGAGTTGAGGAGGAGGAAGCCACTGGCCACTCGCAAACCGGAGAAGGACAGGGTTGTCCTGGAGGAGACAACCCCGGGGGACAGAGATGCAGAGGGATGTCACCCTGGGACTCAAAGGTGGTCGGGCAAGGAGAGGGACGTCGGTTCGCGGGCCAAGCTGGGTGAGGGCGACAGAGGAGGCCATGCAGCAGCCTGGGGCTCGCCTGGAACGGGAGCAGCTCCAGTACATCTAGCGCATGGACCGGACTTTGGACTTCTTGTGAATGGCCACTTATGCATGTGTGATCAATGCAAAATAATTTCACTGTGGCGTGCACACGTGACATTAAAGCACCATTGAACCCTCTGCGTAAGGACAAAATCAAACTCAGTCTCGCATTTTCCACAGAACATCAGATAGTTTGCCAGTATGTACAGTTGGGATTTATTTCAAACCTGAGGAATAGTGAACCTATTCCCTGTAGGTCTAGTCCGTTTGAAAAAAGAACTTCTTCAAACTGGGTCTTCTCCATCGCCAGAGTGACCTGCTCCGGAGATTTTCTCCGGGATCTCCGGTTACGATGGCAGTAGAGAATTGGACCATCATTACCTGTGGCAGATTGTGTTTCCTCAGCTGTCGCAGGAAGTACATTCTCTGTTGGGCCTTTTTGACTGTGGAGTCGATGGTGGCCCCCCATTTAAGGTCCTTGGAGATGATGGTTCTAAGGAACTTAAAAGACTCCACAAATATGACTGTGGTGTTGTTGATGGTGAGTGGGGAGGGAAGGGGGAGGCTCTCCTAAAGTATACAATTAATTCCACTGTCTTAAGAGCATTGAGCTCCAGGTTGTCATGAAGGCACCAGGAAACCAGCTGTGAAACCTCCTGTCTGTAGGTAGATTGCTCCCCATCCTGGATCAGTCCATATAACCATATAACCATATAACAATTACAGCACGGAAACAGGCCCTCTCGGCCCTTCCAGTCTGTGCCCACCATTTGTTTTCCCCTAGTCCCATCTACCTGCACTCAGACCATACCCCTCCATTCCCTTCACGTCCATATACCTATCAACAACACCACAGTCCAATCCTGTAGAAGTTCGATAGAGTATTCATTGAATATACCGAACCTGCTCAATCTCCTAAAGGAGAAGGATTGATGAGCTTTCTTTGTGAATGCATCAATATTCTGGGCCAGGCACAAATCTTCAGAGATGTGCTGACTCAGGAACTGGAAGCTCTTCATTCTCTCCACCAAAGTCCCAAGACAGGATTGTGGTTCCTCGATTTTCCCCTCCTAAAGTCAGCTCCTACAATCAGCTCCTTTCTCTTTCTAACGTTGAGAGCAAGATTGCTATTCTTACACCATTCAATCATATTTTCAATCCCCCTCCTGTACTCTGACTCGTGGTTACCCATCATTTGTCCAACGTTGGTATCCTCAGTGAATTAGCAATTTGGATGAAGATGTAGTTGGCATACTTGGTAAGGTTTTATGAATGACCCCAAAAATGGTGGTAGAGTGGACAGAGAAGAAGATGTTCAAAGATTGCAACGATTTAAATCTACTATGAAATTGGGACAATGAGTAGCAGATGGAATTTATCTCAGACCAGTTTGAAATGTTGCTCTTTGAGAGTGTTGGACAACAAGGAGATCTAGGGGAACAAGTACATAGTTCCCTGAAAGAGGTGACAAGGATAAACCAGGCGGTGAAGAAGGCATTTGGCACATGTGTGCTCACCTGACTTTTGGAAGGATGTTTATTAGGCTGGAAAGGGCACAGGGCTGGTAGAGCTGCTGCCTCACAGCGCCAGACACCCAAGTTTGATCCTGACCATAGATGCTGTCTGCGTGGAGTTTTCACTTTCTCCCTGTGACAGCGTGGGTTTCCTCTGCATGCTCCTACGTTTTCCTCCCATATTACAAAGAGGTGTAGGTTTGTAGATTAATCAATCTCTGTAAATTTCCCCTGGAGCATAAAGAGTGGATGCGGAGGTGGTTGGCATGGACTCCGTGTTTCCATGCTGTATCTCTAAAACAACAAAAGTCTCTAAAACTTTGAATCAAAGGTGCGGCACAGAGGTGGAGTTGCTACCAGAGACGTGGGTTCGATCCTGACTACGGGTGCTGTCTGTTCGCTGTTTGTACATTCTCCATGTGATCTCATGGGTTTTCCCCGGGTGCTCCGGTTCCCTCCCACACTCTAATGACGTACATGTTTGTAGGTTAATTGGCTTTGGTAAAAAAATGATCAATTCTCCCTGGTGTGTAGGATAGGGTTAGTGTAAGGGTATTGCTGGTTGGCATGGACTCGGTGGGAGAAGGGCCAGTTTCCACACTGTATCTCTAAACTCTAAAATCTCCAAAAGATTCACAAGGATGTTACCGGCACTGGAGGGCATGACTTGTAAGGAGATGCTGGGGCTATTTTCACTGGATCATAATACTGAGTGACGACCTCATAGAGTTATACAAAATCATGAGGGGCTCCAGATAGAGTGAATGGGACATTGATAGGAAAGGTTTAGAGGAATATGGGACATTTGCCCTTGCAATCACAATTGCAATTATAAAGAAAGCACATCAGCGCCTCTACTTCCTGAGAAGATTACGGAGAGTCGGTATGTCGAGGAGGACTCTCTCGAACCTCTAGAGGTGCGCAGTATAGAGCATGCTGACCGGTTGCATCGTGGCTTGGTTCGGCAACTTGTGCGCCCAGGAGCGGAAAATACTGGGAAAAGTTTTAAACACTGCCCAGTCCATCTGACCTCCCTACCATCGAGGGGATCTACCACAGTCGCTGCCTCAAAAAGGCTGGCAGCATCATCAAGGACCTACACCACCCTGGCCACACACTCATCTCTCCAATGCCTTCAGGTAGATGGTACAGGAGCCTGAAATCTGCAACATCCAGGTTCAGGAACAGCTGCTTCCCCACAGCCATCAGACTACTAAACTCAACTCAAACAAAAATCTGAACTTTAATATAATAGCCTATTGCACTTTATATGCTTATTTATGTGTGTGTGTATATATATATATTCAATGGTATATGGACACACTGATCTGTTCTGTATTTATTTATGCCTACAATATTCTGTTGTGCTGAAGCAAAGCAAGAATGTCATTGTCCTATCTGGGACACATGACAATAAACTCTCTTGAATTTGAACACAGATAAATGGGACAGGCAACATGGACTGCATGGACAAGTTTAATTTTGAGATACAGCATGGAAACGGGCCCTTCGGCCCACCGAGTCTGCGCCAACCAACCAACCAACCCGTACACTAGCTGTATCCAACACACCAGGGACAAATTTTCAGGGGCCAATTATCTACAAACCTGCGCGTCCTTGGAATGTAGGAGGAAACTGAAGCACCCGGAGAAAACCCATGTGGTTAAAATAGGGAGAACGTAAAAGCTTTGTGCAGACAGCACCAGTGGTCTGGATTGAGCCCAGGTCCTAGATGCTGTAAGGCAGCAAATCTGCCGCTGCTCCACTGTGTCCACAAGGTGAGTCAGAGGGCACGTTCCTGTGCGGTGTAACTCTATGATAATCTATGAACAACTGTTCACTGCACCCATTAGCAAACAGCAGGCTCCCAAAACAGAGGTGAGATTGGTTAAGGCTGAAGGTGTCCCCTCCAAAAATAGTCCATCAGATGCGTTCAAGTCTGTGGCTAGCACCAGGAAACCGTGCTGACTCCAAATGTAGAGTTCAACCCAGGAGATACGGTTGGTACAACATTGATAGCAATGTTCAGACATCCCAGAGAAATTGTGTAGGAAGGATCTGCAGATGTTAGCTTACACCAAAAGTAGACACAAAATGCTGGAGTAACTCAGCGGGTCGGGCAGCATCTCTGATGCTGCTGATGATGATGATGAGATGATGAGATGCTGCCTGACCCACTGAGTTACTCCTGCATTTTGTGTCTCCCCCCGGGAAAATATTGCCGTACACAAACTATCTGCGGACGTGCATTCCCTCCTTCACTGAGTCTTCACAGAAGATTCACTGGTAGCTTCCTCTCCTCTTGCTATCAATTTATTTCCAGTGAGGCAATACTCCTTCCTCCCCACCTTTACCACCAAAGGAATGTTTCATCAGTTTTTGGAAACAGTTTCCTGACTTGAAACAGCTTTTGCAGACAAAAGTGCGAGTGGGAGGATGAGATAATATTCTGTTCAGCCACTGGTAGTTTAAAGGCGAGGATGTGCTCTGCGGAAGCAATTCTAATACAGAGTATTTCCTCCCAAATACTTAAAACAGAAAGAATCCCAGATACTGTACTAAACATATCATTTATTGGTGCTACGCTGCACCATTTTGGATACACAATGATCTTAGTTTAATTTAATTTAGCGATACAGGCCCTTCTGCCCACCGAGTCTGCATTGACCAGCGATCCGCGCACATTAACACAAGCCTACACACACTAGGGAAAATTTACACTTATACCAAGTATACAAACCCAAGCCAATTAACTTACAAACCTGTACATTTTTGGAGTGCGGGAGGAAACCGAAGATCTCGGAGAAAACCCACGCGGTCACGGGGAGAAAGTACAAACTCCGAACAGACAGCAGCCCGTAGTCGGGATCGAACCCGGGTCTCCGGCGCTGCAAGGGGCAACTCTACCGCTGCGCCACCGTGCCGCCCCAAACCTAAGCAAAGTGGAAATTCTCATACAGGTTTAATCATCAGTAGTGTTCAAGCAGACATAGAATGATCTTTGTGCTGTTGCTGGATGCCTGCCCCGAAGCAGCTAGTTTTTAAATTCATTCTGATAAATGACCTGTGCCCCAAGCATCTTTACCCTTTACAATCATCAAGGGAGCAACAGTACATTTTCAGCATTTTATTTCTCATATCCAGCCGTTTTATCTTTCATCTTCAAATAACTTGCGTGGGTACAGCTGTGTAATCATTTGATGGCGCATGGAAGACTTTTGGTTTAATCAACAGCAGATCCAAGGCTGAAAGTTAACAAGGTCAAATCTTTCAGAATTGTAAATGTCGGTGGTTTTTTTCTTAATTTTTAGGATTTGTGACAGTGGTCTGACCCTTTCTCTCACCACTCTTGAAAATAACAGGCAAATGACCTTTAAAAGGCACTGGGACAGGTACATGGATAGTACATGGAGCTTTGAAGAGGGTGCACAGGAGTTTTGCCAGAATACTGCCTGAAGTAACGGGTTTCAGCTACAAGGTTGGATAGACTTGGATTGTTTTACCTGGAACGTCAGAGTTTAAGGGGACTTTTAGGGAGTAACTAGACCAAGTGGGACCCATTGGGCCCCGTCCCCCAACACTGGGGGGGGAGGGGGGGGAGTGCGGCGTCGGCGTTCACCCTGGGGGTTAGGGGGCGGGGCGGGAGGCAAGGGGGGGTGGTGGGGGGTTTGGGAGGGTAGGGGGGGAGCCCAATGAGAGTACCCCCCCCCCCCCAATCGGCCTCCTCACTCCCTGCTTTGTGGCCAATCACCAGGATCGTGGGACAGCAACCTCATTACCGTTGGCAACGTCCCATTGTGATGTCATTGTGGCAGTCGGCAGCTTGAGAGCCCACTGTGATTGGTGCAGTGTGAGTGGCATTGTGACATCATCACTGGAAGCTCCTGGAAAAAGGTCTGTCTGCGAGAAGGCAGTTGTGGCTATTTTTAAATTTTAATCATGAATAACTTTTGAAATATAGCATGAAATCTGAAGTGAACCTGATTACGGTGTGGAGGGGAATCAGAAGTTGAGGAGCAGCCCCTTCAGATATTAGTACTGTGGCAACAACCTCGTTACCATTGGCAACGTCCCATTGTGATGTCATTTGCAAATGAGATCCATTGTGGTTGGACGTCTGTGAGATCACATTGTGAGATCATCACTGGAAGGTGGTGTAAGAGTCTGCCACTGTAAATTTGGCTTTTTCAAAACTTTATTCATGAATAACTTTTGAAATATAACATGAAATCTTAAGTGAAGCTGAGTACAGTGTGGGACCAAAATACAACCAGAACTTGGGGAGCAGCCCCTTCAGATATTGACAACGTCCCATTGTGATGTCATTGTGGCAGTCGGCAGCCAGCTTGAGAGCCCATTGTGATTGGTGCACTGTGAGAGGCATTGTGACATCATCACTTTGAGAACGCTGGAAGCTGTCTGTGAGAAGGCAGTTTTGGCTGTTTTGAAAATTTCAATGATTAATAACTTCGGAAATATAGGTGGAAATGCGACGGGAAGATGTTTATCGCCACCACGGGAAAAATGTGAGTAGGATGTGTGAAAATGGGAAGGCTGTGGCCTAGCGTTTAGAAGAAGGTAGGAATTAACCATTGACACAGAGACACATCGTGGGCACAAACCAAAGACTTTTAGTTATATAGAGATAATAGATAGACAATGAGAACCTTTTTCCCCAGGGTGGAAATGTCCAACTGTACAAGGCATAGCTACTGTATATATTGAGGGGGAAAATATAATTGGAGTTGTGCAAGGTAAATCTTTTTACACAGAGGGTGGTGAGGGCCTAGAACGCATTGCCGGGGTTGTAGTGGAGGCAGACACGATAGCGGCAGTTTAAGAAGATTTTAGATAAGACACATGGATTTGCAGGGAATGGAGGGATAAGAGGAAGCAGGTGAGATCAGTTCAGCTGGGTATTATGTTCAACACATTGTGGGCCGATTGGCCAATTCCTGTGCTATACTGTTCTAAATCCTATGAAAAGTTTAGAGGGATATGAAAGAAATGCAGGCACATTGAATTAGCCTAGATGGGGCATCTTAGTCGGTATGGACGAGTTGGGCCGAAGGGCCTGTATCCGTGCTGCATTGACTCCATGCCCTGCAAGAGAAACGGAGGCACCTGCTTTGTTGCATATCTTAACAATTGCCCAACATAAAGAACCAGTTAGCAAAATGATCAGTTTGGATTTTGGGGCTTAGAAATGATTACTGCTATGAAATAAAAATTTACAGAAAAAAATAAAAGTAATCAAGCTGACGGTGTCTACAGTACTTGTCACGGTTTATTAAAATACTTCAAAACATTGTTGAACAAAACTGCTGTGATTTATTATTTCCATTGAATAAAACATCGCGAAATCTAGGTAACAACTCCTTCTGGAAACCACTCAGGCATTCATTTACAAACTAATTAGAAATTGTTCGGCTCATGTATACAGGTTGCTTTGGATCTTGTTTGCATCAACTAGCTGTTGTAATATTTCCGCACTTTGTTTCGTCACCTGCAAAGAAACAAAGAAACTATTCAAAAATATTTCTAAGTGTCAATGGTTTCTAACCTCTAAGGATTCATGGGCTGGAAATTGTAGTGTAGAGTTGGGACGGAGGGGGATCAGAGAGGGTGAAGGGAAGAGGAAATAGTCATCATTCCACACTGCTATTCATTTCACTGGCTGTAAAATTACAACTGTATTATATCCCATAGGTTCCAATTCGCCAACATTCCTGGCCTCGCATCAAAACTGCAGGTCAAACAGCATCCATAGCGAGAGAAACAGAATTAATATTTCAGGTTGAAAACCGTTCATCATGAACAGGAATGTGAGGGGAAAAAAAGTTAAGAGTGGCATAGAAGACATTCGGCATGCTTGCCTTCATCAGTCGGGGCATTGAATATAATTAGGAAGTCATGTTGCAGCTTTGTAAAACTTTACAGAAAGGATGCGGAATCTTCAGAGAGGGTGCAGAAGAGGTTTACCAGAACGCTGCTTAGATTAGAGGCTATTAGTCATAAGTAAGGGTTGAACAAACGTGAATTGCTTTCTCGGGAGCATCGGAGGCTGAGGGGAGACTTGATAGATGTTTATAAAATCATGGGGTACATAGATAAGGTAAACAGTCAGAATCTTTTTCCAAGGGTGGACATATCAAAGACAAGAGGGCACTGCATTAAGGTCTGATTAGGAAAGTTTAAAGGAGATGTGCGGGGCAGGTTTTTTGTTTTATACAGAGAATTGTGGGTGGTGGAAGCAAAAACGATAGTGGCGTTTAAGTGCCATGGATACGCAGCAAATGGAAGGATATTGATCACGTGCTGACAGAGGTGAATAGTTTATCGGCATCATGTTCAGCACAGATACTGTCAGCTGAAGGGCCTTTTCCTGTGCTGTTGTCTTCTATGCTTTATCAAGTAGATCACTGCTTTAAATCTAATGCCAAGGTAGTTGGTTTTCAATTCATATACAACTTGCAAACAAATGTTACCTTTCCTGACTCTTGCCTTTAATGTATACTTCAACAGCATAAAATATGGCATTTGTACAAAGGGAAAGCCTAGGAATTAAAAAGCTGGGAGACCTTTATGAGAAGGGGACCTTCCTCTCCTTTCAAGAATTACAGCTGAAATATCATCTGAAAGGTAGTAATCCCATCAGATATCTTCAAATACGAGACTATGTGAAAATACACACGCAAGATTGTCACTCCATGGGCCCAGATATACTAGATGAGTGCATGAACAGAAAGGAGGATACAAATAAGTTTATATCCTACTTCTATAATACTCTTTTAAATGTCCATATCCCATCGTCGGAAATAATTAGGCGAGCATGGGAAGATAAATTGGGTTTAACAATTTCAAAGGATAGTTGCGAGGAAAGTCTTTTATATATACATTACTGTTCTCTTAATGTTAGGCACTCCCTAATACAATTTAAAATACTGCATAGACTATATTTTTCAAAGTCTGAATTGAACAAGATCTTCCCAAATGCCTCTCCTATCTGCGATAAATGTCTCCTCCAAGAAGCAACTATAACCCACTCTTTTGTTTCTTGTACAAAATTACAAAGCTTCTGGAGGGGAATTTTTGATATCTTTTCCAAAATACTTAAAACTAGATTGAATCCCGACATAAATCTGATCAAACTGGGTATGTCAGAGGCCTGTTCTGAGCTAACGATATTTCAAAGACGTTTCCTTAACTATGGCCGATAGTGGCATTTATAAGACCTTTGGATAGGCACATGGATATACAGGGAATGGAGGGATATGGGTTATGTGCAGGTGGATGTGATGGTCTTGGCATCATGATCGGCATAGACATTGTGGGCCGAAAGGCCTGTTCCTGTGCTCTTTTATGTTCTATAACTATGACGGGTGATTTGTCCTTACCTTTACAAAAGATTTCAAGCTCCTACTTGCAAGCACTGGCTTGAAGGCTTCCACTGTCAACACGTCAAGTGCTGCAACGTCACTGTAGCAGTGATAGAGCACGGCAGGTATCTGTTGAACCTGACAGTGGGTCAGGACTGGGAACAAAGAAGAGAGAAAACACAACTTTCAGTTCTTGATCTTCCCCACACCAACCCTCCAGAATCCTCAAAAAGCAACTGGGTGCGTCCAAATGGCAAACGAGCCATGTACAACATTTTTACTCAGGTCTGAATTAATCTGGTTGATCCCTTTTAGTTAGTTAGTTTAGTTCAGTTAGTTTGTCACGTGTACCGAGGTACAGTGAAAAACTTTTGTTACGTGCTAACCAGTCAGCGGAAAGACAATACAACATTACAATCAAGCCATCCAGTGTACAGATCATAATTAAAGTAAGAAATGTTGCCATAGGACAAGGGTTCCTAACCTGGGGTAAATTTAGCCCCAAGGGGCTGGAATTCTCTGCCTCAGAGGGCGGTGGAGGCAGGTTCTCCGGATAGAGCTAGATAGGTTCTCAAGAGAGAGCTAGATAGGGCTCTTAAAAATAGCGAAGTCAGGAGATATGGTGAGAAGGCAAGAACGGGGTACTGATTGGGGATGATCAGCCATGATCACATTGAATGGCGGTGCTGGCTCAAAGGGCCAAATGGCCTACATAGAAACATAGAAACATAGAAATTAGGTGCAGGAGTAGGCCATTCAGCCCTTCGAGCCTGCACCGCCATTCAATATGATCATGGCTGATCATCCAACTCAGTATCCCGTACCTGCCTTCTCTCCATACCCTCTGATCCCCTTAGCCACAAGGGCCACATCCAACTCACTCTTAAATATAGCCAATGAACTGGCCTCAACTACCCTCTGTGGCAGAGAGTTCCAGAGACTCACCACTCTCTGTGTGAAAAAAGTCTTTCTCATCTCGGTCTTAAAGGATTTCCCCCTTATCCTTAAGCTGTGACCCCTTGTCCTGGACTTCCCCAACATCGGGAACAATCTTCCTGCATCTAGCCTGTCCAACCCCTTAAGAATTTTGTAAGTTTCTATAAGATCCCCTCTCAATCTCCTAAATTCCAGAGAGTATAAACCGAGTCTATCCAGTCTTTCTTCATAAGACAGTCCTGACATCCCAGGACATCCTACTCCTGCACCTATTGTCTATTGCCTATTTCACCTACCCAGGGGGTAAATTTGTTGATTCTGGATTTGATATTTTTTGTCATTGACTGACTGTGTTTGATTCTGGTATACCAGTATCTGTTCATCATTAGTTGTTCATAAATAAGTGAAATAATATTGTTTTGTGCTATTAGAGTTGCCAGGGGTAAACGGGACGAAAAAGGGTTGGGAACCGCTGCCGTAGGTGAAGAGATTTTAAAAGTGTGGAGCGATTGTAATGTGTGATGACAGATCAGCTTCTGTGACGAGCACACAAAGAGCCTCCTGGGCTCTCATTATGGGCCTCAGTGCCATTCACTGCTGGGATCATCCATAAGAAATGGCCACTTGGCTGTGGGAATGAGAGCTGCTCATGAGTCCAAATCCCACCAGTTGCTGTGTAGGAAGGGGCTACAGATGCCGGTTTACACCGAGGATAGACACAAAATGCCGCAGTGACTCAGCACGTCAGGCAGCGTCTCTGAACATTCAGAGTCTGACGAAGGGTTTTGACCCGAAACGTCACCTGTTATTTTTCACCAGAGATGCTGCACTGAGTTACTCCAGCATTTTGTTTCCCATGAGTTGCTGCTCTTCGTGTGAGAAGGCATGGGAAGGACAACACCAAAGCCAGGCCAAGGCATTGGCCAGGCCGACCCTGCAACGCCACCAGGACAATAGACCTTCATGACCAGGTCAAAATCCTTCCACTTACAACAACTGGGACTTGAAAATTGCACCAAACTGGGCACTCTGTATACTGTCTCAGCGCACTACTGCTAAATACTCGTACTGTTTCTGAGATGCTTATCTAATATGTATTTAAGTGTATATATATACAGTGTAGGAATGAACTACGGATGTTGGTTCAAACTGAAGATAGACACAAAATGCTGGTGTAACTCAGCGGGTCAAGCACATCTCCGGAGGGAAGGAATGGGAACATTTCAGATCAATACCCTTCTTCAGAGTGGCTGACGAAGGGTCTCGAACCGAATCGTCACCCGTTCCTTCTCTCCAGAGATGCTGCCTGTCCCGCTGAGTTACTCCAGTATTTTGTATTTATCTTCTGCTTATTTATAGTGATACTTGCACTGACCTGCATACAAAAATGAATTTCACTGTACCTCGGTACATGTGACAGATATGGTACCATAGCATACCAGACCATAAAGTACCGCACCATACCATACCACCAAAATAGCAAGTTTAACTTACTACCAAAAAACCCAACCGCCTATATTTCACAGGGCCATATCCAAAACCTGCATTTCACTTCAAAGAGGTTTGTCTGGTAAGCTTTTGAAGCACGACTTTCAGTAAATTTTAACGCACATTATTAGGCATGCTTACAGAAGTAATTGTCCAAGTGAGTAAGATTATCATTATACATGAGCATGCAGGTGTACTGTTTGAGAATCATTCTGAGAACGCAGAATTGTAGGATTTAGTCCACAATAGGAAAGGTTGGGCAGACATGGATTTTATTGCTTGGAGCTCAGGGGACTGAGGTATGGTCTTCTATAAAATTATGAGGGGTGAATGTACACACAGTGTTTTTACTAGGATTTGGGAAATCAAGAAATAGAGGCAGAAATGTTAAAGTGAGAGGTGAATGATTTACTGGGAACCTGAGGGGCAACTTTTTCACACAGTAAGGGCATTGTAAATGAAACGAGTTGCCAGAGGAAGTGGTTGTGGCAAGTACAATAACAACATTAAAAAGATACCTGAAAAGGTTTAGAGGGGTATGAGTCAACCATGGGGAAATGGGACTAGAGTATATGGGCATCTTAGTCTTTATGGGCAAGTTGAGCCAAAGGCCCTGCCTCTGTGCTATATGACTCTATGACTATGAGAAACCTCTTTAGCCAGAGGGCGGTGATTTTGTGGAATTCATTGCCAAGTCAATGGGAATTTTAAAAGCAGAAATCGATAAGAGTCTTAATCGGTAAGGGCATCAAAGGTTATGGGGAGAAGGCAGGAAAATGGGGTTGAGAAGGAAAGATATGTGGAGCAGACTCGATGGGCTGAACCGCTTAATTCGGCTCCAATGTCTTGTGGTCTTATGGAGTATTTGGTTATTTATATAAACATCATGTCAAGGGAAGGAAAAGTAAAAGAAAATTCAAAAACAGAAAAATCTCTACTGGTTCAATGCAAGGAATACCAGTTTTCCAATTGGAAATTCCAACTTGCAAAGTGGGGGCATGGTTGAGCAGCGGTAGAATTGCTGCCTTACAGCGCCGGAGACCCAGGATCGATTCTGTCTACGGGTGCTTGTCTGTACGGAGTTTGCACGTTCTCCCGTGACATGCGTGGGTTTTCTCCGGAATCTTCGGTTTCCTCCCAAACTCCAAAGACCTGCATGTTTACAGGTTGATTGACTTGGTATAAATGTACATTGTCCCGTGTGTGTGTGCGTGTGTGTAGGATCGTGTTAGTGTGCGGAGATTGCGGGTTGGCGCGCACTCAGCAGGCCAAAGGGCCCCTTTCTGCACTGTATCTCTAAACAAAACGTAGTCCCTGCAGTCTCGCATGCCGCGATGGCATGGAGATAAAGGGTTGCGTTATCACTGGAGCGATGAACCACCCTGACACAAAAATGGAAAGAAATCCTGTCAATAGTTCGATCCTCTGCCCTGTGCCACAGAACCCATACCTGCTGCAGGTAGGCCTGAGATGACGTTGGGCTGCTCCAGTAACTGGCATTGGGGAAGCTCCTGCAGTGTATTTGTCTTCAATGCTCGAAGGAAAGGGACAGGGATGCTGGGAATAGACCGGGATGATTTATATTCAGTAACGGAAGAACTCGACAGGACTATGACACTTAGGTTCCTTTTCTGGATAGTTTCAAAAACCTGCAACGCAAAGAAAAGTCATTAATATTGTCAAATATGTCTTCCCCTTGGTTGCATCATCCTCAGACACCGGTCGACAGGTTTGGTCCACTGTATTGTTGACTGGACTTGACAGGGATGCAAGAGGTTGAAAGGCAGCACAGCCTGGACACTATTCCCGCAATCTAGCGCTGGAGAGGCTCCAGTTTACAAGAATGATCCCAGGAATGATTGGGTTAGCATATGTTGAGTGTTTGAAGGCACTGGGCCTGTACTCGCTGGAGCTTAGAAAGATGAGGGAGCAGCTAATTTAAACTTACCGAATAGTGAAAGGCCTGGATAGAATGAATGTGGAGAGGATGTTTCCACTAGTGGGAGAGTCCAGGACCAGTGGCCATTATCTCAGAATAAAATTACGTACCTTTAGAATGGAGATGAGGAGGAATTTCTTTAGTCAGAGGGTGGTGAATCTGCGGAATTCATTGCCACAGACGGCTGTGGAGGACAGTTCAATGGATATTTATATGGCGGAGATTCTTGATTAGTAAAGGTGTCAGGGGTTATGAGGAGAAGGCAGGAGAATGGGGTTGAGGGGGAAAGATAGATCAGCCATGATTGAATGGCGGTGTAGACTTGATGGGCCGAATGGCCTATTCCTGCTCCTGTCACTTATGAACTAAAAGTACGCACTCTCCTGCCTTTGTGTATTGAGCCACAATCCTCATTACAGAGGTGTGCCAGTATTATGCGATTAATTTATAGTTGTGGGTATCCAGGAAATGCTGGCTTTTACTACCATCTGAATGCCTGGAGGATAGGAAAGTCTTACAACTGGGTGGAAGAAACTGGGCATCGACAAGTACACAGAGGCTGAAAGCCAGAGAAGTGGCAAGGTTCCTCTCTTACCTACATCAGTGAAGACCAGTTGGGTCCGCAAAGCAATCCATTGTCTGTGTGATAATTTTACTAACATCATCTTTCTTTCTTTCAGATTCCTTTCAAGAGGTGCACAAGTTCTCAGCTGCTGCCTCACAGTGCCACAGACCCGGCTTCGAACCTGACCACGGCTGCTGTCTGTGTGGAGTTTGTACGTTCTCCCTGTGACCGGATAGGTATCCTCCGGGTGCTCCGGTTTCCTCCCGCATCCCAAAGACGTGAAGGTCTATGGGTCAATTGGCCCTCTGTAAAATTGCCTCTGGTGTGTAGGGAGTGGATGAGAAAGTGGGATAACACAGAAATACTATGAATGGGTGTTTGATGGTCGGTGTGGACCCGGTGGGCCTGTTTCCATGCTGTATCTCTAAACAAAACGAAATCTGGGCAAAGCAAATATTTTTACATGAAGTGATGACCACTGGCCCTCAGCCCACTAACCGCACTCAAGAGCTACAAGGCAACTCAGACGGAAGAGACTGGTGGAAGAGCACCTACCTTCTCAGCCCAGTGGAAGAGCTGATCCTCAGCTATGTGGCAAGTGCAGTGGCAGCTCAGAATCTGCAGACACACAAAGAGAGTGGATGAAGGCAAACCCAGCACATGTGGGGAAACAACATCCATTACTCCAGAGCATTTGGGAATAGGCAATGTTTCGGGTCGAAACCCTTCAGAAGGGTTTTGGCCCGAAACGTTGCCTATTTCCTTCGCTCCACAGATGCTGCTGCACCCGCTGAGTTTCTCCAGCACTTTTGTCTACCTTCGATTTTCCAGCATCTGCAGATCCTTCTTAAACACTACAGATCATTTAACACATCAAAGGGTCCTGCACCAATTTGCTACTCATGAAGTATTTCATGGCATGTTATTGCTGTATCTGTGTGAAAATCTACATGATGACCACAGCACAGTGGCACAGCTGGTAAAGCTGCTGCCTCACCACGCCAGAGATCTGGTTTCGATCCCGACTATGGGTGCTGTCTGTACGGAGTTTGTACCTTCTCCCCGTGTTCCCTTGGGGTTTCTCCAGGTGCTCCAGTTTCCTCCCACACTCCAAAGGCGTACGGGTTAATTGGCCTCTGAAAATTGTAAATCGTCTCAGTGTGTAGGATAGCGCGAGTGTACGGGGTGATCGCTGATCGGTGCGGACTCGGTGGGCCGAAGGGCCTGTTTCCACGCTGAATCTCTAAAGTCTAAAGCCTGGCAATGAAAGCTCACGAGATTCCAATGATCAACTCCTGACCCTGGTCCTTGTACTCAATCATAAAGCAACTCACAGTTGGGTCGGATGTCAGTCGGTAGAGAAGGCACGATGAATCTGTAGGAAACTGCTTCTCCGAGGTATGTTGTCTCTGGACTCGTTCATTGCCCAGTGTAACAGCTCCAACAAGTTCCCAACTCCCACAGCACTGTACAGAGGATTTGAGAAACCCTGTTAAACAAACACAAAGACCACACGATCAACAATGTCATTAATCCAGCAGGCTCAGAACACAGATGGGGAAAAACTTTTTCACTCAGAGAGTTGTGAACCTGTGGAATTCTCTGCCTTAGAAGGCAGCGGAGGCTGATTCTCTGGATGCTTTCAAAAGAGAGTTAGATAGAGCTCTTAAAGATAACAGAGTCAAGGGATATGGGGAGAAGGCAGGAACGGGGCGCTGAATGTGGATGATCAGCCATGATCACATTGAATGGCGGTGCTGGCTCGAAGGGCCGAATGGCCGACTCCTGCACCTATTGTCTATTGTCTTTGCGGCTCCTGGCTGAGGAGGTTGACGAGAACGATCCCAGGAATGATTGGGTTAACGTACGAGGAGTATTGAGCAGTTTTGGGCCCCATATCTGAGGAAAGATCTGCTGGCCTTCGGAGAGGGTCCAGAGGAGGTTTATGAGAATAAGGAGCGTTTGACGGCACTGGGCCTTTAACCACTGGAGTTTAGAAAGATACGGGGAGATCTCATTGAAACTACCAAATAATGAAAGCCCCAGATAGAGTGGATGTGGAGAGGATGTTTCCAGTCATGGGAGAGTCTGGGACCAGAGTACACAGCCTCAGAATAAAAATATGTATCTTTACAATGGAGATGAGGAGCATGCATATCCCTCCAAACCTGTCCTATCCATGTACCTGTCTAACCTCTTCTTAAATGTTGGGATAGTCCCTGTCGCAACTACCTCCAAGCCTACTCAACCTCTGCCTATAGCTCAGAACCTCTAGTCCTGGCAACATCCTCGTAAATCTTCTCCGTACCCTTTCCAGCTTGGCAGCATCTTTCCTATAACACCGTGCCCAGAACTGAACACAATACTCTAAATGTGGCCTCACCAACGTCTTATACAACTGTAACATGACCTCCCAAATATACTCAATACTCTGGCCCATGAGGGCCAATGTGCCAAATGCTTTCAAGAGAGAGCTAGATAGGGCTCTTAAAAATAGCGGTCAGGGGATATGGGGAGAAGGCAGGCATGGGGTACTGATTGGGGATGATCAGCCATGATCACATTGCATGGCGGTGCTGGCTCGAAGGGCCGAATGGCCTACTCTTGCACCTGTTGTCTATTGTCAATTGTCTATTGTCTATTGACCACCCGATCTACCTGCGACCACCTTTGAGGACCTATGCACCTGCACTCCTAGATCTACAACACTACCCAGAGCCCTACAACTCACTGTGTAGGTCCTGCCCACGTTGGACTTCCCAAAATGCAACACCTCGCATTTTTCTGCCACTTTTCACTGGATCCCTGTGAATTGAGAGTGAGCTGAGGGCCCAGCGAGTTGTAAGGGTCTGCCAGGGTCAGGTGATGGTCCATCCACATGGTCAAATCGTGGATTATTGTTACTATGATTCCACAATTGCCTGGCATCGAATTATTGGTACACAACAGACAAAGTTAATCAGGAGATGGAAATCACTAACTCCGTGTCTGGGTTTTAATCAGACGCAGTGTGTTCCTGACCTCCAATCTACCTGATTGGAGACCTTTGAACTATCTTGAATTGGACTTTACCAGACTTCGATGTTATCTCTTGCACTGAATGTTAGTTATAGTTCAGTTTTAGAGATACAGCGGGGAAACAGGCCCTTCGGCCCACATGGTCCATGCCGACCAGTGATACTAGTTCTGTCCTACTCAGCTTTTAGTGACCAAATTTTAATTCATCATTAATTCTTCAAGTGACATCCCTTCAATGTGCACCATCAATTTGCTTGTTTTGATCCATCTTCAGCATCCTAGGTATTAAGGGCGTCCACCTGCAATATGAACTCCGTTCCTCTCTTCGCAGATGCTGCCTGACCCGTTGGATATTTCCAACATGTTGTCTGATGTTTAATCATGTTTGGCTTTGGGAAGAATGAGTGTTGAAGGCGTAGAGAGAGTGGTGAGGAGCGCGGAGATCAAACGGACAGCAACACGGTGGGAAGCGCTGTGAGGGTGGCACGGTGGCGCAGCGGTAGAGTTGCTGCCTTGCAGCGCCAGAGACCCGGGTTCGATCCTGACTACGGGTGCTGTCCGTACGGAGTTTGTACGCTCTCCCCGTGACCTGCCTGGGTTTCCTCCGAGATCTTCGGTTTCCTCCCACACTCCAAAGACATGCAGGTCTGTAAATTAATTGGCTTGGTATAAATATTATAAATTGCCCCCAGTGTAAGATGGTGTTAATGCGCTGGGATCGCTGGTCGGTGCGGATTCGATGGGCCAAAGGGCCTGTTTCCACGCTGTATCTCTAAAATAAACAAAAAATTAAAACACCTCCTTTACTCACCTGCAGCATTCTCTCCAACGGCGATGAGAAATGTGGAGCAGGGGATACCTAGGCTGGCCGAGTTGTCCGTCGATGATCTGCTCTCTGAGCTCCACTGGATGGTAACATCTCTGATGGGGAAGACATGAGATTCAGCTAAAGAAATTCTTCACCCGAGCGCAAAATGGAAAAACAACCGGGGCACGCTGCGTCTATCAATTCCAATGAACTTCAAGAATATAAACAGAAACTGCTAGGTTGCTCAAGTCTGTTCCGTCATTCAGTAAGATCACTACTGGTCTTGGTCAAATTCCTAGAAAACTTGATTCATCTCTGACCAAAGATGTGGCTACTTAGCTTAGTTTAGATACAGCGTGGAAGCAGGCCCTTCGACCCACCGACTCCATGCCAACCAGCGACCACCCGATACACTAGCACTATCCTACACACCAGGGACAATTTATAATTCTCACCAAAGCCAATTAACCTTCAAACCTCTACGTCTTTGGAATGTGGGAGGAAACCGGAGCACCAGGAGAAAACCCACATGGTCATACAAGAGAACATACAAACTCCGTACAGACAGATCGAAAGCAGGTCTCTCACATGATCCATCGATGCAGACTATTTAGTCCCAGCAGACCTGGAAATAATCCTACTGGACACATCTCAATCCATGTGGACCAGGAGTTAAGGGCCAGTCCCACCAGCATGCGACTGCATGCGTCTAGCGCGCCCTAACATGGTTGCTTGAGGCGTACGGCCTCGCGGGGCCGGTCCCACTTCTAGAGTAAGTTAGATAAGATAGTAAGTGCGTGAGAGAGTGATCAGGAAGAACCCGTAAGAAGCGTAAAACACAAGAAAGAATATAAAAGAAAACCAAAGGAAAAGAAAGAAAAAAATATAAGAAAGTAAAATAAGATAAAAGGGATGTACCTACTTCGTATCTTTACACACCCCTCACCAGGTCCTGATACCATTTTTTTTCAGAGTTGAGTTGCACCCTATGCTTGTAATAAGTCGATAAATGGAGACCAAATCTTTCGGAAATGGTCTGATTTGCCTACTAGGAGGAATCTCATATCTTCGAGGTGTAACATTTCGGACATATTTGAAATTCACACCTCCAGATTCTGGGACAGTTTCTTCCCAGTTATTATCAGGCAACTTGAGAGCAGTCCTGATCTACTGTAATCTACCTCATCGGAGACCCTTGGACTATCGTTAATCGGACTTTGCTGGACTTTATTTTGCATTAACTGTTATTCTCTTTATCACGTGTCTGTATACTGTGGACGGTTCAATTGTAATCATGTGTTTCCGCTGACTGGTTAGCACGCAACAAAAAAGCTTTTCACCTCAATACATGTGACAATAAACAAAACTAAACTTAGACCAGTTACTCTCAGCAGAGCCAAATCAATCTTTGCATCCTAGCAGTTCCGAGTCTAATGTGTGGGAAGGAACTGCAGATGCTGGTTTATTCCAAAAATAGACACAAAGTGCTGGAGCAACTCGGCTGCCTGGCAGCATCTCTGGAGAAAAAGGATGGGTAACATTTCGGGTCAGACATTCTAATCTGAGAGACCAGTTAATCCCAGCAGGGCAGGGATATTCCCAGTAGATCAGGAGTCAAAACACAGTTGGTATGGATCAATCGCTACAGACCAGGAGTTAATTCAGGCAGCACCTGCATCTACCTCAATAGACATGGGGAAAATAAACCATCAAACCAGTGAATGCCAACAGCTTCAGGTCGATCCCAGGGTCTCGGCCCGAAACGTTATCCATTCCTTCTCTCCAGAGATGCTGCCTGTCCCGCTGAGTTACTCCTGCCTTTTGTGTCTATCTTCGATTTAAACCAGCATCTGCAGTTCTTTCCTACATAGGAGTCAAACCTAGTGGGTAAACGGACCATGAGTAAACAACCCCAGCAGCCCTGCATCTACCTCAATAGACCGGGGGAGGGGGGGGGGAACCATCAAATCAATGAATCCCAACAGCTCCAGTCTGATCCCAGCAGGGCAGGGATATTTCCAGTAGATCAGGTGATAAACCCAGTATACCAACAGACCATGAGTTAACCCCAGCAGCCCTGCATCTACCTCAATAGACCACTAAAAAAACCTTCAAACCAAGCAATCCCAACAGACCAGGCAATCCCAACAGCTCCAGGCAATCCCAGCAGCTCCAGGCCAATCCCAGCAAACCAGGGTCAACACCAGCGTATCAGGGTCAATACCAACAAACCAGGGTCAACCCCAGCAGGGCAGGTTCAAGACCAGCAGGCCAGCGTTAATACCAGCAGGGCAGAGTCAATCCCACCAGACCAGTGTCAATACCACCAGACCAGGGTCAACTCCAGCAGACCAGCGTCAACTCCAGCAGACAAGGGTCAACCCCAGCAGACCAGGGTCAACCCCAGCAGACCAGGGTCAACCCCAGCAGACCAGGGTCAACTCCAGCAGAAAAGGGTCAACCCCAGCAGACGAGGGTCAATCCCAACAGACCAGGGTCAACCCCACCAGACCAGGGTCAACCCCAGCAGACCAGGGTCAACCCCAGCAGACCAGGGTCAACCCCAGCAGACCAGGGTCAACCCCAGCAGACCAGGGTCAACTCCAGCAGAAAAGGGTCAACCCCAGCAGATGAGGGTCAATCCCAACAGACCAGGGTCAACCCCACCAGACCAGGGCCACCCCACCAGACCAGGGTCAATCCCAACAGACCAGGGTCAATCCCACCAGACCAGGGCCACCCCACCAGACCAGGGCCACCCCACCAGACCAGGGTCACCCCACCAGACCAGGGTCAATCCCACCAGACCAGGGTCAACCCCACCAGACCAGCAATCCCGGCAGAGTCAACGCCACTGGGCCGCTGGTCCCAGCAGCTGCTGGTCAGACTCCGGCCCGGCCCGGCCAACACTCCCGATCCCAGCCTCACCTGCGCCCCGCCAACTCCCTTCTGATCTCCTCGTCCTCCTCCTCTTCCTCCTCGTCCACCGCCCGGGAGAAAGCAGAGACGACCTCCCCGAAAAACGTGGCCATTTGCCGGCTTGGTTCCGCCTCCGCCTCCAGGCAGCAGCACTCCGGCCGGGAGAGGGCGCGTGTGAGGCGGCCCGAGGAACGCCAGCAGCCGCGGCGGCCGCCGCCAGAGGGCGGGCTCCCCCACGCCACAGACGGTCATCACAGCGACCCGCCGCCAGAGGGCGGGCTCCCCCACCCCATAGACGGGTCATCACAGCGACCCGCCGCCAGAGGGCGGGCTCCCTCACCGCATACACGGTCATCACAGCGACCCGCCGCCAGAGGGCGGGCTCCCTCACCGCATACACGGTCATCACAGCGACCCGCCGCCAGAGGGCGGGCTCCCTCACCGCATACACGGTCATCACAGCGACCCGCCGCCAGAGGGCGGGATCCCCCACCCCAGGTTGTAATTACAGCGTCCCGCCGCCAGAGGGCGGGATCCCCCACCCCAGGTTGTAATTACAGCGGCCGGCCGCCAGAGGGCGGGCTCCTTCATCGCAGACAGTAATTACAGCGTACCGCCGCCAGAGGGCGGGCTCCCCCACCCCACACGGTCATCACAGCGACCCGCCGCCAGAGGGCGGGATCCCCCACCCCAGGCTGTAATTACAGCGGCCCGCCGCCAGAGGGCGGGCTCCTTCATCGCAGACAGTAATTACAGCGTACCGCCGCCAGAGGGCGGGCTCCCCCACCCCAGGCTGTAATTACAGCGGCCCGCCGCCAGAGGGCGGGCTCCTTCATCACATACTGTAATTACAGCGACCCGCCGCCAGAGGACGGGCTCCCCCAAGCCAGACAGCATAATTACAGCGACCCGCCGCCAGAGGGCGGGCTCCCTCATCCGACACTGTAATTACAACGTGACCCCTCCACTCGCCACATCTTCCCATCTCACCCCCCGTCTGCCTTCCGCCAAGACCGCTCCCTCCGCAACTCCTTTGTCAACTCTTGCCTTCCCACCCGCTCTACCCCTTCCCCGGGCACTTTCCCTTGAAACCGCAAGAGATGCTACACTTGTCCCTTCACCTCCCCCCTCCACTCCTTTCAGGGACCCAAGCAGTCCTTCCAGGTCCGACAGAGGTTCACCTGCACCTCCTCCAACCTCATCTACTGCATCAGCTGGTCCAGATGCCAGATGATCTATATCGGTGAGACCAAGCAGAGGCTTGGCGATCGTTTCGCCGAACACCTCCGCTCGGTCCACAATAACCAAGCCGACCTCCCAGTAGCTCAGCACTTCAACTCCACCTCCCATTCCATATCCGACCTCTCGGTCCTGGGCCTCCTCCACAGCCAGAGTGAGCAACACCACAAGTTGGAGGAACAGCACCTCATATTCCACTTGGGGAGTCTGCATCCTCTGGGCTTGAACATTGAATTTTCTCAATTCTGTTAACCCTTGCTGTCTCCTCCCCTTCCCACCTCTCCCTCAGCCCTCGGGCCCTGGTATTCCCTCTCTCTCCCCCACCCTAGTTGCACTAGCTTCTCATTTTCACACCACAAACAGCTTACAATGGCTTGTTCCCTTTATCATCGATACTTTTTTTCATATCTTTCATTCATTGTTCTTTATCTCTCCACATCACCATCTATATCTCTCGTTTCCCTGATCCCTGACCAGTCTGAAGAAGGGTCTCGACCCGAAACGTCGCCCATCTTCTTCGCTCCTTAGATGCTGCTGCACCCGCTGAGTTTCTCCAGCCTTTTGTGTACCCTGTAATCACACCGATCCGCCGCCAGAGGGCGGGCTCCTTCAACCCAGACCATGTAATCACAGCGATCTGGTTACACGTGTAATTACAGGGTTCACCGTCAGAGGTCAGGCTTCTCGCCTCCAGTGGATTAAATTGGAAAGGGAGAGAATTGAAAGAACCTCAAGAGCAACAAGAGTGTTTTATTGTCATTGTCCCTAAACAGAACAATCAAATACTTACTCTGTAGTTAGGAACTGTTACTAGATGCTGGTTAACACCAAAAACATAAACAAGATGCTGGAGAGAATGAATGTGGCATTTCAGGTTTGGACCAAAGTTTGAAGGGTCCAAACGTGAAACGTCCTCCATGCCTCCTCTCCAGAGATGCTGCCGGCCCCGCTGAGTTACTCCAGCATTTTGCATCTATCTTCAATTAAATACTTACTTTGTCTCCATTTAACATTCTCTAGTCATCAGAAAAAAGTGCTTGGCAAACTAAATACCACAGTGGTAGAGTTGCTGCCTTATAGCGCCAGAGACCTAGGATCGATTCTGACCACTGGTTCTCCCTGTGTGTTCTTCGGGTGCTCCAGTTTCCTCTCACACACCAAGAGCGTACAGGTTTGTAGGTTAGTTGGCTTCGGTAAATTTGTAAACAACGGCTGGTGCGTACGATAGCATTAGTGTACGGGGTGATTACTGGTCGTTGCAGATTCGGTGGGCTGATGGGCCTGTTTCCACGCTCTATCTCAAAAGTCCAATGAGGCTAAAATGTTACAGATCACCTAGACCTGACAAATTCAGGTCTTAAAAGAAGCGGGTGCAGAGTTTATTGATTGATGAATGGCTGGACGAGTAGGGCACAAAGGGATTTTAGAACTATTTTCGAGGAAGGTGGAACGTACACAAATGGGCAGGTTTCATCTCTGGATGATTGAAACCAATATCCTAGCAAGGATGTTCGATGGGCCAGGTTTAAACAAGCTTATGTGGATGGGATAACGAGAAAGGGTGAGCAAACAGAATCTGCATCAAGGTAATTGTTTTGTTATTTCCAAATTTCAGTTGTGAATTTCTTTTTATCCAGAACTAGAAATTGTAAACGCTAAAGGTAGAGATAGATATGAGCAGCAACTTGGGAAAAGTTCAGCTTCCTTATGACACCACTGATTGCCAGAACGTGAATGAGAAATGCGCAGGACAGAGGCATAGAAGTGAAGACGTTTGCTGCTTATTCTCTTGTAGGTCTGGGTGGATAATATAATCCTGGTCAAAAACAACTTTGCAAATGCTTTTTATTTTTAAAGAATTTTATTTTTACAAGGGGAAATCAGTTTTTCTGCATAAAACCTATAAAGTAGCATAACCACAGCCACATACACTATTAATATATACAATATGCTACGCTGCCAAGGCAAAAAATGCTGTTTTTCTAAATATGTACAAATGTACAATTTACAATAAACTGCGAAAAATGATGAAATAAACTGCTAATGTATTTCCCTTTCATATAAAAGAAAACTGAAGTTTACCATTTTGGCAAACACCTCTCCCTGAATAACTTGATTCGTCAGTTTACATATAAAGGCTCCTGAGATCAAAATACAAACAATTTGGCAAAAGCAATGTCCCAGGAAAGTGTTTTACTATTATTTTTTAAGGTGGAGAATTTGGAGTAAATCTGTGCTAGCAACATGATAAAACGTTCAAAATTCAATTATAAACTTTGGCGCTTTTGTCAAAAGTCACGAGGTGGCCTGATCCTTGAAACAGTCTGTAATTGTGGCATTTTCATGCTGTGTTTCCAGAATCAGACATCCAACCTGGATGGTCAGCCAATCCTTCATAAACTTGTTCATGCAGCAGTAAAGACTAAAGTCTGTTTCAGGCACTCTAATTTGGCACTGCAGTATTGTGTTTCTAAGACTATGGAAATGCTGCTCTGCTCCCCAAATAAAACATCATGCCATAATCACTGGGACATTGCATTTTATCACACCTACTAGCCTCCAAGATGCCAAGTCTAGGGAACCATTACCCACCACATTGCAAAGGAAACAACACAGTAAATAATGGGTCATTTGTGAAAACAAAATTTTTAGTTCACTGCTTGTAATAAATTAGGTCAACTAATTCTACCTGTCATTATTCAATATTTTAAACAATCATACACAATTCATAAGCGTTTCCTTTGTTCAATACTCCTAACTGGAAACCGAAATGCATAGTCAATTATGGTAATTTCTATAAAATTATAATTAATGTTTATATTAACATCTGAAATGTTTACAGTGTCAATTCCAAAACATGTTTTATTAATTGCAAAGAATTAAGATTAAACTTGAGCTGGTGAATCAATTCAGTCTGATGTCAGCAATGCAGGGAATTTTTTCTTTAAATATAAAAATGAAGAAAAGTGTGACTGAAGAAGAAAGGAAAGTTGATTTATTTGTGGCAGTCTTTTCAAACGCCATTTGCTCTGGATACTAAACCTCTCTCTTTATAAAAGAGACAGAATATCCCAAATCAGCTGCAAATGGAATATAAAATGCAATTGGAAATCATTATTCTTGGCTATCGTTCTTTTATACATCATGCTCATGGACAAAAATATCAAGCATACACATCCAAATAATGAATTCACTTAAACTATTCCATCGTCATCTGACATGTGTGATAATTAAACATTACAGTTTCTGGTCAAATCCATTGTTTCCCTGAGCATAATATAACGCACAATATCCATGAAACAACGTTTATAATTCATCAAGAAAGGGAACTATTTTTGTAATGTGCATTCCGATAAGGTGACAAAAAAAACGTGGGCTGTTTCAAGTCAGCATGTCTTGAACACACAATTCAAACCAAAATAAAAAGATTTCAGCTCTGCAACAGAATGGTATGTAATTGTGCCAATGCTTCTGTTACTAATTACAACTTCAACCACAGTTCTACACTGCTATCTGATTTTTGTAAACTAGTGTCTGCAGTTCCTCATTTCTACAGATGGAGGTGGTTATGTCAACACAATTTGTTTTTGCATCTCTCAGTTGGTGGTGAGGAAGGGGCAAAGGTAAAGAGAAAAAAACTGGGAGAATAAATAGGGTTCCTATTTCAGTTTACAATCCACCTCTTTCCAATGAGGTCTCCGCACAAAACACCTTTCTGACATTAATCTCCTGGACACATTTTGTAGCAGCTCAGTCACATTTCTTACTCGGGTAGAGTTAACTGAACTCATGATTCCACTCAATCTGCTTATATTACAATAAGACTAAAAATTAGTTACCACATTAGTTCTACCCTTGCAACTTGAGAACCATATATTTTGTTGCATATGTTAACTTGGCTTTTTAATTAAAATATTAATGTACCTTGAGAGGTGTTAGATGTTAACATCTCTTGATCTAACATGATTTTATTCTAGCAGCGGACTGACTGGCTGAATAGGGGAACAAAGAATTACCTTTAGTTACTAAGCTTTTATCTGTCATTGGTAATAAAATTAACTCGCCTGTTTATGTTACTAATTTTACATTCATTAAAAAATGTAAAATGGCAGGATAGAGTTATGGAATCACAGGATGCGGGGAGGGATACAGAGAGGTGTTGGGAAAATAATCAAAACCTGTTGAAAGGTTCTTTCTCCACAGAAGCTGAATATTTGCACCATTTTCTGTTGTAAATTAGGAAAACAAATGAACATCAAAATTGATTTTAAGCAGCTTCTAAATATTAGAGCACCATAGGAGTAAGTCAACTGCAAAGTGCATTTTTAGTAATCCAACAATATTTCACAGGGAAAATAGGATTTAGCATTGAGGGCTTGTGATAGGCGTGGGATATGTATTGGGGGAAAAAAGTACATTATGAGGCAAAAATTCCTTCCTGTTAAGGTTAGAATGCATATATTTCATTAGTTTACAACAATTTCTTTGTATTTTGTTGCTCAAGTTGTTGGAATGGGTAGGAGAAAATATTTAAATAAATAAAATTACAGGTGAACTCTAAATCATGATACAAACAAGTACTGATGACTTCAATGCGAGAATTGTATGATAATCAAAGCCTGTCAAAATTTATTCAGCTCTACCAGTTTAAAAACTGCCTTCTTTACAGTCAATGAAATATAGTTGGGATAAGAAGCTCAGTTTCCACTGGTGATTATTGCTCCATTATAAACATAATTTATATCTAGTTAATACCAATGAAATGTTAGTATCTGTGCAAATTGATCTCTATGACCAAACATAATTTTCTAAATTAACCAGTGACGCAGAATTTATCATTTTTTCTTAAGTCGAAATATTTAAGGAATGTTTAACTTGCAATATGATTCTTCAGAAGATGACAGTTCATAAGTTTTTATTCATGGTTAATGCATGCAAATTAAAAAAAAGACAGCAGGGGAGCGGGGGCGGGGGGGGGGGGGGGATTTTACCCCAATGTCCACACATAACTCTGTTGCCAATGCTGTGTTGTTCTTTCCAATTTAACCCAATATTGAAAGCAATGCAATGATGTTATACCCAGAATAATCAAGCATTCCACCCGATTCCATGGGTTCATCCGCTACATGTCAGGTTACAATTACCCGTTGCTTCTTACATACAAACAATAACCACTTCAAAAATTTCCCTCCATTTTGAAATCTATTGGTGGTACAATATTCTGTAACATTCAAGTATGGAAATGGATCATGTGGTTTGCTGGAGCAAAAAATAAAATGTTCCTGAGGACATATAACAGCAAAAAATAATGAATATCATTTAGCATCTTTGTAGGCACAGACAAAACTGAAGGCACCAAATGTCTTTTTATAAAGCACAACTCCACACCAGTAAACTGTGGATGAGCCAAAAGGTCACTTGCTGTTACAGGCGGTTTAACAGTTTTTTTTTAAAACACATCAAATGGAGCAAACTTGGCTGCCACCATAAATCATACAAAATCTCAGAAATCACATACTCTCGTAAGAGTTCAACTATTTCCCCTTTTTCGAAAGGTGATCTGGCATTTGAAGAACATTTTGCATATGAGAAATATAAAATTCACGTGCATTTAAAAAAAAAGAAATTCTATTTTTTAAATTGATCAGTATAAAAGAGTTTTGTTTTTTTAAATGGCCTCATTGTTTTCACCCTACTCTTTCACCCTTGGAAAAATGATACATGTGGTAAATGGGAACA
This sequence comes from Okamejei kenojei, assembly GCA_035221665.1. Lineage (NCBI taxonomy): Eukaryota > Metazoa > Chordata > Chondrichthyes > Rajiformes > Rajidae > Okamejei > Okamejei kenojei. Next base: position 61,949,470 of record CM069142.1, read on the forward strand.
GATGTAGGCAATAGGTCAACATAGCCGAAGATGATGGCTACTGGTCCCACATTGCAAAAGAAACTAACATTGCAAACGCAGAATTTTTTGTCCTCCACGCACTTTAAAAAAAAAGCTGATTGTGCAACAAGTAGAATTTTAATTTAAACTGTTATCTTACTTTTTTTTTGCAAGGACTAAATGTGTAGGCATGAAATGTAATTTGGAAAGAAGTTCCCTGACCAACTACTGGTTTAAGTACAAATTAAATATATCCTTAAATAAATGGCTCATCATAAAGTAAATTTTACACATTTTTTGTTTAAAAAAAGCTGCAAAAATACAAGAGTTTTCCATTGATCAAATTAATATGATAATTTTTTTGAATATAGTATAACTAGCAGTGGGTCAATATCTTCAGAAAACAAATCAATCTTACATCATGTGTAAGAAATAGGGGGCAGATGCTGGTTTACATCAAAGGGAGACACAAAATGCTGGAGTAACTCAGCGGGTGAGGCAGCATCTCTGGAGAGAAGGAATGGGCAACGTTTTGGGTTGAGACCCTTCTCTCCAGTGATGCTGCCTCACCTGCTGAGTTACTCCAGCATTTTGTTTCTACCCCCAATCATGTTGGGTACATTATAGATTAGAACAATTATAAATAGGCAGAAGAATCCCAGGCTGTTAGTAATTTGGAAGATTTATTTTGACGCATTGCATTCCTGACATTACAAAATAATGGAATCTGTTTTCTTATGGCATTCCTGCGAATTTTTGTGATCTATAAAATGTAACCAAGTTGAAGAGATTATGAAGGAAGATATTATCTACCAACATTTGGGCAAAAATAATTTGTTGGACACGCAGTCAAAATTTGTGTCCCACCTCAGCTGAAGAACTTAGCAAGTAACTTGGAATTAAAAGACACACAAAGGGCACTTTAGTGTAGCATTGTGCCAACAAATACATATAAGCAAAACTCCCATTATTTGTTGCAAGCTATCTCCGTCTGAGCAGTGATAAGTTCACCATACTGGGATGGAAAAATATACACACCAAGTTGCTGAATGATGTCTAGATCATGCCTGGATCGAAAGCACCTGAATCTCTTCAACCCTTTAGTTGATAAGTGTGAATGTTCACCAGAAAGACTCGCATGGACATTGCCAACAGAATTGCAGGTCAGAATGAGTCTCTACATTTAAATTGGAGAGCAGGAAAGATTGTCTAATTTTACAAACTCTGAAAACGGTCAAAGCATCAGTTGATAGCACAGAATGAAGTGAAGTGAAGGTACTGCAACATTTGGGAAAATAGCATAATTTTGGAATAAACACGCGATTTATTACAGCGAGAATGCACCATATTCACCGCAGAGTTACTAGGTTAATGCATGCCAGGATTTCACTCCGATCACGTTTTGTTTATTGAAATATTTTGAAATTGCCTTTAATGTAGGCCTCCATTTAATACTACCTTCTGTCTAGCATTGAATATTTGCATAGATGTTGAGACACGAACAAGTTTAATTAAAGAAAGCAGGCTGGATTATTTTTTTAACAAAAAGGTTACCAGGAAAAGAGGCAAAATTAATTTTGAACCAAAGTACATCCAAGTAGGTTTTTCTCCTGCATCTTCTAATTTATCTGCTTATAACAACTTTTTTCCCTGAATTTAATTCCAAGCCATCCCTCATATTCCAAACAAATTTGCTCAGATTCTGCATATCTGCATAAGATTGGCACAGTATAAATATTTATCTTCTCTTTGCTCTCAACCTCACTAATTTCAAAATATGTTATATGGTCTGCGCATTAAGGCCAGCAGTAAACATAGGTTCATTCTGTCCTTTAGCCAAGCACAGGAATTTGAAAATTAAACAGGCAATTACTCTGTCCGCCGACCAGACAGAACTCGAAGAATTAAAAAAATACCAACAGATTAAACTATCAATCATTCAAATAAGGTAAATTGTGGTCAAAATAATGTTATAGTCTTTTGTCCAATTTTGCATACCTACTTCAAAGAAACTCATCTTTTCACTCATTCCACAGTGCAGTTTCCTTCCTTTTCCTTCCAAAAATAAGTCTGTCGGTGTTAAAGTACACATTTTAGACAAAAATATTTGACTTGAATATAAACTCAATTAATGAAGTCATTATAACAAACCTTGAGATGAATGCAAAATGCCCTTTCCTGATTAATAATCAAGTACCCTAATGCAAAAAAAACGCTTTGTCTACTGAAGAGACAAATATGCTCGCAGTTGGCTTAAAATACATGCAAGTAAAAATAAATAATTTTTGTTGTAGTGCTTAATAGGAGACAAAGCTAAGTTGCAACTTTTCTAGCATGGTCCGCAGACATTACTGGAGTCGCCGGGTGTCCTGTTGCAGTATCTTGTGCTGTTTAATGCTTGCAGTGTCAACCATGATTTTGTGTCCATGAACAGCCAGCTTTCCCCCTCCCCCACAAAAAAATCCAGAAAAATATAAATATAATCCCTGAAATTCTAGAGAAAAAAAAATTCACAGTGGTTCAGTGCCAAATAAATGGCTGCCTCTCAGTCTCTCACTCTCATGGGTACCCGCCGTACCCGTCCAGACCTGGATATTCCATGGTTAGCAACCTCATTGTGTAAGACTCCATCTGTATCGGAATCACAATCATCATATCTTACAGTCCTTCTGCCTTGGTTTCTGGTCCTTATTGCTGATGGTCTACAATAACAATCCTTTTTGACGTAATCAGAGTCATCATCATCATCTTCTCCCTCTTCGCTGTCCAAAATATTTTTCTGTTTCTTGTATTCTAATCTGCTGGTGCCTTTTTTCAAAACAGCTTTGTTTTTTCCTCTCCCTATAACTCTTCTGGGTCTCCCTTTCTTCAGTTTTACCTTTGCTTTAACTTTTGACTTTGCTTTCATATTGTAATCACTATCCAAATCAGAAATAGATCCAGATTCAGAGTCCGTCTTTGATTTTGATTCGGAACTGGAGCTCGAGCTGCCTTCAGATCTAGAACCAGTTCCGCTACTAGAACTACATTTGCTGCGAACCATTTCCTGCTGTTGCTGTTGCTGGCTGTCAGGCAGCGAGTCATCGTCTTCCAAAATATTGACATTTTTCCTTCTCTTAACACCACCGAATAATGCATGATCCCTCTCTGGCTCTGTGTCTTCTTCCTCTGAATCACTCAAGATCTTGCGTTTCTTAGCTGCAGTGGTCTGCCGAACCAATTTTCTGCTGTGTCCATTTATCCGAGTACCACTAGCATCTGTTTCTGTAATAGAAAAGTCTTTATTTAGAAGAGGGATATAAACTATCAAAAATTATAAAGAGGTGAAATGGCATCCCTGGTCACCATGCTAAAGAAATATAATCCAGTTCACTTTGCCATGAGAATGGTGGTGAAGGATGAGTTAATGGCCCAAAACTAGCAGGGACAAAGCAGCATTTGCCAATATAAATGTTGGCAACTTCAAGCCTTGAGTGCGCAAGCAGTATGCATTGTGTTTGAGAGCGCATACACCCAGATTCAGGAAGTTTCTTCCCAGCTGCTATCAATGGTTCATGAATGGCTCATTCATCAGTTAAAGTGTAGTCCTGACCTCTTATCAACCCCGTTGGAGACCTTTGATAATCAGACATTATCTTCATGTTGTACCCTTTATCCGTGCACTATGGATAGCTTGGTTGTATTCATGCACAGTCTTTCCTTGGACTGGATAACACCCAAACAAAAGCTTTTCACTGTACCTTAGTACATGTGGAATAAACTAAACAAAGGAAACCCCAAGCTGTGTTTAGCCATCCAGTGCAGCTTTTCCAAATGTTCTCCAAAATTGACTGATGTATAGAATTCTGGCAATTCCTCACCACACAAAACATAGAATCCGCACACAACATTCCACACCAAGGAAAATTGTGATTTGAGCAGAAGAGAGTAACTGAAAGCGATTTAGATGGAGAGAAATAATTTTTTATACATCATATTGTTTGCCAAATCAAGTGACGTGGAATGAACATTTCAGCCAAGCAGCTGAACAACTGTTTTGTGAGCAGCTCTTGTTCCGAGAGCCATGGGATCCCACAGAAGAACCTGTCTGCACATAATGCCTCTCACTCTGGGGGAACTGCACCAGACACTTGGATGATATGTGACAAGCATCACTGAAAACTCCCAAGCCAAAATTGAACAATAAGAATTCAAATATATTTCAATGAAAATGGCATATTTGCAACATACAAGCGTTTAAATTGTGATCAGGGAGCAACACAATACTGAATCAATTTGTGTTCATCAATATGATTTTTCAATGAGATCCATCATCCATCTAAAAGCACAGCACCAGATTCTGCCAAGTTAAAACATATAATTCCCCAAAAAATGGAACTGCTGTTGGTATCAAAATGTCAACATAGGTCATTTTTGGAAAAATCGCACATGGGAACTTAGTTACAATCCTTTGATTTGACTGAACGCGAGACGAATGTCTTCATGCCGACTCTCAAAATGATAGGAGAATCAAGTTATCTGATAACTGAAGTAAACAATTATCATTCAACTCTCCGCAGGGAACATTTTTAATCTAAACAATTCAACAACAAATGCAGCACATGCAGATAATATCTCAAAGCGCACAGTAAAAGACAGTAGCTTGTACCCCAAAGGCTACAAATTGTAAGTTTCATCTGAATTACTGTGCATGTTAAGCAAAATTGAATTATATTTTGCGATTTCTAAGTCCTGAAGTTATCTAAATAAAATAGTCCATCCATGTCGTATATACACAAATCAGTAGTTCAACTACACTCACCTATTGTGTCTTTAGGTAAGGTGCACTTTCTTATGGTCCTGCTGCTGCCTGCCGCACTTTCTGTCCAAGTGTCATTTGGAGAAGAGGTTGAAGATTTCGGAGTACAATTATTCGCTTCAGTAGAACTTTCACTGGAGTCTCCACTTCCTAATACAATGAAATACAGTGTTGTAGAGGCTGCTCTTATCTTTCCTTAGTTTACTTAGGTACATAAATCTTTCTCGATTCATTGTTTTCATATAATCACAATCATTTACACCACAAAGGATGCAATAGTCAATAGGTTCAGGAGTAGGCCATTCAGCCCTTTGAGCCAGCACCACCATTCACTGTGATCCTTGCTGATCATCCACAATCAGTACCCAGTTCCTGCCTTCTCCCCATATCCCCATATCCCCTGACGCCACTATCTTTAAGAGCGCCATCTGACTCTTGCTTGAAAGCATCCAGAGAATCGGCCTCCACTGCCTTCTGAGGCAGAGAATTCTACAGATATACAACTCTCTGGGTGAAAATATTTTTCCTCATCTCCATTCTAAATGGCTTACTCCTTATTCTTAAACTGTGGCCCCTGGCATTGCACTGCCCCAACATCGGGAACATGTTTCCTGCCTCTAACTTGTCCAATCCCTTAATAATCTTATATGGTTTTAATAGTAGGAGGGGGGGGCGCTGTCCTGTACGGGTGCCAGTCCTGCAGCTGTCTGTTTTATTTCACTTCTTTTCTTTATTTTTAGTATGTATAAAAGTGTTAGTTGGGGGTCTAATCTTTTTATGTGTGGGTGGTGGTGGGGGGGGTAGAGGGAAACTGCTTTCTCAAGTCCCTACCTGGTCGGAGAGGCGGCTTTCCTCGAGCAGCAACTTCGACCCATCCTCACGGCCTACCAGCAGGGTCTGGAGCGACGTTTTCCTGAGGAGACCTGGCCAGAATCTTGGCTTCGGAGGCGGCGCAGCGCTGGAGCGCTATCGCGGATGGACGGGCGATGCCTTGCCTGGGACACCGCGCTGGAACTCCAGTATGCTGCGACCGCCGATAAAAAAAATATCGCGGAGCCGCGGGTCTGTGGAGCGGCCAGCAGTGGGTGGGGGCGCTGAACTTTACATTTACGGAGTTGGGGTCTCTCACCGAGATTGCCAGTGTGTGAAGCTCCGTCCAGCACGGCCTGTTGGCGTGGAAGACGCGGTCTCCGGTAAGTTCCTGGCACCCCAAGCCGCTGAGAGGGTCTACCGACACCGGAGTACCATCACCCGGTGAGAACAGCCGGGATCATCGGGCTTCCGTAGCGGCGATTGTGGAGGCCTCAATAGGCCCGACTACTTTGGGTGGACATGGGGATGGGGACTGGACTTTGTGCCTTCCCCCACAGTGGGAATCATTGTGGGGGGATGTTTTTATGTTTTAATGTTAAATTTCTTTAATGCTATGTTGTATTTTTTATTAGTGTGCTGCAATGACATCTGAATTTCCCCTGAATAAGGGGGATTAATAAAGTATTTGTTATGTTATGTTTATGTTAATATCACCTCTCATCCTAAATTCCAGTGTATACAAGCCCAGTTGCTCCATTCTTTCAACATACGACAGTCCAGCCACCTGGGAATTAACCTCATGAACCTACGCTGCACTCCCTCAGTAACAAGAATGTCCTTCCTCAAATTTGCAGACAAAAACTGCACATAATACACCAGGTGTGGTCTCACCAGTGTACAACTGCAGAAGGACCTCTTTGCTCCTACACTCAACTCCTCGTTTTGAAGGCCAACATGCCATTAGCTTTCTTCACTGCCTGCTGTACCTGCATGCTTACTTTCAATATCCATCGCATCCATGGTAGCCAACAAAATAAAATTACGAGTCCTATTCCCAGGTGTACGTTATTGCCTTGCACGGCACTTCGAACAGTTTAAAAAATATATAAATGCACTAAGCTTTTAAGCCCCAGGATGATTTCAATCATATGAACTGGGTCTTCAATTCCAATCTAAATTCAATTTGACTGTCCTTTTTACCAATTGTTTTAAAGTTGTGCCAGCTGGTTCTTGACTTCAGTGCTAAATAAAATGGGACACATTCACACAACTGAACCCCTAAATAATTTTATAGTCCTCAATCATGTCTAACTTTAGCCTCCAATGTTCCAAGAAAAATAAAACAAAGTGTTGAAGGACCACATCGCGTCAGGCAGGAGGGAATGGACAGGCAATGCTGAGTTCCTCCAGCACTTCATGCTTGGCTCAACATTCCAGCATCTACAGTTTGGCACAACTATTCCTCGCATCATAAAACATCCTTCCATAATCAGAATCAGCATAACAAACTTTCTCTTAACTGCTCCCATTGATTTCTTTCATAGAATTACAGACTCATAACAACATGGAAACAGACCATTTGGCTCACCACGTTGAAACAGCCAATGTTTAAAACCAGCAAGTGAACACCAGGAACTGATGTTTTGTATACAATCTGTTAAATTCAAGCAATCTATTTCTATAGCTTCATTTGGAGCAGGCTTGATCGTTTACAATCCCAGTCTTCTACTATGCAATAATAGAAACCTAAGAGAGAGAAAAGAAGCGGGACATCCAGACCTCAATTGCAAAGAAAATAAGCATAGAATCTAGCATAAGAGTAACTCGTTCGCAGATTCACCATGACGTATAGTAATTACTTGCAATTATATATTATCTCTATTGTAGTTAAACATTCCGTTTGAGCTAAACATTATTCAGTTTCTTTGCTCACCTGTCGTTGATCCAACTGACCCATTGAGTAAATCCTTTTTATCTCTTTTTACAGTTAGGGCAGGTGCCCTGGCCCTTGTGTTCCTCACTCTGGATGATGTAGAAGAATGATCAGAAGCATCACTGGAGCTACTATCACCTGTGCTACTTGTACTGTTGTGAGATGAACTTGATGAGGTAGACCTTTTGCAAAGATATTCGACTTTCGCTTGAGGCTTCATTGGTTTCCGTTTTCGCTCTGGACTAAAGATTGGACAGAAACAAATAAATGCTTGAGATGACTGCTGGATACTTTTTTAAAATTATTCTAATCAAATGGTGGTCCTAATACATAATAAACCAAGGAATAATCACGTTAGGGATGGTATAGAATTACATTTCAAGCAAGTTAAACTTAATATCTTTTATGGCAAGTTAGAATTATGTTGATGTGGAAAAACATCCCTACAAATGTTAAGGATGTTTATATACATAACACCAATTTATATCCCTTTTTTTTTAATGAAATTCTCTTTCTCCAAACAAGGATTTCAGAAGAATGCTATCGCATAATATAATTCCATTGATGGTTCCCTTATAAAGTCATATATATTTTTCCCAAAATCTTCATTTGTGTATCCTGAAGTATCCTATTTAAGACTCTTGGTCAGAAGATCTTCTTCTCATACACTGTATACAAAACATTCTTTGTACATACATTGGTTTTCTTTCAAGGCTATCTATCACAACTTTTTCCATCAATTATAACCAGAGTTTAATTAATTTGATTTTAAAAATCTGAGGTATCATTGACATCTATCTCATTTAGCAACAATTTATTCCATACTTCTGCCAGTAATGGAAATTAATTTTAGTACATTCAGTACTTTAGCAATGCCAGGCCAACAAATTTTCCAGATGATTACATTTTAATTCTATTAATACCCCAAAAACATTTTTTAGTTTAGTTTAGAGATACTGCATGGAAACAGACCTTCGGCCCACCGAGCCATTGAACTTTGATCACTCGTCCACACTAGTTCGATGCTTTCGCACTTTCCCAATCACTCCCTACACACAAGGGGCACATTACAGAATTAACATCCATACCCGCAAGTCTTTGGGATGCGGGACAAAACCTGAGCACCTGGGAGAACGTGCAAACTCCATGCAAACTGCACCTGAGGTCAGAATCAAACCAGGTCTCTGGTGCTGTGAGAGAGTACCATCTGTGCCATTGTGCTGCCTCAAAGTTCACAAAGTTCTGGGCACCATGTTATAGGAAACATATTGTCAAGCTCGAAAAGGGTTCAGAAGAGACTTACGAGAATGTTGCCAGGACTAGAGGGTGTGAGCTTTCGGGAGTGGTTAAGTAGACTGGGTCTCTATTCCATGGAATGTAGGAGGATGAGGGGAGATCTTATATAAGGTATATAAAATCATGAGAGTATAAGATCGGGTAGATGCACAGTCTTTTACCTGGAGTAGGGGAATCGAGGATCAGAGGACATAGGTTCAAGGTGAAGGGGAAAAGATTTAATAGGAATCTGAGGAGTAATGTTTTCACACAGAGAGTGGTGGGTGTATGGAACAAGCTGCCAGAGGAGGTAGTTGAGGCTGGGACTATACCATTGTTTAAGAAACAGTTGGACAGATACATGGATAGGACAGGTTGAGGGTTATGGACCAAGCGCAGCAAGTGGGAAGAGGGTAGCTGGGACATTGTTGGCCAGTGTGGGTGAGTTGGGCCGAAGGGCCCGTTTCCACATTGTATCACTCTATGACAATGACTCTTAATTCATCTGATTGCAGATGTGCTTTAATATAATCGGTATAGTAATTTCTCACAATGATGCATGGAATTAAAATGAAATATTTGAAAAATCCCAATCTGGAGGACTCTTTAAAAATTCAGTTCAACATCAATTTTTTTTTTTAAATGACAAGTTTAATCTATAAAATATGTTCAAATAAAATATTGGACTGTAAATATCATACCTGGAGGTTCTGCTGCTTGACCTGGAGGCATCGGAACTGTGTATACGTTTCTTGCATCTCCATTTGTGCTGATTCCTTTTATTGTAGTTTTGAGCAGTTTTATAATCAGAGATGATGTTTCGAATTTGGTTCTCAAAAAATGCAGACAATCTCAGAGTCATGCTATATATCTATTTGTTGGGAGAAGAAGATTACTCTCTTACAAAGTTATGAATCATAGCTCAGCAATTTCATAATCAAATCAATCATTACATAATTCTTCCAAAATTTAATATGAAATGTTTTTTCTTCCTCACACTCTCTTAGAGGTACCAATTCATAACAAACATATGGCTCATATAATTACGGGCTTCATCTTAAAAGTATTCTATACATATTGACCTAAATGGGAAGATGACATTTCAAAAAGGAAGAATCAATATCAGCCTTACAATTCCAAATACCCGGCTTTGATCTAACCACAGGTGCTGTTTTTTTTGCACATTTTCTCTATAATCAGGTTAATTCTCTACAAAACTCCTAGATTACCGCCTTGCAAGATTAGCTCTTTGATGTGTAATTCATTAACGAGTGGCAATGATGCCTTTTACAACTCTGCTGGATTTTATCTTAAGTATTTTTTTAAATGCATGCAAATAACAATGTTTATTCTGCTTACCTTAGACTTTTTGTTTGGGGAATAAGCTTTAGCATTGCTGAAGATTAATCGCACATCTTTGGAAAGATCTACAGGACTTTCGTAAGTTTCTAATGCTTCTTTTACAGTTTCCAAGTCCATTGGAGTGTGTATAATACTCCTGTAATCCTAAATATAATTCAGATAATCAAAATTTAAAAGCCAAACACTAAAAAAAGTCTATAATTTCTCCTACCTTATAATACAATATATTATATGTTAAAAAAATTGCCTGTTCCTAGTGGTAACGTGACTTTGACATGGCATAGTACGTCAACAAATATCGTGCAATCAAGTATAGAGTCAAGAGTGTTTTATTGCACAGCAGAATATGTAATCATAATAATTAATAACAAAACTAAAAAAAAAAACAATAACAGTTCAATAATAATAATGTCTATTGTAGTTCATAGTTTAAAAGCCTGATGGCTGTAGGGAAGAAGCTGTTCTAAGGCTCCTGTACCTTCTTCCCGATGGCAGTGGTGAGATGAGCGGGCAACATTTTGCAGTCTTTTCCGCTCCTGGACGTTCAAGTTGCCGAACCAAGCCACGATGCAACCAGTCAATATGCTCTCTACTGTGCACCCGTAGAAGTTTAAGAGAATCCTCTTTGACATACCGAATCTCCGTAACCTTCTCAGGAAGTAGAAGCACTGATGTGCTTTCTTTATAATTGCATCAGTGTGCTGGGTCCAGGAAAGAGCATCGGAAATATGCACGCCCAGGAATTTGAGGTTTTTGACTCTCTCCACCATCATCCAATTGATGTGAACAGGGTTGTGGGTCCTCATCCGTCCTCTTCCAAAGTCCACAATCAGTTCTTTGGTTTTGCTGATATTGAAATTGAAAGCCAGGTTGTTGTGCTGGCACCATTTAGTCAGTCGGTCGATCTCACTTCTCTACTCTGACTCATCACCATCTGTAATTCGTCCCACAACAGTGGTGTCGTCGGCGAACTTGAAATTGGAGTTCGCACTATGTCCGGCTACAGAGTCTTGAGTATAGTGAGTAGAGCAGGGGGCTGAGCACGCAGCCTTGAGGTGCTCCCATACTGATTATTACTGAAGATGAAGTGTTTCTGCCAATTCGAACAGACTGTGGTCTGTGGATGAGGAAGTCGTGGATCCAATTGCAGAGGGAGATTCAGTTTCGTGAGCTTGGTAACCAGATTGGAAGGGATGATGGTGTTGAACACCGAGCTGTAATCTATAAACAGCCTGACGTAAGTGTTTTTATTGTCCAAGTAGTCCAGTGCAGAGTGGAGGTCCAGTGAGATCGCATCCTCCGCGGACCTATTGTGACGGTAGGCGAAATGTAGTGGGTCGAGGTTATAGAAGCATAGAAATTAGGTGCAGGAGCAGGCCATTCGGCCCTTCGAGCCTGCACCGCCATTCAATATGATCATGGCTGATCATCCAACTCAATATCCTGTACCTGCCTTCTCTCCATACCCTCTGATCCCTTCAGCCACAAGGGCCACATCCAACTCCCTCTTAAATATGGCCAACGAACTGGCCTCAACTACCTTCTGTGGCAGAGAATTCCACAGATTCACCACTCTCTGTGTGAAAAACGATTTTCTCAACTCAGTCCTAAAAGACTTCCCACTTATCCTTAAACTGTGACCCCTTGTCCTGGACTTCCCCAACATCGGGAACAATCTTCCTGCATCTAGCCTGTCCAACCCCTTAAGAATTTTGTAAGTCTCTAAGAGATCACCCCTCAATCTTCTAAATTCCAGCAAGTACAAGCCAAGTCTATCCAGTCTTTCTTCATATGGAAGTCGTGCCATCCCAGGAATCAGTCTGGTGAACCTTCTCTGTACTCCCTCTATGGCAAGAATGTCTTTCCTCAGATTAGGAGACCAAAACTGTACGCAATACTCCAGGTGTGGCCTCACCAAGACCCTATACAACTGCAGTAGAACCTCCCTGCTCTTGTACTCAAATCCTTTTGCTATGAATGCCAACATACCATTCGCTTTCTTCACAGCCTGCTGCACCTGCATGCCTACTTTCAATGACTGGTATATCATGACACCCAGGTCTCGCTGCATCTCCCCTTTTCCTAATCGGTCACCATTCAAATAATAGTCTACCTTCCTGTTTTTGCCACCAAAGTGGATAACCTCACATTTATCCACATTATACTGCATCTGCCATGCATTTGCCCACTCACCCAGTCTATCCAAGGCATCTTGCAGCCTCCTAGCATCCTCCTCACAGCTAACATTGCCCCCCAGCTTCGTGTCATCCGCAAACTTCGAGATGTTGCATTTAATTCCCTCGTCCAAATCATTAATGTATATTGTAAATAGCTGGGGTCCCAGCACTGAGCCTTGCGGCACCCCACTAGTCACTGTCTGCCAAGAGGTTCTTATTGAGGTAGGAGTTGATTTGCCCCATAATCAACCTCTCAAAGCACTTCATCACCACGGACGTTAGTGCCAAGATCAATAGTCATTGAGGCATGTCACCTTACTCGTCTTGGGCACCGGTATTATTAATGCCCTCTTAAAGCAGGTGGGAACCTCAGACCTCAGCAGTGAGAGGTTGAAAATGTCCATAAAAACCCCAGCCAGTTGGTCTGCACAGGTTTTGAGAACTCAACCGGGTATAGCAGGTCCAGGTACTTTCTGAGGGTTCACCCCCCCTGAAGGATCTTCTGATGTTGGCCTCTGTGACTGTGATACCATCAGGGCGTATGGGGGTTCAGGAAGGCACATCAGTGTTCTTCCTATCAAAGCGTGCGTAGAACGCATTTATCTCATCAGGGAGTGATGTTTCACTGTCGCTTGAGCTGCCTCTTGATGTCACCTTGTAGGAGGTGATGGCATTCAAGCCCTGCCACAGTTGCCGAACAGCTAGGATGATGTTGAAAATCTGACCCTTTATGTAACTTTGATATCTTGGTGTGGTTGTTAAGTAATGCCAAGTGTGGAAGGATGAAGTGAAATATGTTTTTGGTATAAGATCTGACTGTTGGCGATTAAAGAGGAATCATGAGGTGGTTTATTCAGTAGTATGCAGATAATTGTACAGTTGGTAGGATATTTGAAGATGCTTTCACCAACTGAAAGCTCACAACTATGTTTTGATCCTAACATTTACAGTGCCCTCCATAATATTTGGGTCAAAGACCCATCGTTTATTTATTTGTCTCTGTACTCCACTATTTGAGATTTGTAATAGAAAAAATCACATTGGTTAAAGTGCACATTGTCAGATTTTAATAAAGGCCATAATTATACATTTTAGTTTCACCATGTAGAAATTATAGCATAGTCCCCCCCAATTTAGGGCACCATAATGTTTAGGACACAGCAATGTCATGGACATATAGTCATTTTGTTTAATATTGTGTTGCATATCCTTTGCATGCATGCAATGACTGCTTGAAGTCTGCAATTCATGGACATCACCCGTTGCTGGGTGTCTTCTCTGGTGACGCTCTGCCAGGCCTGTATTACAGTCATCTTTAGCTTATGCTTGTTTTGGAGGCTAGCTCCCTTCAGTTTTCTCTTCAGCATATAAAAGGCATGCTCAATTGGGTTCAGGTCAGGTGATTGACTTGGCCACTCAAGAATTTACCATTTCTAGCTTTGAAAAACTACTTTGTTGCTTTAACAGTATGTTTGGGATCATTGTCTTGCTGTAGAATGAACCGCCGGCCAATGGGTTTTGAGGCATTTGTTTGAACTTGAGCAGATTGGATGTGTCTATACACTTCAGAATTCATTTTACTACCACTATCAGCAGCTGTATCATCAATGAAGATAAGTGAGCCAGTACCTTCAGCAGGCATACATGCCCAGGCCATAATAACCCCACCACCGTGCTTCACATGAGGTGGTATGCTTTGGAACTTGGGCAGTTCCTTCTCTCCTCCATACTTTGCTCTTGCCATCACTCTGATATGTTAATCTTCATCTCATCTATCCACAAGATATTTTTCGAAAACTGTGATTGCTCTTTTAAGTACTTCTTGGCAAACTGTAACCTGGCCATCCTATTTTTGAGGCTAACAAGTGGCTTGCATCTTGCAGTGTAGCCGCTGTATTTCTGTTCGTGAAGTCTTCTGCGGACAGTGGCCATTGACAAATCCACACCTGACTCCTGAAGAGTGTTTCTGATCTGCCAGACAGATGTTTTCTTTATTATAGCGAGAATTCTTCTGCCATCAGCTGTGGAGGTCTTCCTTGGCCTGCCAGTCCCTTTGCGATTAGTAAGCGCACAAGCACTCTCTTTCTTCTTAATGATGTTCCAAACAGTTGAGTTTGGTAAGCCTAAGGAATGGCTGATGTATCTAACAGTTTTATTCTTGTTTCTCAGTCTCATATGGTGATGTAAAGACTGGAGGAAAGACTAGGTGCTGAATGCTCTCTTATATCTTATGAGGCAATTAAACACACCTGAGCATTTACAAATACATGAGTCCCAAACCTATGGTGCCCTGAAATTGGGGGACTATGTATAAACACAGCTGTAATTTCTATATGGTGAAACTAAAATGTATAAAAATGGCCTTTAATAAAATCTGACAATGTTCACTAATCAATGTGATTTTTTCTATTACAAATCACATTGTACAGAGGCAAATTAAAAAATGATGGGTCTTTGTACCAAACATTATGGAAGGCACTGTATCTTCATGACCATTTGCTCCAAATATCTCGAGGATATGTCCAGATGGGCTGCAAGGTTACTCTACATCAACTTTTACTTCTTCCTGCAAGTCTTTCACTGCAGAGTCCGAAGGCAATGATGATATCTCCTCTCTCCTGCTATTCTTTACTGTACTTCATGTCACTTCTTGCCTAAATACCAGCATCTGTTCTTCCTACAGAGCACAAAGCCCACTTCCAGAACGTGCAGGCTAAATCTTAACATGTGTTCATGAATTTGGGTCTCTTGATGATGCAAGCAACTAACCGAGAGCATGATTTTGTTTTGCTAGTTACATGGCAAACTCATTGTCATAGTCAATTCACCCACACTGAATCAATGGGTGCAGATTAATCTCACATCATTATATGTGTCTATTTTAGGGGAATTTCTGATCTTCATCACCTTCCTCAATTTCAGCTCTAAATGGTGTATGGACACCTCAAATCCAGAAGAAATCTGTGCAGTTTACCAAAATTAACATGTCTATCATTTCAGGTGTTCTGAAAAATATCAAATTGGATCTCTTGAATAATTTGCATTGCTATTTCCTTTAAGGTAAAGTTGGCTTGCCTTATTAAACTTGTATTCAATAAATAAAAACAACTAATATTATGATAAAATAACTAAAATATTGCAAATGAAATCTTAAAGAGTTTCAGTCAGATAAAACATATCCAAATCCCAAGTATATCTGGTGCTCAAACCCATCTTATTCCAGCAGGCTCACAATAGCTTTTTGACAAAATTTGGATATTTGAAAAAGCACGGAGACATTTATTTACTATGATGCAGAGATAAGAGCCTTCAATTAGCATGCATATTGGAGTCTGAATTGACCTACTAAATAGACACAAAATGCTGGAGTAACTTAGCAGGACAGGCAGTATCTCCGGATAGAAGGAATGGGTGACGTTACGGGTCAAGACCCTTCTTCAGACTGATGGACCCGACCCGAAACGTCACTCATTCCTTCTCTCCAGAGATGATGCCTGTCCTGCTGTGTTACTCCACATTCGATTTAAACCAGCATCTGCAGTTCCTTCCTACACACTTGACCTACTGGATATTCTGCAAGGTCCACAGGCTGCCTGAATGGTTCGGAATCTTCACATTGAAACAGGACTTCCACCAGCTCTCTGCACTGAGCTTTCCATGCATTGACATCACAGATCATGCTCCCATCTAATTCATGCCTTGGGTGATTCTTAAGGGAATAAAACAGATCAAAGTAAAAAAATGCATCAATGCATGAGTAATAAGATACAATCAACACAGCAATTTTTATATCATGAGCTTCAGAAAGAAAAAAACTTACAACTCTTGACTGACCTTTTAGAATCATGAAGCCGAGAGCTAACTTACAAAATATATTGCTACAATTAACCCTGCTTTATTTAATTGGAAGCAAAATCATCCACATTTTTTAAACATGAAAATATATCCTTGAAAAACAATTAGCATCTAGGAACTGTTAAATAAATTAAGTTTAATATAGTCAATTTACATTTTTTAAACATGATTTATTGATTGATGGTGTGACCAGCTATGTCAGTATTTACTATTCAGCCCCAGAACAGTGGCATTTTAGAATGGAATTACAATTCAACCAAACTGATGCAGAACATGATGCCAAGCTTTACTCTCATCTGTCTGCATATGATTCATGCCCTTCCATTCCCAGCATTTTCATGTGCCTATCCAAAAGCTTTTTAAATGACACTATCGTATCTGTGCCCACCATCGCTGCAGCATGATCCAGGCACTCACTACTCTCACACATCTACTTTCAACTTTTCTCTTCTCACTTTAAAACCCTCTAGTCTTTGACATTCCCACCCTGGGGAAAAGGTTCTGACCGTCTACCGACCCAATCTATGTCTTTCATAATGTTATATACTTTTATCACGTCTCCCATCCGTCTCCGATGCTCCAGAAAAAACAGACTTGTCCAACCTCTACTTATATCCAATACCCTCGAATCCAGGTCAACCTCTACTGCATGCCACCACATCCTTCCTATAATTGGGCGAACAGAACTGTACACAATACTCCAAATGTGACCTGACCATAGTCCTATAAAACTATCATGACTTCCCGAAGATTATCGCAAAGGTCGGTGGGAGCTGCGAGACAGCTGCCCTGCCACAGCGTGTTTGTCATTTCTACTTTTTTTGTTTTTTTTAAGTATGTCCAAATGTGTGTTTTAATGTCTCTTGGTGTGTCTTGTGTGGGGGGGGGGTGGTGTTGGGGGGTAAAGGAGAAAACCACTTTCGATCGCTTCCTCCACGGAGAGGCAACTTTTTCCACATCGCCGCCCTCGTGGCCTAACACCAAGGATTGGTGCGGCCTTTCCCGGAGTCGGGCCCGGAGCTTCAGCAGCGGGCGCAGCGTGAACTTTTTCCGATCGCTGGCCCGCGGACTGTTCAGTCTGAAGCTGCGGACTGTGGAGCTTCTAGCCGCAGGCGTGGCGTCCGGAGTCTGGGATCCCTCGTTGGGAACCCCTGGAGAAGAGCTCCGACTCGCCGGCCCGCAGCCTACAACACCTTCAAGCCGCAGACTGCAGAGCTTCTAGCCGCATCGTGGCGTTCGGAGCCTGGGAGCCCTCGTTGGGGACCCCCGGAGAAGAAGAACTCCGACCCGCCGGCCCACAACACCTTGAAGCCGCGGTCTGCGGAGCTTCTAGCCGTAGAGGCCTGGCGGGCACTTACCTATTTACCATCCCTCGCCGGGAATCCCTGGAGAAGAGCTCCGACCGCCGGCCTGTGGCCTTGGTCATCCTGAAGCCGCGGTCTCCGGTAGAGACGCGCCGATTCAGGACTTGCCTTCCAGACGAGAGGGCCTGTCATCTGGCCACCCGCAGCGGCAACTGCGGAGGTTATGGCCCCGACCCCGGGGGAAAATGGAGGAGGACTGACTATACTTTGTGCCTTCCACCACATGCTGTGGTGGATGTTTTGTGTTAAATTTTTATTGTGTATTGTGTGTTCTTTTTTATTGTACCGCTGCTGGCAAGTTCATTTCAATGCACTTTATTGTGTATGTGATGAATAAATCTGATTGATTGACTGCCCCAACAAATGAAAGCAAGCATACCATACCGAGATAAGAACATTAAACTTCTTTCCTTCATGCAAATAGATAAAGTTTTTTTGTTTTTTTAAAAGATAATTCAGTAATTGGGTTGTCAACACTGATAGATAGTCCTTTTTCTAGATATTTGATTAGCATCAATACTGATAGTTTTCATTCTAAAAATATATATATATATATATATATATATATATATATATTTTTTTTTTTAATTTAAAATTCCCCGGTTGTTGTAGTGAGAAACAAAACAGTGGCATGGTGCAGTGGTTCAAAGTCCACTTGCACAGCAAATACTGCTAGCTGATTAACTGTGGCAAGTGTCTCCATGTCCTCTCAATACCCAGATATAAAATAGAAAACTGCTGCCACAGCACAATAAAAATTAGGAAATTGGAAGAATGGGAATAGCCCAAAAGCCAAATAGTGATATTTTCAGGAATCCACCAGAAAAGCAGACTACTCCAAACCTACCAGATTAATAGTTAAATACTTAGCAGCAGAATCATATCTATGTTACTCACTCTCTGAGTGGATGTTCCTGCAACATTGGCTGTATTATCACCCTGAAAATCAGATGACATTAGAACATCAGTAATATCTTCAAGAATGTCTTTTTCATTTGGGAATATACATAGAAAAAATATATTTTAACAGGATAAACCAAAATCAGTTACAAATATTATGATTTAAAATTCTTATTCTGTACCTCATCATCTTCTTCAGAGTCCAGTGAACAGTTCTCCATAGTATGCCAAATCTCAAAAATATCATAACAATCTTTATCCCTGAAATAAAAAATGTGCCACATTTTAAACATATTAGCTATCGATTCGAGAACACAATGTCATATCCGCAGCTGGGGTATTGTCTGCTCCTCTGACTTATCTACAACCAGCATCATTATTTCTTGATATCCTGTATTTCACATCTGGTGGCTCTGTCTTGCCAAAGGGACAAGAATTGCAATGGGAGAGTCTTCCATGTAGTCTCTCTGGTATGATTTTGTGATTCCATCATGTTGTTTGTTTGATTGGAAGCAGAATAGCTCTCCCCGCTGATACATCATTACCCATGAATGGTCTTTGGACATCAACTGCTGGGAGCAAATTTGCTTCATCCGAATACAATGCTTAGTTTCATGCATCTGGTTTAATCCTATTTCTAAATTACCATAGCAATCACAACCATGTGTTTTGCAATTTCTTCTTCACCTGCTGCCGAAGTGTCTGATTGACGCGGCTGTTGCTGCGCCTCACATTTATACCCCTGGCCAACAGCGCTTTCTTCAGGCCGCCACCACCAACAGGAAGGGCACAGTCACTGTGGGGCTCCCTCCCCTCTCACCAGCTGCCACATCTTCCTGTCGGCCATCGTTTTGTCTACCCCCCCCCTCCACCACTTTGGAAGAGCAACACTGGGGGAGAAGAAGGCTGCGGCAGTAGAGGGTGAGCTGCGGAGTGGACAAAGCAACGGGAGGTGGCGGCGGTGGATCCCGGCTGGCAACGTCACCTATCCACGTCTTCCAGAGGTGCTGCCAAACGTGCTGAGCTACTCCAGTACTGTGTGTCATTTGTGTAGTAATGAGCATCTGGAGTTCTTTGTTTCTACAGTTTTAAGGTGATTCCGACTTGCACAAAATATGACTTGCATAAGGGTTTACGGAACGTAACCCTTACATAAGTCGGGGACACCTGTACCATGAAAGAGTTCCTTTTTTGATGTGAGTGATATAGGTAATCCCGATTTCTGAACAGAGCAACTTACTTGCTCTTTTCAATATAGCCAAGTATTGCGCAAACTTTAAGACATAACATAACACAAGGTTTCTTTCCTTGAAAAATGTTTGTGAACTAGTTTCATTCCAATTGACAATTCTGCTGTGTAAATAATTTACAAATTATTCATTTAGTATTTTAAAATATAATTTGAATCATATCTAAATATTGTTTATGGAAAATAGCAGAGTACTCACTCAATGAACTTAAGGAGTAGATCAGTGATTCTTCTGGCTGATTTAACAATAGGACTGTCTGGTTCATTGAAAGTTTGTGCATTGTGCTCTACGTATCTCACCTCCCACACAAGAGCAGTGATCCTCCTACAAATTATACAAGCCAGAAATAACAGAATCAAAATCTTCATCATTATTCAAGAACATAATAAATGTCGGACATTAAATATATTTCTTCAACACGCAACTACCAAAACAGCCTTCATTGAATGATCTATAGTGATTATTTTATCACTTTAAATCAAGTGTGTTTTTAAAAGACGTTAAACAGCATTAAATATCAGCATCCCTATTCCCTTACTTTTATAGCAAATGAAATCAGGGACATGTTGTCACATGTTGAAGGAGTCCAATAAATAGATTATTGTTTATGATTCTAAATAGTGATGAATCAAAAAAAAAACAAATATATCTTCCAAAGGTACCCTAGTACAACCATATCATATATTTCAGCCCAACAATGAGAAAGAATGTTCGTCCAGCTAAAACGCTGGTATATCTCCCACCCTCCACATACACAAGACAGTCTGTCCAAATCCGAAAAAAAAATCACTTTCTCATGGATAATTTATCAATCAAGACTAGTATTTCAATTCAAGATTTTCTGTTTACTGGTTAATTGCTGGACTAACAAGTTTAGATACTTTTAACACTTTTGGTCTCTCTCCCCACTCCTCCTTCCATATATCCATTAATTGGGCATTTAAACAATTATAGTTTTTCCTAATTTAATATCTTTCGTCTTTGCTTCATGGCTCAAAAAGGTTACCAAGTATTTTTATATCATTGTAGTGCAATTAAGATGGGCAATACTACCCAAAAGGAACAGAAAGCCTGGTGAATAAGCCTTTGATATTGCTGCTAAAGACCTGAACATCTGTTCTCTAACATCTGCATAATAAAAAAATATGTTTGTAACATTAGATTTACTAATCTTCCTTTCATTAATTATTTTATTTTATAGTGCCGTATTAAACATTTCCATGAATGCTAAAAATATAATTTTAAAATCAAATTGATAATGTTTATATCAAAAAATTGAACAAAATTCATGGTCATGTTTGAAATTCCACCCATTGAATTAACGTGAAATACATCAATTTAACAGCATGACATAACTAATCGAGCCATTGCCTTCGTTTTAAAAAAAATCCTAACTTATTGACAATTATTTATTTTTGGGGGTTGTGAAGGGAGGGGTGGAATTCACATACCTGTAAAACCTATTTTCCAATCTCATTCTGATAGTGTTGAGGTCAGTGAGGTATGAAACCACCATACAGTATGCAGGATATTCACGAAGGTCCACAGGATCCTTAAAGGGAGTTGCTATATCTGTTAAATGAAATATTTCCAAGTTTGGAAATAAGTGTGGAAATGAATCATGTGAGCAATATCACATTAAACTTGATGCAGTGCTTTGTGTCAATGATGATATTGGTCCAAAAACACAAATGCTTTAGTGAACATACCAAGTGTCAGAACGCCTTCAATGCCCCTAACAATACGATCGCATTCTTCATCTCTTGTTCTTTCACCCCACTCCCCTTCTTGAGGTTTGTAGAGCAGAGCTTCTAGCTCATCTGTTGTAACAGAAACACCAGCACTTGGGTCTTCAGGAAATTGGGCTATAAATTGAACAGGAACACAAAAGGGTGCATAAAAAACTAGAGCAAAAATCTGCAGATGCTAGAAACACAAAACAGGAACTCAAAATGTAGGAAGAACTCAGCCAGACAAGCAGCAAGGTGGAGATGGGCAGAGTCAATGACCCATCGTCAGAATTGAAAAATTGGGAAAATAAACATGATCTGAATTACAGAGGATGAGAAGAGAAGAAATGTTTATGACAAAGTACAGATCAAAGTTGTCAATATAGGACTTTTTTTTTTCAAACATCATTTGGAAACAGAAAAGGTAAAAAAGTCATTTGGACATACATGGATAGTAAAGGTTTAGTGGATATGAGCCTAATGCGGGCAGGTGGGACTAGTGTAGATGGAGCATCTTGGTTAGCATGGGCAAGTTGTGCCAAAGGGCCTGTTTCTGTGCTATCTGACTAACTCTAGAACCTTTCATCAGAACTAGGAAACGGTTCACTATTCAGAGGAAGAGTCCCAGACCTGAAACATTAATGTTATCTTTTTTCACAGATGCTTTCTGACTTGCTGAGTGTTTTAAGTATTTTCAATTTTGATTGCTATACAATTCAAGTTGCCGTCAAAAAAACAATAAACATCTCTTATGTTACACAGACAGTTTTGTTAGCCTAAATCCAAGGTCATCATTCTTTTAAGACTTACAATATTATACCTGAAAAATAACATAACTTTATATGGATTAACATATGTGTAAACTTTAAAACAGCATTCCAGCTGATTACCATTTTCAGAAATGGGTTCCATATCCCAAGGACTCAGCCTCTCAATTTCGTTATTCTCCCAGCTTTAGAGACAAAATCAAAGACATGTTAGTAATCATAAATCCCGTTAAATTCTGATCTCTTTCATACATTTATCTATTATTATATTACTTAAACTCTCATTGTGTTCTCATCTATCTATCTATGCGCGTGATGCCGGAACTACGCCAAAACAGTACACGATAGCGCTAATTACTCACAACTGTCCTGTGGTGGTTTGTGTCAAGTTTCATTCAGATTGGTGTTATATTTCACAAGTCATTTCACTTTTTTTAATTTTAAAAATCCTGATTTAAGAAGAAAACCTTCCCGCTGAGCTATGACTTTACAATGGGATTGTAAACCTACCAGCTACAATGTTGCAATCCTGGGACACTCAGTCCTGCAATGTTGCAATATCATTTTTTATATTCCTGGCAGCAAGTATATTCCTGGCAACATGGAGGGAGGGGGCATTTTTTAAGTACACAGTACACTGAATTTTTTTAAAAGTTTAAAATGAGGGAGGATAAGGCTAAATGAGCGGCCCCTGCGCAGTTTGGAGCTATGGGTGAGTGGTGGAATAGGTTGCATTGAAGAAACGGGTGAGTGGTGCAATATCGCCTTGGTTGCGTTGGGGGACCAGGCCTCCCGTGTGACTGGGACCCGACTGTGTGTGTGTGTGTGTGTGTGTGTGTGTGCGTGCGTGCGTGTCTCTGCGTGCGTGTCTGTGTGTGTGTCTCTGTGTGTCTCTGTGTGCGTGTATAAGATATTACTAAAACCCTCATCTTGTATGTTTGTCTGTCTGTGAGTGTGATCCTGAAATTACGCCAAAACGGTACACGATAATGCTACAATTTTTGGCCCACCTTACTCACTGTGGTGTGGTGTATCGTTTTGTTCTGATTGATGCTATATTTTACAAGTTATTCACGTTTTAAACTTAACAAAAAGCAATTTGACAAAATCTCTTCCATCTGCATTGACAGTTAGCAGCGTATGACGCCACAATAGGATCTCATTTACTTAAACTGCCCGCCAGCAGCGTTCCACCCCACAATGGCATCACAATGGGATCTCATTTACATTTTAAAACAAACTCAGTTTTAAAAATGACAGCAGCTTCCACCTCACAATGATGTCAAGGGGGTAAGGAGGGGAGAAGGGTTATGGAGGGAGGGAGGAAGTGACTAAGGGTGGGAGATATTAGAGGGAGGGCGGTGTGCCGGAGAGAGTGGTGGAGGGCAGGAGAAGAAATGTTATTTGAACATTGTATTTAGTGGGGGTGTGCGATAGGGGAGAGGTGAATGAGGGAGTGACTGAGGATAGGGGAAAGGAGAGGGAGGGAGTGGAGGAGAGGGGAGAGAAGAGAGAAGGTGAAGAGGGGGAGTGTATGAGCCGCACTGCGCAGATGGGGGCTATGGGTGAGTAGTGGAATATTGCGATGGGTTAACAAGTTGCGTTGGGGGAATGGGTGAGTGGTGGAATATTGCGTTGGGGGAACAGGCCTCCGACAGGGACCCAACAGGTCCCACTTTATTTGGGGGGGGGGGGGGGTGGTCTCTGTGTCTCCGTGTGTCTGTATCTCTATTCTAAGTGGGGGGTAAGTTTCGTTCAGATTGATGGTATATTTAACAAGTTATTCACATTTTAAAACTTTACAAAAACCACGTTGATAAAAATCACTTCCACTTGCTCTGCCCGTTACCAGCGTATGACGTCACAATGGGACCCCGAATCTCATTTACAAAAAAAAAAACTGCGATTTTAAAAAAAAAAAACTCCAACTTTAATCAAATTCTTGGGGCAAGGTTTCATTTACAATAAAAAAAAAGAGGGTGAAGAGGGAGGCTGGGGATGAGGGGAATAGAGGAGGATAGGGTTAAGAAGAGGGATGGCGAGGCGCAGTTGGGAGTGGGTTTGTCGTGACTCGCGTCACGGCGGAAACCCATCAGCCGCGCCAGCGCAGTTGGGGACCATGGATGAGTGGTGGAATATTGCGTTGGGGGAACGGGGCCCAACGGGTCCCACTTAATCTAGTTCCTTTTACAATGCAAGGTATAGCAAGAAGGTCTTCTCACCCCAAAACATGAATATATTTTTCAATGCCATACCAATTAAACACCATAAAGCCTGAAATTTAATTTTCCAATTGATATGCTGGTTATTTATTCTACCGAGGGTTAATGGCATTGGCATTGCCCACGGAAAAGATAATTTAAAAAACAAATAAAATTGAAAATCTGCTGCATATCTGAAATAAAAACAGAAAATGCTGGAAATACTTCCATGGAAAGAGAAATAGTTAACGTTTCAGTTCGAAGACCCATCGACATTGCACAGAAAGAGGGAAAGTTGGTGTTAAGTTGCAGAGAAGATGGGAAAGGAATGAATAGGACAAACAAAATGCCCAAGATAGGATTAGGACAGGGTTGCTGTGGGGATAGGTTGGAGAGATCATCGGGATAACAGTTAGTGGGTGTCATTAGACAGAAAACAATCTAATAATACATACCAAGGAGAGCAAGCTGTTACAAAAGGCAGGGCGAGAGCACATGTTCAATTGGTGAAGGTGTGCTAATGAAGAGAGAAAAACTGAGCCACTATTGTAGATGGACGATTTACAGCAGAAATGGCCAGTTCTGATACATGTAGAGAAAGCAAGTTATCTGAAGTTGTTACAATTTAATAAAGTTTGGAGGGCAACAAGGTGCCATGATGGAAGGTGAGGTGCAGCATTAAAACTTTTGTTAATTTTCTCTTTCTTCAACTGCCCCCATTAATCCACTGAATGACCTCTCCAACCCATCCACATGGTAACTCTGCCTGGCCCATACCTCTTCAGAGATATTGCCTCTGTGCTATCCAAGTTTTTCAAATAATTTCTGCATCTTTAAACCTTGTTTTTCTCTTTTTACAATGAAGAATCCTGAAATGTTAACTTGTTTTTTTTCAGTATATGTTGCTGAACTGTCTGTGTGCTTTCAGCATGTTCTGATAAAAAGCATTATGTTGATTCTCAAGATTTTTGGTATTAGATGGAATGTTTATTAAACTACGAGTGTAACATAACACATGGGACATTGTCTATAAAACGCCTTCAAGAATTAAAGTATTCATGCTTCTTGGAGAGCAAAGAGGTAAACAAAAATACCAATTAATTTTTTTTTGGAGAATTGCTAAAGCCAAAAATCAAGATATTCTCTGAAATTAAGGAATAACTTGGACAAGGAGTGCCACAGCAAGGAAAATAGAACAAAATCATTTTACTGATCAAAAAAACTAAATGGTGATCACTTAAAATGTCAAATATTCTTGATTGTGGATAATATCCTGTCAATTCATAATTTCACAGGAGCCCTTTTTATTTTTGTTTCTACAGGCTGAATCTACTTCACTCAAGATGGATATAACGTATTAGGATATTTAACCATATTAAGGAAACTGTACAAATTCAATTTGTAGTTTCGAGAAAATAATTAAGTTATAGTCATAGAGTGATACAGTGTGGAAACAGGCCCTTCGGCCCAACTTGCCCACATCAGCCAACATGTCCTAGCTACACTAGTCCCACTTGCCTGCGTTTGGTCCATATCCCTCCAAACCTGTCCTAAATGCTTCTTAAACGTTGGGATAGCCTTTTCCATACACCCACCACCTTTTGTGTGAAAATGTTATCCTCAGATTCCTATTAAGTCATTTCCCCTTCACTTTAAATCTATGTCTTATGTGTTCCTTGATTCACCTACTCTGCGCAAGAGACATCTACCTCTCATGATTTTATACACCTCTATAAGATCCCCCTCATTCTCCTGCGCTCTAGGGAATAACGTCCCAGCCTACACAACCTCCCTATAGCTCTTCTAGTCCTGGCAACATCCTCGTAAATCTTCTCTGTACCCTTTTCAACTTGACAACATCTTTCCTATAACATGGTGCCCAGAACTGAACACAATACTCTAAATTCGGTCTCACCAACTACAACAGGACCTTAGGAAAGGAAAAATAGATTATGAAAGAAAACTTAGGAAAGGAAAAATAGATTATGAAATAAAACTGGCAGGGAACATAAAAACTGACTGCAAAAGATTTTATAGATATGTGAAGAGAAAGAGATTAGTTAAAACAAATGTCCCTTGCAGTCATAAACAGGCGAGTTGATCATGGGGAACAAGGATATAGCGGACCAATTGAATAACTACTTTGGTTCCGTCTTCACTGAGGAAGACATAAATAATCCGCCGGAAATAGCAGGGGACCGCGGGTCAAAGGAGGAATTGAGTGAAATCCAGGTTAGTCGGGAAGTGGTGTTGGGTAAATTGAATGTATTAAAGGCCGATAAATCCCCAGGGCCAGATAGGCTGCATCCCAGAGTACTTAAGGAAGTAGCTCCGGAAATAGTGGATGCATTAGTGATAATCTTTCAAAACTCTTTAGATTCTGGAGTAGTTCCTGAGGATTGGCGGGTAGCAAACGTAACCCCTCTTTTTAGGAAGGGAGGGAGAGAGAAAACGGGGAATTACAGACCAGTTAGTCTAACATCGGTAGTGGGGAAACTGCTAGAGTCAGTTATTAAAGATGGGATAGCAGCAAATATGGAAAGTGGTGAAATCATTGGACAAAGTCAGCATGGATCTACGAAAGGTAAATCATGTCTGACGAATCTTGTGGAATTTTTTGAGGATGTAACTAGTAGCGTGGATAGGGGAGAACCAGTGGATATGGTGTATCTGGACTTCCAGAAGGCTTTCGACAAGGTCCCACATAAGAGATTAATATACAAACTTAAGCATATGGCATTGGGGGTTCAGTATTGATGTGGATAGAGAACTGGCTGGCAAACAGGAAGCAAAGAGTAGGAGTAAACGGGTCCTTTTCACAATGGCAGGCAGTGACTACTGAGGTACCGCAAGGCTCACTGCTGGAACCCCAGCTATTTACAATATATATTAATGATCTCGATGAGGGAATTGAAGGCAATATCTCCAAGTTTGCGGATGACACTAAGCTGGGAGGCAGTTTTAGCTGTGAGGAGGATGCTAGGAGACTGCAAGGTGACTTGGATAGGCTGGGTGAGTGGGCAAATGTTTAGCAGATGCAGTATAATGTGGATAAATGTGAGGTTATCCACTTTGGTGGGAAAAACAGGAAAGCAGACTATTATCTAAATGGTGGCCGATTAGGAAAAGGGGAGATGCAGCGAGACCTGGGTGTCATGGTACACCAGTCATTGAAAGTAGGCATGCAGGTGCAGCAGGCAGTGAAGAAAGCGAATGGTATGTTAGCTTTCATAGCAAAAGGATTTGAGTATAGGAGCAGGAAGGTTCTACTTCAGGTGTATAGGCTCTTGGTGAGACCACACCTGGAGTATTGCATACAGGTCTGGTCTCCAAATCTGAGGAAGGACATTATTGCCATAGAGGGAGTGCAGAGAAGGTTCACCAGACTGATTCCTGGGATGTCAGGACTGTCTTATGAAGAAAGACTGGATAGACTCGGTTTATACTCTCTAGAATATAGGAGATTGAGAGGAGATATTATAGAAAGGTACAAAATTCTTAAGGGGTTGGACAGGCTAGATGCAGGAAGATTGTTCCCGATGTTGGGGAAGTCCACGCCAAGGAGTTACAGCTTAAGGATAAGGGGGGAATCCTTTAAGACGAGATGAAAAAGACTTTTTTCACACAGAGAGTGGTGAGTCTCTGGAACTCTCTGCCACAGAGGATAGTTGAGGCCAGTTCATTGGCTATATTTAAGAGGGAGTTAGATGTGGCCCTTGTGGCTGAAGGGATCAGGGGGTATGGAGAGAAGGCAGGTACGGGATACTGAGTTGGATGATCAGCCATGATCATATTGAATGGCGGTGCAGGCTCGAAGGGCCGAATGGCCTACTCCCGCACCTAATTTCTATGTTTCTATGACCTCCCAACCTCTATACTCAATACTCTGATTGACGAAGGCCAATGTACCAAAACCCTTTTTGACCGCCTTATCTACCTGCGACTCAACCTTCAATGAACCATGCACCTGCACTCCTAGATCCCTGTGCTCTGCAACACTACCATTCGCAGGCGCAAATGTCAGAGTACAATGAGGCATTAAAGCTGCAAATATGTCTGTTTGACATTAGGCAATGACTTTCGAGGTGACTGGAATGAACCATTAGTGGGCAGATTTTGTGATAAGGCCAAAGTCAATGACATTGCTCCTCAGTTTTTAGCTGGTAGGAAAATGCAGTTCATCCAAGATTGGTTGCCAGTCTGATAAAACAATGAAGGGAATAAAAGAGAAGAAGGGGTAAAACTTGGTGTTATCTGCATAAATGTGAAGCTACTGAGTCACTAACAAAGAGATAAATGAAGTCAAAAATCTTTTCGGATCACAAGCAAAAGTCATTTTTGGAAATGACTAAAAGCTCCAAGCTAAATTATATATGAGAGTTGTTTGAGGAGGTGGTTAAAGGTGACACAGAGATCAGAGAGGAATAATTCATCATATTCAAAGCCCCAGTAGCCTGTATAGTGACCAAGATCTTCAAACTTGTTCAGTAGTTGAATAGCACCAAGTTTATTGGATATATGGAAGTATAGAATGTGAAAACAGCTTGGTGTTGCATTGTGCTCTGCAAAGCAAGCAAATGCCTAGATTACACTGGTCCAGGGTTTTAAGAGAGGACAATCATCAGAATGATTGTCAGAGGTGTGGAGAAGTGAACGGTAGTGGGGATAACTGGAATGGGAGATTACTTTGCACTTTACTAAGCTATCAAATGTGGAAGTGTCACCATTTTGGGCAATTCCACTTTCATTATTATTTGTTTAAATAATTCAAAAGAATAAAGACACTACTCCTTGAACCTACACCTTATGAACAAATTCCTCACAACAACCTGCTGTTGTGAGCCTCAAAAATATGATTCTAATTTTGATCAGCACAAAGCTTACTTCAGGTTAATTTTCAGAATTTCACTATCCCTGTTAGTATACATTTATATTTTTGAGTTGTACACTTAGAAGCAATTTACTTCGATTCAGATACTGTTTCTTCCAACTTACCAAACAGTGTAACACTGAAAATGGCTATCTGGATATGCTGCCTGGAATGGCTCCTGAGTCAATGCTGTCCCAAACCACCAAACATCATCTATTATAGATCGGAATTTGTCATCTGTGAAAACAAAATAATGAATCATTAACAGCCTCAAGACCATATAACCATATAACAATTACAGCACGGAAACAGGCCCTCTCGGCCCTTCCAGTCCGTGCCGACCATTTGTTTTCCCCTAGTCCCATCTACCTGCACTCAGACCATACCCCTCCATTCCCTTCACGTCCATATACCTATCCACTTTACTCTTAAATGTTAAAATCGATCCTGCCTCCACCACTTCTGCTGGAAGCTGATTCCACACAGCCACCACCCTCTGAGTAAAGAAGTTCCCCCTCACGTTACCCCGAAACCTCTGTCCCTTAATTCTCATGTCATGCCCTCTTGTTTGAATCTTCCCTACCCTCAATGGGAAAAACGTATCCACGTCAACTCTGTCTATCCCATTCATCATTTTAAAGACCTCAATCAAGTCCCCCCTTAAACTTCTGCGCTCCAAAGAATAAAGACCTAACTTGTTCAACCTTTCTCTGTAACATAGTTGCTGGAACCCTGGCAACATTCTAGTAAATCTCCTCTGTACTCTCTCTATTTTGTTGACATCCTTCCTATAACTAGGCGACCAAAATTGTACACCATACTCCAGAATTGGTCTTACCAATGCCTTGTACAATTTTAACATTACTTCCCTACTCCTATATTCAATGCTCTGATTTATAAAGGCCAGCACACCAAAGGCTTTCTTTACCACCCTATCTACATGCGATTCCACCTTCAGGGAACTATGCACAGTTATTCCTAGATCCCTCTGTTCCACAGCATTCCTCAATTCCCTACCATTTACCATGTACGTCCTATTTTGATTTGTCCTGCCAAGATGTAGCGCTTCACACTTATCAGCATTAAACTCCATCTGCCATCTTTCAGCCCACTTTTCCAAATGGCCCAAATCTCTCTGTAGATTTTGAAAATCTACTTCATTATCCACAACACCACCTATCTTAGTATCATCTGCATACTTACTTATCCAATTTTCCACCCCATCATCCAGATCATTGATGTACATGACAAACAACAGTGGACCCAACACAGATCCCTGAGGCACCCCACTGGTCACCGGCTTCCAACCTGACAAACAGCCATCCACCATTACTCTCTGACATCTCCCATTCAGCCACTGTTGAATCCATCTTGCTACTCCGCCATTAACACCCAAAGATTGAACCTTCTTAACCAACCTTCCATGGGGAACCTTGTCAAAGGCCTTACTAAAATCCATATAGACAACATCCACTGCTTTACCCTCATCAATTTCCCTAGTTACCGCTTCAAAAAATTCAAGAAGGTTTGTCAAACATGACCTTCCAGGCACAAATCCATGTTGACTGTTCCTGATCAGACCCTGTTTATCCAGATGCTTATATATATTATCTTTAAGTATCCTTTCCATTAATTTGCCCACCACTGACGTCAAACTAATAGGTCTATAATTGCTAGGTTTATTCTTTGAACCCTTTTTAAACAATGGAACAACATGCGCAGTACGCCAATCCTCCGGCACTATTCCCGTTTCTAATGACATTTGAAATATTTCTGTCATAGCTCCTGCTATTTCTACACTAACTTCCCTCAATGTCCTAGGGAATATCCTGTCAGGACCTGGAGACTTATCCACTTTTATATTTTTCAAAAGACATTTACTTTCAAGACTGCTTAACATCAAATGCTAACTAATGTATTTAAATTTTCAACATTGTTGATGGGATATTCACAGCAAGGTTTTCCTTAATGTTGATTACCTAACTACAATAACAAAAAAAAAGTTTGCCATCAGCTTTTTATTGAGCAAAGAACCCTGCAAAGGCATACTCAAGGTCAGTGAGGGGAAAATGGGAGGGAGGGGTGGTGTAATTTAGACTTTAATATCACAGTTTGGTGGTTTAAGTCAAAAATTAAAAATAGTAAGAAGAATGAATAAAATCTAGAAAAAATGAGAAAATGCTGGAAACACTCAACCAGTCAATTAGTATCCAAGGAGAAAAACAGAATTAATGTTACAACTTTATTTTATTAATAAATAAGACTTACTAGCTTTCCAATTCCTATTTCTGGCTTCGTCATAAAATTGACGTAAAATAAGAAAATCAATCACATCCGGCATGTCATGATACCTGGAATATAAAACATTTGATCACTAATTTCCAATATTTAAACTCAACACAAGATTAATAGACAATTCTGCACATACTGAGACAATGAGATGAAGTGGTACAGTTAATGCTCTTGGAGGATAGAATATGTTATGAGCACAAAGTGAAGAAAGCTTTTTGCTACAACTGACAAAGGAATAGCTCAATGTATATTATTCCTGAATAGCAATTTCGCATCACGAAAATAAACCCAATGGTTTTTAAAAATCCATATTTTACCTTAAAATGTATCAAAATGTATAGAAGATAATGCTTTAAATAGAAACACTAGTCAAGAATTATTTATCATCATCCAATCTGACTCAAACAGAAGAATAGTTTGGCAGAGCAAACAGGATAGCATGTTCAAAAATAAATTAAAGCTAAAATTAAATGTCAAGATATTTCAATAATCACCGAAAACTTACAGGAATATAGAAAGCTTAAAGGAGAGATTGGACAGAAATTTGAAAGGCAAAAAACTATTCGAGGAAAAATATTGACATGTAAAATTGAGAGCCAGAGAAAGGGAGGGAAGTGCACAGTCAGAGAGGCAGTTACTGTGGCAGCACTTAGATTCAGGCCCAAGCCATGAAATTGCAGTGGGGCCTAAAATTGTAGACTTCTACAAAATTTTTGTTAAGCCTTTATTTGTAATTTTATTCTTAAGTTTAAGTGTACATTTTAAAAACATATTCATGCATAATATTGTCAAACAAAGGCAATTAATCAGGAACATTAAACATTGGTAACATACTTCACCGAAAATGACTTATTCATGATTTTGCCTGTATCATGATCGATGAAGGCAAGCTTGAGGCAGCACAGTGTAGGAGGGCCAACTTCATATTTTAGACCAACTATTTTTAAAAATTCTTGGTCCTAGGTAAAACAAAAGTAACAGAAAAACAGTCGATTCAGATCCTAAAAAGGACACAGTAAAAGGTTCAAGACATTCCAACACCATTCAATGCGTGCAAACTAAAATTTTGTTTTAACTATCTAAACCGATTTACAGAGACAATCCTGCCATTAAAAACTCTTCATTCTTCAAAACTTAGAAATTCTTCATTCTTCAAAACTTCATCAAATACAGTAAAGGAAGACATTATACATCATTATGTTCTTTCAATGGCCTTAACATTAAGCAATTTTTAAATGACCAAGAAATGAAGCCTAGGTCTTATCTTTGATTTCTGTGGTGTTTATAATTTTATCTGTGAGAGGAAAGGGTGTAATGGTGTTGTGAAAGAGAAAAAGTTTAATAATTTCTCGCTACTTGTCACTATCCTGCTACAAATTAATAGGACCATGTTCCAAAATGGAAATGTACCTGGCCCCACTGTTCAGAACTCAGTGCCATGTCCACTAATGGAGTGAATGATCAGATGTGCCAGATAGTTTTTGATAATAAACGAAGCTGCCGAACCTCACCAACAGTTCTTTCAAACCACTGGTATGTACACACATTTCGGTCTAGGTTTATTTTAGCAGACATTAAAAGGAATTGGAGGGTGAATGGCAATAAACATGAACAGAACAAGATAAAAAGATTGCCTTATAAGTTATAATCACAATAGAAAACGCTGGATGCCTCAACAGCTCAGACAGCATATGTGGAAAAATAAAAATAATTAGTATTTCAAGGCTAAAGGGTCTTTGATTTGAAATGTTTACTGTTTCTCTCTCCAGAGGCGAACTGCTGGAGGAATTCAAGAGCATCAGACAACATCTGTGGAGGGAAATAGACAGACAAGAGAGGGGGAATAGTGAGAGGACTTCACAGAACTCATGTTGGATGAGAAATTCTTTAAAGTGGGCATACTTTGACAATATTTTGCAATGGAGCAGCTAAATGGAGACATAAGATACTGCAAATGCTAGGATCTTGACCAAAAAGCTGCAGGAAGAATTCAGCATATCAGGCAGCATCTGTCGTTGTAAATGGACATGCAAGGTTGGATCCATCACTGAAGAAGGGTCCCGACCTGAAACAGCATCTGTTCATTTCCTTCCACAGATGCTGCCTGACCTGCTGCTTGTTTCTAGGCAATTTCTAGTTTATTTTAAATTTACAGATTTTCAATTATATTTGAATGTAATTACAATAAAGAGCAGATGGGATGTCTTGAGCAAATGGGCTGGCCATAAATACTGAGAGTGACATTTAGAGTGGAAAGTAGCACAATTAAATCTAAGGTGATCTAGCAAGAACGGTTGAGATTAAAGTTGAAATTACCAACAGTGAAAATGTTCTAATCAAGGGAAGTGGAAAAGAAATCTCATTTAAACAGAACAAGGATTTTAAATCGGAGACATGATGGAAGATGCTTGAAAGTATACATTTCAAAGCTGGAAGAACAAGATGATGGGATAAAAACAAAGGCTTAAATTAGTTATACCGTCAGAGTAATAGCACTACTTCTGACAATGTAATATCCTCCATGATAAGAAAGTCTATTGTGACACTTTGCTCATGTCAAAATGGTCACCAGGAACAAATGCATGCCTCTGTATCTCAGCCCTTCCAGTTGTGAAAATCAATGCAAAAAGATATGAAAATACAAGCAGTAATCACTTAGGCTACTCAAACTAGATTACTCACAAACTAATGGAACAAAACTTTTTCTGAATTTATAAATTTATTGTTCATTATTACCCTAAGTTCCATCTTGCGCCATGGCTGCTTGAGTTTACTAATGGTATATATTTTGGCCTTTTTAACAGCTTCAACATAAGCTTCATGGCCTTGCCGGAAGTAAACAACCTGTGGAAACAAATCCATCCAACAATGTTTAACATGTAAAGTATTGCTCAATTTCCATTTCATGAGAATCATTTTATTTTAGAAACACACCAATTTTTCAAAAAACAAAAAAGAAACATTCATTAGCAGAATCTATTAATTCATGAAAGTTTTTTTTTAAAATAGTATTCTGGTAAAATACCATGTAGAAGCTTCACGTTTAAGGTCAAAATCAGTGGAGTCAGATTACAAATTGATTAAGGGATTGCAACATGGCTAAAAAAAAGGGAGGGCAAGGGTTTACCATATAACCATATAACCATATAACAATTACAGCACGGAAACAGGCCCTCTCGGCCCTTCCAGTCCGTGCCGACCATTTGCTTTCCCCTAGTCCCATCTACCTGCACTCAGACCATACCCCTCCATTCCCTTCACGTCCATATACCTATCCACTTTACTCTTAAATGTTAAAATCGATCCTGCCTCCACCACTTCTGCTGGAAGCTGATTCCACACAGCCACCACCCTCTGAGTAAAGAAGTTCCCCCTCACGTTACCCCGAAACCTCTGTCCCTTAATTCTCATGTCATGCCCTCTTGTTTGAATCTTCCCTACCCTCAATGGGAAAAACGTATCCACGTCAACTCTGTCTATCCCTTTCATCATTTTAAAGACCTCAATCAAGTCCCCCCTTAACCTTCTGCGCTCCAAAGAATAAAGACCTAACTTGTTCAACCTTAGTTTAAACTAAGTTACTAACATTGGTACCTGATGAGAAGTGGTGTTCCACAGCAACTGTTGTTGGGCCCATTGTATAAATTATTTAAACTCTGAATTACGAGTCTAGAATTTTGATGGTGTATGAGATCAATATAGAAAACTTAAATGTGAAATACAATGCACGTCACAAAATTTGAACAGAATTTAGAAAGTCTGAAAATAGATTAGTGGTACGAACAAATCTGGCCAATACATGAAGGTGCTGATGTCAGTAAAATAAGCCTCAAAGTACTACCATGGAAAGATCCATTTCAGAATACCCCTAGTGCCAGAATTTGCACTATAGATAAGATTCTGACCTAAACGGTTCTCCATAAAACTCCCATAAACAAGTAGTCTTTCACCATTTCGCCCAGTGATCTGTGTCAAAATAAAACCTGAGTTTTGTTTATAAGTGGACGCAACCATCCTTACCTCATCACCCATCTGTGGAACATAAGGTGACCTGCGTGGCACAGTGTCAGTAATCCATTTTGGGGGTTGCCATTCCTCCAACATTGAACTATCACCAGTTGGAAGGTTTGGCTTCTGCATTGTGAGGAGAAACAAATCAAATTATTGGAAATATATTTAATTAGCAAACTAAATGTGCCTTCTTCTTTAAGTCCAAGCATGTTTATTATTAAATGTCATACCTTATAACATAATCTCTGAATTGCCATGTCCATAATAAATGTGACCTTACATAGTCATTAATTAATGTTGAGCAATGTCAGAAAGATAGATTCAGTTTGAAGCCCTCATCAGTATTTGCATTTTTGGTTTCTTCAATATATTGTAGGAAGATCTCTTGGTAACACACAAAAATGCAAAGATATAAATTAGGAGTAAGAGTAGTTTACTTGGCCCATCAAATCTGCTCCTCCATTCAATAAGATCATGGCTGATCTAGTTATATTCAATTTGCATTCCTTTCTATGCTGGGTAGCATTGTTTGTTATCCTATTTCTTCAAAACTGCCTCTCACACGTTCAGAGATTGAAAATATTACAGTTGAAATACTATTGTCTACAATGGCTATCATCTACTACATTGCTTCAACAATGTAAGTCAATTGGCACAATGCCCTTAGAAATGTTAACCAAGTGACTACAGGTCACATTAAATATTATATAGGAAGCATCAAACTATTTGACCACAATGAACAGCTGTCGTATATTACTAATTTCGAATCAGGGAAGTTTATTAATTCATTAAACCACTGGGGGGGATTTAACACGAGGAGGTTACAGCTACCTTTCGTGGTCTTCCTTTGGGTTTCTTTAGCTTTTCATTCCAAGGTTTTTTAGTTTTATCATCGTGTTCATCTTCTGAGCTGCTCAGTATGCGTGGAGCTCGCCGTCTGCTTCGTCTTTTGGGTGGTTGAAGATTATTTCCTGCATTTGCTGTCCAGTCTGAATAATCACTTGAAGAATCACTAAACACAAATGAGCAAATTTAGTTCATTTTCATCGGGCAAGTCTGGTAATTAAACATTTTATATGAACATAAATTACATTTATAAGTACATTTTGTTTCTTTTTATGAAAGTGGATAGGTTTGTGTTTTTTTTCCACGTTTTCCAAATCTTGAAGATGTAGAGCGAGATGTATAGCTTCTGGATAATCATGTACTGAGTATAGAAAGTCTGATATATTGCAAATTTATGGTACTTCACAGCAGATAAACTCAAGATTTGCACCATTCTGCTAGTTTGGTTTACTGTGAATATAATCACTTAAAGGTGTTCAGGGCATTTCTCCACTTTCATCTCTAACCTTGGTTACTATCTCCACTCTTCTCTCTCCCACCTGATTCATCTCTCAAACCACCTCTCACCTGGATCCTCCCATTACTTGTTAGCTCTTGCCCTATCTCTTACCCTCACCTTCTCCCAGCTACCTCCCCTTTACTCCTGACCCGAAATATCGTCTGTCCATTTCCATTGACAGATACAGCCTAACCCACTATGTTTCTGCAAGATTGTTTTTGATTCAAGGTTTTAGCATCTGCAGTCTCTTTTGCCTTAAAGGCATCTTTCATGTTACAGGATTATTAAGATTCCAAAAGAGAATTAGAAAGAAATGGTTTTGCATGAAAGCTAAACATTTGAAGAATAACTACTTAATTATCTATTAATATGTTCAACAAAACATATCTGTACCAGAAAGAAACGTATGTTTTTAGTGTTCTTTAACTTGTTTTATGTGTGGGGGGGAGGGGGAAACTTTTTTTTTAAATCTCTTACCTCGACGGAGATGCGATTTTTTTCCCCATATCATATCTCCATCCGCACTGCAGCCTAACATCGAGGAGTTGGCGGCCTCTACTGGAGATCGACTGGAAGCTCCAACCGCGGGAGCTTATGGACTTATCATCATGGACCTCACGATCCTTTTGCCAGGGATCGACCTCGGTACTCCAACCGCGGGAGCCAACGGACTTTATCAACGTGGAGCTCGCGTTCCATGGTTAGAGTCTGACTTCGGGAGCTCCAAGCCGCAGGAGCTTCGACCGCCCCGACGAGGGGGCTTCGATCACTCCAACTGCGGATGGTTCGACTGCCCCGACCGCGGGAGAATAAAGAGGAAGGTTATTTTATTGCCTTCCATCAGTGAAGAATGTGGGGAATCTGCTGTGGTGGATGTTTATGTTAACTTTTATGTAGTTGTGTGTCTTGTTGCTTTTTTTTAGTATGGCTGTATGATAAATTGAATTTCACTGTACCTTAATTGGTACATGTGACAAACATTGCAAATACATTAAAAATACATATTAAATAATTTGCCATGTTACCTTGCGCTGTTACCTTCGCTCTGCCACTCCTCTGAAGAGCCTCCACTACCCTCTACTGAATTACTTTCCTAAAAGGCAATTAATATTTTATTGTTATTTCATTTGTGGACCTTGAATTTGAATAAAGTAAATTGCTGGAAACAACAAACTGCAGATGGTGGTTTACAAAGAAGGGCACAAAGTATGGGGCAACTCAATAGGTCAGGCAGCATCTCTGGAGGACATGGATGGGTGATGTTTTGTGTTGGGACTTTTGTGGAAAGAGATGCTCTCCAGAGATGCTGCCTGATCTGCTGAGTTACTCCGGCAATTTGTGTCTTTTTTGTAAACCAGCATCTGCCGTTCCTTGTGTCTCAAATTTAGCAAGCAAATAGCAGCAGTTTGCACATCAGGTTCCTTCTGCCGAAAAATATAGTGTCTGGGATGCAGATATTTAATGAATGCTAATTTCATGATTTTTATCTTCTACTTTATTTCCATTTGGTCTTTACTCGGATCCAACTATGATCTGTCAGACTTGCATGCAAACTTAAGTTTTCAACTGAGTACAAAATAAAACCACTTCATCGTTATACAAATTAAATGAAATTTCTACACCAAGGATTAAGACTAATATCACGAACCTCTTCTGAGCTAACCTCTTCTGCATCTTCATGGAAAAACTGAGCCAATTCTTCAACGGCAGCCCGTGTTCGATATTTACGCTGCCCACAACGGCGTCCCCTCATTTTTCTTTTCGTATGTTCAGATGAATCCAAGGAATCATTCTAAAATGACAAGAAAACAAATTTTCACTGCAAACTTTTTAACCTAATGTACAACAATACGGTGACCAAAGAACCCAACATTGTAGGAGAGGTCTCGTATGGATATGTTAAAAAAGCAGCTTGGGAAAAACGGCAACATAACGGATGTGATCTGTACAGTAGCAACATTGCCTGCATGCAGGAATTATGTGCCATGCCCAAGCTCAAGGTTTATAAGCTATTAGACAGTAGTCTACCTCAAAATACAAAAAAAGTTTTAAAGCTACTTCATAATTTAGTATTAGAAACATAGAAAATAGGTACAGGAGTTGGCCATTCGGCCCTTTGAGCCTGCACCGCCATTCAAGATGATCATGGCTGATCATCCAACTCAGTATCCTGTACCTGCCTTCTCTCCATACCCCCGATCCCTTTAGCCACAAGGGCCACTTTTTTTTTTTTGTTAAATATTTTTATTAGAAGTACATATTAAAAGAATATACATGTCACATACATTCTTAATATTATTAATATTAACAATTATATCTTATTTGTACTTCTATGCATTTTTTTATTTTTAATACAGGTAGGAAATAATAGAGAAAAATAAAGTAAAAATAGAAAATCAAAAAAGATGAATGAAGTGTTAAGCAGGTTATACATCATTGGAGATACATCTATGGTTTATTATATGTGATTCTTCGTCTATTCTTTCATTCAGGCTTCAGTCAGATTCTCACACCGAGCCATTTTGACCCTTTAAATATTCAATAAATGGAGACCATATCCCTCCGAAATGATCCAGCTTGTCCAGTAGGCCAAGTCTTAATCTTTCCAGGTGAAGTGTCTCCGACATTCCTGTAATCCACATTTTGATTGTGGGGGATGTAGGACCTTTCCAAAATTTCAATATTAATTTTTTCCCAATTATTAAACTGTAATCGATAAAAATTATTTATTTGTTATTAATTGATCTGTTTCTAATATTCCTAATATTATTAATTTTGAGTCAGGAATCAAATTCGTATTAAAAACATTCAAAATTATCTTAAATATTTCTGTCCAAAAGTTAGTAATTTTTATACAGTTTGTGAATGGAGTGCGTTAAATTAGCTTCTAAGTGCTGACATTTATCACACGTGGCAGATACATTTGAAAAAATTCTATGTAATTTGGATTTTGAATAATGCAATCTATGTAATACTTTAAATTGTATCAAAGAATGTCTAGCATTTAATGAACAGTGGTGTATATGTTGTAAACTTTCATCCCATACTTCTGGTCTGATTATTTGACCTAATTCGTTTTCCCATAATTGCCTATATATTTCTGTCATTGGTACATAGTTTTCCAATAAAATGTCATAAATATATGATATCAATTTTTCTGTGTTCGGGTGTTTATTTAGACATTCTTCTAACATTTCTGTCTTTCTATTTCTAAATTCCTGTATATTTGATTTCACATAGTCTCTAATTTGTAAATATCTAAAGTAATCTTTTGAATGTAATCCATAAATTTGTTGTAGTTCTTGAAATGAAAGAAAGGAGTTTTCCCTGTAGAGATCACCCATCTTATTAATTCCATAGTTTTTCCATTGTAAAAACCCTTTGTCCATCATTGAGGGTTTAAATGTAACATTGTTTACAATGGAGAGAGCTAGTGGTATACATTCCAATTTTAATGTTTTCTTTAGTTGTTTCCAGATACGTATCCCACTTTCTATTATGGGATTTTCTCTATAGGTTTTCTTACCTAGTTTAGTATTGGCAAATAAAATCGAGCTAATTTCAAAAGGTGAACAATCTTCTTTTTCCATTTTTAACCAATTTGGTTGTTTATCTATTTCTTCCAACCAAAAGTTCATATTTTTAATATTAAACTGCTCAGTAATAAAACATAAAATGTGACAGTGCTAGACCTCCATTTATTTTTGATTTACATAAATGTTTTTTATTTATTCTATGGCTCTTATAATCCCAGATAAAGTTGGTGACTATGGAGTCAACCTTCTTAACAAAAATTTTAGGAAGGTATATTGGAATCAATTGGAAAAGATATAGTAATTGCGGGAGAAAAAAATCAATTTATTGCATTAATTGTACCTAGCATTGAAATAGGTCATGTTTTCCAATATAAGATATTCTTATGTAATTTATTCAGTAAGAGTGCAAAATTAGATTTAAATAAAGAATTGAATCTTTTTGTTACATAAATTCCAAGATATTTGATTTTTTCGTTTGCTATCTTAAAAGGAAATTGTTGTAATATATGTGGGTTATTTACCATTATTGACACAAGTTCACTTTTATTCCAATTAATGCCATATCCTGAGAATGAGCCAAATTCAGTTATTAAATTTAATAAATTTGAAATACTAATTTCCGGCTTTGTAATATAAAGTAATACATCATCCGCATACAAGGAGATTTTATTTTCAGTTTCTCTAGTTTCATACCCATATATTTCAGGATGTAATCTCACGCTTTGAGCTAATGGCTCAATTGCGAGTGCAAACAATAGTGGGGATAAGGGACAACCTTGTCTACAGCCTCGAAATAAATTAAATTTAGTAGATAACATTTGATTTGTTAGTATTCTAGCTGTTGGATTAGTGCATAATAATTTAACCCATGTAATAAACTTCTCTCCCAACTTAAAAGTTTACATGACCGAAAACAGATAAGACCATTCCACCCGGTCAAAGGCTTTCTCCGCATCTAACGAGATGACTACTAGGTCTTTATTAATGCCTCTTTTCTCATATATAATACTGAATAATCATCTCAAGTTATACGAGGAATATCGTTTTGGTATAAATCCTGTATGATCCGGTTGAATTAATTTATTGATCACTGTGCTTAGTCTTTGTGCTAGTATTTTGGTTAATATTTTTTGATCAGTGTTTAAAAGAGCTATAGCTCTATATGATCCTGGATCATCCACATCCTTGTCTATTTTAGGTATAAGTGTTATAATAGATTCATTTAATGTTTCTGGTAGTTTCTGTTGGGTATAAATGTATTCATAGAGTGTCTTCAAACGTGGTGCAATCAGATCATAGAATGTTTTATAAAATTCCGAACCAATATCATCTTGTCCCGGAGTTTTACCATTTTGTAATGATCTGATAGATTCTTCGATTTCTTTTGCTGTTATTTCAGTGATTAGTGATTCTCTATTTTCTAAATCCAACCCTTTTTTTTTAATGCTTCCATTCAAATCTGGTTTTCTGTCATTTTGACTGAGTATAAATTTTTATAATATTGCAAAAATCTCTCATTAATATCTTTAGGTTGTACTAGTGGTTCACCATTGTGTGATTCTCCCTCCAATTTCCGTAATTGACAAGCCAACAATTTTTGGGGTTTATCTCCGAATTCAAATTGTAGTTGTTTAGTATATTGATAGAGTTTTACAACTTGATCTGAATATATTTTATTTAATTTATATTTCAATGCAGCGATTTTATTATGTTTTATCATGGTTGGATTTGCAGCGTTCTCTGTGTCTAATTGTTTAATCTCCTTTTCCAATGCCTGTTGTTCCCTCCGATTCTCTTTATTATAAAATGCTTGAGAAGAAATCATAATTCCACGGGAATATGCTTTAAAAGTTTCCCATAATAGGGAAGAAGATATTTCCGGCTTATCATTTATTTCAAAGAAAATCTTGATCTGTTCTGTAATGTATTCCTGAGTTACTTTGTCCTTTAAAATTTGTGGGTTAAGTCTCCATTGTCCCTGTTTTTCCGTTTTACCATTTATTTTGATCATAAATGTTAAAGGTGCATGATCTGAGATTGTAATATTATGGTATTTTGAATTGTGAGTGAGAAAAGTTTAGAGTCTAACAAAAAATAATCTATTCTTGAATACGTTTTGTGTACAGGTGAATAAAATGAGTATTCTCGTCCAGTTGGGTTTTCTATTCTCCAAACGTCTTTAATATTACTAGTATCCATGTATGCATTTAATAAGTCACTGGAATGCGATTTGATTTTCGGTCGTCTTGATGATTTGTCTTGATGATTTGAATAAGAATCTAGGGTACAATTTAAATCTTTTCCAATTATTAGGTTATGTTGTGCTAATTCCGGGATGGTATTAAATATTTTCTTGAAGAACAATGAGCTGTCAAAGTTTGGTCCGTAAACATTAACAAAAATCATTTTTTGTGCGTTTAATTCTCCTATTACAATAATATATCTACCATCACTGTCAGTTATAGTTGATATATGTTTAAATAAAGTACCTTTACGAAATAATATTGCTACACCTCTGGATTTGTGTGTAAAAAAAGAATTATACGCTTTATCTATCCATTTAGCTTTCAATCTATGCTCTGCATCTTTTTTTAAGTGTGTTTCTTGGATAAAAATTACATCTACTTTAAGTGCTTTTAAATGTGCTAATACTTTACCTCTCTTAATTGGTTCATTAATACCTTTAACGTTCCAGCTACAAAATGTTATTCCTTCATTCCCCGTATTCATTTTTAAGTCTTGCATCTTTAGTTTAGGGAGGTCTATAATAGAGCAAATGGTTCAGTTCGACCGACCCAACCTTACACCCGAACTCCGAATAGATGAATTTCAAGACCCTTGGATGTCTCTCACATATATATCTCCTTTGATCTAATTTATAACTCCATTCAAACTTCAAATAATAATGATAGATTATAAGAAAAAGGGATAGATTAAGAAGTTAGTGATGTGCACAAAGAAGGAAAAAACTACATCTAGTATTAGTTTAGTTAGTGATAGCCATACTAACATGGCTAACCACATACCGATTTCCATAGTTGATGTTACAAACTTAACCAGCTCCATGGTTTCTTAAAATTATTATTCCATAACAGTATTTTACCGGGGATATTAAATTCTGAAGTATTCGGGTTCCATTAATCGGGATCGTGAGGATACATATATTTAAATCATATTAAATAATATAATTAAAAAAAAGAAAAGGGAGGAAAAAAATATTTTTTAAAGGGTTCCAAGGAGGACAAATGAAATCAAACTTTATATTTAGCGCAATTATAATTACTATTTATCTGATTCTAAATAATTCAGTTATGATTAAGTATTAGTCATTAATGATAATTATTAACTCTAATTAGTAATGGTACCGCGCTATAGTTTTAGTATTTATTAGTTATTTGTATTAATAGTGCTATTATTCTAATTATTAGTATCCATGGGAGAGTTTCTAATCCGCATCTTTCTCCAGCTTGCTTAGACAAGTCCTTAGTTCCATCCAATCCTGCAAAGTCAGTTTATTCCTTAATGTAGTTCGATATTATTCAATCTTCCACTTGATCCTTAGTCTTCTGGGCAAAGTTCGGTGCTTCCACAGGGTTGGTGAAAAAATGTTGTTTCTGATTTTAAGTGACTCTTAGGGTAGCTGGATACCTCAGGCCATACTTCAAATATCTTCACTTCCTTCAAAATTCTTTTGGTATCGTTAAAACGAGGAAACGCGTTTCGTTTCCTGGAGACCTCTACTGGATAGTCTCGATAAATACTGATCT
Source organism: Okamejei kenojei (assembly GCA_035221665.1). Lineage (NCBI taxonomy): Eukaryota > Metazoa > Chordata > Chondrichthyes > Rajiformes > Rajidae > Okamejei > Okamejei kenojei. Next base: position 61,993,716 of record CM069142.1, read on the forward strand.
TATCTCCTTCATATATAAGATTTCTGCTTCTTACAATTTTTTCCATCATCTCCTCCAGAACATAGTCATACTGGACTTTTATTATCTTTGTCTTGGAGGGGCACCATGTCTTGTCTGACGTCTCATCACTCTGTGTGCTCGAGCAAGTAAAGGCTTTTGATCCAGAGATAAAACTTTTTGCAGTAAGTTTGCAGTAAATTCTCGGGGATCTTGATTCGCCTCTCTCCCTTCTTGAATGCCCACAATTCTTAGGTTCTGTCTTCTCTGGCATCCTTCCAATTCAGTGCATTTATCAGTTATTTTGCCCAGTAGTTCAGATAGACGTTGATTTTCTCTGATGAGTTCTTCCGCTGTCCGAGCACTTGTTTCGGCTATCTCCTCAATTTTCTTTATGTCTGTCGTCTGTTGATTCAGTGTTTGTTCCACGGGATCCAGCTTTTCCTCAAGATCAGTTACCACCTTTTTGATTTTAACATTTGTCTCTTTTGTCATGACTGCAGCTTGTTCAGTCAGTGTTTCTGCAGTTTCCTTCCTCAGTTTGTCCGATAGATCCGTAACCGTGGAATTAACTTCAAGCTTCAACTCCATCATCTCCTCCTTGATTTTTTAAATTTCTTCCTTCAAATTCATTTTCTTTAATTCTTCATTCGTTTTTGCAAGTTCCGTCTTTAATTCCAGCTTAATTTCATCCTTTAAATTTGCAATTTCTTGCGCAATAAAAATTCTGAGATATTCACTTTCCGATTTTTTCGTTGTTTTTTTTCGATACATCTTCTTGGGATAGTGCCCTACCTGAGCCTGAGGCTTCCATCGGGCCTTTTTCTTGTTCTGCCGGTTTCTGCCTAGTAACTCGACTTTTCGGTTTTTCAGCAAGGGGGCTGCGCTGCATAGACATTGCAAGTCGTGCGCCTGATGACGTCACTCACGGCAGTCGGTACAGAAGCAGCAGGTAGCAGGTAGGTCGTTTTCTCCCCGGTTTTTTCAGCGTTTTCTCAAGGAGCTGGCTGGCGTTGCCTCCTAGCCCTCCATGGCGCCACCGGAAGTCACAAGGGCCACTTCTAACTCCCTCTTAAATATAGCCAATGAACTGGCCTCAACTACCTTTGTGGCAGAGAATTCCACTGATTCGTCACTCTCTGTATGAAAAATGATTTTCTCATTTCGGTCCTAAAAGACTTCCCCCTTATCCTTAAACTGTGACCCCTTGTTCTGGACTTCCCCAACATCGGGAACAATCTTCCTGCATCTAGCCTGTCCAACCCCTTAAGAAGTCTCTATAAGATCCTCCCTCAATCTTCTAAATTCTAACGTGTACAAGCTGAGTCTATCCAGTCTTTCTTCATATGAAAGTCCTGCCATCCCAGGAATCAATCTGTACTCCCTCTATGGCAAGAATGTCTTTCCTCAGATTAGGAGACCAAAACTGTATGCAATACTCCAGGTGTGGCCTCACCAAGACCCTTGTACAACTGCAGTAGAACCTCGCTGCTCTTATACTCAAATCCTTTTGCTATAAATGCTAACATACCATTCGCTTTCTTCACTGCCTGCTGCACCTGCATGCCTACTTTCAATGACTGGTGTACCATGACACCCCGGTCTCGCTGCATCTCGCCTCTTCCTAATCGGCCACCATTCAGATAACAGTCTACTTTCCTGTTTTTGCCACCAAAGTGGATAACCTCACATTTATCCACATTATACTACATCTGCCATGCATTTGCGGCCTTTAATCCATTCAATTTACCTAATACCACTTCCCGGCTAACCTGGATTTCACTCAGTTCCTCCATTTCATTTGACCCCCAATCCCCTGCTATTTCCGGCAGATTATTTGTCTTCCTTAGGGAAGACAGAACCAAAGTAATTATTCAATTGGTCTGCCATGTCCTTGTTCCCCATGATCAATTCAACAGTTTCTGACAGCAAGGGACCTACATTTGTTTTAACTAACCTTTTTTTCTTCACATATCTATAAAAACTTTTGCAGTCAGTTTTTATGTTCCCTGACAGTTTTCTTTCATAATCTATTTTCCCTATCCTAATTATGCCCTTTGTCCTCCTCTGCTGGACTGTGAATTTCTCCCAATCCTCTGGTAGGCTCCTTTTTCTGTCTAATTTGTATGTTTCATCTTTTATTTTGATACGATCCCTGATTTCCCTTGTTATCCACAGATGCACAACCTTCCCTGATTTATTTTTTTGCCAAACTGGGATGAACAGTTGTTGTAGTTCATCCATGCAGTCTTTAAATGCCTTCCATTGCATGTCCACCATCAACCCTTTAAGAATCACTTGCCAGTCTATCTTGGCCAATTCACGTCTCATACCCTCAAAGTTACCTTTCTTTAAGTTCAGAACCCTGGTTTCTGAATTAACAATGTCACTCTCCATCCTAATGAAGAACTCAACCATATTATGGTCACTCTTGCCCAAGGGGCCACGCACAACAAGACAGCTAACTAACCTTTCCTCATTACTCAATACCCAGTCTAGAATAGCCTTCTCTCTCGTTGGTTCCTCTACATGTTGGTTTAGTAAACTATCCCGCATACATTGCAAGAAATCCTCTTCCTCAGCACCCCTGCCAATTTGATTCACCCAATCTATATGTAGATTGAAGTCACCCATTATAACTGTTTTACCCTTGTTGCACGCATTTCTAATTTCATGTTTGATGCCATCCCCAACTCCACTACTACTGTTAGGTGGCCTGTACACAGCTCCCACTAGCGTTTTCTGCCCCTTAGTGTTTCGCAGCTCTACCCATATCGATTCCACATCCTCCAAGCTAATGTTCTTCCTTTCTATTGCGTTAATCGCCTCTCTAACCAGCAAAGCTACTCCACCTCCTTTTCCTTTCTGTCTATCCCTACTGAATATTGAGTATCCCCAAAACCCCTCTGTCTCTCTGCTCATGCTCCCATCCCCCTGCCACATTAGTTTACATCCTCCCTGACAGCACTAGCAAACACTCCCCCAAGGACACTGGTTCAATTCCAGCCCAGGTGCAGACCGTCCTGTTTGTACTGGTCCCACCTCCCCCAGAACTGGTTCCAATGGCCGAGAAATTTGAATCCCTCCCCCTTGCACCATTTTTCAAGCCACGTATTCATCTGCAATATCCTCCTATTTCTACTCTGACTAGCACGTGGCACTGGTAGTAATCCAGAGATTATTACCTTTGAGGGCCTACTTTTAAGTTTATCTCCTAGCTCCCTAAATTCGCCTTGGAGGACCTCATCCCGTTTTTTTTACCTATATCGTTGGTGCCAATGTGCACCATGACAGCTGGCTGTTCACCCTCCTCCTCCAGGAGTTGGATAGAGGTCTAGGGGCTAGTGAAGTCAAGGGATATGGGGAGAAGGCAGGCACGAGTTATTGATAGCGGACGATCAGCCATGATCATAATGAATGGCGATGCTGGCTCGAAGGGCCGAAAGGCCTCCTCCTGCACCCATTTTCTATGTTTCTAATGTTCTGCAGCCGTTCAGTGACATCCATGACCCTTGAACTAGGGAGGCAACATACCATCCTGGAGTCTCGTTTGCGGCTTCAGAAACGCCTATCTATTCCCCTTACAATTAAATCCCCGATTACTATAGCCCTTCCACTCTTTTTTCTCCCCTCCTGAAAGCATCTTTAAAAATAGAAAAAACATGAAATTTGATTGAAGAAGAAAAATAAAGTTCTGTATTCGGGCTTCAGCATTTCATCATTTAGCAATAGTTTGATTGTGACAATTGTGAACTATATCAGAATCTGTAGATGACATTGGGAAAGATATAGAATGTTATTGTTCGATTAATTATTAGATAGTAAGAATATACTATCTAATAAAATTCAATGATCTAATTTAATTGTGGTATAGCCTACATCTAGTCCTAAATTCAATAAATTTAATCCATAAAATATAATTTTGAGATTAGGTGCAGTTGAGTTTGTCTCAACGAGACATGTAATACAGAAGATTTCCAGTGGCTCTTTAGTTAGTACCCACTAATTTATTAGTTAAACCATTTACCCTTTGTGCAGAGTACATTGGTCGCCTTTTCTTCTCTCTTGCATACAAGGCAATTTCCTCTTCACTTTTGGCAATCCTAAAATCTTCCTGCAAACTGAATACATGATTTCCATTAGTGCATAATGATCAAAGAAAAACTCATGCAAGAAATTTCATGATTGGATTATCAAATTATATATTTTTTAACGTATGTTGAAGAGCAAGATAGGTTAGAGTTCTCATCTGTGGAGAAGGATGAGGGGTTGTACTGGGAGAGATCGGAACATACAGTGAAAACATAATTGGATAGATGAAGTCAGAAGAAAGTGAAGATGAAGAACAAACCAGAAGAACCAAAGTTTGTTATCTTTTCCACCTGAAAGAAACATAAAAGTATTTTGTTCACAAAACCAGCATGTTGAACTATGTGAGGGAACTAACCAGAAAAACATTGAGACAAAGTGAATCAATCCAATTCAAGGTCATTAGCAAGACTCAATATTGAATTCAACAATTTAGATAGCCATTCCTCCCAGTTTGTATCAGAATTGGTGATCAGCAACCTGTAATGTTAAACCCATTTTTCTCTCTCCATGAATGTTGACTCGCTTACTGAGCATTTCTAGCATTGTGCTGTTGCAGTAGATGTAGGACTACCATGTGTTCAATACCCAAAACTGGAGAATTGTGTAAACTGAACTTGTCAACCAATTTATTTACAATGTGAGATGCAAAGTTTGTTAAACTATTTGTTTGTGCACCTACTGTAACAAATATAATGGAAGGCAAAAAACTGTCAGATAGAATCCCATTCGCCATTTGATATTTCCAAAATTGTATTATGATAGGTCTCCATGAAAAAAATTACAACTCAATGGTCAGGATTGGCTGCATTTGCCAGCAATTTTGCAAGGCAAAAGCCAGGTGGAAATTCCTAGAAAATCTGCTAGAGCATCTTCTCCAACATCTTGCGCCAGGTGAAAACTGGAGAATGTTGCAAGAGCCCACTCATGTGAATGGAGTTACGAAGAGGGAAAGAATTGTTAGGTTTTTTAATTATTTGTGCTTGAACAAACTGACCTTCTGGAGGAAAAAACAGTGACTGCAGTGAAAGTGCAGCTGACGACAAGGGAAAGACCGTGTGACAGCTTGGAGAGACAGCTGACAGGAGGAAATAGACCCCAACGGGGCTGTTATGGGCTAGCTACCCATAACAGCTGGCTCCGTCACCTTGTTAGGGCACAAGAGCCACCCTCACTTGGCTACAAAAAGTTCAAAGAGAAAAATATCCCCAGAGTCTGCGAGAGCGGGGGGCGCAAGATGACTCATCGACTGACCACCCGGAAACAAACCTTGGAACGGACATGACATTGAATCAAGTAAGTGGCAAAACTCTTGAAAAGCGAGCAGCTGGACACGTTCTTCAGACCTGTAGGTGTGGCTGGACTAAAGTAACATCAACTCGTGGTCTCAAAATTCACCAGGGTCGAAAAAAATGCTTGAAAATCCCCAACCCAGGGCCCCGCATTGACCAGATTCTGTTAAGAGGAAGGTCAAATCAGTCGGATGAAACTCAGCGGCAGGAAGAAATCCACAGTCCGCAGAGCATCAGCACCCTACGGGATGTGGCAGAAGTTTCATGCAACAGTCCAAGACGCAACCATGCACGTTGTAAAGTGGAGAACATGCAACGACGTAAGCCATTGGTGAAATGGCCAAAGTCTAACAGCAAGGAGTGGGAAATTATCAAGCAGATGTGAGCTTAATCATAAGTGGAATCAAGGGATCAGCAGAAAAGAAGTTGGAGAAGATGGGTGATCTAGTCTGCAGCTATGGAAAGGAGAAATTTGGTGTAAAGGAACAACTCAGCAGGAAAGATAGGTCTCCTCCCCCCAAGTCCCGTCGTCTCCAGGAAATCCAACGACTTGTTAAAGAAAGAAGAAGCCCGAGGAAGGTGTGGAAAAAAGCAACAGCAGAAGAAAGGGAGGGCATCAATCTCCTTCAAAAGGACCTAAAACAGAGGCTCTCGAAGCTGCGCAGAGCGGAGAATTTAAGGAAACTACGCAAAAAGGAAAAAGCAAGAACAGACTTCTACAAAGATCCCTTTAAGTTTGTGAAAGGCTTTCAGTCAATTCCGATATATTCCAAAATCTTTTTTTTTTAAGTAGACTCTACTTACAAGTTTCATCTGGGACTACAAGAATCATAGAATAAATAAAAAACATTTATGTAAATCAAAGATTAATGGAGGTTTAGCTCTACCAAATTTTTTACAAAAAAAGTTATGGGAAAACCCTATAATATATAGTGGTACACAAATCTGGAAACAACTTAAAAAGGCTTTAAAACGGGATAATATACCACTCTGTCTCCCTATTGTAAACAATCCCTTATTCAAACCTTCTATGCTAGATAAAGGCTTTATACAATGGAAAAACTATGGAATCAAAAGGGTGGAACACCTTTATAAGAAAGGCACTTATCTCTCATTTCAGGAACTGCAACAGATTTATGGATTACACTCAAATAATTTTTTTTCGATATCTACAACTCAGAGATTATGTTAGGTCAAATACACAAGATTATAGGAATAGGGAACCAGAAATCCTTGATGAATGTCTGAATAAGCATCCTAATACAGAAAAATTAACAACTTATATTTACAATACCCTTTTAGATAGCGAGATACCATCCACGGAATCATATAGACATACATGGGAAAATGAAATAAATCAATCCATAACGAAAGATATATGGGACAAAAGTTTACATCAATGCTCGCTAAACTCCAGCCATGCTCTAATACAATTTAAAGTTTTACATAGATTACATTACTGCAAAGTTAAATGAAATAGAATCTTTCCACAGATATCGTCTACCTGCCATAAATGTCAACATCCAGAGGCTAATTTAACACATACCTTTGCAAATTGTATAAAAATTAAGAATTTCTGGACTGAGATTTTTAGAATAACTTCTGAAGTTATTAATACTAAACTGGATCCGGACCCAAAATTAATAATACTTGGAACATCAGAACAAAGTTTAACTCTCACAACAAGTCAAAGAAATTTCCTAGATTACAGTATAATAATTGGTAAGAAACTAATATTGAAATTTTGGAAGGGCCCTATATCCCCCACAACTAAAATGTGGATTACGGAAATGTCGGAGACCCTACATCTGGAAAGAATCAGATTTGCCTTAATGGACAAACAAGATGTTTTCGTTGGAATATGGTCTTCTTTCATTGATTACTTAAAAGGGTAGAATGGTTCGGCAGGGAACCCTAACTGAAACTTGGACTTAGGAATAGATAAAGTTATATTTTATATTCCTTGATCTTATCTCCGACGATGTATTAATAGTAAATTATTCCTTTCTTTATGATTTTCTTTTTCGATGTTGATTGTTATTTTATTTTTATTACTGTTCTCTCTTTATAAAAAAAATAGAGTCAAAATGATACACTTGACAATATTAATAATGTATGTTCGTTGAACATGAAATATTGCTATCATAACATATGTTTGCTAAATCACTGTCTAAATACTCTAATAAAAATATATATTCAAAAAATAAAGTTTGTGAAAGGCATTTACACAAAAGGAAAAAGCGGATCCCTGAAAGCGTCAAAAAAGGAGGTTGAAGGACACATCAGAACCATCCACACTGATGAGTTAAAAGATGAACCGATTTTTGTCCCCGCTGACATCCCACCAATCTCACCCCCACAACATCAATTTGACATCAGCCCTCTCAAGCTGAGTGAGGTAAAAGAAGTAGTGAGGAAGGCAAGAACGGCCTCTGCACCAGGCCCTAATGGTGTTCCGTATTGTGTCTACAAGAATGCCCCTGATATTCTGAAATTCCTCTGGAGGAACATGAGGGTTGCGTGGGAAAAGGAAGTTATCCCCAAAGCCTGGCGAAGAGCAGGGGGAGTCCTGATCCCAAAAGAAAAAAATTATTCCACCATCGAATAGTTTCGGCAAATAAACCTTCTTAACATGGAGGGCAAGATCTTTTTCAGTGTGGTGGCAAAAAGACTTACAAAGTATCTGAAACAAAAGCATTTCATTGATACGTCAATCCAAAAGGCTGGCATAGAAGGCTTCTCGGGATGCCTTGAACATACCAGCGTCATATGGCATCAAATCCAGACTGTTAAGAAAGAACAAAAGAATCTGCATGTCTTGTTTCTTGATCTGGCCAACACCTATGGATCAGTTCCTCATTCGCTACTGTGGACTGCTTTTGAATTCTTTCAGGTGCCGGCAATAATAACAAATCTGATAAAAAACTACTTCCAGGATCTGCAATTTTGTCTCACAACATCAGACTTTACCACAGCGTGGCAACCACTGGAAGTAGGCATCATGGCAGGGTGCACCATCTCCCCATTGACCTTCACTATGGCAATGGAGCTCATTATCAGAGCATCAAAATGGGTTGTGAGAGGAAAGCGGTTACAGTGTGGTCAGCAATTGCCACCGGTACGAGCCTATATGGACGATATAACAACACTAACTATCCCCTGCACCAAGAGACTTCTGTAAAAACTTCATCAAAACATCACATGGGCAAGGATGAAGATTAAACCCAGCAAGTGCAGAAGCATCTCCGTTGTCAAAGGTCAAGTCAAGGATCAAAGATTTCATATTAACGGAATACCTGTTCCAACTGTTTCAGAAATGCCAGTGAAGAGTTTGGGCCGATGGTATGATGCAAAGCTCAAGGACACCGAGCAATTTGAACTGAAAAAGGATACCATCATGCACATAGCTCGTATCAACAAGACCTTGCTACCAGGAAAACTCAAGCTGTGGTGCTTCCAATTTGGCATAACTACCAAGAATCATGTGGCCTTTAACTATGTATGAAATCCCCATCAACAAAGTGGAAAAGCTGGAAAGAATGATCAGCACACATGTGAAACAGTGGCTTGGACTTCCACGATGCTTAAGTGCTGTCAGACTGTATGGGAGTGGCAAATTAGAATTACCCATTACAGGACTTGTGGAAGAGTTCAAATGCACTAAAGCAAGGTTGGTCATGACCCTCACTGAATCTGAAGAAACTGTTATTCGAACAGCGGCCCCCCGTGTGGCAACTGGAAGGAAGTGTACCCCATCTGAAGACGTTCAGAGTACGAAGTCTACTCTTCATTTCCAGGATATGGTTGGCCAAGTCCAACACGGAAGAGCCGGGCTCGGGCTCGTCCCAAAAGCTCCTCAATGGCACAAGGCAACATCAGTGCAGAAAAGACGGCTCGTGGTGGAGGAGGTGAGAAGACGGGAGGAGGCAGAGCAACACGCCAAGGCCGTCTCAATGGCCAAGCAAGGCCAATGGACTAACTGGGAGAGTCTGGAAAAGAGGAAACTCAGCTGGCGTGAAATCTGGCAAATGGAAGGACCTCGACTAAGTTTTGTCATCAGAGCCACTTATGATGTTCTTCCATCACCGCAGAACCTGAAGCAGTGGTTCGGAGAAGATCCCACTTGCTCCCTTTGCCAAGCACCTGGATCACTAAGGCACATTTTAACAGGATGCACTATGAGCCTCGGCCAAGGGCATTACACTTGGCGGCATAACCAATTTCTCAGACAGCTGTCATCAATCCTTGAACCGAGGCGAACGATCACAAATGCTTCCCCACCAACATCGGCAGGAAATGTCCACTTCACAACATTTGTACCAGCAGGCCAACCTCCAGAGCACCAGATAACATCAATGGATGCAAGCATTCTGCAGCCTGCTCAGGATTGGAAAATGGAAGTGGACTTAGAAAAAAGGCTTGTGTTTCCCCCAGACATTGTGGTTACAACACTCCGGCCAGATATGGTCCTGTGGTCCACAACAGCCAAGTTGGCATATGTTGTGGAATTGACAGTTCCATGGGAAGATGGTGTTGAAGAAGCTTATGAGAGGAAAAAAACCAAGTACTCTGAATTGGCAACTGAAGCTTCCCAGAATGGCTGGAAGACCAAGATTTTCCCTGTCGAAGTGGGATGCAGGGGATTTGTTGCTTCATCTATGACCAGGCTATTAAAAAAATGGGGGTGAGGGGGTCGTTGTCTCTAACAAGCAATTAAATCTTTATCAAATTCTGCGGAAAAAAGCAGCAATTGGATCTAGATCAAAAGGAGAGAACAATTGGGCTGTAAGATGAATACAGGAGGGTATGGAATTGAGGGGGGTATAACTGGGACGCCAGGTATCACCGTTGAGCCCTCTGGAGATGTTGTGGGCTTATCAATGAAACGTCAAAGAAGGAGGGTGCCCACCTGATGACCCCAATGACATATCTACCCTACCTTTCACCACTCCAATCCCACTGCAAATAGCAAGAGTGCCGACTTATTACAGGGATTGAAACAACAAATCCTATTAGCTCTACTAATAAGTTTCATCATATACTTTATTTGTAAACTTTATTTTTCAACTGTTTGTTTCAATTTTAGGTTTACAAGAGGCATTCAGAATAATTAACGTTTTTAGATGTAGCGTGGTTTTGCCAATTAGGTTTTCTAGAGGGATTATGCATGCAGAATATTTTCTGGTCCCTTCACAGCTCTGTTACATTATACAAAGCCTTGACATATTGGATTATCACTCAGCTCTAGGACGATTTGTGGATAAATTCCTCCTCTCTAGACTTGACAAAATAAGTGCACAATATCAACAGCGTTTCCTTGATTTACATAACAGATGTATTCTTGGAATTTTCCGTTCAGTAAAAGCTAGTGCCAAATACCTTATTTTGAGGAAAATAAAATTCTCCATTATACAAGGTAAACCAATAAATCACTTTGTGGATCATTTTGTATAATTCCATACCTGTACACACAAGATGGTATTTCTGGTACCACCACTCTTCGTTTCCAGGCCATGATGTCTCTTTCTGTAGCAATTTGACTACGGGGAGCATTGTGATGCATCTGACGAACACCTTCAATCTGCCCACTGCGACGCAATCCCACATTTGGTGATGATAAAATATCAGTGCTCAGATTCCTTACAGCTTGAAAAAAAAGGAAATAAAAGCTAAATTATATGATAAGACTTAGTCTGCAAATAACAGCACAGTTTGCAAAGCAGTTAACTGAAAATTCACTGAATACAAAGTACATTCTATAATTTGACAGACACAACTCCACCAAAATAACTCGTAAACATAGAAATTAGATGCAGGAGTAGGCCATTCAGCCCTTCAAGCCTGCACCGCCATTCAATATGATCATGGCTGATCATCCACCACTCGTACTGCTTGAAATAAATCAATTACTGCTATTGTTTTGAAATGAAAGCCAGAGTTAAAAAAAATCAGAAACAACAAAAGGCTCATGAGCAAAAGGTTGCAAGGCTCAGCCTATTTTGTAGATTGGTCATTTTGAATTGCAACAGTCGACGTACTCCTGAACATACCAAAAGGGCAAGGTTATCTAGAATCCAAAGAGGGTAACTTGCCTGGATGACTAGAGCAGTGGTTTAAACTCCATTTATTCCAATTACTTCTTCCCGCTATACACTACTCTTCCCTTTTTCCTCATGTTGACATCTTCTCTTAAATACAACAATGAATGCGGCACCTAGTTAAACATTTTCTACAACTGCGTAAATAAATATCTCCTAAATTCTTCAACGGCCCAGTTTCTGATTACATTTTCAGCTCCCATGTTTGCTCTTTTTAATTGAAGTGGAAATATTTTCTCCACATCAACTTTATTTAACCTATTCATAATTTTTAAGACTTTCAACTCATTTCCATTTTCATCAGAAACAATCTTCAGACTGCTCAATCTTCGTTGATAGGAGCAACCTCTGAATTTTAGTACCCTCAGAACGCAGAATACTTTTTGCTAACTAAAGTTAATACATGAAAATAACCTACCTAATTTTGCACTATTCATACAGAAACAAATCTCAACTTAATCTTTACTCTGAAGTCTTACCAATGTGCAATGCTACTAATAATGATTTGTGTACTGGTCAGCATTATTCCTCCCCTACCCTCCTGCATCTACATACTTTGCCCCAGCATCCAAGAAAAAGCAATAAAGTTTAATGAGACTGAGGTACTTTAAACAGCACGTGACTTTCATGTTTCAAATTTGAGCCTGCAGAAAAGTCTGCAATAGAATACATTTGGTAAAGGAATGGTGTTTAATGACAATATTGTAAGGCAAAGTACATCCATGTTGGTGGGTTCACTTTTGTTATAATCTGAAAACGATAATCAATGAGTGAAGAATTGATAAACGTGGCATAACAAGTGGAGACAAGTATTCCTGGCAATTGTCAAGGGGCTGAAGAGCTTTTTTTTTAAATAAAAAGCTGTGAGCAAAGGAAAAATTATAAAAGGTAAAACTTCAAATCTCCAAGGTTTTGAAGGCATTATTTTTCCCCCAAATATGCAAGGATTTGTCATGCAAATAAGATTCAGCAGGATTTTATTTACATTTAAGAAAGGTGCGACTTGTTCTTCATTTTGGAATATTATATGAAGACAAATTAAGGCCTTTTATTCTCTTTTGCACCTTAGGAGTTTATAAAATTGTGTTCAAAAATCATTACATTCCTTTTTACTGTGTTGCAGAGAAACATAGTAATTTTGATGTTTAAAATTAAAATTCTCTATCACAAGGCAATTTAACTTCTGATGTTCTTTTGTGCTTACAACACGTTTTGGAGATAATTTACTTTAGAAATAAAATCTGTACCTCTTGCAGGTGTGCTAACTCTGTGGTGTGGACTATTCAATCCATTTTGCTCAGTTCCCATCCGCTGGTCTTGCTCCTGTTGCAAATTTTGAATCATGCCATCCAGAATACTGGGCTCCATGTTCTGTTCATCTTGTTCATTTGTCTGCTGCCCAATCACTTGCTCTACAACACCACCATCACCTATCAGAACATCAACATTCAACAAATTAGGGCAGCAAGTCAGCACAGTGGTGGTGTTGCTGCCTTACAGTGCCAGAGACCCAGGTTTGATCCTGATCACAGGTGCTGTCAGAACGGAGTTTGTACGTTCTCCCCGTGACCTGCATGGGTTTCTCCAGGATCATCCCACACTCCAAAGACAGAGAGGTTTTATAGGCTTTTTGGCTTCGTATAACTGTAAAATTGTCCCTAGTGTGTGCAAGGTAGTACTAGTGTACTAGTCGCTGGTCGGCACGGATTCAGTGAAGGGCCCGTTTTCCCGTTGTACCTCGAAAGTAAACAAAACTAAAAAACGGGAAACGCCATGTTCTAAACTACGGCTAAATGTATAGAAAATGCAACTAAAGCAGTGTCGTGTTTTTTAGTTTTTTATTTACAAAAGAGGTACTGAAGTATTTTACTTTGATACCAAACTAACCCACTTACTTGTTGCCACGTATCCTAACTGTGGTATGAGCTGTTCATCTTGACAGTTCTCACGACCCGGCACTAATCGCTGATATTCTGTTCGATGAGGATTCCCATCCACATCCACAAGAAATGGTGGTGGCATGAGATGGGGAGCTTGTTGAGTCTGTTCATCCAAGACAAAATTGTTCCCATCTCGAATTAAAGGCCGATAATCAGTATGGAAAAACATCTGTTCCGGAATCTGCAAAACAAATGATTTTATATCCAATTCAATCCACATCAAGAAGCGTAAAAGATGCCTTGGTAAAAACAAACCTACCATGTCAAGTAGTGCAATTTTATCACAAGATCAAATGAATCAATTTTAATTTGACTACTCTTCATTCAATTTCCTCTGATAACCTTTGGCAACAGCTACCTAAGTTGTCATCCCACTAGTGAAAATCCAACAAACCAAATGTGCAGGCAGGTGGGACTGGCATAAATGGGGCATCTTGGTCGGCATGGACAAATTGGGCCATCGGGCCTATTTTCGTTCTGTATGACTTTATGACCTCCTGCATCAGAGAGTGGTAAGTACATGGAAAGCATGCCTGTGACTGTGGTTGAAGCAAAATCAATTAGATCATTTAAGAATTGTCCAAGGGAGCACTTGAATTGCTACAATGTCAAAAGTTATGGAGCAGTGCTGGGTGAAGGGTGGTCATTGGTTGGCATGGTCAAATTGGACCAAATGGCCTGCTTCCATTACCCTATTACATCTTTTGATTCCACTGGTAAATACAACGGCAGGAGTAAAATTAACACATTTTTGGAAGATCACAAAATAAATAAAAATGCTTACCCTTTCATACAATTTACTGCATCCAAACCCAAATATAAGCAAATGTCCATGTGAGTCAGTGCAAGCAAAATGCTGGCCATCTGGAGAAAACTTGCAGTCAAATACAGCACCATGACCTTGGCCTTCAATCTGTAATTGGATCATACATTTTAGCTATTCCAATATGCCAAATATATTGCATCCAAAGCAAAGCGCCCACATCAAGTTGCACAGAAGATGCCTTAAACATAGTGTACAATGTAAAATCTTGAACAAAGAACAAACTCAGAAAAACTTAGTTAACATTTTTCATGATTACTGCATTAAAGTAAACTGATGAAAGAGACTTTTCCTACTTGTCCAGATTCAATGTTTGTTGTACTGAAAACAAGTTATTTGGTTCACTCTAGAAATATTAAGATAAGGATTCCAAGCAAAAAACTATCTGACTAATCCAGTGATAAATAAATTAACAACCATGCTTAGAAGCTAAAAATAATAAAAATGTGCACATATGGCAAAACAAAGTAAATTAACAATTTGTACTGTATACAAAAGATCTGCATGTTCCAAAGACTAGTTTTAGTCCAGAATTTACAGACAAATTGATTAAGGTCATGGAGATCATCAGATAGAATAAATAGGTGTATGCCAGTCAGTCTCCCAATCAGCTTGCACCCTCATTTACCAAGATGTGACAGAAAGTTGGAGATACAAGAGACGACAGATACTATGATCTGATGCCAAAGAAATTGTGATGCAGGGACTCTAGCTGAAACAGACAATCATTTTGCCTCCACGGATGCTGCTTGATCCACTGTTTTTCCCCAGCAATTTTTTTAAATCTACATCCCAGTACATCTCCTCTGAACTTTCTCCAGCACAATCATATCCTTGCTATAGTGTGATGATCAAAACTGCATAAAATACTCCAAGTGAGTCTGATCATTGTCAAATATATCACACATGTAAATTCATTCTAATTTCACCGGTGGCTGCGTGGCTTTGACTTTGCTGTGAGTCAACATCTAGGCCCCAAGAAAAGACTCCTTAAGTTTCCTTAAGAACATGAGTATCAAATGAGCAAGAAAAACATTTGTTTCTGAGCATCATCGAATACAGCTTTCAAAACAACTAAAGTTCAAATAAATATTCCTCTTAAGGCATACAATAGCACAAATGTAAATTTTCCAATGACTGATACTTGCATATTTATCAGTTTTATTGCTATCCCTTCTACTTTCCAACCCTTGCAGGGCTTTTCATTTGTTCTTCTCATTTGTTCTGCTTTGGCTTCATGCATATTACGTTTTTGCTATTCAACCATTAGCAAATGTTATTCATATCAACTTATCAGTTTAGAGCACTTACCATGTTAAAGTAATGGTGAGATTTTGTTCCTTTTGTAATATCCCAAATAAAGATATTTCCATCATGGCCAGCAGACAAAATTATTCTCGAGTCAAACGGATGTGGTTCCAAAACAAACACTTCGTCTTCATGACCCTAAAGAATATTGAACAAGAAATAACAAATACTGCAGGTGCTCAAACTCTAAAGTAGAACAAAAAATACTGGAAATGAGTATAGAAAAAAAGAGTAAAGTTTAAGAGCTGGGTAAGACAAAATAAAGTTAGTTAAGTTGCATGAAAGATAGCGACATGGATAAACAAATATATCAGTGATAGTGTGAGGGGAGGATTGCTGTGGGGGCAAGCTGTACAGGTCCTCTGGTCAAATGTCTCTGGGTGAAAAAGCTTTACCTCATCTCAGTTCTAAATGACCTACCCCTTATTCTTAAACGGTGGCCCCTGGTTCTGGACTCCCCCAACATCAGGAACACGTTTCCTGCATCTAGTGTGTCCAATCGCTTTTTAAAAATGTTGCTATAAGATCCCCTCTCGTGCTTCTAAATTCCAGTGAATACAAACCCATTCGCTACATTCTTTCATCATATGACAGTCCCGCCATCACGGGAATTAACCTTGTGAACCTGCACTGCACTCCGTCAATAGCAAGAACGTCCTTCCAAGACTGGAAGCAACAGGATTTCAGCCCGTATTCAACTTAGGCTCCAAATTTTCATCATGTCAAATACCGTCGCGATGCCGCATGTTAAAAATAGGGTCAGCAAATTTTGACTTGCTGCAGCTTTACAAGCACATTAATATAATAAATTACCAATAATGCTCAATAGTCAGACCAAAATGTATTGCAACCAAAACAAAGTCCATACTAGATCGTTGCTGAAGTAAGGCTGATCAGAATGCTTTAGGATCCTGGTGGTTGATGGGAAGCTGTTCTTGCATGTGGAGGTCACTGTTCTCAAGCTCAAGTGCCTTCTTACCAGTGGGTAACAGTGAGTTTGGAGTGCTGTCAGGGTGGTGTGGATCTTCTTGATATTAGCCATCTTTTTGTGGCAGGGCTTTTAGGCAATTCCTTTGAAAGGCAGGGTGATCAATACCCATGTTAGACCGGACAATGTCTACTACTTTCTGCATCCTCCTACGTTTCTGAGCTTTCAAGTTACTGAACCAGGTCATGATACAACCAGTTAGCATGTTCTCCACTGTACACTTGAAGAATCTCAATAGAGTGAGTATTCAACAACATATCGAATCTCCCCAATCTTCTAAGGAAGTTGTTGCAATGAAAAGTTTTCTGGACCCAAGTGAGACCTTCAGTTTGCATACCACGGAGCCTGAAGTTGTTGGTTTTCTCCACCACCACCACCACCCAGTTGATGAAAAGAGGTTGAAGGATCCTTGGCTTTCCTCTCCTGGTCAACAATGAGCTTTTTGGCCTTGCAAATGTTGAAAAGATTGTTGTTCCAGCATTATTCAATCAGATTATCAATCTCCCTCCTGCACTCCAACTCGTCTTTACATTTTACAGAATCGCACAGAAAAGATGTATCAAAATATCCTGAAGTTACATGTAAAGCACCAAATTGTATTTAACTAATTTTAAATCAACCCTGGCACACGTAAAAATGGTGTGGTATTTCCTCAGAATGGAAAGCAAGCATTAAAGTCAGCACAGTCCTCAACTGTCACAAAAAAGGCTGGAACCCTCAACATTCTGAATCAAAAAAGTGCAATCTCTCAGCTATTGCTGAAACAGTTCAGATGAAATGTAATATTTTGTCCTGTGTTCAATTTGTCAGCTCCATGAGTAATGGGCGGAGCACCAAGGCAAATTCCTTGTATGTGAATACTTGGCCAATAAACTTACTTACTTAATTGCGGTATTAATATAAAGGAGGGTAAGCATTGCGAAAATCATGCTCCAAAGTGATATTAGCGCAACTGAATCAACACGTAGATTTCTAAGTAATTGAAAAACAAGCGTACAATCTTGCTTGCATCAGAATTTGTTATACGTCTCACACTGCTAAACAGTATGTTGAGGTCCTAGAATCCAGGAAGGGAATTGAATTTAAGATTTGTTAGAAAAAAGGCGATAATGTGAGCAAAAGAAACAAGCAGAGAGACAGTATGTATAAAAAATCCTTACCATTTTATATTACAGTATACGATGAAACACATTTCATACAAACTATGACAGCATTCAATTGGGCTTTAACAATGGAAGTTTGGATAAATTTTCCCACATCATTTATTAAGATATTCTGCAGACTTTGTATTTTATTCAATGTACCAGAGTTTAAACTCAAATGCAAAACTTTAGATAGAGCAACCTATGAAAAACAATGTAATTGCTAGTCTTTCACAACAATCAAAATACAGCAATTCATGCACAATAGCATTTAATTATTTGCACTGGTCAACTTTGCAACGTGTTAATCTTTAAATATAATTTGGATAGCACTTACCATTAGTATATGCAGTAATTGCCCGGTATAGGAATTCCACACCTTTAAAGTATGGTTGTTCACAGCAGTGATTACAGTATTGTCATGACGGTCCCATGCTACCATTGTTACTTTAAGTTTTGTGATCTTATCATCTCCGGGACTAGTGTCACTGTTAAAAAGACAATAATTACACAGAGAAAGTGTTTTGTACTTGCAAGAAACAAATGACTGAAAAAGCAAGCAAAAAATGACAATGTAAAACCATGACATTCAGGGGAAACAAGAATTTTCTCCAAGTCCACTTTTTTCAGTTTCTGATCACCATTATCCATTTCCTAAACTTCCTTAAGATGCACACAATAGATCTGCAAGCATGGAGAGGAAGTGCTAACTCCAGCTCAACTCTGCCTGTCCTGCTGGGTTAACTGACAGCCCTGGACTAATGGTCCACGCTGGCTGTAAGCCTGGGGCCGCCACTGCCCCGTCAGTCCAGGGCTGTCAGTTAACCCGGCGGGACAGGCAGTTGAGCTGGAGTTAGCGCTTCTTCTCCGTGCTGGCTGTAAGCCTGGGGCCGGTGTCCCGTCAGTCCAGGGTCACGCCGGACATCTCCGGCCGCCTCCGGACAGGAATGGGACACACGTGAGGGGACGGTCCAGTGACAATTCAACAGCGATTGCAGCGCCAGAGACAAGGGATTTAGATTGCTCATTTGTCAGAAAAATAATTTGAATGTGTTTCTTTCAGTCTACGCATATTTTTATTTGTGCAGCATCGAATGTCAAATACTAAACCCCTTCAAACTTTCATCAACAGTATCAGTGAAAAGCACCTGTGCGGGGATAAAAGAAAACTCACAACATAGCTGTGGAAAACAAAGTTGCACAAAAAGTGCACAACCACTCTGAATCTTAATACACCTGCAGTCAAGTCCTTTACTGCCAATTGTAGAGATGCTCATGTACGACAACACAAGACTAAGATATCTGAGAATCCTAAATCTTACCCTGGCAATTTGGCACTCATATCCAGCAAGATACTTCTCCACTCCTGGTACTGGTAACGCCAGATCCGTGCTGTTCCATCTCTGCTACCACTGACCAATCTAATTAATAACAAATAAACATTACCAACAGATTCATCCTATAGGTGTTGATGCTCTAGAGATTTGATTTCTGCTTTTAAAAAGTTTGATAAAATCCGTCAAAAATTAAACTAATTTGGACTACTAATTACAGAGAGCAAATAAAATCCAAACAAAGGAAGAACATGATGTTTTGTAGAAAGCTGAAGAGAAATAGTGACTTAAAAAAAAAATTCCTGTAGAATGTTTCTTGCCTGTAAAGCTACAGCAAGTAAGAATTTTATTGTTCTGTTTCATATCCAGTGCACATGACAAATGAACATTTGAACTGAGATATGAAGAATGGTGGAATTAATGTCCAAGTTAATAAATGATTTGTTTAATGGTGAAATATATACTTTAAGTAAAAATCATGTTAATTAATTTCGAATAATAGTACATTAAATAATTGTGGAGTTATTGCCTGTTTGAATTGCACCTTAAATCAAGAGTACAATGACTTTAAAGACTATTACATTGTTTACAATATACCATTTTATGCACAAAGGATTTTCTTAAATTGTATATATCCATTGTATTAAAAAATGATACAAAATAAATCTTAAGGCCTTTACTGGGATTACTTCACCTTTAGCCTGCATTGCTTCAAGATTTTACTTCGGAGTCACGTGAGTGATTCCGTGAAGAAGACCCGCCAGGCCGCATGCGCACCAGTACGTCAGCCGCATTGGCGCACGGAGGCTGCGAGGATCAGAACCCCTCCATCGGTAAGTTTTTAGATTCCAAGTAAGTAAAAACTTTCACTGGAGTTCGAGTGTGCTGGCCGGTACGCTATCTACCGATCGCTAGCATGGAAAAAACAGGGAAGGGAAAGCGGCGAGTAGCAACCAGCCGCGGCAGCTCAGGCATGGAAGCCCTGCCTCATACCCCTGTACAGTCGCTAGCTACATAGTTAGCGACTGCAGACTTAGTGCGACACAGCACAGAGCCATCGCCATTAGGGCACAAGGCAATTGATAAGTCTGCTAGGTCCACGGAGTCGGGGGATGATTCCTCACCGGGGCTGGATAGAGTGTGTTCACGCCTATCCCAAGTAGAGGAGCTGTTGCATACAGTCCTCCAGAGAACTTCACTCCAAGAGAAGGAGTGTCAGCGCTCAGAGAAAGAGGCGCCAGCAGCAACAGTGCTGCCAGATGACCCTTTTATTTTTGAAGGGAGTGCAATGCGTCAGATCAGTCCTGAGCCCGAATCTGATGGGAAAGTTCAGCCAGAAGAAACAGTGGAGTTACCAGATGTTCCACCACTGGCACTACCATCTGCTGTCCCATCAGGAGCAGGGGAGCTGCTAGGTGAAGAGCTGGCTACCACAATAAATTACATGGTTTCTCATCAGCTCAAGGAGCTTACTATGGATGAGACAGCCAAAAAACATGAGCCTCCAAGCAACCGTGAGTTGTTAAAAGTTCCAACCGTGAATCAGGTTATATGGGGTCAAATGGGAACTGGCATGCGAAGTCAAGAGATTAAAATGCAGAGGATTTTAAAATTGGCTGCTGGCATTACAGCGTTCGCAAGAACAATGGATGGTGGTTACGTGACCAGAACACACCAAGAGGCTCAAGGGTTGCTATGTAACACCCATTTTTAGATCAACTGTCCCAGGAAAAAGGCTATTAGGTCCACCATTAATCCCAGATATGCTGCACTTTGCAAGCCAGCAAATATCCAACCAGCTGATCTGCTGTTTGGCACAGACCTTACCAAACAGGTCAAAGAAATAACTGACGACACAAAAACAATGAGCCTGATGAGACCAATGATGCCCGGCAGACCGCTGAAGAGAAAGTATCCTTACAGAACCAACTCAGCATCCGAGGCTACACCAGGGACATGTCGGTCCTCAGCGCAGGGGCGCGGATGGTACCCTTCTGCTGGAGCACAAGCAATCATGGGGGCAACTGCCAGAGGCTGGAGTCAGCAGGGTGCACCAGTTACCAGAGTGGTAGGTGGACCTGGTTCTCATAAAAACATATTAAATGTAACACAGGAAAAAGTTGGTGGTAGATTACGGCTTTTTTATGATGAATGGAAGTAGCTTACTTCAGATCTGTTTATCAGGAGTGTAATTCAAGAGTTTCGGATTGAATTCATTCCAAATGGTGTTTTACCTCTCCAACATGTTCCTAGCAGAACACTTTATTTTTCACAAACAGAAGTAAAAGAGGTTCAAGTTGAACTCGTAAAATTATGTAACAAAGGTGTAATTGAGAAGACGGTTCATCAAGTCCATCAATGTGTCAAATATATTTTCCCATCCCAAAAAGGACGGAGGATGCAGAATCATTTTGGATCTGACAAAATTAAATCCATTTGTACTCTATAGACACTTCAAAATGGAAACATTGGTTGCCGCCAAGCAACTGATTTCCAGAGGTTGTTATATGGCAACCATAGATCTGAAAGATGCTTATTACTCGGTGCCTGTTCATTGCGAGCATAGAAAGTATTTTAAATTCATTTGGATTAATCAATTATGGCAGTATAAGGCACAGACGAATGGGTTAACCTCAGCTCCTAGAGTATTCACTAAATTATTAAAAACAATTTTGCGGCTACTTAGAGGTCAGGGCCATGTAATTATGGCCTATCTGGATGATATTTTAATTATCGACCAAACAAAAGAGTTAGCCGAAACATCAGTGGCAATTGTCAAATCCACACTTGAAAAACTGTGCTTTGTTATTCATTTGGAAAAATCTAAATTGACACCAATTACAATTGATTTTTTGGGGTTCACAACTGATTCAATTAAAATGGTAATTACCTTGCCCAGGGAGAAAAGTATAGAGCTAATTGAGGATTGTATAAAGCTTGTAAACAAACATCAACCTTCAATTAGACAAGTGGCAAGGCTGCTTGGGAAAATGGTTGCAGCCTTTCTAGCAGTCCAATTTGGGCCTTTGCATTATCAGCAATTACAAAGAGCAAAGGAACAGGCACTTGGAGTACAATTGGGTCATTATGATAGGCCCATGCAATTATCAGCAGAAGCAATTACTGATATTTTATGGTGGATCCAACATGTCTCCAGTATTTCAGCACAGTGGTGCTAGAACAACCTTCAATGGTCCTACAGACTGATGTCAGTGCACTTGGGTGGGGTCCCACGGATACAACTTCAAGTTGTGGAGGAAGATGAAGTATGGAAGAAGCTTTGCTTCTGCAGACATGGGGAATAAACCATTTAGAGCTTTCAGGAGCGTTTTATGGGCTCAAGGCTTATTGTTCTAACAAAAGCAGTCTGCATGTTCAGCTCCAAATTGATAACACTACAGCAGTTGCATATGTTAATCACATAGGTGATATCAAGTCAGTATCTTGTGACAGACTGGCAAACCAAATCTGGATCTGGTGTATTGATAAACACATTTGGCTCTCAGCTATATATCTGCCAGGGAAATTCAATACTGTGGCAGACACCAGGTCACGAATGTTCCATGAACCAGATCCTGGGACAGTAGCGATTGACGCTTTCTTGCTGAATTGGGGTGGTATGTATATATATGCATTTCCATCGTTCTGTTCCATAAATCGTTGTCTGCTTAAAATCAAGCAGGATGATGCTTCAGGGGTACTGGTGATACCCATCTGGCCTACCCAACCATGGTACCCTTTGATCCTACAGCTGATGACACAACCTCTGATGGCTGTTCCCAAATGGAGGGATTTATTGGTGCATCCGGAAACTGGCGAATGCCATCCGTTGTATGACCGTATTGATTTGTTAATTTGCAGATTCTAAGAAGGCCATATCTGGGGCATGGATTGTCGGATCGAACTGTGGACATGCTTACTGCATCTTGGAGACCGAGTACTCAAAAGCAGTATATTTGTTATGTAAAAAAATGGGAAGTTTACCGTGTACAAAATAATATTGACTATTGTACAGCACGTATTTCACATGTTCTGGAGTTCGTCAACCCTCTATTATGATGAAGAATTAAGTTATAGTGCAATCAATACAGCAAGAAGTGCTTTATCATCATATTTAGTGATGAAGTCAGACAACCATTCGGTTGGATCTCACCCTCTCGTTGTTTGACTAATGAAAGGGATTTTCAATTCCAGACCTCCCAAACCAAAATATATGGCTATTTGGGATATGAGTATGGTCCTCAGAATATTATGTGAGTGGTTTCCTATCTCATCTTTGACCAAAATCACCATGAAGGTGGCCATGCTTATGGCGTTGGTTTCCGCACAAAGGGTACAGACAAAGGGTACAAAAATTACAGTTAGATAGAATGGAATGCAGACAATGTTATGTTTTACATTTATGACTTCCTCAAACAAAGCAGGCCAGGTGTCACAGGGTTTAAAATAGTATTTTCAGCACATCCCACGGATCCATCCTTATGCGTGAAAACACATCTGATGCAATACATTGCAGCTACAGAGGGCTTACGTAACATGGAGACAGGATTGTTTATCAGTTATAAAAAACCACATAAGAGAGTGTCAGTTAACACTATTTCGGCTGAAACAAGTCGATTGATGCAGGTATTAACACTGATGCGTTCCCTCAGCTCAAATGGAACCAATGCATTTATTTACAACCAACCTTGTGTATCAGTTACTTTCAATTAAATTGATATTTTAGAATCATAGAATGAGACAACAAGGTCATTCCACTAGGGCAGCAGCTACGTCGGCGGCCAAAGCGAGGGACGTGCCCGTCGACCATATTTTGGCGGCTGCCGGATGGGCAAATGAGCTGATGTTTCAGAATTTCTATCATCGGCCGATTGTCGATCCAGGGCTGTTTGCCAATGCCATTTTAAGTTCTGTTTAAGTGCCCTGGGAATACGTTGGTGATTACATGCCCGCCACGCCCAACCCTCTCTCATAAAGGATCTTATGGTAGTTCTCAAGCTACTCATCTTACTATGTCACTTCGGTGTTGTTATTTGTGATTTCATACCGCTGCTTTGAAGATTGGAGCGCATGCGGCCTGGCGGGTCGTCTTCATGTAATCACCAACGTAACTCCTCATAAAATCAAGATCAAACTTCAAACTGGTAAATTCTCGTTTA
Source organism: Okamejei kenojei (assembly GCA_035221665.1). Lineage (NCBI taxonomy): Eukaryota > Metazoa > Chordata > Chondrichthyes > Rajiformes > Rajidae > Okamejei > Okamejei kenojei. Next base: position 62,017,886 of record CM069142.1, read on the forward strand.
ATCTTACTCTTACATAGGACAAATAACCAGATTTGGAAAATAAAATTTGCCTTCATAAAACTACTTTAATTTACAAAGGCAAAATTATCTCATTAAAACAATAAAGAACTGGCTGGACATAGTTAGGTAGCAGATGTGGTGTAATATATTAAAACAATTTTGTAACGGTAATCTAGAACTTAATATGCAATACATCAAATGTCTGGCTATCACCAGGCAGCATTATAAAAAGTTAAGTAATAAAACTCTAAAGTTACCAGATTATTGATAACAATTTACAATAACTGTATATAAAATATTTACCTATCACCATTGTTGGAGAACTGAATACTGTCTACTTTATCCTGAAATTGTGAAAATAAATGTAAATATTTAATAAATCCAACACAAAATATTTGATGGCTTATTTGCTTCCAGAGCAAATATACCTAATATTTGCTCTGGAAGCAATCTCACCATTTTGAATACTAGTAGATCAATACATTTATTTTAAAATGAATCATAAACAATAATCAAAAGTTCAATTAAATGTTTCAAAGTTCCAATAACTTATTTACCATGTGAGATTCTAATTCTGAAATCTTCTCAGGGGTTCCAGATCCCAGATAATATATACGGATCACATGATCACTGCTGCCTGCTGCTAGAAACATGCCACCTTTTGACAAAAAAAATGTATTGGAACAACAAACCACAAACAAAAACATATTCATTTCTGATTTTAAACCACAATTGTAAATCAGAATTATAAACACTATATAAACGAGGCAATTGAAACATTGAAGCACTAAAAATCCAGGTACAATAAATCTTAAACTTTCACTAAATCAGTTTCTCAAATTTGTGGTCAAAGCCCTGGAATGCAGTATTCCGTTACCATTAACCACATTACTGCCTTTATAGCCCACAATATGATGAGAATTTTAAACTATTATAACTGATTCAACCCCACCATCTTGACTGATAATCCAGGAAAGTTTCCCCCTTATTTTCAAAAGGGTGAACTTTTTGAATGAACTGGTTAAAAAGATATAGCCCATCCCACCAAACTATTCCACTACTAGTAAAGGACTGAATGTCCCAAAGTGCAGGTTTGTTGTCTCTGTGTGCCAATACATCTTATCGTCTTGAAGACAACAAATCTCGAAGTAAATCAAATTATTATTCAACTCTGAAAACCCCACACGTCTCCTGGAGTCAGCAAGGAATAAATGGTATTTGCAGTTTTGGGGTTTCGTGACCACTTCTGGGCCATCACTGCCACTGAACTCTATAACTCTCACTTATCAAGATCATGAGGTCAATCCATGCAAACCAACTGCCCCACATTAAATTAAATCACATTCAGGATTCTTCCACAAATTAAATTCTCACATTACAAGCTTATTTTAATGGACTAGTGATGACAAAAAGCTGGCAGATAAAACCTGCAATCTTAGCCACAAATGCGCTTACATGACGCAGCATTTAAATGGTTGTCAAACACATAGAAGGTCCAGCTTCAGAGGTGCCGCAACGGCATAGAGCTGTCTTTTTCTGGATCCCCTCTGCTTACCCTACATTGGAAAAGAGCTAGAACAGATGCTCTTCAGCGACATTGTCTTACCCGTTTCCGTTTCTAGTTGTATTGCCTCATCCATTGCAATCTCTACTTCCACAGATGAAACCACAAAAATAGAGCAGTTCTAATGGACAAAAGATAGTATACAACTAGAAAAACAAAACACCCAATGTGAGAGGCTGCAGCTCTGATGAATCAACCCGAAATGTAAACTACATTTTTCTCCACACAGGTCGCCAGACCCAAGCAGTTCCAACATATTTTTCTTTACAAATATTTATCAATCTTTAGTAGTCCAATGACAATTCGCACAGACTGACAATTACTTTCAGTACACACAGGATCTTTCTGCACAAACTTAAAAGCCTACGACTGGCACATTCAACTCATTTGTTGCTTGATGCTAAAGCTTTGCATATAACGCATCATAAATCAGAGCCAAGAGGCAAACTTTGTAGACAGAACACACAATAGCTCTCTCTCTCCCCCCCCCCCTCAAAGTCTAATATCAATTGCAAAAGATATTCAGCAAAGGATCCAGTGTCGAAGTACTATTTTGCAAAAAACTGCTGCTCCTATTCATTTTCATCATAAGTAAAGAAGGACATCAATATCCAGGGCTACAATGTAATATTCAAGTCATCACATCCCTGTCAATATAAAACTGGGTAACCTAACAGCTATACGACAAGAGTTTGATCCTTTACATCAAATGTAAAGATTCACACACTAATGTCAGCATCCTCCTTGAAAGCAATGTCATCAACAATGAGGCAATGAATTTCATGCAATAACTCCATTAGACACAACATTGTGTGTGAAGCCAGTTTCTCATCATCTCAAAAACTGTGACCACGGTGGCGCACCAGTAGAGTTGCTGCCTTACAGCACTTGCAGTGCCGGGGAACCAGGTTCGATCCCGACTACAGGTGCTGTCTGTATGGAGTTTGTACGTTCTCCACATGTCTGTGTATGTTTCTCCGAGATCTTCGGTTTCCTCCCACACGCCAAAGACGTACAAGTACGTAGGTTAATTTGCTTGGTGCATGTGTAAATTGTCCCTAATGTGTGTAGGATAGAGTTAATGTGCAGAGATCGCTGGCCGGTACGGACTCGGTGGGCCAAAGGGTCAGTTTCCGCACTATCTCTAAAACTAAATCTAAAAATAAAACTGCAAGCCTTTATTCCCAGCTCACCCACAGTGATTCTGTGATGGTTGGAAGAAATATGAAGACACACTGAATGCACGTCAAGAAAACAGATATAGTTATTGCGTTGCACCAGCAAGTTATGAATCTGCCTCAATTATGCCGCATCAGCCATCAAACAGGACCCACATTGAGAAGACAAAATTCTGCCGTTTAACCCAAAGAAGATAAACATGCTAGCAAAATTGTCTGCAACTTCTGTGGCTAGATGTATAGATCCAGGATTGAATTCCAAGTCATCTCAATTCACTATATATATTTTGAACCAAGAAATTACTAACTTTATAATAAAAGATCCTGGACTTAAACCACTTTTTGTGTATTATCAGAGTCTATGTGTATGTGATGCGACCACAAGCAATATTTTCATTGTTCTTCTGCATGACAATAAATTGAACTTGGCTTGAAAAATCACACTAGCAAAACATTAGCTGAAATTTAATTAAAATGTAAAATTATTAATACTACTAAAAACGCATCACGCAAAAAGTAAAACAATACAATTACACACATTTAACTTAATTATTTTTATTGCATATTTCCTAAAATGTATCCATCTCCCTCAGACATTCCTTTCTCTAGAAGTTTTCTGGGGTATTAATTTGGCTCTAAGAAATCTGCATTTCCTAAAACAACCTTCACAGGACTCCTAATCAGTAACTCCAAATCTGCAGACCCATTTCACCATCATAGAACTGAACAATAGTTTAAAAAATAAAAAATAAATAAAAATCAATCCTCTGTATGAATGTGACTAACTTCTATTCCCTCAGCTCAAATGGAACCAATGCATTTATTTACAACCAACCTCGTGTATCAGTTACTTTCAATTAAATTGATATTTTAGAATCATAGAATGAGACAACAAGGTCATTTTGCCTTTGTGCCAACTGTAACACCTATATACGTTAACACCATTTGTGCGAAGTTTGTATGTACTCCCTGTGACCGCATGGGTTTCCCGCGAATGCGCCAATTTACTCCCACATTCCAAGACATTCAGGTTTGTAGGTTAATTGGCTACTGTAAATTGCCCCTAATGTGTAGGATGCAAAAGTGGAATAACGAAGACTAGTGTGTCAGGCGATCGATAGTCGGTACAACCTCGATGGGCAAAAGGGCCTGTTTCAACGATGTACCTCTATATCTAAAACAAAACCATCTGACTGCATTAGACTCATATCCCTCTTTGTACTTCCAGTCCAAGTATCCAATGCCTTAACAATTTAATTGTATCTACCTTTACCATCTCCTCTGGTAGCCCATTCCAGATAACCCACCACACTATGTGGAAAAGAAAACTTACCTCAGACCCCCTTTAAAGTTCTCCCCTCTCACCTTAAACTGTGCCCTCAAGTCTAGATTTCCATGCCATCTATCCTATCCTATCCCATTCAACTGCATAAATCTTTATAGTCAATACGCTATGTTCCAGTGAACACAGCCTATCCAAATTCTTCTGATAACCACAGATCTACATTCCAGGCAATATCTGGTGTCAGTGGTATCTCTATTTTCAAACTTAACATAAATTAAATATAAAGACTGTTTCAATCACTTACCAACACTAAATGAGGAACAAATCATTGGAGAACCTGGTCTGGACCGCTCAGTAAACTTCAATGGCTGATTCCTTATTAAAAGGGGATAATCGTAAATATACTCAAATTTTAAAAATATTTCATTTCATTTAAACTACTCATTGACCATTCTTTCTTCATTTTTCAGATAATAGGTAAATTACAGCATTATAACATAATCAAGATCAAAATTATTAGTCTCATCTACTGCTTTAACTTTAGTGCCTTCTTAGCAATTTACGTTTCAGCCATTTAATCTTATTTTTTGAGTGCGCTAAGTCCAAGTAAGAACGCCAAAACATGCACTATTATCACAATCTTGGATATTTATAGTGCTAGTGGTGCTCAAATAAGACAAGTTTTGAATAGAACACATATTGGAAAATCAGGTAGATGTGGCGATTGATGACTTATCATCCGTCTCAGGCACTACAGCAAAGTAACAGCCTCATACATCTTCAGCTACATCATAATCATACTTTATTAGCCAAGTATGTTTTGCAACGTATGAGGAATTTGATTTGCCATAGTCATATCAATAAAAAGCCAAAGAAAACACAGAATACATTTTAACATAAACATCCACCACAGTGATTCCTCCACATTCCTCACTGTGATGGAAGGCAAAAAAAAGTTCAATCTCTTCCCTTCTTCATCCTCCCACAGTCGGGGGCCTCTAACCTTCCGTTGACGGGATGATCTTACTCCCATAGTGGGCCTCCTCATCGGGGCGATCAAGCTCCTGCATCGGGGTGGGGGGGTAAACTCAGCTGCCCCGCACCGGGCGATCTACCCCGGGTCGGGGATAGTTGAACGTCATGCGGCTTTTGGAGCTTCCTGACGTCGGCCTCAACCCAAGACTGCAAGCTCCTTGATGTTAAAGTCCACAGGCCGCGGTTGGAGCATCGATCCCAGGCAAGGAATCGCCTCAGATGGCAAGTCCACGCCCCGCTATGGGGCTCAAAGTCAATCCCGAGCAAGGCCTCCAGCCCCACGATGTTAGGCAGCAGAGCGACCAGAGATATGATCCAGAAAACAATCGCATCTCCGTCAAGGTAAGAGACTGAAAAAGAGTTCCCCCAACCCTCCCGCCCACCCCTCACATAAAACAAACCAGAGAACATAAACACAAACTTTTAAAACACACTGAACATAACAAAAAAGATGAAAAGGACAGACAGACTGGAGGTGACAATAGGCAATAGGTGCAGGAGTAGGCCATTTGGCCCTTCGAGCCAGCACCGCCATTCAATGTGATCATGGCTGATCATCTTAAATCAGTACCCCGTTCCTGCCTTCTCCCCATATCCCACGACTCAACTATTTTTAAGAGGTGAGGTTGCCATCGAAGCACCATCCGGTGGAATTGCGCATAGAAACATAGAAACATAGAAATTAGGTGCAGGAGTAGGCCATTCAGCCCTTTGAGCCTGCACCGCCATTCAATATGATCATGGCTGATCATCCAACTCAGTATCCCGTACCTGCCTTCTCTCCATACCCTCTAATCCCCTTAGCCACAAGGGCCACATCCAACTCACTCTTAAATATAGCCAATGAACTGGCCTCAACTACCCTCTGTGGCAGAGAGTTCCAGAGACTCACCACTCTCTGTGTGAAAAAAGTCTTTCTCATCTCGGTCTTAAAGGATTTCCCCCTTATCCTTAAGCTGTGACCCCTTGTCCTGGACTTCCCCAACATCGGGAACAATCTTCCTGCATCTAGCCTGTCCAACCCCTTAAGAATTTTGTAAGTTTCTATAAGATCCCCTCTCAATCTCCTAAATTCCAGAGAGTATAAACCGAGTCTATCCAGTCTTTCTTCATAAGACAGTCCTGACATCCCAGGAATCAGTCTGGTGAACCTTCTCTGCACTCCCTCTATGGCAATAATGTCCTTCCTCAGATTTGGAGATCAAAACTGTACGCAATACTCCAGGTGTGGTCTCACCAAGACCCTGTACAACTGAAGTAGAACCTCCCTGCTCCTGTACTCACATCCTTTTGCTATGAAAGCTAACATACCATTCGCTTTTTTCACTGCCTGCTGCACCTGCATGCCTACTTTCAATGACTGGTGTACCATGACACCCAGGTCTCGCTGCATCTCCCCTTTTCCTAATCGGCATAAATTGCAGCCTCATTTATGGCCTACCCTCCACCAGGGATCAGAATGTTTGTTCACGATTTCACTATGGTCAATTGCATCTAATGCTGCAAATTCCTGAGAATACTTGACTGTGTGCAGATGGGGAAATTGGCCATGCAATTGCCAAGCAATAACTAAAGCCAATAAGAGAAAGCCTGTTACATTCCACTGACATTCTATGGCATTACCATTAATCAAATCTACTTTTTAAGGGGATATATTTACGGCAGAGATAGACAGAGTCTTGATTTGTACAGGTGTCAGGAATTATGGTGAAAAGGCAGGAGAATGGGGTTAGGAGGGAGAGATAGATCAGCCATAATTGAATGGCGAAGTAGACTTGATAGGCCGAATGGCATAATTCTGCGCTTATCACTTGTGAACACTGTTATCCTGTGCATACACTCATGTGTACAGGTTGCCAGAGTGGAGCAGATGGAAGTTGCAGAGATCACAAATAGCTTACCTGGGTCAATAGAATCAATATCCTGTGCTGTGGCATATATTCACCAACGAACACATGCCTCCTCCCTCTGTCTACCTTGAACATGCCCAAATCAACTCTTTCTAGCATTAGCCGGCAAGTGGAGTGTTCCTACTAGAGGACAAAGGAGCACACATATGGTCACTCACTACCGTCCCATCCCCAATGATCCTGTAAATTATTTTTCTCTGCAATTTCAGTCTGTACTATCTCCGATTTACACTGCAGCAAATTGCTGAGGTTTCTGACAGCAGCTACTAAACCAGCAGTTTCAACCACCTGAATGAACTACAGGTGCTGTGCAGAAATGCCACAAACATCAAGTTTCCCTGCATGTTGAACACTATTCTATTTTGCAAACAAAGCTACAAAAATGACAATCTTTCAACATTAAGTTAAAACCCCAGAACTCCCCACATTATGCTGAAGATATGCCGCAGTACCATCACCACAAGGTCTCAACTACTCATGGACAGAAAGGAATGGAAATTACCATTTTTAGCAACATCAACATTCTGCTGATGAATTCGCAATGAAAAGAAAAATATAGCAATTGCACCAGGTTTTTTTTTTAAATGTCAATTTGTGAAAAAAACATCTAATGAAAACTTGAATTTTATTTTCAAACTGTCAGCAAAAGCAACTATCTAAATTATCACTAAAATCTTTAGGGACTGGAGCTGCTCAACCTGCATGGTCTGACATGTTTACGTTTAGATCAACAACAATTAAATGCCCTTTGAAAAAACAATGATCCACTCAGTCATATCAAACCATAACAACAACAAAAAATGGGTAAAATGGATTGGATTACCCTGTATCAACCTAGGCATTCATTTCAAACCTGACAAAAGATATGCCTCACAATATTTCAGTATAACAAGCAGCAGCATTTCTTATCCTTGCAATGAAATGTTGGAAGATTAAGGACCGGGAAAGACAGATTTTTTTAATGTTGTGCAAAATAAAAAGGAGAAATGCATGAAATAAAATATTTAGGGGGGGGGGGGGGGGGGGGGGGGGGGGGGGGGGGGGGGGGGGGGGGGGGGGGGGATGACTGGAATCTGGAATTCATCACCTGCAAGGGAGATGGAAACAGAACCAGTTTCCTGAAAGAAACAGGACAAATGCTTAGGGAGAATTTACAGGGCTACAGGGAAAAGAAGAGGAAAGAGGGTTCAGTAAGATTGTCCCATCATGAATTGACAGATTCAATGGACAAATGGTCCCCAAATGTGCTGTACCATTGTATAACTCCACCACAGTTTCACATCTCTATTATTATGTAAAATTATATAAATAAATCATTATCCCCTAAAAAAGATGTTTTGATGGGATCTTCAATTACACAATGTCACTTCTTCATTGAAGCACGTGATCAAACAGCCTCTAATGCTTTTCTTTGTGGCTTTACTCAACAGTAAAGTCAAGTGTTTTATTGTCATATAGTGTCCCAGATCGACCCTGAGATAGCCCGACGAATTAAATTATGTCTTGTTCAATGCTGCAGAGGAAAATCACATCTCACATAACATTTTGAATATGTAAACTAAAACCATTGCAACATTGTATATAGGTACAAAACCAATGAACATTTATGGTAGTGATTTTAAAAGTTCGGGAGCAAACGGCAGCCATGTGTCTATATACCATAAAATATAAAACAGCAAACTCAAGGGGTAAAAGGGGAATATATATATATATATATATATATATATATATATATATATATATATATATATATATATATATATATATATATATATAAAATGCAATGGTAATAATAGACTGTTATTGTTCAGAGCTTGTTTGATGTTGTGTTTAATAGCCTGATGGCTATGGGGAAGCTGTTCCTGAACCTGGGTGTTCCAGATTTCAAGCTCCTGTACCTTCTTCCCGATGGCAACGGAGAGATGAGTGTGTGGTCAGGATGGTGTGGGTCTTTGATGATGTTGGCAGCCTTTTTAAGGCAGCGACTGCGATAGATCCCTTCGATGGTGGGGAGGTCAGAGCTGATGATGGACGTTCAAGTTGCCGAACCAAGCCACGATGCAGCCAGTCAGTATGCTCTCTACTGTGCACCTGTAGATGTTCGAGAGAGTCCTCCTTGACATACCGACTCTCTGTAATCTTCTCTGTAATCTTCTCAGTATTTTCTCCTGCTGGGGCCAGGAAAGATCTTCGGAAATATGCACGACCAGGAATTTGAAGTTTTTAACCCTTTCCATCATCATGTTGATATAAACGGGATTGTGGGCCCCTATCCTACCCCTTCCAAAGTCCACAATCATTTCCTTGGTTTTGCTGGTGTTGTGAGCCAGGTTGTTTTGCTGGCACCATTTGGTCAATCGGCCGATCTCACTTCTATACTCTGACTCACCATCAGTGATTCGTCGCACAACAGTGGCGTCGTCGGCGAACTTGATGATGAAGTTCGCACAGTCATGAGTATAGAGCGAGTACAGCAGGGGGCTGAGCATGCAGCCTTGAGGTGCACCCGTGCTGATTGTTATCGAGGATGACACTTTTCCACCAATCAGTTCAAGGATTAAATCATTGAGCCAGGTTTGGTTTAATTATGCATTAAATTTTTGAGTAGAAACAAAGAACTGCAAATGCTAGTTTATACCAAAGAAAGACAAAATGCTGGAATAACTCAGCAGGTCAAGCAGCATCTCTGGAGAAAGAGCATGGATGACATTTCAGGTCGGGACCCTTCTTCACTAAAATGTTACTATGTCACTTTGCCAGCAAATATGCAAAGCTTTGGTTCTGCAACTTGTAACCTAGTCAGAAAAAAAATTTGCACTAACTCTAATCTCAAATAATCATATCCATTGACAGTACATATTCCCACGTACATCCTTTTATCATCCCTATTGTTAGGCTTCCAAACATATGGCACAATAATATTTCACACTTATTATTTGGGAAGAAAATAACATTTACTCCAAGTACCAGCTGCAACTGCAAAGCTGCCAGCTGGCAAGTACGCTATCATTTTCAAAATAGAAATATTATACAAACTGTTCATCATCTTAGTTTCCTTTATCATTTCAGAGTCGTTATTCTGATTGACAGTTAAGATTTTACTGTAGCTTTGAAATAGTTCTGCTGTCACTGCATTCTTTAAAAAAATATTACATGTGGCAATAAATATGAATGGTAAAGAAAGGTGGGGTTTTTTCCCACAAAATGAAGTTAAAAATCACAACTGAGACAGTCTTTCAAATTCTGACAAAACATAAAAGTATTGAAAGCACATTTCCCACTATGCAAAACGCATTGTTTTAAAGTTAATAATGCAATATAATCATTTCAAACGTATATTTGTCCAATCTTCTAATCAGTTCAGAATTCTGATGCCAACACATTGCGAATTTACTTTTTGTATATATACCTAATTATCAAACAAAAATTATGATCGTATCAGTTACAAAATAGCCTATTTGGGTGTTCAACTAATACTTATTAAAACTTACTTGAACTTCAGCGTATCTGGATCCCACTGCCAAAAACAAACACTCCCATCAGACCCGGTAGAAGCCATGTATCGAACTGAACCTTTACTCATTGGACCAAACTGGAAAATTGACAAACGCAGCATCAATATTTACATCAGATTCTGATGAACATTTTAGAAAATAATTTCTGAAATTAACCATTAAGGTAAAGATAAAACAAAGATTTACATACCAATTTTTATAAATTATTCTAATCATACCTATACATTAGTATCAAACAAAACATCAACCATATTTCTTTGGTTTAATATAGCTGCAACAAATAAATATATTGATTTTAAATGCCAACTTCTTCTGGTCTTAAAAATAATTTTGATTACCTATTTATCTGCTTCTGTAGTATTCGTTCACTCATTTATGCTATGTTAGATGATGGCCATGAATGAACTTTCAAAAAAAAAATAATGGAAATACTCAATGAATTCCACCTAACTGCACTCAATGCCCATATCCATACAATGTAAAACCTTCTCTCCAGAAATGCTGCCCATCCTGGTAAGTTATTCCAGCATTTTGTGTCTACCTTGAATGAAAAACAACCTTCCAAATTGGATTTCTAATGCTAAATTCTCAAAACCTTGTAAGAATCACACCATCTATTTTATATTGCAAAAGGGCCATATCTTAATAGAAATAATCAAACGTTGAAAGATGCAATAAGCCATCAGCAGATTGTAAAGTAACTTTCAGATTTGTCACTAGTTTTTCTGACAAGAATCTTCAGCACTTACATATTTTATACATCAAGGCATTTGAAAATCACATCTTTACTATGACCAGTTTACATTATGAAGGAAAATGTGTGTGACATACCTACTTTCAATTACAGAATGCAATTTTAGACTCATTTGCTTTCAATTCTTTTTTTGAACTGACTTATTTGAAATAAAATGGAGGCAGAATAAACCAGAGTTTTAAACATGCAAAAACATGGTTCTGTTTTGTGTAAACACAAAGCAAGTTTTTTCAGTGTTCACATTGAAATCAGCTTTTTAAAATTCGGGGTATTGCCGGAGCATTTTGTGTAATTTTGCTATAGGCTTAATGAAAAACATCAGAAGGACATTAAAAGAATTATGGCAGAATGAAGAAGAGAGCAAAAGCAATTTGAAAACATGTTCATCAGAAATGTAAACAAGAGTTTTCAAGACTTTATAAGGTTTATACTTTTTTCAGGTTACCTGCAAGGAGGTAATGGATCCTGTGTGACCTTGTAGCACAGCCACTGGGGCGCAGGTTCTCAAGCACCAAACGCGAATAAGTTTGTCACAACTGCCAGCAGCTAACATTGAGTTCTCGTAATTCACAGCCATATCAGAAATTTCAGTGGAGTGGCCACGCAAGGTGGAGAGTAATCGACCAGTGTGTGTGGCCCAAATCTTCACGAGACAATCGTCAGAGCCCTGGAAGGTAATCATCAATTAAGGTGTTGCCATATAATTTCCTGAAGATTATTACTATTTACTCTGCAATTACATCTACTAGCAATGTTACAAAATTTTCAGATTTTAAAAATCAAGTCTGCAATTTATCCCATCAGATAAAGCATAACAAGAAGTTTAATTTGACACGTAATTCACTTTCATATCTTCAGTATTAAAAAAGTTATGGCCATTTTCATACCCGGAAATTAGCATCTTGTTCCCTATTGCTTTTCCATTGACTTAACACAAAAGTTGTGATCGAGGACAGTCAAAAGCCCATAACTTTCTTAAAAAATTAAGAGAAATGAAAGAAATTTACAGTTATTATAAATTGAAGCATTCTGAAACAAATATAAAACAATCTTACTTGGATGACCTGAAATTAAAGCATATAATTACCCAATTGTAGCTAATTACAAAATTCAATTACTAGATCTATCCATTTCTTAAGAAAATATTAACATTTTTAAATAGCCTGTGTCCAAATAACATTCACACAAGAATTCACAATATAACATGATTTTTAAATCTCATTGTCATGAATTTATAGGCCAAATTGAAGGAATTTAGTGTGTAATTCCCGTAAATTAATGGCCATTTAAATCATCTTGCGAGTGGGTTTTTGTACAGCCCCCCCCCACCCCCCTCAAAGGCGCCAAAGAGACGCCAGTGACAGAACTGCAACGCCGCTGAAGGTAAGTTTTGTAATATACCTACATCTACTATTTACCTCAATTAATTTTCCACTCTTCAATTTAACCTAAACAAATTCAGTAATTCTGACATCAATTATATCCAACAATCTGGAATTTGCAACACCAAACTCAATTATTTGGGACAGATTAAAAATTAATTTTGATAAACTTGTTTTTGGCTATGATGGCACCAGAGAGTGGTGCCATTTATGAAGCTCGTGTTTTAAACAGTTAAAATAACCTTATGATAGTTTTTCCTTATTAACTATCTGTCCGCGACAAAGTCTCCCGACAATCATCGTGAACGAAAGAAACTCTCAGAACTACAGATTTTTATTAGATCCGATGCACCTGGCAGCGCTCTGAATACAGAGAAGAGTGAAGCATGAAGCACTTAAGAAAAGAGAATACACGAGTAATTTGAGGAGGCCAAGGACCTTTTTCAGGAATGTCTTCAGTCGGTGCGGCATAATGGTGCAGCGGTAAAGCTGCTGCCTCACAGCACCAGAGACCTGTCTATACGGAGCTTGTATGTTCTCCCTGTGACCTTGTGCGCTTTCTCCGGGTGCTGCGGGTAGTGGTACAAAATATTCAAATGCAGTCCAAAATATTATTTTGCTTCCGTCTGATAACATCTGGCATCAAAGCTATAAACACTGATTACTAAAATGTCATTTGATTTGATATATACTCAATATTTCCAATTATTACGAGAACAACATTTAAACAGATGCACAAAATAAATTGGGTTGCACAAAGCTGCACTTACTGTAAAGATCCTGTGACCTGTGCGATCAAAAGCAACACAATACACAGAAGACAGATGTCCAAGTATCCTGCGATGCATCTTTATATGCTGATATGTGCTGGTTGGAAAAATAGAACCAAAACGTCCACTTCCTGTCATCTGTCTGCCACGGACATTTTCCACTGAAATAATAATTTTGCACCAGGATGAATATTCTAAGAAATCTCTGGTCATATATAGTTTCAAAGCAGCACAATACTGATCCCACACTTACCAATGCTAGGTGGATTCCCATAACGAATGGGCATTTCTGGTGGTCTCCCTCTGTGAAGAGTTGCAAAAGCTGAGCCTCTCCATACTATCTGTTTACAATCTTAAATAAGAAAGAGTTAAGTTATTCATAAATGAATCCAAAAGTAAGAGTACTGTGAACATTTAATTAAGGCTGACATTTATCAGGGTCAAAAGTATGCTGGCACAAGCATGTACAACATTGCTGTAGGAAAATGGCTGAAGCAATCAGTACAAATGAATTACATTAGAAAATTCAGTGATACAACCATACCAGTCAGAAATTTTGAAATACATTTACATAATTGTAAACATTTACTTTACACCGTACATTCACAAATGTGTTCCCAAATTCTGCTCCAATTCCATTATCAAGGTTGCTGATGACTCCACCATAGTGGGTTGGATCACAAACAATGGTGAGATGGATAGCAGTAAGGAGACAGGAAATACAGATGCACCATAGAAAACATCATATCAGGATGCATTGCAGCTTGGTATGGCAAGCCCAAGATTACAAAGAATTGTCAACAGCTGTAGACACAACCTAGTCCATCGTGGAAACCAGCTATTTTCACAATTAATTTTGCAAAATGTTATTTTGTACAACATGCTGCACTTCAAAGGCCCTCTACAATTCAAATGTACCACATCCACTGACTAATGTTTTCTGTTCTGCTAGTTAAAGCCTCACAATAAAACCAATAGATATCAATGTTTATTTCTCTTTCATTCATCCATGTTGACTCTGCACAACCTAACTTTTATTTTTTTTCCCCAGATACCACTTCTTGAATAATATGCCAGTTTTTCTTCCATATTACTAATATTAGACTAACAGGTCTGTATTTCGAATTCCACTTTCTCTCCTATCATAAACACTGGATTTGTGTTCAAATCTGTGGCAACAATTCTAGAAAATAGAATGAAAGCACTAAAAATTCCAGTAATACATTAGAATACCATTAAAGATAAGTCATCATTTCAAGATGAAAAGAAAGTACCTGAACATCCTAACAGCAAACATAGATTACATTTATTGCAAGATATAATGGTTGATGTCATGAAGTCACAGAGAAAAAAAGACCAATATGCCCAGTGGTAAATAAATCGCAGTGTGACACTTTTAAAATAATAGCCTGGATTTTGCAGTCAGCTGAAGGTAACAATGTGTAGTTAATCTTGGGAAAAGATATCCACAAATCCCAGTAATCACTGCCACAGACTCCACTTTTCCCAATGTCTATTGGAATTAGCAAAATAAATTCTGAGTAATCAAGCTGGCTAAGTAAGAAGATCGTAGAAACATAGAAAATAGGTGCAGGAAGCCGCCATTTGGCCCTTTGAGCCAGCACCGCCATTCATTGTGATCATGGCTGATCATCCACAATCAGTAACCCGTGCCTGCCTTCTCCCCATATCCCTTGATTCCGCTAGCCCCCCGAGCTCTATCTAAATCTCTTTTAAATTCATCCAGTGAATTGGCCTCTACTGCCTTCTATGGCAGAGAATTCCACAAATTCACAACATTCTAGGTGACAAAGTTTTTTCTCATCTCAGTTTTAAATGGTTTCCCCTTTATTCTTAGACTGTGGCCCCTAGTTCTGGACTCCCTCAACATTGGGAACATTTTTCCTGCATCTAGCATGTCCAGTCCTTTTATAATTCTATGCGTTTCTATAAGATCCCCGTCTCATCCTTCTAAATTCCAGTAAATACAAGCCCAGTCTTTCCAAACTTTCCTCATATGATAGTCCCGTCATCCCAGAGATTAACCTCGTGAACCTACGCTGCACTGCCTCAAGAGCAAGGATGTCCTTCCTCAAATTAGGAGACCCAAACCGCACACAATACTCCAGATGTGGTCTCACCAGGGCCCTGTACAACTGCAGAAAAACCCATTTACTCCTTTACTCAAATCTTCTTGTTATGAAGGCCAACATGCCATTAGCTTTCTTCACTGCCTGCTGTACCTCCATGGTTACTTTCAGCCTTCTTCTTGCAAATGAAACATAAACCAAAGGAATAGTTAGATCTCAAGCCGGGTGTTGAGCAGCCAGGTTGTCTCTGCGTCAATGTCTGCCAGGCCCTGAGCTCCATTTGGTGGGTGGCAGAGCGGGCATCCAGAGATGACATGGTTGGCTGTCTGTTGTTCTGCCCCGCATTCACAGGCTGGACTCTGGCAGAGTCCCCATCTCCACATGCTGGCATTGAAACGCCCAACTCCAGTACAAAGTCTGTTGAGCTTCACCCATACTCCTCTGGGGAGGTCAGACCATGGACAGCTTTTATCTGGTGAAGAGATGTAGCTGTGCAATGGAGATGAATTTGCCTTCCGCTCCGGTGACCACTTGGTGGCTACCCAGTGTGCTTTTGTCACAGTTGGCTGGATGGATGCTAGGAGTTGTTTTCCATGTGGAGCAAAGGGGTGACTGGACTTCAGTCAGGGTGGCCTTTGTTCTCTGCTGATAGCCTGATGGAGGAGGTGATCTGGGTCCATGGCACGACGAGATAGTGCCAGAGTTGCTGCTTGCCTTCGGATCCCTGCAGGCGGAATACCTGCCAGCATAGGGAGCTGCTCGACTGGAGTAGGTCGAAGGCACCCAGTGATAGTTCGCAAGGTGCTGTTCAGCCACGTATCTGCCTCGTGTCTGGTGAGTATGTCTACTGCTACTCCACACTGGTGCACAGTACCCAGCTGGCGCATACACAAGAGCTAAGGCAGAGGTGCGAAGAGTTGATGGACTGGCTCCCCAACTTGTTCCTGCCAGGCGTCGGATGAGGCCACTACGTGCCATGACCTTGTCGCGGAGACCAGCCAGGTGTTGACAAAATGTAAACGACCTGTCCAGCTTTACGCCGAGGTAAGTGGGTGTTTGTTGGAAGTCCAAGCGCCTGTTGTTAACGGAGACAGCTAGCTCTAGCTTAGCTTCCCTGTTGTTTAGATGAAATGCTGTTGACACTGTTTTGACTACGCTCAGCTTTAGACACCACGTTACTTTTACTTTTTACTTTTACTTTCAGTGACTGATGTACAAGGACAGACACCCAGGTCTCGTTGCACTTTTTTTCCCTAATCTAATAATTTCCTGATCAAAGGACTTTCACCAACGTAATATTTTTAAGATTTTGTTTTGCCACTATCTACCCAAATAAGTTTACGTTGTTTCATATCTTAAGCTGCTGTAAGAGTTTAAGATATAGTTATGAAATAAATCATTATCTAATTAATTTATTGCGCACACTTCTCAAATCAGTTAAAAAAAACACGGAACTGGTTAAGCAGTCATTTTGCTAGTAAAAATCCAATGGACAAAAGCATTAAAATTTTGCAATTGCTTTGTAGAATAATAAATCAAAAACACCTTGTCAGATTATCTGGAATTATGCTGGAGGATGATACAAAATAAACAGCATGTGGAGTATGAGGCAAATATTGACAGAAACCTAGATTTCTTAATTAAACTGCATTTCTGTAAACGCATAGTGTCAGTTTCCTGTAATCGTTTTGTAAAAAACGAACTGCAAAATCTGGACCATAGCTTCCCTAATATCACACTAGTGTGTCCCTTGTGGAAGGACAACATACAAAACTATACTGCAAATTCTGAAGGATGCAGAGCAAAGCTCATTATTTAAAAAAAATTATGAACTTTTCTAGATGAGCAAAACAAGGTAAATAAAATGCAGAATTTCATTTGTGGAGTCAATGTATTTTAGAAAATCTACAATGCTGCACAATTGCTAACAAGTTCTGAAACATAATCTAAAAATTGTTTCGTGGAAAATATATTATCTTCATGCAATAACATGGGTTAGGATAAATTAGATAGCTTTAAAAAAAATCCCAAACCATAAATTTCTCTAAATGCCGAATAATTATAGCTCTGGTGAAAATAAGAAACAGCAATGAGGCAGAAAGAACTTGAGACATAGTCAACCATTTCACCGAATTGTGGAATATTCTTGAGGGGTTGCAGGCTCCCCAACTATTTCTAATTCTTGTTAGTCAGTTTAAAACAACCATCAAATTCTAGTGACAAGGAGACAAAAGAAATGTAGCTTTTCGAAAAAATTGCAGGATAGTCAAATGTGCAAAGGATGAAAAACTCCCTAATTTTTAAAGTGACAGGGGAGTGGAAAAAAGGTCATTATTAAAATTGAGATTTGTTCAGTTCTACGCGTACATAAATAATTACACATTTATCCCCCGGTGGATTATGTGCCCTCCATCACGTTTGTGACACAGACCCATCATTTATTTATTTGCCTCTGTACTATGCAATTTGAGATATGCAATAGGGAAAAAAAATCACTTGTGGTTAAAGTGCACATTGTCAGATTTTATTAAAGGCCATTTTTATACACTTTGGTTTCACCATGTAGAAATTACAGCTGCGTTTACACAGTCCCCAAATTTCAGGGCATCATAATGTTTGGGACACATGGCTTCACAGGCATTTGTAATTGCTCAGGTGTGTTTAAATGCCTCCTTAATGCAGGTATAGGAGATCTTTCAGCACCTCTCTTTCCTCCAGTCTTTCTTTCATCCTTGGAAACTTTTATTGCTGTTTCTCAACATGAGGACCAAAGTTGTGTCAATGAAAGGCAAAAAAGTCATTATTAGACTGAGAAACAAGAATAAAACTGTTGGAGACGTCAGCCAAATTTTAGGCTTACCAAAATCAACTGTTTGGTACATCATTAAGAAGAGAGCACTGGTCAGCTTACTAATCACAAGGAAGCTAATTGCCAAGGAATACCTCCACAGGTGACGACAGAAAAATTTTCTCTGTAATAAATATAAAATCCCCAAACACCTGTCCGACAGATCAGAAACACTCTTCAGGAGTCAGGTGTGGATTTGGGAATGACCACTGTCCGCTAGATGACTTCATGAACAGAAATACAAAGCAGGGGCCGAAGAGCCTTTTTGAAAGTGGGGGGGCTGAGCGATCATTGATCACCGGCCTTGGGGGGAGGGTGTGGGAGAGGGTCCCACAATAGGGTCTTTTTGAAATTTGATGTATTAGTGTTTTAGCGCATTGGAGAAGTATGATTTCAATGTTTTTTGTTTGAAGTATTTTTAACATAATGTAGAGCCTACATGAGAGATAGGAGCAGGTGATTATTTTTGTTATTGCTCGTCTTCCAAAAACTGGGGATAATAATACAGGCCATGCCACGCCTCAAAAAAAGGGGGGGGGGGTATATCCCACTAAAAGTGGGGGGATATATCCCCCACCTACCTGGGACACCGGTCGCCGGGTACCAGCTATCTGGGGAATCGGTTACCGGGGGATCCGGGCGACAGATCACTGAGGTACTGGTTACCGTGTTTTTGGGCGTGTAGATGGACGGGGTGACAGCGGGACTGCCCCGGGAGCGGGGCTCAGGGTCAGTGGGATGGGGTGGCACACGGAGTACCCCATGACACGTGGGAGGGTAGAGCGCCCGCGGTGGGTGGGGTATGCCGTGGTGGTGGGGGGGGGGGGGGGAGATAAGAGGGGTGTTGGGGCGGGGGGGGGGGGTGGTGTTGGGCAAGAGGGGTTGTGTTGCACTGGAGATGTTGACATGCAGGGAGGTGTGGTTGGGACCAATATTGCTGCTGAAGTCGATGAGTGCAGTGGATGGCGGCCATTTGGCCCATTGAGCCTAGCCTGTCTCTTTGAACGAGCACCTTCCTAGGTCCCCTTTTACCTTGTGTAGGAAGGAACAGCAGATGCTGGTTTATACCGAAAATAGAAACAAAATGCTTAAGTAACTCAGTGGATCATGCAGCATCTCTGAAGAAGGGTCCCGACCCGAAACGATACGTCACCCATTCATTTTCTCCAGAGATGCTGCCTTACTGAGTTACTCCAGCATTTTGTATCTATCTCCCCTATTGCCTTGCCCTTCCTCCTAGACTTTTACAAGGTTTCCCCTTCAGTGCTCGGCCCAACCCTCTCGGTGTGAAAGGTCCCCTGAAGCGCTGTCTCTCCACTCTCTGCCGAATTTGTCGTCTGCCGTTGTCTCTGATGTGATCACCCAAAGTCCACGTTGTACGTCTCTAGGAACAACTACTCCTGCAGCCCCCCCCCACCCTCTCCCCCTTACTTAAAAGAGCAACCACAGTTATGGAAAAAGGTCTTGTGGACAGATGAGATGAAGATTAACATATCAAAGTGATGGCCGCACTGGGGATAGAGCGGTAAGCATTCTTGATGGTCCCCTGGTGCAGCAGGAGACATGTTGGTGGAAGTTAGGGAGCGATTTCTTGAGGTTTGCCTTATTGAAGTCCCCAGCAATGGTGGTAAAAGCCTCGGGGTAAGACGTCTGGTGTTTGTTGACCACGACGTGCAGCTCCTCCAGTGCCAGACGGTCGTCTGCCTGGGGTGGGATGTAGACCGCGGTCAGGATGATGGTGAATTCCCTCGGAAGGTAGAAGGGACGGCACTTCACCGCCAGATGTTCGAGTTGTGGAGAGCAGGAGTTGGACAGGACTGCCACATCAGAGCACCACGCAGAGATGACCATGAGGCAGACGCCCCCTCCTCTCCCTTTCCCCGATGCCAGTGTACGGTCCATATGGTGGATGGAGAACCCTTCAGGCTGGACCGCTGAGTCTGGGGAGCTGGGCGTGAGCCATGTCTCTGTGAAACTGAACACAGAGCATTCCCTCAGCTCCCTTTGATAAAGCAGTCTTGCCCTTAAGTCCTCAAGGGACTGTACATTGGCCAGTAGGATAGTAGGGAGAGGGGGCCGAAGTCCCCTGCGCTTCAGTCTGACCTGAAGTCCTGCCCGCCGGCCACGTTTCCGGACACAATGTAGGCTTCCTCTTTGTTTCCATGTACTGGGTTGGCTGTACCTACTGTTTCGGCGGACCTGTACGGTGCAGACACCACTGTAGTGGGACGTATCACTGATGGGAATGAGTCGGAGTACAGAAGAGAGATCGAGCGACTGTCCATATGGTGCCAGCACAATAACCTGGCCCTCAACACCAGCAAAACCAAGGAACTGATTGTGAACTTTGGAAGGAGTAGGATGGGGACCCACAGTCCTGTTTATGTCAACGGGTCGATGATTGAAAGGGTCAAGAGCTTCAATTTCCTGGGCGTGCACATCTGCGAAGATCTTTCCTGGTTCGAGAACACAGATGCAATTATTAAGAAAGCTCATCAGCGCCTCTACTTCCTGAGAAGATTACGGAGAGTTGGTCTGTCAAGGAGGACTCTCTCTAACTTCTACAGGTGCACAGTAGAGAGCTTGCTGACTGGTTGAATCGTGGCTTGGTTTGGCAACTTGAGTGCCCTGGAGAGGAAAAGACTACAAAAAGTAGTAAACACTGCCCAGTCCATCATCGGCTCTGACCTTCCTTCCATCGAGGGGATCTACCACAGTCGCTGTCTCAAAAAGGCTGGCATCATCATCAAGGACCCACACCACCCTGGCCACACACTCATCTCCCTGCTACCTTCGGGTAGAAGGTACAGGAGCCTGAGAACTGCAACGACCCGGTTCAGGAATAGCTACTTCCCCACAGCCATCAGGTTATTAAACCTGGCTCGGACAAAACCCTGAACATTAATACCCTTCTATCTGTTATTTGCACTTTATTAATTTATTAATTAATGTGTGTATTTAAGTATATAATTATAGTAAATGCCTACTATGTTCTGTTGTGCTATGCAAAGAAAGAATTTCATTGTCCTGTCAGGGACACATGACAATAAACTCTTTTGACTTTTGACTTGACTTGACTTGGCAAGAGCAAAGTATAGAGGAGAGAAGGAACTGCCCAAGATCCAAAGCATACCACTTCATCTGTGAAAAACGGTGGTGGGGGTGTGATGGCCTGGGCATGTATGGCTGCTGAAGGTACTGGCTCACTTATCAGCATTGATGATACAACTGCTGAAGGTAGTAGCATAATAAATTCTGATGTGTTTAGACACATCATATCAGCTCAAGTTCAAACAAATGCCTCAAAACTCATTGGCTGGCGGTTCATTCGACAGCAAGACAATGATCCCAAACATACTGCTGAATCAACAAAGGAGTTTTTCAAAACTAAAAAACGGTCAATTCTTGAGTGGCCAAGTCAATCACCCGATCTGAATGCAATTGAGCATGACTTTTATATGCTGAAGAGAAAACTGGACTAGCCCACAAAACAAGCATGTTGAAGATGGCTGTAATACAGGCCTGGCAGAGCATCCCCAGAGAAGACACCCAGCAACTGGTGATGTCCATGAATCGCAGACTTCAACCAGTCATTGAATGCAAAGGATATGCAACAAAATACTAAACATGACTACTTTGATTTACATGACATTTCCACGTCCCAAACATTATGGCGCCCTAAAATGGGGGGACTATGTATAAATTGTTGTAATTTCCACGATTAAACCAAAATGTATCAAAACATTTGAAAATTCCCTGATCATATGGTCACAACAGTGCTCGGCAAGAAAATGGAACTAAAACATCCCGATAAGAATATATTTTTTAAATAACTTCCCCCCAAATCAGGCATCCAACAATGTAACTTACAATTTTCTCTCCAGAGCACTTGTGGAAATAATGAAGTTAGAAAAACCAGTTAAGCACCAAGCAACATATTCAAGCAGACATGGCAGCTGAATATTGCGAGCGGGAGGGGTTGGACCTGAAATGGAAGCATGGGCAGAAATCCTGGGGGGGGGCAATCCCCCCCCATGTTTTGTGAAGTATGTTGCAGCAAAACCGCCACCACAGCCTCCGAAGTCCGCCAGCTCCATGATGGTAAGTCCACAGGCTCTGCGACCGGAGCTCTCAAGGTCGATTCAAGTTGGAGCCGCCAGCTCCTAGAATCTAGCAGCCCGGGACTAGCTGCAGTTCCCAGGTCGGCTCGTCTGCCCCGCACTCCAAAGACGTGCAGGTTTGTAGGTTAAGTGCTTCGGTAAAGTGTAAATTGTCCCTGGTGTGCCGGATGGTGCTAGTGTACGGGGAGATTGCTGGTCGGCACAGAAACAGGGGGCCAAAGGACCTGTAGTTCCCAGGTCATCTGCACCCCCAGGTCAGCTCGCCTGCCCCAGGAATGGCTGTACCGCCCAGGTCAGCTGGCAGGTCTGGCTGTAACGCCCAGGTCAGCTCGCCTGCCTCAGGACTGGCCGCAGTTCACAGGTCGCATTAACTGATACAAAAAAAAAAAAAACACCTGCTGGCTATGGATCGGATCCGGCCCGTCCTAGATGTCAGGCCTCATTGTGTGTGTGTCCCCCCCCCCCCCCCCCCCCCCCCCATGTTTTAAAAGCGATTTCCGCCCATGATTTATGGAAGTACACAAGAGAACCGTAACTTCCATTTCAATTGTTGGGTGGATGTAGCAATGGGAAAATAGATAAAATAAACAATTACAATTTCTACTCCAGATCGTGATTTCATGCTAGAAATAAACAAACTTCAAGAACCATGAAGTGACAAAGTGGCATAGGCAACAATTTGGCCTATCTTGCCTCTGCTTATCTTGCTGGATTCTCCCCTACTTTTTCCTCACAGGCCAGTATTTACTTTCCCATCAAAATTTATTATATCAGGACGTTCTAATTAATTTCCTATTTTGGTCTGTGCTGAAAAATACAGTCTTAAACTTACATTCTTCCATTGAAAACATCTCCATTGAAGCTAATTTTATCTGTTTCCTCTGCAGTCCAGATCTTAACACAATTTAATATTATGTCCATACGTTGAATTTGGCCATTTTAAACAATTATTCTAAACCTGCATACTCTGGTAATAGTGTTGAAACAAGGAACTGCAGACGCTGATTTCCAAAAACAAGACAAAGTGCTGGAGTAACTTAGAGGGTCAGGCAGCATGCCCAGAGAACATGGATAGGTGACATGACGTGTTGAGATCCTACTTGAGTCTGAACAAAGTTCCCAACCTCAAATGTTACCTAACCATGTTCTCCCGCTGAGTTACTCCTGCACTTTGTGTCTTACTCTGGTAATAGATCAGGCTGACACTGAGAACAGGTTTCCATGATCTTTAATCTCTCTATTTATATCTTCCCTAAGGCTTCACAGCTTTAAGAATTAAAAATTCCAGCTTCTCTGGTCTCTCCATAAATCAGCATCCTTAGTATAATTTGAAGAAATCTCTCTGTTCCTCATCAATTCTTGGCACAGTGCAATGCCAAGAATTGCCCAAATTACCTCTGAAGTTTAACATCAGTGTTTATAAACATGATAACTTCCTCGATTTTGCACACAAGAGAGTCATTTATCCATTGTCCAAGGAAGGATTGGCATCTATGGCCAATGGACAAATGGAAGCACGGTTGTATGTTACTGAATGTGGCACTGTAATGTAGCTAATTGATCCTCAGCTAGAATTTTATAACAAAATTACCATTACTGTTTGCAGCCTATTATGGGCGACCCCAAGTTACAGCTCTTCGGTTAGACAAGCGGTTAGACAAGACACCCTTACACAATTCACAAATAACTAACAAAAATTTGAGATACAAAATATATTCCACAATCACCAAATCTGTGAAAGGAGTAAGGAAAAAACAATAATTTTCAACGAGCATTCTTTGATTCATCCATAGATTTTGCAACTTTGTATTACAGAAAATAGCGATGTGAACCATTTTCCTATAATAATGCAACACCACCACTGCCACCCCCCTTGTAAATTTGGGGTCACCTGTATTATTCATTTTTACTCAGCAACTGAACTATTCAAAAACCCATCATGGACAGTTCATGAGGTCCATTACCTTTTGCAGTTCGAAGTAGCGATTGTCGCCCAGCTCCAAGAAGGGACTGTACACCAGACACACTCGGAGGAATTTCCTTATCCAGCAATGTGCCAATTCGTTGGCATATCCGCAACAGATAATCAGGGGGCACATGGCGATTTGATAAAACCTGTAATAACACAAAAGAATGGTCTCCAGTTTCATTCAAGGTTGCGTGGGAAAACCTCAGTAGAACACAATTTTTGTGTAGCTGCTAGTTTACACAAAGGGTAACAGGAACATACAGCAGACAACAAGAAAATAATCAACTCTAAAATCCCTGTCAGCATTCAGCAACATGATCTGAAAAAATCAGATCAGCTGAAACTTCAGCGTAAATTTTCATACAACATTGGAGATCTTTGAGTTGTCAGAGCAATCTCATCAATTTCATTGTCATGTATTTTCCTGTAATCTATTCATTCTCACGTGTTCATCAACTCCATCTCAATCGTCTAAAATCCCATCTACATTAGGTGATTTACAGCAACCAGCTAATTGGGTTGCAGAAAAAACTGGAGCATCCAAGGGAAACCTAATCAATCACAAGGAGGATGTGTAAACTCCACACAGCCAGCCCTGCACATCAGGATTAAACCCTTGGGTGGTGAGGCTGCAACACCACGTAGAAAAAATATATTCAAAATGTAAAATTCTCATTTTAAAATGTTAGCATTTTATTTACCATACATTAGCTTTGTACATTCAACATTTCAGTGAAAATGTAAGCAAGGAAGATCAGAAATATTGAGATGACCCAGGACAGTAATACATCTCAAAGAATGAGAAAATTTGGGTAAATGAAAACATTGGTTCATTTTATTGACTGATAGATAATTGTAAGTATCTGTTCAGAATCAAGACACTGCTTCCAAATTAAGACTACAGCAATTGAACAACATATCAACATTTAGATGAAAAGGCAGGTTGACATTAATGTCCTTGGCCTTCATTCCAAGGTTGATTTAAATCAAACCAAAATTCTGGGAAAAAGGAGCACCAAAGACAGCATTTCTGGAGAACTTCAAGTTTAAAAAGTGTTGGAGTAACTTAGTGGGTCAGTCAGCATCACTGGAGAACATGGATAGGTGATGCTTCGGGACGGAACCCTTCTTCAGACTGTGCTCTCCAGGGATGTTGCCCGACCCGCTGAGTTACTCGAGCACTTAATGTATTTTTTTGTAAACGTGCATACATGGTTCCTTGTTTCTAATTTTTCAAGTCCAAACCTTACATCAGAAACCTTTTTGTTAATTTCTGATGAAAGATTGTGGGCACATTAGCTTTCATTTAGAGGTGCTACCTGATGTACCCTTTCCACATTTTCTAATCTTTCCAACTTTAACATCTGTAGAATCAGGAAAATAGGCCCTTTGGACGAACTTGCCTACGCCAACCAAGATGCCCCATTATCACTAGCCTCACCTGCCTGCGTTTGGCCCAGATCCTTCTAAACCTTGCAGGTCAGACAGTATCTCTCGAGAAAATGGACATGTAACGTTTTGGGTCATGACCCTTCTCCAGGCTGATTATAGTAGGGAGAATGGGGAGGGAAAAAAATCTTATCTCCCTCACTAATCAGTCCGAAGGGTTCCAACCCGAAACGTCACCCATCCATTTTCTCCAGAGAATCTGCATGAACCACTGAGTTGCTTTGGGATAAACCAGCAGCTGCAGATCTTTTTATTATATCCTTCTAAACCTTTCCTATCTGTATTTTCCCCCCTTCGAAACGTATCTGCCAGCAATGACTATGTACGTCGCGTATTTTATTTAAACGTGTCATTTTGCTGCATCGCAAACGAAACTATGCCCACAATATTAAAAGGTGCCGAAATTTTGAAGCATGCGTAGCCAAAGGGACCAAATTTGTTTTCGTCGGCCAATCGGAGAGTTCGGCTCACCAAAATGAACAGACATTCTGTCGTTAAAGAAAGCGAACCTGCCATTGGTTCCTAGCTTATAATGTCGAGTGCTGACGCCTGAAGAATGATGTGTGCTAAACCACTCCCACTTTGGGAGAAAAATGTAATAAATTTAGTTTCAATCATTTATCAGTTTTAACACCTTTTACCCCAAAATAACCCCCCAAAGTAAAAAAAAAGAGGCAAACTGTTGCCTAGTACCTCACACCTATGCAAATACCACTTACAAATATTAAATTATGAAAATAAAACATTTCAGCTTTTTTTAATATCAATTATACAATATTAAAATTAAAAATCACTTACAAAGTTTTCATAGCTTCTGTGGTGCTCGTTACCTTCCCAGTCAAGACGCTTTGGGAGCAGCTGGAAGGGGGAAGGGAAAAATTATAAGGAGGAAAAAAGTAAAATGTCAAGTCTTTAAATATCCATCTCAGGTGATTTTTTTTAAAACGAGAGAGGGGGGAAGAAAGAACCGTCAAATCAGATAGCATTGGAGTGACATAAGAGGCCGAACAGGAGCAGCAAACGGAGTAAAGCATAGAGAAGACGAGCTGAGCGGTCGCTGCCACCATCTCTCCGTCTACCCACCTCTTTTTCCTCCAGCTCTCGCACCAAGACCTGCCAAAAGAGACGGAGAATATTTTATCCGTCGGCATACATCAACTGAAGGTGGCTGTCCTGTTGTTGAAGTTATTAAATTGAAAGGAAAATCCACTCACCTCCGCCGACTTTCGGCAAGGACCGGCCGAGAGAAAGCGAGCGATTAGGAAGTAGAGCTCTGAGAGGAGATGGGGGGGAAGACAAGAGGTTCTTTATTCTTCAACAGCGTTGCTTTTAAAAAAAACAAAAAACAATTGAGGTGTTTAAGCTTCTTTTCTGTCGTGTAACTCTTACCTGATTCTAATGGAGAGACTTTAGTAGAGGTAGCGGTTGTCTCGGCCATGTTTCCTTGTTTTTTAAACTATGTACTTGAATTTCAAAGATGGATTTTAATACGTGAGTCTTTGTTTGTAATTATGTATATTTTTTGGATTTTTTTCCCCGCATATGTGTGCTTTTATATACAAAAAAGTGTCCCGCCGGTGTCTTGCTCAGCCCTGGGCCCGGCCGCCTCCAGTCTCTTTAATCAAGATTTTCGGACGCCATTGAGGGAGTGCTGAGGCCGCCCTCAGTTGGCCGTACACATGCGCGGGAGGGGAAAAGAGTCCCAGGCATCAGTGACGGGGTGGGGGAGGGTGTAAGTTAAAAGGTAAAACGTTAAAACCCAGCAGCGTCTACAGAGGAAAGGGGTGCCACTTTTTTTTTGGGGGGGGGGGTGTGTGATAGTATGCACTAAGGACGAGAACAATTGCAGCCTCCGTGTTGATGCAGGAAACACACTGCTTTTGTTCGGGCAGGTTTGGTGAGGAAGGGTGAATAAAATGGAGTCGAGCGGCTTATATCGATCCGCTGCCGCCTTCCTGCACGTCATCGCAAGATGGCGGCGCCGGGCCAACGGCGGTTAGAATTCACCTTTTCAAAAGGCTGTTCGCTGGCCTTGGTCATCGTCCATTCCATTTCATCTCCACAAGTAGGCTTTACAAAAATAATCGCTGAATTACAGTCGTTAAATTATATTCTATTCATAGTGCAGTTAAGTTCCTTGCGATCTTCTCCGACCTGTCACATTTCAAATTACGAAACATTTCCTAGGTGTGTATTTGCCGAGGAACCTAAATGAAAGAACATTTATTATGTACTGCCAAATATTATTTTCTCTCCAAATTGCGAGGAACTTTTCAGATCCAACTTGTATTTCTGCTCCTATCCAATGCATTGGGGCCTTCATTGTTTGACAATATCACTCGTAATCAAAGGTCTTCCTGTTCCATCCTAACCTTCCATGCTAGCTCGGGTCTCTGTGAGGCACCTAAGCGATCAAAAAATAATCCTCTGAGGATATGTTTTATTTTGTAATCGAGATTATAATTATCATTTACAAAATTACAACTACTTGCAGCAATTTCAACTTTCTGATGATGACTTCAATAAAGTTCTTCTGAATTCTAATGCTTGTTTAACAAATTTTGACTAATTTTAGTTGTGGATTAAGTATAACAATATTACAAATGTGCATGCCCAAACCAAGAAATGATCAGTGCTTTAAATACATTTATCATTTAAAATGTTTAACCATGTTAGAGGCATCTTAAATATGGATGCATGGTATTATTTAATGTAGCACGATAAGAATGTCAGTATATTCAATTTCCTCTGCTTATATATGATATTAGCTCCAATAATATCAAGGAAAATTATTCTTGATGCTTTAAAGGTTTTGGTTAAACCCCAGATCCCTCTATACTTCAATGCTGCCAAGGGTTTTGCTATTAACTAACTGTATACTTCCCCTTTTATTCTTTTTCCAAAACTGAAAGCCCTCATTCTTGCTCAGATTAAATCCCATCTGCCGCTTATCTGCCTATTTCTGAAAATAGATTTTTTATCCCACTCTATGCTTTGACATCCTAACTGTTCCCAACTACACCAATTTTGGTTGTGTCTGCAAACTTATAATCAACCCGTACACATTTTGGGTCCATCTTCAGTTTGAACCAGCATCTGCAATTCCTTCCTGCACATTTTGTCTGCTCCACTGCAAAATCTCCTCAAGGTATGTCTACTTTGAAGAAGTTCTCTAACGAGAGTTCTACAATGTCCTGTCGCGCTACTCTCCCTCTGATCTATGTATCTCCCTCTCCCCAGACTTCAGTCTGAAGAAGGGACTCAAGTTACATTTATTGTCACATACACCAATTGGTGCAGTGAAATTTGAGTTACCATGCAGCTCACAAATAAAATAAAAAGAACACAACACTATAGAATTTAACATGAACATCTCCCACAGCAGAATCAACATTTCCCACTGTGAGGGAAGGCAATAAAGTTCAGACTTCAGATCTTCCTCTTGTTCATCCATGATCGGGGCCTCTTTGAGCCCTCCACAGTCGCCGTGACGGCGGCCTGATGTTTCAGACCCTCTTGCCGAGATGATTGAAGCACTGGCGTCGGAACGGAAGAACACTCTCAGCGGCTTGGAGTTCCGAATCGGCCACATCTTGCCGGAGACCGTGGCTCCCAAAGTCCACAGGCCGAGCTGGGCGGAGCTCCAACACTGGCGATCCTCAGCGAAAGATCCCAGGCCTCCGCGATGTTAAAATCAGCGCTGCCTGTGGCTGGAAACTCCGCAGACCACAGCTCCACGGTGTTAAAGTCGGCAGGCCGTCCGGAGCTCCAACACGGCGATTCCCGGTAAGGAATCGCCCGCTCCGCGATGGAATTCAGTGCTGCTCCGCTGCTGAAGCTCTGGCATGTCTCCGGCAAGAAAGGCCGCACCAATCCAGATGGTAGGCCATGAGGCGGGGTGAAGTTGTAGCATCCTCGACCAGGTAGTGACTGGGAAAAGGTTCCCCACTTCCCCACCCCCCACATAAAAAAGACTAAAAGACCTCCAAAGACAAACTTTTAGACAGACTAAAAATAACATAAAGGGTGAAAGGACGGACAGCTGCTGGCGAGGCTGCCACACCTAATGACTCGACCCGAAACATCACCCATTCCTTCTATCCAAAGATGCTGCCTGTCCCGTTGAGTTACTCCAGCATTTTGTGTCCATCTATATTTACATCCAAGTTGTTTATATTAATCACAAACGAATGATGCAAAAAATAATAGTATTGTATAAAAGTTCAATGAAAATAAAAATAAATACATAGCAAATCCATGAGCATCTCAAGGAAAAAACTGATTGATGTTTTGGGTAGATAGACACAAAAAGCTGGAGTAACTCAGCAGGACAGGCGGCATCTCTGGAGAGAAGGAATGGGTGATGGTTCAGATCGAGAGCCTTCTTCAGACTGGATAGGGAAAAGGGAAACGAGAGATATAGATGGCGATGTGGACCAGATAAAGAACAATTAATTAAAGATATGCAAAAAATTAAAGATGATATAGGAAACAGGCCATTCATTGTAAGCTGTTTGT
Source organism: Okamejei kenojei (assembly GCA_035221665.1). Taxonomy (NCBI): domain Eukaryota; kingdom Metazoa; phylum Chordata; class Chondrichthyes; order Rajiformes; family Rajidae; genus Okamejei; species Okamejei kenojei. The sequence goes on from CM069142.1 coordinate 62,048,274, forward strand.
AGGGTGAAAATGAGACGCTTGTGCGATTTGGGGGGGGGGAGAGATAGAGAGAGAGGGAATGCCGGGGCTACCTGAAGTGAGAGAAATCAATATACCACTGGGCTGTAAGCTGCCTAAGCGAAATATGAGATGCTGTTTCTTCAATTTGCGTTTAGCCTCACACTGACAATGGAGGAGATCGAGGACAGAAAGGTCCGTGTAGGAATGGGGAAGAGAATTAAAGAGTCCAGCAACTGAGAACCTCCTCCAACTTCATCTACTGTATCCGTTGTTCAAGATGTAGACTCTTATACATCTGCGAGACCAAACGCAGGCTGGGCGATCGTTTCGTGGAACACCTTCGCTCAGCCGGCGTGAATAAACCTGATCTCCCAGTTAATTTCAAGTTTTCGTGTACCTCGTGTGTTGTGACTGTTGCCAAACCAATTTCCCTCCGGAGATGAATAAAGTTTTATCGTATAACCATAGTCTGGATGCTGGTTTGTCAAGGAAAGACGCAAAATGCTGGAGTAAATCAGAATGTCAGGCAGCATCCCTGGAGAACATGGATTACTGACATGACATTTCAGGTCAGGATTCTTCTTCAGACTGTTTGGGGTGGGAGGAAAGAAAGCTACAGTGCTCTCCATAATGTTTGGGATGAAGACCCATCATTTATTTATTTGCCTCTGTACTCCATAATTTGAGATTTGTAATAGACAAAAATCACATGTGGTTAAAGTGCACATTGTCTGATTGTATTAAGGGCAATTTATATACATTTTGGTTTCACCATGTACAAATTACAGCTGTGTTTATACGTAGTCCCCCCCATTTCAGGGCACCATAATGTTTGGGACATATGGCTTCACAGGTGTTTGTAATTGCTCAGGTGTGTTTAATTGCCACCTTCATGCAGGCTTCATCGAGCTCTCAGCACCAAGTCTTTCCATCACCTTTGGAAATTGTTATCACAGTTTATCAACATGAGGACCAAGTTGTGCCAATGAAAGTCAAAGAAGCCATTGTTCGACTGAGAAACAAGAATAAAACTGTTAGAGACATCAGCCAAACCGTAGGCTTACCAAAATCAACTGTTTGGAACATCATTAAACAGAAATAGCACGGGTGGGCTTACTAATCGCAAGGGGACTGATTAGGCCAAGAACAACCTCCTCAGCTGATGACAGAAGAATTCTCTCTATAAATCAGGCATGAAATTTCTCCACAGATTATGAAATTTGGTAAGGCATCGCCGCCGCTGCGAGGCTTCATCGTGGCCCCATCGTCGCGAGGTTTCACCGCTGTTGACGCCCCACTTCACGCCTCCGTGGTGCTGACCCGGGCACCAGCTGCGGGCGCCGTCAGCCGCTTCGTCCTACCCGGGCTTCTACCCACGAGGCCCCAGCCAGGGTTCTGCATGGCAATCCGGGAAGCATCGAGACCGCGGCACCTCGATAAAGGCCTCTTGCCGCGTTCACAGCCGCGGCCCGTCGGGATGCCTTCTGGCGGCGCAATACAATGTATAGTTGCATTTCCAACTTGGGCTCGTCATTGAGTCAGAAATTAGCATTCCTTAACAGTCACTGACTTTGCTGGACATTTTCTGATTGTCAGAATTTGCAGTCAAAAAAGATACAAGATTATTCGCTTTTAAAAAAAAATAATTTGACCATAGATTTAAAGAAATGAAATTTTTAGTTTTGGGGAATGTTATTTTCAAATAATGTCTTATATTCCAGGTTGAGATGTTAATATTTTTGTCCACTGTACTTAATTTGACTGAGTAGCTATGTAGCACAATATGATCATCTTTGAAGTAGATGGATCATCATTTTCATCCTAACTGTTAAGAGTTGGATTTGAAATTCATTTGGCGTTCAAATACAATGGTAAAGGATACTTCTCTCTAATTAGAGTAAACAAGCAAGGAACAGGTATATTATGTGTAGGTGTAGGTGTAATATAAAATATTTTCAATATGACAAGTCTAAATAAGCAAGGAGTTGATGTAACTTTAAGGTGTGATCATCACAAATTTTCTGTGTAAATTAAGAAGTGACAAGCAAGTTTTATTTTAAGGTACAATTTAAAAAATGACAGTATAAATGAAGGGTAAATAGGCAAGAAAACTGTAATTTCAAGGCACAATTATTTTAAAAATTCTGCATATGGGGGCGCTGTCCCCTTTTAGCCCAGCCTGGGGCGCAACCACTTGGAACCCTACCAGGTGGCAATGCCCCCTGGACCTCCATCTCTCTTCCTCTTTCAGATTTTTCCTGTCTTATGCCTGATAATAAAGAAAAATCCCCAAACACCTGTCCGACAGATCAGAGACACTCTTGAGGAGTCAGGTGTGGATTTGTCAATGACCACTATCCGCAGAAGACTTCATGAACAGAGGCTACACTGCAAGATGCAAACCACTGGTTAGCCGCAAAAATAGGATGGCCAGGTTACAGTTTGCCAATAAGTACTTAAAAGAGCAACCACAGTTCTGGAAAAAGGTCTTGTGGACAGATGAGACAAAGATTAGCTGATATCAGAGTGATGGAGCTGTCCATCAAGTGTGAACTGTGAAGAGGATGTTAGGAGGTTGCAGGGCGAGTGGAGCGCCGCAAGGCTTGGTGTTGGGGCCGCAACTGTTTACCATATATATTAATGATTTGGAAGAGGGAATTAGGAACAGCACTAGCAAGTTTGCGGATGACGCAAAGCTGGGTGGCAGTGTGAACTGTGAAGAGGATGTTAGGAGGTTGCAGGATGACCTGGACAGGTTGAGTGAGTGGGCAGATGCGTGGCAGATGCAGTATAATATAGATCAATGTAACATTATCCACTTTGGCGGCAAAAACAAGGGGGCAGATTATTATCTCAATGGGGTTGGGTTAAGTAAGGGGGAGGTACAGAGAGACCTGGGTGTCCTTGTACACCAGTCACTGAAAGTTGACGCGCAGGTACAGCAGGCAATGAAGAATGCTAATGGAATGTTGGCCTTCATAACATGAGGATATCAGTATAGGAGTAAAGATGTTCTTCTGCAGTTGTATAGGGCTCTGGTAAGACCACATCTTGGAGTGTTGTGTACAGTTTTGGTCTCCTAATTTGAGGAAGGACATCCTTGTGATAGAGGCAGTGCAGCGTAGGTTCACGAGATTGATCCCAGGGATGGCGGGACTATCAAATGAGGAAAGATTGAAAAGACTAGGCTTGTATTCACTGGAGTTTAGAAGGATGAGGGGGATCTTATAGAAACATAAAATTATAAAAGGACTGGACAAGCTAGATGCAGGAAAAATGTTCCCAATGTTGGGCGAGTCCAGAGCCAGGGGCCACAGTCTTAGAATAAAGGGGAGGCCATTTAAGACTGAGATGAGAAAAAACATTTTCACTAAGAGAGTTGTGAATTTGTGGAATTCCCTGTCACAGAGGGCAGTGGAGGCCAAATCACTGGATGGATTTAAGAGAGAGTTAGAAAGAGCTCTAGGGACTAGTGGAATCAAGGGATATGGGGAGAAAGCAGGCACGGGTTATTGATTGAGGACGATCAGCCATGATCACAATGAATGGCGGTGCTGGCTCGAATGGCCTCCTCCTGCACCTATTTTCTACGAAGGAAAGAGAAGGAACTGCCCAAGATCCAAAGCACTTGCTATGTACAAACACTGCTGTAATTTCTACTTGGTGAAACCAAAATGTATAAAAATGGCCTTTATTAAAATCTGACAATGTGCACTTTAACTATGTGCCATGCTTTATCCTGCCACTCCACTCATGTACAGTGTCGCCCATAATGTTTGGGACAAAGACCCATCATTTATTTATTTGCCTCTGTACTCCACAATTTGAGATTTGTAATAGGAAAAAAAATCATTTAAGACTGAGGCGAGAAAAAACTTTTTCACCCAGAGAGTTGTGAATTTGTGGAATTCCCTGGCACAGAGGGCAGTGGAGGCCAAATCACTAGATGGATTTAAGAGAGGGTTAGATAGAGGTCTTGGGGCTAGTGGACTCGAAGGGCCGAAGCACCTATTTTCTATGATTCTATGACCCAAGCAGTCTTTCCAGGTGCGGCAGAGTTTTACCTGCACCTCCTCCAACGCCCAGAGTGAGGTCCACCGTAAATTGGAGGAGCAGCACCTCATATTTTGCTTGGGCATTTTGCACCCCAGCGGTATGAACATTGACTTCTCTAATTTCAGGTAGTCCCTACTTTCTCCTCCCCTTTTCAGCTCTCCCTCAGCCCACTGGCTCCACCTCTTCCTTTCTTCCCGCCTCCCCCACCCTCACATCAGTCTGAAGAAGGTTTTGATCCAAAACATTGCCTATTTCCTTCACTCCATAGATGCTGCCCCACCCGCTGAGTTTCTCCAGCATTTTTGTCTACCTTAGTTGCAAATTGTGACTTTAGAGAATTGATGAGGTGTGAATTGTGTAGCATGGGGAAATAATGTGGGAGGAGGGAACAAAAGGTGGGGGGGGTTTGTAGAGGTTACCTAAACAGAAAAATAGTGGAGTAGGCAATTCAAGCCAGCACCGTCATTCAATATGATCATTGCTGATAATCCAGAATCAGTACCCTGTTCCTGCTTTCTCCCCATATCCCTTGATTCTGTTGGCTCTAAGAGCTATATCTGACTGTCTTTAATACATCAATGAAAGTAGCAGAATTCAGTGTTTATACTGATGGATTGTAAGCTACCCCAGCAACATTTGAGGTGCTGTTCCATCAGTTTCTGTGTGGCTTCATTCCGGCAATGGAGGAGTCCTAAGACAGAAAGGTCTGTATGGGAAGGACTCTATCTTCTATATAACTAAAAGTCTCATCTTGACCATTTCCTGTCTGCGCTGTATATTGATTTTAGAAAAAACGCTACCATATATCGCTATGATTTTTGGCCATCTTACAGTCCTCCTCCGCTGAGGCAGCCCCGAGGAGTTATGAGTATTTAAAACATCTTGAGATCAGCTGATTGGTCCTCTCGACTGTCAATCACCATGATGAAGGTAACGCCCCTCCCGGGGGGCTAGTAATATAAAGCCCAAATGGTACGAAATTGCATTTTTCGCAATAGACAATAGGTGCAGGAGTAGGCCATTCGGCCTTTCAAGCCAGCACTGCCATTCAATGTGATCATGGCTGATCATCCCCAATCAGTACCCCGTTCCTGCCTTCTCCCCATATCCCCTGACTCCGCTATCTTCAAGAGCCCTCTCTAGCTCTCTCTTGAAAGCATCCAGAGAACCTGCCTCCACAGCCCTCTGTGGTAGAGAATTCCACAGACTCACCACTCTCTGAGAAAAAGTGTTTCCTCGTCTCCATTCTAAATGGCTTACTCCTTATTCTTAAACTGTGACCACTGGTTCTGGACTCCCCCAACATCGGGAACATGTTTCCTGCCTCTAGCGTGTCCAAACAAACTCCAGAGTGTACAAGCCCAGCTGCACCATTATCTCAGCATATGACAGTCCCGCCATCCCGGGAATTAACCTTGTAAACTTACGCTGCACTCCCTCAGTAGCAAGAATGTCCTTCCTCAAATTAGGGGACCAAAACTGCACACAATACTCCAGGTGTGGTCTCACTAGGGCTCTGTACAACTGCAGAAGGACCTCTTTGCTCCTATATTTAATTCCTCTTGTCAAGGCCAACATGCCAATCGCTTTCTTCACTGCCTGCTGTACCTGCATGCTTACTTTCATAAACTGATGTACAAGGACCCCCAGATCCCGTTGTACTTCCCCTTTTCCCAACTTGACGCCATTTAGATAGTAATCTGCCTTCCTGTTTTTGCTAATGAAGTGGATAACCTCACATTTATCCGCATTAAACTTCATCTGCCATGCATCTGCCCACTCCCCCAACCTGTCCAAGTCACCCTGCATTCTCATAGCATCCTCATCGCAGTTCAAACTGCCACCCAGCTTTGTGTCATCTGCAAATTTGCTAATGTTATTTTGAATCCCTTCTTCCAAATCATTGATGTATGTTGTAAATAGCTAGGGTCCCAGCACCGAGCCTTGCGGTACCCCACTACTCACTGCCTGCCATTTTGAAAGGGACCCATTAATCCCTACTCTTTGTTTCCTGTCTGCCAACCACTTCTCTATCCATGTCAGCACTCTACCCTCAATACCATGTGCCTTAATTTTGCCCAGTAATCTCCTATGTGGGATCTTATCAAATGCTTTCTGAAAGTCCTGGTACACTACATCCATTGGCTCTCTCTTGTCCATTTTCCCAGTTACATCTTCAAAAAATTGTTTACACTCCAGACATTCTCTCTTCTCCCTGTCCTTAAAGATATAAAGGCTTAAAATCAGATTCAAAAGCTGCTTCCTCCCCTCTGTTATCAGAACTGAACAGTCCTCTCTTAACCTAAGGGTGTAATCATGATCCCCCCAACCTACCTCATTGCAGTCCTTGCAATTTTTGGCTGGACTTTTAATGTAACTGCAATGCAATAACATTGTAACACTAATCTGCACTCTGGTATTTTTATCTTTGCACTTCCTGTTGTAATTGTGTATTTGTAAATCATAATGTGACTAGATAGCAAAGAAAGCAAGCTTTTCACTAGAATGTATTACATATGATAATGATAAACCCAAAACCTATGTCAAAAACAATGTGTTTAATAGGTTTAATTATCTACAGTTTTAAGTTTTTCAGTTTTCTAATAGCTTATTTCATTTTTAATTGTTTTTAGTAATCGTATCAACATAGGAGCAGGAAAAAATCACTCTACCATTCAGGCATGCTCCGCCAGCTAATAAATCATAGCTGATCTGACTAACTTTTGGCATGACATAATGCTACTGCTAGTAGATCTGTTGTCTAGTCTGACCTCTGGTGCTGTCTATGGAATATGCATGTTGTTCCTACGGATATTTTGTTTTCCTCTCACACCTGAAAGATGTGCAAATTGCTAAATTAATGATAAACATTATTTGAATTGTAAATGACAGCATGTGTGCAGGTAAGTCGTCAAATCTGGGGAATTTGATGATTCACGTTTACGATTGTCACATGTACACAGGTACTGTGAAAAGCTTTGTTTTGCATGCTCTCTAATCAGATCAGGTAATACTGTACATTGATACAATTAAGTCAAACACAAGTAAAATAGGTTGAGCAAAGGTGTAGGAATGAACTGCAGATGCAGGTTTACACTGAAAATAGATACAAAGTGTTGGAGCAACTCAGCTGGACAGACAGCATCTCTAAATACAAGGAATGGGTAATGTTTCAGCTTGAGACCCTTCTTCTCTTTGTTTGAACAAATCCATCTTAAGTTGAACAAAGGGGAAGATAGAGAGTGCAGAATATAGTTCTCATCATTGTAGCACAACAGTTCCATAGACAAAGTCCATTGTCCACAATGGTGTAGAGGCGAATCAGACAGTACCCTACCGCATGGCAAGAATGTTCAAAAACAGACAACAGAGGAGAGGAAGCTGTTCCTGAATCTCATGTGCACACTTCCAAGCAAAGATCTTATAGCGGAGCAAGATGCACTACTCCCACGAAAAACACGTAGTACGGTCATGGGCAGATTCATGGGTAATTATAGGACCCATTTCAGCAACCAGCCTCCGCCATCTTGCTTCCGCCCAAAGATATTATCTTTGCTTCCGCCTCCGTCTCCGGGGTTTGAGCGCAAAGATCCTATCGCGGTCCTGCTTCCTCCGCTGTTGCTGCTGCTTCATGGAGAATCACTTGCTCTCCCTTTCCCGCCTCTTTGCTGCAAAGCTCCTTCTTTTTGGGGGTTTTTTTTTCAGGCCGAAGTATATCCAGTTTTATCCTAGGCAAAGATCCTATAGCTCTGGAGCTCCAGCGGACGAAGTTGTTGCCGCGGGAGCTCCGGAAAAACCAAAGATCCTATAGCTCCACTCCGCTATAGGATCTTTGGTTTTTCCGGAGCTCCCGCAACAACAGCTTCGGCAGCTTCGACCACCCAGGGCCACAGAGTTTGAACCGGCCCTTGGCAATATTGGTGCCATATGCTGCATTGAAGAAAATTACCAGAATCAAAATTTATAAACATTTTATTCTTTAACAAGAATCATCAGAATTATGAAACTAACCCTATATCACACACACAAACTGTTCCCCCGCAACGCTGAGAGTCGGGTCGGGTAGGTTCCGGTTATTATAAAATCAACTCAAACACAGCTTATGAGCCATTAAAAAGAAATTATTTTTTTTTTAAATTATTTTATTTTATTAGAAGTAAGTACAGCAATATGGCAACAAGGTGCCTAATATATATTGACATATTACATTTTATGTACAGCTTCTTATTTTTTAATAATGAGAAGGAAAAAGAGAGAGTAGAAAATAAAATATAGAGAAACGTGATATATAGTGTGTGAGAAAGAAAAAAGTGTGAAAAAAGAAAGTTGAGAATGAAAAAGAAAAAAAAAGAGAAGAGCAGAAAATAAGAGATTAAGGAGATCGTTAACTGTATTCTTGACCATCCCTCACCCAATCCTGAAACAACTAGCTTCTATGGTTTTGTTGCACCATATACTTCCAAAAAATCGACATAAAATCAAAAAAAGACCATATGCTTCCATTACTCCAAATGGAGACCAACTCGTTAAAAATTGTTCTGATTTATCTATTAGGAGGAATCACATTTCCTCAAGGTGTGCAGTGTCCAACATGTTTGAAATCCACATTTTAAGCATTGGTGTGGTTGTATTTTTCCAAAAGTTAAGTATAAGTTTTTTTGCCGTTATTAACCCATAATTAAAAAATAAATTTTGAGATGAGTTCAGTTTATTCCCATCTTCCATTACTCCAAATATAATCATTTCAGAATTAGGTTCCATTTTAATCTTAAATAATTTTGTAAATATTTCAAAAATATCACTCCAGAATTTATAAAGTTTTATGCAGGAGACAAAAGAGTATGTTATAGTTGCGTTTTGGGATAGACATTTATTACAAATGGGGGAAGTATTTGGATAGAATTTATTCAGTCTAGTTTTTGAGTAATATAACCTATGTACATTTTTAAATTTAATTAAATTATCTTACATTAATCGAACATTTGTGTATGTATATCAAATACTTTTCCCATGTTTCCTTCTTAATTTTTATCATTATTTCTCGTTCCAACTCTTCTCTAAGTGTCTCTGTCGATGGTAAATCTATATTTAAAATACTATTATATAAATATGATATTAATTTCTGTGAGTCAGCCTTAATGTTCATTGCTTCTTCCAATGGCTCTGAAGTTATGTTTTGATATCTTTGTATGTATTTCTTCATGAAGTCACAGATCTGAAGATATTTAAAATATTTGTTATTTTTCAGTTTAAATTTTAATTGTAGTTGTTGGAATGATAACAGATTTCCCATTTCATACATCCTTTTAATTCCCATTCTTTCCCATTGATTATGTTTTATCAATAAGAGATGGTTTAAATGAAGGATGATTCACTATTGGCATTAACAATGATAGGTTTCTTAATTATAAGGATAATTTTATTTGTTTCCAAATTCTTATTGTATCATGTATAATTGGGTTATTCTTATATATTGTGTTGTTCAGTTTTATCGGGGAGAAGAGGATTGCTCCTATATTACAAGGAGAACAGTCCTCTTTCTCCATTCTTATCCATTCTGTCTGTTGGGTAGAACTGTCCAACCTGTAAATTATATTCTTAATATGCACTGCCAATAATAATACAAAAAGTTCGGAAGTGAAAGTCCCCCAATATCTTTTGGTTTGCACAGATGTTTTCTTTGGATTCTATGTGATCTATAATCCCAGATAAAATTGGTAATATTAGAGTCTAATTTTTTTAAGAAGTTTTTTGGTATATATAATGGTATAGATTGAAATAGATATAATATTTGTGGTAAAAAGATCACTTTTAGAGCATTTATTCTGCCTATTAATGATAATGGAAGTGTTTTCCAGAATTTAATCGAGACGTTGAGTTTATTTAATAAAGGCATAAAATTAGCATTAAATAAAGCATTGTATTTTCTAGTAATTTGAATACCCAAATACTTAAATTTTTCTGTTGCAATTTTAAAGGGGAATTTTAATAGGTATGTAGATTCTTGAGGTTTTAACGTCATGATTTCACTTTTATTCCAATTTATTCTGTATCCAGAAAAAGAACCAAATTCCTCTATTAAATCTAATGAGTTTGATATACTCGTTTGTGAGTTTGTAATATATAAAAGTATATTGTCTGCATATAATGAAATTTTATTATTTGAGTCCCTAGTATTATATCCCTGAATATTCGGATGACTTCTTATACTTTCAGCCAGGGGCTCTATCATGAGGGCGAGTAGCAGAGGTAATAAAGCACATCCCTGCCTATTGCCTCTCGATAAATAAAATTTTGGAGATAACATATTATTGGTTAATATTCTTGCCGTCGGTTTATCATATAGTAATTTTACCCATTCAATAAAATTCTCTCCCATATTACATTTTTGCAATACTTTATATAAATACTGCGACGCTACCTGATCAAATGCTTTCTCTGCGTCCAGAGAATCAATTGATATATCTTCTTCCTCCGTTTTATGTGAGTACATTATATTAAACAGGCGTCTCAAATTATTGAATGAATGTCTTTTGGGTAGAAACCCCGTTTGATCAAGATTTTATCAATTTACTAATATATTTACTCAATCTTCTTGCAAAGGTCTTTGCTAAAATGTTCTGATCTGTATTTAAAAGTGATATAGCTCTATATGAGCCTGGTTCATCTAAATCTTTATCTTTTTTTGGTATAAGTGTAATAGTTGATTCTGGTTAGTTATTATCTTTAAAGGCATGAGTATATAAATTAAGTAAGCGTGGAGCCGTTATCTCGTGAAATCTTTTATAAAATTCATTACTAAAACCCATCTGGTCCAGGCGTCTTACCATTTTTCAGCGATTTTATTGTTTCACCTATTTCTTCAAGTGTAATCTGAGCTCCTAATTCCTCTTGTTCCGAAAGGTCAAGTTTTGGAAGATTACAGTTATCTAAAAAATTTATAATTTTACTAACTTCTATTTTAGTTTTAGATGTATACAAATTTTGATAAAATTGAGCAAATCTGTTGTTAATATCCTTAGGTAATGTTAGTAATTCACCTTTCTCTGATTTAATTTTAGTGATAATATTTTCCTTTTCTTGTTTTTTCAATTGACGAGCTAAGAGTTTGTGTGGCTTGTCACCAAATTCGAAATGTTCCTGTTTTGTGATTTGGAATAATCTTATTACTCTTGCCGATAAAATTCGATTAAGTTTAAATTTCAGTAGTATTATCTTATTATGTTTATATGTAGTTGGATCTTTGGCATTATCTAACTCTAGTTGTCTAATTTCTTGTTCTAGCATCTGTTGTTCTGTCTTATTCTTTTTATTTTTACAATTTTGATATGAGATTATAACTCCTCTGATAAATGCCTTGAAAGTTTCCCATAGTAAAGAAGGTGAAATACCTGGTGTTTCATTTGTCTCAAAAAAATATTTCATTTGTTGTTTTATATATTTATAACCTTGTGGGTTATTTAGAATTTGTGTATTAAACCTCAAAAAATATTTTTTTACCCGGCATTCCCTCAAATTTTAATAGAAAAGTCAACGGAGAATGATCGGAAATAATACTGGTGTGATATGAAGGATTAGTTGTGTAGGGAATTAATTTTGTATCCACTAACAAATAATCAATTCGTGATTAAGTTTTATGTACCGATGAGTAAAACTAATATTCCCTTCCAGTTGGATTAGATCCATACATCTATTATATTAGTATTTTTTATATATGTATTTAGAAGTTCACTAGTCTTAGATTTTAAGTTACCCCTCCTTTGTTTTACTGATTTGTCTAAATGTGGATCTAAAACACAATTAAAGTCACCCCCTATTATTACATTTTGGTAATTAAACTGATATTATATCTATAATTTTATTAAAAAATTGGGGGTTATCAAAATTCGGACGTAAATATTTATCATAGTCAGTGGAGTTGAATAAATTTCTCCCGAAACTATAATATACCTTTGCTCTTTATCCAAAATAGTATTCTTTAATTTAAATGGTATACCTTTCTGAATAATAATGGCCGTACCTCTAGCTTTAGAAGTAAATGAAGAATAGTATATTTGACCTATCCAGTTTGCCTTCAATCTAATCTGTGTTTGTTGTTTCATGTGTGTTTCCTGCAAATACATAATGTCAGAATTTAATAATTTTAATTGGGCAAAAATTTTACCCCTCTTAATTGGTTCATTGGCACCCCTTATATTCCAACTGCAGAATGTAATTCCTCCATTCTTTATTTGTCTATCGTCTTGCATTATAATCAGTTTAGTGTTATTGACTCAGATGGTGCAACCAAATGCCTCAGAACTCTGGGTGCTGGGTGGACGTATCGAACTTTTAAATTTATATTACATCTCCCTCCTGTGTAATACCTTAATGAGAAAAAAAGAACAAATGTGATGTGATGTTAATTTGAAACAAATTAAACAAATAAGAATCTTGATAGTGAATTTAAAAAAAAGTGATGTTAAGGTATCTAAGAGAAGATACCTTAAAAACGCAAAGCCACCTAAGGTGGCGAAAAATGTATGGACTTCCGTTGATGTTGTTATACATTGAGCTCCGTCCCCTTAAAACAAATGATTTAAAAAAGAAAATTACCAGAGTCAAATTTTATTCTTTAACAAGAAGTCACAGAATTATGAACTAACAGAATTGTGAATCTAGCCCTATATTACACACACAAACTGTCCCCCCCGCAACGTTGATTACACTGCGAGTCGGTTCGGGTCAGGTAGGTACTGGTTACTGAAATGGACGAAAAAAATGCCCATGTTCCGCTCCGTTGCGTACTACACGTCAGCCCATTGCATTTCGCAGGAGTGGCCTATCTTGCTCCGCTATAGGATCTTTGCTTTCAAGCTTCTATTTCTTCTGCCCAACAGGAGCAACGAGAAGGAATAACTGGGATGGGACAGGTCTTTGATTATATTGGCTTCTTTTCCGAGACATCGTGAAGCATAGATGAAGTTGATGCTGGGGAATCTGATCTGTGTGATGAACTGGGTACATCTATAACTCTGCAATTTCTTGTGGTGTTGGGCAGAGTGGATTCCCAAACCAAGCTGTGATGCAACAGAGCAGCAAGCTTTTTATGGTGCACCTATAAGGGGAATCCGGGAGGAATAAAATGGGACTAATGTCACATTAGTGTAAATGAGTGTTTGATGACAGCATAGTATTGTTGGGCAAAGGACTATTTTCCCTTCTGTTTTTACTCTATAATTTAGCTCGCATTCTCACATTCCCACTAACCTAACAGCCCTTGCTTATGAATAAACTATTTGCTCGTAAATTTTCTTTTAACTGCTTCCAACACATTTACACTCTTCCTTAAATAAAGGGACCAATATTAATACTGCAGTTGCAATCTCACCATTGACCTATATAACTCAAGTATAACTTCACTTATTTTTATTTTCAATTTTTCCAGCTTAAATTATCAAACAATTAAGATGATATCTTAATAGCTTGTTGTACATACAAATTCATCTTTTGCAAATTGTGCACCAGAATTCTTAGATCCACTAAATCTTAGAGCTCAACAATCTCTGAAATTTAGCCAGGGGATCAATCCTGTTTCAATGAGAAATGCGGTAAGGGCAGTGCCAGGAGTCCATAAAAATAATGAGGTGTTAGCAGCAACACAGGATGACATATCTGCTGAATATTAGTTGTAGGAGGAGGATCCAAGAATATTCCCATCCCCAACAATGGTGGAGCATGGCATATATCTGCTAGAGACAAGGCTGAAGCATTCGCAAACATTCTCACCAGAAATGATGTGTTCATTTTTGCTCCACGTGATATCAAGGAACACCTGAGAATATGGAATACAAAACCTAAGAAACAAGACAGTATTCCACCTCCAGTTCTGAAGGCTTATGCACCAGAACTACTTTACCTCAAGCTAGATAGTTCCAAAGCAGTTATAACACATGTATCACCTGAAAAAAATGCCAAGATTGTCCTGTTCACAAAAAGCCTGGGCAAATCCAAGTGATCCAAGCTAATCATTGCCCAATGAGTCCACTCTCATTCATTGACAACGTGATGTTGGGCACCATTGACAATGCTGCCAAGCAACGATTATTCTACGATAAGCTGCTTGCCACTGCCCAGTTTAAGTTTCAACATGGCCTTCAAACCTTAGCATGGCTATGAAGCAAACAATAACCAAATAGCTCAATTCCAGGCATGACTATGACTGCCTTTGAAAGCAGCATTTGACTGAGGGAATACAATTAAAATTAATGCACTTCAACTACCCTAATGATTGTAGACATTCCTTACAAAACAGAAGATAGTTGAGGTTGCTAGAAATCATTCCATTCAGCCCCGAAATATCATTACAGAAGTTCTGAAAAATGTCCTTGGCCCAACCGCCTTCAACTCATTCATTAGATCAAATCAAATATTTATTGAAAATTGCACAATTGCACAATTCCCTTTGCAATACTTCAGCAAATGAAGCAGCTCTATATGCAGCAAGACCCAGATGACATTCCAGTATGGACTAATAAGTTGCAAATGACCTTCATGCACGCTTTTTGGAAAGTGTTCAGTATTACATCTCTCGATCACTTCTCCCAAAACGTAGGGCCTAACATTTCTCTGCAATAAATTCCATGTGACATTTGTGTGTCTATTCTGTGGAGTATTTGTGTCTTGTCGCTATCAACTGATCTCTTTTACTGTTTTTCACATCTCTAAGTTTAGTATCATCAATATATGAACTTTTATTCTGTTCCAATATTCAAATCTTTAAATATATCAAAAAAGTCCTCACATTGACCCTTGTAAAATACCAATGTACCATCCTTCAGTCTAAAAGAAACATTTAGTTACTACTTTCTGTCTTTAATGCATTACTTTTATTCAAGCTGTTAAATGACTTCATTTCATAAGCTTTAATTTTACTAAATTTTACAAATTACTTTCTTAAATTCCGTGTAGATGTTACATTCCTTTCATCAAACATCTTTGTTTTATCATCAAACCTTTTAATTATGTTGGTCAAACTTAATAAATCCATGCTGGCTCTCTAATTGACTGAAACCACTCCCAAGTACTTGTTTCCCCCACCTTCCCCTGCCCAATTGTTGTTTCCAAAACCTATGTTAGACTGACCAGCCTATAGATTAAATAAATGTCCTTACAACCAAGAACAAGGGCATCACATTTACCAAGTTCTAATCTTCTGAGTTTTTTCCCCTCTATATTTAGGAAATAGTGGCAGCCCATCTGTTCACAACTACATACAAACCATCTACATCAGATTTATCCAGTCCAAGCAATCCAAATTTCCAGTTGGTCCTGTCGATCAATTTTCTCTTCATCCATTTGTTCCATCATTTCTGTCTCTTTCAATGTCTTTCTAATATCTTCCATAGTGAACATAGTTACAAATACATATTAAGGATTCCATGTCCTGTGCCTCTAAGAATATACCACTTCATATTATCTGCTCCTCTATCAAGCTACATACTTGAAATGTGACATTATCATGAATTGGATTATGTACGTTACTTATCTATCTATCTATCTCTATACTTATAAAACTTTGAACTTGGATGTGTGTGTGTGTGTGTGATTATACTGCTCGAAAAAAACGATGCCCTGACGGTAAAAATTTTTACATATTCCTGTAGAGATTTATCCGGTGAAGTAAAAAATCGGCTTACCTGAAAATTTTGAGTTTTATTTCTCAAGTTATTAATCAAAATGTTCAAAAATTTCAAATAACTTAGAAAATTAAACCACTTTGGCTGATGATGTGATGACATCACAAAGGCAGCACATTGTGTTCACGCGCAGCGAGTCACGTCGCCCGGCTGCATCGCTCGCAATACCGTTTTAAAAAAGCTGTCTTCTTGCTCGCGATGCGAGTGACGTCACCTCACTCCCCCCCCCCCCCCCCCCCCCCCCCCCCCCCCCCCCCACCCCCGACTACCCTTTCTCGTGCCCTGACTGCAGCCTGGCGCCGGGAGCGAGGTTCGGGAACCAGCCCTCCCCTCTGAGGACGCACCCCCCAAAACTCTCCCCCCTCCCACTCTGCCCCGCTCATGCTCCGTATCAGCCCTCCCCTCTGATGACGAACCCCTCCCAACCCCTAAAACTCTACCCCCTTCCCTCTCTGCCCCGCTCGCGCTCCGTCTCTGCCCCACCACCCCCCACCGCAACGGGGTAAGGGTCGGGTGCGTTTTATAGCTGGAAGCGAGGGATTATAGAGTTCGGGAACCAGCCCTCACCCTCTCTACCAGCCCTCACCTCTGACTACCAACCCCTCAAACTCTACCCATCCCACTCTTCCCCCTACTCCCTCTTGCCCCCCTCTCTCCCCACCCCCCTCCCCCTCTGTGCCTCTGTGTCCCTCTCTGTGCCTCTGTGACCCTCTCTGTGCTTCTGTGTCCCTCTCTGTGTCTCTGTGTATCTCTGTCCTTCTCTGTGCTTCTGTGTCTTTCTCTGTGCCTCTGTGTCCCTCTCTCTCTATCCCCCTCCCTCTCTAGATGCGCTTGCGAGTTGGGGGCTATGTGTGAGTGGATAGCGTGGGGGATGGGGTAAAAGAAATGAAGGAATAATATTCATATATTATCAATTGGGGTGGTTAGTGTGTGTGGGGGGGGTGGTTAGTGTGTGTGAGTGAGGGGTTGGCTAGTGTGTGTGTGAATCCGCAGCCCTCCCCCATAAACCGCGCGTTGAGGGGATGGGACCCAACGGGTCCCACTTGGTCTAGTAGATCTATAAAATGTTACAGCATCAAACGGGTGATTTGCCCCATCAAGTCAGTTGTTGCGATTTATTTTCTACATCAGTGATGTAGATTATTAATTTCAATGTCACACTTTGCCTTATACTATTTTAATCAATTATTTAATTTCCATTTGAAATGATTCATGTTGGATTTGCTTCTAGTGCCTCAAGGAAGTGACTCTAAACTCTCCTCATAGCTTTTTTTAAATATTGGGTTTTTTTCCCTCTCATGCTACCATATTGCCAAAGAAGATATTCATAAGGTTGCACCTCAACATTCTTTTTCCTCTTTTTGTGCTCTGATTTGACTTTAATGTACATTGAACATCTGGATGAAGACATTACGCTTTTTTTTGCATCAAATCTCCAAGTTGCGTAAGTGGGATAGCTACAAAATCCTATCTATCTACACGGCAACAGACCTAGGAACGGAATCGACAATGAGTATTACAACTAGCACAGCAATTGACATAGCAGCAGCACCGGCAGGACATAAGTTACAAAGTTGTATCTGTGACTGGGAAAAGTTAACATCAGAGAAGGGTCTCAAGATCCACCAGGGCAGGAAAAAGTGCCTGAGAGAGCTTGGTGTGGGGCCTCGCATTGACCATTACTTTCTAAGAGGTAGGCCAAATCAGTCAAGTGAAGCCCAGTGGCAGGATAACCACCACAGTCCAAAGGGTATCAGCACCCCAGGCGAAGCTCAACCAGGTACAGTACCACCAAAGCACACGAGTCCAGAGCCCAACCAGCCACTGACAGCGGTAGAAAGAAAAATGGAAGGGAAAAAGCCTCAAATCTTGTGGCCTAAATCCTGCCAGAGGAAAGAGTGGGAGACCATTAACTCTGACCTCGTCCATCTTCTGGATGGATTGAAGGGATGTGTGGAAAGAAAACTGGAGAAGATGGGACACACCATATACAAGTGGGGCGGAGAGATTTGGGGTGAAGGTCGTGAAACATAGGACACAGACGGAACCAGCACTCCAGTACAAGTCCAGGAGGCAGCAGGAGACCAAAAGACTGGTGAAATAAAGGAGGCAGCTGAGAAAACAGTGGAGGAAGGCCACAGAGGCAGAAAGGAAAAGACTCGAGGCACTGCAGGCAGAAATAAAGCAGTGCCTGGCAATCCTGCGAAGAGCAGAATGCCTGAGAAAGCAACACAAGAAGAAAAAACGGGCGAGGACATGTTTCTACAGAGATCCGTATAAGTTTGTCAAAAGCCTCTTTGTCAAGGAGAAGAGCGGGATCCTGAGAGTACCTGTAAGGGAACTGGAGGAGCACCTGAGGAAGACGTACTCTGACAACCTGAGGCATGAGCCAGTCACCATTCCAGATGACATGCTACCTATCCACCCACCTGAGCACCAGATGGACATAAGGCATCCTACATGGAAGGAGGTGGAGAACACAGTCAAACGGGCAAGAACAGCATCAGCCCCAGGGCCCAATGGCATTCCATACAGGCTCTATAAGAACACCCCTGGTGCCCTGAAATACCTTTGGAAGTTAATGAAAGTGGCATGGGGGAAAGGAATCTTACCTAAAGCATGACGAAGGGCAGGAGGGATCTTAATTTCCAAAGAAAATAACTCCTCAACGATTAGCCAATTCCGCCAGATCAGCCTTCTGAACGTGGAAGGAAAGATCTTCTTTGGTGTTGTGGCCCAAAGACTCTCAGCATTTTTGCAGAGCAACAACTTCATTGACACGTCAGTTCAGAAAGCAGGGGTTTATCAGGGTATCTCTAACATGCAAACGTCATCTGGCACCAGATACAAACTGCCAAGAAGGAAAAGAGAGATCTGCATGTGGTTTTCTTAGATCTAGCCAATGCATTTGGTTCAGTGCCCCATGAGACTCTTTGGGCAGCTTTTAATTTCTTCCAGGTCCCAGAGATCATCACAAAGCTGGTAAAAGCTTACTTCCAGGACCTCCAGTTCTGCGTCACAACAGAGGACAACACCACCGCCTGGCAGCAGCTTGAGCTAGGCATAATGGCAGGCTGTACCATTTCTCCTCTGGTTTTCACCATGGCAATGGAGCTCATCATTCGAGCATCACGATGGGTGGTCGGACGGGAACGCTTGAAGAGTGGGCTGCGTCTTCCTCCAATCAGGGTGTACATGGATGACATGATAACAATAACAACAACAAAAGCATGCACCAAACGCCTGCTGGATAAACTCCAGGAAAACATCAAAAGGGCACGAATGGAGATTATACCCAGCAAATCCTGCAGTATTTCCATCGTCATAGGCCGGCTCACTGATGAAAGGTTCTGCATCAATAACGAGACAATATCAACTGTCCCGGAGAAGCCAGTCAAAAGCCTCGGGCGATGGTACACCGCATACCTCAAGGATACAGAGAAGGTGGAACAAATCAGGCAGGATACAATCAGTGGCCTCAAGCAAATCAACAATACTGCTCTCCCAGGGAAGCTGAAGCTTTGGTGCCTGCAATTTGGTCTACTGCCCCGACTCATGTGGCCAGTTACCATCTACGAGGTCACTTTATCCCATGCCAAACAGCTGGAGAGACTGGTGAACACACAAGTGAGGAAGTGGCTTGGGCTACCGAGATGCCTCAGCAGCATAGGGCTCTATGGGAATGGAGCCCTCTCACTGCCAGTCTCAAGCCTGGTGGAGGAGTACAAATGTGCCAAAGTGAGGCTGGACATGACACTAACAGAATCCCGGGACCCAATAATAAGAGGTGTCTATCCAACCCTAGCAACAGGGAGGAAATGGACTCCAGCAGCAGTGGTACTGGACGCAAAATCCGCCCTCCAACACCGGGACACAGTGGGCCATGTCCAACAAGGCCGAGGGGGCTTTGGCCTGGGAGCAATGAAACCTACCTGGCAAAAGGCTACTCCAGCTGAACGTCGGCACCTGGTGGTGGAGGAGGTGCGCCACCATGAAGAAGCAGCCAGGTGTGCCAAAGCCATATCCCAAGCCAAATAAGGCCGCTGAATGATGTGGGATGGCGTTGAGCGGAGGAAGATCACATGGAGAGAGCTGTGGACCATGGAGTCAAATAAGTTGAGCTTCATTATCAGAGCCACATATGACGTCTTTCCCTCTCCCACAAACCTAAATCTTTGGCTGGGAGAAGATCCAGCCTGCCCCCCGTGTGCAGTTCCAGCAAACCTCAAGCACATCCTGGTCGGTTGTAAGACCAGCCTAACACAAGGCAGATACACCTGGCGACACAACCAGGTGCTGAGGTGTTTGGCAGCTGAACTTGAGTACAAGAGAGTTACCACCAACGCCATGCCTATCAATGCCCAGATAACATTCCCGCAAATACCATCCTTCATCTGGGAAGGAGAGAAACGGAGGACTAACCCCTCGCCTCTCAACTCATGCCCACTGAACGCAGCCAGGGACTGGGAAATGCGTGTTGACCTAGGCCAGAGGCTTTTGTTCCCAGTTGAAATCGCAGTTACCAACCTGCGACCAGATCTCTGGTCCAACTCCTGTCAGCGTGTTTTCATCATTGAGCTGACGGTCCCATGGGAGGAGGCTGTGGGTGAGGTTTATGAAAGGAAAAAGCTTCAATATTCAAACCTTGGAGCAGAGGCAGAGAAGAGAGGTTGGAGGGTAAGGGTGTGTCCAGTGGAGGTGGGGTGCAGGGGCTTTGTAGCCAGTTCCACCGCAAGGTTCCTGAGGAAAGTAGGAGTCAAAGGGCAGGCGCAAAGGAGGGCAATAAAATAACTTGCCAATTCCGCCGCACGGAGCAGTCACTGGCTGTGGCTGAAGAGGAAAGATGCTGTCTGGGCTGCCCCGTGACCATCTAGAGGCTAGCAATAAGACCACACCCAGGTCTGATCAACCTGTGGTGGGCCTGCCTCGACTGTGGGTGTCTTGTGATAAAAGGCCGAAACACCCAGTGACGTTGAGGTACACAACTGAAGACGTGTCTAATTGTTAGCAAAATTCACCTGGTGGTCATACCCAAGAATGTCAATTGTAGTGAAATCTTAGGGATTGTAACATCCAGTCCTACTAATCAAACTCAAAATTCTTCTTGTCCTTTATTTGCAGTTTTATTTTGTAAAAATTAAATAATTCCTCTCTCGTGTTTAATTGAGGAAATGTGTGGTTCTCAGTCATTTGCAGTGATTCAATTTGTTAAATATCTGATAAGAGCAGGATCAGATTAGGGACTTCCGGTGGCGCTATGGAGGGCTAGAGGATAATGCCAGCCATACCCTCGCAAAAAACGGGGAAAAAACGGGGATTAACGGACCTGCCTGCTGCCTGCTGCCTGCCGTCTCTGCACCGATTGTTGTGAGTGACGTCATCAGGCGCGCGACTCGTTATGTCTACACAGCGCAGCCCACCCGAAAAATCGATAAGTCGAACTACCAGGCAGAGACCGGGAGAAGGCCTGACAGAAGCCTCGGACTCAGGTAGGACGTCATCCCAGGAAGATGTGATGAAAAGAACGGCGAAAAAAACGGAAAGTGAAGAACTTAAAACTTTTATTTCACGTGAAATTGCTGGTTTAAAGGAGGAAATAAACCAGATGAACACTGAAATGAAAGAATTGCAACTTGAAATTAATTCCAATATTAATACCAAGACCAAGAAAATATCGGAAGATTTGAAGAAAGAAATCGCAGAAATGATGAGTGAAATGTCAAAGGAGATGAATGATGAGATTAAAAAGGTGAAAACTGATTTTGAAGAAAGGCTGAATCCTGTGGAGAAGGCACTGGACCAACTGGTATAAAAAGCCTTGAAGAACTAGCCGATATAAGTGCTCGGACTACAGCAAAGCTTGTTACAGAAAATGAACGTCTAACGGATTTATTGACCAAAATAACCGAGAAATGTACTGAACTAGAAGGTCGCCAGAGAAGACAAAACCTAAGAATTGCGGGTATTCCTGAAGGGGGAGAGAAAGATGAAGATCCTCGAGAATTTACTGCGAATCTACTGCAAAATGTTTTATCTCTGGGACAAAAGCCTTTGCTAGCCCGAGCACATAGAGTGATGAGACGTCAGACAAGACCAAATGCTCCCCCTAGACAAATGATAATAAAGGTACAATACGACTACGTCTTGGAGGAGATAATGCAAAAAACATCGAGAAACAGAAACCTTGTATTTGAAGGACACAAGATCAGCATCTATCGAGATTATCCAGCAGAAGTCTCCAGGAAACGAAAAGCATTTAATGAGACTAAAAGTCTCCTGAGGGGGGTGGAAAACTTGAAATATGACCTGATTTACCCAGCTACTCTAAGAGTTACTTTTAACAAGAAGGAATATTTCTTCTCCAATCCTGTGGAAGCGCTGGACTTTGCCCGGAAGATTAAGACCTGAGAAGGCCTCATCATCGAATACACAGACTTTCCAGGACTTTACAAAACTTTACAAAACTTTGCAGGACCGGATGGAACTGGATAGTGCTGGATGGAAGCTGGAGAAAGATGTGGATCGGAAACCCTCGCATGGATACTAATAATTAGTATAACTATATTACTAATACAAACAACTAATAAATATTAAAATTATACCGTGGTATTTTCACTCATCAGAGCTAATTATTATGACATTAACTACACTACTAATATAATAACTAATAAATATTAAAATTATACCGTGGCATTTTTACTAATTAGAATTAATCGTTATTACTAATGACGAATGTTCATTTATATTGGAATGATTAGAGTCAAATATAGAGCCTGATTTCATTTGTCCCCTTTGGAAACTTTTCTTTTGTACCAGTAATTTTCATTTTTATTTTTTATTTTCCTTTCCTTTCGTGTGTTTTTTTTTATAATTAGATTTTCAAATAAGTTTTAAATATATGTATTCTCGCATTTTCAATTATTATAATTCGAATATTTTTAAATTTAATATCCCCGGTAAAATATCATTATGGAATAATAATTCCAAAAAACCAGGGAGCTGGTTAAGTTAGTAACATCAACTACGGAAGTCGGTAGATGGTTAGCCATGCTAGTATGGCTAGCACTAACTACAATAATACTAGATGTAGTTTTTTCCTCCTTTGTGCACTATACTAACCTCTTAATCTATCCTCTCTTCTTTTCTATTATAAACTATTATTGTTTTTTTCAGTTTGAATGGAGTTATATATTGGATCAAAGGAGATATACACGTGAGAGGCATTCAACGGACTTAAAATTCATCTATTCGGTGTTCGGGTGTAAGGTCGGGTCTGTCGGACTGAACCATTGGCTCTATTACAGACCCCCATAGACAAAAGATGCAAGACTTAAAAATGAATACGGGGAATTAAGGAATAACGTTTTGCAGCTGGAACGTTAAAGGTATTAATGAACCAATTAAGAGAGGTAAAGTATTAGCACATTTAAAAGCAATTGAAGCTGATGTAATTTTTATTCAAGAAACTCATTTAAAAAAAGATGCTGAGCATAGGCTGAAAGCTAAATGGATAGATAAAACGTATCATTCTTCTTTTACACACAAATCAAGAGGTGTAGCAATATTATTTCGTAAAGGCATTTTATTCAAACATACATCAACTATAACTGATAACAATGGCAGATACATTATTGTAATAGGAGAATTAAATGCACAAAAAATGATTTTTGTTAATGTATATGGACCAAACTTTGATAGTCCATTGTTTTTCAAGAAAATATTTAACAATATCCCGGAAATAACACAATATAACCTATTTAAATTGTACATTAGATCCTTACTTAGACAGATCTACAAGACAAAGGAAAATTAAATCCCATTCCAGTGACTTATTAAATGCATATATGGAAACTACTAATGTTAAAGATGTTTGGAGAGTAGAAAATCCAACTGGACGAGAATACTCCTTTTATTCACCGGTACATAAAACCTACTCAAGAATAGATTACTTTTTGGTCGATGGTGAAACTTATTTCACTCACCTTTAATTCTAAATATCACAATATTATAATTTCAGATCATGCACCTTTAACATTTAAGATTAAAATAAATGGTAAAATAGAAAAACGGGGACAATGGAGATTTAATCCACAAATTTAACAAAAACAAAATAACTCAGGAATATATTACAGAACAGATCAAGATTTTCTTTGAAATAAATGATAAACCGGAAATATCTTGTTCCTTATTATGGGAAACTTTTAAATCATATCTCCGTGGAATTATGATTTCCTCTCAAGCATTTTATAATAAAAAGAATCGAAGGGATCAACAGGAACTGGAAAAGGAGATTAAACAATTAGATACAGAGAATGCAGCTAATCCATCCATAATAATACATAATCAAATTGCAGCACTGAAATATAAATTAAATAAAATATATTCAGATCAAGTTGTAAAACTTTATCAATACACTAAACAATTACAGTTTGAATTTGGAGATAAACCTCAAAAATTATTGGCTCGCCAATTAAGGAAGATGGAGGGAGAAAAAATAATCCATAGGATTAAATCACATAATGGCAAACTTTTAATACGACCTAAAGATATTAATGAGAGATTTCTGCAATATTATAAAAACTTATACATCGCTAAAACGACAGAAAACAAGATAGGAATAGAAGCATTTTTTAAAAATGTAATCTGAATGGGTTGGATTCACAAAATAGAGAATCATTAAATGCTGAAATTTCAGTAAAAGAAATCCAAGAATCTATTAGATCATTAAAAAATGGTAAAACACCGGGACCAGATGGTATTGGCTCGGAATTTTATAAAACATTTTATGATCTGATTGCACCACGCCTGAAGACATTATATGAATATATATATATACACAGCAGAAACTAATAGAAACGTTAAATGAATCTATTATAACACTTATACCTAAAATAAACAAAGATCTGGATGAACCAGGATCATTTAAAGCTATAGCTCTTTTAAATACTGATGCAAAGATACTAACTAAAATATTAGCACAAATGCTAAGCACAGTTATTAACGAATTAATTCATCCCGATCAAACAGGATTTATACCAAAACGATATTCCTCATATAACCTGAGACGTTTATTCAATATTATATATTCGAAAAGAGGTATTAAAAAAGATCTAGTAGTTATTTCGTTAGATGCGGAGAAAGCCTTCGATCAGGTGGAATGGTCCTATTTGTTTTCGGTTATGGAAACCTTTAAATTGGGAGAGAAGTTCATTACTTGGGTCAAATTATTATAGACTAACCCAACAGCCAGAATAATCACAAATCAAATGCTATCAACTAAATTCAGTTTATCTTGAGGCCGTAGACAAGGTTGCCCTTTATCCCACTACTATTTGCACTTGCAATAGAACCATTAGCTCAATGGGTGAGATCACATCCTGAAATATATGGGTATGATACCAGAGATACTGAAAATAAAATCTCCTTATATGCGGATGATGTATTACTTTATATCACAAAACCGGAAATTAGTATCCAAAATTTATTAAAATTAATAACTGAAGTCGGATCTTTTTCAGGATATAGTATCAATTAGAATAAAAGTGAACTTATGCCAATAATGGTAAATAACCTACATATATTACAACAATTTCCTTTTAAGATAACAAACGAAAAAATTAAATATCTTGGAATTTTCGTAACAAAAAGATTTGACTCATTATTTAAAGCTAATTTTCCACTATTATTGAATAAATTAAATAAGAACATTTTATATTGGAAAACGCTACCCATTTCAATGTTAGGTAAAATTAATGTAATTAAAATGATTTTTCTTCCGCAATTACTATATATTTTCCAATTAATTCCGATATATCTTCCTAAAAATTTCTTTAGGAAGGTGGACTCTCTAGTTACCAACTTTATTTGGGATTATAAGAGCCATAGAATAAATAAAAAACATTTATGCAAATTAAAAATAAATGGAGGTTTAGCAGTACCAAACTTTATGTTTTATTACTGGGCAGTTAATATTAAAAATATGAATTTTTGTTTAGTAGAGACAGATAACCAACCAATTTGGTTAAAAATGGAAAAAGAAGATTGTTCTCCTTTTGAAATCAGTTCAATAATATTTGCCAATATTAATTTAGGTAAGAAAACCTATAGTGAAAACCCTATAATAGAAAGTGGAATACATATCTGGAAACAGATAAAGAAAACATTAAAATTGAAATCTATACCACTAGCCCTTACCATTGTAAATAATGTTACATTTAAACCTTCAATGATGGATAAAGGCTTTTTACAATGGAAAAATAAGGGAATTAATAAGATGGGAGATCTCTACAGGGAAAACTCTTTCCTTTCATTTCAAGAATTACAACAAATTTATGGATTACATTCCAAAGATTATTTTAGATACTTACAAATCAGAGACTATGTAAAAGCAAACACACAGGAAATTAGAAATAGAAAGACAGAAATTTTAGATGAATGTCTAAATAAACATCCGAACACAGAAAAATTGATATCATACATTTATAATATCCTATTGGAAAATGATGTCCCATTAACAGAAATATATAGACAATCATGGGAAAACGAATTAGGTCAAATTATCAGACCAGAAGTATATGATGAAAGTTTACAACACATACACCACTGTTCGGTAAATGCTAGACATTCTCTTATACAATTTAAAATATTACATAGACTACATTACTCAAAATCCAAACTACATAACATTTTTCCAAATGTATCTGCCATATGCGATAAATGTCAGCACTTAGAAGCTAATCTGACACACTCATTTACAAATTGTGTAAAAATTACAAAATTTTGGATAGAAATATTTAGGATAATTTCGAATGTTGTTAATATGAACCTGACATTTGACTCAAAGTTAATAATACTGGGAATACCGGAAACAGATCAATTAATAACAATGAATCAAAGAATTTTTATTGATTATAGCTTAATAATTGGGAAAAAAATAATATTAAAAATCTGGAAAGGTCCTACATCCCTCACAATCAAAATGTGGAATACAGAAATGTCGGAGACACTCCATCTGGAAAGATTGAGGCTTGTCCTAATGGACAGGTTTGATCTTTTCAGAGGGATATGGTCTCCATATATATTAAATATCTACAGGGTCAAAGTGGCTCGGTGCGAGAGCCTGACTGAGGCCTGAATAATAGAATAGATGAAGAATTACGTATAATAAATCATGGATATATCTCCAACGATGGATAACTTTTTAATACTCCATTCACTTCCTTATTTTCTATATTATTTTTCTCTATCTTTTCTTACTTAATAAAAAAAATGTATAGAACATAAAGTCTTAAATGTTAATATTCATATTAATAATATGAATGTATGTAAGAAATATTTTCTATTAATATGTATTTACAACTAATAAAAAATATTCATCAAAAAAAAAGAGCAGGATCAGATTAGATAGGATACCCATTAATAAAATGCAGATTGGATGAACAGTTTGCAGAACACCTCCAATTCGTCTGCAAGTGAAATCCTGAGCTCCCAGTTCTCCACTCCACTCCTACGTTAGCCTCTCTGTCTTTTACTATTCCAACAAGTATTATTGGAAACTCAAGAAACAGCACCTCCCCTTCAGACTGGACATATTGCAACCATCAGGTCAAATATAGAATTCACCAATTTCAGGTAACCAACTTTTTTTTTCTCTATACGGAAATTGCTGGATATTTCAGTTTCAATTTGTTCTTTTGTTTCTTTTCTCTTCGTTTCACATTGCTAGAATTTGTACATTATTGGGGCAAATCCTCCAAAATTATGGAAGAACTCGGAGAGACAAAGGAAGGTACCGAGCCTCAGCAGACGGTGGTAAACAGCCCAGCAGCATGCCAATCACCATCGTGGATGACCCATCCATCGGGACAATGGGAGCCCATCTAGGCGATGGGATAATGATCAGGCTGAGGTATCATGCAGAGATGCCAAGTGTCCCGGATTCGCCGTATTTTGTCCCGGCGAAATAACCTTTTTACGGTGTTCCGGCAGCCAAACATGCTGTTACGGAACACCGCCGCGCCGGTGTTCCTCCCGTGGTGAACGCCGGCGCCATGTGCCCCCGGTTTGCCAGCCCGGCAGCTCGCAGCCACGCCCGGCCCAGAGCCCGGGCGGCGCCGGCCCGCGCGATCAGCGGCACTTTCTTGCCGCCAGCCGGCCGCTCGCGGCAGCCCCATCACCGGGCCTCCCCCCCACCCCCACCCCCACCCAGTGCGCAGGCGCAGACCCGCCGGCAACCTTGCCAAGTGCGCATGTGCCGCACCCGCCCGCCGGCAGCCCGCTGATCTGCACCAGTGCGCAGGCGCATAGCCGCCGGCAACAACCCCAAGTGAGTATGTTACGGAGAGAAATGCATTTAACCCCATTTGTTACGGACAAATGGGTTGAATGTTACTGTGAACTAAATTTAGGGTTGGCATCTCTGGTATCATGACATCAGCAAACCACATTATCATCGAAAGCCTATTGTTCATGCCAGATCGAAACTGGGAAGCATCGAAAGACCCTTTTGTTCAGAGGACCACCTGGGAGGTTTCAAAGGAGAAACTCGGGTATAAAGGCAGGAGCCAAGCAAGGACTCGCTCTCTTTTCTGCTCTGCTGGACGGCTCCGGACCCTGCATCAAATCTAAGCTGAAAGTACCCAAGTGACCTGGTGAAGTTCCCGAAATCAGATAGCGGTTGAGGGAAGAAGGGGAAAGGGGGTGTACTGTAAGTAAAATTGTGTAAAGTAAGTTTTTACGATATGCCCGATAGTTTTCTTTCCATAATCTTAGTTTAAAGCATAAGTTTAGTCACATATTATGTAGTGTTGGTGAGATTCGATTTCTTATTGTTTAATAAAGCCTGTAAATTTTAGACTTGCTTTGTCTGTCTTGGTTTCTGTTTTATCTCATCAGCACGCTCTGGTCAAGTCAACCTTTTATCATATTCCACCATAATTCCGAGGTCTAGAACCCGGGGGAATCCCTTTTGTTGTATTCTCTCTCTTGGGAACCGCTCGAGTGGAGCGGTGGCCGATTGACCCACCGACAAGGGAGAGAATAACTCGGGCAATTGGGCTCGAAGTGGAGTGAAGGGAACCAAAACCCCCACAAATTTAAGTAAATGTTTTCCTTTATCACTTTGGCATTCATCCTGACAGAGATAAATATTCTCAGTACACTTCAGTGTTATTTAATGCCACTAGAGCTTGTACATTCACTGATAACCAAAGCTTTGAATTAACACTGTATCCAAAAGCTGGAAACCATTGCATTGGACCAATCTATATCTTGTAGTCCAGACTTTGGAGTGAGATTTGAACTCAGATCCAGGAACAAAAATGGTAACATACGACCGTAGCTGACAGTTTAACCTCATACACTTTACAGCTTTCCATAATTGTTAATGAATTTGGTAGCATAGAACTACTGTCCTTGTGTCAAAAGGTCATAAGAAATAGGAGTACAATTAGGCCACTTGGCCCACCAAGTCTATTCCGCGATTCAATCATGTCACATAAGCAGAATACAAAATCGTTATAGAAAAACCCAAACAAAATATTACTGAGACATAAAGTTTAATTCATACTTGCAATTAAGAGTTTGAGTTCCTAATTTATGCTTTGTCTCTTTGACACCATAAACTACCCTTTCTACATTTACTCGCCGACGTTGATCCTTCAGGCACATCTCTAGTTTTCATTTATTAGTTTCATCGAGAAGACTGGAAGTGTTGTCAAGGATGCCTACTGCCCCACCATTCCCATTTCTCTTTTACCTTCTGGGAGAAGATACAGAGCTTGAAAGCTTGGACAGCTTCATGCGAACAAGAAATTTCATTGCACCCTAGTGTATATGACAATAAATTAATCTAAATCCGAAATCATTCTGGACAACCTATTATTTATTGAAACCTATCACAATCATATCAAGCAGATCTTCAAAGTTGTCTTCCTGCATTGGCACTTCTTCCTCTGATTTCAAACCTCTGTCATGATCTCATATGATTTAGTTTGTGGTATAGTTAGGATTCTAACTTTAGTTTTGTGTGTGATTCATCTGCATTGTGTTTCCAACTCTTCGATGAGGCAAAACTTTGATAGTCATTGTCATCCTACACACTTTTGCACTTTTGTTTCTAGCAGTCAACCTGTTATTGAGAGGAGATTTGTAATTGACCTCAGCACAAATTGCTTGTCATCCCATGGGTTTAGGTATTGCAGAAGGTAAAGATGTTCATTAACGGGCAAGCCAGTGATTCTACAGTTCCTGGACTCCAGCATGCCCTCCTCTGCTTTTCCATTACTTTTTAAAAGGTTGTTGATATTATATGATGCTCACAGTACTGGTTCTTTGAGAAGCTTAGAAAGCTGTGGTATGACTTGTAGCCTCTTAGATGATCACCACCTTAGGAATGTTGTCAGGAATAATCTTGTTGTTAAGTATTTTTATTATAGAAACATAGTAATACCAAAGTACATTATTTTGCATTGCTGAAAATACATGATATTAATGATATATTCATACTCTTAATAATATTTGTATTATCATTGATTTTAAAATTTAAGACTATATATTTTATATAATTGAAAATACATAATATTAATGATAAATTCATACTGTTAGTAATATTTGTATTATCGTTAATTTTAAAATTTAAGACTATATATTTTATACAATTGAAAATACATAATACTAATAATACCTTCATGATATTAATGATATATTCATACTATTAATAATATTTGTATTATCATTGATTTTAAAATTTAAAACTATATATTTTATATATTTGAAAATACATGATATTAATAATATCTTCATGATATTAGTACTGTTTATATTCTTATTAGTATTAAAAATTTAAGATTATATGTTTCTATACATTTTTCTAAATTTTGTTAAAGGTAGGAAAAGATAGAGAAAAAGAGTGTAAGAAGTATGATGGTGAATGGAGTATTAATCATTAATCCGTCCTTGGAGATATAGTCATGATTTATTATATATGTTTCTTCATCCATTCTAATATTCAGGTCTCAGTCAAGCCCTCGTGCCGAGTCATTATGACCCTGTAAATATTTAATAAATGGAGACCAAATCTCTCTGAAGAGATCTAACCTGTCCATTAGGACAAGCCTCAATCTCTCCAGATGAAGTGTCTCCGACATTTCTGTGTTCCATAATTTGATTGTTGGGGATGTAGGGCCTTTCCAAAATTTTAATATTAGTTTTTTCCCAATTATTAAACCATAGTCAATAAAAATTCTTTGATTCATTGTTACTAGTTGGTCTGTTTCTAGTATTCCAAGTATTATTAACTTTGGATCAGGAGTCAGAATTATATTGACAACATTCGAAATTATCTTAAATATTTCTATCCAAAATTTTGTGATTTTTTATACAGTTAGTAAATGAATGTGATAAATTTGCTTCTAAATGTTGACATTTATCACATATGGGGGATACTTTTGGAAAGATGTTATGTAATTTAGTTTTGGAATAATGTAATCTATGTAGTATTTTAAATTGTATAAGGGAATGTTTAGCATTTAACGAACAGTGATGTATATGTTGTAAACTTTCATCCCATAGTTCTGGCCTTATAATTTGACCTAGTTCTTTTTCCCAAGACTGTCTATATATTTCTGTTGATGGAACATCATTTTCCAATAAAATATTGTATATAAATTAAATCATTTTATCTGTATTTGGGTGTTTATTTAAGCATTCATCTAGAATTTCTATCTTTCTATTTCTAAGTTCTTGTGTATTTGCAGAAACATAATTTCTGATTTGTAAATATCTAAAATATTATTTAGTGTGTAGTCCATAAATTAGTTGTAACTCTTGAAATGAAAGGAAAGAGTTTTCCTTATAAAGATCTCCCATCTTAGTAATTCCCTTATTTTTCCATTGTAAAAAAGCTTTATCCATCATTGAAGGTTTAAACGTAACATTATTTACAATGGTAAGAGATAATGGTATTGATTTTAGTTTTAATGTTTTCTTTATTTGTTTCCAAATACGGATTCCGTTTTCTATTATCGGATTTTCACTATAAATTTTCTTAGCTAAATTAGTATTAGCAAATATTATAGAACTAGTTTCAAAGGGAGAACAATCTTCTTTTTCCATTTTTAACCAAGTTGGTTGGTTATCTATTTCTTCTAGCCAAAAATTCATATTTTTAATATTGACTGCCCAGTAATAAAACATAAAATTTGGTAATGCTAATCCTCCATTTATTTTAGATTTACATAAATGTTTTTTATTTATTCTATGACTCTTATAATCCCAGATAAAGTTAGTAATTATGGAATCTATCTTTTTGAAGAAATTTTTAGGGAGATATATCGGAATTAATTGGAAGAGATATAATAATTGTGGAAGAAAGATCATTTTTATTGTATTAATTTTACCTAACATTGAGATAGGTAAGCTTTTCCATAATAAGCTATTCCTGTCAGGAATAATCTGTCAGGCAGTGCTTTTACATTGTGATTAATTTTGATGAATGGATGTTGGCTAGAAACATAGAAAAATAGGTGCATGTGTCAAAGTCTGTTTCTTAAAAAGCAAATACCAACAAAAACTGTTAAAGGTAAACCATGGCAATCTTTAATTGATTCGTCAGACGGGAGTGGCAAACGTTGCTCAGTGCTTCTCGGGTTCCACTCACAGAACAAAGAAAAGTTAGCACAATTATATATTTTTTCTTATCAGTAAAATACTCCTACCCAGTCTGAATATGGCATGACTGAAAGATTCTGCAGCCTTTCAGAATATAGGAAAGGTTGGTGTCAAATAAAGCTAATGCAAAAACAAGTTATTACTTATCTCTGGAGCATCAGCTATTTTTTCAACCTTGGCTTCTTTATGGCCTTGAAAAGAAGCACATGTTATTACGCAGGCTGCCATCTTAATGTCTTTATTGAAAAGGCAAACTGTCCTCCATATTGTGTTCCATATACTTTACGAAGTCATTCAGACTTGGCCATTCTTTTGTTTCACTATATCATGGATTTGTAGAAGAACTCCATTTTAGATTTGACTATTAGATTTGACTATTAGCTCAAGATTCAAGAGAGTTTATTGTCATGTGTCCCAGATAGGACAATGAAATTCTTGCCTTGCTTCAGCACAACAGAATACAGAAGGCACGAATACAGAACAGATCAGTGTGTCCATATACCGCTGTATAAATATATACACACATGAATAAATAAAACAGATAAAGTGCAAATAAACAGATAATGGGCTATTAATGTTCAGAGTTTTGTTTGAGTTGAGTTCAATAGCGTGATGGCTGTGGGGAAGTAGCTGTTTCTGAACCTGGACGTTGCAGTCTTCAGGCTCCTGTACCTTCTACCTGAAGGTAGCGGGGAGATGAGTGTGTGGCCAGGACGGTGTGGGTCCTTGATGATGCTGCCAGCCTTTTTGAGGCAGCGACTGCGATAGATCCCCTCGATGGTAGGGAGGTCAGAGCCGATGGACTGGGCAGTGTTTACTACTTTTTGTAGTATTTTCCGCTCGGGTTGCCGAACCAAGCCACAATGCAACCGGTCAGTATGCTCTCTACTACGCACCTGTAGAAGTTAGAGAGAGTCCTCCTTGACATACTGACTCTCCGTAATCTTCTCAGGAAGTAGAGGCGCTGATGTGCTTTCTTTATGATTGCATCAGTGTTCTCGGACCAGGAGAGATCTTCAGCGATGTGCACGCCCAGGAATTTGAAGCTCTTGACCCTTTCCACCATTGATATAAACGGGACTGTGGGTTCAAATCCTACCTCTTCCAAAATATCACAATCAGTTCCTTGGTTTTGCTGGTGTTGAGGGCCAGGTTATTGTGCTGGCACCATTTGGTCAGTCGGTTGATCTCTCTTCCATACTCTGACTCGTTCCCATCAGTGATACGTCCCACAGCAGTCATGAGTATAGAGTGAGTACAGGAGTAGGCTATTCGGCCCTTCGAGCCAGCACCGCCATTCAATATGATCATGGTTGATAGGTCCATTACCCAAAATTCAGAAACTAATCAACTATCACTCGATACATTTTCCCATCTCGATTAAACAGGTGATCAGTCTTTAAAAATTAAAAAAAACAGAAAATGCTGGAAATATTTAGACGGTCATGCTGCTTTAGAAGGTGTGTATACCATTCAAGCAAAAAGTACAAAATGTTTGCTTTTCCATCACTAACAATATCCATTGGGTTAAAAAATGATAAAGAGCCCCCCCAGGCACAGCTGTTTAAATACACCAAGAATCTCAGCACCATTCTAAGCTATCTCAGGCTCGCAGCAAGAAAAAGACCATCACTTGCAGTTGGAAAAATGCAGAGAGTGATGAATTCGTAATTTTTACACTTCATTCCCAACTTTGAAGATAACACATTTCCACGAGCTACTCCCAGGATAGCCTACGAGGACAGCAGCAACTGCTGTTGGAAGATCATTAAAGCAATGTGAGGAGTATTGTGGTAGATCTGAGCTTTCGCAATTTAATGTATCCATTATAGTATGCTCCAAGGTCCAGGAGTATGTATTGCATGATATGCTCATTGGGGATGTGAGCAAATCTTTGGATCTATGACAGGAAGGCAGATTATTATCTAAATGGTGTCAAGTTGGGAAAAGGGGATCTGGGGGTCCTTGTTCATCAGTCAATGAAAGTAAGCATGCAGATACAGCAGGCAATGAAGAAAGTGAATGGCATGTTGGCCTTCATAACAAGAGGAGTTGAGTATAGGAGCAAAGAGGTCCTTCTGCAATTGTACAGGGCCCTAGTGAGACCATACCTGGAGTATTGTGTGCAGTTTTGGTCCTCTAATTTGAAGAAGGACATTCTTGCTATTGTGTGAGTGCATTGTAGGTTTACAAGGTTAATTCCCGGGATGGCAAAACTGTCATATGCTGAGAGAATGGAGCGGCGGGGCTTGTATACTCTGAAATTTAGAAGGATGAGAGGGGATCTTATTGAAACAGATAAGATTATTAAGGGTTTGGACATGCTCGAGGCAGGAAACATGTTCCCAACATGTTGGGGGAGTCCAGAACCCGGGCCACAGTTTAAGAATAAGGGGTAAGCCATTTAGAACGGAGATGAGGAAACGTTTTTTCACAGAGTTGTGCGTCTGGAATTCTCTGCCTCAGAGGGCGGTGGAGGAAGGTTCTCTGGATACTTTCAAGAGAGAGCTAGATAGGGCTCTTAAAGATAGCGGAGCCAGGGGATAAGGGGAGAAGGCAGGAACAGGGTACTGATTGTGGATGATCAGCCAAGATCACATTGAATGGCGGTGCTGGCTCGAAGGGCCGAACAGCCTATTGTTTATTGTCTGACACATGCATATTGAGTAATGACTTCCCTACCAATACTTTGTACTTAAAAATGATAGAACCTCTTCCTTTCACCACTGTATTTTATTTGACTGGAAATATATGTATTGTAAAAATGTAAACAGGTGCTAAAAGAATATTTTCTATGAAATAAAGTACCTACTTCCGTAAAATAATTTAGATAATGTGAAAGAGGCATATGAGAGCTAATGTGGTTTTTTGTCGGAAGAGATACACTGAGGCAGGACAGAACAAACAATAATGGAGGAAGGATGATGCTGATTCACAAAAAAATCTTTTCACCAGATGATGTTTACCCCAAAATCGTTCCCCCAAAATGTTTGTCGTACTTTACCAGGAATTTTAGTCATAGAGTGATACAGTGTGGAA
This sequence comes from Okamejei kenojei, assembly GCA_035221665.1. Classification (NCBI taxonomy): domain Eukaryota; kingdom Metazoa; phylum Chordata; class Chondrichthyes; order Rajiformes; family Rajidae; genus Okamejei; species Okamejei kenojei. The sequence goes on from CM069142.1 coordinate 62,083,715, forward strand.
ACAGGCCCTTTGGCCCAACTCGCCCACACCAGCCAACAATGTCCCAGCTACACTAGTCCCACTTGCCTGCGCTTGGTCCATATCCCTCCAAACCTGTCCTATCCATGTACTGTTTCTTAAACGATGGGATAGTCCCAGCCTCAACCACCACCTCCGGCAGCTTGTTCCATGCACCTACCACCCTTTGTGTGCAAAAGTTACCCCTTGGGTAAATTCCTACTAAATCTTTTCCCCTTCACCTTGAACCTATGTAGGGAAATTGAGAACCTCTGGTCCTCGATTCCCCTACTCTGAGCAAAAGACTCTGTGCATCTACCCGAACTAGTCCTCTCATGATTTTGTAAACCTCTATAAGATCTCCCTCGTCCTCCTGCGCTCCATCAAACAGAGATCTAGCCTACTCAAACTTTTGTTAAGTTTGACTAACATCTACGGTATTTGCTACATGTACCTTATATTTTATTGAGACAATATTGTAGGTACCCACAATACTTGTTATTCTTGTAAGCTGTGATAAGTTTTCAAAGTTATAGGTGACCCAGTTCTGTCAAAGATTTGTTCCCACTCGAGTGATGTGCAATACCATTGCACCATTATTGAATTTCCTGTCTGGTTAAGCTTTTGACATTGAACTTTTTTAATGCAATTTTTGTTAGTACCTGAAATATCCAATGTTCACTATATTGCAATAAACTTTCTTGAAAGTTTCAAAATGCCAGGACTTGAGCTCATCGTGCTGTCTTGTCAATATTGGGTATTGAATTATCAGATTTTTGTTAATATTGAACTGACTAATACCATTGTCATCACCTTCGATCACAATCTCTGTCCCTTTGATATTGACTGCAAACTGGTTGAACTGAAATGCAATCTTCATTTCCTATTTGAGTCTGAGTTGAGATACCAACTCTCTGTGTTCCAGGGCTGGGTAGCCCAACCATATAACCATATAACAATTACAGCACGGAAACAGGCCCTCTCGGCCCTTCCAGTCCATGCCGACCATTTATTTTCCCATAGTCCCATCTACCTGCACTCAGACCATACCCCTCCATTCCCTTCCCGTCCATATACCTATCCACTTTACTTTTAAATGTTAAAATCAATCCTGCCTCCACCACTTCTGCTGGAAGCTCATTCCACACAGCCACCACTCTCTATGAGTAAATAAGTTCCCCCTCATGTTACCCCTAAACTTCTGTCCCTTAATTCTCATGTCATGCCTTCTTGTTTGAATGTTCCCTACCCTCAATGGGAAAAGCTTATCCACGTCAACTCTGTCTATCCCTTTCATCATTTTAAAGACCTCAATCATGTTCCCCCTTAACCTTCTGCGCTCCAAAGAATAAAGACCTAACTTGTTCAACCTTTCTCTGTAACTTAGTTTCTGGAACCCAGGCAACATTCTAGTAAATCTCCTCTGTACGCTCTCTATTTTGTTGACATCCTTCCTATAATTAGGCAACCAAAATTGTACACCATACTCCAGAATTGGTTTCACCAATGCCTTGTACAATTTTAACATTACTTCCCTACTCCTATATTCAATGCTCTGATTTATAAAGGCCAGCACACCAAAAGCTTTCTTTACCTCCCTATCTACATGCGATTCCACCTTCAGGGAGCTATGCAGTTATTCGTAGAATGCAACAAAATCAGATATAATAATACATAATAAAATTGTAGCATTGAAGTATAAATTAAACAAAATATACACTGATCAAGTTTTAAAATATTACCAACATACTAAACAATTGCTGTTTGAATTTGGAGACAAACCCCAAAAATTATTGGCTCGACAATTAAGGAAAATTGAAGCTGAAAAAATTATACATAGGATTAAATCACAAAACGGTGAATTATTAATACAATCCAAAGATATTAATGAAAGATTTATGCAATATTATAAAAATCTGTATACTGCTAAAGCGACAGTAAATAAAACAGAAATAGATGCCTTTTTAAATATATGTAACTTAAAAGAATTAGATTTACAAAATAGAGAACTATTAAATGCTGATATTTCAATAAAAGAAATCCAAGAATCTATTAAATCATTAAAAAATGGTAAAACTCCAGGACCGGATGGTATAGGTTCGGAATTTTATAAAAGTTTTTCATGATCAAATGGTCCCATATTTAAAATCATTATATGAACAGATATATACACAAGAGAAATTACCAGATACATTGAACGAATCTATTATAACACTTATACCCAAAATAAATAAAGATTTGGATGACCCAGGATCATATAGAGCAATTGCTTTATTAAATACGGATCAAAAAAATTTTAACAAAGATACTAGCACAAAGATTAAGCAAAGTTGTTAACGAATTAATTCATCCTGATCAAACAGGATTTATACCTAAAAGATATTCTTCATATAATCTAAGACGGTTATTTAATATCATATATTCGAAAAGAAGTGATAAAAAAGACTTAGTAGTTATCTCGCTGGACGCAGAAAAAGCTTTTGACCAGGTGGAATGGCCTTATTTATTTTCGGTGATGGAAGCTTTTAAGCTTGGTGATAAGTTTACTACTTGGATCAAATTATTATATGCAAACCCAACAGCTAGAATAACAACAAACCATATGTTATCAACTAAATTTAGTTTATCTCGAGGTTGTAGACAAGGCTGTCCTTTATCACCTTTACTGTTTGCGTTAGCAATCGAACCTCTTGCCCAAAGGGTAAGATTGCACCCGGAAATATATGGATATGATACTAAAGATACTAAGAATAAAATCTCGTTATATGCGGACGATGTATTACTTTATATCACTAAACCGGAAATAAGTATCCGTAATTTGTTAAAACTAATAACGGAATTTGGTTTTAATTTCAGGATACAGTATTAATTGGAATAAAAGTGAACTTATGCCAATAACCATGAATAACTTACAGATATTACAACAATTTCCTTTTAAGATAACAAATGAAAATATTAAATATCTTGGTATTTTTGTTACAAAAAGATTTGACTCTCTATTTAAGTCTAATTTCCCGTTATTACTGAATAAATTAAATAAAAATATTTTATACTGGAAAAGTTTACCTATTTCAATGTTAGGTAAAATAAAACGCAATAAAAATGATTTTTCTCCCACAATTATTATATTTATTTCAATCAATCCCGATATATCTCTCTAAAAATTTTTTTAAAAAAGTAGACTCTATAGTCACTAACTTTATCTGGGATTATAAGAACCATAGAATAAATAAAAAACACTTATGTAAAGCTAAAATAAACGGGGGTTTAGCATTACCAAATTTTATGTTTTATTATTGGGCAGTTAATATTAAAAATATGAATTTCTGGTTAGAAGAAACAGATAATAAACCAAACTGGGTAAAAATGGAAAGAGAAGACTGTTTTCCATTTGAAATTAGCTCTATAATATTTGCTAATATTAATGTACCTAAGAAAATTTATAGTGAAAACTCGATAATAGAAAGTGGAATACGTATTTGGAAACAAATAAAGAAAACATTAAAACTAAAATTTATACCACTAGGTCTTACTATTGCCAACAATTGTACGTTTAAAACCCTCAACGATGGATAAGGCTTTTATACAATGGAAAAATAAAGGAATTTTAAATATAGGGGATCTTTATAAGGAAATTTTTTTTCTTTCATTTCAAGAATTACAACAAGCTTACGGGCTTCATAATAATGAATATTTCAGATACTTACAAATCAGAAACTATATCTCTGCAAATACACAAGAATTCAGAAATAGAAAGAGTGAAATTTTAGATGAATGCTTGAATAAACATCCAAATACAGAAAAAATGATATCATACATTTACAATATTTTGTTGGAAAGTGATATTCCATCATCGGAAATACACAGACAGCGTTGGGAAAATGAATTAGGTCAAATAATAAGCCCAGAAATATGGGAAGAAAGCTTACAACACATACATTACTGCTCGTTAAATGCTAAACATGCTCTTATACAGTTTAAAATTTTACATAGATTACATTACTCTAAATCTAAATTACATAATATATTTCCAAAATTATCGCCTATATGTGATAAATGTCAAATCTTAGAAGCAAATTTGTCACATTCATTTACTAATTGTACGAAGATTGTAGAATATTGGAACGAAATATTTAAGATAATCTCGAATGTTGTTAATATTACTATGATTCCTGATCCAAAGTTAATAATACTTGGAATACCGGAAACGGAACAAATAATTACAAGGAATCAAAGAACTTTTATCGACTATTCTCTAATAATTGGGAAAAAATTAATACTAAAATTTTGGAAAGGCCCTGCATCCCCAACAATTAAAATGTGGAATACAGAAATGTCGGAGACACTTCACTTGGAGAGATTGAGACTTGTCCTTATGGATAGGTTAGATCTCTTCAAAGGGATTTGGTCTCCATACATTAAATATTTACAGGGTCATAATGGTTCGGCGCGGGGACTTGACTGAGGCCTGAATATCTGAATGGATGAAGAAATACATATAATAAATCATGAATGTATGTCCAAGAATGGATTATTTAGTAATATTTTAATCTCCATCAAACTTTTCACATTTTCTTTTCTATTTTCTACTTTCTATCTCTATCTTTCTATCTTTAAATAGGGAAAAAAAGTATAGAAACATATTACATATATTCTTAATATTAGTATGAATACACCTATTATTAGTTGTATGAAAATATTATAGATGTCTTAAATTTGTAATTATATAAAATTGTGCATTTTCAACTATATAATAATTTTGAAATATAAAGTTAATAATAATACAAACACTCTTAATATTATGAAAATATCATGAATATCATAGAAGTTTGGTTAAGATTGGGTATTATGTAGTTATATTAGGGGGGATTTGTATTTGGTAATTAGAAGAAATATGTGTGGTATGAGAAGTGTGAGTATATTGCTTATTTTAGGAATATACTACATACACTCCCAATTATACAAAATAAATAACCAGGAAATGTATAATGGATAACATTACAATTAACACAAACAGTATCAATTGATAATCAATATTATATAATTTTGTATATTATATAATTTTCAATGCCGTATAAGAGTGTACTCTGTATATATTGTTTCTATAATAAAAAAAAAATTATAAAAATAAAAAAAATTAAAAAAAAAAGATTCCTCTGTTCTACAGCATTCCTCAATTCCCTACCATTTACCATGTACGTCCTATTTTGATTTGTCCTGCCAAGATGTAGCACTTCACACTTATCAGCATTAAACTCCATCTGCCATCTTTCAGCCCACTTTTCCAAATGGCCCAAATCTCTCTGTAGACTTTGAAAATCTACTTCATTATCCACAACACCACCTATCTTAGTATCATCTGCATACTTACTTATCCAATATGCCACCCCATCATCCAGATCATTGATGTACATGACAAACAACAGTGGACCCAACACAGATCCCTGAGGCACCCCACTGGTCACCGGCTTCCAACCTGACAAACAGCCATCCACCATTACTCTCTGACATTTCCCATTCAGCCACTGTTGAATCCATCTTGCTACTAACACATTAACACCCAAAGATTGAACCTTCTTAACCAACCTTCCATGGGGAACCTTGTCAAAGACCTTACTAAAATCCATATAGACAACATCCACTGCTTTACCCTCATCAATTTCCCTAGTAACCTCTTCAAAAAATTCAAGAAGGTTTGTCAAACATGACCTTCCAGGCACAAATCCATGTTGACTGTTCCTGATCAGACGCTGTTTATCCAGATGCTTATATATATATTATCTCTAAGTATCCTTTCCATTAATTTGCCCACCACTGACGTCAAACTAACAGGTCTATAATTGCTAGGTTTATTCTTTGAATCCTTTTTAAACAATGGAACAACATGCGCAGTACGCCAATCCTCCGGCACTATTCCCGTTTCTAATGATATTTGAAATATTTCTGTCATAGTTCCTGCTATTTCTACACTAACTTCCCTCAATGTCCTAGGGAATATCCTGTCAGGACCTGGAGACTTATCCACTTCTATATTTTTCAAAAGTGTCAGTACTTCCTCCTCTTTGAATCTCATAGTTTCCATAGCTACTCTACTTTTTTCCCTTACCTCACAGAGTTCAATTTCCTTCTCCTTGGTGAATACCGAAGAAAATAAATTGTTCAATATCTCCCCCATCTCTTTTGGTTCTGCAGATAGCTGTCCATTCTGGCTCTCTAATGGTCCAATTTTATGCCTCGTTATCCTTTTGCTATTAATATAGCTGTAGAAACCCTTTGGATTTACTTTCACCTTTCTTGCCAAAGCAGCCTCATATCTTCTTTTAGCCTTTCTAATTTCTTTCTTAAGATTCTTTTTACATTCTTTATACTCCTCTAGCACCTCATTTACTCCATGCCTCCTATAATTATTGTAGATATCTCTCTTTTTTCGAAACAAGTGTCCAATTTCCCTTGAAAACCATGGCTCTTTCCAATTTTTACTATTTCCTTTCAACCGAACAGGGACATAAAGATTCTGTACTCTTACAATTTCCCCTTTAAATGTCCTCCATTTCTCTTCTACATCCTTCCCATAAAACAAAATGTCCCAATTCACTCCTTTTAGAAACATAGAAACATAGAAATTAGGTGCAGGAGTAGGCCATTCAGCCCTTCGAGCCTGCACCGCCATTCAATATGATCATGGCTGATCATCCAACTCAGTATCCCGTACCTGCCTTCTCTCCATACCCTCTGATCCCCTTAGCCACAAGGGCCACATCCAACTCACTCTTAAATATAGCCAATGAACTGGCCTCAACTACCCTCTGTGGCAGAGAGTTCCAGAGACTCACCACTCTCTGTGTGAAGAAAGTCTTTCTCATCTCGGTCTTAAAGGATTTCCCCCTTATCCTTAAGCTGTGACCCCTTGTCCTGGACTTCCCCAACATCGGGAACAATCTTCCTGCATCTAGCCTGTCCAACCCCTTAAGAATTTTGTACGTTTCTATAAGATCCCCTCTTAATCTCCTAAATTCCAGAGAGTATAAACCGAGTCTATCCAGTCTTTCTTCATAAGACAGTCCTGACATCCCAGGAATCAGTCTGGTGAACCTTCTCTGCACTCCCTCTATGGCAATAATGTCCTTCCTCAGATTTGGAGACCAAAACTGCACGCAATACTCCAGGTGTGGTTTCACCAAGACCCTGTACAACTGAAGTAGAACCTCCCTGCTCCTGTACTCAAATCCTTTTGCTATGAAAGCTAACATACCATTCGCTTTTTTCACTGCCTGCTGCACCTGCATGCCTACTTTCAATGACTGGTGTACCATGACACCCAGGTCTCGCTGCATCTCCCCTTTTCCTAATCGGCCACCATTTAAATAATAGTCTGCTTTCCTGTTTTTGCCACCAAAGTGGATAACCTCACATTTATCCACATTATACTGCATCTGCCAAACATTTGCCCACTCACCCAGCCTATCCAAGTCACCTTGCAGTCTCCTAGCATCCTCCTCACAGCGAACACTGCCCCCCAGCTTAGTGTCATCCGCAAACTTGGAGATATTGCCTTCAATTCCCTCATCCAGATCATTAATATATATTGTAAATAGCTGGGGTCCCAGCACTGAGCCCTGCGGTACCCCACTAGTTACTGCCTGCCATTGTGAAAAGGACCCGTTTACTCCTACTCTTTGCTTCCTGTTTGCCAGCCAGTTCTCTATCCACATCAATACTGAACCCCTAATACCGTATGCTTTAAGTTTGTATACTAATCTCTTATGTGGGACCTTGTCGAAAGCCTTCTGGAAGTCCAGATATACCACATCCACTGGTTCTCCCTTATCCACGCTACTAGTTACATCCTCGAAAAATTCCACAAGATTCGTCAGACATGATTTACCTTTTGTAAATCCATGCTGACTTTGTCCAATGATTTCACCACTTTCCAAATGTGCTGCTATCCCATCTTTAATAACTGACTCTAGCAGTTTCCCCACTACCGATGTTAGACTAACTGGTCTGTAATTCCCCGTTTTCTCTCTCCCTCCCTTCTTAAAAAGAGTGGTTACATTTGCTACCCGCCAATCCTCAGGAACTACTCCAGAATCTAAAGAGTTTTGAAAGATTATCACTAATGCATCCACTATTTCCTGAGCTACTTCCTTAAGTACTCTGGGATGCAGCCTATCTGGCCCTGGGGATTTATCGGCCTTTAATCTATTCAATTTACCCAACACCACTTCCCGACTGACCTGGATTTCACTCAATTCCTCCTTTGACCCACAGTCCCCTGCTATTTCACGCAGATTATTTATATCTTCCTTAGTGAAGACGGAACCAAAGTAGTTATTCAATTGGTCCGCCATATTTTGGATTTTAAATCCTTACGCATTCCCTCAAAGTTAGCCTTTCTCCAATCAAAAATCTCAACCCTAGGTCCAGTTCTGACTCTCTCCATAATTATATTGAAACTAATGGTATTGTGATCACTGGTCCCGAAGTGCTCACCAACGCATACGTCTGTCACCTGACCTGCCTAATTTTCTAACAGGAGGTCCAGCACTGCCCTTCTCTGGTCGATACCTCTATGTATTGCTGCAAAAAACTATCCTGCACACATTTTACAAACTCCAAACCATCCAGCCCATTTACAGAATGTGTTTCCCAGTCTATTTTTGGAAAATTGAAATCTCCCACAATCACTACCTTGTGCTTACTACTAATATCTGCTATCTCCTTACATATTTGCTCTTCCAATTCTCGCTCCCCATTTGGCGGTCTATAATACACCCCTAAATGTGTTGCTACACCGTTCCCACTTCTCAGTTCCACCCAAATAGCCTACCTAGACGAGCCCTCCAATCCATCCTGCCAAAGCACTGCTGTAATATCTTCTCTGACAAGCAATGCAACACCTCCACCTCTGGTCCCTCCAATGTTATCACACCTGAAGCAACGAAATCCTGGAATATTTAGTTTCCAATCACAGCCCTCCTGCAACCATGTTTCACCGATTGCCACAACATCATATTTCCAGGTGTCAATCCAGGCTCTAAGTTCATCCACCTTTCTTACAATGCTCCTAGCATTAAAATATACACATTTTAGAAACCCACCATCCTTTATTCTGTCTATTATCTTTTTCCTCTTTCTCACTTACATTTTGTGTCCGAGTGCTTCCCTTCTCTGCCTCTTGCCCCACACCCTGTCCCCTAGCCCCCTCTACCCAAGTCCCTCCCCCCAGCCTTTCTAGTTTAAAGTCTCCCCAGTAGCCTTTGCAAATCTCCCTGCCAGGATATTGGTCCCCCTCGGGTTCAAGTCAACCCGTCCTTTTTGTACAGATCATGCCTTCCCCAAAAGAGGTCCCAGTGATCAAGAAACTTGAATCCCTGCCCACTGCACCAGTCCCTCAGCCACGCATTTATCCTCCACCTCATTCCATTCCTACTCTCACTGTCACACGGCACAGGCAGTAATCCTGAAATTGTTACCCTTTTGGTCCTTCTCCTTAACTTTCCCCCCAACTCCCTAAATTCTCCTTTCAGGACCTCTTCTCTTTTTCTGCCTATGTCATTGGTACCACATCAGGCTCCTCTCCCTCCCTTTTCAGAATCTTTTGGACACGTTCCGACACATCCGAGACCCTGGCACCAGGGAGGCAAACTACCATCCGGGTCTCCCGACTGCGTCCACAGAATCGCCCATCCGACCCCCTAACTATAGAGTCCCCTATTACAATTGCCCTCCTCTTTTTGCTACCCTTCTGAGCATCAGGGCCAGTCTCTGTGCCGGAGGTCCGGCCGCTGTTGCTGCCCCCAGGTGGGCTGTCCCCTCCAATCGTACTCAAACACGAGTACCTATTTTCCAGGTGTACAGTCACAGGGGTACTCTCTAGCCCCTGCCTCTGCCCCTTGCCCTTCCTAACTGTGACCCACTTGTCTGCCTCCTGTGTTTTTGGAGTGACTACCTCCCTGTAGCTCCTCTCTACGACCTCCTCACTCTCCCTGACCAGACGGAGGTCATCGAGCTGCTGCTCCAGGTTCCTAACAGTCAGGATTAAACCACTAGCCCTACCCATCTCTAAACCCTCCTCCATTAATTTGTCTGAGATCTATGAGATTTGTCTATTCCTGATTGTCCTTCCATCATCTCTCTCCCATAAGAACCCATTAAAAATATTTTCATTTTCCTAGATTTTGGTAAAATCTTAGTATCTCATGTCGCTGCGTGTGAAATTTGTGCAATACTCAAGTCAAGAGTGTTTTATTGTCATATGTCCCAGATAGACCAATGAAATTCTTACATGAAGCAGCATAACAGAATATGTAAACATATTACTCTGTAAGCAATATAATAAATGAGGTTCAGTGTGTGTATATATGTATATAAATAAATACATACTTGCATATACACTACGTATTATATACATTCATAAAAATCAAGCAATAATAATATTAATCTATGTCGTTCAGAGCTTATTTGAAGTGTTTAATAGCTTGATGGCTGTAGGGAAGCAGTTGCTGATCCTGGACGTCACACTTTTAAGGCTCCTGTACCTTCTCCCTGGTGGCAGGAGTGAAATGAGTGTGTGGCCAGGATGGTGTCGGTCTCTGATGCTGGCTGCCTTTTTGAGGCTGCGACTCCTGTAAATCCCATTGATGGTGGAGAGGTCAGAACCCATGATGTACTGTACTAGACAGTGTTCACAACTTTTTGCAACTCCAAACACAGCCTAACCATAATCCTATAAAGGTGCGTCATGATTCCTGACTTTACTCAATATCCCAAAACTATGAAAGCTAGCATGCCATGTTACCACTTCTTTACCACTCTATCTACTTGTGTTGGGACTTTCAGGGAGTTATTTAAAGAGGGCTAGAATATAAAAACAGGGATGTAGTCGCTGTTGAGGCCGCATTTGTATTGCGAGCCATTTTGGGCACCATATCTGAGGAAGGATGTGTTGGTCCTGGAGAGGGCCCAGAGGAGGTTTACAAGAATGATCCCAGGAATGAGTGGCCTAACTTATGATTAACATTTGACAGCACTAGGCCTGTACTCGCTGGAGTTTTGAAGAATGAGGGGGGACTTTAGTGAAACGTGACTAGTGAAAGGCCTGGATAGAGTGGATGTGGAGAATGTTTCCACTGGTGGGAGAGTCTAGGAATAGAGGTCATGGCCTCAAAATTAAAGGACGCTCCTTTAGGGAGATGAGGAATTGCTTTAGTCAGATGGTGGTGAATCTATGGAATTATTTGCCACAGAAGGTTATGGAGGGCAAGTCAATGGATATTTTTAACGTTTCTTGATTAATACAGGTGACAGGAGTTACGGAGAGAAGGCAGGAGCATGAGGTTAGGAGGGAGAGATAGATCAGCCATGATTGAATGGCAGACTAGACTTGATGAGCCGAATGGCCTAATTCTGCTCTTATTACTTTGAGTTTATGGACTTGGTCCTAAGATGCCTTTGCACATCACTGCTGTTAAGGGTCATGCTACTTTCCCCTTACTTTAACCTCCCAAAGTGCATTACCTTACACTTAATCAGGTTAAACTTGATCTGCCATTTCTTTGCAATTTTATGTAGCTGATCGAGATTCCATTGTTACCTTGACAGCCGTCATTACAGTCTGTGACCCCAGCAAACTAGGTGTCAAATGCAAACTATAAACCAAACCCTTTACGCTTATGTCCAAGTCGTTTATTTATTTCAGAAACAGCAGAGGTCCCAGCAGAGGTAGACAAAAATGCTGACGAAACTCAGCGGGTGCGGCAGCATCTATGTAGCGAAGGAAATAGGCAACGTTTCGGGCCAAAACCCTTCGTCACACGTTTCCCTGCGGATCTTCACTGGTCAGATCTCCAGCATGAATATTTTCCATGAAAACATTGTCTATCAGTAAACCACTTCTGAATCCATGACAACATCACTGTTAACCTTGTGCATCTTAATCTGCTGAATCAGCCTACCATGGGGACTTTATTAAATGCCTTACTAATATCTATGTAGACAACATCCACCACCCTACCCTCATCAATCACCTCCTCAAAAAAACCTGATGAAGTTAGTAAGACATGACCTGCTGCGTAGTCGTGCCGACTGTCCCTAATTAACCTATTCTCTTCCAAATGGGAGCAAATCCTATCCCGAAGAATCCTCTCCAGGTTTTCCTACCACTGACAAAAAAAATAAAATTATTAAAGCTCCCACAATCTCCTTTCTTGCCGCAATAACCTGGAATAAATCCCATCAGGTCCTGGTGATTTATCCACTTAACTTGTCTTGAGCCACAATAACCCCCCTTCTTAATCTCAAACTGCCCTTGCATTAGTATTCTCCACACTGCCATCCATGTCCCTCTCCTCGGTGAAAACAGATGCAGAGTACTCTTTTAGTATCTCATTGCACCCAACTCCATGCACAAATTCTCTTCTCCATCCTTCACCTGGGCTTTCAGCTAATTTCCACGTACCTATTACAGATAAATTGTTTGTTCTCTTCAAAGTCTGTATTATTTTTAAGTTATTGATTGATGCACTAGACACTTGATCAAAATTTCCAAATTCAATTCACATAAATCCTCAAATGAGACTCATCCGATTTTAAATAACATGATTAGCTATTTACTTTAATGCAATAAACATTTCTGCATTTACATTTGGAAAATTATACTGCTAGTTACCTTAGTTAAATAGTGTTGCTCCTTCCTTTGCACCAATTTATTTTATAGGATTGTTCAATATTTTACATTCAACTATCTCGTCATTCTCCTTGTTGGCCCTCACCTTACTTAAATTTTCAAACTGAAGGAGACGATAGTGGAGTGCTCGGTGTATTCGCAAGAGAGTGGTGAATCTGTGGAATTCTCTGCCACAGAAGGTAGTTGAGGCCACTTCATTGGCTATATTTAAGAGGGAGTTAGATGTGGCCCTTGTGGCTAAAGGGATCATGAGGTATGGAGAGAGGCAGGTACAGGATACTGAGTTGGATGATCAGCCATGATCACATTGAATGGCGGTGCAGGCTCAAAGGGCTGAATGGCCTACTCCTGCACCTATTTTCTATGTTTCTATTAAGGTACCAATTAAGTATTTTATTTAGAATTAGTATGTGAGAGGAATAGTATAATATCTCTTTAAACAGTCAGTGCAGCAAATTTCAGAAACCTCTGTTCAACTCTGCTGTCTGCACCCCGACATGTACCAAGTCCCATTCACCCTCACTTGTGCTCGGCTTATCCTGTTGAATCTAATTCAATGTCTCAAACTTACAATTTTCACCCTTACACTAACCCTTTCCAGGGAAATAAAATGCATTCTTCCAAAGCTATCCTTGCATATCCCTAATTAGTTTAATTTAGAGGCAGTGCGGAAGCAGGTCCTTTGGCAAACCAGATCCGCACCAACCAAACTATCATCCTTACACTAGTTCCACCCTAGGGATAATTTATAGAAGCCAATGAACCTACAAACCTGCACAACTTTGGAATGTGGGAACAAATCAGAGGAGCAGGAGAAAACCCAGTCACATGGAGACCAGATAAATTCTGTAGACAGCATCCATGGTCAAGATCGAAGCCAGGTTTCTGGCGCCTTAAGGCAGAAATTCAACTGCTGCACCACTGTGCCACCTATATTGAATTGCTGATTTAAAATGTAGTTTCCCCAAAATCTACTCCAGTGAAAGGATATTGATTCAAATGTTAACTAATCCTCTTCCCATGTAATGCATTGATTGGTTGTATTTTTCCTGCATTGGACTTTTCCCTTTAATCCTTGCTCACCTGTTCCAATGTGTTTCAGTGCCATTTTTTCCCACCAACTCCATTAAATTCTCCTCTCATATCTTTTGTGCAGTAAAAAGTGGCCATATTCAATGCAGCTTGTATTTTCAACAGGTCCACATTTCACAAACTTTAATTCTGGAAAAATTTCAGCCCATTCCACAAAGTACACACTTCAACCATGAATTTTATTTAATCCACCAGTACACAGATACAGCTATAAACAGCCTGTACAATCCTACATAGAACCTGTATGGAAATAGAAAATGTAAGCCTCCAATATATGTAATTAAATGTTAATACCATAATTCTAAACTTCCAGTGGCTTTTCAGCATGATTTTTGTTTGAATGTCAGCAACTTTAGGGTACAACATTGACCAAAAATATCTAAGACTTCTGATGTGCATCTCTGGTGGTCAGTTTTCATTGCAGGCAACTTCACCTATTTGCGCTTCTAATAAATCACACTATAAACCCCAAAAACGAGACTTAATTAACCCATTCACAGCAGTTTCGTGAAAAGAAAATGATAATCCAAGAAGCACTATCACAAATATAGCCAGGACAACATTGCCACAAATTATTAAGAGGGAAATCCAAGATTAAAACAGGATTTGAGGCAAAGTTATCTATTAAAATTTCAACAACGGGAACATTAATTTTCTGACATTTAACTTGTTCATCATACAAAGGCTATATATATATTTTTCAAAGTACCAGAATTAAAATTCTCCCATAAATGTCTGACAGTCAGGCTAACCATCCTTGCCCGTGGAATGTTAACAGTACGTCTACATTGTAAATGGTCTTTCAAAGCCTTCCAACTTACTAGTGTATTTAATAATGTATTTGTGGATTTCTTAGTAAAAATCCCTGTAACATCCAAGTACACACAACTGGTTTTTTAAATATATTGCAAAAAAAAAGATTTTTTTTTTACAGACATTAACATCCGAAGATGTTAAAATGTATGCTTGGGGTGAAGGGTAGAGGTGCTGGGATTCCCTATTTCAAAGTGTGTTGCCTATTACTAAGCTACTAAAACCTTGCATTTACAAAATAGTTGATAAAAATATTCCTCTGAATTGTACAAGAGGTGCATCGACCAATGATAAACATGCAAGACAGATGTTATTCTGACTTGGTTTCAGTCTCTCCAGCTGCGGGTACCTGTAAAATATGAATGTGTATTAATATCCAAAATAAACTAAATTTCATATGATCATTTTGACTAACTTATTTACCTCATTGTTTTTCCGTTCACCATTTTCTGAGGGTACAGAATCTTCTTTTGCTTCTTGATTGGCTTGTGGAGGATTTGCTTTAGCAGCTCGGGTCTTGGTTTTTTTCTATAGAAGAAAGGCAGCTCTATGGCATATTTCCAAAGACAAAATACAGAATTTCTTTTAAATACAATTAAAACTCACTTGGGTAGTTGGTTTCTTTATTGGGATCTCATCGATTCGTTTTGTTTGTCTCTGCGAAAGCAAACTTAGAAGTTAGCCATTTAAACAAAAGCTTTATTTGAATAAAGAAACAATACATTCACTTTGCACTTTACCTTCCTCAGTTGCATGAGAATCGGAGGTGGGGACTGAGAAAAAGGAAAAAAAAAGTTTACATAGCAAAAATTTACATTCTCCCCAAATTTTCATCAGCATTTCAGGAATATTTACTGCTGAATTTAGTGTATTTGGGTAAATTGCATTATGTAGGTTAAATTTTATTTGATGTGGCTGTGTGTATTGTTGTTTTTCACTTAGTATGGCCATATGGTAACTCAAATTTCACTGTACCTTAATTGGTACATGACAATTAAATCTTGAATCTTAATAAGATACAAGAACTCTGTTGATTGACATTCATTGGGAATTAATATTGTTCATCTCCATTTTCACATGTTTTCTCAAAGGGAAAATCACTTTGCTTTATTATGTCATGAAATACACTATTTTGCATAAAAAGACTTTCCCCATGAATTAAGCTCTGCTCTTTAATTCACGAATTCAATTCCACCCCCGTATAATAAAAATCATATTTTTTTTAGTTCTCAGTGAATGTTCGAAAGCTATGTCCCCCGCTAAAGAAAACGAATCTTACCTTGTCTGTTACTGTATCAGACGTCTGCTAAATGAAGATAAACATGTTAAAAGCATTACATTACTAAACTGCAACGTCACTAAAAGGGGTGGGAAGAGAGAAGAGAAAGATTTAAGCATAGGATGGCAGTGTTGTGTTTGCAAACAGTGTGGGGATGCGAGAAACATGCGCGTAGAGAGAGGAGGGAGGATGCCGAGCGCAACAAGGGACGTAATGCGAATCCTTCCCGCCTATTTGTAACCTGCTGGACGAACTTCAGAACTCCGTGTTGCAGTCTCTCCCCTGCAAATGGTAACAGAACATTCGAGATCCCAAATGGAGCTGGGAATTTACAGGCAGGAGCATCGACAGCCGAACAAAAACACGGCTCTTACCCCCAAGCGCATGCCCGTAAAAAGCCCGCCTACAAAACGCCGCAAATAAAACAAAACTTTTTTTTTAAATCTGTGGTGAGATGATTAATAAACGTCTGTTACGCATTTATAGAAATGTTTTTGACCTTCCACGCATAAGTAATTAAGTGGTCTTCATTTACGGGGTGCAATTTTCCACGTCTGCGTCTGGAAGGGGATCCCTCCATAGTTATAGACACTTTGCTATTTTAATCATGAACAACAAGGCTTTTTTTTCTTCTAAATATATTATTTTTAAACCCGGTGCATTATTATATAACTACTACACTCCATCGCAGTACACTACAACGTTCCGGACACAATCACACGCAGGAGCAAACACATAAATAATTTTCCCTCCCTTTTTAATCCACGTCCTTTCTGCCAGAAAGGGAAATTAAAAATTACTCACCTGTTTCCTGGGCATGTTTTGTTTTTGAGGGATTTTCTAAAAACAAATTAAAATAATAATGCAAAATTTAAAATTGGGTTAAGCTAGAATGCAAGAGGACTGCACTGCTTAAACATCAATTTACTCAAGCCCGGAATCGTATTGAACTACCTTGCTACAATGCAACTACTGCACGTTAATGCTGCCAAGCAAACTAGTTCGAACCAGATTTGTCCTCGCTCCGTCCTGCCGAACGTTCCGATGTGTCGCCGCCTCCCATTGGCCGGATCCGCTTGTTATCTCGCATGCCGTCCGTAACGCGCTGTCCTATTGGTCAGCTCGACGCATCTTCGCTCGCGGCTCCCCGGGACCCCTATTTTTTTTAAAGTTCGGTTGACTCGAGCGGGCAGAGCTGCCTAGGATCTTGCTGATTGGAGCTATCCTCTCACATGTCTTGCAGCCTAACAAAGGGACGAAGCGATGTAAATCTAAGTGCTTAGGTGCATTAAATAAATGGCGTTGCATTGCATATATTTCCATGAGTTTTGTTTTTTCTTGCCACCTGCTGTGCTGAAAAGGAAAGTCCCCCGCAAAGAGATTACATTGGAGTGGAATGGCTTCTATTTACTGTTGTCGTGGTCCTTCGGGGTGGGGTTATGATAGGAAACTTAAACATGGCGGAGACCTGTGCGTGGTTGTTAGTGCTTGGCTCCGTTTTGCTATGTAGTCTGTTTAAGATGCTGCTCCCGACCCTTTCTTTGCTTGTAAGTATTTGTTTACGAATGTACAGCAACAGTAACTATTCAGATGAAAGCATTAAAACGGCCACTGGAACTGTTAATAAAATGCGACCATTTCGAATTGTGCCAGTCCCCTTTCCAGCAGAAATATTTTGCTAAGGCGATAAACGTAAAGCTTTAGAAAGAGACACCTGATATTATAATATCTTTTTTTTATTCCATGGAAAAACAAACGAAGGAATTCCAAACAGAAATCCATATTAGTTCAGAAGGTGGCTGATAATTCTGCCGTACCGCAATTGGAACTAGAATTACCAGATTAAAGTTTTTTTTAGGGGAAGGTATGATGTTGACCAAAATGAATTATTGTTGTGACCTGTTAAACGTAGTCCAAAACTGGGAGGGATGCTAGGGTGTTGCCTTGGATAATTGGGCAACTACCAACTGCAGTGGAAATATACTTTAAAAAAATAAGTACATCTTTTTGTTAGCTGTTGCTTCTGGATATGTTATTCATTTTTGTTATTGATGGCGTCTAACATGAGTATCGTTGACTTATTTTATAGATAGAGAGTTGGGATAAAAGAACGTTGGCATAAAAACGGCAAAGCGTAGATTTTTTTTCAATGTTTTTCAGATGTGAAGTCTGAAATAACTGCAAAATTCTTGTATGTAAGGTAATGCGTTAAACCTTTAGCAACCTTTGAACTTGAAACCAAAGTTGCGTATCCCAACGTGTAAATATTTTGGAAAGTTAACTTTAATCTTGAGTTTGCAATGTCGATAAAATAGATTATAATGGGAACTGATGTAATGTTCAGACATCAATTTGTAAACTACTTGAAGGGGTTTGATTATTTAAAAAATCAAATTAGGTGAATTAACCGTTTTGTGATTGTATTGTATTTGATAAAGAATTGTTGCTGATGTGTGGAGCAAATTTTAGTTTGGTGTTAGTGAAATAATTATGAATGAAGAAAATTGTGATTTGACTTTGGTGTTTTCAAGATTGGTGAAACCGCATTTAATTGTTTCTTTATGTATCAAAAGAACCTGGCAATATTGTTGCAGCAGAAAGCTTCTGTAAGTGGGTGTAAAATGTTTAATGGAGAATTTTCAGATGTGAAAGTGCCCTCCTTTTGTAGGAAATATAGTGTGAAATATTGCAAGTGAAGTTATTTTCCCTAAATCTGTTCACACAAACATAGCAGTGGAATGCATTGTTGTCGTCCTCTGCAACAGCTCTTCTTAAACGCTTGACTTGATATTGCTTGAATCCACTGGAACTGGTGCAAGATGCTGAAAAAACAATGTCTGTAAATGACTGAAAGTTCAAAATGTTCCAGCGATTGGCATTATTTTGGGATACAAATGTTTTTGCTGCTTAACTTTTTTGAGGAAATTTTTTATCACTTTTTTAAATAAATCCTTATGGTCCAAATTGGGATTAATCTACGTCTATTTTGGTGGGATTGATGGAGCCGGATTAATTAACAATCTGCAGCATTGTGTTGACATTGACTAAAGGACAAATGTGATCAGACGTGGGGGCATTGACAATAGGGACATGGCCCACTGACATCTATTGTAATGTTAAAGAAGGAACTGTAGATGCTGGAAAATCGAAGGTACACAAAAAGCTGGAGAAACTCAGCAGGTGCAGCAGCATCTAAGGAGCGAAGGAGATAGGCAACGTTTTGGGCTGAAACCAACTACTGAGCCAACGGTCTGAAGAAGGGTTTTGGCCCGAAACGTTGCCTATTTCCTTCGCTCCTTAGATGCTGCTGCTCCCGCTGAGTTTCTCCAGCTTTTTGTATACCCCCGACATCTATTGTAATATCTTCAGCTCGCCAGTTGCCCTAAGTCTCAATTCTGACATTGGAGCGTGATAGACCTGTTAGGCCATTCAGTCCCACAGTGCTGCTTTAATAAGATCATGGCAGATCATTTCCATAATTGGCTTTCCTTGATGTTTCCCAGTGACCCAAAGATTAATCTTGAATGATAAAGGACTAGCTGTGGACCTGAGGAAGGGTGGAGAGGGAGAGCTTCTTTAAAGGTATTCAAGCCATGGCTAGATAATTTAATGGAGATGTGCAGTGCAAATTTTTTTTGCAGTTTAGTGGGGACCTGGAATGCATTGCCTGGGTGGTGGTGAAGGCAGATATGGAATTTAAGAGGCTTTTAGATAGCCTCATGAAAGTGCGGGGAATAGAAGGATATGAATCATGTATAGGCAGATGAGATCTGCATCATGTTCGGCACAAACATTGTGGACTAAAGGGCCTTTTCCTGTGCTGCTCTGTTCTATGACTCCAATATCAGAAAATTATGAAATGGAAGGCCACATAGCCCAATACGTTCACTTCAGCCAAAAAAGTAGTTGTTTAGGATAACTACCACTTCCCAGTGATGTCCTAGCTCTAAGTGCTTATCTGGGCACTCTTTGTAAAGGTGAGGGTTTCTGCTTCTGCCTTCTGAGTAGGTTCCTTCCAACTATGGGTGAGGAAAATGGTAGGCAACATTCCTCCTCTTGATGACTCTAATTAATCTAATTCAGAGTTTTATATAACTTTATCATGCTGATATATTTAGTGTGTCTGCCAAAAGGTTAAGTATTTTAAATGCTTTCTTAATCCCAACCTCGAGAAACGTTGAAAATTAGGTGCAGGAGTAGGCCTTTCGAGCCAGCACCATCATATGATCAAGCTGATCATCTAAAATCTATATCCCTTTCCTGCTTTTCCCCCATATCCCTTGATCCCTTTAGCCCTAAGAGCTAAATCTAACTCTCTCTTGAAAACATCCAGCAAATTGGCCTCCACTGCCTTATGTGGCAGAGAACTCCACAGATTCACAAATCTGCAGGGTGAAGAGGTTTTTCCTCATCTCAGTCCCAAATGGCCTACCCCTTATTCTTAAACTGTGAACCCTGGTTCTGGACTCCCCCAACACGGGATCATTTTTCCTGCATCTGGCCTGTCCAATCCTATTAGAATTTTATATGTTTCTATAAGATCCCCTCTCATCCTTCTAAATTCCAGTGAATACATGCCCAGTCACCCCATTCTTTCATCATATGTCTGTCCCGTCATCCCGGGAATTAACCTGGTGAACCTGTGCTGCAATCCCTCAATAGCAATAATGTCCTTCCACAAATTAAGAGACCAAAATTGCACACGATACTCCAGGTGCGGTCTCACCAGGGCCTAATACAACTGCAGTAGGACCTCCTTGTTCCGAAACTCAAATCCTCACTGCCTGCTGGTACTTGCATGTTTCCTTTCAGTGACTGATGTACAAGCACACCCAGGTCTCGTTGCACCCTCCCCTTTTCGTAATCTGACACCATTCAGATAATAATCTGCCGCCTTGTTCTTGCCACCAAAGTGGATAACCTCACATTTATCCACACTGTACTACATCTGCCATGCATCTGTCCACTCGCCCAGGTCACCCTGCAGCCTCATAGCATCCTCATCGCAGCTCACACTGCCACCTAGCTTTATGTCATCTGCAAACCTGGAGATGTCACATTTAATTCCCTCGTCTAAATCGTTAATATATATATTGTAAATAACGGGGGTCCCAGCACCGAGCCTTGCAGCATCCCACTAGTCACTGCCTGCCATTCTGAAAAGGACCTATTAATTCCTACTCTTTGCTTCCTGTCTGCCAACCAATTCTCTATCCATGTCAGTACCCTACCCCCAATACCATGTGCTCTAATTTTGCACACTAATGTCTTGTGTGGGACTTTGTCAAATGGTTTTGAAAGTCCAGACACACCACATCTACTGGCTCTCCCTTATCCATTCTACTTATTACATCCTCAAAAAATTCCAGAAGATTAGTCAAGCATGATTTCCCCTTCCATGCTGACTTTGACCGATCCTGCTTCTGCTTTCCAAATGCGCTGCTATAACATCTTTAATAATCGACTCAAACATCTTCCCCGCTACTGATGTAAGGCTATCTGGTCTATAATTCACTGTTTTCTCTCTCTCCCTCCTTTCTCGAAGGGTCGAAGGGCTGAATGGCCTACTCCTGCACCTAATTTCTATGTTTCTTAAAAGTTGAGTTATATTGGCTACCCTCCAGTCCACAGGAACTGATCCAGGATTCCTATGTTCCTCCATGTGACTCGCTCATCATGCTCTGCCTAAACCTTGCACTTCAATGCATTGAATTCCATTTATTATTTGTCAAATGATAGATTCCTGCAACCTAGAAGTGCTCTCCCTGTGGCCAATTTTGGTTCAGCAGCAAACTGTTCAATTGTGGCCCATTATACGTTAATATAATATGGGCCATAATACCTTGTACTGAGCCCTGGAAACTCTTGCTCATTAAAATCAGGCAAACAGTAGCAATGTTACAAAATTTTGAGATTTTAAAAATCAAGTCTGCAATTTATCTCATCGGATAAAGCATAAAATAAGTTTAATTTGACACCTAATTCACTTTCATATCTTCAGTATTAATAAAGTTATGGCCATTTTCTTACTGAAATTAGCATCTTGTTCCCTATTGCTTTTTCATTGACTTAACTCAAAAGCTGTGATTGAGGACAGTCAAAAGCCCATAACTTTCTTAAAAAAGAAGAGAACTAAATGAAATTTTCAGTTATTATAGATTGAAGCATTCTGAAACAAATATGAAACAAACTTACTTCATGGTAGTGTAGTGCTGCAATTAAAGCATATAATTAGCTAGTTGTATAATTGTAGCTAATTACAAAATTCAATTACTAGATCTAAACATCTATCCATTTCTTAAGAAAAGGTTAATATTTTTAAATAGCCTAAGTGTCCAAATAACATTCACACAATAATTCACAATATAACATGATTTTAAAATCTCATTGTCATGAATTTATAGGCCAAGTGCAAGGAACGTAGTGTTTAATTCCCGTAAATTAATGGCCATTTTAATCATCGTGCGAGTGAGATTGTGTGGAACGCGATCGATTGAACGTTGCGGTTTGTGGTGAATTTAAACCCCATATCGGCAGGAAAAACAATGCCGGTTTGTATATTTACATCATCACATTTTCGCTGATGAAATTTTGATTAAAGTAATCCTAAAAAGCAAGTATATATGTAAAATAGACGACTTACCTTATGTTTTGTCCCGTTGACGGCGATAGCAGTCGCTTTTTATTTTACTCCAGCGCTTAAATTGTCACGTGGTTTTAAAAAAGAAAAATTCACAGAACAGCAGTCTGAACGATTATTTAGCGACAGGTGGTAGCCCAAGAAAATAGATCTTGGACAGGCAGGGGAAAACGGCATTTTAATACCCCCCCCCCAAAAGGTGCCAAAGCCGCGCGCAGGCCAGTGACAGAAGTGCAGAGCTGCTGAGGGTGAGTTTTGTAACATACCTACAAACAGTGACTGATTTTGAGAAAGCAAAGAATAATATCTAATTCGATGTTACTTTCTTTTGGATTTCCAGCGCTTCGACTTTTCTATTCGAGGTAAGGTGACTCTTTATCAAATACCTCTGAAATCCAGGTAGACTACATAAAACATGATATCTTGGGGAACCAAAACACTGCACACACTAGAAAATGGAGCAAAAGGTAAACTGCTGGAGCAACTGAGGGAATCAAGCAGCATCAGGGAAGTGAGGAGGAAAATTACATCTTCCATTGATCCTATTTATTGCCAGGTACAGCAGATGTACCGGTCTCTTAAATCTACGGCAAGTCCAAAATACTGATTGTGTTGTCCCTCAAATTTTCCGAAGTACCCCCAATTACTTATGAAGACACTACGAGCTTGACTTCATGCAGCACTGTCTCTTTTGTAAACCAACATCTGCATTTACAAACATAGAAAATAGGTGCAAGTGTAGGCCATTCGGTCCTTCGAGCCATTCAATATGATCATGGCTGATCATCCAAAATCAGTACCCATGTCCTGATTTTTATTTCCCCCCCCCCCCATATCCCTTGATTCATAGTCATAGCACGGTAACAGGCCCTTCGGCCCAACATGCCCTTGCTGACCAATATGCCACATCTACACTAGTCCCACCTGCCTGTGTTTGGTCCATATCTCTCGAAACCTGTCCTATCCATGTTTAAAAGTTATTGAAACATTGTTATAGTACGTGCCTCAACTACCTCCAGCAGCTCGCTCCATATACCTAACAGCCTTTGTGTAAAAAAGTTATTAAATCTTTTTCCCCCTCACCTTAAACTTATGTTCTCAGGTTCTTGATTTCCTTACTCGGGTTCTCTGTGCATTCACCTGGTCTATTCCCATCATGATCTTATACGACATAAATCTCTTGGATTGGTGTGGTTCTATCTGGTCTATGTAACTCCATATGTACAGTAATCTAATTTTGTCTCTGTACTGACCTAGCAAGCTGCTTCCTGCAGTAATTAGTGATGATTCTGTTGGTCCTAAGAGCTAAATCTAACTCTATCTTGAAAACATCCTGTGATGTGGCCTCCACTGCCCTCTGTGGCAGAGAATTCCACAGATTCACAGCTCTGTGGGTGAAAAAAATGTTCCTCATCTCAGTCCTACTACCCCTTATTCTTAAACTATGACCCCCTAGTTCTAGACTCGCCGTAACAGGAACATTTATCTGCATCTAGCCTGCCCAATCCCTTAAGAATTTTATATGTTTCTATAAGATCCCCTCTCCACTGAAATTCCTCTGAATACAAGCCCAGTCAACCCATTCTTTCTTCACTTGTCAGTCCCGCCATCCTGGGAATTAACCTGGTGAACCAACACTGCACTCCTTCAATAGCAAGAATGTCCTTCCTCAAATTAGGAGACCATAACTGCACACAATACTCCAGGTATGGTCTCGCCAGGGCCCTGTACAACTGCAGTAGGACCCCCTTGCTCCTAAACTCAAATCCTCTTGCAACTAAGGTCAACATGCCATTAGTTTTCTTCACTAGTTTTTTTTTTGCTACCCAGAAACTGTGCTTCTGCTGGACTATTTTTCTCCTTTTTAAACAATGGCAATAGACCTATGCATAATGACAAAATTACAGCCGTTTTAGCCTGGAATACTAATTTCTCAAAACCTACATAGAACAATACTGTAATTATGCTCCTAGAGCTAACCAAGTCTAGTTCAGTAAAACACCAAGTCAAGCACTGGACCACAATATGATATATGATTCTCTATATGATACCTAACCACACCGCGGGATCGATCCTCGTCTCTGCTTGACCAAGCCCTTCAGCCTCGTGCAAGCAGTTACTTTCAAAAGGTTACAAGCGCTCCTCCAGAGGATTGACAATGAACCTTGTGGGGGTTACCTATTGTAAGTCATCAAACCCTGTGGGGTAGATCTACATGGGGGTGGTACCCCTACAAACCAATAACAGATATTGATTACATTAAAGTGTTATTGATAGTTCCCCAACCCAATTACAATGTTTCTACAGAAAGGAAGTCAATCAATCAATGCAACATTCTACTGGGGAGTGTAAACAATTCAAACAAGGCTTCACACTTCAGCCAATCAGCAAACAGTAACACAAACAACATGCAACATTATTAACAGTATATACAATCCTTCTGCAGCCAGCAAATCATGCTAATGCATCTGCAACACCTTTTGGTTTATCTGTGAAGTCCTCATACATTTTAACAATAGAGAGGACATCTGGATCTTTCCTTATCCTGCATAACAATCCAGGGTCCAGACTAGCTGGTGCCAATCCACAGCCTGCAGCTTTTCACAGAGGGCACAGCAGGTCTTGCAAATGCAAAGGTCCTCCATTTTATATATCTCTATTTTGGCCAATGTTAACAATGCAACACGCCCTTCAGCCTACAATGTCAATGCTGTACATGATGTCATGTTAATCTCTTCTGCCTGGACGTGATCAACATCCTTCCATTCTCTGTATCTCTGCCTATCTGAAATCCTCTTAAAAGCCACAGTAAAAGATTTGCACAATTTTACGAGAGTCTGTATACATCTAAAATGATAATGGACACCAACAAAGTTACAGAGTTCTTGGATAATTGTAACCTTCCTAAATTAGAGTTACAGGAACAAGAGGAATTGGGAGCACAAATCTCAAATTAGGAAATAGAAGAAACAATAATCTCATTAAAAAATGGAAAAACACCAGGTCCCGACGGATTTAGTAACGAATTCTATTAAAAAAATTATGACATATTTACCCCCGCCCCCCCACCCCCACCTACAGAAAATGTATACTTGTGCCTTCAAAACACAAATACTACCTGAAACACTAGCAAAATCCACGATCACATTAATACCTAAGAAAGATAAAGATGTGGAAGAACCTGGATCATACAGAGCTATTGCATTGCTAAATACAGATACAAAAATATTAGCGAAAATACTAGCTAGAAGGCTAAGTAAATATGCTAGTAAATTCCTACATCCGGATCAAACGGGGTTTATCCCTAAGAGACAATCATTTAATAATTGGAGACGTCTGTTCAATATAATGCATTCACACCAAACTGAAGATCAAAAACTATCAATCATATCGTTGGATGCAGAGAAAGCATTCGATCAGGTCGAATGGGATTATATGCTCAGGGTATTGCAAGAATTTCAACTGGGAGAGAATTTTATTCTATGGATTAAATTACTATATAATAAGCCAACGGGCAGAATATTAACGAACAATAATTTATCTACAAAATTTCATTTGTCAAGGGGAAACAGACAAGGATGTTCATTATCACCGTTGTTATTTGCCCTCATAATTGAACCCCTAGCGGAAAGAATCAGAACTCATCCGAATATCCATGGATATAAAACAAAATATTCCAATAATAAAATATCACTATACGCTGACGATGTACTATTGTACATCACAAAACCTCATATTACTATACCAAATATTTTAAAATTAATAGAGGACTTCGGATCATTTTCAGGATATAGAATAAATTGGAATAAAAGTGAAATCATGTCAATAAAACCGAAAGACTCCACGCATCTTTTACAGTTTCCTTTCAAAATAGCTACGGAAAAATTTAAATACTTGGGCATCGAAATTACGAGAAGGTATCAAGATATGTTTGATGGAAATTATAACCCTCTACTTAAGAAACTATGTAACTTGATTAAATTTTGGAAAACACTTCCGATGTCAATAGGCTGAATAAATGCCATAAAAATTATGTTTCTACCACAAATTTTATACCTGTTCCAATCTATCCCAATATATTTACCCAAAAAGTTTTTTAAAAAACTGGACTCAGATATCATAAATTTTATTTGGGATTATAAATCCCACAGAATGCAAAGAGCTCATCTGAATAAACCCAAAGTAGCAGGGGGATTAGCACTCCCCAACTTTATGTATTACTACTGGTCTGTAAATATCAGAAACATGATCCAACAGCTGGATAACTCTCCCCAACAACTGGATTGGACGATTATGGAGAGAGAGGATTGCTCTCCTTATAATATTGGAGCAATCCTCTCTCCAATATCGATGAATAATAAAAATTACAACAATAATCCAATTATATACAGTACAATCAGAATTTGGAAACAAATAGAACACAATCTAAAATTAAGAAATTTATCTCTCTTATCTCCTATCGGTAAAAGCCGCCATCATAACTGCTCCACCGCTACCTCAGGCAGTATGTTGTAGATACCCTCTGCTCTGTGTTTTAAAAAAAAAAGATTTTTCCTTATCCTGCATATCAATCTAGGGTCCAGACTAGCTGGCGCCAATCCACAGCCTGCAGCTTTTCACAGACAGAGGCCCAGCAGGTCTCCATTTTATATATTTCTAACCTTTCTACAAGTCCAGCAGCCTGTGGTCGATAAGCACAGTTCAATTGCTGCTTGATCCCCAGCTGTTCACAACATTCCTTATTGATTTGTCGAATAAAGTGTGGACCGTTATCTGAACTAAGTCGAATAGGGATGCAAATCTAGGGACAATTGCTCTCATTAACACCTTGACAATAGTAGCCTCTTTATTATCAAGGGTTGGGTAAGCTTCGATCCACCAGCTATATACATCGACTATGACAAGTACATATTTATAACCCTGGCACCTTTCTAATTCGATATAGTCCATCTGTAGTGTCTCAAACGGACCCATAGGCAATGGCGTTTTTCCCTCTTCGCATCCTATTCCTTTCCCTGGATTGTATTTCTGGCAGACCAGGCAATTACTGCTTACCTTCTGAGCTAAAGTTTGTAATCTTGGATGCCACCAAGTAGCCAAAAGAGTGTCTCCTACTGCCCTTGCACCACAATGGGTTAATTAGTGCATACATTCTATAACCCATACTGCCAAAGAATCTGTAATTCAAATTGACCCTGCTGGAGTGGTCCATAGTC
The DNA here is from genome assembly GCA_035221665.1 of Okamejei kenojei. NCBI lineage: Eukaryota > Metazoa > Chordata > Chondrichthyes > Rajiformes > Rajidae > Okamejei > Okamejei kenojei. The sequence goes on from CM069142.1 coordinate 62,111,440, forward strand.
CAGTCATACAATCCAGTACACAGCCAAGGTGTCTCCATTGTTCTTTATCCCTTTCAGTGGCCTCCTCCTGCAATTGAACAATTTCTTGGATGGTTGGCATCAGTCTCTCGGAGGGAGACTTGTTATTTAAACTTTTAGTCTGCCTCATCATTTTTGGTACTACCATCTTAAGTTCCCGTTACATTTTCATTGCTGCTAAATCGGCATTACGATTCCCGATATCTATTGGAGTCTGTCCTTTTGTGTGGGCGCTACATTTCATAACAGAATTTTCTCTAGGTAGCATTAAGGCCTTCAATAAATCTGTCACAAATTGTTTATCTGAAATTTGAGTCCCTGCTGAAGTTAGAAATATCCCTATTTTTCCATAATTGTCTGAAATCATGTACCACTCCAAATGCATACCGAGAATATTTACCTTTAAATTTTCCCGAATAATGCAAGCCCAAATTATAGCAAACAATTCAGCCTGTTGTGCTGAATATGGTGGGTGACTCAAAGGCAGCTGCTTCTACAACTTCCCCATTCTGATTAGCTATTGCGTACCCAGACAATTTCTGTCCTCATCTATGTATTATTTATTATACTAAAAGTCTCATCTTGACCACTTCCTGCCTATGTTGTAGGAAAAACGCGACCCTATATCGCTATGATTTGTTTTCACCATCTTACTCACAGTCCTCCTCCGCAGCAGCCCCAAGGACTTTTCCGATCGCTGAAAAATAAAAAAGTTTTCACCTTCCGGGTGGGGGGGGGGGGGGGGGGGGGGAGAGGAGTGTAAAGGCCCAGATGCCGGACGCGAGTCAGTCATTCTGGAAGATCATGAGGGAGAGTCCACAACTGTGATTCTAAGCTGTGAGTCAACTGCACTGTGAGTCAACTGCACTGTGAGTCAACTGCACTGTGAGTCTGCAATGTACTTGCAATAAATAATTTGCTAGCCCTTAATGAAAATGAAATGAGTTGTTTGGCTTGACCTGTGCTTGGAACTGAAATGGAAGTGGAAATGAAAATGAAATGAGTTGTTTGGCCTGCCCTGTGCTTGAAACTGAAATGGAAATTGAATAAGTTGTTTGGCCTGCCCTGTGCTTGAAACTGAAATTGAAATGAAAATGAAATTAGTTGTTCTACCTGCCCTGTGCTTGAAACTGAAATGGAAATACAATTAGTTGTTTGGCCTGCCCTGTGCTTGAAACTAAAATGGAAATGAAATGAAATGAGTTGTTTGGCCTGCCTGAAACCACTCATTTCGGCTCACAAGGCCCCTATTAGCCGTGAAATTAGTCAATTTTGCCCAAAATGCCTGTATTAGCCCAGGAGGAGCATTTTGGCCCAAAAGGCCCATGCCAGGCCTGGAAAAGTCCAGAAAAAGTGCTTTTCGTTGAGAATTCACATATTTTTTATTTAAAAGAGTCCCTTCGCACATCAGGCCTGTACTAGCCCGGAGGAGTCCCTTCGGCCCATCAGTAAGTATTCCCCCTGCAAGTATTAAACCTCACCCCAGTATTTTTCTCCCTCCCTTAATTGGCTCCCTGTGAGATCCAGGCCAGGATAGACTTTCTTCATTGCTGTGATCAGCAGAAAAAGATGAAAAATGTCTAAAATTGATTCTCCACCCTCTCCCCCTTCTCCCGCAGAGTCTCTCACCTGTTTTGGGCAGAAGTTCTGGCGGTTTCTGAGCTGACAGCCCACCAGGCCTGAGTGACTGAGCTGCCAGCCCACCAGGCCTGAGTGACTGAGCTGCCAGCCCACAAATCAATTTGGCGCACGATGTTCATACTAGCCCTCTGGAAACCAGTCCCTTTGGCCCACAACACCCATACTAGCACTACAGAAAGCGCCCCCCCCCCCCCCCCCCCCCCACTGGCCACCAATACTGAAATTGGTGGAGAGGTGGAATATTGCGTTGGGGGTCCAGCCCTCCCGTGTGAACATGGGACCCATCTTAGTCTAGTAGTCCAATAGATGCACTCCTATCTACATACATTGTTATGTCAGTGCTCTGTAAGTGCATCCCTCAAGTCCTCTCTTACAGATGTTTCCTCCTCAATGACAAATAAACAGTCATGTCCTGCTTCTGATTGCTCTTCTGGGGGTGAGACAAGAAAAGAGGCTGGGTTAATTAATATACAATGTCAAAATTGAAGTTTTGGATTATTTAAGAGATAGATCTCATGCTTATTTTGGTGAGCCATTGTTAAGTGCAGGGTTTGGAGCTTCCCTAACAATGCCGCTACTGAATGTGAGCTGTATACTACAATCTCCTGCTGGAGAGTCAAATTAGCAGCTGATTGTAAACTATTATAAATAGCAAGTCAAAGTCAAGTCAAGTCAAAAGAGTTTATTGTCATGTGTCCCTGACAGGACAATTAAATTCTTTCTTTGCATAGCACAACAGAACATAGTAGGCATTGACTACAATTATATACGTAAATGCACACATGAATTAATAAATTAATAACGTGCAAATAACAGATGGAGGGATATTAATGTTCAGATTTTTGTCCGAGCCAAGTTTAATAGCCTGATGGCTGTGGGGAAGTAGCTATTCCTGAACCGGGTCGTTGCAGTTCTCAGGCTCCTGTACCTTCTACCCGAAGGTAGCAGGGAGATGAGTGTGCGGCCAGGGTGGTGTGGGTCCTTGATGATGCTGCCAGCCTTTTTGAGGCAGCGACTGTGGTAGATCCCCTCGATGGAAGGAAGGTCAGAGCCGATGATGGACTGGGCACTGTTTACTACTTTTTGTAGTCTTTTCCTCTCCAGGGCACTCAAGTTGCCGAACCAAGCCACGATGCAAGCTCTCTACTGTGCACCTATAGAAGTTAGAGTCCTCCTTGATAGACCGACTCTCCGTAATCTTCTCAGGAAGTAGAGGCGCTGATGAGCTTTCTTAATAATTGCATCTGTGTTCTCGGACCAGGAAAGATCTTCACAGATGTGCAGGAATTTGAAGCTCTTGACCCTTTCAACCATCGACCCGTTGATATAAACAGGACTGTGGGTCCCCATCCTACTCCTTCCAAAGTCCACAATCAGTTCCTTGGTTTTGCTGGTGTTGAGGGCCAGGTTATTGTGCTGGCACTATATGGACAGTCGCTCGATCTCTCTTCTGTACTCTGACTCATCCCCATCAGTGATACGTCCCACAACAGTGGTGTCGTCAGCGAACGTGATGATGGAGTTCGCACTATGACCGGCTACGCAGTCATGAGTATAGAGTGAGTACAGCAGGAGGTTGAGCACGCAGCCTTGAGGTGCTCCTGTGATGATTGTTATCGAGTCTGACGCATTTCCACCAATATGAAGACTGTGGTCTGTGAATGAGGAAGTCGAGGATCCAATTGCAGAGGGATGCGCAGAGACCGCGTTCTGCGAGTTTGGTAACCAGCTTGGAGGGGATGATTGTGTTAAATGCCAAGCTGTAGTCAATGAATAACAGCCTGACATGAGTTTTTGTTGTCCAAGTGGTCCAGAGCGGAGTGGAGGGCCAGCGAGATCGCGTCCACCGTTGATCTGTTGTTGCGGTAAGCGAATGCAGTGGGTCCAGGCTTTTGTCGAGGTAGGAGTTGATTTGCACCATGATCAGCCTCTCGAAGCACTTCATCACCACAGGCGTTAGTGCCACAGGTCGATAGTCATTGAGGCACGTTACCTTGCTCTTTTTGGGCACCGGTATTATTGATGCCCTTTTGAAGCAGGTGAGAACCTCAGACCTCAGAAGTGACAGGTTGAAAAGTTCCGTAAAAACTCCAGCCAGTTGGTTCGCACAGGTTTTTAGAACACGATCAGGTATGCCATCAGGTCCAGATGCTTTTCGAGGGTTCACCCCTCTGAAGGATTTCCTGACGTCGGCCTCTGTGACTGAGACTGAAATACCATCACAGTGAATGGGGGCTCGGGAAGGCACATTGGTGTTCTCCCTATCAAAGCGTGCGTAAAATGCATTGAGCTCATCAGGGAGTGATGTATCGCCGACATCCGAGCTGCCTCCTGGTTTTGCCTTGTAGGAGGTGATTGCATTCAGGCCCCGCCACAGCTGCTGAACATCTGTCTCATCCTCCAGCTTGGAGCAGAACTCCCTTTTGGCCTTTTTGATGGCCTTACCAAGGTCGTATCTGGACTTCGTGTAGACCACTGTATCATCAGACATGAATGCCCGGTGTCTGGTCTTCAGAAGAGTGCGGATCTCACAGTTCATCCAAGGTTTCTGATTGGGAAACACTCAGAAGGTTTTTGTAGGGATGCAGTCCTGCACACATTTCTTAATGAAGTCTGTGATTACTGCGGCGTATTCATTCAAGTCCGTTGCCGAGTCCTTGAACATTGCCCAGTCTACAGACTCCAAACAGTCCTGTAGTTGTTCCTCTGCCCCCCCCCCCCCCCCGACCAGCTCTGTACTGTCCTCACCTCTGGGGGTGCGCTCTTTAATTGCTGCCTGTAGGAAGAAGCAGCACCGCAGTATGGTCGGATTTACCGAAGTGAGGGCGAGGGATAGAGCGGTAGGCATTCTTGATGGTGGTGTAGCAGTGGTCGAGGGTGTTTGGTCCTCTGGTGCAGCAGGAGATATGTTGGTGGAAGTTGGGGAGTGATTTCTTTAGGTTTGCCTTATTGAAGTCCCCAGCAATGGTGGTAAAAGCCTCGGGGTAAGACGTCTGGTGTTTGTTAACCACGGCGTGCAGCTCCTCCAGTGCCAGACGGACGTCTGCCTGGGGTGGGATGTAGACCGTGGTCAGGAAGATGGAGGTGAATTCCCTCGGAAGGTAGAAGGGACGGCAGTTCACCGCCAGATGTTCGAGGTGTGGAGAGCAGGAGTTGGACAGGACTGCCACGTCTGAGCACCACGCAGAGTTGACCATGAGGCAGACGCCCCCTCTCTCTTTCCCCGATGCCAGTGTACGGTTCATGCGGTGGATGGAGAACCCTTCAGGCTGGACCGCTGAGTCTGGGGAGCTGGGGGTAAGCCATGTCTCTGTGAAACAGAACACAGAGCATTCCCTCAGCTCCCTTTGATAGGAGCAGCCGTGCCCTTAAGTCCTCCACTTTATTTTCAAGGGACTGTACATTGGCCAGTAGGATAGTAGGGAGAGGGAGCCGAGGTCCCCTGCGCTTCAGTCTGACCTGAAGTCCTGCCCGCCGGCCACGTTTCCGGATACAGTGGAGGCTTCCCCTTTGTTTCCAGGCACTGTGTTTCCTGTACCTGCTGTTTCTGCGGACCAGCGCTGTATTTGAGTGCAAAGTGGGTGTCCCTTAGCTACAGGATCTAATTTAGAAGAGGAATAGGCAACTGGTCTATGTCTATCCCCATGTTTTTGAGTCCGAACGGAGGTTGCACACTCAGATAAAATAGTGCAGCAGAGCTGGAAAGGTCTGTCGTACAGTGGTCTCCCCAATGCTGGAGCTTGCATCAATAATCTCTTCAAGTTTGCAAAGGCCTCCTGTGCTTTCTTGATTAGTTTAAATTCACCCTCCTTGCTGGTATAGGATGTTAGTTCTTTGGTTTCTAGAGCTAAGTTAGGGATCCACGGTCTACAATAATTGACCATGCCAAGCCATTGCCTCATTTGTTTGGCTTCGTTTGGAACTGGGAATTCGCAGATAGGTTTGAGTCTGCTTTTCTCTAGACTCCTTTCGGTTGCCGAAATTACGATCCCTAAAAATTTTACTTTCTCCTGGGCCATTAGTACTTTGCAAGCTGGGAGACTACATATCCCAAATTATCTAGATGGTTTAGTAATTGTACAGTATCTTCACGGTTACTTGATTCATTTTTGCTGGCCACTAATAAGTCATACTGCACTAATGTGGACCTCCTTTTGAAATTTAAAGTAGGCATTATGCAGGAAATGGTGTTGGATAGACTCGGGGCCGGATTTACGCATAAGCTCCCTCCCTCCGCCAGGCTCCGCTCTCCGCTCGCTTCTCATCCGCCGGCACGGCCGGCCGCCTTGCACATGCACACTGCTACGGCCAGCACAATCACGGCCAACACATCATCGGCCACCCTGTGCATGTGCATTGCCACGGCAACTGGTCGCCGCTGGGCACTTTCTTCCTCGCTTTGAATTGTGGGAGATCTGGCCGCCATTGCTGTTACGGTCACCGGCTCGCCTCGACTGCTGACAACCAACGGTGAATCACTCCCTGACCCTGGATCTGGAGTAACTCTTGCTTCTGGTTTCCTGGTCCTCCATAAATATTCTAAATGGAATTTAAACTAGAGGTGGTGGAGGGCTGAACAATAACAGCCTATTGCATTTTATCTGTTGATTTATTGTATATATATATATGGTCTATGGTATATAAATACACTGAAATTTTATCTCCTGTTCAGTATTATGTTTACATATTCTGTTGTGCTGCAGCAACCAAGAATTTCATTGTCCTATCTGGGACACATGACAATAAAACTCTCTTGACTTGACTTGGACAAGCAAAAAAGGGTTCTTGGGAAGAAAAAACTACCTTAAGTTTAGTTGCATCTGGTTGGGTAACTATGATAGGGTGAAGACTATTCCATGCTTTAATTGTGCAGGGGAACTCCATGGAGCAGCCAGTAACTCTGGATAGAAGAAATTGGGTGACATTTCGGGTAGAGACCCTCCCACCGAGTCCATGCCGACCACCGATCACCCATACACTACTTCTATCCCACACATTAGCGGAGTGAGTCATGAGTGTTTTATTCTCTCACGTCCCAGTTAGAACTATGAAATCCTTACTTGCAGCAGCACAACAGAATATGTAAACATAGTGCTCTGGAAACAATGTTATAAACGAGAAAACAAAACGGTGTATATTTATATATTAATATATAACTATATATATATATATATGTGTATATATATATATATATATGTGTGTGTGTGTGTGTATATATAATATATATACCCACACACACACACACACACAATTTCCCTCCTGGGATTAATAAAGTTCTATCGTATAGTATCGTGTGTGTAGGAAGGAACTGCAGATGCTGGTTTAAACTGAAGATAGACACAAAAAGCTGGAGTAACTCAACAGGTCAGACAGAATCTCTGGACAAAAGGAAAATATTATGTTTTGGGTTGGGTCTGAAATAGGTTCCTGCACACCTTTGGAATGTGGAAGGAAACAAGAGCACCCGGAGAAAACCCATGCGATCAAAGGGAAAAGGAGCAAACTCCATACAGACAGCACCCATATTCAGGATCAATTCCGAGTCTCTGGCACTTTTAGGCAGCAACGTTATGGCCAATGTACTGCCCCATAGTCTTGAACTTAATTAAAACATACAGTAGCTGTAAAGGGGGACATAGCGTCACTTGGAGATTTAAAACTGAAAATTGATATTTTCATTTTTTTAGTAACCAAAGTTATCAACGTATAATTTTTTGTGTGTTGGAAAACAAAATATAGTGGCACAGCTGGTGGACTTGCTGCCTCACACGCCAGGGACCTGTGTTCGATCCTGTCCTCGGGCATTGTCTGCGTTGAATTTGCACATTCTCCCTGCAAGCGTGTGGGTTTCTTCCCACATCCCAAAGACGCATTGGCTTTGTAGGTTAACTAGTCTCTGTAAACTTGCCCCTAATTTGTAGGGAGTGGGTGAGGAAAGTGGGATAACAGAACTTGTGAGAATGGGTAGACAAAAATGCTGGAGAAACTCAATGGGTGAGGCAGCATCTACCGAGTGAAGGAAATAAGCGACGTTTCGGGTCAAGATCCTTCTTCAGACTGATGTGAGGGTGGGGGGGACGGGAAGAAGAAAGGAAGAGGCTGAGAGGCCGTGGGCTGAGGGGGTGCTGGGAAGGGGAGGAGAAAGCAGGGATTACCTGAAATTGAAGAAGTCAATGTTCGTACTGCTTGGTCTCACCGATGTAGAGCAGCTGACACCTAGAGCAGTGGATGCAATAGATGAGGTTAGAGGAGGTGCAGGTGAACCTATGCCTCTGCCGCACCTGGAAAGACTGCTTGGGTCCTTGAATGGAGTCAAGGGGGGAGGTAATGCAACAAGTGTAGCATTTCCTGCGGTTGCAAGGGAAAGTGCCAGGAGAGGCGGTGGTACGGGTGGGAAGGGACAAATTGACCAGGGAGTTACGGAGGGAGCGGTCTCTGCGGAAAGACAACAGGAAGACGTGGCCAGTGGTAGGATCCCATTGGCATACAAAAAAGCTGGAGAAAATCAGTGGGTAAGGCAGCATCTATGGAGCGAAGGAATAGACTACGTTTCTGCTCAAGATCCTTCTTCAGATTGCTGTCGGGGGGGGGGGGCGGACACGATAAATAAAAGAAGAGGCGGAGACAGTAGGCTGTGGGAGAGCTGGGAATGGGAGGGGAAGGAGGGAGAATGCAAGGACTACCTGAAATTAGAAAGCCAATGTTCATACCGATGGGGTGTAAACTACCCAAGCAAATATGAGGTCCTTGCTCCTCCAAAATGCGGTGGGCCTCACTCTGGCCATGGAGGAGGCCCAGAACAGAAAGGTCGGATTCGGAATGGGAAGGGGAGTTGAAGTGTTGAGCCACGGGGAGATCAGGTTGGTTATTGCGAACTGAGTGCAGGTGTTGTGCGAAGCGATCGCCAAGCCTGCGCTTGGTCTCACCGAGGTTGATCATATGCTGAATAATCCAACCAGATTTTTGTTTAGAAGTGGAAAGAAATAATAGAAATTGCATTAATTGCAATGTGTAAAAAGAGTTGAGATGCTGTATTATAATTTTGCTGTATGTCATTGTGGTATATATCATGTCTTGAGTGGTGAATATGTTTAGTTTGTGATATTTGAAGCAGAAATAATATGTGAATGCTTCATTGAGCATAATTCCGACTGGTAACTACGCACGTCGACCGAGCACATTATCGCATGCGTCATGCAAGCCGTCTTAAATGACCACCTAAACTGTCATTTTGCAACTTAAAAAGATGCCAAGGTTGCCCGACTGACAACAGAGAAAAAAAATTAAGTGAGAGCCCTGCAAGGTGTGTAATATTTTTGACACTGTCATAGGCCTTTCTTACATATGCTGTCACAACGCACTCTAGTCTCTAAACAACCCTTCAGTAATTTTCCTTGCCCTCCATTTCAGAATAATAGTGTTTTAAGCTAAGAACTCGACACTAGCACTGGCAATAAATAAATCAATCAAAAGTGCCGCTTTCCAGCCTCTTATCTCATTGGCCAAGCTCGGCTGCAAATCGGTGTCAATCTGGTGGACCATCTTCCTCTAGTCGTGGGGGATTGGGAGGGGCCTCACAAGTGGAACAGCTTAGGGCCTCTCTTCATCTAAATCCGGCCCTGGATAGACTGATGGGACTGAAGGCTGATGAATCCCCAGGGCCTGATGGTCTGCATCCCAGAGTACTTAAGGAAGTTGCTCTAGAAATTGTGGATGCATTGGTGATGATTTTCCAATGTTCTATAGACTCGGGATCAGTTACTGTGGATAGGGCAGCTAATGTTATCCCAATTTTTAAGAAAGGTGGGAGAGAGAAAACGGGGAATTGTGGACCAGTTAGCCTGACATCGGTGGGAAGATGCTGGAGTCAATTATAAGAGATGAGATAGCCGCACATTTGGATAGCAGTAAGAGGATCGGTCCGAGTCAGCATGGATTTACGAAGGGGAAATAATGCTTAACTAATCTTCTGGAATTTTTTGAAGAGGAAAATGGACAAGGGAGAGCCAGTGGATGTAGTGTACCTGGACTTTCAGAAAGCATTTGATAAGGTCCCACATAGGAGATTAGTGGGCAAAATTAGGGCACATGGTATTGGGGGTAGAGTGCTGACATGGATAGAGAAGTGGTTGGCAGACAGGAAACAAAGAGTAGGGATTAATGGGTCCCTTTAGGAATGGCAGGCAGTGACTAGTGGGGTACCGCAAGGCTTGGTGCTGGGACCGCAGCTATTTACAATATACATCAATGATTTGGATGAAGGTATTCAAAGTAACATTAGCAAATTTGCAGATGACACAAAGCTGGGTGGCAGTGTGAACTGTGAGGAGGATGCTATGAGAATGCAGGGTGACTTGGACGGGTTGGGGGAGTGGGCGGATGCATGGCAGATGAAGTTTAATGCGGATAAATGTGAGGTTATCTACTTTGGTAGCAAAAACAGGAAGGCAGATTACTATCTAAATGGCATCAAGTTGGGAAAAGGGGCTCACACCTGAGAGTCCACATACTCGCATACCTCACTCCCCAGATGATGACGTAGGTGGGTCCTTGGGGCCTGATAGAATTCAACAACATATTGGTTGGACAAATTTTGCTTTTGATAATTATTCGGGTCTGCCATGGTGATTGCCCTTTGTACCATTGCTCCTAGATCTTTTGTACTCGCCGGGTTATTAACCTTTCGAGTCATGTGAGGAGCAATTCCTGCAGTTCTCTTCCATACTTTTACTGGTATGTCAGCGTATTCTGCAGCTCCTTCTCTTAACTAGTGCCAAAATGTTTACCTCCCAGTTCTGTCCATCATGCGATTTAAAGAAGGCCTCCAGCTCTTTGTTCTTCCCACTCCTGAAATAAGCCATGTAATATGGAGTGGGGTTCTTCGTCCAGATCTAAGGACCACCATTGAGGGGTCACTATGGAATGACATTGCCTTAAGGGAGCCCGGGGTCACTGCTATTCCTCTATCACCACCTTCTCTCTTCAATTGGAAAGCACAGAGTAAATCTCTAGCCAGTAGATTTAAATCCAATCCGGTTGTTATCACAAATCTGTGTTTGATTGCCTTTCCTCTATACACTACTTCAACTGGCTGAGAGATGGGATACTGGCAGACTTGTCCTTGAAAACCGGACAGGTTGTGAACGTCTTTTGATTTGGGGTGATTATAAATTGGAGAGATAACATGGATGTGGCTGTGTCTATCAAGAAGGTGCAGGTTTTCCATACTGGTAGTGATAGCATAGGTTCTTTGTCAGACTTGCTTCCAGTCGCCATTATGTTTGCTAATCATAGGCGTGTAAATGGATTATTTTGGGTGAATGATATTTGCCCTCTTGGTTCTTGATTTTCCTGCCAGTTCCCACTTTGCTCTCTATTATCTCGTTGCTCTCTTGAATCTCTCCACTCCCTCTGATCTTGGAAATTTCTTCTGTGACCCCCTCTTTCGTTCCTTTCTCTAGTTGGGCACTCCCTACTCCAGTGACCTATTCCTCCACACGTATAACACTGGCCTCCTGATGTTCGATGTCTTCTCAAACTTGATATTCCGCCACATTAGTGGGAAAGCAATTCAGTCATTGGGCTTCCATGGGGTGTAGACTTTTATTGTAAGGGGATTATGTGTACTCACTGCATTGGCTGGATCAAAAGAAGGATTAGGCATTTCCCTGACGGGGAACTGCCTTCGGGTTACTTATTTTGTGTTTATACTTTCTGCCATTTTGGGATCTATCTCGGTTTCTTCAATTATTAACTCACTTCCAGATATATCTTCCTCTTCCCTAGGGGGTTCACGGTACCTTCTAAATGACTCATTTTCCTCTCTCACTCCTTGTCTAACTCTTTCAGGTAAAACACCAAGTCAAGCACTGGACCACTAAACTTTTATTTTATGAAACAATAACAAATTCCCTATACGATACCTAACCACACCGCGGGATCAATCCTTGTCTCTGCTTGTCCAATTCCTTCAGCCTTGTGCAAGCAGATACTTCCAAAAGACTACGCAGTCCCAAGCACTCCTCCAGAAGATCGACAACGAACCTCATGGGGGTTACTTTTTATATGTCATCGAACCCTGTGGGGCAGATCTCCATGGGGGTGGTACCCCTACAAACCAATAACAGATATTGATGACATTAAAGTGTTATTGATAGTTCCCCAACCCAATTACAAAGCACCCCATTACAATGTTTCTACAGAAGCTTCTGGAAGGAAGTCCAATCAAGTAATGCAACATTCTCCTGGGGAGTATACTACACACTTCAGCCAATCATCAAACAGTAACACAAACACCTTGCAACATTATTAACAGTAAATACAATCCTTCTGCAGCCAGCCAATCATGCTAATGCATCTGCAACACCTTTGGGTTTCTCTGTAAAGTCCTCATACATTTTAACAATAGAGAGGACAGAGAGACTAGCTGGCACCAATCCACAGCCTGCAGCTTTTCACAGACAGAGGGCACAGCAGGTCTTGCAGATGCAAAGGTCCTCCATTTTTTTAATATCTCTATTTTGGCCAATATTAACAATACAACACAGCAACACACCCTTCAGCCTACAATGTCAGTGCTGTACATTATGTCATGTTAATCTCTTTTGCCTGGACGTGATCCATGTCCTTCCATTCTCTGCGTATCTCTGCCTATCTGAAATCCTCTTAAAAGCCACAATCATATCTGCTCCACCACTATCTCAGGCAGTGTGTTGTAGACACCCACTGCTCTGTGTTTAAAGAAAAACTTGCCCTGCACATCACCTATAAAATGTACCCCTTAAAGTTATGTTGTCTAGTCTTTAACATTTCCACCCTGTGTGTGTGTGTGTGTGGGGGGGGGGGGGGGGGGGGGGGGGGGGGGGGGGGGGGGGGGGGGTTTCTGGCTGGCTCCCCTATCTTGTTGTTTCCACGTGCGTCATTGGTACTGATGAGGTCCAGAATTTTCTTCACCCTCCTTCCCTTTTATATTCTGTAGCTGCTTGATGACATCCAATACTGAGGGGGCAACATACCACTATGGAATCTCATCCGTGGCCACTGAAACATCACAACTGTTAACGCGTCTGCTATTGTATCCAACACTCTATTGTCTCTTCTGTCCTTTCTCTAACTCCATATAACCATATAACAATTACAGCACGGAAACAGGCCCTCTCGGCCCTTCCAGTCCGTGCCGACCATTTGTTTTCCCCTAGTCCCATCTACCTGCACTCAGACCATACCCCTCCATTCCCTTCACGTCCATATACCTATCCACTTTACTCTTAAATGTTAAAATCGATTCTGCCTCCACCACTTCTGCTGGAAGCTGATTCCACACAGCCACCACCCTCTGAGTAAAGAAGTTCCCCCTCACGTTACCCCGAAACCTCTGTCCCTTAATTCTCATGTCATGCCCTCTTGTTTGAATCTTCCCTACCCTCAATGGGGAAAACGTATCCACGTCAACTCTGTCTATCCCTTTCATCATTTTAAAGACCTCAATCAAGTCCCCCCTTAACCTTCTGCGCTCCAAAGAATAAAGACCTAACTTGTTCAACCTTTCTCTGTAACATAGTTGCTGGAACCCTGGCAACATTCTAGTAAATCTCCTCTGTACTCTCTCTATTTTGTTGACATCCTTCCTATAACTAGGCGACCAAAATTGTACACCATACTCCAGAATTGGTCTTACCAATGCCTTGTACAATTTTAACATTACTTCCCTACTCCTATATTCAATGCTCTGAATTCAAAAACTCCCTGCTTTTCAGAAGATTCATTCACAGTGCCATGGACTTTAGCTGTGATTCATTGTGGATCATTTGCCCATTCATCAGAGATGAAAATCTGTTATCGTCATCCTCTTAATCTGAGACAATACCCCCTCGTTCTCTGTCTTTTTCTGAGGACCCATATCATGTCCAGATTTGCAGAGTGCAAAAATGAACAAAGTAATTATTTTAGGAAAGTAGCACCATATAACTCATAGTTTGGTTTTAGTTTAGAGCAGTGTGGAAAAATAGGCCCTTCGGTTCACTGAGTCTATACACTGTACACTAGCACTATCCGACACTGTTAAACTGAGTTATTTGGTCAATCTAAAGTCAACTTGACTCAAATGCTTGTAGCTGTTGAAATTGATTCTTTATTCAGCTGAGACTAGTCTCTGAACCTTCCAACACAGAGCTGATGCTCTGGGACGGGTCCAGAGAAGAGTAGCTTTGATAGAAACTCATGGCATTTATATAGTTAATAGACATTTCAGATACAGAGGGTATGACAAACTGGTAACCAATCATCTGAGTTCTTCTGGTGATTTACAACACCAGTCGCATGATCCATCCTTCTCTGGCCTCATTTTACAACCTTCGTTTGCCTGTGATTTAACTTTGTTTAGCATGATTTTATTTCAACACAGCAAAACCCCTAGTAGGCTCAATTGTCAAAGACCACTCCTCAAAATATAAGATACATATTAATACAATGATCACACAAGTCATACAAACAAAACACACTTTCTATACCAAGAAGAAAGATATTTCTATAAATCTAAACAAAGTCTAATGTTTACGTAGACACAATACATTTTCATAAATGGTTTCACTACAATTTTACACAGTTTAAAATACTATTACCTATGTATTAAAACATTAATTATATCTGTTCGCCAAATTATACATTTTGTAAGTTAAATTCAAACTCACACACCTCCCAACTCCAAGTATACATGGGTTGTAAATCTGTCAACAATTGATGATATGTGTTTTGTGTCAGGATACAGCTTCGTTCTAATTTGCAGCCTCTTTTCCTGCTATCTGGAAGTTGGATTTCCAATCTCATCTGCAAGGCCTTTTACAAATATTACAGAACAAAGGTAGATTCACAACTCAGACCATTACATCAGAATTGCATCTGTTTCTTCGACTTTCCTCTCCAACTACTTCCCTTCACACACGTCCTATCCCTTATCTCAATCTCATTATAATTTAACATAGCCAAAGCTAACTACAGAGTCTCAGCCTTGAATTCTGTCTCAAACTCAGCATAAAATTCACAGCTCAAGAATGTGCTGTAGAGAAAGAGCAGATGACCTCTGGCCAAAGATGAGGCCCTATTCAGATATCCATTCTTCAACACAAAATTATATCAAATACAATTTCCTCCAGCGATATAATTGCCTCAAAGGAATAAACTAAGCTAAAGTGTTAAAGAAGGAACTGCTGATGCTGGAGAATCGAGGGTACACAAAAGGCTGGAGAAAATCAGCGGGTGCAGCAGCATCTAAGGAGCGAAGGAGATAGGCGACGTTTCGGGTCGAGACCCTTCTTCAGACTGGTCAGGGATCACGCAAACGAGAGATGTAGGCGGTGATGTGGAGAGATAAAGAACAATGAATGAAAGATATGCAAAAAAGTATCGATGATAAAGGGAACAAGCCATTGTAAGCTGTTTGTAGTGTGAAAATGAGAAGCTAGTGCGACTAGGGTGGGGGAGAGATAGAGAGAGAGGGAATGCCAGGGCCCAAGGGCTGAGGGAGAGGTGGGAAGGAGAGGAGACAGCAAGGGTTAACAGAATTGAGAAAATTCAATGTTCAAGCCCAGAGGATGCTGTATATGAGGTGCTGTTCCTCTAACTTGCGGTGTTGCTCACTCTGGCCGTGGAGGAGGCCCAGGTCCAAGTGTAGCATTTCTTGCGGTTGCAAGGGAAAGTGCCCGCGGCAACCTTGCAACCGCAAGAAATGCTACACTTGTCCCTTCACCTCCCCCCTCCACTCCTTTCAAGGACCCAAGCAGTCCTTCCAGGTCCGACAGAGGTTCACCTGCACCTCCTCCAACCTCATCTACTGCATCCGCTGCTCCAGATGCCAGATGATCTATATCGGTGAGACCAAGCGGAGGCTTGGCGATCGTTTCGCCGAACACCTCCGCTCGGTCCCCATTAACCAACCCGACCTCCCGGTGGCTCAACTCCCCCTCCAATTCCGTATCCAACCTCTCGGTCCTGGGCCTCCACCACGGCCAGAGTGAGCAACACCACAAGTTGGAGGAACAGCACCTCATATTCTGCTTGGGGAGTCTGCATCCTCTGAGCTTGAACATTGAATTTTCTCAATTCTGTTAACCCTCGCTGTCTCCTCTCCTTCCCACCTCTCCCTCAGCCCTCGGGTCCTGGCATTCCCTCTCTCTCTATCTCTCCCCCACCCTAATCACACTAGCTTCTCATTTTCACATAACAAACAGCTTACAATGGCTTGTTCCCTTTATCATCGATACTTTTTTACATATCTTTCATTCATTGTTCTTTATCTCTCCTCATCACCGTCTATAACTCTCGTTTCCCTGATCCCTGACCAGTCTTATGAAGGGTCTCGATCCGAAACGTCGCCTATCTCCTTCGCTCCTTAGATGCTGCTGCACCCGCTGAGTTTCTCCAGCCTTTTGTGTACCCAATAAACTAAGCTATGCAGGTTCAGATTAGCATTTCTATGTTTTGATTCATCTGTTCGCTGTATGTGTCTCTTTTACTTTATTTCTTTAGGATACATGTGTTTCTGAAAACCTTAAGCTTTTCTTTTGCAAATTACCTAGCTTATATAAAAGTCACTATCCGAGTGGTTCTATTATATAATATTTCCTCAACACTAGGAACAAATTACAATCTTTAACAAAGCAAATTAACCAGGGTTAATTAAATGAGGGTATGGAGAGAAGGCAGGTACGGGATACTGAGTTGGATGATCAGCCATGATCATATTGAATGGCGGTGCAGGCTCGAAGGGCTGAATGGCCTACTCCTGCACCTAATTTCTATGTTTCTATGTTTCTAACCAACAAACCTGGACTTCTTTAGAGTGTGGGAGGAAGCCGGAGCACCAGGGAAACCCCACAAAGTCACAGGACAAATGTACATACTCAATACAGGCAGTACCCATAGTCTGGATCGAACCTGGGTCTCTGGCGATATAAGGCAGCAACTCATCCGCTGCGCCTCTGTGCAGCCCTTGTATGCGGATATTTACATTGTTTAACAGTTATCCAGAATTTTTTTAATGTTTTTGTAGATTTTTATTTTTGGCAGAGTCATTAAGATGTTAAATTTTGACAACTAGTGCTTTCTTAAGATTCACTGATCTTCCTTTAGACCGTAGGCATTGATCAACCTCAGAGTAAGTGGTGGCCTGACAAGATAATAACTTTTTTTTAAAGGCCTAAGAGCCATTTTCATTACCATTGTCTCAGAGTACTGTGATGTTTAGTTATGCATTTTATGGACAGAAAATTATTTTATCTTGGAACAAAATATCTGACGTGTTGGTGTTTAGTTTCTTCTTCTCTCGTATGTCTTTTAGACCTGCAGCTCTGTTGAGGCGAGCCAGGCCAATGTGTCATCGTCCAGGTCAATCAGACCTTGTTCACCATTTGGTGTTCGGGGCAACTGGTGACTATGTGCTCCACTGTCTTTTAGTTTCTTGTGTTAATGGTTTAATCCTGGGTGTTCTTAATAATTGTTCGGACAATTCTGGATGATTAGGTAATGAAAGGTTAATGGTTCAGAACATTACAAGGGCTGACTGCTTGGTTTGTTTAAACTTTTATTTTAAAAAAAAGGCTTAATGACACAATGTGTATTTTAATGAGGACCATTGAGGCCTTGTATTGCTGGACTTATCCTTCAACTGATTTTCAAGACTCTTAAAAATAATCAGACTGTAAACTCTCATAAGAACGTATTTCAAATAAGAGCAGGAGGCCAGAACCATTGAGCCAGTTCTGCTAATAAGTCCATGGCTGAGCTGATGTAATCTTGGCCTCGACTCGACTTTCCTGCCTGTTTGAAATATCCTTTGGCTCCCTTATAATCTCCCGATGAAAGCAAAAGCTCGAATCACAAGGTCAGTTAAGGAGACCATGCGTTTGAGTTACTCCAGCATTTTGTGTCTATCTTCTGTGTAAACCATCAATAGTAGTTCCTTCCTACACATTTTGTCGGTATACATTTTGTCGGTTAAGGAATGTTTTTTAAATTCTGGTCTGATCCAACAAAGGGCAGTTCCTATTAGGTATCTTTTCTTGTGCTGCCTTGGGTGGGATGGGGTATTTAATTTGTCTAAATCCATTTGATTAATAATGTCGGCCTCAAGTCTCAGTCTTCTCATCTACTTGGAGAACACATTAAAGGGTCTGTCCCACTTGAGCAACCTAATCTGCGAGTTTAGAAGAGTTTGCTCTCGACTCAAACTTGCAGCATGGTCTACACGAGGTCCTAGGAGGTCCTATGAGGTTGCTGGAACTCTCCTTCCTGCTCGAGGGAAGTTCCCGAATACTCGTGGCCTCAGCATATTGAAAAATGTTCTGCGAATAATATTTGGTCGGCATGGTTCTTTTTGACTCGTAGTGCAGTGGAATGGGGTCGCTATTTAGTTACAGGTAGTCGAGGGCAGCCGTAGGCAATCTCCTTCGCTAACCGGGCATTTTGATTGACTCATTGGAGTTTCAGGATCAAGGAAGACCTACCCCTAGGTAAAATGCCCGCTAAACTTTATTATACACTCTTGTTATATTTGTCTCCACTCTTTCTCCCCCCCCCCCCCTTCTCCCCCCTCCTCCCCCCCTTCTTCTCCCATTCCTCTCCCCTTCTTCCCCCCCCCCCCCCCTTCTTTCCCTCCCCCTGCTCTTTAAAGGACTTTCCGTTACTGTGCAGCTGTTTTACCTTCATCTTCATCGAGCAGACAGCGCTCCTCTGCTTTCCTTGGCCCCCCGCCTTTGCGATGTGTTTGTGTGTGTGTGTGTGTGTATGTGCGTTCGGTCAATCCAGCTCGCGGTTTCAACGCGGACGGTCGAAGACAATCTTTTTAACTCGCCGATTACGTCGCCCAAGTGGGACAGGCCCTTAAGCCCTCCAATTTGTCCACGCAACTCAAAATTCACAACTATCTTCGTCCCGCCTCCTCTCCTGACATCATTCTGAAGAAGGGTCTCGACCCGAAACATTGTCAGAGAAGCTGCCTCACCCGCTGAGTTACTCCAGCATTTTGTGTCTCCCTCCTAAATTCACAACCCTGGAACCGTTCCTGCAAATCTCTCCCAAGCCTTCATTCCTTTCCTGAAGGCCAGTACCCAAAGTTGAACGCAAGTTAGTGCAGATGCTGGAATGAACTGGGGTTTTGTAGTCTTAACCTCTTGGATTTTGCACTACTGGCATTTATTTATTGAGCCCTCAATAACCTACATTTATTGATTGATTTCTGAACCCGTTCTGCCATCCTGAAAGATCTATGTGCAAGTACCCCCCAGGTGTGGCGATTTCTCAATTTCCAGGGATGGACACAAAATGCTGGAGTAACTCGGAGGGCCAGTCAGCATCTTTGGAGAAACATTTTTCACTGAGTTACTCCAGCATTTTGTTTCTATCTTTGGAATAAATTAGCATCTGCAGTTTCATAAAATTACATTCTCAAATTTCCAAATTGAATTTCATCTAATATGCTTGTTCTTTTCAGCAGTAGTTCTTCTGATGCTTATTTCTAAGTACCTACTGAGTTCAGTCAAGACAACTGCAATTTAGGCCTGAATTGTCTATGATTTTTAAAAAAAAAGGATGTTTCATAATCAGCATTGCCGTCATTATGTTGGGAAATCTTTGATCCATTTCTAGCCATGAGCAAGATCAGTAAGGTTTATAAATATAATGTGGTAAAGTAGTTGAACATTAAAGGCAATGTTGCCCGTTGTCATTTATTCACGATCAAACTCTTGAAAGGATAATATTTACTATTGAGTCTGAAAGGTTTCGACCCAAAATGTCTGCCCATTTTCTCCACAGATGCTACAGCTGTAGAGTTCCTCCAGCCTTTTTTTTTTGTTCAAGATTCCAGCATCTGCACTTCCTTGTATTTTTAACATTAATTATTGTTGTATTAATAATGGTGTGAGCAGTTTGAATGTTTTAGTTCCAATAAGACTTGGAATATGAGGTATATTAATTCAGAAGGGTGTGCTTGTGACATTAATGACATTGTGGGCTGCAGATCATGGCAAATGGGCAGAAGTGAAAGTAAACCAAGACGTGAAGGAGTGGCGTACTAGATAAAAATGTAAGTTACTTTCACGCCTACCTCTAAGACTCGGCCATGAAACGGCCAACTAAAACTTAAGTGGGTGCAGTGAAGGACCTGAAATGTAGCCAATAAAAGGAGCAGTCTGGGTCAATGATATACTATCAAACTATTTTGAAATGGGGGCATTGCAACGTGTGCATGGAAATTATACCCAATGTAAGGACAATAAAAAGGGAAAATAGGCACTCCAGTTTATCTGTGGAAATCTTTGTTAATTATGCACGTCAATTAGAGAAAGTCACATGGAACAAATAACTTAGGGATACAAAGATGCATTCACGGTCTTCAAATCTATCTTTATACAGCCGTTTCACTTCTATTTGATATCTGTACTTTCTGTCTAGCTGTAAAACTGCATTCTGCATGCCCCTTGTGGTATTTGTATATGTATGGTATGATCTGCCAGGATAGTACGTAAAGCACAGTTTTTCACTGTATCTCTGACATGTGATGTTTTAAACCAACACCAGTTATCACATTGTTACCCAACACCAGTTATCACATTTACGATGGAATCCAAATGTTAAAGAAAGCTGCCTAAAAATTTGAAATGCAAGCAGAAAATGCTCGAAATGCAAATGGCCAGGCAGTATCTATGGAAGGGGGATGAGAGAGAATGTGACAAAGTTTTGAGTGAAAGGTGGTATTGAGGTGCATATATATTTTAATAAACCATTCTGGTTGGAAGAGCTCCAAATTTATCCCCGTTTATTTAAAAAAAAACTCATCAATCAGCTTCAGGCTGGATTCATAAACCCTATCCTCTCAACAGATTGCAAGAGATTTGAGCTGTTTCTTTTAGGTCAAGTACCTTGATTGCAGCTAAGTAAAATGAATGGACATTTGCTTGGGCAAGCCCGGGTACATGGAATCTGTTTCTCCCCTCACACGCTGATGGACAATATTCCAGCTAAATTAACACTGCACCTTTTGACTTCAAACTGTCAACCCAGACAGTTTTGCAGACTGGATTGACATCTGCAACCAACAATATATACTAAAGGTATATCTTGATCTGCCTGGCTTAGATTATTTTAGTCTCATTTGCCATAGACTGTAAATTAAAGGCCACTGGATTAGAGAGCCTCATTGAATCGCTTAAACCTAGAAGGATGGTCATTGATTTGATTCAATGTCACACCCAAAATCTGTTCCCTTCAGCTGTGCAGCTATCCCTCAGTATTGTACCAAGGGTTGGGTTTAGCTGTTGCACAGAGTAGCAGTGTTGACTGTACAGCAACACTGTAAAGGAAATCATTTTGGAAAGAAAAAACATTAAAGTTCCATAAAATATCGTGCTCATAAGTCAATTTGTTTATTTCACGTGGTGCTGAGGCAATGTTTGACAATAAGACAATGAGCTAAATTATTAGTATTTCTGATTAATTCAGTAGTTCCTCTGTCAAGAGTTGAAGGGGAGATGTTTCTTTATTTTAGTTGAGATCTTTTTGCAAAAATGGCTGCTCTGTTCATAACAGAAAGCACATTTCATCAGCTGAAACTGCAGGGATGGTTTTTAAGGTGCATGGTGTTCTATTAATTCCGACCTCTCTCCATCTGCGAAGAACAAAACTATAAACATTGTATTCACCATTTTAAGTAGAGACAATTGAATAAAAAATAGATGAACACGCGTTTTCACATTATTGAACCTAAATGATCTGATGACGTTTCTGTGCCTCATGAAGAACAGTAAAATGTTCCAGATGCCACACATCTGGCAACTTGGGACGTTGCCAGGGATATTGCCAGGTGCCAGGAAACACAAAGACCAAGTCAGTCTTTTCACATTTGCTATGCAGTCATGTCTTTCAGAAGGAAGACATCTGCTACATTCCAAAGGCTTGTGGATTCATTTCTAATGAAGATAATGTTGTAGCATATATTGATGCCACAACATATTTGGTTGCACATGTCAATCCAGTCTGCAAGACAGGGTTGACAGTTTGA
Organism: Okamejei kenojei; assembly: GCA_035221665.1. Lineage (NCBI taxonomy): Eukaryota > Metazoa > Chordata > Chondrichthyes > Rajiformes > Rajidae > Okamejei > Okamejei kenojei. Next base: position 62,133,152 of record CM069142.1, read on the forward strand.
AGCCAAAAGGTGCAGTGTTAATTTAGCTGAAATATTGTGTATCAGCGTGTGAAGGGAGGAACAGATTCCATGTACCTGGGCCTGCCCCAGCAAATGTATTACTAAGTTGCAATCAAGGTACTTGACCTAAAAGCAACAGCTCGAATCTTTTGCAATCTTTTGAAAGGTTATGGTTTATGAATCCAGCCCGAATCTGATTGATGAGATTTTTTTTGTCGATAAATGGGGATAAATTTGGAGCTCTTCCAACCAGCATGGTTTATTGACTTGAATGGTGCTGAATTACAAGCCAGCAACAGGATGTATACGTTTTTACAGAGTATGCAAACTATTCCTTAACATAACTACTTTATGAAGAGTACACATTTTGGCATAGCAGCAAGACCATATAAAAACAGTACCACCAGATTGATTCATTAGAAACAAGAGACGATTGTAGAAGGAAAATAAATGTATTAAATGTCTAATTTATTTAGATTCAAAGAATGTTCAGTCTCCAATTTGCATATCTGTGGAATGATCTGTAATGAGGCTGATGACATTTTGGAAACACAGCTGTTTTCCTAAGATTACCTCTTGTTCTTCTAAATTCCAATCAATCTTGCCCCGCTCTTACTCATAGGAAACCACCTCATCACAGGAAGCAGCTAGTGAATCGCATCTACTAGCTGGACAGGATTCACTATGCTAAACGGAGGGTAATGGTAGCACCCATGAGAGTTCCCTGCTGAATAGAACTAATGGCACACTGAGGTACACTGTGCAAGATTCTGCTTTGAACAAGAACACAATTAATTTGTAGGAAGGAACTGCAGATGCTAGTTTACACTAAAAGTGGACACAAAATGCTGGAGTAACTTCGCGGGACAAGCAGCATCTCTGGATAGAAGAAATGGGTGACGTTTCAGGTCGAGACCTTTTTTTAGCCTGTTACAATTAATTTTGTAATGTTTTTAATGACGGTTTAAACTGTGATCTAAAGCTTAAAATGAAGTGCTCCTGGAGGAATGATTTTTAATTTGTCGTGAAACAACATTTACCAACAAATCTATAGTTAAAATGCATTAATTTTTTTATTTTTAATTATATTTCTACATGGGTGTTAGGTAACAAAGGATTGTTGTTGGCTATCGTACTATATAGTGCGCAGAATACTAGAACGACCATTGGTGACAATGATCCCCCTTAATTTTCCATTCTCTTTACCTCATTCCCTCCCAGAATACAATGTATCTGTAACGACTTTGATTATTTTTAACTTGGATTACTTTAAAATAAGATGAGTAATGTTTTTATTGGTGCTGTACCAGAACATGTCGTTCTTTGTCCACCGCAGTTTAATAAAATTGTGATTAGGCCGCATTTGGAATGCATTGTGCAGCTTTGGTTGCCCAATTGCAAGAAGTAAATGGAGGCTTTGGAGAGGATGCAGAAGAGGTTTACCAGCATGCTGCCTGGATTACAAGGCATTACTTATCAGGAGAGGTTGGACAAACTCGGATTGTTTTCTCTGAAGCGTCGGTGTTTGAGGGGAGAGCTGATAGAAGTGTATAAAATGATGAGAGGCATAGATGGGGTAGACGGTCAGAACCTTTTCTTTGCCCAGGGTGGAAATGTCAAAGACCTGAGGGCACAGCTTTAAGGTCAGAATGGCAAACTTTAAAGGAGAAGCATGAGGCAAGTTTTTTTTTTAATTAGAGAGTGGTGGATGACTGAACATGCTGGCAGGAGAGGTGATGGAGAACGATCCAATAGTGGTGCTTTAGAAGCTTTTCGATATACACATGGTTGTGTCGGGAATGGAGGGGAATGGATCACATGCAGGCAGATGAGATTAGTTTAACTTGGCATTATGTTCGGCACAGACTTGTTGTCTGAAGGGCCTGTTCCTGTGTTGTACTGTTCTTTGTTCTATTTCCTAACGATTGATGCACTGAAGTATTCATGTTAAATCTGTTCTATATATCCTATAATACATAGTTTAGCCAGATTAACATTTTGGCCAAGCCTTAATCTTTTATCAACCTTGTAAACATTCAACCAGCTGTCATTAACCCGGGAAGAGTTGTCCGTATGTGGAAAGCAAAGAGATCCATGTATAATGCTTGTTATTGAAATCTTAAATGGTGCTGATTACATGATGACACAGAAAGTAAAGACAGTAAGATGGAGATTTTGTCTGCATGTTGTGTCTGCATCTGTACAGATCTTTAAGCCTTCAGAGTGCAGAATGCCGAATGTTTGAATTGCCTTTTAATAGGCGAGTTCGGTATTCCGAAAAACGCAAGGAACCATGGGATTTGTCAAAGGTCACTCGCTATAAAGAAAAGGCTAACAAAGCGCTGACTGCAAACTATATTTCTTATCTTTATTCATGATTTATGTGTAAAAATGTATTAATCTGAGGAACGGGGGTGCCAGGTAGCGGGAAAGCGGGGTGTAACAGCGAGATAGAGGGGGCAGATGCGAGTGGGAGACGGGGGAGGGAGGGGTAGACTGAACCGGCGGAGAGACATTCTCGGCAGCTGCGCACACACAAACCTGCGCGTAGCCAGGATCGAACCATGGTCCCCGGCGCCGCAAGCACTGCGGAACCTCCACTGGGCCGTTCCCGAACCCCCCCCCCCCCCCGAGTGTCCCATCCTCGCCTGGGGAGGCAGCCAGAGACATCCGGACCGACGGGACACCGGCCCGGAGCAGCGGCCCCCAGGCCCACAGCCAGCGTGGAGAAGCGCCAACCCCAGCTCAACACCGCCTGCCCCGCCGGGCCAACCGACAACCCGGACCGACGGGACGGCAGCCGATGACCGGAGCTCGGCCCCCGCCGGCACGGAGAGGGCCAACTGACAGCCAATGGACAAGGCGTGAGGCGCAGCCGACGATCCCCGGCCCTCCGTGGAACGGGCCCCTGGGGAGCTGGAGCCAGTGCCTCCCCCCCCCCCCCCGGCACGCCATTTGCATGTCCGGGGCCGCCACTGCCCCACCAGCCCAAGGCCACCCTGGACACCCCCGGAGAGGGAGAGGACGACCCAGCAGCAACTCAGCTGCGCCAGAGACCCGGGCCCGACCACGGACGAGACGGAGGTCTGCACCCATGCAGATTCACAGCTACCGAGAATGTTTATAGCAAGTGACCTATGACCTGGGCATGCGCAGTTGGAATACCGCTCGCTTATTGGCAGTGGATGAATGCGAAAGGGACTCCATGATGTTCATTCAAACTTGAGGACAGTGTTTGAAAATCGTGCATTTAATTTACACTAAATTTGTTTTTGAGTCTACAGTTTTCACTGTTACTTTAGTTGTTTTCAATAAAATCAATGGAGAATTTGGAACACCGTTTAAAATTAATTCAGTACTAAATCGCAACTAAGTTCATAAGTTGTAGGAGAAGAATAAGGCCATTTGGCCCATCAAGTCTATTCCGTCATTCAATCATGCCTGATCTATCTTTCCCTCTCAATCCCATTCTCCTGGCTGCACCCCTTAATCCCCGCTGCTGGCATTTTATTAAATTGCTCCCATCTATATTAGTTTTAAGATATTTAAATTTTGGAATATATGCAAGGTCTGCGTACAAACACTAGCTAAGCTAAAGTGCTGTGAACAGCTCTGGTCACCACACAACAACATGTAATAGTATTAGAGAGTGCAGAGGAGATTTATAAGGATTTAGTCAGAGCTAGAGAAATATAGTTACGAAGAGGAGGAGGGGCGGTCTGCACTAAACTGGCTCATTTTCTTTTGAATAATGGACATAGAATAAAGATTTACCTTGAGATGTACAAAATTATGAGTGGGGACAGAATGGATAAGAAGAATCTATTTCCTTGAGGCAAATCTAATTTCTCTGGCATTGTGGATTTATGTTCTAGAAAAATTAACGAGTTTGAAGATCTTTTTTGTTTCTCCTTAAGAATAGCTGATGTCATCCTCAATATATTTTTAACTTCCCTGGGATTAACAACAATCACAAGGCTGCTGTGACTAGTCATCTGCGAGTGCACTGAATGAATTTGTGCTCTTCCTAAACTCCGTAGTAACAATGATGAAAAGTCATTGAATCTGAAGCGCTGTTTAGAGATACAGCACGGAAACGACTTCAGCCCACCAAGTCTGCACCAACTATCAAGTTCAAGTTCGTTATCCCACTTTCACATCCACTCCCTACCTATTTGGGAAGAGAAGTGAAGGCAGAACAAAGCCTATGTGATAGGTGGCTACAGGCGAGGGTTGATATGGCAGATGGTTGGACAAAGACTAGAGATGAAAAGACAAAAGGTGTGAAATAAAGATAGAAGTATGAACAGTGAAGCCTGAAGAAAGAATATGGGGGGGTGGGGGGTGTTGGAGAGGGAATGTAAGGGAAGAAATGGGTGCAAGTCTAGGTCGGGCATAGGGAAGAGAAGGGTGAAATGGGGGAAGGGATTATTTGTCAGTTAAGTACACTATATTTAACGTTGTATTTTGCTTTGACGTTGATTCTGAGAAAAGTGTCGCCCAATTGTGGCAAATTTGACAACTGTTTTCCGAACAGTTTACTCCTGGAAACAAAATGGAAAATTGTTTCCCAAACCTTGCGCCATCTGAGTTAATGAACTAATTTCGGCAAATGTCTATAATTCGCTATAGCTTTACAGCACTAGAGTCCTGATTCTATCCTGATTATGGGTGCTGTCTGTACGGAGTTTGTACGTTCTCCTTGTGACCGCGTGAGTTTTCTCCGGGTGCTCTGCTTTCCTCCCACACGCCAAAGGCGTACAGATTTGTAGGTTAATTGGCTTATGTGAATTGTAAATTGTCCCTAATGTGTAGGATTGTGCAGACTCGGTGGGCCGAAGGACCTGTTTCCATGCTGTATCTCTAAAGTCTAAACTACTATTGATTTGGTGGCTTATTGGACTGAAAATGGGCTGAAGAATTGCATGTCAATGTTTAATTTTAGATCTGTCGATATTATCAGCTAATGCTAATGTATTATCTCGCAGTGCTGTGTCATAATGGTGCAGAGGTTAGTGTTAATCTGGTTAAAAACCTTGATTTGATCTTGGAGGCTCTCTATGTTTGTTCTACCTGTGACCGCACAGACTTTGCTTGGATTCTCCGGATTTCTCCTATGTCATGCTGGTTGATGAGTTAATTGGCTCCTATAAATTGCCAACTGTGTAGCTGGGTAAAACGGGCTCAGCCTTGGCCATATTGATAGGGATTCTATTGCCAGGGTACGGTCAGACATTTCTGTGGCCACATGTAATGGTATGATGCCTGTAAACACAAAGAACTTCTTATGCTGCATTATTGTTTAGACGCAAAGTGCTGGAGTAATTTGCCTGACCCGCTGAGTTACTCCAGCACTTTATGTTCCTGGTACGATGGCTGCCTGGTGCCAGTGTCAAGGATGTCTCCAAGTGGGCACAGGACATTCTGAGAGGGGGCGGGGCGCAGCTGAAGATCAAGGTTCATCTACGTACAAGTGACATGGGTTGGAGGAAGCTGAAGTCCTGCAAAACAAATTTAAGGAGTTAGGCAGTAGATTTTAAAAAAAAGGCCTTCCAGGATTGTAACCTTGTCCAATGAAAATTAGAAAGATAGTGCAGTTCAGGAGCTGGTGCAAGAGGGAGGGCTTTGGATATATGGATCATTGAGTTATTTTCCAGGGCAGATGGAACAAAAGTGATGGGTTGTATCTGAACTTAGAGGAACCAATATCCTCGCAGGGATATTTGCTACTGCCACTTGGGAGGACATTTTGAGAACAAGAAGTTGGTGGTGTTTGGTCTGTTGAAGAGCATTAAGATGGATAAATCCACAAGGCCTGATGGGATCTATCCCAGATTATGGGAAGAGGTACAAGAGGAGATTACTTGGGCCTTGACAAAGATCTTTGGATCTTCTTGGGCCACAGGCCCTGGAGGACTAAAGAGTACCTAATGTTGTTCCTTTGTTTAAGAAGGAAAATAGGCATAATCCATGAAATTATACGCTGGTGAACCACACATTAATGGTAGGGAAGCTGTTGTAGAGAACTCTTAGGGATAGGATATACTTGCATTTAGAAGTGAATGAGCCGCTTAGGGACAGTCAGCACTGCTTTGTCCAGGGCAACTCATCCCTTACAAACTTGATTGAGTTTTTTGAGAAGGCGACAAAGGTGACTGATGAGGGTAGGTCAGTGGGTTTTCTTTGGCAGGATATTTGTCCCTTAATGTAGGGTTGTACACTGAAGCTGAATCACTGTTATCCTCCTCAATATGTGAGTGCATCTTTTCCTGCTGGTAGCATCGTGTAAATCTGTTCTGTGTGTAGAATGAATCTTGCACAACGAAATTGGATTGGGGGTGATTTATCTTTAAACTCCAGCTCTCAACAACAAGGTATTTTCCCATTTGTTGTTGGAACCCAATCCTAAGATTTGTTTTCAACTTACTCAAGTTCATAGAAAAACCATAATGACCTTAAATGCCAAGGTACATGGATACCTTCAGTAAACTTTAAGTACTATTTCCCTAATAATTTATTTTTTTTAATGTTAGAATCCATTTCTAAAAAGTGATGGATTTAATTGAATATTCCAACTAAGCACAAAATTATCATTGTTACAATAATTTAGACATTCTTTGCTTTTTAGTCCCCAGTACTGTTGCTATATTGAAACTGCCAATAACTCTAGAGGGATCTTTCTGTCAATCTTGCCAACACGTGCTTTCCTTCCCATTCTTAAGATGAATCTTTAGTGTATAAGTGAATGTTATAACTGTATTTTACTTATAAATTAATGAAGGATGAGTCTGCCTCTTATGTCAGTGAATCAAAAACATTTAACACCATTGTTTACTTAAAAGGAAGATTATTCATCTTGATAGACACAAAATGCTGGAGTAATTCAGCGGGACAGGCAGCATCTCTGAAGAGAAGGAATGAGAGACGTTTTGGCTCGAAACCCTTCTTCAGACTGAGGTCTCGATCCGATACGTCACCCATTCCTTCTCTCCAGAGACGCTGCCTGTCCCGCTGAACTACTCCAGCATGTTGTGTCTAGCTTCGGTTTAAAACCGCATCTGCAGTTCCTTCCTACACATTCTTCTTCTTGAGCTATTGTTGTTCCCTCAGGAGGCAGTTTGGGTAGAGAAACATAGAAAATAGGTGCAGGAGTAGGCCATTTGGCCCTTCGAGCCTGCACCGCCATTCAATATGATCATGGCTGATCATCCAACTCAGTATCCTGTATCTGCCTTCTCTCCATACCCCCTGATCCCTTTAGCCACAAGGGCCACATCTAACTCCCTCCTAAATATAGCCAATGAACTGGCCTCAACTACCTTCTGTGGCAGAGAATTCCAGAGACTCACCACTCTCTGTGTGAAAAATGTTTTCCTCATCTCAGTCCTAAAGGAATTCCCCCTTATCCTTAGACTGTGACCCCTTGCTCTGGACCGCCCCAACATCGGGAACAATCTTCCTGCATCTAGCCTATCCAACCCCTTAAGAATTTTGTAAGTTTCTATAAGATCCCCCTTCAGTCTTCTAAATTCTAGCGAGTACAAGCCAAGTCTATCCAGTCTTTCCTCGTATGAAAGTCCTGACATCCCAGGAATCAGTCTGGTGAACCTTCTCTGTACCCCCTCTATGTTTTTTTCCCGGTGACATTGGCCGCATACAAATGTGTATCTTGTTATCTAATATAATTTTGGCTTTTGCAGAACCCAGCGATTGAGGTCACTGGGTAGAAAGTTGGTGTCAAAGTGGCCATAAAACAGAAAATCCTGGAAATATCCAGGCAGTATCTGTGGATTGAGTAGGAATTATTGTTTTAATTGATGACCTTTCATCAGAACCATTCTGACTTGGAATATTAAAGCTTTTTTATTTCTCATGAGCTGCCCGACCTGTTAACTCATATACTCCTTTTTCAGATTTCCGATGTCTGTTGTTTTTATTTGCTTTTCAAAGTATACCATTTCAGCATGCTTAATTAATGCCATGAACTGTGGTGGTTAAATTTGTATTGTTTTATGAGTTGAGATTTAAATACACTTATAAAGCAATTGATATTTGAGATGTTTTCTGGCAAGCGGACCCATGTTATTATTGATTGTCGCAGACTGATAAAGACTAAAAATGATTACAGGCAGATTGTGTGATCAAATGCCCAAACAAGGAGGAGACATTCCAGGCATGGTAAAGGGAAACTATTCTTGTCTGATATATATTTGACTGTTATGTGGACAGAAACTACTCTGTTAATATACGATGACAGAAATGCCAGCATTTATTCTACTAAAAATAGCATGGTGTTTAAAGTATGTTTCATGTGAGTGGCACTCTGAAGTCATTGGTATTGTCAAAATGATGCTCCTCAAAACAAGGTTGTGCTCTACTGATGGAGCAAATAACCATCTGCCCCTGCCAATATCTCAAGAACATGGGGGGACTTTAAGGAGTCATAATGTGAACTACAGATCTTTGAACAGAATAGTTCAAAAGTGTACTTGTCAAGCATGCAAAATTTTACAGAGAGGTCAAGGTAATAGTGCATTCCAGTGATATGGGTAATGATGAACCAAGTGTAATAGGAAGGCCATTTATAGATTCAAAGTGAGGAGGAAGTGGTTTGAAAAGTAAAAAATAAAAGCTTTATATCTGAGTTTAACAAGATAAGGAAATATAAGGCACAAACAGATGAAAGGCTTTGATCCAACAGCCAATTCAGGGACTGAACACTTCAGTATTAGAGGGTACACAAAAAGCTGGAGAAACTCAGCGGGTGCAGCAGCATCTAAGGAGCGAAGGAGATAGGCGACGTTTCGGGTCGAGACCCTTCTTCAGACTGGTCAGGGATCAGGGAAACGAGAGATATAGACGGTGATGTGGAGAGATAAGGAACAATGAGTGAAAGATATGCAAAAAAGTATCGATGATAAAGGGAACAAGCCATTGTAAGCTGTTTGTGGTGTGAAAATGAGAAGCTGGTGCGACTGGGGTGGGGGAGGGAGATAGAGATAGAGGGAATGCCAGGGCCCGAGGGCTGAGGGAGAGGTGGGAAGGGGAGGAGACAGCAAGGGTTAACAGAATTGAGAAAATTCAATGTTCAAGCCCAAAGGATGCAGACTCCCCAAGCGGAATATGAGGTGCTGTTCCTCCAGCTTGCGGTGTTGCTCACTCTGGCCGTGGAGGAGGCCCAGGACCGAGAGGTCGGATGCGGAATGGGAGGGGGAGTTGAAGTGCTGAGCCACCGGGAGGTCGGGTTGATTATTGCGGCGAAGCGATCGCCAAGCCTCCGCTTGGTCTCACCGATATAGATCATCTGGCATCTGGAGCAGCGGATGCAGTAGATGAGGTTGGAGGAGGTGCAGGTGAACCTCTGTCGGACCTGGAAGGACTGCTTGGGTCCTTGAAAGGAGTGGAGGGGGGAGGTGAAGGGACAAGTGTTGCATTTCTTGCGGTTGCAAGGGAAAGTGCCCGGGGAAGGGGTAGAGCGGGAGGGGAGGGAAGAATTGACAAGGGAGTTGCAGAGGGAGCGGTCTTTGCGGAAGGCAGACAGGGGGGGAAATTCGCCGAACACCTCCGCTCGGTCCGCAATAACCAACCTGACCTCCCGGTGGCTCAGCACTTCAACTCCCCCTCCCATTCCGCATCCGACCTCTCGGTCCTGGGCCTCCTCCACGGCCAGAGTGAGCAACACCGCAAGCTGGAGGAACAGCACCTCATATTCCGCTTGGGGAGTCTGCATCCTTTGGGCTTGAACATTGAATTTTCTCAATTCTGTTAACCCTTGCTGTCTCCTCCCCTTCCCACCTCTCCCTCAGCCCTCGGGCCCTGGCATTCCCTCTATCTCTATCTCCCTCCCCCACCCCAGTCGCACCAGCTTCTCATTTTCACACCACAAACAGCTTACAATGGCTTACACAAAATGCTGGAGAAACTCAGCGGGTGCAGCAGCATCTAAGGAGCGAAGGAGATAGGCGACGTTTCGGGTCGAGACCCTTCTTCAGACGTTTCGGGTCGAGAGAAGAAGGGTCTCGACCCGAAACGTTGCCTATCTCCTTCGCTCCTTAGATGCTGCTGCACCCGCTGAGTTTCTCCAGCATTTTGTGTAACCCTCGATTCTCCAGCATCTGCAGTTTCTTCGTTAACGCTTACAATGGCTTGTTCCCTTCATCATCAATACTTTTTTGCATATCTTTCACTCATTGTTCCTTATCTCTCCACATCTCCGTCTATAGAAGGGTCTCGACCCGAAACGTCGCCTATCTCCTTCGCTCCTTAGATGCTGCTGCACCCGCTGAGTTTCTCCAGCTTTTTGTGTACCCTCGATTCTCCAGCATCTGCAGTTCCTTCTTTAACACTTCAGTATCAGAAATGGACCCGAACCGAAATGTTTCCTCCACAAACGCTACCTGACCCGCTGAGTTCCTCCAACATTTTCTCCTTTACTCAGCCATTCTAAAAATATGGTTAAAAAGGGAAATTGCTGGAAATGTTCAGCAGGTCCGACAGCAACAGTGGAAACTAACTTATCGTGTCTGAAGTACAGTTGTGCACCCGCTTTTCGTTTTGTCTACAGTTTTAAAATTGCTGGGTTTTTTTTCTCACCAACATGTAATTACTGATTTTGTTCTATTCTGCTTTGTAGTTTTTTGCACATTCCGCAGGCATTGCCACTTTTCATTTCACTGCACATCTTGTATGCGTATGTGACAAATAAACTTGACTTGAAAGGGAAGCTGAAATAACATTTAGGTGGAAGCTCCTTTATCAGAACTTCACTGGCCCTGAAATTGAAGTATTATATCAAGGCAGTGTTAATAAAAAAAAAACATTTGAGGAGTGACATTCAAACTGCAGATTGCTTCCAAATCACTAATTAAGCTGCTTATGATTTCCTAATCGGAATTTATCAAGAGGCGGCTTCATGCCTGCAGCAACAACAACTCTGGATATTATGTTTATTTTGAATAGAGAGAGAGAGAGAGAGAGAGAGAGAGAGAGAGAGAGAGAGAGACAGACAGACAGACAGACAGACAGAGACAGAGAGAGAGAGAGAGAGAGAGACAGACAGACAGACAGAGAGAGAGAGAGAGATGCAGTGTGGAAACAGATCCCTTGGCCCACTGAATTCACACTGACCATCAACTATGCATTGACACTAATCCTATATTAATCCCGTTGTTTATGCTTCCCACATTGTCATTAACTCTCTCAAATTCTACCATTCATCTACATACAAGAGATATTTTACAGTGATCAATTAATCTACCAATCTACACGTATTCGGGATGTGGGAGGAAGCCAAAGCACCCAGAGAAAACCCACATGGAGAAAGTGCAAATTCTACACAGGCCAGGTTTGAACCCAGATATCTGCCGATGTGAGGCAAAGGTCCTGCTAGCTGCCCCGTTGTGCCGTTTGTTTAGTTTATAGATACAACATGGAAACAGGCCCTTCGGCTCACTGATTCCACACCAACCACCAATCACCTGTTCAAACTTCATACAGATGGCACCCAAAGTCAGGATCAAACCTGGATTTCTGGCACTGTGAGGCAGCAGCTCTACCAGCTACGCCTTGTGCTGCCCTTTGGTGATGGATGTATACTTGAGAACTTAAAAAAAATATTTTATTGAAATGCATAGAGGTTATAATAGTATACATTTTCTACACGTCTTGTAAATTTACTATCTCCAACCAATACTTGCCTTTTTTCAGATTGCTAAATTTCTTCAGAAAGATGGAGAAACTGAGCTCCAAATGAGAATTGAAATTGGGAACATGAAGCAGGAGTTGGCAACAATTAGCATGATGGATGAATTTGCTCGATACGCACGTCTGGAGCGCAAGATCAACAAAATGACTGATAAACTGAAAACTCATGGTATTTAATTTTTTTCAAAGTTTGCTGTGGACAATGGGGGGAAAAGTAGCACAGTTGCTTTTGAAAGAGAAAGACATCAAAAGATGTAGGTATTCTGATCAACTTGCCAGGAAACTGAAAGTCATCGTAGGCAAGGTTAATCCTTCTCTCCCAATGTCTACACCTTTGGGTCATCGAGGGGCATTGCTCTTCTTGACTAGTAAGGGTGTCAGGGGTTATGGATAGAAGGCTGGAGAACGGGGTTGAGAGGGAAAGATAGATCAGCCATAATTGAATGGCAGAGTAGACTCGGTGAGCCAAATGGCCTAATTCTGTTCCTAGAACTTATCAACTCTAGCATAATGCTCTTGTGCCCATCCTTTTTTTCTACAGAGATGCAGCCTGACTGCTGAGTTACTCCACCACTTTGTGTTCGTCAATAGAACGTTACCAACTCCATGTCCCACCTCCAATGCAAATTGGCCAAGGCTGACTGGGTCAATCACATTTTTTGCACTCAATCTCAAATCTTCTCAAATGTTGAGACTTCGTAATTAAGTAGTTGAGGTTTAAATTTCCCAATTAAATGAGTTAAGCAACTAATTAACAGAACATATTGTTTAGTTGATATTATAGTTATGGCAAATAATTTGCCAATGTAATAAGATTTTAACTAGATAATATGTGTGTGAGCAGACCACAAACTGCTGTGCTGGGTGGAATCTATTATTTTTCATTGTCTGGTGATCATTAAGTCATAAAAACATTTGAGCATTCTGTGAATAACCATCATTACAAACTCAAGTAACAGCATTATTTTCAGTTAACATTTGTGTTACAAAGCTTTTAAGTCTCAAGTCACTGTAGAATTATCCTTTGCTCTTATTATTTGATTTTGAAAAATTCTACTTCTGGATTGCACTGCAAACGTCAGCGTTGCAATATCCTCTGATTGTTCTGTTAAACCATTGAGCAGTGTCTTTTCTTCTCACAGTAAAAACAAGAACAGCGCAGTTAGCCAAGATCAAGTGGGTGGTGAATATTGTCTTTTATATTGTTCAGGTTAGTACGTTTTCTTAATTTTAAAGTTACAGTCTTTGTAAGTTGCTTATCTAAAGAATGAATCAGCCGTCACATTCCTACTAATTGTATTGCATTCTGGTTCAATGTATAATTCAGCTATTTTAGCTATGTTTCTCAATCCCAATTTCTTTTAAAAACGAGCCTCCTTAAATAATAATAATAATAATATATTTTATTGTCATTACACGTAAGTACAACGAGATTTGGTTTGCAACTTCCATCCGATGTCATAACTTAATCGACAAATAAAATTTAGGTTTAAATACCCCGAGAACAAGATTTGTAAAAACGAACATTAGACCAGTAAAATCAACACAGACTAAAGTGCGAGGCCGGGGGAGACAGTCCATGGGGGTGGGGGGGTAGTCAGCAGGGCCGGTTCAGAGCCACTATAGCTCTGGGAATGAAGCTGTTCCTGAGTCTGGAGGTGCGGACGTAGAAGGCCGTGTAATGTCTGCCGGAAGGGAGTAGTTCGAACAGTCCATTACAAGGGTGAGAGGAGTCTTTATGTATGCTGACGGCCTTCCTGAGGCACCGTGTGTGGTAGATGCCCTCCAAGGCTGGTAGCGGTGTCCCAATAATCTGGTTGCGCTCTGTGGACAATGCGCTGAAGAGCTCTCCTCTCTGCCTCGTGCAGCTGAGTTACCACACAGAGATACCATACGTTAGTATGCTCTCTGTGGTGCAGCGGTAGAAGGTCGTCAGCAGCTGTTGGGGCAGACCAGTCCGTTTCAATGTTCTTAGGAAGAACAGTCGTTGCTGTGCCCTTTTGACCAGCGCAGGGGTGGACCATGTGAGGTCCTCTGAGATGTGAGTGCCCAGAAACATGAAGCTGGACACTCTCCACACTGTCTCTGTAGATGGAGATTGGGGCGTATTCCCCATTCTGTGACCTCCTGAAGTCGGTAATCAGCTCCTTGGTCTTGGAGGTGTTTAGCGACAAGTTGTTCTGTGAGCACCAGTCCGCCAGGTTCTGCACCTCCGCTCTATAGTTTCTTTCATCACCGTTGGTGATCAGCCCGATCACCATTGTGTCGTCTGCAAACTTGACAATGGTGTGGTTGTCAAATGCAGGGACACAGTCGTGGGTGAAGAGGGAGTAGAGCATGGGGCTCAGTACAGAGCCCTGTGGTGTGCCGGTGCTCAGGGTGATAGTGAAGGACAGGTGTGGCCCCAGTCTCACAGCCTGAAATTCAGGATCCAATCGCATATCAGGGAGCTGAGGCCTAGCTGGTGATGTTTGGTGGTGAGCTTGGTGGGGATGACCGTATTGAGCAGAGCTATAGTCAATGAAGATCATCCTCACATAGGTGCCCTGTCTTTCCAGGTGGGTCAGGACAGTGCGAAGAGCCACAGAGATGGCATCCTCTGTGGATCTATTTGCCCTGTATGCAAGTTGATGAGAGTCCAATGATGCAGGGATGCTGGATTTGATGTGAGAGAGGACCAGCCTTTCCAAGCACTTCATTGGTATTGGAGTTAGGGCAGCCGGGCGGTAGTCATTCAGGTTGGTGACTTTAGACTTCTTCGGCACCGGCACTATGGTAGCTGTCTTCAGGCACATGGGGACCGTTGCCAGAGATAGAGACAGGTTGAAGATCCTCGTAAATACCTCCGCCAGCTGTACAGCACAGTCCTTTACTACCCTACCCTGGACTCCATCCAGGCCTGCAGCCTTGCGTGGATTGATCCTTCGCAGAGCGCACTGTACCTCCTGGGTGCTCAGTGTTAAGGCCTGTCCCTCCGCCCTGGCTGGGGTTGTTCCTCTCCTGGTGGTGTTGCCAGTTTCGAAGCGGGCAAAGAAGGTATTTAATAACTTAGATGTTAGCCAAAAACTGCCTACACTTTCTTTAAATGGTCTCGATATGCAGCCTTGGCTAACAGTCCAGCAAAGTCCAGGATTTAGACTATTGTCTTGTGGAGGCAATGCAAGACCATTGTACAAAGCATCAATATCTAAAGAATGAATTTGCCATAGTGTTCCTATTAATTTAATCTTATGTTCATATTTAGAGTCAATGTATATTTCATCTATTTTAGCTATGCTTCTCAAGCCCAATTTCTTTTCAAAACGAACTTCCTTAAATAACTTGGTCATTAGCCAAAACTTAAACAGCCTACACTTTCTTTAAATGGTCTCTATATGCAGCCTTGGCTAACAGTTCTGCAAAGTCCAGGATTTAGACTGTTGCCTTGTTGAGGCAGTGCAATACCATTGTGCAAAGCATCAATACTGCTGGCAAAAAGTGGGAAGAAATGCAGTTAAGTTGGGACCATAGGAGAATATGCTAAATTATGTGCCCATCTTGTTGCAAAGTATGAGCATTCAAGACAAGTTAGGGAAAATCAGTGTTGTGTTTTGAGAAGAAAGCATGCACAGTTGGTCAGTGGGTAGAACATCTTAGTTGAGAGCAGAAGCTGAAATGGCAATGAGTGGAAATTGGGATTGATAAATAAGAATATTACAACAGATGTAATGTGCACCAGTATAAAATAGGAACGTTCAAATTTCTAGTGGATTACACATCATGTCTTTCTTGAACTTTTGATATTTTGAAAATCTTGTGCTCCGCTTTTGGATGTCACAATTGTTTTGCAGTGTCACACAATTTGTGTCTTTAGACTTCATTTCAGAGATACAGCGCGGTAACAGGCCCTTCAGCCCACCGCGTCTGCGCCAACCAGCATCACCCTGTACACTAGCACCATCATACACACTAGGGACAATTTACAATTTTTAATGAAACCAAATAACCTACAAACCTGTACGTCTTTGGAGTATCGGAGGAAACTGGACCACTGGAAGAAAACCCACGTGATCACAGGGAGGATGTACAGACTCCATATAGATGGCATCCGTAGTCAGGATTGAACCTGGATCTCTGGCATTGTAAGGCAGCAAATCCACTGCTACACCACTGTGTCGCCCCCTCATTCTACTGCTGAGAGTGGCGTACTGTCAATAGGGAGTAATGAACATGGGTAAATGTTTTTTTTACTTTATCCTGGGAGATGTGGATGAATCATCTCATCTCTGTTTCAAGGTTTGGCTCTGGGAAAAATGAAACTAAGTGTAGCAGCAGATTTTCATATCTTTCGAGAAATTAACTCCCTAGCCGCCTTTTGGATGAGCATGGATGAGGGGAATATCTTCGATATGCATGCGAGCTGGCTCACAAAGACCTTCAGAGCTTCTTCACAGATATGGCTTAAAAAACACAGTCCTTTGATGAATAAATGCTTTATTGTTGCTAGAAAACAGTGAGATACATCCAAATTTCTTCCGACTCGTTACTATTATCTTCATAAACTCCAGCTTATTACTTTAAACATTAGAAAACTCCTCGTGTCTCCGTAACACTGACATGATCTCCTTTATGGCTCGCCTAATCTCCTTTATGGCTCGCCTGATCGAAAGGTTAACCTTCTCCCTAATCGCTCCAAACTACACTAAAAACTAAACTTCTGCACAAGCATCTTAGCTCCAAACACGCCCCTAAACATGTCATAAATCCCACCCACAATATAACGGGCAGTCTAAAATTTAAAGGCACATGCCATCATCAATGACATGCAAAACAGGCCAAATGACCACTACATTCCAGGCCCTAATTGTTCCGAGTATATAACGAGGCAATTACTAATAAACATCAGAAAAGTGGTCATAAGGGATAACATATATAAAAAATCAAAAGGTCAGGGTATAAAACCCTGTGGCTCCTCGTCAGGAAATTAAACCCCGGTCTACCGCATGACAGGTAGGGATATTAACCGCTATACTAACAAGGAAAAAATAGCATGCGCTATATATCCGCAATCAGAATTCGTCATCGACTTTTCCATCTTCACTTTCGCCTTCTTGAAGCAAGCATAACTAGGATTATTAATCTTATTAAAACAGTGGTTTTAGTTCAAAGCCATATCGTGCATACCAAACCCTTAAAATCAGGCATGATACCCAGTATATAGTCCAAACCTTTGATAGCATGAAACGTCTTCCTCCATATCCGATCAACTCATGGATGTGTTATAATAGCAATGTTGAAGTGTGAAAATCCTTCAAAAGAATAACAGGATCTTTAACAATAAAGTTCACCGTTTGATTTAATGTCCGAATCATTAGCAGAGATTTCAAATTCCAGCTCAAGCTTTGGCCATTCTCTGTTTGGCTTATAGAGATTTTATTTCATTGATCCATCTCTTATCGCTTAAACAGTTCACTGCCAGTTCTCTGGAAACTTCATTTGCAAGATTTTCTTCTGTGTTAACATATTTTAGTTGTAGAAACATAGAAACATAGAAATTAGGTGCAGGAGCAGGCCATTCGGCCCTTCGAGCCTGCAACGCCATTCAATTTGATCATGGCTGATCATCCAACTCAATATCCTGTACCTGCCTTCTCTCCATACCCCCTGATCCCTTCAGCCACAAGGGCCACATCCAACTCCCTCTTAAATATAGCCAACGAACTGGCCTCAACTACCTTCTGTGGCAGAGAATTCCACAGATTCACCACTCTCTGTGTGAAAAACGATTTTCTCATCTCAGTCCTAAAAGACTTCCCCTTATCCTTAAACTGTGACCTCTTGTCCTGGACTTCCCCAACATTGAGAACAATCTTCCTGCATCTAGCCTGTCCAACCCCTTAAGAATTTTGTAAGTCTCTATGAGATCACCCCTCAATCTTCTAAATTCCAGCGAGTACAAGCCAAGTCTATCCAGTCTTTCTTCATATGGAAGTCGTGACATCCCAGGAATCAGTCTGGTGAACCTTCTCTGTACTCCCTCTATGGCAAGAATGTTGTACAACATTAGTAACTCCCAATGCTCTTTCCATTGGCAGATTGTCTCTATCCAAATCCAACTCTCTGGTTTCTTTGGATCTATCATCTAGTGGAATGCTTTCACAATTGTCGCTGTTCCGCTTAGAAAGTTTGAATCCTCCCTTGTTGCAAAGAGAAGTCAGATGTTCTACTGGTAGAATTGCTTCCTGCTGAGTAGACAAGGATTTTAAGCAATCATCCTTGTAGAAATTCTTCTTCAAAGAGATTCTTCTTTCATGAAATTTAGTATTCTCGCCAAACTTGCATTTCAAAGTCTGAGTACGTTGCTTTGCCATACAACGATTATTCGGCAGATTAACACTTTCTTGTTTGAAAGGTAAGTCTGCACAATAGTGTCTGTCAGTTTTCATTGAATAGTTCATAACATCCATGAACTTCAACTCCTCAGTCGACATCTCTTCAGATTCCTTGCTGGTACTTTCATTGAAGTCATGATTGTATGGCTTCATCACCGGCTTTTCTAATTTAACAGTAGATATTTGATTAACAGCAATGGCAGGATAGTTCTTCTGATTTCCGTTTTCGTGGTTCCTTTTCAAGGAGCCATAGATAACCCATCCAAGTCGGATTTTATTTCATATATCTTGACATCCTTCAGGTAAGGCCATTGCTTCGTCTTCATGTCATGGTATATTCTGACGACCAACAGGCATAGTTCCATGCGTAAACACTTCAGGTATTGGTATAAAATTATCTTCATCAAAACTGGATATCTCCATACTCGTAATGTAATGACTCCTGCTCTCTTTATCTTTAGTCATGTTACATAATCGAATCTTAGTCTCTTCTGTGATATTCAGCCTTCTCGTCAGGCTTTCTGTACAAAAGGTAGTCGAACGTCCGTGATCCAGAAAAGCACACTGTATTCGTCTTGCTATTCCTTACCTGTACTGGTAAGATAGAAAAGTTACAAGCTTCTACCCCGGCCCCAATACGAGGCGAGGTGATAGCATTTCTCGTAGCTGGCTTCGTGCCCTGTTCTGTTTGCTCCGGTTCATTCTCTTCTATTTGTAGCTCATCATCCGTTTGTTCCATTTCTTCCTCTTCCCGGTGCTCTGGTAACTCTTCTTCAATGTGAAGTGCTTCAGGATGATATAGATTACACTTATAACAAATCATAGGACTTATAGTCTCTCGCCATATGTCCATTTTTCAAACATCCAAAACAGATTCCCTTCTTCAAGAAATCCATCTTGTCTTCATATTCTTTCATCTTGAATCTTCGACACCATCTTATGGTGTGACCAACTTCATCACATAACAAACAAAATACTATTTGCTTGCTATAGATACATTTCTTTTCATTCCATCTGTCATTTCCACAGGTCTGGTTGTGATAGCAAAACGACTTCTCATAGGTTCAGATCTTTCTACAGTTTTGGAAAAGGTAGAACCTTTGTTAGTTGCAATCGGTTTGTAATCTTCAATAGTCCCGTAGTGTGGTTCTAACATGTTCCGTACTTCCCTGTCCAAGTATTCCACCAGGTCTGGGAGCCTGGCTACTTGCTTCCTTTCATCCCTAATTTTGCCTGCTTCATCTCTCCACTTTTCTCTCAGTCTTCTAGGCAGCTAGCTCAAGATGATTCTAGTATTGGTCAGACAACATCTGGTGAGACCACATCTGGAGTATTGTGTACAGTTTTGGTCTCCTAATTTGAGGAAGGACATCCTTGTGATTGAGGCAGTGCAGCATAGGGTCACGAGATTGATCCCTGGGATGGTGGGATTGTCATATGAGGAAAGATTGAAAAGACTAGGCTTGTATTTACTGGAGTTTAGAAGGATGAGGGGGGATCTTATAGAAACACATAAAATTATAAAAGGACTGGACAAGCTAGATGCAGGAAAAATGTTCCCAATGTTGGGCGAGTCCAGAACCAGGGGCCACAGTCTTAGAATAAAGGGGAGGTCATTTGAGACTGAGGTGAGAAAAATCGTTTTCACCCAGAGATTTGTGAATTTATGGAATTCTCTGCCACAGATGACAGTGGAGGCCAAGTCACTGGATGGATTTAAGAGATAGTTAGATAGAGCTCTAAGGGCTAGTGGAGTCAAGGGATATGGGAAGAAGGCAGGCACGGGTTATTGATAGGGGACGATCAGCCATGATCACAATGAATGTTGGTGCTGGCTTGAAGGGCCGAATGGCCTCTTCCTGCACCTATTTTCTATGTTTCCATATTACTCACAAGATTCATTCCCTCCATGTAGCCGAATTTCTCATCGAGCTGCGACAATCTCTCAGAAATATTGCATAATCACTCAATGCCTCCCCATTCTCCGGCTTGATTCCTTTCCAAGCATGGGCCTTCTCCATGTAAGCGTTAGCAATCCTCTGTTCATCACCAAAACGTTCTTCAAGTAATCTTATCACCTTTTTATAGCCATGGCTAACTTGCTCTTTCTGACAACTTTCTACAAGTACTTTAACACTTCCACGTGTGTACTTCACCAGAAATCGTAAACACTCCTTTTCATCCGTAACTTTAGTTTCTAATATTTCTTCTCATGCCCTTAAGAAAGCTTCATACTGCAAAGGATCTCCACCATACGTAGGAATTTCTACTGGTGGTAGAATGAGAGAGGTATTTTGTCAAGCTATGATCTCGTTGATTTCAGTTTGCCTATTCAACAGTGCCAATAATCCATTCTGATAACTTTGGCTTTGCTCCACCTGTTGATAAACAGGTCTTTGTGATTCAAATTGGCTTGCTCGAACCTGTGCACCAGGCCTTGAAAAAGCATGGTCCGCTATTGGTTTGTCTCGAACATCCACAGATGCTCCAATGGTAGTTTGTTTCAATCTAGCACTCATTTGCTAAGATGCAGTTTATCCATCTTCCTCTGTTCCAATGGGTTTTCAAAGCCTAGAAATCCGGTGGACCTCGATTGTGGAATTGATCCAACTGCCAATTCACTTCGAGCTGTTTTTCTTCTTGGTCCTGAGCTCATCGTCTTCGATGATCTAGAGCTGCATCTTGAACCCTTTCTTTCCAATATCTCCTTCCTTGTTTTGGCCACCGCCATCTTTGTGTCTATTTCCAGTTGTTTTTTTTGTCGCCTCAGCTCTTCTTGCCGTCGCGTCATCTCTTCCTTCCTCTGATCGTTCCGTTGTCTCATCTCTTCTTCTTGTCGCCTCAGCTCCTTTATCCGTTCTTCCAGTCGCCTTATCCGTTCATCTCGTCGTCTTATCCGTTCTTTCTGTTCTTGTCGCTCAATCTCATGTTACTTCTTCATGGCATCCGCTTCTATTGAGAGAGCAGCTAGCTCAGCTTTAACTCCCAATCGAGCAGAAGCCCTTGATACCGCACTGGCTGTTAAACCAGATCTGTGGGGCTTCCGGTGGCGCTAATGGTGGAGTAGGGTGAGTGCCAGCTAGCTCCACGCGAAAAAAACGAAAAAAAAGGGAATTAAATAAAGAACTGACCTGCAGAAATCGCTCCGGCAGCCTGCGTGACATCATCAGACCGCGACTCTGGAGACCTAATGTCGGTAGCATGCTCCCCCACAAAGGAACCGACTAAAAAAATTACAAGAAAAAAACAACCGAAGGAGGAAGTAGGCCCGACTGAAGCCTCGGGCTCAGTTTTAACGTCGTCCCAGGAGGACAATGGCCCAGAAGACGTGGTGTTTTGCGTACAGTTTTGGTCTCCTAATCTGAGGAAAGACATTCTTGTCAAAGAGGGTGTGCAGAGAAGGATCACGAGACTGATTCCTGGGATGGCACGACTTCCATATGAAGAAAGACTGGATAGACTTGGCTTGTACTCGCTGGAACTTAGAAGATTGAGGGGGGATCTCATAGAGACTTACAAAATTCTTAAGGGGTTGGACAGGCTAGATGCAGGAAGATTGTTCCCGATGTTGGGGAAGTCCAGGACAAGGGGTCACAGTTTAAGAATAAGGGGGAAGTCTTTTAGGACCAAGATGAGAAAATCGTTTTTCACACAGAGAGTGGTGAGTCTCTGGAATTCTCTGCCACAGAAGGTAGTTGAGGCCAGTTCGTTGGCCATATTTAAGAGGGAGTTGGATGTGGCTGAAGGGATCAGGGTTATGGAGAGAAGGCAGGTACAGGATACTGAGTTGGATGATCAGCCATGATCATATTGAATGGCGGTGCAGGCTCGAAGGGCCGAATGGCCTGCTCCTGCACCTAATTTCTATGTTTCTATGTTTCTAAGACAAAGATAAATGAAATGGATGAATTTCGCAACTTCATCACAAAGTATAAAAGAAGAATTGATAAGCTTTAAAAATGAATTGAATATTAAAGAAATACTGAAAAGACTTCATAGAATCATAGAAAATAGGTGCAGGAGTAGGCCATTCGGCCCTTCGAGCCCGCACTGCCATTCAATATGATCATGGCTGATCATCCAACTCAGTATCCTGTACCTGCCTTCTCTCCACTACCGTGTGCTTTAAGTTTACATGCTAATCTCTTATGTGGGACCTTGTCGAAAGCCTTCTGAAAGTCCAGATATAACACATCCACAGGTTCTCCCTTATCCACTCTACTAGTTACATCCTCCAATCCTCATGAACTACTCCAGAATCTAAGGAGTTGTGAAAAATTATCACTAATGCATCCACTATTTCTGGGGCTACTTCCTTAAGTACTCTGGGATGCAGCCTGTCTGGCCTTGGGGATTTATCGGCTTTTAATCCTATCAATTTACCTAACACCACTTCCCGGCTAACCTGGATTTCACTCAGTTCCTCCATCTCATTTGGCCCCCGGTCCCCTGCTATTTCCGGCAGATTATTTATGTCTTCCTTTGTGAAGACAGAACCAAAGTAGATATTCAATTGGTCTGCCATGTCCTTGTTCCCCATGATCAATTCACCAGTTTCTGACTACAAGGGACCTACATTTATTTTACCTAACCTTTTTCTCTTCACATATCTATAAAACTTTTGCAGTCCGTTTTTATGTTCCGTGCCAGTTTTCTTTCATAATCTATTTTCCCTTTCCTAATTAAGCCCTTTGTCCTCCTCTGCTGGACTCTGAATTTCTCCCAGTCCTCTGGTTGGCTGCTTTTTCTGGCTAATTTGTATGCTTCATCTTTAGTTTTGATACTATCCCTGATTTCCCTTGTTATCCATGGATGCACTACCTTCCCTGATTTATTCTTTTGCCAAACTGGGATGAACAATTGTAGTTCATCCATGCAGTCTTTAAATGCCTTCCATTGCATATCCACCGTCAACCCTTTAAGAATCACTTGCCTGTCTATTTTGGCCAATTCACGTCTCATACCCTCAAAGTTACCTTTCTTTAAGTTCAGAACCCTTGTTTCTGAATTAACAATGTCACTCTCCATCCTAATGAAGAACTCAACCATATTATGGTCACTCTTGCCCAAGGGGCCACGCACAACAAGACTGCTAACTAAACCTTCCTCATTACTCAGTACCCAGTCTAGAATAGCCTGCTCTCTCGTTGGTTCCTCTACATATTGGTTTAGAAAACTATCCCGCATACATTCCAAGAAACCCTCTTCCTCAGCACCCCTGCCAATTTGATTCATCCAATCTATATGTAGATTGAAGTCACCCATTATAATTGTTTTACCCTTGCTGCACGCATTTCTAATTTCATGTTTGATGCCATCCCCAACTCCCATTACTACTGTTAGGTGGCCTGTACACAACTCGCACTAGCGTTTTCTGCGCCTTAGTATTTCGTAGCTCTACCCATATCGATTCCACATCCTCCAAGCTAATGTCCATCATTTCTGTTGTGTTAATCTCCTCTCTAACCAGCAACGCTACTCCACCTCCTTTTCCTTTCTGTCTATCCCTCCTGAATATTGAATATCCCTGGATGTTCAGCTCCCAGCCTTGGTCACCCTGGAGCCATGTCTCCGTGATCCCAACTTAAAAAAGAGATTAAAGAATACTTCTCAGAGTTTGAAAATAAAATGACTAATCTTGTGCGTATGAAACTGACTAATATGAAGGAGGAAATGTCAGTAAATTTCGACTTACAATGAAGTAAACGAGAAAATTAAGTCGAATGAAACCAACTTTAATGATAAGCTGGAGTCGACCTTCACTACAATGCATCAACAAATGGGGGAGCAAGCTGACACCATAACTCACTTGGAAGAAACTACAGAGACACTCCTTGCCGTGAACAAGCGTTTATCAGATTTACTGACTATCAAACTAACTGAAAAATGTATTGACTTGGAGGGCCGTTAGAGACGACAAAATTTAAGAATTGTGGGCGTTCATGAGGGTAAAGAAGGAAATAAAGATCTCCGTGACTTTGCCGCAGACTTATTAATAAAAGTCTTGAATTTAGATCAAAAGCCCTTATTAGGGTGGGCACACAGAGTTCTTGGACGTCGCTCGGACCCGAACGCCCTCCCCCGAGGCAGCTGATAGTGAAGGTCCAATACAATCATGTTTTGGAGGATATCATGAAAAAAATTGCTGGCACAAGAAATCTTATGCTTGATGGAGCCAAAATAAGCATATTTCCAGATTACCCTGCAGAGGTGGTCAGAAGGAGAGCGTTATTCAACGAGACAAGAGGGATTCTAAAGAAGATAGACAACTTGAAATATGGATTGCTGTACCCTGCAAGATTGAGAATCACTTATCTGCAGAAGGAACAGTTTTTCACTGATCACAAGAAAGCATCGGCGTATGCCCAGAAGATTGTGGGTTCGAATGAGGACTGAATAACATTCATATAATATCGTCATCTTGCTGAGAATAAATGGAACTTTAATTTGCTTTATTCAATGACTAATGAAAGCTGATAACGACAACTGTGCAGTCCCTCCTGTTATGGACATATTATTCTAATATTTTAGTACTAATTGTTACTAACAATTACTAATCATTAAAAACACTTATTATTATTATTATTATTGTTGGAATAATTAGTTAAAAGCATGAAATATTTTTAAAAAAGGTATAATTTAGATATCATTAATTGGAATTTGTTATGTTCTTCCTTTATTTACATCAGACTAACACTTGACTAATAATTAACTAAGAGAGTAATAGTCTCTCACTATAAGGTTACTAATACTCTGGACCAAAATATTTTTAATTTAATCTCGTAAATTACTCATATTCAAATTTTTTTTTAAAGGATAAACAGGGTCTGATCAGGAACAGTCAACATGGATTTGTGCCTGGAAGGTCATGTTTGACAAACCTTCTTGAATTTTTTGAAGCGGTAGCTAGGAAATTGATGAGGGTAAAGCAGTGGATGTTGTCTATATGGATTTCAGTAAGGCGTTTGACAAGGTTCCCCATGGAAGGTTGGTTAAGAAGGTTCAATCTTTGGGTGTTAATGGCGGAGTAGCAAGATGGATTCAACAGTGGCTGAATGGGAGATGTCAGAGAGTAATGGTGGATGGCTGTTTGTCAGGTTGGAAGCCGGTGACCAGTGGGGTGCCTCAGGGATCTGTGTTGGGTCCACTGTTGTTTGTCATGTACATCAATGATCTGGATGATGGGGTGGAAAATTGGATAAGTAAGTATGCAGATGATACTAAGATAGGTGGTGTTGTGGATAATGAAGTAGATTTTCAAAGTCTACAGAGAGATTTGGGCCATTTGAAAAAGTGGGCTGAAAGATGGCAGATGGAGTTTAATGCTGATAAGTGTGAAGTGCTACATCTTGGCAGGACAAATCAAAATATGACGTACATGGTAAATGGTAGGGAATTGAGGAATGCTGTGGAACAGAGGGATCTAGGAATAACTGTGCATAGTTCCCTGAAGGTGGAATCGCATGTAGATAGGGTGGTAAAGAAAGCCTTTGGTGTGCTGGCCTTTATAAATCAGAGCATTGAATATAGGAGTAGGGAAGTAATGTTAAAATTGTACAAGGCATTGGTAAGACCAATTCTGGAGTATGGTGTACAATTTTGGTCGCCTAGTTATAGGAAGGATGTCAACAAAATAGAGAGAGTACAGAGGAGATTTACTAGAATGTTGCCAGGGTTCCAGCAACTATGTTACAGAGAAAGGTTGAACAAGTTAGGTCTTTATTCTTTGGAGCGCAGAAGGTTAAGGGGGGACTTGATTGAGGTCTTTAAAATGATGAAAGGGATAGACAGAGTTGACGTGGATACGTTTTTCCCATTGAGGGTAGGGAAGATTCAAACAAGAGGGCATGACATGAGAATTAAGGGACAGAGGTTTCGGGGTAACATGAGGGGGAACTTCTTTACTCAG
Organism: Okamejei kenojei; assembly: GCA_035221665.1. Classification (NCBI taxonomy): domain Eukaryota; kingdom Metazoa; phylum Chordata; class Chondrichthyes; order Rajiformes; family Rajidae; genus Okamejei; species Okamejei kenojei. The sequence continues at coordinate 62,159,135 of CM069142.1, forward strand.
AGGGTGGTGGCTGTGTGGAATCAGCTTCCAGCAGAAGTGGTGGAGGCAGGATCGATTTTAACATTTAAGAGTAAAGTGGATAGGTATATGGACGTGAAGGGAATGGAGGGGTATGGTCTGAGTGCAGGTAGATGGGACTAGGGGAAAACAAATGGTCGGCACGGACTGGAAGGGCCGAGAGGGCCTGTTTCCGTGCTGTAATTGTATATGGTTATATGGTTATAAAGCGTGGAGCTAGGAATAATAATTTTTTTTAATCTACGGGAGTCCTTAGATGGTCAGCCGCGTTAGTGTGGCTAGCACTAACTACACTAAATTTAGATGTAGTTTCTTTTTCCTTCTTACACTTTATTAATTTTTTATTTTTTTACTTTTTGCATTTTTTACTTAATTACTATTTTAAACTTGAATTAGTTTACTAATATTATTAGTGGAGATGTGTCCGTGAGGAAGTTTTATTTGAATTATATTTTCAACTTATCTGTCCTGTGTTCGGGTGGAATGTCGGGTTTACGGTGCTGAGCTATCTGCTCTTTTATAGACCACCCTAACCACAAGATGCAAGGCGTAAATAGAAAAAACGGGGGTCAAGGAATTACTTTTTGTAGTTGGAATGTTAAGGGAATTAATGTCAATCAAGAGAGGTAAGGTATTAGCACACTTAAAATCACTCAAAGCAGACATAACATTTCTTCAAGAGATCCACAACATTAAAAACGACGCACAACATAGATTGAAAGCAAAATGGATTGCTGAAACTTATCACTCTTCATTCTCTCATAAGACCAGAGGTGTCGCAATTTTAATTCGTAAAGGTATACCTTTTAAACACATATCAACTATAGCGGACACCAATGGTAGGTATATTATACTAGTGGGTGAATTATATTAAAAAAAAAGTGATTTTTCTCAATGTCTATGGACCAAATTTTGATAATCCTATGTTTTTTAAGAATATATTTAATCCTATCCCTAGGCAATTAGATACGGAAAATGCAATCGCGCCTTCTATGATAATACATAATAAAATACTATGCTCACACAACTTAATTTGATAATTGGTGGAGATTTAAATTGTACACTAGATTCCTGTCTCGATAGATCATCAAGACAAAGAAAAGCAAAATCCAAGACAAGCGAATTATTAAACTCATACATCAATACTACCAATATCAAGGATGTTTGGAGAATTGAAAACCAACCTGGAAGGGAATACTCATTTTACTCATCAGTACATAAAACCTATTCAAGGATAGACTACTTTTTAGTAGATTCTAAACTTATCCCATTTACTTATAATTCGAAATATCATAACATTATAATTCCGGACCATGCTCCTTTAACATTTATGATCAAACTAAGTGGAATGACTTGGCAGACACAATGGAGACTTAATCCTCAAATTTTAAATGATAAAGCATGTTACGAATATCTTATCAAACAGATAAATATGTTTTTTGAGACAAATGACTGAAATTTCTGCCTCCCTTCTTTGGGAAACATTTAAAGCATTTATATGAGGAGCGTTAATCTCCGCACAAGCCTTTCGTAATGTAGAGAACCGCGCCAAACAATTGATATTGGAAATGGAAATAAGGCAATTAGATATGGAAAATGCAATTGCACCTTCTATGATAATACATAATAAAATTGCTGCACTCAAATATAAGTTAAACCAAATATACTCAGACCAAATCATAAAATGTTATCAAAAGACTAAACAGTTACACTTTGAATTTGGTGATAAACCACAAAAATTACTTGCACGCCAACTCCGGAAACAGGAAGGGGAAAAAAACAATATATAAAATTAAATCAGATATGGGAGAAATATTAACACTACTCAAGGATATTAATGATAGATTTTCTCACTACTATCAAACACTTTACTCAACCAAAACGGCAGTGGGTTCTGCAGGAATGGAATTATTCTTACAGAATTGTAACCTTACTGGTTTAGACTTGAAAGAGAGGGAATTATTAGGGGCCGAAATATCAGTAAAGGATATTGAAGAATATATTAGCTCTTTAAAAAATTGAAAGGCCGCTGGCCCAGATGGTTTAAATAGTGAATTTTATTTAAAAAATTCATGATTTGATCTCGCCACGCCTACAGACATTATATACTCAAGCATTCATGCACCAGAAACTCCCAGAAACTTTAAATGAATCAACAATAATACTTATACCAAAAACGGATAAGGACCTTGAAGACCCAGGTTCATATAGAGCAATTGCTCTCTTAAACACCGATGGGAAAATATTAACCAAAATGTTAGCACATAGATTAAGCTTAGTTATTCATAAATTAATACACCCCGATCAAACTGGCTTTATTCCAAAATGTTATTCATATTATAATCTGAGACGATTATTTAACATTATATACTCAAATCGAATAGCTAATGTAGATTTAGCAGTCATTTTGTTAGATGCTGAGAAAGCATTCGATCAAGTTGAATGGCCCTATTTATTTTCAGTGATGGAAAATTTTCAATTAGGTGAGAAGTTTTGTACTTGGGTTAAGCTTCTATATACCAACCCAACAGCCAGAATAATGACACATCAAATGTTATCAAAAAAAATTGAGTTATCTAAAGGTTGTAGACAAGGATGCCCGCTATCCCCGTTACTATTCGCCCTTGCTATTGAACCACTAGCAGAAAGAGTTCGAGCACATCCAGAAATATAAGGGTATAATACTAAAAATACAGTTAATAAAATTTCTCTATATGCAGATGATGTATTGCTATATATTACAAATCCAGAAATTAGCATCCCTAACCTGTTAAATCTTATAACTCAATTTGGTTTATTCTCGGGATACAGAATCAATTGGATTAAGAGTGAGATTATGTCAATAATGGAACCTAATTTATATATATTGCAACAATCACCTTTTAAAATAGTGAATGAAAAATTTAAATACTTAGGAATTTATGTGACCAAGAAATATACTTCTTTATTTAAATCAAATTTCGTACCTTTACTTAATAAATTGCATAAGAATATTCAATATTGGAAAACACTTCCCATTTCAATGCTCGGTAAAATTAATGCTATTAAAATGATTTTCCTTCCTCAACTTCTATACCCTTTTCAATCAATTCCGATATATCTCCCTAAAAGTTTCTTTAAAAAAGTCGACTTTATTGTAACAAGTTTTATTTGGGATTATAAGAATCACAGAATAAGTAAAAAAACACTTGTGTAAACCCAAGACGAATGGAGGATTAGTCTTACCAAATTTCTTATTTTATTTCTGGGCAGTCAATGTCAAAAACTTCAATTTCTGGTTGGAAGATATGGATCAACAACCAGACTGGTTAAAGATGGAAAAGGAGGATTGTCTGCCATTTGAAATTGGCCCGATTCTGTTAACTCCTACAAAATTGAATTTAAAAATCTATAGTGAAAACCCAATAATACATAGTGGTATTCGAATTTGGAAACAAATAAAAAAGACATTAAAATTGGATAATTTATCACTTTCGCTCCCTATTGCAAATAACCCTTCATTTAAGCCTTCAGTATTGGATAAAGGTTTTGCACAATGGAAAAATTATGGAATTAAAAAGATGGGACATCTTTATAGAAAAGGTGTGTTCCTCTCGTTTCAGGAGGTACAACAGAATTATGGATTATTACAACTGAAAGTTTATGTTAAATCACATACACAAGAATATAAAACTAGAGAGCCAGAATATAAAACTAGACAAGAATATCTAGAATATTTGTCTTGTGTATTTGTCTAGTCTTATATTCTCAGAATATAAGACTAGACAAATACACAAGAATATAAAACTAGAGAGTCAGAGATTCTAGATGAATGTTTGAATAAACACCCCAACACAGTCAAATTAATATCTTGCATTTATAATATTCTTTTAGATAGTGAGAATACTTCGATGGAATTACATAGACAAGCATGGGAAAATGAATTAGTTCAACCCATAACGAAAGATATTTGGGATGAAAGTCTACAACATATACATCAATGTTCGTTAAACGCCAGACATTCTTTAATACAATTTAAAATATTACATAGATTGCATTATTCTAAAACCAAATTAAATAGAATTTGTCCTAATATTTCTCCTATCTGCGATAAAGGTCAATATTCTGAGGCTAATTTAACCCATACCTTTGTAAGTTGCATAAAAATTAAAATATTTTGGGTGGATATTTTTAAAATTATTTCCGTAGTGGTTAATACTCAACTGGAGCCCGATCCTAAATTAATAATATTGGGCATATATGAACAATACCTAAAATTTACAATAAACCAAAGAAATTTCCTTGATTATAGTATAATAACTGGGAAAAAATTAATATTAAAATTTTGGTAAACCCCTACACCCCCACAATCAAAATGTGGATTATGGAGATGTCGAAGACCTTAAATCTGGGAAAAAATTAGATTTGTCTTAATTGACAAACCAGAATTATTTACTAGAATATGGTCTCCGTTCATAGATTATTTGAAGGGGTAGAATGGACCGGCGCTGATACCTGACAGAAGCTTGAACCCAGGACTAGATGAATAGTTATGCTTTCTTAACTACGGACCTATCTCCTAAGTTGTATTATGGATAGTTTATTCTATTTTTCTAATTTTTTCTTTTTCTTTATTTTTTCTATCTATTAAAAAAATAATAATAATAATAATTAGAGTCAATGTTAATATGTAACCGATAAATGAAGACCCCAGCTACATTGGTAGCGGAGTCCCTGGAATCCTGGATGTTTAATATGTAACCGTTTAACAAAGTTTGTAGTGGTTCGGACTATGGTATGTACAAGCCTCTAATAAAATTTAACTTTAAAAAAAAACAAAAAAAAACAGATCTGTGGTCTGATCTTCATAAAGATACATTGGAGATATTATCTCGTCGTGCAATTTAATCTTCCATTCTGGCACCTTGTTGCTTCGCTCTTCCAGCTACTAAGCTCGTTAGTTGTGGTATAATTTCAGATAACCACTTCTCTGCCTTTTTTCATGAAACGATTGAATATCTTCTTCTTGTCTTCATCCCACTGGGTGTGTCTTCTGCGTTCTTCTCGAGACAGCTGTGAACACAGCAGTACATCTTGTTTCTTGCCAACCACCTGGTCGAGGTTCCATAGTTGGCTCATATTAGATTTCACCTTGATCACGTTCTGTTCTGATTCCATTAGTTTCTTCTGTTTCTCAATTAATCTGGTAACCTATTTCCATAATTCGTTTCTCTCTTTCTCGGTTTCTCTCAAGCAGGCAGCTTGTGAAATATCTGTTTCTTCTCGATACACGAGTTGATGTTGTCTGGCTGGTCTTTCACCACCACCATCTTTCATCTGGCGTAATTTAAAGAGGTCTTGGCAGAGTGTTCTGCTAGTAGCTCTGGCTTTGTTTTGTCAACATTACCTTCAAAACCATAACATACTGATAATGTAGAGAACATCTCTCCAGCATCCATGGACTAAAAACACTTTCTGAGTCTCTGTTACATTTGCCGTTTTTAAATTAAAGCTTGCAGCTTCAAATTAAAATTCAAAGAAATACAATCGATTTGTACTCACAAATCCTGTGATATGTCCTCAGATAAGTCTCGATGCTGTTGATAGACCTCAAGGCCATCTCTGGCCGAGATCCATTATCTTCAGTTCCTCCTGGAACCAGTCCTCTGGCTAAAACCTCTCCGAGAATCTTAGCCAAATCCTGTGACGGAGGTCTCTTTTCGACTTAATCTTCTGTCCCACTCTCTGGAACTGATATGTAACCCCCCTGCCAAAGGTTCTCTTCAACTTAATGTAGCTGCAGATTTTCATACCTTTTGAGAAATTAACTCCCTAGCCGCCTTTTGGATGGGCATGGATAAGGGGAATATCTTCGATACGCATGCGAGCTGGCTCATAGAAAACAGTGATATACATCCAAATTTCTTCCGACTCGTTACTATTATCTTCATCGAACTCCACCTTATTACTTTAAACATTAGAAACATCTCCTTTATGGGTCACCTCATCGAAGGTGACCCATAAACCTTCTCCCTATTCGCTCCAAACTACACTAAAAACTAAACTTATCGCAAGCATCTTAGCTCCAAACATGCCCCAAAACACGTCATAAATCCCACCCACAATATAACGGGCAGTCTAAAATTTAAAGGCACGTGCCATCATCAATGACATGCAAAACAGGCCAAATAGCCACTACACCAAGCGTCAAGAGGGAAGCAATCTGTGGATGTTGATGTTGTTATTCTGTATCAGAATTCCCATTGTGCAAATGATTGTACTCTTTAATTTTCAGGCAGCTTTAATGATTTCCCTGATATGGAAATATTATTCTGAACCAGTTACTGTGCTCCCTCACAAATGGATTGCACCCTTGGAGCGGATGGTGGCTTTTCCAACTGGAGTGCCAGGTGCTGTATAAATTATGCATTGTTTTATTTAATAATTATTATTTGAAACATTGATTCCTATTGAGCATAGTTCACTTTTTTAAACTCTTGGTTTTCCCCACCCAACGTCATGGCTGTCTTTTAATATCACACTGACCTGTTGATGGCAGTTGCTGCTTGGCACCTCACTAAATTGGCTACTCCAAATAAGAATGCAGGAGTTCACAGCACCGGAGATCTGGGTTCGATCCTGACCTTGGGTGCTGTGGAGTTTGCATATTCTCCCTGTGACCATGTGGCCAAGAGGGACCTGGTGGGTGGGGGGGGGGGGGGGGGCACACACAACCGAGATCAAAGAGGGACCCAGTGAGGGGACCACTGAGAATAAAGATGGACCATCAGGAGTATAATGAGTACTTTGTTTCTTTATTGGCACCAGATATGTGAGGAATCTTAGCGTACTTTGTATTGTATGCAAAAAAGAATTTCACTGTACCTAGGTCCATGTGACAATAAAGTTATCATTCATTCCTTTTCCTCTCATCCTAAAAGTGGATAACATAGATCCAAGATCAAAGAGGGACCCAGTGAGGGGACCACTGAGAATAAAGATGGACCATCAGGAGTATAATGAGTACTTTGTTTCTTTATTGGCACCAGATATGTGAGGAATCTTAGCGTACTTTGTATTGTATGCAAAAAAGAATTTCACTGTACCTAGGTCCATGTGACAATAAAGTTATCATTCATTCATTTTCCTCTCATCCTAAAAGTGGATAACATAGAACAAGTGTGGACAAAGTGGGCTGAAGGGCCTGTTTCCATGTTGTAACTTTCAATCCATTTAATCAAATCCTGATGATCAGCAAGCCTGACAGAGGGAACCTGATGCTGGCCGAGACCTATCTGATTCACACTTTGTTACAACTGACAGTTGGATAGCAGCAGGGAAAGACATAATATACTGGACTGTCTCAGCAGGTCAAGCAGTATCACAAGTTCACAAGTTATAGGAGTAGAATTAGGCCATTCGGCCCATCAAGTGTACTCCGCCATTCAATCATGGCTGATCTCTGTCTCCTAATCCCATTTTCCTGCCTTCTCCCCATAACCCATGACACCCGTTATCCTTGGAGAACATGGATAGGTCATGTTTCGGTTTGGGACCCTTCTTCAGACTGGATAGCAACACTCTTGTCTTGCTTCCTCCATTATCTCTCCAGTTTAGAGCACAGTTAAAGTGCGATCACTGATCATTTGATAAGTGAAATTGCAAATATTGGGTAGCATTATTATTGCACTTTTTATTCGAATTGGCAATTGAGACATTGTGTTTTCATAAAATGTACATAACCAGGACAAATAAGTTAAGTTTGATTTCTTCAATTTTGCCACAATTTTCATTTAGAAGGCACTGGTAGCTACTGCTGGCGCCAACGAAGGCGGCCACGGTCTACTGCTCCTTGCTGTTTTGTATGTGTTTGTTCTTTTGTGTCAAATGTGAAAACCCTACAAAGATTACTTTGTACATACTCATCGGCGGGACTGCGGCTGCGTTCAAGGTCTTGAGACGGAGGAGGACCTGTGGGAAGCGATCTGGAGCACCCGCCCGACTCCGGCGACGAGGATCACGCACACCACTCCCGAGCATATTCCTGGCAAACGTACGTTCTCTCAAGAACAAAGTGGACGAATTGCAACTCCTGCATCGGACAAACAAGGACTTCTCTCGAGCTGCTGCCCTGTGTTTCACCGAGGCCTGGCTTTGTGAGTCGACTCCGGACAGTGCGCTGCAACTGGCTGGCTTCCAACTTCACAGAGCGGATCGCGAAGTGGAGGCAGCGGGGAAATCAAGAGGCGGTGGAATATGCTTCTATACCAACCAGGACTGGTGCAGCGACATCACGGTCCTGTCAAATTTCTGCTCTCCCAACCTAGAATCCCTCTTTATAAACTGCAAACCCTTCTACTCTCCAAGGGAATTTAAATCCTTTATTCTCGCTGGAGTTTACATTCCACCCCCAAGCCTGCGTACGTGAGGCACAAGTGCAAGTCGCTGACCAAGTAATGAGGGTAGAGAGTGACTTCCCGGACTCCATGGTCATTGTTTTGGGGGACTTCAGCTAACCTCAGCTGTGACCTTCCAAAATACGGACTTCATGTTACCTGCCCCACCAGAGGGGAGAGACCACTTGATCACTGTTGTACAGCATCAAGAATCGCTCTGTTCCCCGAGCGGGTCTGGGTCTCTGATCATTGTCTAGTTCACCTTATTCCGACCTACAGGCAGAAGCTAAGCCTGTGGTCAGAACAACGAAAAGGTGGACAAGCGAGGGCATTGAGAACCTATAATCCTGCTTTGACTGCACGGATTGGTATGTGTTCTGGGAAGCAACCACAAGCCTCGATGAGTATACGGACACTGTATCATCATATGTCAACTTTTGCGTCGACAGTTGCATTCCAACTAAGACCCGGACATGGTTCAATAACAACAAGCCCTGGTTCACTGCAGAACTCAGACAGCTCCGACGGTCTAAAGAGGAGGCCTACAGGAGCGGGGATGCAGACCTCTACAGGCAGGCCAAGTACGTTGAGAAGAGGAATCAGAGCGGCCAAGGAAACGTACTCTGAGAAGTTGAAGAGCAAGTTCTCATTAGTGACTCTTCTTCAGTTTGGAAGGGCTTGCAAGAAATTACCAGCTACAAGAGAAAAGCCTTAATGAGTTTTACTGCAGGTTTGAAAATAAGATACATAACCCTGGTACCCCCTTCCCCCGTCCCCCCCCCCCCCGTCCCCGTCCCCGTCCCCGTCCCCGTCCCCATCCCCAAACAACACAGCCAGCCCTCAGTCTAAAAAGAATGAACACTGCACCCTCTCCTTCCCATTCACCACTTCACACCTACTTAAGGCAAGACTCCAGTATGAAAAGAATGGACCATTTCCCACCTCAACCAACACTTCGCACCCACTCACAACCTGACCTAATTCTGCAAAGACTGGGCCTTTCTACACCCACCCTCCTCCAATCACCACTTCACACCCAATCACCCACATCCTCTGTGCTGCACAACATAACTTGTCCAATATCAACAATAAAAATAGATGTGAGATACGCTTTGTGCTCACAATTAATGCTCAAAGACTAAATCTTGGAAGCAAGAGTTCTTTATTCCTCTCGACTCTGCAGACCCGGGTGCCTCTCCAAATCGAGACACACCGAAGCCAAAGTAGTCATCCCCCTTTATACACAGAATTTTACATTCAACCTCCCCTCTGGACCCTTCTCCAATCAGGGTCTGAGGTGCACAATCTGTAGGTACATCCCACCGTACATCGCCTCGCACCTCCCATATCATACATCGCATGTTCAAACATGTTCATGGTAATGAGCAGTTTCTTGACCAGGGGTATGTTGTAATATTCATTTATTCTATTAAGCATGCTCAGTTGCTCATGACCTACCCTAGTTTTACTCACCTCCTAGTGAACCCTCTCAGTTCTCCTATATCAGTACTAAAGCTAAGCTATAGTGACAAGGGTCCCATCTATCACTCCCTTCCACTGATATGGATCTCTCTACATCACTCCCTTCCACTGCTATACAATGCTATTACTTCTTACTCAAGGACTCAAGGATGGGTCTGGCAACCTTCAGACACAGCTGTGTCAGAATCCTCTCTCCAGCCCCTCTCAGTTCGGATTCTCTTTAAAACTCCTTACTTTAATGGGGTTTAATCACTTTATCCCTCACAATCCTCACTTTTTCTTTTGCTACACATACACTGATTAAACCCTCATTTCAAGTTCCCTCAACTCGAACTGACATAACATTGTCCTAACCTTCTCTTCCTGTAAATCATGAACCTCCCCTGGCCGCATTATCATTATTTTCTGTATTTCCCCTCTCTCTCCCATAGGCATGACTACCGCCTGCATCTGACTTATACTTCTAGTAATAAGTTCCCTAAAACAAGGGATGCAACAGGGGATAAAGATCAGTCCAGCCACTGCACATAGAAACACGAGTCCCACCGTTCTCCACCATGTTCCTCCGAGGATGGAATCCCACCATTGGGTTCCCATAATCGAATTCCACTTTTGTATTGGAACATGTGCCAACTTACGGATCCCTTCTGATATGTCCATCACTGCCTGTCCATTATCATCGATGTTCAAACAGCAATTAGAGAGGTTGAATTTCCCGCATACCCCTCCTTCTTCTGCCAGGAGGTAATCTAGGGCTAACCTGTTCTGGTATATCGCTGCTCTCATCTGCGTCTGCTGCTTTGCCAGCATTTCCAGCGCCCCCGCAGTTTGGTTGGTAATTACCTCCAGTACTGCCTGAAGCCTTATGATCCGGTTTAACATGTATCCTGGTGCTCGGTAGCCCCAGGATCCATCCTGTGCCCAAGTGGCTGGTCCGTAGTATGAGATGATTCTTGCTGGTGGCCATTCATCATCTGTCCATTCTCCAATGTCTATTTTCCTCTTTTTCCGATATAGGTCATCAAATACAGGTGTTCCTAACGACCGGCCCTCTTTGGTGTTTAACAGGAAAAATCCAGGTTGTACCAGTCCAATAAAACAAGTCCCACTCCAATTCATCGGTAACACCGAGTATGCCTTGTATCCGCATATCCATAACAGTCCTTCAGGGGCTGGTCCACTAGAGGTAACCTTGTTCCATATGTCTCGCAATACTGGGATCCCCTGATAAGGGTTGTTCCCGGTGCAGTTCCATAGTCCAGCCGATTCCACTCCATCGGTCTTCATCCAGATAGCGCAGTTTTTCCCATATTTCTTAGTTAGATACCATTTAGGCTCCTCTGGCCACCACACTCGGGACTGATTTGGCCACTGGGTGACGATGCGCTGGCAGGGGCTGCTGCCTACTAGGACGGCATCCTTTGCCCAGGGCCTAGCGATACACTCAGTCCCGACCGGAGCGTCTGTCAGGACCCATACCTGGGGATCTCGGTCTTGTCCAACTGTCAGGTTCCACCCCATCAGGTCCCATATTTCAACAATGGATCCCCTCCACGGCCAACGTGAACTCATCAGTGGTCCTCCGCAGACCCAACAGTTAGTCACATTCAGGATTCCAGCTATCCGGAGGGCCAAGTCCACAAACAGGTTTTTTTCTCCTTCAGGGATCTCGATCTGCTTCTTTATCTCTTCGTACAGTGTCTGGTGCACTTGAGGCTGAGTATGTGGGGGAGGGGGAGGCTTAGTGACTACTACTTCTGTAACCTCTTTTATTACTTCCTCCCTCGTCTTATCTATTGCCCATTTTACGATCTGAGAAGGGAAAACTAACTGTACACAAACCCATCTCTCTCCCCTTGGGCAGGTAACGGGCCAAACTTCTCTATATACTCCCTATTGCCTGCCATCAAATACTCCTTTCCCCCCTCTTCACAAATGGTTCTAGTCTTCCGGTCATGGCATACTTTGTTCACATGGGAATGATAGGTAAATGATCTGGTTGTCCGCCCTCTGTATTGGATAGGATGATAACATTTATCACAATTATTAATACCTTTTACCACAATTACATACAAAGCAAACAATACCACGACTGTTCCTTTCATACTGTCAGTTATACATTCAATGCTTTTTTTTTTAAATTACTGTTAGGGGTTTGCTTCCTGGCTTCACCATCCACTGTTCCTCCTCCTCAGGAACGGGTGGATCGACGGGTCCTTTAACCCGGATCGCGTGGGTCTACCCTTTTTCTTTTGTTCGTATTGCTGTCTCGGTTGTCAGTAATACTAGGTACGGTCCGGTCCACCTGGGCTGGAGTTTCTCCTCCTTCCAATTCTTGACCAGTACCCAGTCGCCGGCCTTTACAGCATGTATTGGAAAGTCGAGTGGTGGGCTTTGAGCCAATAATCCTTTAGCTTTTAATTCTGTAAGGGAACGAGACACTGCCAGTAAATAGTTCCTCAAGAACACATCACCTCCCTCAAAGGTTGGTGTGCCTTCCACCTTCCCAAAATAAGGCAATCCAAACAACATTTCATAGGGAGACACCGCAATATCCTTTCGTGGTGCCGTCCGTATTCGCAATAAAGCAATTGGTAGACATTTAGTCCAGGGTAACCCTGTCTCCTCCATTAATTTAGTTATCTGAATTTTAGAGTGGCATTCATCCGTTCCACTCTCCCCGAACTCTGGGGGTGCCATGGAGTATGCAGCTTCCAGTTTATTCCCAAGGCGTGACAAATTAATAGGTGCACCTTGGAAGCAAAATGTGTTCCTCGATCTGAATCTATGGATTCAATTACTCCATATCGTGGGATGATTTGTTCCAGCAGTATCTTAGTGACTGCCTGGGCAGTGGCATTTATCGTGGGAAATGCCTCTACCCACCTGGTGAAGTGATCCACTATAACCAGAAGATATTTCCACTGCTGTACTTTTGGTAGTTCTGTGAAGTCCACCTGTATTCTCTGGAAGGGTCTAATGGCCAATTGTTGTCCTCCCCCTGGGACAGCTCTCATTACCTTCTTATTCACCCTTTGACACACTATACAACCAGACACCGCCTGCTTGGCTAAAGTATAGATGCCTCTACAGGCATAAGTCCGTAGTATCGTGTCGCACAGAGCCTGAGCTCCCCAGTGCGATTGCGAATGTAGTTGTTTAATCAAATCCCTCGTCAATCCTTTAGTAATTATTTGTTTTTCGTCCGGCGTCTACCACTTCCCGTCCGTGGAGCGCCGGGCACCCAACTCATTCATTTTATCTTCCTCCTCCCGCGAGAATACAGGTATCTTCTCTATTCCCTCTCTCAACGGTATTAGAGACAACATTTTTACCGTTCCTTCTGTCGCTGCTGTCTTAGCGGCACTATCGACTGCCCTATTCCCTCTAGCTTCCAGCGAATTCCCTCTCTGGTGGCCTGCTACATGGACCACCGCTATTCTTTCTGGCAAATTTAGTGCTTCCAAAGCTTTTTCAATTAACTGCTCATGAGCCAACTCTTTCCCTCTAGCTGTAATCATCCCTCTTTCTTTCCAGATTTTCCCAAAGGTGTGTACCACCCCAAAGGCATACTTGGAGTCCGTATACACAGTTCCTTCTTTCCCTTTCAATAGTTCCAATGCCCTCAGTAATGCATACAGTTCACACATTTGCGCGGACCAACTTCCTGGTAACCTGCCTGCTTCCACTTTTTCAAACCCTTCTCCGGTTATTATAGCATACCCACTATACCTTTTTCCGTCTATGCATCGGGAAGAACTATCAATAAACCATCTTTCCCCTGTCTCAAGCGGTCGTTCTTCTAAATCTTCCCTACTCGTTGTCTGAAGTTCTATTATCTCACTACAATCATGTTCTGGTAACTCCCCTTCCTGCTCAGCACCTGCCGAGTACAAAAACTGAGAGGAATTTAGGTTTTTATCATATAGAAACCTAACCTGTCGGGTATAGTCATCTATCCATAATCTACAATATCCAATCAGTCCAAGAAACTTCCTAATCTCCTTCTTATTCTTCGGCATTGGCAGTCCGGTAATTCCCGCTATCCTTTCCGGGTTTATTCTCCTTTTCCCATCGCTTATCAGGTGTCCTAGATATTTAACTTCTCGTTCTACAAACTGTAATTTACTTTTAGACACTCTCAACCCCTTTTCCCCCAGAAAGTTCAGGAGGGTTATTGTTGCGTCCCTAACTGCCTCCTCTTCTTCCCCTGATAGTAATAGGTCGTCCACATACGGCAACAGCTGTGTCTCATCAGTCCTCGGAACGTCCTCTAGTACTTGTTCTAATATTTGTCCGAACAGGCTCGGGGACTCCGTAAATCCCTGAGGGAGCACAGTCCACCGATACTGCTGTTTCCTTTGGGTCTCTGGGTTTTCCCATTCAAACGCAAAAAGGTCCCTGCTCTCTTCAGCCAGGGGACCGCTCCAAAAAGCGTCTTTTAAATCTACCACACTGAACCACTTGTGATTCGGGGGTATCCGTCCCATTATGGTATACGGGTTCGGGACTACCGAGTGTCGCGTTCTAACTACCTTATTTAATTCCCTGAGATCCTGGACCAATCTGAACGTCCCGTCGGTCTTCCTTACGGGGAGTACGGGGGTGTTATATGGGGACATACAACTCTCTAATATACCGTCATTTAGTAAGTTCTCTATAATTGGCTGAAGTCCTCTCCTTCCTTCCATAGAAATTGGATATTGCCTTACCCGTACTGCCTCACTTTTTTTTTCAGAGCTATTGGTGGGATCTGCAGCCCTCCCCGGTTTCCTTCCTTGGCCCACACCTGCGGGACTATTCTTTCCTCGTCCTCTGTGGTCAATTTATACACTTGGACTATTATCTGTCCCCCTACGGGGGCTGTTCCCATTCCTAATTGGATTTGTAAATCCCTCCCCATCAAATTTATCCCTGCCTGGGGTACCAAGATTAAATCTTCCGTAGTTTCCCGATTCTCATATTTTACCACCTCCCCTTCTACCTCGGGTAATGTCATCACTTTCCCTTCTACCCCTGAGATTCTAACCTGTTTTTTACCCAATCTCATTCCTTCTGGTACCTTAGTTACACTCGATCTCTCTGCTCCCGAATCTACCATAAATATCATATCCTCTCCCTGGGGTCCTAATCTCAAGTTTACCAGAGGTTCCCGTGTGTATCCCATACACCCCAGGGAGCGGAACCCCTGACTCCCCTATTCTTCCTCCATGAGTGCGTACGACTGCACCTCCCGTCGTCGATTGGGACATTCCCTCCTGATAAATGGTATATTATAGCATACCCACTATACCTTTTTCCGTCTATGCATCGGGAAGAACTATCAATAAACCATCTTTCCCCTGTCTCAAGCGGTCGTTCTTCTAAATCTTCCCTACTCGTTGTCTGAAGTTCTATTATCTCACTACAATCATGTTCTTGTAACTCCCTTTCCTGCTCAGCACCTGCCGAGTACAAAAACTGAGAGGAATTTAGGTTTTTATCATATAGAAACCTAACCTGTCGGGTATAGTCATCTATCCATAATCTACAATATCCAATCAGTCCAAGAAACTTCCTAATCTCCTTCTTATTCTTCGGCATTGGCAGTCCAGTAATTCCCGCTATCCTTTCCGGGTTTATTCTCCTTTTCCCATCGCTTATCAGGTGTCCTAGATATTTAACTTCTCGTTCTACAAACTGTAATTTACTTTTAGACACTCTCAACCCCTTTTCCCCCAGAAAGTTCAGGAGGGTTATTGTTGCGTCCCTAACTGCCTCCTCTTCTTCCCCTGATAGTAATAGGTCGTCCACATACTGCAACAGCTGTGTCTCATCAGTCCTCGGAACGTCCTCTAGTACTTGTTCTAATATTTGTCCGAACAGGCTCGGGGACTCCGTAAATCCCTGAGGGAGCACAGTCCACCGATACTGCTGTTTCCTTTGGGTCTCTGGGTTTTCCCATTCAAACGCAAAAAGGTCCCTGCTCTCTTCAGCCAGGGGACCGCTCCAAAAAGCGTCTTTTAAATCTACCACACTGAACCACTTGTGATTCGGGGGTATCCGTCCCATTATGGTATACGGGTTCGGGACTATCGGGTGTCGCGTTCTAACTACCTTATTTAATTCCCTGAGATCCTGGACCAATCTGAACGTCCCGTCGGTCTTCCTTACGGGGAGTACGGGGGTGTTATATGGGGACATACAACTCTCTAATATACCGTCCTTTAGTAAGTTCTCTATAATTGGCTGAAGTCCTCTCCTTCCTTCCATAGAAATTGGATATTCCCTTACCCGTACTGACTGAGCTATTTTCAAGGGTGGGATCTGCAGCCCTCCCCGGTTTCCTTCCTTGGCCCACACCTGCGGGACTATTCTTTCCTCGTCCTCTGTGGTCAATTTATACACTTGGACTATTATCTGTCCCCCTACGGGGGCTGTTCCCATTCCTAATTGGATTTGTAAATCTCTCCCCATCAAATTTATCCCTGCCTGGGGTACCAAGATTAAATCTTCCGTAGTTTCCCGATTCTCATATTTTACCACCTCCCCTTCTACCTCGGGTAATGTCATCACTTTCCCTTCTACCCCTGAGATTCTAACCTGTTTTTTACCCAATCTCATTCCTTCTGGTACCTTAGTTACACTCGATCTCTCTGCTCCCGAATCTACCATAAATATCATATCCTCTCCCTGGGGTCCTAATCTCAAGTTTACCAGAGGTTCCCGTGTGTATCCCATACACCCCAGGGAGCGGAACCCCTGACTCCCCTATTCTTCCTCCATGAGTGCGTACGACTGCACCTCCCGTCGTCGCTTGGGACATTCCCTCCTGAAATGACCCTCCTCTTCACAATAATAACACCGGGGTGGCCCCGTGTACCATCTTCTTGATCCTTATTCCTTGTTTTCCCGGGGGCCCCAACTTCGGTCCCCCCATTCACCTCTTCCTCGTCCTCCAAACTACCGCTTCCCCTTCCCCGGTCTCCATGAGCACCCGGCCTTCTATCACCTTCGATCCCCCCATTCTGTACTCCTTGCTGTACTGCTTGCAACATCATTTTTGCCTTTCCCTTCTGTTTCTCCTCATCCCGTCTTACATATACCTTTTGAGCCTCTGTTAACAATTGATTCAATGGTTTGTCATTCCAATCTTCCAATTTTTCCAATTTCTTTCTAATATCTGGCCATGATTTTGTTACAAAATTAACCTTTAACAACTGCTGACCTGCGCCTGAATCAGGGTCTATCCCCGAATACTGCTGGACATTCCTCCTTAACCTTTGTAAGAACACTGTCGGAGGTTCGTCTTTGTTCTGCTGATTTTCAAAAGCCCGTTCAAAATTTTGTCCCTTGGGAACGGCCTCTCTGATTCCCTTAATTATTATTTCCCTGAGATTTCTCATACTGTTTCTTCCTTCCCCTGTTTGGTTACTCCAATCCGGCGCAGTAATGGGATATTTTACTGCTCCCACCTCTGCTGCTCCCGCGTCAGCCGGCAACCCCTTCTCCTGCCTGTCTGACCATCTGTCTTTCTTCTGAAGTAAACAAACTTCCCATTATTGACATCATTGTCTGCCAACTCCTTTTTTTTCCCTGGGCCCCATTAATTTATTACCCTTCTCCAACCAGAATGTTTATCTAAACAAACCATAAAAGCTGCTTGTTGTTCAGCAATTAACTTATTTCTAATTTTGTTCAACCATTCCCCCTACAATTCCCAAATTCCAATTCCTAGTTTAAATACATACGACTAACAATTTTCCAAATTAACTTTACTGAAAAGAAATCTATAGAAGCCAAGCAACCTACATTTTCCAACTTCCCCTTTTTAAGTTGCGATGATACAAAGCGTTGTCCGTTACCTTACAATAACCTCCCCCATTGCTTACAATTTCTTAAAGGAACACACACACATACCCTTACAACATGTGGCCCACAGCAAACAAACCTATCACATATACAAACTTCCTCATTCATACAAAACCGGTTTTTACACACACATCACATTAGTTCCATTCTTACTTCAATGAGATTGTTTGAAACAACTCAATATTTTTCATAAAAACATTTTTGGCCCTAGGAACTGATCTATTTGTTCAGCCAGTCCCAAGGGGTCTTGCAATAAACTTTTCATCTCCTTTTTAAAGTTCCTCACCTCCATACTGGTGAGAGGCACATTTACAAATCCCATCCCCCCGGCGTTTCCCCCTAACGGGACCTCCCTGAGGGGCTTCATTTGAACAGATCGGTCTAATCTCTGTTCCGCTGCCCTCGTTTGAGATCGCGTCCTCCGACTACTGCCTGGGACACCCGTCCCATCCTTGTCCTCACTTTTTATTTTCTCTTCCTTATCTGACTGGCTCTCTCCTTCACATTCTACTTTCTGTAATTCTCTATTATCTGTCTCTTCTGAGACAAGAGCGGACAGGTTTACTGCCGATCCGCTCTGGCTTAGTGGGACCTCCTGGGCAGATACAGCCGGCGCTGATGGGGATATATTTGGGGGCTGGGATTCATATGGCAGGGGGGCAGTCTCCGTAGGTGATCATCACCAATTGGTGGCCAGTCAGGTTCATCCTGCTCTCTTTCTGTCTTTAACGGAAACATCCCATTATTGGGTTTCCAGCACTGGGCATATTCCTTTTCTATTTGATTCGGCGTTTGTCTTTCATTCACAAAAACATTCAACGCCTGTCCCACCCAGTCCTCATTTGAACCCAACCGCGGCCACCACACTGCGCTCCCTCGAATAGGCTCCTTTGGCCATTCAAAGTAACAAAACTTTATCATAGTTTCCTTACGCTTACCCTGGGTGTTCCCTTCACCCCATCCAACATTGGCCCCAACGGACTATCGGGCGGAATGTTAGGCTCCATATCAGTATGAGCCTCATCCAGGTTCCCCGGACCCTTACTTTTCCCGTTCCGGTTTCCCATCGTCTCGTCGGACTATTCCCGTCCGACAGACCCCGGCCGCCCAGGCAATACTTAATAGTCGCTTTTCTTACCTGGGTCCTGTGCACAAGAATCGTTCGACCGTCCCGTACGTATTTACCTTACACCCCCACTTGCTTCCCGAGTCTTTCCCACCGAATATCACTCGCTCAAACTGCTGATGGCAAGCAAGGAGATCGGAGACTGCTGAAATCAGCAGGGTGCACCTTCCCCTCCTTCTTTGCCTCCACCAAGCAGCCGGAGTGGCGATCCCGGACGAGCCCCCAATTTGTGAGATATGCTTTGTGCTCACAATTAATGCTCAAAGACTAAATCTTGGAAGCAAGAGTTCTTTATTCCTCTCGACTCTGCAGACCCGGGTGCCTCTCCAAATCGAGACACACCCGAAGCCAAAGAAGTCATCCCCCTTTATACACAGAATTTTACATTCAACCTCCCCTCTGGACCCTTCTCCAATCAGGGTCTGAGGTGCACAATCTGTAGGTACATCCCACCGTACATCCCCTCGCACCTCCCATATCATACATTGCATGTTCAAACATGTTCATGGTAATGAGCAGTTTCTTGACCAGGGGTATGTTGTAATATTCATTTATTCTATTAAGCATGCTCAGTTGCTCATGACCTACCCTAGTTTTACTCGCCTCCTAGTGAACCCTCTCAGTTCTCCTATATCAGTACTAAAGCTAAGCTATAGTGACAAGGGTCCCATCTATCACTCCCTTCCACTGATATGGATCTCTCTACATCACTCCCTTCCACTGCTATACAATGCTATTACTTCTTACTCAAGGACTCAAGGATGGGTCTGGCAACCTTCAGACACAGCTGTGTCAGAATCCTCTCTCCAGCCCCTCTCAGTTCGGATTCTCTTTAAAACTCCTTACTTTAATGGGGTTTAATCACTTTATCCCTCACAATGAGGAGGCTTTTCAAAGGACAAAAAAGCCAGAAATCTCCAGGATTTGACAATGTTTCCCCCTCTACTCTTAAGCTCTGTGCCAAACAGCTGACACCGGTATATACAGACATTTTTAACCAGTCCCTGCAAACATGTACTGTCCCTGCCTGCTTCAAAGTCTCCATTATTGTTCCTGTACCCAAAAAGGCAAGGATTACTTGTCTTAATGACTACAGGCCTGTCGCACTGACCTCTGTAGTCATGAAGACACTCAAAAGGCTTGTGCTGGACAAGCTGAAAAATATCACAAACTCCCTGCTGGGCCCTCTGCAGTTTGCATATCGGGCCAATAGATCTGTGGATGATGCAGTCAATCTGGGCCTGAACTTCATCCTACAGCACCTAGACCGCCAGGGGCCTTTGTGAGGATTCTGTTTGTTGATTTTAGCTCTGCATTCAACACCATTGTGCCAGAGCTACTACACTCCAAACGTTGCGAGTTGACTGTGCCTGAAGCCCTCTATCAGTGGATCACCAGCTTCCTGACAGACAGGAAGCAGCATGTGAGGCTGGGAAAGCACATCTCGGATGCACAAACGCTCAGCAGGAGCACCGCAAGGCTGCATACTCTCTCCTCTCCTCTAATCTCTCTACACCAATGACTATACCTCCACAGACACCTCTGTCAAGTTTCTCAAGTTTGCAGACAACACAACCCTGATTGGACTGATCCAGGATAGGGAAGAATCTGCCTACAGACATGAAGTGTCACAGCTGGTGTCCAGGTGCCATCGCAACAACCTAGAGCTCAATGCTCTTGGAATTGATTGTAGACTTTAGGAGAGCTCCCCCTCCCCTCACCCCACTCACCACTCACCATCAACAACACCACTGTCACATCTGTGGAGTCTTTTAAGTTCCTGGGAAGCATAATCTCCAAGGACCATAAGTGGGGGGCTAGCATGGACTGCACAGTCAAAAAGACACAACAGAGGATGTACTTCCTACGGCAGCTGAGGAAGCACAATCTGTCACAGGCAATGATGGTCCAATTTTACACGCCCATCGTAGAGTCTGGTTTGGCTCAGCCACCAAGCACAACACCTGGAGGCTGCAGCGAATCATCCAATCAGCAGAGAAGGTTATTGGCTGCAACCTTCCCTTCATTGATGAACTGTACACTGCACGGGCCAGGAAGTGAACGGGCAAGATCATCTCTGACCCCTCTCACCCTGGCCACAAACTCTTTGAATCACTTCCCACTTGAAGGCGACTCCAGATTGTCAAAGCTGCCTCAGCCAGACATAAAAACAGTTTTTATCCACAAGTAGTTGCTCTACTCAACAGCCAAAAACTGTATCATCCCTTTAATCTGGTATTTTGTTGGTTCACTTGCTTGATCAATAGAGTTTTATCATTAATGTTTTATTATTATTAATGTTTAGTGTTTTCTGAGTCATTCGTAACTGTCACTATGTCATGTTGTTACTTGTGGGCGGAGCACCAAGGCAAATTCCTTGGATGTGAATACTTGGCCAATAAACTTACTTACTTTTTCACAGCCTTACAGTGAAAAAATAATTCCCGCTGAAAGCTAAAGACAAATGAATCTCAGAAGGAGTAATTCAATTGGTATTATACTGTCTTGGTCCTTGATAACAACTTAACCAATGCTGTTTCTTCTTCAATAAATGGGATGTGGCTAAACTGCAGTCCTGCACAGCTTAACTAATAATTACACCTTTTCTTTGTACCTTTGCATGTGGAGAGATTTTCTGCAGATGAGATACTTGGCTATTAAATGAAAAATTGGTGCAGGTTCAGCAGAAATTTGCCATTTGTTAACTCCTGGAGACAAATACTTGTTTTTACAGGCAGCACCCCAGATTTGAAAAAAACATAGTTAATCTGTTAATCCCTTTTGGCCCACTATCCAATCTAACTAAACCCATCTTCTTGCATATGTGTCTTTTTACAATATTGCACAAACAAATGTGACAAATTAGGTCAAATTTCAAATTCCTTCCAAAATGTTGACTAGCACTTTATTGGGTTCATGACTAACATAGTCTTAACAACAAATATTACAAAATATAGCATAATGATGGCAAGTGTCTGAAAATGGCATCAGAATACACAAATGCATTTTGTGTAATGGTTGTGTGGTGTCCACCAGTAACCTGGTTGGCACAGTAAGTATACATATTTTTCATCCCTTTCTATGTTTCTGAATACCATATAGAACAATAAAATTGCTAACACCATTTCCACTTCATTCACCTGATCATTTCGTAGAATACTGCATCCATCTGAATGGACACTGCAACGCGTGCTATACAAACGTTCGTTGCAGTGGACACTAAAAGGTTTGGTGTCCCAGAAAGCGAACGTTACATTATTAGCGAGAACCAAGCATTTTCACCAATACGGTCTAAACGGTACATTAACTTATATATTTGAGCTATCGATGGCCGATGATTCGTCAGATCGTTTGATTTGTCCTGTTTTTTTGTAAGTAAAATATCTCCGTAACGGTCGTTGCAGGGCTTCCAGCGGTTGACACGAAGGAATGAAGTTAGCGACTTGGTCCGTACTGCCATTTATTGTTTTTTTTTTTTTTGTTTTTGTTTTATTTATTTTTATTTTTAACAGTGAGAGAAAAAAGAAATAAAGAGTGTCGGAATAGATAGACAAGCGAGTAGAAACAGAAAGCAAAAGAAATAAAGGACAGAGATGAAAAGTTAAAAGATTGAAAGAAAAGGAAAAAGTAAGGAAAAGAGAGATTAGGAGAGATCTACCTATCTCATATTTTTGCCCATCCGTCACCCAGTTCTAAACCATTTAATTTCTAAGGTTATGTTATGTTGCACCATATGCTTGCAAAAAGCTCTATCCTTTGACAACCTTCCTCACTATCTACAACTCCACCAATTTAGTGTCATCTGCTTACACATTTTCCTTCAAATCAATAATATATATATTTTTTGCACCAATCCTGGTCACAGATTTCCAGTCACTCTTCCCAACTACTATGCATTATTCTATATTCGGAAAATCACAACCATCCCACTTCAAAAAAAAAGTTATGGAAAACATCTCTATTTTCATATTGTGTGAACAGATATATCCACTATGATTATGCCTTTATTCAACTCCGTCGTATTAATTTGTCATCATAATTCCAGCAATACCAACATTATTGTAGGTTCTACTGCAGTTGTACAGGGTCTTGGTGAGACCACACCTGGAGTATTGCGTACAGTTTTGGTCTCCAAATCTGAGGAAAGACATTCTTGCCATAGAGCGAGTACAGAGAAGGTTCACCAGACTGATTCCTGGGATGTCAGGACTTTCATATGAAGAAAGACTGGATAGACTCGGCTTGTACTCGCTAGAATTTAGAAGATTGAGGGGGGATCTTATAGAAACTTACAAAATTCTTTCGAGTGGTGAATCTCTGGAATTCTCTGCCACAGAAGGTAGTTGAGGCCAGTTCATTGGCTATATTTAAGAGGGAGTTAGATGTGGCCCTTGTGGCTAAAGGGATCAGGGGGTATGGAGAGAAGGCAGGTAAGGGATACTGAGTTGGATGATCAGCCATGATCGTATTGAATGGCGGTGCAGGCTCGAAGGGCCGAATGGCCTACTCCTGTACTTTTTTCTATGTTTCTATTATTCTATAACTATTTAAGTTCCAGTTAGATAACTATTTGACTCGCCTTTGAATCAGTTGACTGGTTGTACCTTGCTGTCTCCTGTTGGTCATTATACACCCGGCCTTGTAATCGGAAGGGAAGATGAGTGGGAAGATTGTGGTTTAGTTTTCCTTGTTAACTTTGTCCATGTTTCATTTCTGCAGATCACATTTGCTGTACTGTATGCGGCTATGCTTGTTCATTGGTGCTCTGTGCTACAACTACATTAGACTTATCGCCTGTTCTGTTTTACCTCCAGGTGGAGTTGGAATTACCTGCTGGCTCTTAGTCTGCAACAAAGTCATTGCTGTGGCATTGCAGCCATTCACCTGAAGCCGAACGCTGGGGAAAACCACTCTTATGTTCAGCTCTTTTTTTTTTTTTACATTTGTTGCAACATAATTTAGCAGTATGCAAAAGTATGAATTGTACAGGATGCAATGACAACCTGAATTGTTGGTATTTTCTACCTGTTTGAGTTCTTGTTTTTGGTTACTTGGTTTTGTGAAGAAACAGTGATCGTCTATTTGTTTTGATCACTGTTTCACACTAATTACAATTTGGTATGTTTGCCGATTTATTATTTGCATTGCAGTTTTGTACAAAATAAAAGCCTATAGGAAGCAAAATAATTGAACAGGGAACTGAACTGAAAGGAAGGCTTAACGCATTTTATGTGATATTATACACTTTAGAGACATAAAGGTCGACTGAAAACAAATACCAGTCTTCCTAGATCCCTTGCTTGTACATTAATGCATCAATTGTGTCTTGGATCCCAAGGGAGATATGAACTCAAGACTTTGAAATAAGTTATTTTAGTTTTATTAAGAAGAGATTTATTTAATAATTTACGGTGACATTTGTTTACTGGACATCACCATTGAAGAATCTACAACATCTATGTGCTCCAACTATCTTTCCATTTTACCCATCCCACGTATTCTTTTTACAGGAAAGCGGTAATGAAGGAACCATTCGTGAACAATAAGTCTATTGCTATTAGATTCCCATTTTCAAAATATGTGTAACATTAGTATCACACCTGTGTGCTCTTATGAGAGTCAACTCCTTGAAGAGGGAGGAAGGAAAGAAATGGGAAAAATTCACTCAAATCTGCCAGATCTTTAATTGGTTCAATGATATTTCATCCGGGCCAAGATAGTAAATATTTATCAGCATGCAGGTCACCTACTTAATGTTTAAGACGAAAATGTTGTATTTTCTAACTTTTTTTGCAAGATCTTCCAGCGTTTTATTTGCATTGTTTCCTGTTCAGCGCAGTTGGAAAATATAACATAATATATAGACTTGGGTTTTCAATTAATCGGATGAACTATCTTAATCACATCAGCAGTGAGTTACCATATTGTTACTAGTATCGTGTAGAGAAGACTAGTGTTTAAGCTTCTGACAGTTTAATGAATTGATAAGATGAAGCATTAGACAGAAATAGCTTCTATGGTAAAAATAATCCGCTTGAAATCAACATCTTTGCTTATGCGTGAATGTTAGATGGGACCATGCATGTTTACGAACTTTTAGCAGAGATGGGGAAGATATTTTTTGAAAGGAAATTAGTAAGTTGAATGAGCTTTGACTATGGTGACATTCTACAAAAGTGTTATCAATGATTGCAGTTTTTGTTATAATCAGCTGGCTTGGCATTGTTTATCCCCCAATTGCCCTTCAAAACATGGTGGAGGAGCCATCATGGACCAATGTAGACATACTCAAACTACTGATCCACTTGAATAGATGTTTTTGAAAAAACATGAAGTGGCGACGAGGAGTTACCGACAAATGAGACCATTCCAAGTTGTTAGAAAGAGAATATTATTGTAAGATAATTATTTAATATAAGTCAAAAGTTCCCTTTCAAAGTTTTTTAAAATTCTATAGCTGACCAGAGGCAGTTCTATCTGGCAAAAACCTAGAGTACAGATTTTCTGCAGTAATTCTCATGTATATGTTAGTGGGTAGGCTAGTCGTTCCAGATACTGGGAAGTAGAGATCCTGTTTTTCCACTATGCTGTCTTCTAGTTGAAGATAATGGTAAAGCTCTTGTTCCCAGGCCTCTGTCAATGCTATTTCTGATTTTATTGCTAGACAATGTGTGTGTCTGAACACCCCGAATGATTTGCTTCTGTTAGTCACCTTAGTTGGATGAAATTCCTGTATTCCAAGCTGCTCCAGAATACCTACTTTGATATTGCACCCAGATAAGAATTAGGCTGCAATTGATAACAACTCTCACACTGAGAAGGCTTCTGATGTACAAAAGTAATATTGCTAGATCGGTCAAGAATCTTTAGGTAATCATTCTTGATGTGTAGGAAGTTTTTGTAGGGGGTAGGGTTTGAAAAAGAAATTGGTTTGTTCAGTTATTTTTGTAATATATGAGACATGACTTTTCAAATCGTCATACACAGCTACAAGAAAGATGGTCACTGTTTAACCTAGCTATGAAACTGACTTCTAGGAAATATTGATGTAAATATTAATCTTTAGAGTTTAGTAAGCATGACAACAAGACAATGACTAATGTCTTGAAACTTCCTTTTTCTTCTTAACCAAATAGAATTTCTTGCATGTTTTATGTGTCTTTTAATATTTTGTGTTTTGTTTTGGAACTGAATGCAGTGTATGTTGAATTAATCCATTGATATTTAATGCATTCTATCCCAGGTTACTCTCAAATATTGGTGTGCTTAAGTGGCAATTGTTTGAAAGGAAGGAGACTATTTATTATCCCTTGTTAGATACCCTTGGTGCAATTGTTTTATACTCTGACTACTGCAGTTTTTCCCGTCCTTGAATTCAACCTTGAAATAATGTCTCATCTGCACCTGTGGAGTTTGCATATAATGTAGTGCAGATGTCCAGGATGCCTAGAATGTCCAAGGGCACAGTAATGTCCCCTTGGACTATATAGCCTCTGTGCAGTATTCCACATAGATCAACAAACATTGGCTTCACAATGGTGTAATGCAATGGACTTGGACCATGTAATACTTAACATCAAGATGTTATCAGTTTTTTTTCCTGAAGTACTGAGTTCATGATCTTTTGTAATCTACTTCTGATCAGGGGCCTTTTGGTACATTTCAGTGGCCAGCAGGTGTGTGTCTTCAGCAACACCAAGGATGCACCTCGAGTGCAAGGTAAAGCTTGAAGCGATGAAGCAGGAAAATCTTTTAATGCAAAATAGATCTTCTTTCCTGCAGCAAAAATATCTGAGCATGACTTTATGCAAACACAGAAACAAACTTAGAGCACTGTTCTGTTCACTGGTTATCCAGTGCCTGTAATATCAGTCAATAAAGATTTTCTTGCTCCTTATTCCACATTTTTTTGTCTTTACTGTGAACTTAGAGTGGAAACGTTAGATATAATTTATAGACCTGCATGGATGGAGTCCATATCAGAGTTGAAATATGGTGCTAATATTCTACTGAAGACATAGTTTTTTTTTAAAAAACTTTAAATGGGTTATTTCCTTTTTGCATTTGGCAAGGTTTTATCAGTGGAACCTGCACTGCAATGGCATTTGTGAATGAAGAGTTGTCATCCTGGGCATTTAAATATTGCACGAGCTCTGGGAACCATATGCAGGTTGGTGTGCAATTCAGGAAGGAGTCTTATGTTTGGTACTGTCCTTGATTATTCAGTAATATTTGCATCCTTTATAAATGGATTCTGCACCAATTTACTTGCAGAGGTTTTTCACACATGCGCCAATGAAGTGATGTGCTTAGCAAGCTTCTTTTCTTTACGTATTGACCCAACTAATATCAATCATAGAAGTTAAAATCACAGTTGGCCTTCCTTTATCATAGTACTTGAATCTACTGAGTGGTGAAAGTGAATAATTAGAAACGCAGATGTCCCATTTCTAATGATCGTATAGAATTATAAAGAAATACATAACAACATTCGGCCCAAATCAAAAAAGAGCCATCTAGCCTAATCTGATCTCCAATCTCCCAGTCTCTAATTTGACAGGTTACACCACATCAATTGCTGAAGCAATACTTTCCAAATATTTTTGAAGGTAACTTAACCTGCTGGCTTTCCAGGCAATGAAGCCTACATCCCGAAAGCCCTCCTGATTATGGTTTTTGTACACAACTCCCTGGTAATTCCACCAATTGCCATATGTGTTTGCTTCCAAGTTAAAGGAATCTAAAAACAAAAGTTTGACAAACCTGCCATATCCAGCATCTTACAAATTTGTCGACTTAAATGTCTCCTTTGCTTCTTGAGTTCCAAAGAAAGTTATCCCAATTTAGTCACCTTTTCTCATAGTTAACTTTTGTCAGATCAACGACCTCAAATACTCTAATGCTATAGCCTAACTGTGTTTTGGCATGACTTCCTTGCTCTTGTATTCTAGTCTTTGGGCAATAAAGAAAGCATCCTATAACGCCCTGTCCACCTCTTGTCTTCCCTTCAGGGATGTGTGGATTCAAAGGCACCTCTCTACCTCAAAATGCACCTGAACAAGTGCTTACATTTCCTAGGCATTGTCCGTCATAAGGGATAGGAGTAGAATTAGCCCATTCGGCCCATCAAGTCTACTCCGCCATTCAATCATGGCTGATCTATCTCTCCCTCATAACCCCATTCTCCTGCATTTTCCCCATAACCTAAGACACCTGTACTAATCAAAAATCCAGCTATCTCGCTTTAAAGATATCCACTGACTTGGCCTCCACAGCTTTCTGTGGCAAAGAATTCCACAGATTCACCACCCTCTGACTAAAGACATTTCTCCTCGTCTCCTTCCTAAAAGAACCTCCTTTAATTCCGAGGCAATGACCTCTAGTCCTAGACTCTCCCATTAGTGGAAACAACCTTTCCACATCGACTTTATCCAAGCCTTTCACTATTCTATGTAGGCTACTGACCAAGTACTGTAAAATAGGATAGGTTCTCTGAGTGTCATGGATATGGTGGGCCAAAGGATTTGCTTCTGTTGTATGTCATTCTACGCTACTATTTATCAAGTATTCCCCGACCTTGGCTTGCCTCTATAAATTAATTATCATGAATTTCTCTGGTTTGAATTCCTTTTGGCACTCCTCTACCTCCCTGTCCGGTCCGTTGATTCTATCATAACGGATTTGCATCCTGCAATCAATACACGTTACCTTCAAGTCGTGGTCGCTGACATGTAATTTCTTTCTCCTCTAATCCGAGAAATATCTGCTCAGCCACAGTGAAAGAGAGTAAGAACACAAATGGTGCTGCAGTACACTTGTAACTGAGTGCCATCATTAAAATGTTCGTTACGCATCAATATGGAGCACCTAGTAAATGACAAAGCCTTAAGGTCTATCATGGGAGCGGCAAGAGGATTCCCAAATGATCAGCAAATGCTAACCATGCATATGCTGCTGCTCGTTCTATTGAAAGCATATTACACCATGAAGTGCAGACAGATTCTGAGATTTCTCCCATCATGGGTAAGGTAAGAAAAAATAAACATCACCGAGCACTGACCTGAATTATATTAAATATCAGGCAGCTGTTAAGTCAATCAGCATCCAGTCGCAACATTACTATAGATACCTGATGTTTTGTGTGGAAATTAACATCTATTGTCTACAGATGGGTGTTAGACCAGCAGCAGGTAATATGTACCATGAAAGAGTCATACAGTGTGGAAATAGGCTCTTTGGCCCAACTTTCCCATGCCGACCGTTTTGCGCAATCTGCACCAGTCTCACCTGCCGGCGTTCGGCCCATATCCCGCTAAACCTATCCTATCTATGTACTTGTCCATATGTTTCTTAAATGTTACGATCGCACCTGCCTCAACTGTCTCCTCTAGTAGCTCATCCCATACAACTACCACCCTTTGGTTAAAAAAAAAGTTACCCCTCGGGTTCCTATTAAACCTTTCCCCCTTCCCCTCCCCCTCCCCTCCTCACCTTAAACCTATGACCTCTGGCTCTCAATTCTCATCTCTGGGCAAATTACTTTGCGTTTACACAATCTGTTCCTCTCAATATATTTTTTGTACAAAATGATCTTCATTCCTATCAGCTGAAACCAAAGTGATGTGTTTCATGTACATTAACCGTCAGTGAAGCCATACAGTGATGAAAAGCAGATAAAACCATGCATGCATCTCAGCACAGTGCAAAAGGACACTTAGGACATAGAACTAATAACACTTCCCCTTCTCCCCATTTTCTTGCTGAACATAAACTTTGACTTTGAGGCTGGCTGAAGTCTGGAATTCCTCCATTTTTTTTTGCTGTAGGGAGGGTTCTTCCTGGCCTTGAGTGCAGAGGAATGCAAAGACACAGTGCCGGAGTAACTCAGTGGGTCCGAGTAGCACAGACACGTTGCACACAAGGGGGGCTTATGATGGGGAAGGGGCAGTGGCACGGGTCTGCTTTGATAAGAAAAGCCCTAAAGGATGGTGTTGGGCGCCCTTTTGCTGGAGATAGCCCCAGCCTTGGACTGTGTCGCCAACGGTGCTAGGTGATCGAGAACAGCAACATCCTGCGGCATGATCTGCTGTGTATTCGGTGGTACGTGAGTGTATAGTGCATTTAGTCTTTGTGAATCAAAAATTGTCTGAATCCGTAGATTTATCAAACACAACAAACAGGCAGGGAACATCATGGATTGGTGACGTTTTCAGATGGACTGATTTATACATTGCCCAACTCGAAACATCACCTATCCACGTATTTTCAGGGATGCTACCCACTGAGTTACTAGGGCGCCTCATGATGGCAGCCTCACCAACATTCAGTCTCACCTTTTCTTCTTTCTTCGGACTTTTTTCCGCATCCGTACTCATCGTGCGAAGCTTGTGGAACTTGCGGTCCCCTTGGTTAGGGACCGATTTCGGGAGCTTCGACCCCCCCCCCCCGATCGTGGGGGCTTCAATCGGCAGCTGCGGGAGCTTCGATCGCACCGACTGCAGATGGTTCGACTGCTCCGACCACGGGAGAAAAGGAGGGAAGAAGATAATACGTTATTGCCTTCCATCACAGTGTGCTGTGGTGGATGTTTATGTTAATTTTTGTGCAGTTGTGTGTCTTGCGGCTTATTTGGTATGACTGTATGGCAAATCAAATTTCTTGTATGTTCTTACATACTTGGCTAATCAATTCTTTGTATCTTGTATCTCTAGCACTTTGTGTCTTTTTTTTGTAAACTGGCATCTGCAGTTCCTTGTTTCTACATAGCATGCAACGTGCACTAAAATATAACATTATAGTGTAAGTGTGAGTATGTAGCATTATGTTCAGCTGACTTAATTGTCGAGTTAGTTTGTATATTGATTATTAATGGATACATTTGTCAAGTGTGATACAATAATATTGGTGAACAGTCTTGCTTAAATTGTGCAATGCCAAATTCCCTATTTTAGCTTTGGAAATGTACTCTGTTAATAAAAATACAGTGGTCTAAAGAGAAGGCAGAGTTGATATGGAGCAAAAAGTGAAGAAGGCTACCATTCAGGAATGCAGGCTATAGGTATGTGATTGAATCAGCCTCTGCAACAGTATAATGGGACATTGTACAGTGTGTATTTCAAATACCAATGTTACAACTCCGCAGATTTTTGTTGCTACCCACTTTGTCAGTTCAGTGCCCTGATTCATTGCTGTTTTAATTAAACTGATCTAGCCTGAAGGATAACATTAATTTCTTCTGCCACCCTAACTAAATTTCTCTAATTTTGCTTGTTCCTTCCTGGGATTTATAGTTGTGTACAGAAATTGACAATTCAACAAGACATCCAGACAGGTATGAGAGTAGGCTCATTCATCCAATTAACCTCTTGTCCTTGCATGCTCTTGCATGTTGGGTCTTATTTTGCACCACCCTCACTCCCACATCTTGGCAAAGGTCCATGCTAACATTGAACCCCTGAGGTGAAAAATAATTAGCAGAAAATGTTAAAGTAACTTGTGTATCAACGAGCTATCATGCCAGGAGTGAATAAAAATTCTGCATTTCATGCTTTGAACAATGTGATGATGATCGATAATCTGTTTTCCTCAAGTCACTATATGTCTGGCATCCTAATATTGACATTAGTTGTCGTGTGGTGCGAGGAGTTTGACTGTGTTCCTAGCTATCCCTAACCCACACATCTATTTTGTCCTTCACCTCATTCAGAGCTTTAACGGAAAATTAGTACATGGTTGCGAATTACACCAACAGAATTTGTGTACTGAAGATTGCTATTTTCAACTACTCTTTTCCTCTTCACTTCCTTCTAGCCCTGTTCTTCCTTCCTACCTTTCCCATTGCTGTGTTTTCACTATTCACCTCGATTGACTCTGAAAGATCTTCTCCCACAGACTCTTTACTTCATTGCCATCGCTCAGTGAATTTCATTGTTGGGCGCAATGTCCAGCTCGTCTTCCATCATGTTTGCCAGGAATATTTATGCAGCATGATGGATCTCTCTTCCCAGCTTCAAAATTCTTCTTTTATCTTGTTGGCTCCTTCTGGCGTCAGAAGGTCATAAGTGATAGGAGTAGAATTAAGCCATTCGGCCCATCAAGTCTACTCCGCCATTCAATCATGGCTGATCTATCTCTCCCTCCTAACTGCATTTGCCTGCCTTCTCACCGTAACCTCTGACACCCACACTAATCAAAGCAATTGGTCTCTTATGTATTCTTGATGCGCTCGTTAGAAATTGCCAACGTGGTTCTTTGCTGCAAGATAACTTAAGTTACAGGTGCAGAGATGCCTTGCTGAAGCAATGCCTGGGTCGACAACCCATTTGCAATTTCCTGGTGTCGTTTGGATCTCCTTTTCTGAGGAAAGATGTTCTTATCGTGGAAGGGTTGCAAGTGCAATTTACCAGGCTGACTCCCCAGGAGAGCGTGACTGACATTACAGGGCAGGTGTTTGGGAAGGGTCAAAAAAGGGACCTGACATTGGGTGGGGTGGGGTTGGAGAGGGGGACACGCTGCGAACAACAAGGCAGTGGTGGGGAAGGGGCTGTCGAGAATGAAGTGGAACCATTGGGACTATATTGAATACTTTTGTAACTTTGTCGTAACCCTATGCCTGGTGACTCTTTGCATACTTTGTATATTGCATGCAAAACAAAGATAGGTACATGTGACAATAAAGTATTATTGAATCCATTGAGTTGGGGTGCTTAGACCTAGGTTTACTGGAGTATTTTAAAAAACAACACAGGGAGGATACTGCCTGAACCAACCAAAGCTTTCTTCAGCAGTAAATATTGTGCCTTTAAGATGCAGTTCCTAAATATTCATTTCATGCAAAGAGATGAACTGATTGGAATTTTTATATTTCGGTTTCTAGATCCCACCTCGTGCTGGAATAACTATCAAGAAGGTTCCCAACCTGAAACGTCCATCATTAATCACCTCCTATTTTAACGTGTAATGAAACTGCATAGAAACAGGGAGCAGGCCATTCGGCCCTTCGAGCCTTGCACCGCCATGCTTTCAAACCAGATTATTTCCAGTGACTCAACTCCTCTGGATTTATTTCTGTGGCAATCCTTTTAAGGCTAATTAATAACTAATGTTCTGAAGTGCATATATTGTTTCTACCATTATCCTTACCCCATCCCAGTGCATTTAAATCCTCTAATCTAATTTCTGAAGATCCCGAATGCTTTAAAAAACTATAATAATACATGGGACAGTGCTAGTGTATGAAGATCTCTGGTCGGCACAGGCTCGATAGACCGAAGGGCCAGTTTCCACACTTTGTATCAAAATTAAACTAAAACTAAACTGTTAACTGCGTCACAATCTCAGCAATCACAGGCAAAACCTGTCCATATAACCATATAACAATTGCAGCAGGGAAACAGGCCATCTCAGCCCTTCTAGTCCGTGCCGAACACTTATTCTTCCCTAGTCCCATCTACCTGCACTCAGACCATAACCCTCCATTCCTTTCCCGTCCATAAACCTATCCAATTTATTTGTAAATGATAAAATCGAACCTGCCTCCACCACTTCCACTGGAAGCTCATTCCACACAGCTACCACTCTCTGAGTAAAGAAGTTCCCCCTCATGTTACCCCTAAATTCTGTCCCTTAATTCTCAAATCATATCAGATTGTCTTGACTGCTAGAGTAATGATTCATTAATTAATCTGTTGATGTGGGTTTAGATATGAACAGCTTTTGCCTATGATCGCTACAGAATTGGTGCAGGTTTGAAGTCCATTAGATGTTTCAGGATTGGTGATCAACTGAGCAGAAAGTTGAGTCCCAAGTTTCTGCCCAGTTAAGTGGGTTAGACCTACCAGCTACCAGCTGAACTCTTGGCACTTGAATGGAAAATTGCTGGCGTTTTATGACTATGGCAGCAGCTTGGGTTTACAAACCCCATGACTGGATCAGACGTTAGCAGGAGATGAACAAGGCTAGAGATGTGACATAAAGTGCTGGAGTAATTCAGCAAGTTGGGCAGCTTATCTGGAGAACATGGATAGGTGATGTTTTGGGTTGGGACTCTTCTTAAGTGTCCTGACCCAAAATGTCACCTGTACATGTTCTCCAGAGATGCTGCCTCATCTGCGAAGTCACTCCAGCACTTTGTGTTACTTTTTACCACAGACTAGCATCTGCAGTTCCTTGCTTCCTTGTCGCTTGATGTAGATGTGATTGGCATAAGGTTGTCAGACTTGGAAATGAAGCATGCGTTAACCAGTACAATAATGGCAGAGAATTATGAGGCGTGCCACCACAGTGAGTTCATTGGGAATTTGAATTTGAGAGGAAGTAAAAGTTGCCTTTAGATGGATAGATAATAATTAACAAAGAGATTTACCATAATCCATGGTTGGGGCATGAACCTTTGCATTTAACACATTTCAGGGAGTAATCTACTTAAATTTCTCTCTGCTCTTTGCAGAGTTTTCTCATTCAGCATCACCGGTCATAAAGGCCGGGTAACGTAAGTCTTGAGTTTTTTGTTGGGAGGGTTGGAAGTGAGAAGTCCGGGATGTTTAACACTCTGCTGCCTTTTCCCTGTGAGGAAGCTCTGGCCGCATTCTACAGCCATGAAATCAGGGTTGATTTCGGCGATTTGTGGTTCTGAACATCTTTGTGCTGACTCTAAACTTCAGTAAGTGGTGCCTTATTTCACATAGTGTTTAAAATACATATTTAGGGATGCAATTATATCTCGAATTTGTATACTCTAATTTGTGTTGATGAAGAGGATTTTGGAGTTTTGTTGCAGAGTGTAGACAAAACTGAAATTTAGATAGGCAAATTAAATCTCAGGCAATAACGAGATCCATAGAAGAACAGACTTTGTAGCCGGCATTAGGGAGATTTTTATGTTTACTTAGTTATCAGTTTGATCTTCAACTCTTCACTTTTAAACTTTTTAAAATCTTGGCATTGAATCAACTTCCATTTATTAATAAAGAATAATTTCACTTGTAATGACGCAGAATTGGCAGTATAAAAAGCCAACCATTCAAAATAATAAAGATCGATACAAAAAGCTGGAGTAACTCAGCGGGTCAGACAGCATCTCTGGAGAAAAAGAATAGGTGACATTTTAGGTCGAGACCCTTCTTCAGACAGAAGAAGGGTCTCGACCCGAAACGTCACCTATTCCTTTTCTCCAGAGATGCTGTCTGACCCGCAGAGTTACTCCAGCTTTTTGTATCTATTGTTGTTTTAAACCAGCATCTGTAGTTCCTTTCTACACATTCAAAATAATGACCTGAAATCATTACCTTTTGTACCACAGAAGCAATAAACCATTAAAGGGAGTTCAGTCTTTCGAGCCTATGCTGGCTCCTCAGAGAACGACTCATTGTTTTCCTCACATCCCATTACCCTGAAGATTATTATCCATGAAGTGTCTATGCACTGCGTGGTATAAAACTCCAGTGTGATTATTTCCTTTACAATTACAGATAGTGAGATCCAGATCACCGCTGAAAAAACCTTTTCATTGCATTCCTCGTTTATCTTTCTCCCATATATGAGGTGGTAACATCATTTCATCCAATGAAATTAGTAATATTGATACCTATGTGCATACAAAGTGTAAAACATGTCAGCATTTGTTTACTACATGAAAAATGGATGAATCAAAACTTAAATATTACACTCACAAATCACAGAATTGTTCTTTGTAACATTAATCCAGCTAACTTTACTCTCCCTCAGTGCAGATAGCTCTGCAGATTATTTCAGATATTTTTCCAGGTCCCTCTTAACTACCATCCCTGGCAGTGCATTCCAAGCCCTAACCACTGAAGTGTTTTGTTATTTTTTATTCTTCATCCTATGTTCCATGACTGTGGACTTATCCCGTGCGAACGGTTTCTCTCCATCTACTCTCTCAAATCTATTAATGACTTCAAATACCTCCACAGGACGCCCTTGCAACATTCCCTTTCCTAAGGAGAACAATCCCAGCTTCTAGTCCATCCGCTTTCCTGAAATATTTTGGTAAATTTCTTCACCTTTCCTGAAGGCCTTCATGTCTCTACTAAGATTTGGCAGCAGGATCAAGACACAATATTCAGAGTTTTATAAAGGTTATAAAGGTAATGATGTCTTCCGTGAACTTGCACTTAAATCATCTATTTGTAAAGATCAGGATGCCATATACTTAAAAAAAACATTTTCACAACAGCCCCACTACTTTTAATGAACCATACACATAAATCACTACCACCGCGAGAACTCTGTTCTCATACCACTTTATATAATTGTGACCTCGCATTGTATACATTATTTTCATTCTCCCTACTGTGGCTTTCCCATAGCTATTCGAATGCTTATGATATAATGATCATCACTACTTGTTCACC
The DNA here is from genome assembly GCA_035221665.1 of Okamejei kenojei. Lineage (NCBI taxonomy): Eukaryota > Metazoa > Chordata > Chondrichthyes > Rajiformes > Rajidae > Okamejei > Okamejei kenojei. Next base: position 62,195,362 of record CM069142.1, read on the forward strand.
CATTCATGCTTATTCCTCATGACCTAACGGCATTATGTCTGAAAATACTGCCTTCCTTGTAGAACTGGAAATATATTGATCAAAGAAGTTCTCTTGAACATGGAAACTCTAGAAAGTCCTCTATGGCTTTGTTAACTTCTCCCATTGCTATCCTGTCTACATATCCCTCACTTTCATTCTATGGCATTTTTAAATATCTGTATTCCCTGCAAATTTGTTCTCAATATTTCTCCCATCTATATATTACTAAAACTCTCATCCTGTTTGTTTGTATGCTTGCTTGTGCGTGACATCCCGAAACTCTGCCTAAACGGTACACAATAGCGCTACAATGTTTGGCCCACCTTACTCACCATTGTCCTGTGATGTAAATGAAACGTGTTTTGTTCAGATTGATGTTATATTTTACAAGTTATTGACAATTTTAACTTCACAAAAAATACTTTTCCACTTGCCCTGCCATCAGCAGCGTTCGACGTCACAATGGGATCCCGAATCTAATTTTTTCTAAATCTCGATTTTCATTGACATTGATTTTATTCTAAAAAAACCCCTCTGTTTTAATCAAATTCTTCCGTTTTCATTAACAGTTCACATTGTGTTTAGGTTATTTTAAAGAAAAAACACGATTTTCATTGAGAATTTCATTTTTTTAAAAACATGATTTTCATTGTGGGGGGGGGGGGGGTGGTGGGTGGGATATGGGGAAAGTGAGGAGTGAGGGAGCAGGGGGATTGTGGGAGGCGGGTAGGGAGGGGGGAGGGGTTATGGAGGGGGAGGGTGTGATTGAGGGTAGGGGAAAGGAGAGGGAGGGAGAGGTGAGGGAGGAAGTTGGAGAGGTGGGGGAGGAAGTTGGGGAGGGGAGGAGGAGAGGGGAAAGAAGAGGGAGGGTGAAGAGGAGGGGAGGAAGTGCTGGTGGATGAGGGGGAATAGAGGAGGATAGGGACAGGAATAGGGATGGCAAGATAATGAAGGAGGGGAGGGGGAAGAAGGAGGAGGGGAACAGACAATAGACAATTGGTGCAGGAGTAGGGCATTTGACCCTTCGAGCCAGCACCGTTGGGAAGGAGGGGGTGAGGGGAGGAAGCAGAGGAGGGTTGGTGGTGGGTGGGGAGAGGGAGGATAATGGAGGAGGTGAATAGGGGTCTGAAGAGGGAGGGTGAGATGCGTTCACATTGATCTTATATTTTAAAGTTTATTGCCAATTTGAAGTTTAAAAAAAAGTCGTAGTCGCGCTCCCACTTGCCGGCCGCCCCTGCGCAGTTGGGGGAGGGTTGCCGTGACTCGCGTCACAACGGGAACCCGTCAGCCCCGCCTGCGCAGTTGGGGGCTGTGCAGATATTGCCTTGGGGAACCGGGCCCAATGGGTCCGCACTTGGTCTAGTATATAGTAAACCTGGAAATAATGTAAACATGCCTCTATTATTTCTTAACTCTAACTTGATAGATTGTTATTGGACATCCATCCTCACTCTCCATCACTGCAATATTTCTCTTTTCCAACATTGTCACTCCTCCTTTCTTTCATTATCCTGAAACCATGATCAACATTCAGAACCCATACACCTGCCCCTTTTAAAAAAAATCTGGTGCATGTTAATATCATAGCCTAATATTCCCAGGAGGTTAATTGCATAGTTTAGCAAATGACAACCATTGTTTGCTGGAAAAGGAGATATAACTTTGAAATTATTTTCATCAAAAGTTTATAATTTTATTTATTTAATCATTGTAAAACAAGCTTTTCATTTTCATCTGCAGATGATTCCAAAACCCTTACAGGCAGCAACTCAGGATCCAGAAGATTCAATCTGTTTTTATTGGTAACCTGAATTCGACTGGTCTGTTTATTTTTCTGCAGTTGTTTTAGTTTGTCAGAGGTGTCGGCCTCACTGTCCTTGCAGATTTTATTTTCTATGGTATCGCCTGATCGAAATAACGATTCTATTAAGGTGTTCTTCTTATCATTCCTTGAAGGTGACGGAAGGCGGTTCTTGGGTTTCTCACTTGGCCCGTCCCCAATGTGATGCCTCAGTTCATTCATCTGACTACAGAGCTTCCCAAAGGATGGCTCGTAAGTGCTGAAGGAAGCGCCCAAGTCCAGCAACTCCTTGCTTTCCAGCTTGTCTTGTCGCCTTTTGATGTTATTTTGGGCCGCATACGATAGTTTGCAAACAGGAAGTCCTTGGTGTAGATTCTCAGTTTGTTCTGTGAATCTGTAACGTCTTCGGAGCCTGGAAGGAGTTTTATTGGAGCTCTCTGACAATGAAAAAGAGTTATCTATTTCCTTGGTATCATCCAGCAGTGAATCATTTCCAGCTCTCTGCTGCTCTGTTTCCTTCATGTCATTGATTTCCTCTTGGTCTTGGTCTCCACTTTCAAGGACTTCCTTCAAAAATAGGGCATCTCTTTCTTTCTCCTGCTTTTCCCTTCTATCCTTTTCCAGGTTTTCCAAGATATCTTTCTCGACCATGTCCTTCCACCTCCTTTCTGCCTGCACGTATTCTGATGAGCAGGTGGACAAAAATGTACATTTATCAAAATTTTATAAATGGAGGTGAATAATTTAGATCATTGGCATCTATAATCTTGAAAAAGATTAAAAGGCAAAATCTCAATAGCATCTGCAGGGGAATGAAGAACCAGAGATCATGGTTTTAGGTTGAGAGGGGAAAGATTTAATAGGAACCTGAGTCAAGTCAAGTCAAGTCATTTTTATTTCTATAGCACATTTAAAAAACAGCTCTCTTTGACCAATGTGCTTTACATTGGTGGAGGTACTAACGTTATACAACAGTGGTTCATAGATTAAGTACATACTTAAATACATACATTTAGCCCTCCTTCAGAAGACGTCAAGAAAGGCTTGATGGAGGGGGCAGTCGATGAGGGTCAACTTTTTCCCACAGAAGGTGGTGGATGTATGGAATGAGCTGCCAGAGGCTGTTGTCAGGCAATGAACCATCCTACCACAACCAGAGAGCAGTACTGAACTACCATCTACTTCTTTGGTGACTCTCAGACTGTACTTGATCAGATTTTGTTGGCTTTACCCTGCACTAAACGTTATTCCCTTATCATGTATCTATACACTGTAAATGGCTCGATTGGAATCATGTTTTGCCTCTCTTCTGACTGGATAGCATGCAACAAAAGCTTTTCACTGTACCTAACTACATGTGACAATAAACTAAACTAAACTAAAGGAGGTGGTCAATACAGAGTGGAAACTGTATTGACCACCTGTATTGTCAATACAGTCCTCGCCAACCAATGATCCCCGCACAATAACACACACCACGGACAATTTACACTTATACCAAGCCAATTAACCTACAAACCTGTACGTCTTTGGAATGCGGGAGGAAACCAAAGAACTCGGATAAAACCCATGCAGTCACGGGAAAACATACAAACTCAGCACAGATAGCACCTGTAGTTGGGATCGAACCTGGGTCTCTGGCGCTGCAAGTGCTGTAACTCTATCATTACGTCACCATGCCTCCGCACTTGGCAGGGCTTGACGGGGTTGGTGCTACCCTCACCTCCTAACTGTCCATCCAGAGGAAAGGGACCAACATTTTCTGAAATCACACAAGGAGAATAAGCGAAGCAGGCAAATTGCAGCCGCAACCCCTGTCATTGCTGTGTCAGACAAGAATTCAGATCTATCAGCAACAGTTCAAATGCCAGGAACAAGATGAGAGAAGCCTACTCATGGGCTGAGAAGTTGATTGTCAGCCTTGTTTAAAAATACTGTGGACTCTCTAAACCACTTGGCACTAACAAGCTCAACATTAAATGAGACCTAAAACACAAAGTCCTGGAGTAACTCAGTGGGTCACGCAAAATCAATGGAGGATGACGTTTTAGTCAGGACCCATCTTCATACTCTTGTCTTTTCAGCCTGAAGAAGGATCCCAACCCGAAACGTCCTCCAAAGATGCTGCCTACCCCAGCACTTTGTATTTTACTCATGGTTCCAGCATCTGCAGTTTCTTGTAGCAACAAATGAGACCTAATTGTTTCTCTTTCCCCATTCTAATTGAAAATGCCTTCGGTAAGCTCACATAAGAAGGAATAAACTTTGTGCACTTAACTTTTAGAATATTTCCAATGATTTTATATCCAGGCTTTTGAAACAAGACAGCAATTGCCTTTAGCTGTAAACAGGCACGTACATGTATACCAGAGATCTTTTTGCATTCTGACATGGTTATGCATTTTTTAATTTGCCATAACATTTGTGAAGGTACCTAGTCTAAACACGGAAACAAGCCCTTTGGCCCAACTTGCCCATGCCAACCAAGGTGCCGGTCTACATATCTAAATAATAATCAAAAATATTTGCACCACCCCAGCTTCGTGGGGAATATAACCAGTCCCTTGGAATGAGTCCACAGAAATGTCCTGGATAATTTTTGTTTTCAGGTACCTTCTAAATAAGGTTTCATAATAACATCATAATAACATCAGTCTGAAGAAGGGTCTCGACCCCTGCCTGTTCCACTGGGTTACACCAGCATTTTGTATCTATCTTCATAACAACTTTGCTGTTGGTGTTGTCTCGTTGTGCACATTGGTTGCAATGTTTCAAACAATGTTGACTATTCTTCAAAGTACTACTTTGACACTAAACTGTTTTGGATCCCAGAAGTGGTAAAAGAGTGAAAATTATATCTGTCTTTCAACATGTTTGAAGATAGTGTGGAGAACGGTGGGCTAGATATCTTTAACGTTCCTGGCAGCTGAAGACATGAAGGTACATGTTATGCATTTGGCAGGAGAAAAACAACTTGACCAAAGTAGTAATTTGGATTTAAAAGCGTGTCTGTTAAATCCCTAAAGTAATAGATAATCCCCAGTCAAGTTGAGAGATTGATGCATAACGTTCAGGAAAGTAATATTTAAATACAGCATGGGAATTTGCATTAATACCGGAATTACCAGTTGGACTTGGATTTAGGGAACAGAATGCTGGGCCCAAATTAGTCTAACCCAAGTATCTGAACATTTTTATGTTATATGTTTGCGCATGTATCACAAATAAAGGGAATTTAATGCTCTATAATATTGTGTGCTGAAGCATTCGATGGAGTAAACGATGTACTGTACCAGGGCCATCTGCTCTCTTGCTTCCTACGAGTTCTTACCTTTACCCTGTATGTCAGCGCCCTCTGTTCAATACACTGCTTTTGCCTCGTTTAATCTTCTTTACATGATAGTGTTTAGTAAGTCTGCCCATCTGTCTATTCAATGATCTCTTGTGGTTGGCTGGACTATTCACGGTGCCTAGAAATTGGGTTTACTCCATATTTTGAACATTGTGGGTATGGCCATCATGAAAACCAATCTCCCTTCCATTGACTCCATCTACACTTCCTGCTACCTCAGTACTACCACCAGTATAATCAAGGACAAGTCTCACCCCTGGACACTCCCTCTTCTCTCCTCTCCCACCAGGCAAGGGGTATAGAAGTATGAAAAATCACACCTCCAGATTCAGGGACTTCTTCACAACTGTTACCAGATAACTGAACCACCCTTATCACCAACTGGAGAGTGGCCCTGAGCTACCAACTACCTCATTGGAGACCCTCAGACTCTCTTCAATCCGACTTTTCTAGACTATATCTTGCACTAATTGTTATTCCCTTTATCCTGTACAGGATATGTGGACGGCTTGATTATAATCATGTATAGTCTTTCTGCTGACTGGAGAGCTTGCAATAAAAAAACTTTTCACTGTAGCTCAGTACACATGACAATAAATGAAACTGTTGTAGCAACAGTGACTAATCAAAAGTCACCAAAAGATAGTTTGCAAAATTAGGACATGCTGACTTTAAAAAAAATTGTTGGCACTATTTATCTCTGCAAAAAAGTCAAACCCGATTTGCACGTTTCACAGCTGCTGCTTTTTTTTTTTAGGCCTACAGAGATACTGAAGCCTAAAGCTGTGAGCTGACCCATGAGACATGCATCTCACACTATTAAAACAAGCTCTCCAATGCAGCCTCAGAACAGAAGGAGGTAAAGGTGCATGGTTGACCTTGGGGAAACCTCCATCTGTGTCTAGTTGTTGGCAAGCAGTGGCTGCCTCGCCAACAGTCTGTCTGTCCTTTCTTCCTTTTGTTATTTTTAGAGTGTGTTAAAAGTTTTAGTGTTCCTTGGTTTGTTTTATGCGGGGGGTGGGGTGGGAAAACTTTTTTTCAATCTCTTACCTCGACGGAGATACGATTTATTTCCGTATCGCATCTCCGTCCCCACTGCGGCCTAACATCGTGGCGTTGGCGGCCTTTCCTGGAGACCGACCCGGCGCTCCAAGCCGCGGGAGTCTGCGGTACTTTAACATCGCGGAGCTTGTGATTCCTTTGCCAGGGATCAAAGCTGCAACCGCAGGGCCTGTGGACTCTGGTAAGAAGAGGCCGACTCGGGAGCTCCATGCCGCGGAGAGTTTCAACCACCCCGATGCGGGAGTTTCGATCACCCCGACTGCAGATGGTTTGACTGCCCCGACCATGGGGGATAAAGAGGAAGAAGATTTGAAGTTTATTGCCTTCCATCAGTGAGGAATGTGGAATCCACTGTGGTGAATGTTTATGTTAGCTTTTATGTGGTTGTCTGTCTTGTTGCTTTTCACTTAGTATGGCTGTATGCTAACTCAAATTTCACTGCACCTTAACTGGTACATGTGACAATAAACTGACTTTGAAACCTTGAAATTATTGTCATGTACCGAGGGACAGTGAAAAGCTTTATATTGCGGGCTAGTCACTCAGTGAAAAGACCATGCATGATTACAATCAACCCACAGTATACACATACAGGATAAAGGGAATAACGTTTAGTGCATGATAAAGTCCAATATATATATATTATATTAAAAGAATACCACCAGGGGCGCTGCACAATTGGCAGCTCCGCCAGCAGTCCGTCTGTTTTTTCGTCTTTTGTTTTATTTTTAGTGTGTGTTAAAGTTTGTGTAAATGTTCTCCAGTTTGATTTATGTGGGGGTAGGGGGTGGGGGTCGGAGGAAACTTTTTTTCAGTTTCTTACCTTGCCAGAGGTGCGATTATTTTCCGGGTCGCATCTCCGGTCGCTCTGCGGCCTACCAGCGATGGAGCTAGAGGCCTCCTCGGATTGACCTTGAGCCCCACCGGGGTGCGTGGGCTTAACATCGGAGACGATCCCTTGCCTGGGATCGCTCCAACCGCGGCCTGCGGACTTTACCATCGTGAACCCGCAGTCTCGGGAGAGGCCATGGATGTTGGGAGCTTCAAAGACGCAGAGGTTCGACCAGCCCCTACGCGGGGTTTGATTGCTGGTGCAGGGGTGCTGAAATCCCCCCGATGCAGGAGCCGATTGCCCCGATGCGGAGGGACCAACCGCCGGCTACAGGAGTCAAGATCGTCCCATAAATGGAGGGCTCGAGGCCCCCGACCGCGGGAGAACAATGAAGGGAAGAGATTTTAACTTTTTTTTCGCCTTCCATCACAGTGAGGAATCTGGAGGAGTTACTGTGGTGGATGTTTATGTTAAAATGTGTTTTTGTGTTCTGTTGCTTTTATTTCTATGATTGACTTGGCAAATGAAATTCCTCGTATGTTGCAAAACATACTTGGTTAATAAAGTATTATTGTGATTGATTGTGATATTATTTTATTATATATATATATAATATATTAAAGATAGTTCAAAGGTCTCTAATAAGGTAGATGTAAGTGTGTAGGAAGGAACTGCAGATGCAGGTTTACATCGAAGATAGATACAGAATGCTGGAGTAACTGAGCGGGACAGGCAGCATCTCCGGAGAGAAACATAGAAACATAGAAAATAGGTGCAGGAGTAGGCCATTCGGCCCTTCGAGCCTGCACCGCCATTCAATATGATCATGGCTGATCATCCAACTCAGTATCCTGTACCTGCCTTCTCTCCATACCCCCTGATCCCTTTAGCCACAAGGGCCACATCTCCCTCTTAAATATAGCCAATGAACTGGCTTCAACTACCTTCTGTGGCAGATAATTCCAGAGGCTCACCACTCTCTGTGTGAAAAATGTTTTCCTCATCTTGGTCCTAAAGGAATTCCTCCTTATCCTTAGACTGTGACCCCTTGTTCTGGACTTCCCCAACATCGGGAACAATCTTCCTGCATCTAGCCTATCCAACCCCTAAAACATTTTGTACGTTTCTATAAGATCCCTCTCAGTCTTCTAAATTCTAGCGAGTACAAGCCAAGTCTATCCAGTCTTTCCTCATATGAAAGTCCTGACATCCTAGGAATCAGTCTGGTGAACCTTCTCTGTACCCCCTCTATGGCAAGAATGTCTTTTCTCAGATTTGGAGACCAAAACTGTACGCAATACTCCAGGTGTGGTCTCACCAAAACCCTGTACAACTGCAGTAGAACCTCCCTGCTCCTATACTCAAATCCTTTCGCTATGAATGCTAACATACCATTTGCTTTCTTCACTGCCTGCTGCACCTGCATGCCTACTTTCAATGATTGGTGTACCATGACACCCAGGTCTCGTTGCATCTCCCCTTTTCCTAATTTGCCACCATTCAGATAATAGTCTACCCTCCTGTTTTTGCCACCAAAGTGGATAACCTCACATTTATCCACATTATACTGCATCTGCCATGCTTTGCCCACTCACCCAGCCTATCCAAGTCATCTTGCAGCCTCCTAGCATTCTCCTCACACCTAACACTGCACCCCAGCTTAGTGTCATCCGCAAACTTGGAGATGTTGCATTCAATTCCCTCGTTCAAATCATTAATATATAATGGATGACGTTTCGGGTCGAGATCTGAAGGGTCTCAACCTGAAACATCACTCATTCCTTATCGCCACTGATGCTGCCTGTCCCGCTGAGTTACCTCAGCATTTTGTGTCTATCTTTGACATAGTTGGAAGGTCAGGATCGCGCCAGTTGCAAGGATGATTCAGTTGCCTGATAACAGCTGGGAAGAAACTGACCCTAAATCTGGAGGTGTGCGTTTTCAAACGTGTACCTCATGCCTGATGGGAGGGGAGAGAAGAAGGGTGAGACTGGTCTCTGATTGAGTTGTACAAATAAAAATGATTAAATGATTTTCACCATGTGAAAATGATGGACATAAGCAACTGTACAAGAAACTCCCCTTCCCATTCCCATACTGAACTACCTGTCCTGGGCCTCCTCCATTGGCAGAGTGTGGCTACACAAAAACCGGAGCAACTTCCGCTTTGGCAGCGTACAATTCAACGGCATGAACATAGAATTCTCCAATTTTAGCGAATCACAAAACCCTCCTCCATTCCCTCCATTTCTCGCTGATGGAAGAATCTGAATAAACAAACCTGGGACTTTAATGCTTGGAGTGCAGGAGGACGAGGGGTGATCTCATGGAGGTGTATAAAATTGTGAGATGAATCAATCGGGTAGACAATTGGTTGAGGAATAGATCAGGTAAAATCTCTTGCCCAGAGTAGGGGAATCGAGGAGCAGAGGAATTAGATTTAAGGGGAAGGGGGAAAGATTTAATAGGAATCCGAGGGGTAATCTTTTCACATAAAGGGTGGTGGGTGTACGGAACGAGCTGCCCGAGGAGGTAGTTGAGGCAGGGACTGTTGCAATGTTTAAGAAACAATTAGACAGGCACATGGATATGACACGTTTGTAGGGTTATGGGCCAAATGCAGGCAGGTGGGACTAATGTAGCTGGGACATGTTGGGCCGAAGGGCCTGTTTCCACTCTGTGTGAGTCTATGACTAAACCTCTCTTGTAGGCAAAGAACACATTGTTTCAAATAAATGCTTACGGTGTAGGTGAGTTACCGCCGCTGAATTTTAAAATGGATTAGAGACGTACCTTTTCTTAATTTCTCGGCCTCAAATTCTATTTCAATGTCTTCCTTTTTTTGTTGCCATTTTGATGCTCTGCTATCTTCATCGTTAACTTCTTTCAGCGTTTCCTTCTATTACAGGAATACGGTTTCCGGTAGTTAATGTATAAGCTGCTGGCCACATTACAGATGACATAATAAGGAAAGCAAATCAGATTCGTTACCTCACTATGAACAGCCTTCTTCTCGAGGGTTGGAAGAACATTAGGAAGAGAAAATTTGATGGGAGAAATGCATTCTTCCGTCTGTATAGCTTTGGCCACATTTGCTGTGTGACAAAAGACAACAATGAATAGAGCTGCAGGAAACCTGTGGCATCTACGAAAGGCCAGATCAAAGAGAAATTTCTATGTGTTCACTTTTATTCAGTTATTAAAGCACATCCACAAATAGCGTTACTAATTCACTTACAATTTTGCTTGACGTGTAGCCAAATTAAATGGACATTGCTTTACGTATGAGAGTATTTAATTGAACACGAATGTAGGTTGGGCAAGGCTAACCACCATATCAATCACTAAATCAATCATGCAAAAGTAAAATAAATTAAATGTAAATAAATGTCAATTAAATGCTGTAATATTCGTGATTCCATATAGGGAACCGTGGGTGGTGGTATTTGGTACAATTTTTACCGTTATCCTGGGCTTTCATGGTTCACACTTGACAAATTAAAAATGATAACACTAGAACTGAGGAAAATCATTCTCTTTGTTAATAAGTCAGACAGAATTTCTTTGGACAAGCAGCAAAAGATTTATGGGATCATTTTTATGCCACATATTCAGAAACGAATTGGATGCTACCAATAGACGAATTTGATGGATAAGTCAGTAAGATGGGTAAGATCGATTGTAATCATGTATTGTCTTTCAGCTGACTGGTTTAGCACGCAACAAAAGCTTTCCCCTGCACCTTGGTACATGTGACAATACACTAAACTAAACTAAATTGCAGAAGAATGTAATCAACACCTTTCCATGCATGGGGTTCATGAATCCCGTAAATTTGGGTGCAATATGGAAGCTCATTTATTTTTCTCTATGACATCGAATAACAAAAAAACGGTGCTGGAAATCTGAATTAAAAACAGGAAATGCTGGTTATACTCAGCTGGTCAGGCGGTATTCATGGAGGGAGAAATGGAGTAAACACTTCAATTGAACCTCTCATGGTTACGGAAGAACCACTTCTGGTTACTTGCAGACACAATTTGCATCTGTCAGGCTCTCTCAGTCTCCATTCTATCTGACATTCCCTTTATTCTTTCCAACCCTCCCCCTTCTCTGCAATTTAAAATTAACTCTAACTTTTTCTCGTTCTTCAATTCTTGTGTGTCTGATTTGTGGGAAAAAGCTCATTCAGTTGGATTTTGCTGTTTAAAATGCTCATGGTCCTCTGATATAGCTTTGCCTGCTAAGTACATTGGCCATGTCTTTCTCTAGACTTGCTGTTTCTCCCTCCCTGATTGAATTATGGTTTATCCCTAGCATGATAAAAAATAATAGAGAATGGAATTATTATCCTTTAACAAACATTGCATACTAGAGAAATGCTGCACACTTGTGAATATCTTATCTATTGTTGGTTCTGAAAACATTATTCATTGATAAATGATCACAATGCCGAACATTTGTGGACACCATAATGGAGAATTGGGCAGGACTGCAACCATTTGCATTCATAGGATTAAAATAAAATCCATTTTATTTCCAGGTCCCTGTTGTTGTATACCTTTGTGGTGGTACAATGGCACCCCCTACTGCATAACCTGTAGTAGTGCACTGAAATATTGCAACCACTCTGTGAATCTTCAGCGCTTTATCCACAACCCACTTACCAATTCACAAGAGACACATTTAGGAAAGAACTGCAGATGCTGGTTTAAATTGACGCTAGACACAAAATGCTGGAGTTACTCAGTGGGACAGGCAGCATCTCTGGAGAGAAGGAATGGGTGACATTTCAGATCGAGACCTTTCTTCAGACTCAAATGGAACACGAGAAACATGATCGATTGCTTGCCCTGCCCTTTTCTGTATCACGTTTTCCTGATAACTGATGGAGATATTTATCAAAGACCCAAACACCCAGGCCACGCCCTTTTTTCACCCTCACAATCAGGAAGGATAGGTGCCTGAAAACCAGGACTACCAGGTTCAGGAATAGATTCTTCCCAACAACATTTGAATTTGAATTTCTTTATTTGTCATTCAAAAACAAGTTTGAACAATATTTCGTTACCATGCAGTCAGAACAATAAAAAAACAACAAAACACACAATTTAACAAAAACATCCATCAGTGACTCTCCTCCAGGCACCTCTTCACTGTGATGGAATGTAAAAAAAAGTCTTATCTCTTCCTTGCTTCTTCTCCCACGTTCAGGCAGTCAAACTGCTGCGTTGAGGCGATCGAGGCTCGCGATGTTGAAGCCCCTGCCGGGCGATGGAAGATCCCATGGCCGATTTTAAGCCGCACCGGGCGATGAAAGGCCCTGCGAACTGGCCAATTCAAGCCTTACGATTCAGGGCGGACGAAGCTGCTGTTGTTGGAGCTCCCGAAAATCGGTCACCAACCAGGGGCCTGCGAGCTCCCGATGTTTCAGTCCACAGGGTCCGCGGGCCGAAGCCTCCGAAGCCGAGTCGCAGCCGCATCGCAGCGCCACCGCAGCCTCCGAAGTCAGCCAGCTCCACGATGGTAAGTCCACAGGCTCTGCCACCGGAGCCCTCAAGGTCGATTCCAGTTGGAGGCCGCCAGTTCCTCGATGTTAGGCCTCAGCGCGAACGGAGATACGACACGGATAAAGGCTGCATCTCCGTTGAAGGAAGAGATTTAAAAAAAATAAGTTTCCCCCACATCCCCCCCACATAATACACCACTAAAAATAGACTAAAACATACATTTAACATGAATGATAAGACAAAGAAAGAAGAAAGACAGACGGACTGCAGGCGCGCCGCATATGTTGCATACGCAGCACCGCCACACGGATAATTGCTGCCTCATCAGCCACTTGAACACCACACTACCCAACTCTCAACTATGAACTGTGGACTGTCTTTGCACTAAGGACTTAAGGTTTCTTTGCACTGGTATTAATTTATTGTGATTTTTTTAATTATATATTATCTATTTTGTTATTATGCATTGTGTTTACGGGCCCGTTAACTAAGAATTGTGTTGTACTGCTGTCTGCACATATGACAATTAAACAATTTCTTTTGCTTTCCTGTATATTTTCACTGAAGCAGAAATATTGATATAAATAAATATGAAGACTCACAGAGACAATATTTTTTACATGATTTTTACATCAATCATGGAATCACCAATATCTGAAACGTAGGACCAGCCAGGCGTCTGAATTGAACTGGTATTCCCTCATGGGTTAATGCTGAGATTACTGTTAGCTGTTATTCCGACATTAATGGGGAGGCACGGTGGCGCAGTGGTAGAGTTGCTCGCAGAGCCAGAGATTGGCTTGGTATGGGTGTAAATTGTCCCTAGTGTGTGTGTGTGTGTGTAGGATTGTGTTAATGTGCGGGGATCGCTGGTCGGTGCGGACTTGGTGGGCCGGTGGGCGGAAGGGCCTGTTTCCGCACTGTATCTCTAAACTAAACTAAACTAAGTGAGCAGAGTGCCACAGCATGCTTTACTCATTGCAGTGACAAGGACATCACTGGCACAGCCAGCTGTTACCCCCTTATCCATGGTCCTTCTGCTGGACATTGAGGAGCTGAGTCCTGAGACGGGGATCCTCGAAGAAGGGAGGGAACGTTACCCAAAGCGGCCGACCAATCGATCACTGTGAAAGCTTTTTACTGTACCTCGCCACACATGACAATAAACTAAACTGAAACTGGGGCCACATGAGTCAAGAAATTGGGAGGTGCTAACACTACTGTGTAGAACTCTAACGATACTGAATGCATAAACACAAATAATGTATTGAGCGTTTTGCTCAGATGTTGTTTTGTATGTATTATTTATCTCTAATAGTTTATTTTTTGAACTATTATAGCAAAATTACCTTTTCACAGGCCTTTCCACAGGGGAAATATCATGAACTAAAGGTTGCACAGTGACGCAGCCAGCAGAGCTGTTGCCTTACTGGGCCAGTGATTGGGATTTGAGCCTGACCTTGGGTGCTGTCTGTCTGGAGTTTGCACGTTCTCCCTGTGACCTTGTGGGTTCTCTCTGGGAGCACCGATTTCCTCCCACATCCCAAAGACATGAGGGTTTGTAGATTAATTGGTCTCTGTAGGGAGTGGATGAGAAAGTGGGGTAACAGGGAACCAGTGTGAACAGGGGATCGCTGGTCGGCGCGGGCTCAGTGGGCCGAAGGGTTTCTTTCCATGTGGTATCGCTAAACTAAATTATCTAATCGCATTGCCGTGTGGGTCTGGAGTGATATATTGGCTCGACCAGATCATAACCTCATATTTCCTTATCTATAGGATGTAGGTGAACTTGTTGGGGCCAGGTGATATGACATTGGACTGTTGGTGTGCTTCCTGCTCCTGACCCACAAGAACTGCTGCGACAAACACTAACCTGTCCCCAGCTGACCTGTTGAAGTCTAATTATGATAGTAGAGTCTTGCTGAAGACGGTGGCAAGTCATATCATGCAACGTGAAAAATTCATTGCCTACACCGATTTAAATTTTCAACACCCTCCATGAATAAAGAGTGCCGTGGCACTGATACAGCTGGGGGTAGTTCATGGAGGACAGGGGTGCAACTTGAAATTGAGGCCATAAGGGTGCAACTTGAAATCACAGCCTTTTTGATACAAGGGCATGGATGCCACCTACCAACAAAGATGCAGTGCTGCAATATGCAATGAATCTGAATCAAACCAGAGTTTAGGTTAAAGAATCGTGACAGAATGCTATTGAATAACATTATAAAGAACTAGACTAAGTGGGACCCGTTGGGTCCCAGTCACATGGGAGGCCTGGTCCCCCAACGCAACCCATTCCCCAACACAATATTCCACCACTCACCCGTTCCACAAACACAAAGGCGGGAGCGCTCTATAGCCGGGGGATGGTATGGGTGAGTGTGGGGGAAGGGGGGTGTGGGGAGGGTGGGTGTGGGTGAGGGAGAGGGGGGAAGTGGGGGAGGGGGGGTGCGGGGGAGGGGAGTGGTGGGGGAAGTGTAGGAGAGGGGGGGTGTAGGGGAGGAGGGGTGTGGGGGAGGTGTGGGGGAGGTGTAGGGGAGGGACGGTGTGGGGGAGGGGTGCTGTGGGGGAGGGGGTGGGTGTAGGGGAGGGGTGGGTGTAGAGGAGGGGGGTGTAGGGGAGGGGGGTGTGTGGGCTCACCGGTTTCATGCCCCGGCTCCAACCCACTCCTGGCTCCAGGTACCGGCCCGGGACTCACTCGGCTGCTCCTGTCCCCAGCGCCTGTCGCACTCAAAGCCCCAGCCCACGAACACAGCCCGCCCCCGCCCGCGGACACAGCCCACACTCCGCTGGTTCAGCTTTATTGTCGGCAGCTTCTGGACGCGCGGCTTCTGGATGTGCTCACGGACTTTATTCGCCAGCGGGTGCCAGAAGGGGCGTAACCTTCATGGTGACTGACAGGCGAGAAGACCAATCTGCTGATCTCATGATTATTTAAACCTTCATAACTTTTGTAATATTCCACCGATCGGAAAAACCTTGGTGCACTTGGAGCAGAGGAGAACGGTGAGTAAGGTGGCAAAAAATCCTAGTGATATAGGGTACCGTTTTTGTGCAAATTTAAAAACAATGTAGACCGGAAGTGGTCAAGATGAGAGTTTCAGTGATAGATATGAATGCACTCTGATTGATCTACCTTTGCGTCTTGGTGTTGATGGGTTATTCTTTGTGATCCGATTAAAATAGATATTTCTAGCGTCCAAGAGCCTTTCTTTGTCCTGAAAATAAATTAAAATCCTTGTCAGACATATGCACACTATAATCATCCATATGAACTATCATCTAAAAAGATATTCTGCATACTTATTGATCAGAGCGGACTTTTAAAAGTAGGAGCCACAAAGTATTCCCATACCAGGACATTTTTGTTCCTGATTTTCTGCAAAAAGCCATTGGCTTATGCTGGGAGACAATACATTTCAGTTTATGCAGTTGATGAAGAGTTGGCATTGCTTAAAGGAGAAGGATATTTTGAGAACAAACCAAATCATTTGTTTTGGTTTAACTGAATGAATGGCTGCAAATCAAGACAGACTGCAAGAGCAAACTGAGTAGATAGGAACTGCAGATGCTGGTTTATGCCGATGGTAGATACAAAGTGCTGGAGTAACTCAGTGGGTCAGGCAGCATCTCTGGAGCAAATGGACGGGTGACGCTTCGGGTCGGGATCCTTCAGAAGGGTTCCGACCAAAAACGTTACCCATTCTTTTTCTCCAGAGAGGTTGATTGACCCGCTGAGTTACTCCAGCAACTTTGTGTCTATCTAAAAGATCAAACTAGCAACCTGTCCTCTGGGGAATGATGTGGCTTGAGAAGGACCTACCGCTAAGGAAGGGCAGGGTTAAAACAAACAACATTATTGTTTGAGTGAAGAATATTTGTGAAAAGTTATTTATTTATTAGTTTGTCGCAGAAACACTAAAAATTCTTGATTCTGGTTTTATATTTGCCCCAGATGCTGAATATCACCAATGTCAGGCATCAAGAGTAACTTTTTAATGAAATACCCAATGTATGTTATTGGCGTATACATGGAAACTATCTCCACAGTTTCTTACACACATACAGAATATCAGGAGAACTGAATACATTTTATTGCAAGTCGATTATCAGAACTACCGTTAGTGGTTCTGCTCATTGTGCCAATGTGACTTCAAGATACATAAACTTTTTTATTTATTGATTTTCACACATGCAACCTTATGCCTGAGGGAAAAGATTCTAATTATTGGTATAAATAACATTAAAGCATATTCATTTTCAGACCACTACCCAATAAAAAGAGTTAGAAATAGTTAGGCAAAAATCCTAAAATAAGTGTTGTGGAACTGACCATGATAAATAATTTCCCCCTCGTAGCACACCTTGGCACAATGTGAACAAAAGGAAATGTATTTCCTTGGCAAAAGATTTTCGCAGTTATAAAGATAGGGGTTGAGAAGTCAGAATTAGTTTTTGTCGAAATGGCCACCGCTTTTCGGGAATGCACAATGCTTCATGAAAGGCAAGTTGAGAAAATCCTAAGTTCTATCATTGGTCTCTCCTCAGCTTTGACTACATTCTGCAGTGTGTTTGCACATGGATATTGGGCAATGGAAAGCCTCAGGCTTACGTCCTGTGCCCTGACTGAGACTCATGCCTCAGGTACAGTTTTGTGGGCCAAATGCCAGCGAGCTGCTCAACCCTAAAAAGAATGGCACCACAATCAGCATCAGGGGAGAAACTGGGTGGAAAATTATTATTAAAGAAGTGTGTTAACAATACAAGCACCTCAAGGGGAAAAAAGTATAATTAGTTTGCGTTAGTTTTAATGAATGGAAAATTGTGGGGAGCACACATGGGTTCCATGCTAACTATAGGCGAGGCTTACTGTCATCACTAGGCATTCTTAAAATAGCGTCTTTGTTTGCATTGAAGGCCTATTTGCAGATGTTAGGTGAGACGTAATAGTAATGTAAAATATCTGAGGCAGGTTAACATGTACCTATTGAATCTCGCATCACTGCCTCCTTGAAATCTTGAGAAAATCTTACACCTTGCCCAACAGCTCTGTTCAACGTTATCAACAAAGGCCTAAGAGTATGTTGCTCGAGGATTTCCTCATTGTGCAATGGCACAAACAGTAGGACACTTATGGAACATGGTCTATTGATTTGTTAGAGACTGACACTCCAATAAGGGACCCAATATAATCAGATTTCCTCTCTGGCCAGAACTGCACTCAGGCTTTGCACTCAGTATAACTGCATGAAAGAATCCCTGTGAGTGCACAAAACAAGAATTTGCCTACACTTCCAATAAAGACACAGTGATGGAGCAGGTAGAGAGACAGAATATTTTAGCCAATAATTTTTTTCTTATTGGTACATTAATAGATTTACACAGTGTAAAAAACAAGCCCTTCGGCCAAACTCCTCTATGCCAACCAAGATGTCTATCTGAGCTAGTCGCATTTGCTTGTGTTTGGCCCATATTTCTTAAGACTTTTCTATTTATGTACCTGTGAAAATTCATTTGAAACATTGTAGCTGTATCTGCCTCTTCAGCTTCCTCTGGTAGCTTGTTCCTTACCCCCTTCAAGGTCTATGTGAAAATGTTACTCCTTAAGTCTCTTAAATATTTCTCCTCTCACCTTAAATCTGCACTTCTGGTTTTAGACTTCCCTACCCTCCATGAGGTCATCCCAGCGTGTCCAAAGATCCAGGGAAAAACGTTCTGGCTTATCAAGTCTCTCCTTACATTTCAAATTCTCCAGTCTTGTGAATCTTTTCTGCACCCTTTCCACCTTAATCACATTCATGCTTTAGCTAGGTGATCAGAGCTGCACGGAATACCCCAAATGTGTCTCACCAAAGTCAAGCACAGTTGTAACATGTCGACCCATCTCCTGTATGCAGCTCCATGTCTGATGAAGGCAAGCTGCCAAATGCCTTCTTCACCACCCTATCTCCCTGTGTTGTCGCTTTCAGGTAACATGTACCTGTATCCAAAATACTCTCCAGGGACCCACTTTTCACTGTGTAAGTCCTACCTTGGTTTAACTTACCAAAATGCAACCCCTCACACTGATCCAAGTCGATTTCCAAGATCCTCTTATGAAGCTGAGATGATCCAAGCCACCAACAAACTATTTGTTGTAAAGATAAGGCAGGGTAAAAAACCACCCCATTTGTGGAATATAACCTTGTTTATATCATTATGTAGAGCTTTGTAGTTTGTAGGAAGTATTCAGATACAAGGCTTAATTCGTAAAACATAAAAGTCTCAGTAAGATTGTACTGTGTATGTTTTGGCTGTTCAAATTACGATGACCCTGGTTTTATCCTACTCTGCGTTGACTAACCAATGTCATAATTTGGCTGTCATGTTACAGATTAAAGGTAGGAAACTGGCCAGAGTTTCCGCTCAAAGATCTCCAGTAGAAATGTTTGAGTATGAATTAGTGTGGGACGGTGTCATGGTGAACAGTCTACTAACAAACGCCAGGACGTGCCAGGCCATGCACATGAAAAAAGGCAGTTTTGGCAAGAGACAAGAAAGCAAACAAAATATTTCGAACTATAATCGAACAAGGAATAATGATCTGAGAGATGTTGACAACAAGGAACTGCAGGTGCTGGTTTACAAAATAAAACAGAACCCCCCCCCCCCTCACAAAATGCTGGAGTAACTCAATGGGTGAGGCAGCAACTCTTGAGAACATTGATAGGTGATGTTTCAGGTCAGGACCCTTCTTCAGATAATAATGTTCACTTCGGAATGTCTGCAAGTCATTGTCCTTACTGCAATGGGTTTTTATTTAAAATGCTGGTCACCAGTTTTAGAGTTATGTTTTCATAAAACTCTAGAGGATAGTTAGAATTTTGGAACAGAATAGTCATGAGATAAGTATAATATGCTATAACTGGAGTAAGTTTAGTGGCAGGCAATAAACAAGTGTAGGAAGGAACTGCAGATGCTGGTTTACACCGAAGATAGACACCAAATGCTGGAATAACTCAGCGGGTCATGCAGCATCTCTGGAGAAAAGTAATAGGTGACATTTCGGGTCAAAATCCTTTTTCAGGCTCTGTCATGTCTTCAGTTCTTTAGTCTGAAGAAGGGTTTTGACCCGAAACGTCACCTATTCCTTTTCTCCAGGGATGCTGCACGACCCATTGAGTTACTGCAGCACTTTGTATCTATCTTCTGTGTAAGCAAGTCTATGCTCGCTATGAAGGAGCAATGTGTACATGGTGTGAGCCAGATGCTCAGACACAGTTATGACTGAGGTGACATTTACCATTGTGCCGAATCGCAACACTAATAGTTTTATCCATCGTACTTATTTTTTGCTTTTTAAAACAATTTAACCTTCTTCCTACTTCCTCCTTCCTACTCTTGAAGGGATTTCCTTACTGACTAATGGATGTACACCACAAGTCGATGCCCCATCCACACACCTATTTTTTCTGTATCAATCTGAAAATGTGTGCACAATTTAATAATAATAGCTGGTTTTATATCCTGGACTAATCTCCAGAGCCCCCAAAGTTCTAGCTAGTTGGTCAGCAGAAATTCCAGATAGTTGTTACATTTTTCTGCTTCCGGAGTGTTGGGCACAGTAACCCCAGCAGACCACTGTTGCCCCACCCAGTATGAATCGGGGACTATTCCTGACCAGCACTCACACACCATCACTCAATATCGCATCCAATCCATAAGGTTGAAAGTTTTAATAAGAAAGCAGTTTTATTCTCATTTCAATCAACTGGAGCAATATTTCAGCCCTTCTTTATAACATTACCTTGTCCACTATCCCCCCAGAATCTCCTTAACTTTCTCCATAACTATCTCCTCAATCTACTGAAATGGTATATAATATGGATTCTTCATAAGCAGTTTGCTAAGATAAATGCTTGGTTTGCTTCCAGGCTGGTAATATTTGCAGCATCATTGTATAAAAATGTCAGGGCTAGTCTAGTTTCATGCTCGTTCCTGGTATTCTGGTGAACTACAGTAAACAAAGGCTTCTGGAAGAACTATGGTTGGTGTCCCAATATGGTGCTGTGGAATGGACGCTTTAAGACATTATAAGCTCATGTGATTAGTTATCATTAGCTATGATTTTATTGATGGAATACAAGCCTCATTCAGCGATCAGCTAGAGACCCCCTCCTGGTGCACTTCCAATGGTTTTTCAATGGAAAGTTAATGTTGGTGAGCGATGGTATCATCGTTGGCGACTATGGCCAACGAGAGGTCACAGTCCCCTGCTAAGACCCGAATAAAAACATTGCCAAGAGAGTGGTGTACAGTGGAGCAGTTTACAACACCCTGGGTAGTGGGAAGAGGAGTTCCAAGAAGGGGCTGCCGTTTGGAGGAAGAACGGTAAAGAAATGAAGTACAGAATCTTTCTTCGCAAAACGACAGGCACAAATGACTTTCTCTTCCACAGTATCAAAATCAGGCCCGCACTAAACTAGTCTCCAGCTAGTTTTAATATTGCAACTTTATAACCGGTGATTTAAGAGAGTGCTTATATTTCTCACTGTTTAATTTTTAAACAAATTGATCACTTTTCAATGGGTCAACTAAAGTAATACCGTCAGCATTTGGTTCAGATGCCGTTGCTCCAATTCTAGCTTCTTTATCTGATCAAGTGCATCCCGTGTCTTTCTGTGTTCTGTAGCCAGCTGATGATTGAAACTTTTACCTTTTAACTCCAGAATTTTCTCCAAGTCCTAAAGATACAGTGAAAAAAATAAGCACCTGCAGGAAAACCACAGGAATACACTGCCACTGAGGACAAAACTGTGTTCATACATCCCCTTACTTTCCTGAACTGCGGGCTCATCAGTGGAATAGTTCCACGGCCGCATGCAACCCTCTGATCAGTCTGACGAAGGGTCACGACCCGAAACGTCACCCCTTCCTTCTATCTAGAGATGCTGCCTGTTCCGCAGAGTTAAACCATATAACCATATAACCATATAACAATTACAGCACGGAAACAGGCCCTCTCGGCCCTTCCAGTCCGTGCCGACCATTTGTTTTCCCCTAGTCCCATCTACCTGCACTCAGACCATACCCCTCCATTCCCTTCACGTCCATATACCTATCCACTTTACTCTTAAATGTTAAAATCGATCCTGCCTCCACCACTTCTGCTGGAAGCTCATTCCACAAAGCCACCACCCTCTGAGTAAAGAAGTTCCCCCTCACGTTACCCTGAAACCTCTGTCCCTTAATTCTCATGTCATGCCCTCTTGTTTGAATCTTCCCTACCCTCAATGGGAAAAACGTATCCACGTCAACTCTGTCTATCCCTTTCATCATTTTAAAGACCTCAATCAAGTCCCCCCTTAACCTTCTGCGCTCCAAAGAATAAAGACCTAACTTGTTCAACCTTTCTCTGTAACATAGTTGCTGGAACCCTGGCAACATTCTAGTAAGTGTCTCACGTTGCGAGTCGACCCACGAGTGACCCCGAGTTTAAAACAAATTAAACTCGTGGTAATCACGTACAATTAACGTTGCGGGAATGTCGGAACTCGTGGACGCAACTTAGCGACTCGTGGCGCTAACGGCAGGTACCCGGGAAACTTGTTAACTCTTGAAAAACTTTAAACATGTTTAAAGATTTCCACGAGTCAAATTTACTCTTGAAGTTCAAATTTGAAACATTTAAACTCGTTGTAAGAACGTAGTGGCCCGTGAGTTTACCGTAGTGAGTCTTGAGTCTAACCGTGGGTTTGGCCTGAGTGCCAGAAGTGAAATTTTGAAGATTAGTCATCTCCGGAGAACTTGGATAGGTGACGTTTCGGGTTGGGGCCCTTCTTCAAACTTTAGACCCTTCTTTCACCCGAAACGTCACCTGTCCATGTTCTCCACAGATACTGCCTGACACGTTGAGTTATTCCAGCACTTTGTATTTTTTCGTAAACCAGCTTCTGTAGTTCCTTGAGTTCCAAAATGTAATGCTTTATAAATGTCCAGAGATGCTGCCTGTCCTGTGGAGTTACTCCAGCACTTTGCATCTGTCTCACTGGAGACCTTGTTTCCCACCCAATGTGACATCTACCGTGCATACATTGCCAACTGTTGTTTTGGCATGGCCTATCGTTAAAATGCATCAGTCTCTGTGATATTCGAGTCAATTCTCCTCAACTGCTTGCTGTTAACGGAGAGCTCCCGAAGCAGAAGGCGTCCCGATATGAATAATAACATGTTTCACTTAACTAAACACAAGACCGGACGGCAAACACATATCAAAAGTTAAAACTCTGTGCCCGGTTGGAGAGTGGGGATGTGGAAGAGACAGTTCACATACACCAGCGTCAAATACAGTCCCGAGCATTCATGCAGCTATGTAGTAGGGGAAAAAAGTGGACAAAAAATATATTCCGCTCGGTAACCCGCCCCAGACTTGAATGCCAAAAAATACCAATGAGTAAATGAACGTGATTTTAAATCTCCAACTGATATTTATACCGTGAAAGTTTTAATATATGGGTCAAATAAGAAAATGGTGTAAGCTCCATAGACGTGGGTAGGTTAATGGGCTTGGTGTAAACGTCAATGTGCGGGGATCGCTGGTCGGTGCGGTTTCGGTGGGCCGAAGGGCTTGTTTCCGCGCTGTATCTGTAAAGCTAAAAACTAAATAGGGAATATGGAGGATAGTGGGGAAATAGGCCCAGAAATTTCAGTACTGTGAAGAAGGGTCTGGACTCGGAACGTGGGGGACAATAAATAGGAAGAGCGGCGTGCTTTGTAACTTTGTCAGCACCATAGGTGACTGCTATTCGTATACATTGTGTATGCAAGCAAATAATTTCACCGTGCGTCGTCACATGTGACAGTAAATTATTCTTATTCCTATTCCTACTCCTTTTCTCCAGGGTTGCTGCTTTTTGTGTCTACCTTCGGCGTAAACCGGCCTCTGCAGTTCTTTCCCACACAGCTTCCATACACGACCGGCTAGAGCGCAGGGGACATTTTGGGATGGGATGAAAGTGTTTGTCTTCCCAGGTAATGGGAAGCGCGGCTCATCCACCACTGGGTTTCCAGCCTCCCAGTATTCCCAACTGGAGATACCGGAGTGGCACGGCGGTTAACGTAATTATACCTGATATATTCTTATATCTTCCAGAGACACGCAGTTACAATCAAATGACTTAAGTTGGAATCCCTCCAGGGCGGCGATGGGATGTAAATTGTTATTGGTAATGGTGTCAACAAAGCTATGACAGATGACTGTAAAAACATCTGGTTTTCTCTTGCTTCTGAGTGCAGGAATCTGACATCCTTGCCTGGTGTGATGCAAGTGCAACTCCTGGTCGCCCGTAACGTGACCGACTCTGGAAGCAAGCCATTCGGTCAAGGACATTGGCCTTGTCAACAACAGCCAGATATGTGAATAAATATGTTTTTTTGTCAAACACAAAAATGTTGGAGGTCTACCAGCATTTTATTATTTATTTGTTCAAGATCCCATCACCTGCAATCTCTTGCGTCTCAATCTCACTAAGTTAGGTGGCGCGGCGGCACATTGGTAGAGTTGCTGCCCCACAGCGCCAGAGCCCGGGTTCGATCCCAACTTACGACTTTGCCATCAGCCAGGCTTGTGCTGGAGCTGTTGGGCTGGGGTGACTGTAGGGCTCTGAAAACTTTGTTTCCCAGGGCTGGGGTGAGTGTGAAAGGGGTGGTTTCTGGGCAGATCTGCCCAATCAGCAATGTTTTGAGCCGCTGCTTTTTATACAGTTAAGTTGCGACGGTGGGACGGCTGCTCCGACGGACATACTGGGTGAGTAGAGAGATACACACTGCTATCCCTCTGGTCTACGGACCTTTTCAGTCTGAAGAAGGGACTCGACCAGAAACGTCACCCATTCCTTCTCTCCAGAAATGCTGCATGTCCCGCTGAGTTACTCCAGCATTTTGTGTCTATCTTCGGTGTAAACCAGCATCTGCAGTTCCTCCAGACACAAACAGCCTTTCAATGATTGATGCCAGACCTTGAACAATTGCAGTCCAAATGGACTTTTGAATGCAATTTTGGAAGGATTGTTTCTTGAAACAAACTGCTCTAAAAGTTTGAAGGAAGGAATTGCAGATACTAATTTAAACCAAAGATAGACACAAAATGATGGATTAACTCAGCTGGTCAGGCATCATCTCAGGAGAAAAGAAATAGATGTTGTTTCGGGTCGAGATCGTTCTTCAGGCTGGGTCTTTTTATAGTGAAAAAAAAAACTGCATGACATCGTTTTTACCATGTGATGATTTTTCCACACGTCGGCAGTTGTTGTTGCCTCAAGAGTAACTCGGGAGATGAACTTGATAACTCGGGAAAGGAACTTGGTACATCGCAGAAATGAGAAGTAAACGGCAACTTAGACATACATGTGGGAACGCGTTTAAACTCATGAATATAAACTTGGAATCTCGTAGACAACCACAAGTTTGATTTTTTTCTTTCACTCGGGATCACTCGTGGGTGGACTCGCACCATGAGACAGGGCTTTAACTCCGGCATTTTGTGTCTATTATATACAGACTATTCTGCTAATGTGGCATCACAATCAAAGGGCTCACAACTGAAACCAAACTACCTGAAGTCCATTTGGACAACAGAGGAATAGAGTGTTGAATACTTGTTTAATTTCAATGGCTTATGAAGAAGTCCCAAAATCTGTTGGATGTAGGATGCGACACGATATTATACGATAGAACTTTATTTATCCCAGGAGGGAAATTGGTCTGCCAACAGTCGTAAAAACACAACAACATCCATGAAACGTGAAATTAAAGTGATGAGTGGAAAGTCCAGGATTGGGGATGTGTAAAGATTTGGGGGGGGGGGGGGGGGGGGGGGGGGGGTGGTGGAAAGGGAATCAGTCTACCCCACGACAGGAGGGGGAGGTGTTGTATAGGTTGATAGCCACAGGGAAAAAGGATCTCCTGTGCTGCATCTTGGTGGAACCAGTCTGTTGCTGAAGGTGTTCCCATAGGTTGACCAGTGTGTCATACTCTGTTACATATTTAAATCACGATATCAGTGATTTTATCTACCACGTAAAACAGAGTTTCTTGTTTAAATATACCAGCAATACAGGTGATTCCTGCAGAGACAGGTGGGGTGCAGAGTTCATTAACACATTAAACCAAGATAGACAAAAATGCTGGAGAAACTCAGCGGGTGAGGCAGCATCTATGGAGCGAAGGAATAGGTGACGTTATGCTCCACAACAAACCCCTACTAAACTTGCGTACAATGGACTTTAGGCTTTGTTTAGGGTTTATGCATTATATTGGGGTTTTTATTTATTTAACTATTTTTTCATTTGTTTATTACATTATCTATTGAGCTCTGTGTTTACAAACCTATTGCACTAGTGCTGCAGGTAAGAATTTCATTGTTCCGCATCGGGACATGTGACAATAAAACACTCTTTACTCTTGACATATGAGCAGCCAACTCTGTAATAAGATCATAAGTGATAGGAGTAGAATTATATCATTTGGCCCATCAAGTCTACTCCTCCATTCAATCTTGGCTGATCTATCTTTCCCCCCTAACCCCGTTCTCCAGCCTTCTCCATCCTGAACCATGAAAGTTAGATTTCACCCTCCTCTGTTGCACTAACCTCTCCCACTCCATTTTGTGCCAATATTGAATTGGGTCCCCCACAATGGAAATGTGGCCAAAAACATCTTTAAAACAAGGTGTGGACATGCTGTAAAATGGGATGTGGGCTGATTGTAGTAAGATTCTTGTACTCAAATCCTCATGCAATAAGAGGCATTGGACTATTTGTTAATTTAGAGTGATTAGTGATTTTTACCCGTGTAAAAAGCGGTGCTCGCTCATATGAGGAAGCTAGAATGGAGGAAGCAAAGAAGAAAAGAGTCTGTTGAAAATCAGGAACAATGGATGCTACATCATTACCCATACCTCTGTCACCTGTGTGGAAGGAACACAGATTGGAATAATCAGCCACCTCTGTACTCGTCGTAACACTATCAACTAGATATCAAGGTCACTATATATTTGAACCACAAAAGCAGCAAAATGTGTTGAGTTTTCTGTGAATTATGCAACTGAAGTTAATATGCATCTTTCACAAGCAGTGTTAGGGAGACCAATATTTTATATAGGTTTAATGCCATCAAAGAACTTAGAAACTTGGAATGGCACAGTACAGGAACAAGCCCTTTGGCCCACGATAACGGCGCTAAGCAAGATGTCATATGAACTAATCCCATCTGCCTGCTCTTGGTCCATTTCCCTTAATAGCAATTCCCGTTTTAGCCCAATAATTTTCCGGGAAGCCACAATGCACCATGCTATCAAAATGTTGCATGATGTCAAAGTCACGTGATATGTAGTGGTTTCAAAAGGTCTTCTGCCCCTGGAATGTAGTCTTGATTCGGCCCAAGGTAGACACAAAATGCTGGAGCAACTCAGCGGGTGCAGCAGCATCTCTGGAGAGAAGCCATGGGCGACGTTTCGGGTTGAGATCCTTCTTCAGGCCGTGCCCTTGATTCGGCCCAGACTGCTAGGATGAAGTTCCTCTTCTTTGTCTGATGTTTTTGATCCTCCATGTAATGGGTCTTGTTAAACTTAATTAGATTTCATTTGAACAATCTAGATGATGAGGGGACACTGGAGATTTTACTCTTGGGGATACTGGTATTGAAAAGGGGGAAAATACACAGCAAAGCTTAAAAGGGCAGCTATCCAAGAACAGGGTGCAGACTTTCAAGTTGTTTTGCTTCATCACAAGTCACCTTTATCCCCAACACACACTTAGCTGAAGATAGTTAAATAGGCACACATTTCAAAATTAACTATTCAAACTAAATGTGAAGGCAAATATTTTCTTCAGCCTTCCCCAACTATCATCGGTACTTGATACAATGTCAGCATTCTTCATTGTTTTATCCCCCACAGTAAATTAGGGCATGTCAATGAAGTGGAGCCTCACCGATTTGCAACAGATTGTGACGTGCAAACCACTTAACGCAGAGAGGGATGACCATGGAGACAACGATGAGTCGGCCTACAGGGAGGAGGTTCAGCTCCTAGCAGCATAGTGCGCTGACAACAACCTGGCCCTTAACTCCAAGAAGACCAAGGAGCTCATTGTGGACTACAGAAGGTCTAGGGGCTGCACCCATCCATATTAACAGGACGGAGGTGGAACGTGTTTCCAGCTTCAGGTTTCTGGGGGTCAACATCTCTGATGACCTCTCTTGAACCCACAATACCTCAACACTGGTCAAGAAGGCTCACCGGCGTCTCTTTTTCCTGAGGAGACTAAAGAAGGTCCATCCGTTTCCTCAGATTCTGGTGAACTTCTACCGCTGCACCATCGAGAGCATCCTTACCAACTGCATCACAGTATGGTATGGTAACTGCTCTGTCGCCGACCGGAAAGCTCTGCAGAGGGTGGTGAAACCCGCCCAACGCATCACAGGCTCCTCACTCCCCTCCATTGAGTCTGCAAGCGATGTTTGCGAAAGGCGCGCAGCATCGTCAAGGACTGCTCTCACCCCAGCCACAGACTGTTTACCCTCCTCCCATCCGGGAGGCGCTACAGGTCTCTCCATTGCCGGACCAGCAGGTTCAGGAACAGCTTCTTCCCTGCGGCTGTTACACTACTTAACTCTGCACCTCGGTGATTGCCAGTCACCCCCCCCCGGACACTCCTTCCCCCCAGTAAAATTGCACTACTGATACTGTTTGTACATACATATATTTTACTGTTCATTATTCTATGTTCGCTCTTCTGGGTGAGATGCTAACTGCATTTCGTTGTCTCTGTACTGTACTGTACAATTAAAGATTGAATTGAATTGAAAAAAAAAGATGGATCCCTGCTGCAAAAATCAAACCTTCATTGGGATGAGACATTAGATGGAAACCTATTTGCACACATTGAAGTGGGATTCCATGGCAATATTCAAAGAAGTGTTCTCTAGTACCTGTCCAACATTTCACCACCACCTCAGGTCAACTGGTGATACATTTTACTGCAGAGGTAGGCTCTTGCTGTAGGCAAATTAACATGACATATTAATATGCTGCATGTGTATATGCCTGTTTGAATAGGACTGTAAATGACTAATTTTGAGCTGCCAAGGCGGGGAATGCTAAGCACACGGAAAGATGGAATGGATGATATATAATCAATAAAATGATCATCCTTCCTTAATCATTGGCACTCTTGAGTAAGCCCAATTATCTGAATTTTCATCTATCCATCAGTTAATTAATAAAACTAAATCAAGAATAGAGATCCATAGCGTGTACTGGCTCCTCTGGTCAGAATATTGTTTGTTGGTTGCACATATATTTGGTTACATTAAAAAAGATAAGAAACATAACCAGGAGTAACCCATCAGGCCACTCTCCAGCACTAACTGCATATCCCCTTCACGTCCTTAGTCTCCATAGATCTCGCACTACTCCGCAACTGCATCCCGCAACTCTGCTGGGTGGCAATGTGAAAGATTTCGCCTCCTTGCTCTTGAAGACATTTGTCTGCCCTGAATGACTCACTGTTTTGAGACTAATCCCTTTTTCCAGACACCCCATTCAGGGCGAAATATAAACTCACTAGATTCCCCATAAAGCTTCCTAAGAATTTTGTGGATTGCAATGAGATCACCTCTCATTCAGGAGAGTTCAGCCCAAGTCTCTTCATACACCAAGCCCAACGCCCAAGGAATGAATCTGCTGATCCTTTTGCTGCTTTCCCTCTAATGCAAGTATGATGGGTAACATTCACGATATGTCTTGCCAGGAGCAATATGTCTCATCTCTTGGACTCAAGTGCTCAAGCCAATAAAAGCAGCATATCATTGTTACTCAAAATTGCTTTCTGATCCTGCACATTAACTTGGATATTCTTGGACAAGTACTTAATAACTTTTCAATCTATTTATGAAATACCCTGTTTTTGTAATTTCTTCACTAAAGTAGATAACAATTTTCAATTGTCGTGTCCATACGTTTTCACACTTCTATACCTCTTGCCTGATGGGAGAGGGGAGAAGAGGGAGTGACTGGGGTGAGACTCGCCCTTGCTGATGCGGGTGGCCTTGCCGAGGCAGGGTGAAGTGTAAATGGTCAATGAAAGGGAGGTTGGTTTGTGTGACGGTCTGGGCTGCGTCCACAGTTCTCTGCAAAGTTCTTAGGTATCTGAGGAACTGGGAGATAATAGTCCATGAGGATGGGCAATTGGTGTGGAATGAGGTAATATCAGATGTGCTGGATGAAATGAACTTTCTGGAGGGTGAAGGAAGGGGGACCGGCTAGGACAGTCTAATTTGGTGGTCACAGCCGTGATGTTACATAGCAAAAGTGGTGTGTGATTGTGATGAGGAGGGTTTGGATGTGGAAGCTTAGTTTGTGACAGGATAAGACATCAAAGTCATAAAGCCAGTTATTAAGCAGACTGTAAATGTCACCCAGTGTAAAACTGTACTGAACGCTCAGCGTATGCGGATGCAGTTGGACACCAATAAGAACAATGTTTCATGCTCAGGATTCCAGCATCCACATTTCTTCCCCCCTTTTTTCCCCCCATTTTATTTACTGCTCACCTGGATTTTTTGTTGGTCGATCTCAAGCTTCTTTGTGAGGTCCGTCAGCTTAAAGGTCAGCTCATCCCGTTCTTCCAGGTTCCTCTTATCACAGATTGTCTTCAGCTTCTGCTGAGAGCTCCTTATTTTCCACAGCTCCGACTCTGCCTCTTTCAGTTGCTTTGACACACTCCGGTCCTGCTCCTTTGACTTCCGCAGCATTTCCTTCAACATCTGCACCTCGCCCTCGTGCCTGGCTAATAACTGGGGCAAATTGTTCTGCTCGTTCTCGAACTTCACCAGGGCCTTCATGTGTCGGAACTGAAGTTGCCTGAGCAACCTGTTTTCCAGCCGGGCGTTTTCAAGCTCCCTCTGAAGTTCATACACCTCATTCTTCAATTCTTTTGTTTTGTTCAGTCTGGCTGACAATATGTGACGTGTCACTGAATCACAAGCTTGCTCCATAGTGGTAAATTTAGTCATTTTGTGTGTTTTATTTTTTAAGGCATTTTGGTTCCAATTTTGCAGCATTTTCAATCTTGCTTTGGGTTGTGCTATGGAAGAAAAGAGTAACAATGTGTGTATATTATTGTCATCTCAATAGGTATCAAATATAAGGTGCTTCTACATAGAGGGGATATGAGTCACTAGATTCATTTCTATGCAACTATCAATATGGCACATTACTGTGCGCATATTTACAATTACCCGTTACACGTACATCAGTTATTTATTTAAGAAGGAACTGCAGATGCTGGAAAAATCGAAGGTAGATAAAAAATGCTGGAGAAACTCAGCAGGGGAGGCGGCATCTATGGAGCGAAACCCGAAACGTCATCTATTTCCTTCTCCCCATAGATGCTGCCTCACCCGCTGTGTTTCGCCAGCATTTTTATCTATCTTTTTAAATTTATTTTCTACTTTCTGTATTAGTTTAATAGCTCAGAAAATCCTCAGTGCACCTCAGACTGTATTCTCTGAAGCAAGAAATTAGTTGGGTGTTTGTTCTGTGAAAATTATGTAATTGGTTTGTTTTATTTCCATATCTTCTGTCTCCATTTTCACTTGCTGGCATGGGAACTCTGTTGCTCTGGACTAGACTGGAGTGTAGCAAAAACGTTTCCAAGTCAGAAAACCTGCCACACGGTGAACAAAACATCGCTATTTGGTTCCAGATAACCCATTCCCATGCCAACATATTGTTCCTCAGATATTAGGCCCAAAACTGCTCACAATACTGCAAATGTGTCTGACCTAAATAACTAAATGACCTATATGGGCGGCACGGTGACGTAGCGGTAGAGACCCGAGTTAAATCCTCACTATGGAAGCGGTAGAGACCCGAGTTAAATCCTGACTATGGATGCTGTTTGTACGGAGTTTGTATGTTCTCCCGTGACTTGTGTGGGTTTTCTCTTAGATCTTCGGGTTCCTCCCACACTCCAAAGACGTACAGGTTTGTAGGCTAATTGGCTTGGTATAAATGTAAAATTGACCCTAGTGTACGTAAGTTAGTGTTAATGTGTGGAGATGCTGCCTGATCCGTTGAGTTACTCCAGGACTTTTTGCCCTTTTGCGTAAACCAGCAACTGCAGTTCATTGTTTCTACATTTCCTTCTCAGACGTACATCTGGGTGACTCAGTTATGATGTAATAATTCACAATTGAACAAAGGGCCCTCATAAATCAATATAAACTTCTTCAGAAAGTGATCAATCAACTTTAGAATGTATTTAATAATAATTAACCTTAAACTGAACTCAAGCTGGGCTCACATAGCAGTTTGAATTTGTGAGTGTGAACAGTAAGTTACTACACTCTAAACGTAACATGATATAATCTCTGGAGAGAAGGAATGGGTGATGTTTCGGGTCGAGACTCTTCTTCAGACTAGTCTTCGGATCGAGACCCTGCTTCGGACTCCGAAGGAGCCGAAGACTAGTCTGAAGAGGAGTCTCGACCCAAAACGTCACTCATTCCCTCTCTCCAGAGATGCTGCCTGTCCCGCGGAGTTACTCCAGCATTCTGCGTCTATCTTCGGTTTAAACCAGCGCCTGCAGTTCCTTCCTACACATGATATAATCCTTGCTGCATTTGTAAATGCCGTATGTTCTGGCTTATCATGAACAATGCCCTGGGAGACCAAGTGTTCAAAGTAATATTTACCCATGTTAGGTCTTGGACTGCGGGCTCAACTCTGATAAGTCTGAAGTAATTACATCACAATTTTTTTTTCCAGCGATGATGTCATGAAATACAACTGCTTGGATGGTACCCGATTCCCCACCAACATAGAAGTGAATAATAAGCAATTACTTTTTTAAACACATAAACTAACTAACCTCTGTGATTTATGACATTTTATTGCAACTACTGCAGAGCCCTGATTCAGTATTTTTTTCCCCTTATCTTCGATGTTTCCGTTAGACAATCACTCACACTTGAGACTGTTTCATTAGAAATGGAAGCACTCCAGTACCTCGATAGTCATCAGCCACCTTTCCTTTTCCGAAGCCTCTAACACAAACTAAGTTCATATAATATAATATAATATATGGTAATACCCCTTTGTTATCACCTCTCCCACAGCTAACAATGGACCATTGTGGGCTCCATCTTTCCTTGTTCATCGGTGATGGCTCTAATTGGTTCTGAACCTTTCCATACCTCTAGTTTCCCTCTGCCCCGACTCTCAGTCTGAAGAAGGGTCACAACCCAAATCATCACCTATTCCTTTCCTTCAGAAATGCCCGCTGAGTTACTCCAGCATTTTGTGTCTATCTCTGGCGTAAATCAACATCTCCAGTTCCTTCCTACACAAACTGAGTTTAGTTCTATGAGAATGAACAGCCATCTGGTACCCAAGTTAAGTTAACATCCTTCTCCTCAGGGTGGCTGCACACATTTTGGTGAAGATTCACATTGTAGATGGATTCATTCTCAACATAGGGTCACTTCTGACTACTTTCCAGAGAGGGTCACAAATAACAGCATGAATCCAGCTACTTTACCCTTCAGGCCATAAAGTGCTCAACAGCTCAGGCGGCATCTCTGGAGAACAAGGATAGATGATGTTTCGGGTTGGGACCTTTCAGACTGAAGAAGGATCCAGACCCAAACCGTTGCCTATCCAAATTTCTCCAGAGATGCTGCCTGACCTGCTGAGTTACCCCAGCACTTGGTTTCCTTATGTGCACAACAGCATCTCCAGTTCCTTGTTTCTACTTTAGCCAACACCTGGGTTACCACAATTAACTATAATACTGCAATTGTGGATTTTAATTCCGCATTATGATACGAATTAGTGCAATTATCAGTTAAAGTAGGATACATAACTGAGACTGAAATAATTCTGACAATTGAAATGTTGTCCTGATCAAGCAGCACAACTCTAGTTGTGACTGGATGGAGATATAATCAGAGAAACACTGTGGAGGAAGGAAAACTAAAAGCCAATGTTACAGAATTAGACAAAAAAAAAATTGTAATGATTTTATCTACAGAGAGAATATTTCCTCTTTGCTAAGCTTTGCTATGGCTATTTCATAAGTGATAGGAGCAGTTTACTCAGTAGCTATCAAGTTTACTCTGCCATTTAATCATGGCTGATCTGGGGTAGGAGATTGCAAACTTCACTTGGTCCACCCTGTTTTGACTAATGCAATCAACCCGACTTGCACAAACAAATAGATCAAAAATAACAAGTTGACCTACAACTTTCGGTTGTGCACGCCATAGGCAAGAAGATGGCTGATCTATCTCTCCCTCCTAACCCCATTCTCCCGCCTTCTCCCCATAATCTCAGACACCAACACTAATCAAGAATTGTTATCCTGTGACCAAAAACAGGTGCTTTACAGAAGAGGTTAAAGGTAAGAGTTTAACATTAACAAAGCATTTAGGGAGAGAACAGGCAGAGAATGGAGCGATATGGACTGATGAGCTTGGTAAAATTGACATCTTCATCAGCACAGATATGGTGGGCCAACGGGTCTGTTTCTCTTCTATACTGCATTTGGTTGGAAATTATCTGAAACACCCAATAAGTAGATGAAAATGTTAAGATTGTAAGACCAGGAAGAGGTCATTTAGCTCCGTGAATCTGTTCCAGCATATAATGGCCGATCCAAATTTTCCCTGCACATTTCCACTAAACATTCCCCCTCTCACCTTGTAGCTCCGCCCTCTAGGGTTGGACATTTCCACATTGAGAAAAATTCAATTCAATTCAATTCAACTTTAATGTCATTGCACAGATACAAGTATGGGTACAACGAAATGCAGTTTAGTGTCAGTACGTAGTGATAGCAATGTATAGATAAATACAGATAAATAAATACAGATGTGGGAATCTATCGGCGGGACTCCGAGTTCAGCAGTGCGATGGTGTTATTGTAGAAGCTACTCCTCATCCTGCTGGTGCGGGACCTGAGGCTCCTGTACCGCCTCCCTGATGGTAGGAGGGCAAACAGTCCATGGTTAGGGTGGGAGGGGTCCTTGATGATCTTCCCAGCCCGTCTCAGACACCGTTTTCGGTGGAGGGCATCCAAAGCAGGGAGCGGGGCACCGATGATGTGCTGGGCGGTTTTCACCACCCGTTGTAGTGCCTTCCTGTCTGCTACGGTGCAACTGCTGTACCATACCGTAAAGCAGGTGGTCAGGATGCTTTCGATGGTACAGCGGTAGAAGTTGGTCAGCATCTGGGGGGACAGGTGGGCTTTTTTGTGCCTCCTCAGGAAGTAAAGGCGCTGCTGCGCCTTTTTGATCAGCTTGGAGGTGTTGAGGGACCAGGACAGATCCTCCGAGATGTGTACCCCGAGGAATTTGTAGTTGGAGACCCGCTCCACCTCAGTCCCGTTTATATGGATGGGGGTGTGTCTGCCCCCTCTGTTCTTTCTAAAGTCAACAATGATTTCCTTCGTCTTCTGGGAGTTGAGGATGAGGTTATTGTTGGCACACCAGGTTGTCAGGTGCTGGACCTCCTCCCTGTAGGCTGACTCGTCGTTGTCACTGATCAGTCCTACCACCGTGGTGTCATCGGCAAATTTTATGATGGCGTTGGAGCCATGCTTAGGGATGCAGTCATGGGTGAAGAGAGAGTAGAGGAGAGGACTGAGCACACAGCCCTGTGGCACGCCGGTGTTCAGTGTTATAGTGGAGGAGGTGAGGTTGTTGACCAACAGACTGTGGTCTGTTAGTGAGGAAATCCAGTGTCCAATTGCAGAGGGAAGTGGAGATGCCAAGACCGCTGAGTTTGGTGATCAAGCTAGCGGGTATGACAGTGTTAAAGGCGGAGCTGAAGTCAATGAACAGCAACCTGATGTAGGTGTTATTGCTGTCCAGGTGGGTCAGGGCAGAGTGGAGGGCCGCCGATATGGCGTTCTCTGTAGACCTATTGGTCCGGTAGGCAAACTGATGGGGGTTCCATCTACCCTTTCTATGCCTCTCACAATTTTCGGTACTTCTATCAAGTCTCCCCTCAACCCCCTGACGTTCCAGAGAAAATAATCCAAGTTTATCCAACCTCTCCTTGTAGCTGAAACGCTCTAACCCATGCAGCATTCCGGTAATCCTGCTCTGCGCCCTCTCCGAAGCCCACACATCCTTCCTGTAACGGGGAGACCAGAATTCCACGCAATACTCCAAACGCGGCCTGACCAAAGTCTTATAGGGCTACTTCATGACTTATGGGGGGAGACAAAGACAGCCTCAATGCGGCCTCCTCCACGAGTAGCTTACAGGCTCATAAGCCCACAAAGCGAAACCAATGTCTTCACCACGTCTGCAGACCGCTAAAAGCCACGCCTCCCCAGGCCAGGCGACACCGTTAAATGCCGCCAACTGTCGAGGTTTAGCACTACTGCAGCTCAATGTTGAAGGCCTTACCACTGCCAAGCTCAACGTCATCGAACAGATTGCCATCAAAACAAGGCAACTATAGTTCTACTGCAGGAGACTCACACCGAAAACAAGAACTTCCTGAAACTTTCTGGGTAAACCCTGGCCGGACACACCGCCGACAAACATCACGGCATAGCTACGTTCGTTCGTAACGACACGGCCTGGTCAGCCATAGCACAGTCCTCAGAGGATGCAGAGTAGAATGGATCACAACCAAAGAGCAAGACACTACCATCGTCAACATTTACAAGCCACCTCCGAGCAGGATGGTCCCAACATCTCTGCCAGATGTCCCAGCCCCTGCCGTGTATGCTGGTGACTTCAACAGCCATCATACAGACTGGGCATACAGCAGCTCCAACGCTGACGGCGACTTCCTGGCAGGATGGGCCTCGACTGCCGATGCAACGCTCCTCTACGACCCAAAGGAGCCATGCACCTTCTACTCTGCACGCTGGAACAGCACCACCAACCCGGACCTGGCCTTCGCAAAATGTCGCAACAACAAACCGCTCCCAGTAAGACGCATCTTGGACAGGTTTCCCCGGTCACACCATCGACCATCGCTCATAACCAATTCCATCTCTGGTCCAGCTCGTGGAAGGGAAAGATGTCAAGAGGTGGAACTTCTGGAAAGCAAACTGGGTAGGCTTCACGCAACAAGTGAATAAGGCAGCCGCTGGCCCCCCCACACCCACGCCCCACCAACCTGAACAATGCCTACGACTCATACTGCAAGATGCTGCTGGCCGCCGCCAAGAAGAGCATCCCCCGTGGTGTACGTAAAGCCTATGTTCCCTGCTGGGATGACGAATGTGAAGACCTACTTCGCGCCCACACAGAATCACAAAGCAGCGAAGACAGGGACAAAGCAGCGAACGACCTAATCTGCAGACTAAATGAGAAACGCAGGCAAAGATGGACGGAGACAGTGGAATCAATTGATTTCACAAACTCCAGCCGTCAGGGTTGGCAGACCATGAATGCACTGATGGGCAGGTGGACAACCCCAGCACAGTCGCATCACTGCAAATTCCATCGCGACGCTACTGCTGAGCAATGGCCGCTTCCCCAACGCAGACAAGGACTTCACCAGAACAACATCGGTGAGAGTCCATGAGCTGCACAGGGCCCCGCGCTGCGACTCCAACCTATCGCATGATTTCACAACAAATCGCGCAGGCTATCCGACGGCTGAAAACCGGCAAGGCACCAGGCACCGACTACATCCACCCGGAATACATAAAACACCAAGGCAAGAAGGCAACTGACTGGCTGTGCTCCTTCTTCTCCACGTGTTTCCGCTGCCTGAAGCAGGCAAAGATCTGGCGCCGTGCCAAGGTGATCGCTCTGCCGAAGCCAAATAAGCCTAGCGATGACCCCAGGGGATACCGACCCATCTCACTGCCTTCCTTCCATCGAGGGGATTGACCGCAGTCGCTGCCTCAAAAAGGCTGGCAGTATCATCAAAAACCCACACCATCCTGGCCACACACTCATCTCCCTGCTACCTTCAGGTAGAAGGCACAGGAGCCTGAAGACTGCAACGACCAGGTTCAGGAATAGCTACTTCCCCATAGCCATCAGACTATTAAACCTGGCTCGGATAAAACTCTGATAACTAATAACCCATTATCTGTTATTTGCACTTTATTTGCTTATTTATTCATGTGTGTATATATTTATATATGGTATATGGACACACTGATCTGTTTTGTAGTAAATGCCTTATATGTTCTGTTGTGCTGAGGCAAAGCAAGAATTTCATTGTCCTATCAGGGGCACATGACAATAAACTCACTTGAACTTGAACTTGTGTTCCATACAAGCTCCTGGAACATCTCCTCCACACGTCTCAATCCAGTGATCGACCCCCAGCTGCCTGAAGAACAGGCTGGCTTCTGAAGCGGTAGGTCAACGGCAGACCAGGTGAACCTCCTGTGCCAAGACATAGAGTCCAGCTTCCAGGCAGGGGGGAAGGCAGGCGCTGTATTCTTGGACCTCACAGCTGCAAATGATACTGTCTGGCAGCGTGGACTACACATGAAGCTTCTGGAAAGCATCCCAGACAAGCACAGGGTGAGCTTCATCATGGAGATGCTGAGCAACCGCAGCTTCAGGCTACACACCAGCAACGGGCAATGCAGCAGGGTGAGGAAACCTAAGAACGGCGTCCCACAGGACTCAGTGCTGGCACCAATGTGGTTCAATATCTACATCCATGACCTGCCTGCAACCCAGTCAAAGAAGTATGGCTATGCTGATGACCTGGCCATCCTACTCAGTAAGCCATCCTGGGAAGCAGCAGAAGAGGGCCTTTCTGAAGACATGAACATCCTGTCTTCATACCTGAGGAACTGGCGCCTCAAGCTCAGCATGGGTAAGACAACATCTTCAATGTTCCACCTCAACAACAGGGAAGCGACCCGTGAGATGAACGTCATGGTGGATAACGCCCGGTTACGGTCCCAGCCCGTCCCCACGTACCCCGGTGTGAAGCTCGACAGAACGTTGTCATTCAAACAACACCTGGAAGGTGCCGAGGCAAAGACAAGTGCCCGTGCCGCACTGATACGCCGCCTAGCCGGCACCACATGGGGAGCCACGACGAAGACACTGCACATGTCCACTGTGGCCCTGGCGTTCTCAGCCGCCGAGTACTGCGCCCCGGTCTGGTGCCGTAGCCCTCACGCCAAGAAGCTGGATGCTGCCCTCAACAGCGCCCTGTGGACTGTCTCCGGATGCCTACGAGCCACCCCAGTAAACCAACTGCCCGTCCTCGCTGGCATCGCCCCAGCCAACATCAGACGAGAAGCAGCCACGCTGGCCCTATCTCGAAAGGCACAGACCAGTGAATCCCACCTCCTCCATCAGATCGTCACAGAGACACCACGACGAGTGCGCCTCAAGTCACGGCACCCCTTTGCCACGCAAGCCCAAGAGCTGCTCTGCACAACACCGGCTGACGCTTCTAAGGCCGCCTGGGTCAAGACGAGATGGAGAGACCAGTGGAAGTCAGCGGAACGATCTAGGCTACACCAGTACATCAATGACCCCATGGACGTCCCTGGCCAGGACCTGCCCCAAAAGCAGTGGACAACCCTCAACCGCTTGAGGACAGGCATCGGACGCTATGGAGTAGCGATGAAGAGGTGGGGCCTCGTGGACAGCGCCTCCTGCGAGTGTGGGGACCCAACACAGACAGTGGAGCACATGGTCACCAGTTGCCCAACACACCGGCCACCAAATGGTGAACGAGGTCTGATTGACCTGGACGATGACACGTTGGCCTGGCTCGCCTCAACAGAGCTGCAGCTCTAAAAGACATACGACAGAAGAAGAAGACTTCATGACTTCCTGGGAATTTGACTGGTACTGGAGAATTTGAGGAACCCGCTCGAATTTGTTAAAATGTCAAATCACTGGCTCAACTTCCTGGCAACGTTATCATTACTAACGTCATTAGTTGTGTCATAGCTTCTCTAAGCAATCTTACTGCATTAATGGTGTTTCTCGACTGAAAAAAGCATACCTTTTATTCGGTTCTCTATGTTGTTGTTTCTCTGAACACTCTCTTTCTCTTTCTTTGCTTCCTGCACTTTTTCTTTTTCATTTTCTCTTTTTAATGATTCAGCAGTGCTGCATTGATTGTCAAAATCCTCAGAGTATTCTGTGTACGCACTATTTCTTGGAGAGGTGCTGCTCTTACTGCTGTTGTTTGTCTTGTTATCGGAATTGTTGCTACTGGAAGTAGAATCTTTCCCTTGTCTTCTTGAGGATTGATCTGAGGAACTGTCCCGCAAACCCTGTTCACTAGCCATGATCAGGAATATAACTTATTTGCATCTTTGCTGGTTAAAACTTTCATTTGGATGAGGTATCACAGTAAAACCTCCAATAATGCAGGTTTTTCCGAAAGGTACAGTATCATACACAGCTTCTGCAAAGACAAAAAATAAAATATAAATATTGGAAAACACCATTAAATTTTAAACAGATTAGTTTAGTATTGGTATCATTTTCGGCACAAACATTGAGGGTGAAAGGGCATGTTTCTGTGCTATACTGTTCGATGTTCTAAAAAATTGAACATATGTTAGAATACGATAGAACAGTTTGGATTATCTTTCTTAAACTTTACCATTATATGCCAGAAGGTTTAACACATATGATGGACTTCAGACGGCCATTTGTTTCAATTTTCCTGCGGTGGGTCATCATCAGAAAAATCTGATTAGCCCGACTTCTCTTCTCTTTCTAAACAGCCCTGTAATATGTTTGGTTTGACCTGGTGTTCCATTTTTGAATTCAGCCCTGAGCTTCGTGTCAGAAAGCACGGATGTGCTGGGGAGAGGGGGGCATTTTGACTCTGCATTCTGCCCCTCACCTTTACAGAAGGGCTAGCTGGTGGACAAACGGGCTCTCAATTTATATAGACACAAAGTGCTAGAGTAACTCAGCAGGTCAGGCAGCATCTGTGGAGAACATGGATCGGTGACGTTTCGGGTCGGGACGCATCTTCAGACTGAAACGCCCCAACCTGAAACATCACCCATCCTTTTTCTGCAGAGATGCTGCCTGACCCGCTTAGTTACTCCACCACTTTGTGTCTACCTTAGGTATAAACCAGCATCTGCAGTTCTTTGTTTCTATATCCACCCAACTTCATTCATTTTGCTGACCCTGTGGAAAAAAGTCAATGTTTGAATTATTCCAAAATTTAATTTTACAGTATTTAATTTGATTGCAATATTTAAAATTGTGTATCTATATATATAAAATATTGAACCTATGTGATTAGACTTCAAACGTTTCAGTCAGTGACATTTAAAATGTGGACACAAGGACCTGCAGATGCTGGTTTACACAACAAGGCATGAAGTGCTGGGTTACAGCGGGGAAGTAGTTCAAAGCAGTGAGCTGTCAAAAACTTTCAGGGCATTCCTACAAATGGGACCTCAGCAATTTTCCACCTGATGCCCAGCACTTCCTGACGTTTGGTCTGTCTCGTGGGATTCCCCCTTTGGTGCAGATGGTGAGATTGATCAGCCCTGTGCCACTGGGGAAAGTTACTGCAGGCAGCGATGTGCAATATGCACAAAGTCCACCGCCATCTGGCCTATCTTGTTCACATTCGTAAAAGTATTAGTCAAGCCAAGTCAAGTCACTTTTATTTCTATAGCACATTTAAAAAACAACTCTCGTTGACCAAAGTGCTTTACATTGGTGGAGGTACTAACGCTATGCAACAGTGGTTCATAGATTAAGTACATACATAAATACATACATATAGCCCTCCCTCAGAGGAAGTCAAGAAAGGCATGAGAGTAAAGATGAGTTTTAAGTCTCGACTTAAAAGAGTCGATGGAGGGGGCAGTTCTGATGGGAAGAGGGTGATGTTCCACAGTCTAGGAGCTGCAACCGCAAATGCGCAGTTGCCCCTGAGCTTACGCCTAGACCGCGGGGTGGTAAGTTTTAAGGACATGTGGCAGAATGGATTAGGAGCTGTTATGGTAACTGTATCAAGGTCAATATTTTCGCTGTGTTAAGTAAATGTAATAATTTTGAAAAACATAAATGATAAATAGCAAAACTGGAAAGTGTTAAATTATATAGAAAGGAAAACAGGTGCTAACCAATGACACAGATCAAAGGCATGCGGTTTATTTAAAATCTGTCCAGGAGCTCATAAATATTGTTGAACTGTGCCTTCTGTGATAATCTGTTCCATCCGGGCTTTGTTTTGCTTGCATGTTTACATATGCAGTCCTTAGATAACCTCTGCTGTGAGGAATGGAGGCAGGGGTGCAGTTGTAAATGTCGGACTATTGCAAGCGGATAAGGGAGGGGCAGTATTCACTTCTCCTCCTACTGTTAATAAAATAACTTTTGACAAATGAAGAATACTTGTGCAATCGGATCTAACACAGTTGCCTGCAGAAACTAAGAACTGCAGATGCTGGTTCTGAAGAAGTGTCTGGTTCTGAAACGTCACCCATCCATGTTCTCCTGAGGTTTTGCCTGACCCACTGAATTACTCCAGTACTTTGCGTGCTTTAGCGTATTAACACTGTTGCTTGTCATTTAAAGGCACTCCCTGCTTAAGCCTGTCAATGAATATTGGTTTCTAAGGGAAGGTACAGTCATTATGTCAATATATTCTGGTATATGCTAGTCAAAAGGTCATAAGTGATAGGAGTAGAATTATGCCATTCAGCCCATCAAGTCTACTCCAACATTCAATCATGGCTGATCTATCTCTCCCTCCTAATGCCATTCTCCTGACTTCTCCCCATAACCTCTGCCGCCTGTACTATTCAAGAATCTATCTATCTCAGCCCTAAAAATATTTACTGACTTGGCCTCTACAGCCTTCTGTGGCAAAGAATTCCACAGATTCACCACTCTTTGACTAAAATAAATTTCTCCTCATCTCCTTCCTAAAAGAACATCCTTTAATTCTGAGGCTATGACCTCTGGTCCTAAACTCTTCCACTAGTGGGAACATCCTCTCAACATCTATCCAAGCCTTTCACTATTCTGTATGTTTTAATGTCCCTCCTCATTCTTCTAAACTCCAGCGAGTACAGGCCCAGTGCCGACAAAAGCTCATCATAGGTTAACCTACTCATTCCTGGGATCGTTCTTGTAAACCTCCTGTGGACCCTCTCCAGAGCCAGCACATCCTTCCTCAGATATGGTGCCAAAATTGCTCACAATATTCCAAATGCGGCCTTACCAAAGCCTTATAGAGCCTCAGCAATACACCCCTGTTTTTGTATACAAGCCCTCTTGAAATAAATGCTAGCATTGAGTTTGCTTTCTTTACTACCGATTTGACTTGCAGATTAACTTTTTAGGAAAGTGTTTGTTTGAGTGTTTGTGCGGTCTGGTGCTTCATTAGATGCTTAGACTCGTACAACATAGGAGAGTATTATTCCATTTTGCTTTTGAGAACTATCTAATTAGAACTACTTCTCACTCAAAGAAAAACTGTAAGTCTAAAATAAAACACTTGAAATATTCAACTGGTCAGGCAGCATTTCGGAAGGGTGAGA
The DNA here is from genome assembly GCA_035221665.1 of Okamejei kenojei. NCBI lineage: Eukaryota > Metazoa > Chordata > Chondrichthyes > Rajiformes > Rajidae > Okamejei > Okamejei kenojei. The sequence goes on from CM069142.1 coordinate 62,238,473, forward strand.
TACAGCTATTGTCAAAGCATCAAAGTTAACTTTCTAAGTACTTCCACCATCTTCTGGATTTTTTTAAACTTTATACTTTTGAAAGTTAATATTGCATGTGCTTCTATCAACCTTGCAGCAATTCATATCAGATGACAGCTCTCTAAAAATATCTTTCCTTGCAGCCATATTCACCAATTGCCTTAAGTGCATAAGACATAGAAACATAGAAAATAGGTGCAGGAGGAGGCCATTCGGCCCTTCGAGCCAGCACGCCATTCATTGTGATCATGGCTGATCGTCCGCTATCAATACCCCGTGCCCCATATTTCTTGACTCCACTAGTCCCTAGAGTTCTATCCAACTCTCTCTTAAATCCATCCAGTGATTTGGCCTCTACTGCCCTCTGTGGCAGGGAATTCCATAAATTCACAACTCTCTGGGTAAAAAAGTTTTTTCTCACCTCAGTCTTAAATGACCTCCCCTTTATTCTAAGACTGTGGCCCCTGGTTCTGGACTCACCCAACATTGGGAACATTTTTCCTCCATCTAGCTTGTCCAGTCCTTTTATAATTTTATATGTTTCATAGGAGCAGTATTAGGTCATTCGGCCCATCGAGTCTACTCTAACATTAAATTATGGCTGATCTATCTTTCCCTCTCCACCCCATGCTCATGCCTTCTCTCCACAATCTTTGACACCCTTACCAATCAAGAACCTTCATAAGTTCATGTTATAGGCCTATCAAGTCTGCTCTGCCATTCGATCAAGGCTGATTTATCTTTCTCTCTCAACCCCATTCTCCTGCCTTATCCTCATAATCCCTGATACCTTACAAATCCAGATCTGCTTTTAAAATACCTAAAGACTTGGCTTCCACAGCCGTCTGTGGTAATGAATTCCACAGATTCACCACCCTCAGGCTGGAGAAATCCTCCCTAAAGGTACATACTTTTATTCTGATGCTGTTCCCTCTGGTCCTAGACTCTCCCACTAGTGGAAATATTCCTCTCCATGTTCACTCTATCCAGGCCTTTCATTGTTTGGTAAGTTTCAATGAGATCCCCCTCTCTTTCTCCTTCTTCTTCTACTTTCGTGTGGCGTGCACAGCCTAAAGTTGTTGGACAACTTGTTCTATTTGATCTTCCGTTTGTGCACATCGAGTTGATTGCATTAGTCGAAACAGGGCAGACCACGTGAAGGTTGCAATCTTCCACCCCCCCCCCCCCCCCCTCTCTTTCTGATTACTGATCATTGGTCTAATATAAGCTTTCATGTTTGCAACAACATGGAATTGAGACATTGTTTTACAATTCAAGTATTATTGGTTACATGCCACAATGGGTAGACAATTTCCTAAAAAAAGCATCCACAAACATGGCAGAAATTATGTAAAAGTTTGTTCAGGTGAGCAGGGTGGCACAGAGGTAGAGGTTCAACCCTGACCATGTTTGCTGTCTATACGCCGTTTGCAGGTTCTCCCTGTGACCTCATGGGTTTTCCACAGAAGCCTCGATTTCCTCCAACACTTGGGATAGGAGAGGTTTTTGACCAAGTGTGTAGAGGGTTGTACCCACTACACACTATAGGTTTGTAAGTTAATTGCCTTCGGTAAAATTGTAAATGGTCCCTAGTGTGTAAAATAGTGCTAGTCTACAGGGTGGACTTGGTGGGCTGTAGGGGCTGTTTCCACACTGTATCTCTAAAGTCTATGTCATGTTGACTAAAAAAAATGGCCATTATTGGTAGAGCAGAGGGAGTTGGAACGGATGCAACCACCAAAAATGTCTTATTAATTTCGTTTCTATGCTAATATTATTAGGATAAGGCCAGATAGTAGAAATGGTTATCATGTTTATCTACTTCTCATCTTCAACGTTTCTTTCATTCTTTATGGTGTTCAGTAAAAACTCTCAGCTATCGATTTCCTCTGTTATGTCATCAGCACCCACCAGCTTTCAAACATAAACACTGTAGATAATCAACAGAAACCCATTTTATAATCAAGCTTTATGACGTTTGATGTTTGTTATCGTTTAACAAAATAATGTTTCTGTTTCTGAAGATAGAATTTACTTTTTTTTTAAAAATTGGCGTTGTGTCACGTTACGATTTGTAACTAACCGATCTCAGAAAATGCCCCTAAATAGTAAGTTGTTATGGAATAAAACCAGAATAATAGTTTCAGGAGAGGCATGGTGTTGGCATTAGTTTTCAAAGGGTCAAGGCATCTCGTAGCTTTGTGGAAATCGAATCTATCGCTGAACTCGACTTACCGATTTACTGTAGGACAGACGACGTTGAAAGATTCAGGAGATGTCCATGGAATGTGCAACATTTCCCTGCGAGTTCCGCTGAAAGAGCGAGTGCGTAACAGTGGTTGGGGGGAACCGAATGGACACACATCAAATATTTAGTTCCATCACCCTGGAAACGAAGGGAGCGGCGCTCTGTGCACTTGGTCTCCAGGGAGCTGGATACATTCTCAACCCTTTGGCTTTATTTCACAAACACCAACAACTGAATTGCAGCCAACCCAACCTATTTGAGACCTCGATTGTGCTTTTTGCAGTTCAAAATGAGGTGGACAGCTGATACTTTTTTTTTTCCACGATAAGGCCTTGGATCAAAGATACCAGTTCTCCAGGGTAGACAAAAATGCTGGAGAAACTCAGCGGGTGCGGCAGCGTCTACGGAGCGAAGGAAATAGGCAACGTTTCCGGCCGAAACCCTTCTCGCAGCTTACATTTACATTTACATAGCGCCTTTAATATAGTTGAAATGCCCCCAGAGATTTTAACTATCCAGGATTGTTATCAGTCGAGGTTGAGGTAGATCTCGGTACCTCCTCTATCCCAACCCACCTCTCGTCTACCCCAACGGCAGAGCTCACCACAGTTTAGAATAGAGTATGTAGTACTGGTAAGAGTGGAAAAAGGCATTCACTAGGATGTTGCCCAGAATGGGAGACTTCAGTTAGAAGGAGAGATTAGAATTGTTGGAATTGTTGCCAAGGGAGGCTGAGAGGTTTATAAAATTAGGAGGGACACATATAGGGTAAAGAGTCACTGTCTTTTTCCAAGTGTGACCAGTCCAAAACTAGAGTAAATAGTTTGAAGGTAAGAGGGAAAATATTTAAAAGAGATAAGAGGGCCACGTTTTCACACACAGGCTGGTGGATATATGGAACAAGCTGCCAGAGGAGCTGGTAGATGGAGATACACGCACAACTTTTAAAAAGCTTTTGGACAAGAGAGAATGTGAAAAATAGGATTAGCACAGAAAGACCTTCGGCATTGTTCTGTCAGGCCAAATGGCCAGTTTCCATCTGTACAACTCTATATGTACCAGTAAATATTGCCACCACATTATGCGAGCCTTTTGTGTAATGTAAAATGTGTGATTGCGTCATAGGGCAGTGTTTTAATGTACAGTATTGGGCTTGATTTGAAAAACCTCAGCCTCTCCTAGCAGCTTCTCTGTTGAGTAGGTGGGAAAACGAACATCTCAGATCTAAATCATATGAAGATGCCAATTTTCTCTTTGAAGTGAGACATCTCGTAAACTAAAATAGCTACAATCTTAGGTTGTATAAAATGAAGGAAGTCTTCCTGAGATTATTTGGGGCTTTGGTGAGATCTCATTTGGAATAGTTTGTCTGGTTACATAAATAATGATATCACTGGCATGAGAATCAGAGCAAAGTACTTCCACTGATCTATTTCCCAGAATTTAAATGTGAAGATTGAGTAAAATTAACCTTCATATTGGAGATTAGAGAATAATTGTGGGTGTTACAATGGCGCAGCTTTAGAGTTGCTGCCTTCCAGCGTCGGAGACCCAGGTTCAATCCTGACCACGGGTGCTGTTTGTATGGAGTTTGCACGGGGGAATATGGATCATCCCCTCCAAGCTGGTTACCAAGCTCACGGAACTGGGTCTCTGCTGTCCCTTTGCAATTGGATCCTCGACTTCTTCATCCACAGACCACAGTTTGTTCGAATTGGCAGAAATACTTCTTCCTCATTAACAATCAGTACGGGAGCACCTCAAGGCTGTGTGCTCAGCCCCCTGCCCTACTCTATACTCATGACTGTGTAGCGGGACACAGGGCGAACTCCATCTTCAAGTTCGCCGAAGACACCACTGTTGTTGGACGAATTACAGATGGTGATGAGTCAGAGCATAGAAGTGAGATCAACCGATTGACCAAATGGTGCCAGCACAACAACCTAGTTCCCAATATCAGTCAAACCAATTAACTGATTGGGGACTTTGGAAGAGGAAGGATGAGGACCCACAATCCTGTTTATATAAATGGGACGATGGTGGAGAGAGTCAATTACTTCAAATTCCTGGGCGTGCATATTTCCAAAGATCTTTCCTGGACCCAGCACATGCAATTATAAATAAAGCACATCAACGTCTCTACTTCCTGAGAAGATTACAGAGATTTGGTATGTCAGAGAGGATTCTCTTGAACTTCCACATGTGTACAGTAGAGAGCACATTGACTGGTTGCATCATGGCCTGGTTCGGCAACTTAAACGCCCAGGAGCGGAAAAGACTGCAAAAAGTTGTGACCACTGCCCAGTCCATCACCGGCTCGGACCTCCCCACCGTCGAAGGGATTTATCGGAGTCGCTGCTTCAAAAAGGCAGCCGGCATCATCAGAGACCCACGCCATCCTGGCCACACATTCATTTCACCCCTGCCATCGGGAAGAAGGTACAGGAGTCTGAAAACTGTAACATCTAGGTTCAGGAACAGCTTCTTCCTTTCTTCTTCTTTCGTGTCCATCATCTATATTTCAAATGTTCGGCCAGGCTCGTGCACAGCGGACAGCCTTCTCGTTTGCCACAGCACGATCTTCCAGGCTGCATTGTTCACCAAGAAGTGGGCATCTTTGTAGGTGAGCCTCTTCCCTACAGCCATCAGGTTATTAAACACTACAACCTCAAATAAGCTCTGAACTACAATAGACTATTATTATTATTATTATTATACTACTATTGTTTGTTTTTTGAGTATATGTGTATATATACCATATAATAACCATATAACAATTACAGCACGGAAACAGGCCCTCTCGGCCCTTCCAGTCCGTGCCGACCATTTGTTTTCCCCTAGTCCCATCTACCTGCACTCAGACCATACCCCTCCATTCCCTTCACGTCCAGATACCTATCCACTTTACTTTTAAATGTTAAAATCGATCCTGCCTCCACCACTTCTGCTGGAAGCTCATTCCACACAGCCACCACCCTCTGAGTAAAGAAGTTCCCCCTCACGTTACCCCGAAACTTCTGTCCCATAAATTCTCATGTCATGCCCTCCATTGTTGAATCTTCCCTACCCTCAATGGGAAAAACTTATCCACTTCAACTCTGTCTATCCCTTTCATCATTTTAAAGACCTCAATCAAGTCCCCCTTAACCTTCTGCACTCCATAGAATAAAGACCTAACTTGTTCAACCTTTCTCTGTAACATAGTTGCTGGAACCCTGGCAACATTCTAGTAAATCTCCTCTGTACTCTCTCTATTTTGTTGACATCCTTCCTATATACTAGGCGACCAAAATTGTACACCATACTCCCAGAATTGTCTTACAAATGCATTGTACAATTTTAAACATTACTGTCCCTACTCCTATATTCAATGCTCTGATTTATAAAGGCCAGCCCACCAAAGCTTTCTTACCACCCTAATCTACATGCGATTCCCTTCAGGGAACTATTGCACAGTTATTCCCTAGATCCCCTCTGTTCCACAGCATTCCCTCAATTCCCATCATTACCAAGTGTTGTGTGTGTGTGCGTGGTGTATTTGTGAGTATGTGTGTGTGTATATATACACGCTGCACTTTTTTCCTCTCTCGTTTATCGTATTGTTTACTGTACTATGTTTACATATGCTGTGGTGCTGCAGCAAGTATGGATTTCATTGTTCTATCTAGGACACATGACAATAAAACTCTTGTTTCTTGACGTACTCCGTGACCATGTGGGCTTTCTCTTTTCCTTGCACATTGCAAAGATGTGCAGGTTTGTAGGTTAATTTGCTTCTGTAAATTGTCCATAGAGTGTAGGAGTCCATAGAGAATATAACAATTAAACACTCTTCACTTTTGATCCAGTGCTGTGTAGAATCTCATTCGTGCCAAACATGACCCCCCACATTTTTTTAAATATAGTCACTTTATCTTTCAGATTGCTTAATCCAGCATTTGACCAGACTATCATTATTACCAACTGTCTGCTTTCAGAGCACGCATCTATTTCTGATGAACGTCTGGGCTTTTGGATGTGGATCAAAAGAACGCTGACCTGAAGCTACTTGTACTATTGTACAACTATTCAACTCTTCTGCACAAACGTGTCTTTACAGCATACAAACACAAACATTTAAAGGGCATTTATCAATGTCACGATGACATTTCCTATGATTTTGACCGTGGAATCTGACCACACTTTTCAACCTGTATGTAATTTTAGTTTAGTTTAGAGATGCGGAAACAGGCCTTTACGGCCCACCAAGTCAGCGCCTCCCGCACTATCCTACACATTAGGGACAATTTACAATTTTTTTTTTACCAAAGCCAATTAACCTACAAACCTGTACATCTTTGGAATTATGGAAGAAACCAGAGCATCCTGATGAAACCCACGCGGTCACAGGGAGGACGTACAAACTCTACACATGCAGCACCCATAGTCAGATTGAACCCGGGTCTCTGGCGGTGTAAAGAAGTAACTCTACCACTGTGCCACCCCCAAGTAAGATGTGATCTTGATTACATTTGACCACACCCTTCTCCTCCAGTGCCATTCCTGGTTAGGTCAGCCTTTCGCTAACACTTTCCGCAGGTCCATTCATAAACAGCGACACGTCAATGGATTCTCCATTGGGAACACCAAATGAAGTTGAGGAGATGCACGTGAACCTCTGAATCACCCGGAAGGACTGCCGGGATCCCTGGATGAAGAGGGGGGAGTTATAGGTACAGATGTTAGTAAATCGCTAATACAACTAATATGGTTGCAAAGGACAGTATCTGGGGAGGGAATGATTTGGGTGGGAAGGAGAAGGGTCAAATCGTCACATATCCACGTTCTCAGACATGCTGCCCGAGCCGAAGAGTTACTCCAGCACTTTGTGTCTTTGGTTTGGTAAACCACCATCTGCAGTTCTTATTGACATTTCAGACCTGATGAATTCTTATGCAGGATCTCAGACATGACATGTTAACTTTTCTCTGCCATTAGACAGGCCATCAGGGCTGTAACCTCTTATCTCACCAGGGACTAATTTACTGTTGTGTCTTTTGTAAGATAATCTTTTCTAACATGTAAATACTGATTCTGTTCTATTCTGTTGTTGCACAATCCACAGGCATTGCCACATTCATTTCACTGCACATCTTGCACGTGTATGGGGCAAATAACGTTGACTTGACGCTGCCAGGTTGTCTCAGATTACCAGGGGGTGCAGTTTTTTTTTGTTGTTGCTTAAATGTTCAACTTCCTTTCCATTGCATCTTTGCATTTTCTCCCTCACCCACTTCACGCCTCGCTAGCCGACCACACACACAACTCGAACATCCGGCACTCGGCGTTAACTTCTTGTTTTGCGCTCTGGGGAGGTTGTCTCCCCGAAGTTTTCACCTTGGTCTTGTTTGCAAACCTGAAGAAGAAGAAATCGCCTCAAATATTTTTTTAATGCCCCTGACATTTAAGGTCTACTGTTCTAGGGACGGGAGAGGGAGGAAGGAAGGAAAGGGGGGGGGTGGGGGGTGGGGGGGGGGGGGGGGGGTGGGGGGGGGGGGGGGAAGGAGGGAAGAGTGTTTAATAAAATTAAATGTAACTTGCTGCTGCAGCCTGTGCGAGTTCATTTGCTCTCGCTTCTCCCCGTTCACACCGTCGCCTTATACAGATGAGGAGCCACCCCGGGCGGCGGGGCCGAATGATGGACGGGTCCCACCGGCCAATCAGGAAGCAGATTGCAACGTCGGCCCGCCCACCAAGGAGGGCCTGTCGACCAATCCGGTGGGGAGGGGGCGGGACAAAGGGCTTTTTTTGGCTGGAAAGGGCTGCGGGCGTCTGTGCATTGGCTCCATGCGAGCGAGCGAGCTCACGGCTCCGAGTCCATTAGCATCTGCATTTGTTTTCAATCCAATCGCCTCTCCTTTTCACCCTCTTATATCCTGCGGGATTATCCCCCCTTTTTTTTTTATTTTTTATTGGAGGGAAAATACAATGGTTATCAAGGTCTTCCATTGCAACCAGTCCGGGTCCACCCCACCCCGCGGAGTGAGTGATGTTTATTGGGCGGGTGGCGGTGGGTGTACAGACCGCCCCCCCCGCTCTCTGTCTCCCCCCTCACCCAAAAAAACTCCTCCCTCTCTCCTCTCTCCCCTCTCTCCCCCACAGCACCCCCCACTCCCTTTCCTCTGCGCGCCTCTCTCCTTCCTCAGATATAGAGAAAACCCTCCCTCCCCTTCCCTCTCTCCCCCTTATCCCTTCCTCCCCCCCCCCTCTCCCCCTCCCGCCTCCACCCCCCTCTCATCCCCCCCCTCCTCTCCCCCCCCCTATAACCCCCTCCCCCCTCCTCCTCTCCCCACCCCTCTCCACTCCCCCCCCCCTCTCCTCTCCCCCCCCCTCTCCCCCCCCTCCTCCCCCCCCCACCTCTCCCCCCCCCCTCCTCTCTCCCCACCACCCCTCCACTCCCCCCCCTCCTCCTCCCTCCCCCCCCTACCTCTCCCCCCCTCTCGCCCCCCTCTCCCTCCCCTCCTCCCCCCCTCCCCCCTCCCCCCCTCTCCCCCCCTCTCCCTCCCCTCTCCCCTCCCTCTCCCCCTCAACCCCTCTCCACCCTCTCCCCCCCTCCCCTCCCTCCCTCTCCCTCCCTCTCCCTCCCTCTCCCTCCCTCATCCCTCCCTCTCTCTCCCTCCCCCTCCTCCCTCTCCCGCCCTCTCCGAACATGGGAGAGAAGAAAAGCAGAAAAAGAAAAACACTCCCTCCCCTCTCCCTCCCTCCCCCTCGTCAAGTCCCCCCCACGAGTCCCCCCCCCCTCCCTCCCTCCCTCCCCTCTCCCAAGCACCCGAAGAAAAGAAAGAGACCACCCCTTTCAGTTCTCCGTCCCCTCTCTCCTCCCCTCTCCCTCCCTCCCGCACCTCCCGCTCTCCCTCCCTCACCCTCTCCCCTCCCTCCTCTCCCCTCTCCCTCTCCCTCCCTCTCTCTCCTCTCCCTCCCTCAAGAGCAAGCCACCTCTCCCTCCTCTCCCTCCCTGCCAAATGCCCCTCCCTCCTCTCCCCCTCCCAGACACTACCTCTCTCCCTCCACCCCCCCTCCACCCCTCCCCTCTCTCTCCCTCACTCACCCCCCTCCCCCTCCCACCCCCCTCCCTCTCCCCTCCTCCCTCCCCTCTCCTCCCCCTCCCCTCTCCCTCCTCCCCCTCCTCCCTCTCACCCCTCCCCTCTCCATACCTCTCCCCCCCACTCCTACCCCCTCTCTCTCCTTCCCCCCTCCCCCCTCCCCCCCTCCTCCCCTCCTCTCCCTCCCCCCTCCCCCCACCCCTCCCCTCTTCTCCCCCTCCCTCCCCTCCGCACCCCCCCCTCATCTCTCTCCCCCCCTCCCCCCCTCCCCTCTCTCTCCCCCCCTCCCCCCTCCTCCCCTCTCTCTCCCCCTCCCCACCCCTCCCCCTCTCTCTCCACCTCCCCCCCTCCCCACTCTCCCCCCTCCACCCCCTCACCCTCTCTCTCCCCCTCCCCCCCCCCTCCCCCTCCCCCCCCCTCCCCTCTCTCTCCACTCCCCCCCCCCTCCCCTCTCTCTACCCCCTCCCCCCTCCCCTCCCCTCTCTCTCCCCCCTACCCCCCCCCCTCCCTCTATCTCCCTCCCCCCTCCCCTCTCTCTCCCATTCTCTTCCCTTTCTTTCCCCCCTCTCTCTTCCCCTCCCTCCCATGCCCCACCTTTCCCTTGCCCACCTCTCTCTCTCCTCCTCCCCCCCCCCCCCTCTCTCTCCCCCCCCTCTCTCTCCCCCCCCCTCCTCTCTCCCTCTCTCCTCTCCCCCCTCCCTCTCACTCCTTTTCCTTCATTCAAGCGGAGCAGCATTTCTTTTTTTTATCCACCACAGCTATCACACATACCAGATCCAACTCCGCATCGCAATCATTCAAATATACACTCACCTCAAGCGGCTAGTGGTCACGGAATCTTCCAGAATTATAACTGCATTTATGCATTTACAGTTTCAACTACTCCACACATCAAATTATGTTTTTTTTAAACTTGTAGTTCAGTATTTGTTGCAGCATTGCAACGGGTTCCATCGAGAATACCTTATGGAATGCAAGTTTTGGACTTCTTCTGAGGCTGCTGTAACTCGGACAATTAACCAGCTGAGCTGCACAAAACGAATGCATTGAGCTAATTCGCAGGACCATGTCAGTTGTTCAGTGTAGTGCGGGTTTAATGAAGCGAAACACTTTTTAGAATTCACTGTCCTACTTTGCAGATTTTTCTGAACCGCAAGTTTAAAAAAAAAATCATTTTTGATAAAGTGGTGAGGCCAATAATTATTGACCGTCTTTATAATGTCCAAACCCTTAATAATCTTATATGTTTCAATAAGATTCCCTCTCATCCTTCTAAACTCCAGAGTATACAAGCCCAGCCACTCACTCCATTCTCTCAGCATATGACAGTCCCGCCATCCCGGGAATTAACCTTGTGAACCTACGCTGCACTCCCTCAATAGCAAGAATGTCCTTCCTCAAAATTGGAGATCAAAACTGCACGTAATCTCCAGGTAGGGTTGGGGGGGTGGGTCTCACTAGGACCCTGTACAACTGCAGAAGGACCTCTTTGCTCCTATACTCAACTCCTCTTGTTATGAAGGCCAACATGCCAAGATAGAGCAGCATGGTTGAACGGCAGAGTAGACTTGATGGGTTGTATGACCTAATTCTGCTCCTAGAATTTCTGGAGTTGCAGGGGAATGTTGTGCATTAACTGTTGTTATGCTGGAAAACGAAGTTTTACTTGTGCAGTTGTGATAAAAACATCCCCAGAGCATTATCATCAAAAATGTGACACCGAAATCCTGAAAGAATATATAGGTGCAGGTGAACAAAGCATGGTGGAAAAAATTGTATTTAGGGAGGAAATTTCAGAGCCTCAACACCAGACCGTTGAAAACATAAGATAGACACAAAAATCTGGAGTAACTCAGTGGGACAGGCAGCATCTCTGGAGAGAAGGAATGGGTGATGTTTTGGGCGTGAGATCCTTCTTCAGACTATGAAAACATAGCACCTATTAGCTGTAGAGAATGTATGGTGGACAAATTTGAGGAGTGCACAGGTCAGAGATTGATTGAAAGATACATCATGAAAACAGGCCCTTTGGCTCACCAAATCTACGCCGACCACGTTCACATAGAAACAAAGAAAATAGGTGGCAGGAGTAGGGGCCAACATCCCTCGAGCCGGCACCGCCATTCTATATAACATGGCTGATTCATCCAACTCAGTATCCTGTACCTGCCTTCTCTCCATACCCTCTGATCCCCTTAGCCACAAGGGCCACATCCAACTCACTCTAAAATATAGCCAATTGAACTGGCCTCAACTACCCACTGTGGCCGAGAGTTCCAGAGACTCACCACCTCTGTGTGAAAAAAGTCTTTCTCATCACGGTCTTAAAGAATTATACCCCCTTATCCATAAGCTGTGGCCCCCTTGTCCTGACTTCCCCAACATCGGGAACAATCTTCCTGCATCTAGCCTGTCCAACCCCTAAGAATTTTGTAAGATTCTATAAAGAACCCCTCTCAATCTCCTAAATTCCAGAGAGTATAAACCGAGTCTACCAGGCTTTCTGATTCTTCATAAACAGTCCTGACATCCCCGAAACAGTCTGGTGAACCTTCTCTGCACTCCCTCTATGGCAATAATGTCCTTCCTCAGAATTTGGAGACCAAAAACTGTACGCAATACTGACTTCCAGGTGTGGTCTCACCAATCCCTGTACAACTGAAGTAGAACCTCCCTGCTCCTGTACTCAAATCCTTTTGCTAATGAAAGCTAAACATTACCATTCGCCTTTTTTCACTGCCTGCTGCACCTGCAAAGCCTACTTTTCACATGACTGGTGTACCATGACACCCAGGACTCGCTGCATCTCCCCCTTTCCTATATCGGCCACCATTTAAATAATAGTCTGCTTTCCTGTTTTTGCCACCAAAGTGGATAACCTCCACATTTAAATCCACATTATACTGCATCTGCCAAACGTTTTGCCCACTCACCCAGCCTATCCAAGTCACCTTGCAGTCTCCTAGCATCCTCCTCACAGCGAACACTGCCCCCCAGCTTAGTGTCATCCGCAAACTTGGAGCTATTGCCTTCAATTCCCTCATCCAGATCATTAATATATATTGTAAACAGCTGGGGTCCCAGCACTGAGCCCTGCGGTACCCCACTAGTTACTGCCTGCCATTGTGAAAAGGACCCGTTTACTCCTACTCTTTGCTTCCTGTTTGCCAGCCAGTTCTCTATCCACATCACACTAGTTCTATGTAGAAACAAGGAACAGCAGTGCTGGATTACCAGGCAAAGACACAACATTCTGGAGTAACATGAATAAGTGACATTTCGGGTCACTTCTGAAGAAGGGTCCTGACCCAAAACTTCACCTATCCATGTTCTCCAGAGATGCTGCCTGACCCGCTGCGTTACTCCGGTATTTTGTGTCTTTCGATGTTATCACATCCACTCCCTACACACCAAGGACAATTTATAGAGCCCAATTAACCTACAAACTCACAATTCTGTGGGATGTGGGAGGAAACCCATGTGGTCATCTGAATGAGCAAACCTGAGGTGAGGATCGAACCTGGGTCTCTGGTGCCGTGAGGCAGCACCTCTACCAGCAGCACCACTGTACCGAGAGTTGTGGGGGGTTGAGAATAAGAAGAGAATAGTCTTGAGTTGACTTTCAAGTATTTTCCCACTCGATTGCTATGAGAATTTGCATGAATGGACTTACTGAGATTTGGGTTAAAGATTCAAAAAAAGAAAGGCTTGTGTTTAGCACAATTTTATTTTGCAAGCTCAAAGCTTTTGCAACCAATTTAAAATGCATTTCCTGTTGGAGTTCAGAGTTTGTAGATAGTGTTACTGTGAGTTGCTTTTAGCCAACTGTTAGCATACTGTTAGCAACCAAGATCTCAAAGCTGTGTTGGGAATCCAAATTGTATTTTTCTCAAACTAAACTGAATTTTGAGCCACATGGAGAGATTATTGACTTGTAGGTTAGTAATTTCAGCCGCTCTGTTAGAAAATTGATTGTTAAACTACGAGACCTTGCATCATTTTAATCTCTCTATCCCTCCCACACCCAAGTCACACCAACTTCTCATTTTCACCCTACAAACAGCTTACAATGGCCTGTTTCCTTTATCATCGATACTTTTTTGCATATCTTTCATTCATTGTTCTTTATCTCTCCACATCACCGTCTATATCTCTCGTTTCCCTTATCCCTAACTAGTCTGAAGAGGGGTCTCAACCCGAAACATCACCCATATCTTATCTCTAGAGATGCTGCCTGTCCCGCTGAGTTACTCCAGCTTTTTGTGTCTCTCATTTTACTTTTGTCTGGAAATATGTTTGAGGGAGAAGCAAAATTGAAGGAATCACATTTGCCTTGAACACAGCTGGCAAATGCTTTTAAATCTAAGTTTAGCACCATAGAGGTTGATAAGATGATCAGGTTGCTGGTTATTGATTTTATTTTCCTTGCCATTTCCATGTGTCTCACTATCTATACATCTTAACCCGTTCATGAACCGAACGTCGCAATTACACGACTTCATTCAGTTTTAGAGTTATTAAAACTGCCAAATCATCTTGAATGAGTATTCTGGAATTGATTTCCATGTTTGATTGCTACAGAATGATGTGATTTATTTACTTAGTAATGTATTGTTTATCTTTAAATTGCATCTCAATGCTCCTTGGATAAATACAACTTGAATAAATTAGTTGGTTGAAGTGATTTAGTTCACCACTAAATGATCACGAAGGTGGATGGGCAATAGGTGCTGCTCAAAGCCCAAGAATGATTTTTTTCACTTAAAATAAATATAAATATTTCTTCTGAAATGTTTGGTGGAAGAAGGATAACAAAACTGTAAAATCTAATAATTAATTATCTGGTAGATTTTCCATTTGGTAGAACACAGTAATGCTTATGGTAATTGGAATTGTCAAACAAGTCATTGGTTTAAATTTCAGTTCTGCTAAAGATTCCGAATAGAATCGTTGTCCAACTTTTGTTCAGTGCTTTAAAGAAGCTGATGTTATCATGAAGATCAGAATGTTCCATACTTGATTCATTATTAACTGAGCTAATTTCAAATGGTGTAGAATTTGTGCCAAAATTGACCTTGGCGTCAGCCATATTTCCTCGATATGATTCTTGTTGAGTGGCCTGTGCTGGAAAGTGCCGATGTGTGGAGTGAAAATGGCATCAGGTTTTGCTGTACGAGGGAGGGATGTTGATGCCTTGTCTGGTGCTGGTGCTGCTGCTGCTGAGCTGGTTAACAAGACGTGTTTGAATCCGGGCCAGTGGATTTAATGAGAGGGTCGTGAAGCAACGAGCCCGAGTCCGTGCAACAGAGCATGTACCATTTGAATGAATCGCTGGGTGATAGTCATACGACAAAGAAACAGTCTTCCATTGCTGAACATTAGGCACCTATCAATAGAGCAGCACAGTGGCGGAGCTGGTAGAGCGGGTGCCTCATAGCGCCAGAGACTCGGGTTTAATCCTGACTACGGGTGCTGCCTGTGCGGACTTTGTACATTCTCCCTGTGACTGCATGTGTTTGTTCCTGGTGATCCGATGCCCTCCCATATTCCAAAGACGTGCATTAATTGGCTTCTGTAAATTGCCCTTGGTATGCAGGATGCAAAAGTGGGATAACATAGAACTAGTGTGCAGGTGATCAATGGTTGGCATGGGCTAGGTGGGCCAAAGGGGCTGTTTCCATGCTGTATCTCTAAACTAAACTAAAACCAAGGTATTAATCACATTTATCAGCAATTGCTCCGTAACCTTTTATACTGTAGGAATTCAAGTGTTCTTGTAACTATGTAAAAGTTGAGAGTATCTGCCTCCACTATCCTCTCATGCAGTGAGTTCCAGATTTTAACTAATCTCTGAGTGAAATAAAATCCTCCTGATCACCTCTAAACCTTTAATCTTTCTTCTTGCCTTAACCCATGGTCCTCTTCATGTAGGGAAAAGTTTCCAACTACCTACAGAGTCTACATAGCTCCTAATTCTGTACACCTCCACAGTTGGCCTCCTTCACTTTGAGAAACACAAACCCACCCATTACAGTATCTCATGAGAACTGAAAACCATTATGCCACACATCATCCTGGTGAGTCTCCTCTGCTCCATTGTGGCTTGACTAATAATGCCCAGTGCCATAAATTCCCTGCTCTTGTATTCTGTGCATTGGCAAACAAAGGAAAATATCTGACCTGCCATGTTCACCTTATCACGAACATCATCACCTTACCATGTCCTGGTGCTTTCAGGGTTCCTTGGACGAACGCCAAGATCCCGATACTTGGAGATTGTATCCAATTCTGGGTGCAACTTTAAATCAAGACAAGGAAATTGAAATCCAAAGGTAGACAAAAAATGAGTAACACAGCGAGTCAGGCAGCATCTCTGGAGAACATAGATGGGTGATGTTTCGGGTCGGGAAAATGAAGACCATATGTTGGGAATAAGGAATTAGTTCATCCTAGCAAGAGAGGCAATGAGAATCTTCACATTTAACAAGGATTTCAAGTTTCTGAACTTATTGAACATCTTTTAAAGAATAAAGAGAGGGCAGTTGATACGGTAATTAAATCAGTCGTTGGGTGATAAAGGGACAAATTGAGATTTTTGTGGCAGTGGACAAGAGGAATGATTAGAAATGGATAAAAATTATGTGACGGAAAAAAGCTTTGAGTAACAAATATGCTGTGTCGGCTCGAACTGGGAATTATCTGGATTGTCCAAACAGGTTCATTTTTGCCAACACAAATTGCTAGAAATTCTTTAAGAAGGAACTGCAGATGCTGGAAAATCGAAGGTAGACAAAAGTGCTGGAGAAACTCAGCGGGGGCAGCAACATCTAAGGAGCGTAGGAAATAGGCAACGTTTCTGGCCGAAACCCTTCGTCAGACTGATGTACGGGGTGGGGGAGGTGTAGCACCTCTTGCGGTTGCAAGGGAAAGTGCCCGGGGACGGGGTGGTGCGGGAGGGAAGGGAAGAATTGACCAAGGAGTTACGGAGGGAGCGGTCTTTCTTCCTTCACTGCCATTCTCACCAGGGTCTCTTCCATACCACCCAACACTGCGTTCTCTCTCTCCATCCCCTCCCCCACTCGTAACAAGCACAGAATCCCCCTAGTCCTCATCTTTCACCCCACTAGCTGTCACATACAACAAATAGTCCTCCGTCATTTTTGCCACCTCCAACGTGACCCCACCTCTCGCTACATCTTCCCATCTCTCCCCCTCCCCCCATCTGCTTTCCTCAAAGACCGCTCCCTCCGTAACTCCTTGGTCAATTCTTCCCTTCCCTCCTGCATCACCCCCTCCCCGAGCACTTTCCCTTGCAACCGCAAGTGGTGCTACACTTGTTGCTTTACCTCCCCCCTCGACTCCATTCAAGGACCCAAGCAGTCGTTCCAGGTGCAACAGAGGTTCACCTGCACCTCCTCCAACCTCATCAATTGCATCCGCTGCTCTAGATGTCAGCGATCTACATCGGTGAGACCAAGCGTAGGCTTCGCGATCGTTTCGCGGAACACCTCCGCTCGGTCCGCATTAACCAACCTGATCTCCCGGTGGCTCAGCACTTCAACTCCCCCTCCCATTCCGAATCTGACCTCTCTGTCCTGGTCCTCCTCCATGGCCAGAGTGAGCACCACCGGAAATTGGAGGAACAGCACCTCATATTCCGGTTGGGCAGTCTGTACCCTAGTGGTATAAACATTGAATTCACCAATTTCCGGTAGCCCTTGCTGTCTCCTCCCCTTCTCAGCTCGGGCTCCTCCTCTTCCTTTTTCCTTTCTTCTCCCCATCCCTATCTCCCCCCCCCCACCCCCACCCTACATCAGTCTGAAGAAGGGTTTCTGCCCAAAACGTTGCCTATTTCCTTCGCTGCTTAGATGCTGCTGCACCCGCTGAGTTTCTCCAGCACTATTGTCTACCTTGCTAGAAATGCTAACGTATTCAGGCCTTTATATTTGACATTTAAAACCAGACAGTCTTACTGAAATGGCAGTGAAGGAAGAAGGCTGAATGCTATTAGTAGGAAAGTTGACCTTGTGTTTGCAGGCTATATTACCAGGCAGTTATGTATTGGCATTGAGCAGGGGATCGAAAACCAACCCCCTAAATAGGCACAGGTGATTGTTTGTGAGAAGCAAAACCATGCGGGAGGAACTATTTTTACTAGGAAATACAAACAAATTAAGTATGGCTTTTTGGGAAAAAACTTCTGGTCCAAATATCTTAACCTAGTCAGATGAGCTCATCTAAGCTGTTTCTGTGCAATATTTAGGGAACAATGTTATTGGACCTATTGCCCCCAATGACTTGGACATATTTGATGGACTATTTCCTTTTTTGAAATTGATACAGATCTAAGAGCGAGTTGCTATTTTTGCTGCACATCTCTTCCTTGCCCCCAATTCATTGGGCAGTTTATAGAATAATTGTATATTATTATTTTTAACCCAATGTATTGTTGATTAATTGCAAACAAGATATTTCCCTTTTCAGGTAGTTATTGAATCCTCTAATGAAAAAATGGTGAATGTTCAAATGAGTTGGGAAGGGTTCTGCCTAATCTGCTATAATGCAGGTGGTTAGTGACTGAAGAGGATACAATGCAATTATTGGTGTGTGTGGGACAAGAGTAATTTGCTAGTAATTGATTTTTCATTGTAAGTTTGACCTTTCCATCCCAAATCTATTTTGCTAATGGAATATTTCCCACCCCAGCAACATTGCAGATTACATTCCCACCAATGTTCCTGTTCCTTCATTGATTCAAAAATGGAATCCTTTAAATGGCTTCCCTACCGGCATTATTTTCAGACTAATCAATCCTAAATACTGTGATCAGAATTTAAATAGTTCACTCGCATTAATATTGTGCATTAATCTGTAAATTCCTATCTGCAACCTACTCGTCTGAGTTGCTTCTCTTGCTTTGTATATCATGTCAGAGTCTTGACCCCTTTTTATTCAAGTGAGTAATGCCTTGATGTAGTTCCTCAATGCATTTGAGCCTGAGTCAGTTGTATAATATTAGAAGGTTATTAGTTTCCAAATAAAGAAAATGCAGTGCTGTTCATAATATTTATTCCCAGACGTCGGTTTAAGATGTGACTGATGAATCAGCACTTTGGCCAAGTTAACTATCCAGGCACCCTGCCACTCTTATTGATTTTCTCTAAGTCAGTTAACAGATGGTTAAAATAGTGTGTTTTATCGTTCCAAAGTCTTGGCTAGTGTTGCTATGTGTTGATAAATCTTTGAAATAGTTTCAGTAGAGATCTTGTTTAAGATCAGACTGCATTTTCATAATTAATTGTGGGAAATCAAATGTGATTTTATAAAAATGTCACCAAAGAGGGTGGGCCTGAATGGACACAAAAAACTGGAGTAATTCAGCAGGTCATCAGCACCTCTGGAGTAAAGGAATAGGTGACGTTTCGGGTTGAAGAAGGGTCTTGACCTGAAACCCAGAGATGCTGTCTGACCCGCTGAGTTACTCCAACTTTTTACTCCAATTCATCTTCAGAATGGACCCCAAGCTGACTTTGCAAGAAGAGTTTGACTTTCTATTACATAGCAGAAGTATTAAACATCAAGAGAATGGTTATGTGCCCGTTATCACCATTACTATTTGCTCTGGTAATAGAACCATTAGCCGAAATGATTAGATCGGAACCAGAAATATATGGATATAATACCAAAACTACAACGAATAAAATATCTTTATACGCAGATGACATCTTAATTTATATCATAAAACCGGAGATTAGTATTCCCATTCTACTTAATGTTATAACTAAGTTTGGCACATTTTCTGGGTATAGAATTAACTGGAATAAAAGTGAAATTATGCCTATAACTGGAATAAAATTAAATATATTAGAACAATTCCCACAAAATAGTCACGGACAAATTTAAATATCTAGGAATTAATGTATCTAAATCCTATAACTGTCTATTTAAATATAATTACCCTCAATTGTTAAACTAAAAAAAAAAAGTTTATATTGGAAAACACCACCTATTTCAATGATCGGTAGAATAAATGCTATAAAAATGAATTTTTTTGCCACAATGACGCGTTTTTAAAAAAAATAGGAAGTTTTATTTGGGACTATAAAAATCAATCGAATAAGATACCTAAATAAATGGTGGACTAGCAGATATTATTTGATTAAGAGCATTTAGGATTATGAGCTACTGTTTGCCTTTTGATGTAGGTTCGAACCATATATGTGATAACCCTATAATTCATAGCAATTAGACGGAAACAAATAGTTAAGACCCTACATATGCCCAATCCTTTGTTTAAGCATCCATTTACAAGAAAGGAACATTTCCAGTACAGGATGCCGACCATTGTTTTTTTCTTTAAAAAAAACCCCAAATACAGAAAATACAGAAAATAATAGCGTATCTATACAATACTATCTTGTCCCACTACTGCACAATTACACGGAACAGCCCTCAGCCTTCCATAGTACATGCAATTTCTGCCACTCAGACCATACCCCTCCATTCCCTTCCCGTCCATATACCTATCCACTTTACTTTTAAATGTTAAAATCGATCCTGCCTACACCACTTCTGCTGGAAGCTCATTCCACACAGCCACCACCCTGTGAGTAAAGAAGTTCCCCCTCACGTTACCCCTAAACTTCTGTCCCTTAATTCTCATGTCATGCCTCTTGTTTGAATCTTCCCTACCCTCAATGGGAAAAGCTTATCCACGTCAACTCTTGTCTATCCCTTTCATCATTTTAAAGACCTCAAATCAAGTCCCCCCTTAACCTTCTGCGCTCCAAAGAATAAAGACCTAACTTGTTCAACCTTTCTCTGTAACATAGTTGCTGGAACCCAGGCAACATTCTAGTAAATCTCCTCTGTACTCTCTCTATTTTGTTGATATCCTTCCTATAATTAGGCGACCAAAATTGTACACCATACTCCAGAATTGGTCTTGCCAATGCCTTGTATAATTTTAATATTACTACTTCCCTACTCCTATATTCAATGCTCTGATTTATAAAGGCCAGCACACCAAAGGCTTTCTTCACCACCCTATCTACATGCGATTTCACCTTCAGGGAACTATGCACAGTTATTCCTAGATCTCCTGTTCCACAGCATTCCTCAATTCCCTACCATTTACCATGTACGTCCTATTTTGATTTGTCCTGCCAAGACGTAGCACTTCACACTTATCAGCATTAAACTCCATCTGCCATCTTTCAGCCCACTTTTCCAAATGGCCCAAATCTCTCTGTAGACGTTGAAAATCTACTTTATTATCCACAACCCCACATATCTTAGTATCATCTGCATACTTACTTATCCAATTTTCTACCCCATCATCCAGATCATTGATGTACATGACAAACAACAGTGGACCCAACACATATCCCTGGGGCACCCCACTGGCCACCGGCTTCCAACCTGACAAACAGCCATCCACCATTACTCTCTGACATCTCCCATTCAGCCACTGTTGAATCCATCTTGCTACTCCGCCATTAACACCCAAAGATTGAGCCTTTCTTAACCAACCTTCCATGGGGAAACTTGTCATTACAAATTATAGACAACGTCCACTGCTTTACCCTCATCAATTTCCCTAGTAACCTCTTCAAAAAATTCAAGAAGGTTTGTCAAACATGACCTGCCAGGCATAAATCCATGTTGACTGTTCCTGATCAGATCCTGTTTATCCAGATGCTTATATATATTATCTCTAAGTGTCCTTTCCATTAATTGCCCACCACTGACATCAAACTAACAGGTCTATAATTGCTAGGTTTATTCTTTGAACCCTTTTTAAACAATGGAACAACATGCGCAGTACGCCAATCCTCTGGCACTATTCCCGTTTCTAATGACATTTGAAATATTTCCGTCATAGCTCCTGCTATTTCTACACTAACTTCCCTCAATGTCCTAGGGAATATCCTGTCAGGACCTGGAGACTTATCAACTTTTATATTTTTCAAAAGTGTCAGTACTTCCTCCTCTTTGAATCTCATCGTTTCCATAGCTACTCTACTTTTTCCCCTTACCTCACAGAGTTCAATATCCTTCTCCTTGGTGAATACCGAAGAAAATAAATTGTTCAATATCTCCCCCATCTCTTTTGGCTCTGCAGATAGCTGTCCATTCTTGCTCTCTAATGGTCCAATTTTATCCCTCGTTATCTTTTTGCTATTAATATAGCTGTAGAAACTCTTTGGATTTACTTTCATCTTTCTTGCCAAAGCAACCTCATATCTTCTTTTAGCCTTCCTAATTTCTTTCTTAAGATTCTTTTTACATTCTTTATACTCCTCTAGCACCTCATTTACTCCATGCCTCCTATAATTATTGCAGATATCTCTCTTTTTTCGAAACAAATGTCCAATTTCCCTTGACTCTTTCCAATTTTTATTACTATTTCCTTTCAACCTAACAGGGACATAAAGATTCTGTACTCTTACAATTTCCCCTTTAAATGTCCTGCATTTATCTTCTACATTCTTCCCATAAAACAAAGTGTCCCAATTCACTCCTTTTAAATCCTTACGCATTCCCTCAAAGTTAGCCTTTCTCCAATCAAAAATCTCCACCCTAGGTCCAGTTCTGACTCTCTCCATAATTATATTGAAACTAATGGTATTGTGATCACTGGTCCCGAAAGTGCTCACCAACGCATACCTCCGTCACCTGACCTGCCTCATTTCCTAACAGGAGGTCCAGCACTGTCCCTTCTCTGGTCGATACCTCTATGTACTGCTGCAAAAAACTATCCTGCACACATTTTACAAACTCCAAACCATCCAGCCCATTTACAGAATGTGTTTCCCAGTCTATTTTTGGAAAATTGAAATTTCCCACAATCACTACCTTGTGCTTACTACTAATATCTGCTATCTTCCAATTCTCGCTCCCCATTTGGCGGTCTATAATACACCCCTAAAAGTGTTGCTACACCGTTCCCACTTCTCAGTTCCACCCAAATAGCCTCCCTAGACGAGCCCTCTAATCTATCCTGCCAAAGCACTGCTGTAATATCCTCTCTGACAAGCAATGCAACTCCTCCACCTCTGGTCCCTCCAATGTTATCACACCTGAAGCAACGAAATCCTGGAATATTTAGTTTCCAATCACAGCCCTCCTGCAACCATGTTTCACTGATTGCCACAACATCCTATTTCCAGGTTTCAATCCAGGCTCTAAGTTCATCCACCTTTCTTACAATGCTCCTAGCATTAAAATATACACATTTTAGAAACCCACCATCCCTTATTCTCTGTCTGTTATCTTTTTTTCCTCTTTCTCGCCTACATTTTTGGGTCCGAGTGCTTCCCTTCTCTGCCTCTTGCCCCACACCCTGTCCCCTAGCCCCCTCTACCCGAGTCCCTCCCCCCCCCCCCCTTTCAAGTCTCCCCAGTAGCCTTTGCAAATCTTCCTGCCAGGATATTGGTCCCCCTCAGGTTCAAATGCAACCCGTCCATTTTGTACAGATCATGCCTTCCCCAAAAGAGGTCCCAGTGATCAAGAAACTTGAATCCCTGCCCACTGCACCAGTCCCTCAGCCACGCATTTATCCTCCACCTCATTCCATTCCTACTCTCACTGTCACGCGGCACAGGCAGTAATCCTGAAATCGTTACCCTTTTGGTCCTTCTCCTTAACTTTTCCCCCCCAACTCCCTAAATTCTCCATTCAGGACCTCGTCTCTTTTTCTGCCTATGTCATTTGTACCTATGTGTACCCCAACATCAGGCTCCTCTCCCTCCCTTTTCAGAATCTTTTGGACACGTTCCGACACATGCGAGACCCTGGCACCAGGGAGGCAAACTACCATCCGGGTCTCCCGACTGCGTCCACAGAATCGCCCATCCGACCCCCTAACTATAGAGTCCCCTATTACAATTGCCCTCCTCTTTTTGCTACCCTTCTGAGCATCAGGGCCAGTCTCTGTGCCGGAGACCCGGCCGCAGCTGCTGCCCCCAGGTAGGCTGTCCCCTCCAATCGTACTCAAACCCGAGTACCTATTTTTTGCAGGTGTACAGTCACAGGGGTACTCTCTAGCCCCTGCCTCTGCCCCTTGCCCTTCCTAACCGTGACCCACTTGTCTGCCTCCTGTGGTCTGGGAGTGACTACCTCCCTGTAGCTCCTCTCTATGACCTCCTCACTCTCCCTGACCAGACGGAGGTCATTGAGCTGCTGCTCCAGGTTCCTAACACAGTCCATTAGGAGCCCCATCTCGACATACCTGGCGCAGATGTGGACGTCTGGAGGGCTATCAGATTCCCCGACCTCCCACATCTGACATCCAGAACAGTACACTGCCCTGGCCTTCATACTTCCCCCTTACACAGGATACAATAGCAACGTATACATCGTTGCTCATTAAATGCTAGACATATATTGATACAATTTAAGGTATTACACAGATTACATTATTCAAAAATGAAATTAAATAGAATTTATCCTAACATTTCTCCTATTTGTGATAAATGTCAGAACTTGGAAGCTAATTTAACGCATCGTTTTGTAACTTGTATAAAGCTTAATTATTATTGGACAGAAATCTTTAGAGTTATCTCTGAAGTTCTTAAAATTAAACTGCGCCTAGATCCAAAATTAATAATATTAGGAGTACCGGATTCAAATCTAATATTAACAGTGAACCAAATAAATTTCTTGGATTACTGTTTGATAACAGGGAAAAAATTAATATTGAAATTTTGGAAGGGAACATTATCCCCCACAATTAAAATGTGGACAGTGGAAATGTTGGAGACGTTGCATTTGGAAAGAATCAGATTTGTCCTAATGGACAAATACGAACTCTTTGAACCGATATGGTCTCCATATACAGAATATTTGAAGGGGTAGCTGTTCTTGGAATCACAACTCAATGGGTACCCGGCAGGATTAGATGAAAATAATTCCTTTTTTTTATTTGTATACATGTCTCTATTGATATCGTTATTTGAAATTGTGTTATTCACTTTTAAGATGTATACTATAATTTTTTTTCAATATATATAATACTTTGTTTTAATTAAATATATATAACAATTATTTTTTTTTTTTAATTTTTTTTTCTCTTTTCTCTTTCTCTCTCTATATAATTATTATTTAATCACCATTCTTATTGATTAAAATCTATTCTTCTTTTTTCTATTTTCTGGTGGGCTGGAGGGGAGCAGAGAGCCGAAAATGGCGCCTACCTGCGGCGACATTTTGCCAGCAGCACAACAGAAAATCTTCAAATATAGCATTTTTGAGCTCGCCTGCATCAAAGAATCTGCAGAAATCAACGTTGTAAATAGCGATCTGCTAACATATTTAAATGCATTAGCGGTACTGCAAACTCCCGTAGATAGCGACGGTAAGGGAATCCCCGAACGGAGGGAAATCCCCAAACGGAGGGAAATCCCCAAACGGGGTGGAATCCCCGACCTCGGAGGCACGCAGCTATAGTAAGTACTGTACCTGTAAACACCGGGGAGGCCTTGATGGAGTCCGGAATCGAGGCCGTCGGGCAGGATCTCCCAGCAGCAACGAAGCTGGAGGTGCCGACTCGACTGTAAGGGAATTCCTGATCTCAGGGGAATCCCTGACCATGTGGAGACCCGTAAGTACTCTACCTTTAAACACCGAAGAGGGCTTCATGGAGTACGGAAACGTGGCCGTCTGGCAGGACTACAAGTAAGACTGAAGCGCAGGGGACTTCGACCCCCCTTCTCCCTACCATCCTACTGGCCAACGTACAGTCACTAGAAAACAAAGTGGAGGACTTAAGGCAAGGCTGCTTTATCAAAGGGAGCTGAGGGAATGCTCTGTGTTCAGTTTCACAGAGACATGGCTCACCCCCAGCTCACCCAGACTCAGCGGTCCAGCCTGAAGGGTTCTCCATCCACCGTATGGACCGTACGTAGACATCTGGGAAAGGGAGAGGAGGGGGCGTCTGCCTCATGGTCAACTCTGCATGGTGCTCAGACGTGGCAGTCCTGTCCAACTCCTGCTCTCCACGCCTCGAACATCTGACGCTGAAGTGCCGTCCCTTCTACCTCCCAAGGGAATTCACCTCCATCATCCTGACCACGGTCTACATCCCACCCCAGGCAGACATCCGTCTGGCACTGGAGGAGCTGCACGCCGTCGTCAACAAACGCCAGACGTCTTACCCCGAGGCTTTTACCACCATTGCTGGGGACTTCAGTAAGGCAAACCTAAAGAAAACGCTCCATAACTTCCACCAACATGTCTCCTGCTGCACCAGAGGACCAAACACCCTCGACCACTGCTACACCACGATCAAGACTGCCTAGCACTCTATCCCTTAATCTCACTTCGGTAAATCCGACCATTACCGTGGTGCTGCTTCTTCCTGTTTTCTCCAATTAAAGAGCGTGAGGACAGTACAGAGCTGGTCGGGGTGTCAGAGGAACAAGACTGTTTGGTGTCTGTAAACTGGGCAATGTTCAGGGACTCGGCAACGGACCTGAATGAATTTGCCACAGTTGTTACAGACTTCATAAAGAAATGTGTGGAGGACTGCATCCCTACAAAAGCCTTCTGAGTGTTTCCTAACCAGAAGCCTTGGATGAACCATGAGATCTATATTCTTCTGAAGACCAGTCACCGGGCATTCAGGTCTGAAGATACAGAGGTCTACAAGAAGTCCAGATATGACCTTGGTAAGGCCATCAAAAAGGCCAAAAGGGACTTCAGCTCCAAGCTGGAGGATGAGATGGATGTTCGGCAACTAAGGCCTTGAATGCAATCACCTCCTACAAGGCGAAATCAGGAGGCAGCTCGAATGTCGGCGAAACATCACTCCCTGATGAGCTCAATGCGATTTACGCACGATTTGATGGGGAGAATACTGATGTGCCTTCCCGAGGCCCCATTCGCTGTGATGGTATTTCAGTCTCAGTCACAGAGGCCGACGTCGGAAGATCCTGCAGAGGGGTGAACCCTCGAAAAGCGCCTGGACCTGATGGAATACCTGTGCGGATGGAATACCTGTTCTAAAAACCTGTGCGCATCAACTGGCTGGAGTATTTACGGACATTTTCAACCTGTCACTTCTGAGGTCTGAGGTTCCCACCTGCTTCAAAAGGGCATCAATAATACCGGTGCCCAAGAAGAGCAAGGTGACGTGCCTCAATGACTATCGACCTGTGGCACTAACGCCTGTGGTGATGAAGTGCTTCGAGAGGTTGATCATGGCACAAATCAACTCCTACCTCGACAAAAACCCGGACCCACTGCAGTTCGCTTACCGCCACAACAGATCAACGGTGCATGCGATCTCGCTGGCCCTCCACTCTGCTCTGGACCACTTGGACAACCAAAACTCGTATGTCAGGCTGTTATTCATTGAGTACAGCTCGGCATTTAATACCATCATTCCCTCCAAGCTGGTTACCAAGCTCTCAGATCTGGGTCTCTGCGCATCCCTCTGCAATTGGATCCTCTACTTCCTCATTCACAGACCACAGTCTGTCCGTATTGGTAGAAATGTGTCATCCTCGATAACAATCAGCATGGGAGCACCTCAAGGCTACGTGCTCAGCCCCCTGCTGTACTCACTCTATACTCATGACTGCATAGCCGGACATAGTGCAAACTCCATCATCAAGTTCGCCGACGACACTACTGTTGTGGGACGTATCACTGATGGGGACGAGTCAGCGTATAGAAGAGAGATCGACCGAATAACCAAATGGTGCCAGCACAACAACCTGGCTCTCAACACCAGCAAAACCAAGGAACTTATTGTGGACTTCGGAAGGGGTAGGATGAGGACCAACAGTCCCGTTTATATCAACGGGTCAATGGTGGAAAGGGTCAAAAACTTCAAATTCCTGGGCGTGCATATTTCCGAAGATCTCTCCTGGTCCCAGAACACTGATGCAATCATAAAGAAAGCACATCAGCACCTCTACTTCCTGAGAAGATTACAGAGAGCCGGTATGTCAAGGAGGACTCTATCGAACCTTTACAGGTGCCCAGTAGGGAGCATGCTGACCAGTTGCATCGTGGCTTGGTATGGCAACCTGCGCATCCAGGAGCGAAAAAAACTACAGAAAGATGTAAACACTGCCCGGTCCATCATCGGTTCTGACCTCCCTACCTTCGAGGGGATCTATCGCAGTCGCTGCCTCAAAAAGGCTGGCAGCACCATCAAGGACCCACATCCTGGCCACACACTTATCTCTCCGCTGCCTTCAGGTAGAAGGTACAGGAGCCTGAAATCTGCAACATCCAGGTTCAGGAACAGCTACTTCCCCACAGCCATCAGACTATTAAACGCAACTTCAAACAAACTCTGAACTATAACAGACTATTGCACTTTATCTGTTTATGTATGTGTGTGTGTGTGTGTGTACACAATAATCTGATCTGTATGCCTACAATATTCTGTGGTGCTGCAGCAAGCAAGAATTGCATTATCCTATCTGGGACACATGACAATAAACTCTCTTGACTTGACGACTTGAAACAAAGGTTTCAATCAGCAATGCCAGCAGAGAAATTAACTTGCCACTTATTTAATTGAACAATATGATGCCATTTTTACTAATAGATGGTTTAGAACATGACGTAATTCATACAGTGCACATGTGGAGATGCTTCTCTTGTTTTGAGGTGTTTTGCAAATATTGCTTGTGAAGCATGTTCTCGACAGTATGTTGAGCACGTTAGAATTTTAATGTTATAATCATGTTCCCATGAAATATATGAATCTATTATTGTTTAAAATTCACATGCTGCCTTAGAGTGGAGATTATTTGCACCACACTGTTATAACCAAAAACATTAATATTTTGGTATGGCAGTAAACGCATAGCATTGGCATAGGTAAAAATACAAAGTGCAGCCAAGGGAAAAGCTATAGGTGGTGCTACTAAAACTGAAAAGCAAAAAAGCTACAGATGGCAAAAACATGAAATAAGGATAGAAAATACTCAGCATGTAAAGCTGATTCTATGGACCGAGTAGAGCTATCCCTCTTTAGGTTTTCATTTTTCTTTTGTGTTTTGGATGGCACAGTGGCGCAGCAGTAGATTTGCTGCCTTACAGAGCCAGAGATCCGGGTACGATCCTGACTACTGGTGCTTCCCTTGCAGAGTTTGCATGTTCTCCCTGAGACCAAGTGAGTTTTCTCCGGGCGCTTCGGTTTTCTCGCACGTGCCAAAGATGTGTGCGTTTGTAGGTTAATTGGATTCTTTAAATTGCTCCTAGAGTGAAGGATAGAACAAGCGCACGGGGGTTTATTGTTGGTCGGAGTGACGAACCCAGTGGGCTGAAGGGCCTGTTTCCACGCTGTATCTCCAAACTAAATTTTAGAATTGGTGCCAGCGAAGGATAATTGACCTGAAGTGTTAATTCTGTTCCTTTCTCCACTGGTATGGATGGTCTCACCTGTGTGTTTCTAGTTTTCCTGTACTCATTTATAATGGAGGTTTGAAATTTATTCCGTTGATGGGTTCCACCAGAGATGCTGCCTGACTCACTGAGTTATGCCAGCACTTTGTGTCTCATTTTGTAAATCAGCATCTGGAGTTCCTTGTATCAGTAAGGACAAAATAATCTTAAATAATCTCTCGCACAACTTAATGGCCTGATTAAAATAGTTATGATGGTGATGTGAAAGCAGCTGTGTTATATTCACCGATTTATTAGATTGTGATCAGGGGGATGAAGGATTTTGGCATTTGTTGAAGCACTTAGTTAACGTGTCTGGAACATTTCCACTTTTATAATTAAACTTAATAGCTTTCAATTTGTTTCGATGAATAGCAGAACAGTATAACTTGGCATTGGTTCCTAAACCAATGGTATAAAGTACATAACTATTGCTGAGTTTATGTTGTTGATATTAATTCACTTTCTCTGAAACTACTAAATTGTTTCTCCACATTTATATCATGATAAATGTCATCAGTATTCAGAACATGTCGAATAATATTAGCAATATTAATTATGGAACATGGAACGTAGAACAATACAGATGCAGATCCCATCTGCCTGCACAAGGTTCATATCCCTCTCAATGTCTGTCTAGATGCCTCTTTAAAAGTTGCTGTCTGTCTGCTTCCAAGGACAGCCCTGACAGCATGTTCCAATCACCCACCATACTCCATTTAAACGTCGTCTCGCGAATGTCCTTTAAACTCTCCTTTCCCCTGACAATTTGACATTTATCGGGGGTGGGGGGGATTATATTTGATTACACTTCATAATTGTATACTTCACCTTCTCAGCCTCCAATCCTCCATAAAAAAAATAATGAAAATTTGTCCAATTACTCCTTGTAACTAATACACTCCAGTCCAGGTAACATCTTAGTGAGCCTTTTCTGCACCCTTTTCACATCCTTTCTACAGTCTGGTCACTAGAGTTTGATGCTCCAGTCTTCCTAGTGGACACCCACTGTATCAGGTTAAAAATCTTGAACGTTCTCGCAACTGGATACATGATGCTGCCCTGTATTTTGTAGGCAGGCTGTGAAGTTGGGCAGTACTTTATTGCTGTGGTGATACGTACTGGCGGGAACATGTTGTTCGAATTCTTCAGACCTTCTGTCCGATTCACCTTTCTGTCACAAAAGATGCCTGCATGATGAGTGGCCATTATTTTTTGTTGTCATAATCCAATGCCTTGAACTTCCTCCACTGAGTACAGTGTTGATAGTGTTGTTTCCTCCTGCATTTCAATGCCACTAATTTTCACTAATTTACTGAAGTCTGTTAGTTGCTGGTGTTCATGTATATGAAGAGGTTCATGACTTAGAACAGGAGCATAAAATCCCAATCCATATGTTGGCTGTCTTCCACTGAGGACTAGGGGCAAAAGATTAGGGTTGCAGATCCACCTGTCAAGAAGCTTGTATTATTGTTAGCTTGCGTGTTTGCTACTTGTGAATGTGTATGCGCGTCTATAAATGGCCCGCAACATTCTTGGTTAAATGATAGTTCCTCTGGGGACACGACTTGTTCTATATATAGAATTCCATTGGCTAATTCATTCCCATTATCGGGATGAACCAACAGTTTTCATTTCACCAAAGTAGAACTGATTTGGGAATCAGTTTGGTCTGAAGAAGGGTTTCGGCCCGAAACGTTGCCTATCGAGTCTGAAGAAGGGATCCGGCCCAAAACGTTGCCTATCTCCTTCGCTCCAAAGATGCTACCGCATCCGCTGAGTTTCTCCAGCATTTTGTGTACCCTCGATTTTCCAGCATCTGCAGTTCCTTCTTTAACACAACTGATTTGGGACTCCTTGTTTTGAGATTTTAAACTTTTTAAAATTTAGAAACGAGGAACTGCAAATGCTGGTTTACACAAAAGGATACAAAATGCTGGAGCAAGTCAAGCAGCCTCTCTAGTGGACATGGATAGGTGACGCTTTGAGTCGGGGAAACATGACCCATTATGTTCTCCAGAGATATTGCCTGACTTGCTCAGTGATTCCAGCACTTTGCGTCCTTTAAATTATTTATTGAATTATTTAATGAATCCAAATAAGCTGGATACAATATTTTTATTCCACAATGGAGTAGAGCCGTTTGGGAACATTAATTTTGGCAGGAAAAGACATTAGCTAGATAACACTGCCTGCCCTGGAGCCAGTAGTGGAGGCGGATTCAGTTGTAGCATCTCGGTTGAAAGGAAAGAATTTGCGTGGGAGAAAGTGGGAAAATAGAGACAGCAGAATTGTGTATGCGTCATGCTGGTAGGGACTTGTTGAACTAACAAACCTCCTTCCAAGCTGTTCCAATCCTGTGATTCTGGAGTTCAGATTCCAAATGTATAAGCATGGCAAAATGCAGTTATGTACTCTAAATCAATAGCTGAAACTTGAAGAAAAGGAGTAGTCATTCAGTCTTTCACGTCTACTTTGGTATTCAGTACCATTGTACTTCTGTTGTGCTACTACAAGTAGGAGTTTCATTGCTCTATTTGGGACAGATGACAATAAACCACTCTTGATCATTTTCTTCATTGTCCTGTCCCATTGCCCCCTCCCCCTCCTCCCCACCCTTTTCTCCCCAAAGCATTAAGATATGTATCTATATTTAAGAAAGAACTGAAGATGGTGGAAAAATTGAAGGCAGACAAAAAATGCTGGAGAAACTCAGCGAGTGAGGTGAAAATGTATCTATATACTTAAAAGTATTTAATGCTTTCTGTGGTAGAAATATTCACAGGTTTATCCAGGGAAAGAGATTTCTGATTGTCATCCCCATAGGAGACACTGACTCCTGGTTCTGAACACTCTAGTCTCTGGGAGGATTCACCATGTATCTTGACTGTCTAGTCCAGATAAATCATCATAGTTTCTGATTCCATGAGATCCCCTCTCGCTTTTCAATATTTCATCAAAAATGGACCTTGACAACCCATCTCCTCCTTGTACATCAGTCCTGACATCCCAGGAGTCAGTGTAGTAACCAATTGCACTATTTCCCAAACACCACAGACAAGAGTATCCTTCCTGAGGTAAGGTGACCAGATATGCAAACAACTCCAGCACATGTACAGCTGTGGGAAGACATCCATGCACCAGTAATTGAATCCTCTTGCAATGAAAGCTGGCGACAGCCTATTTGCTTTCCTTGCAGTGGTTTGCTCCAAATTTCCTGCTATCAGTGACTAGTGTACAAGGATATCCAAGTCTCATTGACTTTCTTTTTACAATCTATTTCCATTCTCTTAATCTGTTGTATATTTGCCCACTAACTTGTCAAAATCACAATGGACTTCTCATTCCACTCTCTCAAGCTTAAATTTAGACTTAACGCCTATTGAGAAAATCCCAAATTCTGTTCACAAATACTGCACTGAAGTTTCTCGCTGGTAGTAGTGATGTTATGGTTTCTGGTTGTAGTACTATGAAGTGGCTGAATGTTTTAAGATGTGGATCACTTTTTCATGCATCTGTAATAAATGTTAATTGTTGGATAATTGTGCAGTTTGTAAAGTGTTTCAGTTATTGCAGAATTTTAATACATTTACATGGTAATGCACAAACAAACAGGAGTAGGGCATCTAATCCCCAAGGCCTGCTATTCCATTCAATTGATATGCCCAAAGCCTCGACCCCTTCTGTGTTGCACCTTAACACACTCGGTCTATTCATATTACTGTAACTGGAAACCACAACTAGCATTGTCACTAGCAGCCAAAAAAATCACCGAGGTATTTGAGAATCACAAGTAGTATTTCTACATAACCATCAATTCCTTCTAAAATGTCTCCCTTCTCTCCAAATACTTAGTGATCTAGCCTCTACAGCCCTCAGGTGTAGGGAATTCCGGAGATTCGCCGGTGTCTCATGGAAATATTGTAATCTGGCAAATTGCTAGCCTGTGTTAAATATTGCACCCAATGCCCTAGATGATGATTGTGATAAATTGCCATGCAGAAAGTTATGATGGTAAAGAAGGTGTTTTTAACTTCTAAATGTAAATCCTTCTGACAAATTTAAATCATGGTACTCCTTTGGATTTGTTTATTATCATATAAACCAGGGTACAATATAATTCCTTATTCCATAAAATTAAGTGTGAAACACAGCTAACTGATTACAAATAACCCCCAGTATATATAAGTCCAGATAGCCATGGGTGTCAGTGGGTTTATAGTGGATGTCGGTCAGTAGTCTATCACCTACAATGGAGATAGTGAAGTCAAGAAATGGTAGGGAAGTGTCGGAAATGGTCCAGGTGTATTTGAGTGCCGGATGGAAGTTAGTGGTGAAATGCATGAGGTCAGTGAGTTGTGTGTGGGTGCAGGAGGTAGCACCAATGCAGTCGTCGATGTAACGGAGGTAGGGTTCAGGGATAGGGACACGGTACGTCTCGAACAAGGGGGCAGGCATAGGTAGGGCCCATGCGCGTACCCATAGCTACGCCTTGTATTTGGAGGAAACGGGAGGAGTCAAACGAAAAATTATTAAGTTATAAATCATTTATTTATTTGCCTCTGTACTCCACAATTTGAGATTTGTAATAGGAAAAAAAATCATATGTGGTTAAAGTGCATATTGTCAGATTTTATTAAAGGGTATTTTTTATTAATTTTGGTTTCACCATGTACAGCTGTGTTTATACATAGTCTCCCCCCCCCCCCCCCCCATTTCAGGGCACCATGATGTTTGGGACACATGGCATTCACAGGTGTTTGTAAATGCTCAGGTGTGTTTAAATGCCTCCTTAATGCAGGTATAAGAGAGTTCTCAGCACCTCATCTTTCCTCCAGTCTTTCCACCACCTTTGGAAACTTTTGTTGCTGTTTATAAACATAAGGACCAAAGTTGTGCCAATGAAAGTCAAAGAAGCCATTATGAGGCTGGGAAACAAGAATAAAACTGTTGGAGACATCAGCCTAACCTGATGCTTACCAAAATCAACTGTTTGGAACATCATTAAAAAGAAAGAGAGCACTGGTGAGCTTACTAATTGCAAAATGGACTGACAGGCCAAGGAAGACCTCCACAGCTGATGACAGAAGAATTCTCTCTATAATAAAGAAAAATCCCCAAACACCTGTCTGAAAGATCAGAAACACTCTTCAGGAGTCAAGGTGTGGATGACCACTGTCTTTAGAAGGCTTCATGAACAGAAATACAGAGGCTACACTGCAAGCCACTGGTTAGCCACAAAAATAGGATGGCCAGGTTACAGTTTGCCAAGAAGTACTTAAAAGAGCAACCACAATTCTGGAAAAAGGTCTCGTGGACAGATGAGACAAAGATTAACATATATCAGAGTGATGGCAAGAGCAAAGTATGGAGGGGAGAAAGAAATGCCCAAGATCCAAAGCATACCACCTCATCTGAAACACGGTGGTGGGGGTGTTACGGCCTGGGCATGTATGGCTGCTGAAGGTACTGCCTCACTTATCTTCATTGATGATACAACTGCTGATGGTAGTAGCATAATGAATTCTGAAGTGTATAGACACATCCGATCTGCTCAAGTTCAAACACATGCCAAATGACAGGGTTCCTGTCAATGATATCCTCTGTGTTCTCTTTGCAGAACTATATAAGGGAAACATTTCAAGCCAATGACCCTTTTAATATATTCATAATATCAAATATGTTCTCGCTTCCTTTTGTGCTTAATGATTCTCTTTGGTATGATTCTGCAGTTCAATTAATTTAAATTCTTAAACATGAATAGATATATTTCAGTTTTACTAACATGTTGAAAAAATTATCTTTGCTGTTAGGTTTTTTTAATACTGAGAGCAATTACTTCCTATAAGCATGCGATTATGTTGTGAACGTTCTGTTCTTTGAATAGTTTAATTTAAGTGGATTTTGGCAGGGTGGTTGGCAATCGATTTAAGAATTGTGTGCTGGAACTGGCACTAAACTGAAGTGAGAGTTGTACATCTGGGATATTCTGGGTTTTTTTAAACTGGGTAGCGTGCAAACAAAAGCTTCTCATTATCTCGGTACACGTGGCAATAATAAACTTAACTAAGCTAGAACAAATCGGCTGAGAAGAAGATAATTTTTCAATTTTATTAAACTAATTTATTGAATCTCAATGTTTTTGCAAAGGAGACCAATTCCTGAAAGGACCACGCAGATTGTAGTGCAAATGATCCCCACAGTTGCAGCGTTTAGTACAGTTGACTTTGCCAAGAGAGTGCAAATGGGGATAACAATGTAGATGTTTTAAGACGTATGATATTACTTCAGTTCTTTGCTGTTGACGTAATATTTTATATGTGCTGCATTAAAGTACTTCATTTGCAATCCAGGCTGGTGGATTGAAATTCTCTGTCCCCTCATAGAATAGCTCGGGTTTCACTAAGTGCAGCAAGGGTAA
Source organism: Okamejei kenojei (assembly GCA_035221665.1). NCBI lineage: Eukaryota > Metazoa > Chordata > Chondrichthyes > Rajiformes > Rajidae > Okamejei > Okamejei kenojei. The sequence goes on from CM069142.1 coordinate 62,273,652, forward strand.
GTGTCAGCAATGTTCCTCGCCGGATCTTTCTGCTGCACTCTGCTTCCATCTTGATGGGGACAAGTTAGCTTGGATCTGCCTGTCAGAGATATGGCTGGTATGCATTGGAAGGAAATTAAAATAGACTTCTATTTTTACCTTAATTTCGTGTCTGCAGACTGTAAGTTAGTTGACATTTTCTAGAGCTGAAACTATTCGGAAAATGTATGAATATATTCGCCTTCATGATTTAGCGGCACACTGGCACAGCTGGTAGAGTCGCAGCACCAGAGACCCGGTTTGATCCTGACCTGGTATGCTGTCTGTATGGAGTTTGCACATTCTCCCCGCGATTCTTCCACATCGCAAAGAAATGGGGGGTTTGTAGTTTAATTGACTTCAGTAAATTCCCACCAAAGTGTAAGGAATGGATGAGAAAGTGGGATAACATAGCATTCATGTGAACAAGTGTTCAATGGTTAGCAAGGATTCGGTGGGCTGAAGGGCCTGTTTCCATGCTAAACTAAACAAAACTATTTATAAATACAAAAGTATGGAGCATTCTAAAGTTAATGACTGATGTTTAAAGCATGCCTTTATTTTTTATATCCTTGTGACCTATTCAAACCTAAGAAAGCCACATTATTTAGTCTTTAGTGCTCCAAACTGCAGTTGTTTTGTTAATCCTACACAATTCATTACAGACTCGGGAATTGAGTTTTGTGCTTTGAATCTTGGAGTCCCTCTTCATTTTTTGAATGAATCTGTGTTACATGACTCGTATGTCACTTTAGTGGTTCAATTAATTTAAATGCTTAAACATGGATAGAAATATTGCAGTTTTACTAACGTTCAAAAATGATCTTTGCTGTTAGGCCTTTTTAAAAGTAAGAGAGCAAATAGTTCCTATAAACAGGCAATCATACTGTGAACGTTCTGTTCTATGAATAGTGTAATTTAAGTGGAAATTGGCAGGGTGATTGGCATTAGATTTGAGGATTGTGTGCTGGAATTGACACTAAACTGGCCTAGTTTGAAGTTGGACCACCAGGGGCGCCATACAATTGGCAGCCCCGCCAAGAGTCTTTTTTATTTTTTTATTTTTATTGTGTGTTAAATGTTTGTGTAAATGTTCGCTGGTTTGTTTTATTGTGGGGGGTGGGGTCGGGGGAAACTTTATTTCAGTTTCTTACCTTGCCGGAGATGCGATAAATTTTCGGATCGCATTCTCCGGTCGCTCTGCGGCCTACCATCGATGGAGCTGGAGACCTCCTTGGACTGACCTTGGGGCCCCACCACGGGGCGTGGACTTGCATCGGAGTGGGGAGAGGCCGTGGATGTCGGGAGCTTCAATGTCGCGGAAGGTTCGACCTGCCCCGACCCGAGGTTCGATCGTCCGGCGCTGGGGAGCTGACATCCACCCCCTCCCCCCCCCCCCCCACCCCCGACGCAGGAGCAGATCACCTCGACGAAGAGGAACAGCCGCCGCTGCGGGAGTCAAGATCATCCCATCAACGGAGGGCTCGAGGCCCCCCCAACCGCGGGAGAGCAAAGGGAAGAGATTGAACTTTTTTTTGCCTTCCATCACAAAGAGGAATGTGGAGGAGTCTCTGTGATGGATGTTTATGTTTAAATATTTTTTGTGTGTTCCGTTGCTTTTTATTTGTATGACTGACTTGGCAAATGAAATTCCTCGTATGTTGCAAAACGTACTTGGCTAATAAAGTATTATTGTAATTGAGATTGTGAGTTGTACATCTGGGACATTCGGGAATTTTGTTTGACTGGATAGCACGCTAATTATATTGAGAAATTTAGGAAGATAGCCACATGATTTTTCCTGGAGGATTTCAAAATCAAGTTCCTACAATATTTTTTGTTAATGAAGTTGAATTTTATTATGGATTCAAACTTTTAGATTTTGATCCGGTTTAATAATAACAGTTATAGTACACTATGCATTGATTATATAACATATAATAGGTAGGTCTAATACTTTGTTGTATCAGCCATTGCTGTTGAGACTTACTGCCTTCAAGAAAGGATGTTCTGTTTCTTAGTCAACATTTCTATTTTACTTAAGCTTACAGTAATACAAACCCAGATACGCTACAGTTTGAGTATAGTAGGTGAACTAATTCAGCTGAGTTATACCGTTTGATTAATCCCAATGACATTTGTTGATTAACACATCCTACATTGTAACATCACATTATGTAAACCGGGCACAATGCAGCAATCATTTTACACATAGCAAGGTGTGCGCAAACAGCAGTGGAATCAACGGATACGTGATCAATAGTTATGTTAGCATTGGTTAAACAAGTTTTGCCTAGATGGGAATTCCTTTGCTTACGGTCATTTCTTCACTTATGGCACAAACCAGTTAACTGACCTTAGTATGAGAAATCCAAGAGGTGCAGATACTTTTTTTATACCAGAGATAGACACAAAGTGCCAGAGTGACTCAGCGGGTCAGGCAGCATCTCCGGAGAAAAAGGATGGGTGACGTTTCAGGTCGGGACAAACCCTTCTTTTCCTTCGGAGATGCTGCCTGCCATGCTGAGTCACTCTAACGCTTTGTGTCTACAACTGGCCTCAGTAATTCATTTAAATATTGGCAAATGCAACAATAAGCACCTGCTTGGGTTTTATTTCAAGTTATAACCATATAACCAAGTTACCTTGGTATAGAACTCAAAACCACAATTTCTGATCTGTAGTTGACAATATAATTAACTAAGGCAAGCCAACATGAGAAATTTAAATTGAAGGTAGACACAAAGTGTTGGAGTAACTCAACGGGTCAGGCAGCATCTCTGGAGAAAAGGGATGGGTGATGTTTTGGGTTAAACAATCTAAGTGCAAGTACATTGATTCTGTAAATATTGAGAAAGGTGATGGATTTCCATGAAAGTAGTTATGCTGTGAAATTCTTAAATCCATATTGAAAATTGCATACTTGTCAAGCGTTCTTGGTCTTCAAAATATTTGTAAACACCAGAGTCGCAGGAATAAATTGTATTTGTTTTGTTCAGTCACTAACATGATGGCTAAACAAATTACACACAATATTGCAACATAAGGCTCCATAGGTTTCTTCTAATAGCTGTTTACTTTTTTTTAAAGAATGAAGTATTAAATATGGGTTTCGTGATTAGGCAATGTCTTTTCACAGGAGGTGCTTAAATATTGAGTTGCATGGTTACCCAGTATTTAATTTGACTTTTTATTTGACTGATTTTATATTCTGAATTTGATCCGTTTTTAGCTTCCTTTAGAGGGTTCATGTGAAATTATAGTTTATTTCAAATGTTTGTAGAATTTTCTATTGCCCTTTATATTTGTACAAATAAATTTGAAAATCCCATTGTCATCTTTACTGGATTTAATTAATTTGTTTTTCTCTCTAAAATTTAATATTTTTCATTTCTTTACTGGGTTCCACAAAATGTCTGAGGTATTTCATGATCCAGCCGGCACTTTTGATAATTTCAACACCTGGAGGTCCTTTAAAACTGGGCATCTGATCTGGACAACAGTACCATTTTAGTCCAAAACTGATTTATCAAGTGGGACTCTCTGATTTATTATATTAATATTAGATTATTTGGATTGCTATCCAGTCATTTTATTGATGATTTATTGTTATAACTTCCATAGCCTATTGGTTGTGCTTATGGTTTTGATAACCTGCTGGATTTAATATTCTGTACCTATATAATATTGTCAACTTAATTTCCGTTATGTATGATGTAAGTAACCTATTCTTTGCTATGTTGCTCTTTGATGGAATGGTACAAGTGGTTTATGCCTTATCTGGTCATAAACCATTTGAACCATTCCTATTAGAACAGGCATGGTGGAGCAGCAATATAGCTGCTGCCATACAGGGTCAAATTGGGTTCAATCCTGGCTATGGGTGCTGTCTGAATGGAGTTTGTATGTTCTCCCTGTGACCATGTGGTTTTTCTCTGGATTTTCCGGTTTCCTCCCACACTCCAAAGATGTACAGGTTTGTAGGTTAATTGGCTTTTGTAAATTGTAAATTGTCCCTCGTGTGTAGGATAGTGCTAGTGTACGGACTTGGTGAGCCTGTTTTCACGATGTATTTCTAAAGGCAAAATCTAAAGGTAATTACTGTACTTGGGGATTGATATGAGATAGTAACAGTCATCTTAAACATGTCTCACTGGATTGATATGCACAACTTAATTATGGTCCTGTTCACAGATCAAAAAGAAGCAACAGGATGTTCTCGGTTTCTTAGAAGCCAATAAAATTGATTTTAAAGAAATGGATATAGCAGCACATGAGGAAAACCGAAAATGGATGCGGGAGAATGTTCCCGGGGAAAAACGCCCTCAGAATGGTATTCCTCTTCCTCCACAGATCTTTAATGATGAACAGTATTGTGGGGTAAGAAATTATTCAATGGATATTTACTTTTCTCCTTCTGTTTGAAGTATTAGTGTCTACATTTTAATCACATGCCCTTTATTTTTTTCTTAATTTCTATGAATGATCCCTGGGGAGATGGGATACATATAACATGAAACCAAAACTTAACTTTATAAAATTCTGAAATAAAACTTATTTTGTGAATCTCTCCCCCTGTCTTTGTGGCATTCTGGTTGGTTAATTCTGTCAAATTCAATAGTCGTAAGAAACAAAACTATAAAATCAGAGCCCCCAGGACCTGTTTTTTTTTATAATGGTGCTCGGATACCTCGGCTTCTTTGAAGATTGGTCGTGTCCATTGAATGCTTTGCTCTCTGGTTATAAGGTGCTGATAAATGTGCATCTTCCATCGATCTCTTCGAGAATAAAATGAGATTAGAGTAAATGGGTGCCTGAAGTTCAGCACAGCCTTGATGGGCCAAAGAGGCTGTCTAACTGTTACTCTGTCTCTCAATTTAAAACCTTAAGTAATTGAACATTGGATTTCTGCTTCCTTTGCCAGCTCTAACATTAAAAGTTAAGCCATCAAGAGATATTTTGCAAATGTGATAGTTCTTTAAAGGAAGTTACATTTCGGCCCATGCCATCTCCCGGTTTCCAGAGATTTTAACTTCCCTTCCCATTCCCACACTGATCTTTCTGTCCTGGGCCTCCTCCACTGTCAGTATGACGCCACACGCAAATGGGAGGAACAGCACCTCATATTTCATTTGGGCAGCTTACAACCCAGCGGTATAAATTTTGATTTATTTCATTTTAAGTAATCCCTGCATTCACTCTCTGCCCCCCCCCCCCCCCCCAAACGCCCTACCCTAATCGTCCTACTTGGTCCACATTTATCCCTTCATTATCACCTCTATCTCAGCCAACAATGGGTCATTATGGGCTCCACCCTTCCTTGGTCATCTGTTGCTGGCGCTGCTTTTTTCTGACCTTTTCTAATCTCCAGTTCCCTTCCGTCTACTTTCAGTCTGAAGAACGTTCCCAACCTGAAATGTCACCTACCCTTTTCCTCCAGAGATGCTGCCTGACCCGCTGAGTTACTCCTGCTCTTTTTGTCCATCTTAATTTTTCGTCTTTGCACTTTTCAGAAGGTCATAAGTGATAGGAGCAAAATTAGGCCATTCGGCCCATCATGTCTACTCTAACATTCAATCATGGCTGATCTATCTCTCCCTCCCAACACCATTCTCCTGCCTTCTCCCCATAACCTCTGACACCCATACCAATCAAGAATCTATCTATCTCTGCCTTAAATACATCCACTGACTTTGCCTTCACAGCCTTCTGTGACAAAGAATTCCACAGATTCACCACCCTCTGACTAAACAAATTCCTCCTCATCTCCTTCCTAAAAGATCATCCTTTAATTCTGAGGCTATGACCTCTAGTCCTAGACTCTCCCATTAGTGGAAACATCCTCTCCACATCCACTCTATCCGAATCTTTCACTATTCTTTTGTATTGGGTATTACCCAGAGGAAATGAAGTAAACAAAATTCTCTTAAAACTTGAAGAATATCTCCTTTTAAGCCTATTAATATTTAAATACTTCAGGACCTTTCAAGCCTGATCTCATTATGATGACTTCTGCATTGCCATTTGCAGTGTAAATTAAAAGCCAGCTTACATATTTCATTCATTTTTTTGCCACCATAGGACTTTGAAAGTTTCTTCAATGCCAAAGAGGATAATGGAGTTTATGCATTTCTTGGTCTGACGCCACCTCCCGGTTCAAAGGTATTTTCCTGCATTTTCATCCGTTTGTAGTTTAAAATGATGTGAAAAAATAATTCGCTTATCAGGTGCTGTCTAAATATTGGGTCCTTCCAGAGAGAAAAATTACGTAAATCGATGGAAATTAATCTGAATCGATGGAAATGAAATTTGAGCTTCTACCAGTTCAAAGGGGGATGTGGTTATCAATTTACTTTGACCATTTTCATAAGTATTTGGTATGCAAGTTTGGAAATTATTTTTCTCACATCTAAAAGATAAAAAATAATTGCTTTGGGTTAGCACCTTTCATAGGCTTGAGTATTCCTAGCACTTTAACACTCAAAGTACTCATTTGATTCTATCATGAATATTATCTGGATGCTATCTTGCAAAAGGCCAACCTTTTCTGTTTACATTCAGTGATGGTCCATGTTTATCTTGGAGTTCTGGACTTTTTTTATTCAATTGCAGCCTGATGCGTAGTTATTCCTACAATTGGCTTGTGTAGGAAGTATTGCCAACTGTGATCGGGGGCAAAATGGCAAAGTTAACAAATCAAATTGCGTTTATAATCATATACACAAGTATAGTTAGGCACAGGTACATTGAAAATCTTGCTTGCAGCAGCATCACATGCACATAGACTCAAATAACACACAATAACATATACCTAAATTACACATTCTACAAAACAGTAAAAATTAAAAGGCTGTTCTTTCTTTTTCTCAATTGGGTGAAAAATGGCACTGATTTGAAGAAAGGTGCCTTCCCTAATATTTTGACTAATGTATATCTTTGGCTCAACTTCACTGATTAATGTTATGGTGCTGTTTGTCGGAGCACTGTGTACAAATTGCCGATGGTTTTTACATCAAAGCAATGATTGTCTTTCAAAAAATAGTCCTGTGAATGTACAGGACAGGAATTAAACGGTAGACAATTATTTTCCAGGACATCTCGGAGAATGTCCGTAGCGGGTCCGTAGGACATCGTGGATGTCTCATAGCGGCTCGTACAAGTAAAAAGTAAAAAATGTTTTCATCACAAGTATTTTTTTACTCATGGACATTTTTCACAGTGTTGAAAAAAAGTCACGAGTTTACCGGATTTCCCGAGTACCTACCGTTACTCGTACGAGCCGCTACGAGACATCCACGAACTCCTACGGGCCCGCTACGGACATTCTCCGAGTTCGAATCAGAAAAAACTCAGGAGAACTCTTGACTTACCTCGTACTGTGGGACAGGCCCTTTAGTGTTTCACAATAACATTCTGTGTCAGATCTACCAACTTTAATTAAACCTGTAGTGCATGAAAGGTAACAGTTTGAAACATTAAAGTTTGCAATTTTGGCCTTCAGGATAGACCATTGTAAGACATGAGTTTTCCATTCATAGTTGAAAGCTGAATAGAATTTGGCAATTATCATAAATCAATGGTTTGTGAGCATTAACAGTCATGATTCACTTGCGGTTGCACATGCTGATACCTTGCTATAAGTCATTTGATTTCAACACTGCATTAAATTCTGGGTATTATTTATTCATAATTTTAACTTCATAAGTTTAATCCATTTTGGTGCATCAATGCAGAACTGTAACTTCAAATCTGGTATCATTGAATCCAAAAGAACCTGTTTAATTTACCAAAGTAAATTTATGGGGTAATTCCACAAATATTCTACGCGTGATTGCTTTAATCTTATTGACGTGCCTAGATTGTTGAGCAGGATTGGACCCAGTGTAATGTTTTGTAAACGAGCCAAAACAGTTTGTGTAAACCCAAGTGTATTTGGATGTTCTATAATCCCTTGCACTGGTTTGGCTGATTTTTTTTTTTTTTTGTTTTAAAAAAAAACTTCAGACTGACATGTATAAACCTATTGCTGATGTAATGCATATAATTAGTCCTTCCAGCTGGGGAATTAATTTCCCAGGTTAGTGAGTAATGAAAGTTGATCCCTGGGATGGGCTAGAACAGGTGAAATGAAAAAGCAAACATCTGCCGTTTGTCAGATCCAGAATTAACTGACAAACAGAGTGATGAGCAGGTCTCAAATTAAGTTGGCTACCTTTTACTTTGCTGTAAGAATTGCAAATTCATTTTTTTCTCAGAATAAAACACAGTCTTATGTAGACTGAAGAAGGGTTCTGACCCAAAACATCACCTGTTCCTTTTCTCCAGAGATGCCACCTGACCCGCTGAGTTACTCCAGCGCTTTGTATCTCTCTGCAGACTTTTGTAAATTTTGTTGTTGAAATTTTTCCTCTTAACATCTTGTGCAGTCTCAATTTTTAGATGGGATGTGAGAATGGAAAAGGGAACGCCATACTATATTTAGACCAGTGTCAGCATCAATTACTTTTAGAAGAAGCTTTCTGTAGCTCTCAGCTCAGAAGAGAAGGCTTCCCTGCATCACAATTTTGCCCTATTTTTAACCCTATAACCATTTGTACAATCTCTGAGCGAGCTTAGTTTTCACTAGTTTTCACACTGAAGATTCACCGTGACTTTGCAATGAGTTTGGGATCGTCTTCAACTGTTCACTTGCCATTTGGAGACATTAATCTTTTCTATCTTTTTAGTCGGTTCTGCATTTGAGCAAATATCCAGGAGTAAAATTTGTGTTCTATTTCTACCTTGCACTGCATATAGCTGCTAATTCAGAATTAGAGGGCATTTGAACAGGAGTAAATGTTGCACTCTATTTCTGTTGCTGTTAATACTTTAAAATAATGTTTTGTTAATAATGTGTGCAAGATACATAAATGAATCCTTTACCTTTAGTCTTTTTTACATTTTGCCGTGAACATTATATTTCAAACACAGTTGCAATTTGCTGCCCAGATATCTTGTTATAGATTGTTTGTACTGTACGTATGTTTTTCCTGTAGTCCTAAATGTTTTAGAATTAGTCCAATTTAAAGATTGAATGGTCACTTCAAAATTTGATTTCTGAATCTTGCTGATACTGTGAAAACCTAAATTAATCTTCAATGACTGAGGACCTACACTCACAAGAACTTACTGAGCTTACAGCTTTCCCTGTTCTTGATTTTCTCTTGGTCTAATAACAGTCAGCAAATGTATAACCTTCGGTTTCTTGTGTTTGGTTTTTCTCTGGTCCAGGAAGCTCATCAGGCTGCAATCATCCAGAATGGTGAAATTCCAGAAAATAAAGAAATCCTTGTAATTAAGCATTGTATTTCCTTATCATTTTTGTTTGGTTTTGGCTTGCACTCGAACTAACTTATCCGGCTGTCAGTGAACTTGGTTAGTTTTGATGCATGTACTACATATCACTGGTTAGAGTTCTATTTCGAAGCTGCATTGTGCTTGGCTGGCAAATATTTGTCTCTCAGATGATAACTCAGATGACCTTAACCTACCAAAATGGAAGCTTTGTAAAGTGCTTGTGATGTTTATTTTAACTGTGTATCCATCTGATGTAATATTGCAGCCCTATTAATTTCTGGCTTTCACAAGCAAATGTTTGCTTACCAAGGCAATACTTAGACCCATATTATTAATTGTAATGGATATATAATATTCTTGTGTGTAGTTTAATTTGAGGTCTCACTGAGAGCACAAGCTGCCAGATGTTTATTTTTTCATTGTCTAGTTTTGCATTGAAGTTGCTTTGCTTTTCCAAGCTCGGATTGATGTAGGATTTAAAAATGTGGCAATTATTGGGTGTGTGATACTATCACCCATCTCTACCTGGACCCCCAGAGACTTCAGTTTTCATTAAGGAAAATCACCGTATGAGGCACCATGTAGATTGATTGAGTAGCGTTGTAGTTAAAAATAGGAATAAAAAACTATATAAAGGTGTTGGTAAACTAAAAGGGTTGCTGGAGAACCGAGTTAAAAAAATGCACTCAATTTTGGATTGCAACTACTTGCAATGTCCTGAGTTTTGCAGGTAAATGCTCTCAACTCTGCCCCTTGTATGCACGTGTAGTCAAATCTGAAAGCTTCAAATGTTACTGAGAAATATGCTTTCATACAGGATTCCCCAGGGAGCCTGAAGTTAGAGATACAGATTAGTTTATTGTTGTATACCACTGGGGTGCAATGACATTCCTTGTTCAGGCAATGCTCACAGAGTAAATAGGATACATATAATAATGATAAATAAAACAATACATACAATGAATAGTGCAAAACAGCAAAATGATGCAAAGTTGTGGTGCAATGCAAAGTGCAAAAAATTATTCAAGTTCAATAATGGGATAGCCAGAAGTGAAGGTAAGGGTACAGGGCAGCACCTTTGGGAATGGGTGTGACAATGGTGATTGTTATATGAGTGGAGAAGAAGATATTATTAAGTTGGGATGTCCGAGCTTTTAAACTCCTGTACCGTCTGGAAAGTAGAAGGAAGAAAGGAGAATGGCCAAGTCGACAGGCACTCTTGACAATACTTCCAGCTTTCCTGATGCAATGCACTGTGAAGATAGACTGAAGGAAGAAAGTGACACTCCTACGATGGACTGGGCAGTGCTCACCATTCTCTGCATGTTCACACAGTCCAGAAGCAAACAGTTGTCATACCAGGCTATGATTCATCCTGTCAGAATATTGTAGCAGGCTACACAAAAAGCTGGAGAAACTCAGCGGGTGCAGCAGCATCTGAGGAGCGAAGGAGATAGGCGACGTTTCGGGTCGAGACCCTTCTTCAGACTGGTCAGGGATTAGACGGTATGTGAAAATTGAAAGATTGTATCTTGGATTCTGTTGTGGTGTGAAAATGAGAAGCTGGTGCGACTGAGGGAGATCCTTGGTTAACAGAATTGAGAAAATTCAATATTCAAGCCCAAAGGATGCAGACTCCCCAAGCGGAATATGAGGTGCTGTTCCTCCAGCTTGCGGTGTTGCTCACTCTGGCCGTGGAGGAGGCCTCGGAAATGGGAGGGGGAGTTGAAGTGCTGAGCCACCGGGAGGTCGGGTTGGTTATTGCGGACCGAGCGGAGGTGTTCGGCGAAGCGATTTAAATTAAATGATTTAAAATGGGATGATCTTTGCCAACTATCAAACCCATCTGCAGTTCCTTGCATCTGCTTCATAGCTTTTAGGCAGGTATCAGGGGGGGGGGGGGGGGGAACCTACTCCATTGTGTTATTTACTTGCATCTATAATCTAGGATGCTTCGAGTCACCAAGAGATTCCTTCGTCTCCAGCAAAGTATGAGAGTAGGATGATTGCAGTGGGTGGTGATTGCAGATGGCAAGTCCATGCCAACAAGTTTTGGCCTGTTGATAAAGTTACTTAAAAGGCAGATCAAATCTTTGGCCTGGCAAGGAATGCTGCAAATTGTGATATCAACAGATTTAAGATAAATATTTTGCAAATGACAGGGCCCTCGACCAGTAACTTGTCTCCCTTTCTGTACACTACATTACAGGAAATTACAGGGAAGATTGTATCAGCGTGACTGTAAGTGTAGGGAATTTCATTTATGTGGAGAGAATGTAAAGACTGGGATGGTTTTCTTTAGAGAAGCGAAGATTAAAAAAATATTTTTAGTGGCTCAATTATGAGAATTGGAGGCCTGCATTTATTGGCCCATTCATGACTTTAGCTATCCTACAATGAATTACAACTAATGGAGTACTTGGATGCAATGACTGCTTTTGGAAAGGCAGGAAGGCCCTTTTTGATATGATGGGGTAAATTGCTTCGTTTGTCATTATTTTTTTTGGTTATTAACAGAAGACGGAACTAAGATGAAGCACTGTGGTCTGAGATGTCTCCTTTTATCCTAGAGATTTGATAGAGGTACTTAAGTTTCTGAAAGGCTTGGCAGCATTGAAATCGATAACACACAAAGGGAATGAAAAGAAAGATTAAAATTAAATGTAGGAAAGTTAGAACAGAGAGCATGAAAATGGATTGGGGCAACGGAACTTGAGACCAAAGCATTTGATAGCCTTGGAATTCAGGTTGTCAAAGGAAGGATTAAAATGTCACAATAAAAGTATGTTGTGATAGAACAGTTGGGTGATATTGCATTTATGCCTCAGAGGATAATTAGCAATAGTAGCTTGGGGCCAAATAACATTTTTCTGTGTTGGAAATACTTTGAAAATATCTGGATTTTATGTTTGTTATGTAACTGAGAAACTAGGGAAGGATCTGTTTCTTCAAATCTGGAAGTGATTGACTGGTCAAAACATCAGGGGTCACAAAAAAATCTAGATGTATCAATGGAACCCAGTAGAATCTAATTATTCTCATTGCAGGTATTTGTAAAAACTGGAAAGATGCCAAAATGCATTAAAAAATAAAAAAAATTAAATGTTGGTTTGTTTAACAAAAAGAAATGATATAAAGACAACTAATAATGTTGTCTTTGTCATTCTTTGCAACATATTGGCATGGCACAACTCTTCCCTCACCGCCTTTTCTTTCTTTGGTATGCCAATGCGCAGCACTTGCTTAGAGCCAGCGAAGATCAGCTTGGAGAAAGTAATGAAATGTTGCATAATCACTGTGAACGGTCAACAGATATAAATGTAATTATATATTTGCCTGTATTGCTCTGGGTGTACTTATACAGCATGCTTTTTTTGTGTATGGATTATCATTTTTAACAATAATTTGTGTGTGGATAGAAGTGATGTGAGAGTCCTTAATATGAATAATTGATATCTAGCAATATATATTTAAATGAGCAATATATATTTAAAACAATTAACTTTCAAGGAGAAAGTTGCTTGGAGTAATAATAAGTTTGTCATGCAGTCTGACATTATAACTATAAATGCTGTATACTTAACTCAACAAGTGGAAGACTATTACATGGTTTTCCAAATTTATGCAGGGTATTTTTCACTTTTTAAAAATAATTTTCAGCACCATCAGACAATGTATTTTTGGTAGTATTTTATTTTCAGGTCTTTGGAGCAAATTGTGATGATTCACACCTTCAGTTGCTACATTAATTTTTCTACCTTATGTTTTATGTAAATAAAAATACATATTCCGACAATGGTATTATTAGTTAGGACTTGTAGCTTGTAACTCATGACAATTAACAACAGTTTTGGCTGATTTAATGGTAAATGTCAATTCTGGTAGAATTATTTTACTATAAAACTGATTTGTAGCTTCTTGGAGAGAGAGAAAACAAATACACTGGAGAACTTTCACATCAGTGCAGACATCAAACAATGTGATGTTCTATCAAAATAGATAAACAGTCAATAGAACATAGCAGAAGATGACAGGCTTAGGTTTTTACTTATTTCTTAGATCACAGGAATAAATGACTTTGTGCTAATCTCTCTCTTGCCTGTTTTGCATTCACGCATGTCCAGTTTCATTATGTTTCTTTAAAACTCTCTCATTTGTGCAGTTCATTGATTATTATTTCAGTACTGATGACTCCTACTCATGATGTCTCTTCTGCACCGATGCTAACACGTGTGTATGCCCTTTGTTTTAATTTACAGCATCTGTAAACTTTCACCTTTTGTCAGAAAACCCTAGAATTCGTGGATTTTGTGAAGAAAAATGTATTTGCTTTGTTTTCCTTCAAATATTGATGTTGCTGTGTGCAGGAAAACATTGGTGAGAACGAAACAGCAAAGGATGAGGAGCCTCCTCACCAAATGGTTGATCTAGAAGATACTGCAGGAGAATCTCGCAAACCTGTAAACATTCCTCTTATTATTTTTGTGCCTTAGCCACCAGTTTAATTACTAACTCAAGTCAAATTTAATTTAATTTGACATTGATCGAGAAATTACATGTCTAATAATCACTTAATAACCTTCTCATATTAATTTCATTGCTAACTACCTAATTGAATTAAGGTACTCCATTCTGCGTTAGGTTAGGGACATGAAGAATGGAGAAAGTGGGAAATGGAATAATACAAGGATACAAAGGACATTTATTATCACATACACCAATTGGTGTAGTGACATTTGACTTGCCATTGCAGCACACAAATAAAGATAAGACACAACATCAAAGAATGTAACAGTAAACATAAAAACATCCCCCCACAATGGTTCCCACTGTGGGGGAAGGCAGCAAAAGTCCAGTCCCAATGATCAAGCATTTGGGAATATTCCTTCCCCAATCATGAAGGTGGCCAGTCTGAATCTAATTCATTACCACAGACTGCTGCGAAGGCCAAGTCAATGGATATTTTTAAAGGGGGGGATTGGCAAATTCTTGTCCATATGTTGTGTGGGTGTCAGGGGTTATGGGGAGAAGGCAGGAGATTGGGGTTGAGAGGGATGAATAGATCAGCCACGATAGAATGATGGAGTAGACGATGGGCCGAATGGCCTAATTCTGCTCCTACAACTTATGAACATGTAAATAGCAGTATTTCTAGTAATTATGGTTCATTTTTCCTCTGCAGTGGAAGGATTGTGAAAGTAGGGTGGTAATTCATTCTTCTCGAGATAACTACCCTTTAAGCTTGTATCAACACGATTTATGTGGTTGGTTCTGTTAAGTTTTTACTTCAAGGTGGCTTAAGGGTGGTAATAGTGGGCTTTGATAACACTGAAACATTTTGAAATATCGAATTGAATTTTTAAAAAAAGGTGAGGTGGTTTAAGATTTTTGTCAAATACAGATCATTGCTTGGTATTGTCATAGACTGCTATTAGTTGCTAATAATCATCCCAGGTATGAATAACAGTGTCTCACTGGTCATGCATGCAGGTTAATCAATTAGTGTTCTCTTGCATGACCTGAGGAGTTTTCCATTGGTTAGTCCAGAGTAGACTGGGGAATGGGAGCGATTCCATGTACAAAGGGAAGTGTAGGTTTGGAAAATGTCTGCAAATGATATTTGATGCAAGGTCAACTGTCATTGAGCCCTTCATACATTTTTGTTCCTGTAAATTGTGACTGGATATGGGGAAATTGAGGTTTTAAATAACAGATTAATCATTGAGCAACAGTGCAGGCTTCAGGGACAAATGGGTCAGATTCTGTTCATATATGGCAAATGCTTTCATCTTGTGCACTCTGCAGAGGGTGTTTATTGAGTCTTAGCCCCATCCTCCACAGCCCCCCCCCCCCCAACTCCACCAACCATCATTGCATTGTATGCCAGAATTATATTGATTTGTTTATCTACATGCAAACTAATGATTACAGGAATATAGTGAAAATACAATGGAATTGGTGTAGACACAAAATGCTGGAGTAACTCAACAGGTGAGGCGGCATCTATGGAGAGAAGGAATGGGCGATGTTTCGGGTTGAGACCCTTCTTCAGACTGATGTCGGGAGGGGGCGGGACAAACAAAAGAATGTAGGCGGAGACGGTGAGATTAGTGGGAGAACTGGGAAGAGGCAGGGGATGGAGAGTTGACTTCTCTAACTTCAGTCAGCCCTTGCTTTCTCTCTCCACTCCCTCCCCCTTCCCAGTTCTCCCACTAGTATCACTGTCTCCGCCTACATTCTTTCCTTGTCCCGCCCCCTCCCCGACATGAGTCTGAAGAAGAGAAGAGAAAAGAGTGCAAAATGTGATATGTTCATAAGTTCTAGGAGTGGAATAAGGCCATTCGGCCCATCAAGTCTACTGTGCCATCAATCATGGCTGTATATCTTTCCCTCTCATTCCCATTCTCCTGCCTTCGCCCCATAACCCCTGGCACCCTTACTAATCAAGAATCTGTCAATCGTTGTCTTAATAATATCCATTGGCCTGGCCTGGCCTGCACAGCAGTCTGTGGCAATGAATTCCACAGAATCACCACACTCTGACTAATTAAATTCCTTCTCGTGATGTTGCAGCTACATAGTTGGTTGGCATGAACTCGGACCAAAGGGTGTGTTTCAGTATTTTGTGAATCAAGACTTTCCAATCAGAGTTGCTGATGTCAATATTAAATTATCGTTGCAATTTGAAGGTTTTTGCTGTATTAAGATATATCGTTTGCTTTGTCAGATTTTGTAAAGTGCTTTTACAATCTGAGGTTTTGAATAAACTCTCTGTAATTCTAATCATGAATAGCACTAAGCATAATCTAACATGTTAATCTCGAGTATCTCATATTCATCTCAACTAATCATATGCACTTCTAACCTTTTGATACGTTTTGGAAACGCGTGTTATTGAGGTTGTATTAAAAATAAATGCCATCCATTTTACTTTATCCTTTCCAATTTCTTCCACTAAGGAGTTTCCTCCTGATGGTGAACCTGTGGAACAAGAGGTATCTAGTCTATATTGCATGTTCTACAGTAGCAATGCAAAAACAGCAAATATTTGAGAATAATTGTCTAGAACCTTCGAGGGAAGAGTTAAAAAAAGAATTGATTATGGGAGTGCTAGGACCGGTGACCATAAAGGTTTCATGGCATTAAAGGTGGCAGGAGCAGTGCGGCATTGATATGTGGAGCAGTCCCAAAGAAACAAGGCGATGGAGAAGCAGGAAGCACAGATGGCAATGATTGGAGGACTGAAGGAGTTTGGAGATTAAAATGTAGCTTGATTGGAAGATGACAAAAATCCAATTTATTTTCCCCAAGTCAGAAGTTTATTAGCTAGGCAGTGCAAACAGCTCAAGGTGAAAGATACCCGCTGCAAGTTCCTGTAAAAGGAAGATGAGAGAGCCATGATGTAGGAGCATGGAAGGTTCATGGAATTAGCATCAAACACATAGGTCAGATCATCGGAGAAATGGGATGGTGGTGAAAATATTTTAATATTGAGGAGTTGGATGTGGCATTTTAAACAGCTTTCATTCATCTTCGTGACTGGGTTCGAGATTGGGGGCCAAGGTTGCTTATGGGGTGGGTGGAAGGGAGGGGGCAGGTAGGTGTGAAATATGGAATGGGAGGGGAAACTGTGATGAATGCTTATGATCTTCCTGATCAGTTGGAAAATTTCATTCATCTAGCAGTATTATCACAAGCAAATTGGCAGAATGCAGGTACTGGCATATCAAACGCTTTAAAAAGAAAAGTACTACTTCAAGAAGGCAGCCATTTTTTGGACAGGTGTGTGGTTGTGTGTGTGCGGACAGGGTTGCAATCTGTCAAGTGCTTTAGAGAGAAAAAGTTAAAAAAGGAATTGATAGCTGGGAGAGGTGACCATACATTTTAGGTTTTATGGCTTTAAAGGTGGCAGAAGCACTTGATTAGTAACTTTAGCACTTTAGGACATGTATCTTTTAACAGGATCACTCATAACCTTCTGAATAAATCGGCTAGTTATCCCATTCCAGAAGAAAACAGCTATAAGTTTTCCTCGTATCTAAAATGCTCGGTTTTGGGCAAGGTCTGTGCTCCACTCCAGTTATCATACCCTCTTTATCTGCAGTGGGGTGACCAAAACCGTACGCGGTGCTGTAGCTGGGTCCTAACTAGTTTTATACAGTTCTGGTATTATTTCCCTGCTATTGTATCCAGTCACATGGCTATATCTAAAACTTGTATATGCGGCCTTAACTGTTCTGCAGGCTAGGGTCATTTGTAGATATGCGCCTCTGCACCTCTCAGTATCTTGCAGCTTATTGAGTTAACTTGCATTGTTATGAATTCCATTCCATAGTTTGACCAATTCGCCACAAGAAATATCAGCACAACACTTTGCAAGGGATGGGTTATATTAGCAGCTTGTGCATGTGATCATTGACAATCGATATAGGTAACAATGATGCTGTAATTTACTATTTGATTCAATGGAGGGGATGAAGAGGGTGCGAGTCTGTGTGCATCTCATCTTTCCTCCTGCTTCCCTGGTTATCCCCTGATTTTACACCACAAAGACAGCAGAGCACCTTCGGACACAGGTTGGGCTACTTTAGTTTTGTGGACTATTTACATTTTTGCTATGGTTCAGTTGATTAAAGGAAATGTAATGGGGAAGAACTTCCAATAATAAAAAAAACATTTACTGGGGTTGAAATTGGGGAAACTTTATATTTTTGTTTCTCATCTATAATTTATTTAACCTAGATTGCACTGTTTCCCGTTTCACACACTGGAATTACCAGGGTTGAAACAAGGAACTGCAGATGCTGGTTAATACCAAAGATAAGCACAAAGTGCTGGAGTAATTCAGCGGGTCAGCCAGCATCTCTGGTGAAAAAGGATGGGTGACATTCTGGGTCAGGACCCTTCTTCATACTGTCGGGAGAAGGGACCTGACCCGAAACATAGTTCTTTTTTTTTCCCTTCAGAAATGCTGCATTACGCGCTGTGTTACTCCAGCACTTTGTGCCAGTCTTTTGAATTACCATGGTCTCTTCCTCTTGCTTCTCTCACCTCCACCTCTGTTCATGAACTCTTCTCCAATGCCAACTTAAATGTTAGAGTGTCTTGAATGAATCTGACTTTTTAAAGAATATACTATTAACATAGAAAATCCTTCTAGGTAACAAGTAGGAGGTAAGAAGTAGATGGTAGAGTGTGAAATTTGCTTTTTCATGATACAGCTCTTTCACAGCTGTATACTTACATTCTATCTTCCCTGGTTTTGTTTCTAACTTGATTATATCAATGTTACTAGGACAAGGAGGAAGAGGAGCCAGTTACAGAGGTTCGATCATTAGATTCTGAGTGCTGAGAAACCATTGTTACATCAAATTTAACACCTCCACTTGTGTAACATTTTTCATTTTCAAGCATGCCTTATTTGTGAGTTTCATAGAGTGCATCTACGAGTGCAAATGCCTTGGAGTTCTTCTCATTACATCTACACATTTAAAAAAAAATTACCTTCTCCATCATAACTAACCAAAACATTTCACCTTATTAATTGCTAATTATTCAAATATTATTCCTATTATCATTTCTCCTTCAGGATGAAGAAGAGCAGCCTGTAACTGAGGTAGATCTGTTACATGCATCATCCATTTTTTGTCATCTCATCAATCATTCTTGTGCTGTTTCCATTCCATTGTAATATTTCAATTGTAATCTGTCATTTTTTGAATGGGGGATAGGATGATTCCAGGAAATGTTGGCATGCAATTCGGTTTCAATTTGGGAATTTCATCCAGAATACAAGTAGCTCTTAAGCTCCAAACACATTGCGCTAGGGTCAGTCTGGAGTGCTTATCTGAGGTGTTGATGTCCTATAATGCAGTATCAGTCAAAGCACAATATTCAATAAATGCCTCTGGGTTAGATACAGGGAAAGCAAAAAATCATGTAATCTGGCTCAGGTAGGGTTTGGACCTGCTCTGGTGGTTGGCCTGAGTTTTCATTTGATCCCAAGCTTCTACAGTACTCCCCACAAAGAACTTGTTCTCTTAACTAAAAAGTGAACATCCTTTTGGTGGGTTTAGTTTAGTTTATTTATTGTCACGTGCACTGAGGTATAGCGACAAGCTTCTGTTGTGTGCGAACCAGTCAGCGGAAAGACAAAAACATGATTACAATTGAGCCATCCACAGTGTACAGATACATGATAAAGGGAATAACATTTAGTGCAGGAGATAGCCAGTAAAGTCTGATCAAAAATAATCCGGGGGTCTCCAATGAGGTAGATAGTAGTTCAGGACTATCTGAACTGTGGGTCCATGAGGTGGTGGAGGGAGATGGGTGGGGCGAATGGGATGGAAAAATGGGAGTAGTTGTTTAAGATATCACTCATGGTTTCAATTTCCAGGTTTTCCAGCCTTCATTTATTCTTTTCGTGTGTAATTTCATCCATCACTTTCTCATTATGGTATCATTTATTCCATATTTATGTTATGGCGTGTTTTGATTTTCTTACGTTTTGTCTCTTTCTCTCTCTCTCTCGCTCTCTCTTTCCCCTCACACTCATTACTTCCCACTCCCTCCTTCATACATCATTTTAGGATGAGGAAGATGAAGAACCAGTGACTGAGGTAGTTTTATGAAAGTCTCTGAACTCAAGCTTAACAATGACTGATGTTTAATGTATTTAATTTACTTGGGTGCTGAATAGGTATGCGACTTGATTTGTACACCTTTGCAAAGGACAGTGAACAATGATTTACAAGTAGAAATTCCAATAAGAAATGTTTTAACATAGAGTGTAGGTTGAATTTGATCCTTCAATTCCTTTCATTTTTAGAACATATTTTAAATATCTCAGGGTAAGGCAGTGTCAAGATTTTAATTTTTTTTAATTACTTTTGAAAGGAAAATGGTATAATTTTCTGCCAGATGACCATGTTTTCTTTTAGTTACTGTTTGGGTCTGAAGAAATGTAGTCACTTATTTTCTCTTATTTCTCAATCAGGATGAGGAGCAAGTGGATGAATCTTAAAAAAATATTTTTCCTTTTATGTGATTTCATCTGCAAGGGTTTAAGGTAACAAGAAATGTCAAACTTCGGACTAAAAATACAAAACAGTTGACATGCCTGTTGACGTTGCTGCCGTGGGTCCTGAAACATAACTAGCTTCAGTGAGTGGTGTATCTCTAACATAGCTAGGCATCTGACCATGTATTTTAAGCTTTGAAGTTGACTAATTGCTAAAGCATTCTGCCTTTCTAAAATTCCAAATGCATTTAAAAGCTGTACTGTAGATTAACTATTTACAGTAAGTTGCATCATATCACTGGATCACCTCTTCCAGAATAAGGCGTTGGGAACTAATTCATGCACGTCTGGCAGACTGTGTTTCTCACCAAATACCACTTTGATATTTATGGCATCTCTCTTTTTAAAAAAAATACATTTATGTTGTTTCGTTTACTTTAATACACTTGTGGAGCATATCATGTCTCTTCTCAACCCAGTGAATTTCCTGCACTTGCCTGTAGCGACACTCATTTTCTTTTCCAAATGTTTGTGTGCTAACTTGAGGTTTTGTGTTCGGTAAATAAATGTCATTCACTTAATTTTTTTCCTAAAGATTGTGTGGTGAAATGACTTGAATGTAGCTCATGGCTTTTCCCTTTCGGTTATAGTAAAACGCTGTTATTTATTAGTTTCTGGAAATTGCATGTGATTATCCTTGACTGCGCAATGTTAATGTTTCTTTCTGCAGTTGAATTTTAAATTGTGATACACTGGGGATGTAATATTGTGAGCTTTGTGTGAAGTGTGAAATGCAAAATCCTATGGAATGTTTTACATATTTGATACTGCATTAATTGATGCTTTAAGGTTGGAGAAATGTGGTTGATGTGTAGTAATATATGCTGGTACTCTTATAATAAATTGTACTTTGCACTGGGATATCCATTCAGAGAATGTTCCTTGCTTTCCTCAGCCCAGATCCAAAATACTAAGTTAATCATGTTAGATAAAGCAATCCAAAGAGATTTGGTCAGTAACTCTCAACTATACTGTATATTAGCTTTGAATCTCATCTTTTTTTCTGGGAGAATGTACAAAAACTATTTGAAGTTACTGGTGCGGAGTAAGTGGTTTCAGAACGTAGCTATTTTGGTTTCTGTACTTCCGTTTTTGTTCCGTTTGATTAAACTTCGATTTTTCTTTTGTTTCTTGTTTTTAGGAAGCAGAGGCCCTTGCAGAAAAAGTGTAGGGACTTGACCCAGGAACATTGGACCACCTATGGTGATCTCAGAAAACACGTTGGCACTGCCCCCCCAAAAATTTCTTCAATTGAAAGCATGGATTTCTACAGAGGCGTAGCCTTCAAACCTCCGACCCTTTTTTGCAAATATTGAGCCGCAGCCAATCTTTCCCTTCCATTTTGTAGATGATTTGGATTCAATGGACTTTGCAGAAGAAAAACTAATTTTTTTGGAAGTTAATGTGAGCAGTCCTATTTCTAGGGCATGATTAAACTCTGCTTTTTATTCTGAAAATGTCCTCCTTGGGGATGCCAGTTAGAGCCTTAACTCAAAGCTTGCCTTCAAAGAGGAACTGCCAATTGCTGCAAAAATGTTTTTGTCATCTTAATTATGCCAGGTTGCCTATTTCCCTCTTTTTTGCCAGTGTTCCTTTCGCTGAAATCAATTGCTGTGAATGATGGAAAGAGTAATTACTGATAAATGATGCAATTAATTTTTTTTATAAAATCACTCTTTCATGATTTATTTTAGTGTTTCATTAAACACAGGAAAGGTTTAATCACAGTAGAAACGAGGAACTGCAGATGCTGGTTTAGCAAGGAAAGAGAAAACTCGGCGGGTCAGGCAACATCATTTGAGAGCAGCAAGATTCGGAGATGAGGTACATTGAGGGGGAGGGTCACGCAGAACCCCCGTCGGAGAGAGGAGGAAAACTTCTTCAAAGTTCTGAAACTTATTCAAACTCTGAAGAAGGGTCCCGATCCGAAAAGTCACCTATCCATGTTCTCCTGGGATGCTGCCTGACCCACTGAGTTACTCCAGCACTTTGTGTCTTTCAAAGGCTTAATCATGTTATTCTCTGGCAAGGTTTGATCTTCGGATTTATTTATATTCATCCGAAATGTGGCTCAAGTTACTTCCATTTCTAAAGAACAAGTTTGTCTTGTCGTGAGATATCTGCCAATATTAGTCCTCCATTCACATTTTGTACAGTTGCACATTTTCCAATTTCATATTGGGGTTGGGAAGTACTTCAATTACCTTAAATGAACCCCAATATGAAAACACTCCTGAAATAAACAGCACCAGTTTTCCTGTTTCCATTATTTTTAAATTTTAATAGATTAAAGTTGTTTTATTAATGCAAGTTTATTGGCCTTTCCTGATACAGCAGATTGGGAATTCTGGACTAAGGACTTCTCTGTGACATTGAGCTCATTTTCTTGCATTGCTTCTTGCTTAGTCCATCAAGGAAATGTTCTCTATAGCATTTCCACCAGTCCCATTCCCTCAGCCTTCTTCCTTGTAAAGTATTCTCTCTTATACTCATTAGCTCCCTACTGATGTAATTTCTGCATTTGATTTCTTTCCCAGTTGCTAGAATAATATGTCACAGCAGTTTGAGGCATAATGCTGAGAGTAGCAGAGTGACAATGTTCACAGCACACAGTACTGCGCAAGAACTTGGCAGGTCAGCCAGCATCTGTGGAGTGAAAGGATAGGCATCAAGGTTTCAGCTTCTGCATTTTTTTGTATCTACAGTTACATGATGTTACAGGATCAGCAGCCTAGATATTGAAAGGATATTGTTTGAATCTCACTACTCTGGACATTGCTTCTAACTGTTCTGAAATCTCAACTCTGAATTCTAGAGGACTGACGTGTAATGCAATTGTTGAGATCGTCTCAACTCAAATGCTGTCACCAGAAATTCTCATTTCTACCAGAAATTTAAAAATAATAAGTCTAGCAATTTTAATTTTGACTGTTACACTGAAGGACCAATGTGATATCAATAAGACAGCAGGAATGAACTACAGTGTGCAGCATAGACCCATCATGACAGATTTCCACAGCATCATTTTGATGTAATCTGTTGAAGGTTTATAGCTGCGATTCTTTCTCTCTCAATTTTAAGAAGTCGTAAATTTCGTCATTCTCCACCGCTTCGTAAAATTGATTGTAATCCTGTAAAACAAAAAGCTGCAGTGAATTTAAAATGGTATTAATTTGCACATGCTGAAATATATCCTTAAAAATTTGGTCAAATAAACCTAATTACACTGCTTGTCAAAATTAGGCAATGTGCTAGGAGTTATGGGTGTTCCTCTGCTCCAAAAGTTGACCCGTGTCTCCAATGGTGTGGATGTGCAGTTTACCAAGGAGTACAAATACAAAAACTGTACCTTGGGAGTGTACCCTGACAATAAACTGGACTGGTCAGGGACTGCTGAGGGACTCGAAGGGACAGAGCCGGCAGTATTTTTTGAGAAGGCTCTACTCCTTCAACGTCTGCAGTGAGATGCTGCAGATGTTCTACCAATTGGTGGTAGCCAGTGCCATCTTCTTCGCTGCCGTGTGCTGGGGCAGCAGGGCGAATGTCGCGGACAGCAACAGGATCAACAAACTCATCAGGAAGTCGAGCTCCTTCCTGGGGGCGGAATTGGATTGACAGGAGGTGGTCTTGGAGGTTAGGATGGTCCTCAACTGTGGAGCATCCTGGACAATACAGTTCACACCCTCCATGACACACTGGTCAACCTGAGGAGTACCTTCAGCAATAGACTGGTTCCACCGAGATGCAGTACAGAAAGCCACATGAGATCCTTCTTCCCTGTGGCTATCAAACTGTACAACTCCCCCTTCTGTTGAGGGGTGGACTGACTCCCCTCTAGCCCCCCCCTCCCCCCCCCCCCCCAATCTTTGCACATCCCCAATCCTTTCCACTCGTCTCTTTAATCTCATGTATCTTGTGTATTATGACTTGGCAGATTAATTTCCCTCTGTGGATAAATAACATTGTAGTGTAGGAGAGGATGAGTTTTGCTGTATGTTGGGGTGCCTAGTAATGCAGGCTACTAAAACTTGGTCAAGCATCCTTTTGTCGGCCAATGCAAAACAAAATCTGGACTTGACAATGCAGACCTCCAAAGGTCTCTATAGCTGAGGGACATCATTGCATGACCCAAGATGGAACACCCACTGCTCATGTCCATCAGTACTTCTAGTTGACACATTGCTTCATCCACAGCTGTGGCACGGTGGCGCAGCAGTTGTGTTGCTGCCTTACAGCACCAGAGACCCAGGTTAGATCCAGACTATGGATGCTGTCTGTATGGAGTTTGTATGTTCTCCGTGTGACAGCGTGGGTTTTCTTCGGGTGCCTGGGTTTCCTCCCACATTCCAAAGACGTGCAGGTTTATAGATAAATTATCCCCAGTGTGGAGGATAGAACTAGTGATCGGTGGGCCAAAGAGCGTGTTTCCATGTTGTATCTCTAAACTAAACTGAACTCCTTCATGCTAATTTGATCCTCCAAAAAATAAATTCAGTCGAAAATGGCTGTATAGGATTCAGTATAGGAGTAAAGGGGTTCTTCTGCAGTTGTATAGGGCTCTGGTAAGACCACATCTGGAGTATTGTGTACAGTTTTGGTCTCCTAATTTGAGGAAGGACATCCTTGTGATTGAGCCAGTGCAGCGTAGGTTCACGAGATTGATCCCTGGGATGGCGGGACTGTCATATGAGGAAAGATTGAAAAGACTGGCCTTGTATTCACTGGAGTTTAGAAGGATGAGGGGGATCTTATAGAAACATATAAAATTATAAAAGGACTGGACAAGCTAGATGCAGGAAAAGTGTTCCCAATGTTGGGCGAGTCCAGAACCTGGGGCCACAGTCTTAGAATAAAGGGGTCATTAAAGGCTGAGGTGAGAAAACACTTCTTCACCCAGAGAGTTGTGAATTTATGGAATTCCCTGCCACAGAGGGCAGTGGTGGCCAAGTCACTGAATGGATATAAGAGAGAGTTAGATAGAGCTCTAGGGGCTAGTGGAGTCAAGGGATATGGGGAGGAGGCAGGCACGGGTTATTGATAGGGAACGATCAGCCATGATCACATTAAATGGCGAGACCTGAAACATCGCCTATTCCTTCATTCCATAGATGCTGCCTCACTCGCTGAAATTTTCCAGCTTTTTTGTCTACCCATACAGGTTAGACCCAGTTTTGCATCTTATATTAGAAGCAATTTACAAAAGCCAGTTAACCTACAAACCTGCACGTCTTTGCAATGTGGGGTGGAAACTGGAGCGTCCGGAGAAAACCCACATGGTCACAGACAACTTTCCTTTGAATTAGTTACATTAAATAGTCTGCACCCATTTGAGAGAGCAACAGGGCTTCTTTAACAGAGGAAATAATGATCTCTTACCCCGCAGTAATTTTTACCATTGAATATCTGTGGTGGAAGTGCATCTGGGTCACCTGCCCTACTTCTCATTTCCTCCAGCAGTGTCTCGCTGACTGAGATATCTATCGGCTTGTAATTTATTCCCTTTATTTCCAGCACCCTTTCCACTTCTGACTGTTGAGACCTTAACTGGGGTTTGAAAATAAAGCGTAAATAACAGAAACGGAAAACCGTTTGGAGTATCTGCCAGCTGCAAATCTTGTGTAAAGTGTCTTACCAGTACTGAATATATTTCAGAAGTAATATTTAAGATTCATTCCAGGTACCTGGCTTGATTTGCATGGCAAAACTACCTGAAATTAGATACCAGATATTTCCTCGACCAAAGTCAAGATACTTTTCTGTTTTTTTTTAAAATAAAATTCTATTTTTTTAGTTCACCATTTTCATGATGGTGTGATGTTGGCAAAGCCAGCAGATATTTCCAATCTCTAATTGCCCTTGAGCCATCTTCCTGAACCAATGGAGTACGTCTTGTGAAGATACTGCCACAATATCTTTGGATAGGGAGGTTTTTTTTTTTAATCATACTGAAGAGATTAAGATAAACCTCTAAGTTGTGATGTTATGTGACTTGGAAAGGTCCCTGCAAAGGCTCCAACCTTAGTCCACCCATCTGCCAATCAAACCTCATCTGTATTGACCTATTCTGAAGAAAGCTGGAGTAACTCAGCAGGCCAGGCAGCATCTCTGGAGAAAAGGAATAGGTGATGTTTCAGGTTGAGGCCCTTCTTCAGACTGAAGAAGGTTCTTGACCCAAAACATCACCTATTTTGTGTCCAGCATGTTGTGTCTATCTCCAACCTATCATTTGCCATGCTTTGTTCCACTCTTTTCCAGCTCTCCCACCCCCCCCCCCCCTCCCCTACTACAATCAGTCGGAAGGAGAATACATGAAATATTGCCTATTCATTCCCTCCACAGATGCTGCCTGACCTGTTGTGTTGTGTGCTGTAGAGTCTTACAGCACTGAAACAGGCCCTGTGGCCCAACGTACCTCCCCAAACAAGAGAAAGTTGCCCCTCAGATTCATATTAAATTCTGCACCTTTCAACTCAAACCTCTGTCCTCTGGTTTTTTGATTCCACTGCCCTGGGTAAAAGGCTCTCTGCATTCACCTTATCTATTCCCCTCATGATTTTATACGCTCTGAGATCACCCCTCAGCTTCCTGCGTTCCAAAGAATAAAGACCGAGCGTGCCCAACCCCCTAGCTCAGCCCCTGTGTGGAATGTGGAATTCAGGAATGTTCTACCCTGGAAGGTTAGTTATGGAGGTTAGATCGTGAGATGAACGAACTTAAGGTGGAGGTGGATAATGTTTTGAAAGATTGGGTATGGGGAGAATTTTTTTTTTAGTCTAGATATACAGCATGGAAACAGGCACTTTGGCCCACAGACCAGCGATTCCCACACATTAACACTATTCACTCACTAGGGATAACTTTATATTTAAACCAAACCAATTAACCTACAAACCCATACTGCTTTGGAGTGTGGGGAGGAAACCGAAGATCTCGGAGAAAACCCACGCGGTCACGGGGAGAACGTACAAACTCCGTACAGACAGCACCTGGAGTCTGGAACAACCCTGGGTCTCCGGAGCTGTAAGGTGGCAACTCTACCGCTGCGTCACCGCTCCGGCCCCGGCCCCGGCTTGGGGTAACTGACACGGAAGAGGCGTTGAAGCCACCCGTAAATCATATTTAGTGGGGTGGGGGAGCAGGCTTGAGGGGCCTGGTGCCAACTGCTACTCCTATTTTCTTGTCTTCTTGTGCTCTTTATGGTGCTGTTGGAGGACAGTAGGAAGTCTTAGTTACTTTCTGTGCCTTGAACCCCAAGAAAGGTCCTGACCAGAAACATAGAAATTAGTGCAGGAGTAGGCCATTCAGCCCTTCGAGCCTGCACCGCCATTCAATATGATCATTGATCATCCAACTCAGTATCCCGTACCTGCCTTCTCTCCATACCCTTGAACCCCAAGAAAGGTCCTGACCTGAAACATTACCCATCCTTTTTCTCCAGAGATGCTGCCTGACCCGTTGAATTACTCCAGCACTCAGTGCCACTCCCCTGCACTCAGCGTGTGCATTATATTGGAGTCCAGCCATCATCTTTCCAGAACAGGCAGAATTACAGTGCATCTCCTGCCAATACTATGCAGCCCCATTTATCTTTCTGAAAGGTTTTTATAAGATGTTAGGGGATCTGGCCATATGTTTGCAAAGTGGGTAGTTTCTGAGGAAGCTCTAACCTTCATTAAAAGTAGGTAAGTCGGCTCTTGACAGATATATAGTTTAAAAAAAAGGTTGCAAGGATTAGGCCTTCTTGTTAATGAATATAGTTCTAAGTATCATGTTGCTGTCTCGAGAGTGTCTGTGGAATATAATCTGCTAGGGATAGAATCTGGGCCAAGCTCAGACTAAATCAGAATGCATTAAAACCAGTCAGCACATACCTTTTTATCCCGTGTTTAAAATGGTGAATCACAATACCCCAAGGAAGAATATTCCAATTTTTAAAAAGAACTTGGGATATATAGTTTGTACAACAGCAATGCTTGTAAATTAAAGATATTTTCTTTCAAGTACTATTGTTCCAAGATGCTTTTAGAGGATACAAATATCTTAGAAACAGATTCAAAATACAGAAATGTTTTTGTTGGATATAAATATTGTGATTTCTCACTCAAATAATTAAAAAGTTGTTTCCACACAACACCATCACATATTCTATCAGTGTCATGAATCCTAGTCACGGAAACAAGCCCTTAGCAAATCAAAATGTCCATCTCGCTAGTCCCATTTGCCAGTTTAATTCGTATCCTCTAAATCTTTCTTATCCAGTTGCTTATACAAATGCATGTTATCAACCACTTCCTCTGTCCACAGTTATAATGGGTGACTTCAATCTACATATAGATTGGGTGAATCAAATGGGCAGGGGTGCTGCGGAAGAGGATTTCTTGGAATGTATGCGGGATAGTTTTCTAAGCCAACATGTCGAGGAACCAACGAGAGAGCAGGCTATTCTAGACTGGGTATTGAGTAATGAGGAAGGGTTAGTTAGCAGTCTTGTTGTGCGTGGCCCCTTGGGCAAGAGTGACCATAATATGGTTGAGTTCGTCATTAGGATGGAGAGTGACATAATTATGTCGGAAAAAAGGGTTCTGAACTTAAACAAAGGTAAGTTTGAAGGTATGAGAAGTGAATTGGCCAAGATAGACTGGCAAGTGATTCTTAAAGGGTTGACAGTGGATGTGCAATGGAAGGTATTTAAAGACTGCTTGGATGAACTACAACAATTGTTCATCCCAGTTTGGCAAAATAATAAATCAGGGAAGGTAGTGCATCCATGGATAACAAGAGAAATCAGGGATAATATAAAAACAAAAGATGAAGCATACAAATTAGCCAGAAAAAGCAGCCTACCAGAGGACTGGGAGAAATTCAGAGTCCAGTAGAGGAGGACAAAGGGCTCAATTAGGAAAGGGAAAATAGATTATGAAAGAAAACTGGCAGAGAAAAGAAAAACTGACAGCAAACGTTTATATAGATATGTGAAGAGAAAGAGATTAGTTAAAACAAATGTAGGTCCCTTGCAGTCAGAAACAGGTGAATTGATCATGGGGAACAAGGACATGGCAGACCAATTGAATAACTACTTTGGTTCTGTCTTCACTAAGGAAGACATAAATAATCTGCCGGAAATAGCAGGTGACCGGAGGTCAAATAAGGTGTAGGAACTGAGTGAAATCCAGGTTAGCTGGGAAGTGGTGTTGGGTAAATTGAATGGATTAAAGGCCGATAATCCCCAGGGACAAATAGTCTGCATCCCAGAGTACTCAAGGAAGTTGCCACAGAAATAGTGGATGCATTAGTGATAATTTTTCAAAACCCCTTAGATTCTGGAATAGTTCCTGGGGATTGGAGGGTAGCTAATGTAACCCCACTTTTTAAAAAAGGAGGGAGAGAGAAAACAGGGAATTACAGACCAGTTAGTCTAATATCGGTAATGGGGAAACTGCTAGAGTCAGTTATTAAAGATGGGATAGCAGTACATTTGTAAAGTGGTGAAATCAGTGGACTAAGTCAGCATGGATTTACGAAAGGTAAATCATGTCTGACGAATCTTATAGAATTTTTCGAGAATGTAACCAGTAGAGTGGATGTGGGAGAACCAGTGGATGTGTTATATCTAGACTTTCAAAAGGCTTTCGACAAGGTCCCACATAAGAGATTAGTATACAAACTTAAAGCACACGGTATTGGGGGCTTCAGTATTGATGTGGATAGAGAACTGGCTGGCAGACAGGAAGCAAAGGGTAGGAGTAAACGGGTCCTTTTCAGAATGGCAGGCAGTGACCAGTGGGGTACCGCAAGGCTCAGTGCTGGGACCCCAGCTATTTACAATATATATTAATGATTTGGACGAGGGAATTGAATGCAACATCTCCAAGTTTGCGGATGACAGCTGGGGGGTAGTGTTAGGTGTGAGGAGGATGCTAGGAGGCTGCAAGGTGATTTGGATAGGCTGGGTGAGTGGGTAAATGCATGGCAGATGCAGTATAATGTGGATAAATGTGAGGTTATCCACTTTGGCGGCAAAAACAGGAGGATAGACTATTATTTGAATGGTGGCAAATTAGGAAAAGGGGAGATGCAACGATACCTGGGTGTCATGGTACACCAATCATTGAAAGTAGGCATGCAGGTGCAGCAGGCAGTGAAGAAAGCGAATGATATGTTAGCATTCATGGCAAAAGGATTTGAGTATAGGAGCAGGGAGGTTCTACTGCAGTTGTGCAGGGTTTTGGTGAGACCACACCTGGAGTATTGCGTACAGTTTTGGTCTCCAAATCTGAGGAAAGACATTCTTGCCATAGAGGGGGTACAGAGAAGGTTCACCAGACTGATTCCTGGGATGTCAGGACCTTCATAAGAGGAAATACTGGATAGACTTGGCTTGTACTCGCTAGAATTTAGAAGACTGAGGGGGGATCTTATAGAAACTTACAAAATTCTTAAGGGGTTGGATAGGCTAGATGCAGGAAGATTGTTCCCGATGTTGGGGAGGTCCAGAACAAGGGGTCACAGTCTAAGGATAAGGGGGAATTCCTTTAGGACCGAGATGCGGAAAACATTTTTCACACAGAGAGTGGTGAGTCTCTGGAATTCTCTGCCGCAGAAGGTTGTTGAAGCCACTTCATTGGCTATATTTAAGAAAGAGTTAGATGTGGCTAAAGGAATCAGGGGGTATGGAGAGAAGGCAGGTACAGGATACAGAGTTGGATGATCAGCCATGATCATATTGAATGACGGTGCAGGCTCGAAGGGCCTACTCCTGTACCTATTTTCTATGTTTCTATGTCCCATGTATGTACTACCCTCTGTGTGGAAAAAGTTGCCTCTCAGGACTAGCGTCCCCCTCGCACCCCACATATCCCCCATTCCTCATCTCTTGGCTATGGCTCAATTATCAGACCACTGGAGGAATATTTTTGTTAGAATTTCCAAAGTTCCAAATCAGTTTATCATCAGTTTAATCCTAGTGGTGGTAGGGTATGATTCTTCTTCTTGTGAATGAAACATAAACCAAAGGAATAGTTGGATCTCAAGCCGGGTGTTGAGCAGTCCGGTTGTTGTCCCTGTGTCAATGAAGGGGTATGATTAATCCAGGAAGCACAGTGGTGCAGCGACAGAGCTGCTGCCTCACAGCGCCAGAGACCCAGGTTTGATCCCGGCTACGGAGTTTGTACGTTCTCCCGGTGACTGCGTGGGGTTTCTCTGGGTGCTCCGGTTTCCTCCCACATTCCAAAGACTTGTAGGTTAATTGTCTTTCTTAAATTGCCCTTAGTGTGTAGGATGCGAAACTGGGGTAACAGAACCAGTGTACAGGTGCTCGATGATGTGCGTGGACCGGGTGGATGAAGAGCCTGTTTTCACGTTGTAATTCTAAACATGATTGAACAAAAATAATTGTCACTTTGAAAGATGTGTGGGTTCTTAAAGGAAGAGATGAGCTAAAGGCAAATCATGTTTGTGGAAGTGGTGATGAAGTGGTAGCAGAGAGGGCAGATTTAATTGAGGTCAAAATCTATTTACTGAATTACCACCTAACAACAGAGTTTTTCAGCAAATATGAAGATCTTGGTTATGAAATTAACAGAGTGGGCTTGGTGAATATCAGTTTGTTCAATCTGGAGGAAAATGGGTCAGTCTCAGAACTACTTATCGTGTGAATGGGCTTTAATTTCAACTTACTGAGTTTTGTGTCATCTGCAAAATAGTAACACACTTTAGAAAACACATGGCAGTTAATGTATAATGCAAGGAAGTTTTAATGATCCATTTGGGATGAAGATCTAGAGATGCTAATATAAATTAAATTATTTATTTTTAAATGCATGGTGGACCTGGGAGTGTTGCTGGAAAAACCATTGTAGATGACAAGTGTATATAGCTGTCAACATTATTTTAATAGTTATGAAGCAGTAAACAAGGAAGTGATGCCAAACCTTGGAAACGGAGGTTAGACAGTAATTATGGTCAATTTCTAGGCACCACAGATGCAGGGAAAGAGGCAATGGGCATAACATGGATGTGAACAGGAGTACAGGAATGGTTATGTAAAGGCAGGCAGCAATGAAACTAGTAACGTTCCACCTGCAGCAGCAAAGAAGTTCATAACAGCATTCAACACCTAGCCCAGTGAGAGGGATGGATAGATTAAGTAGGGAGAAACTGTTTTCAGTTGAGGAAATGTTGACCATCAGAGAACAAAGATTTGTGGTAATTGGTAGAAGCGCTAGAGAGGGCGCACGCAGGAAAGAAATCCTGCTGCTATGTTACCAAACTGGATAACAGAGCTTGAAAGGATGGTTTAGTTTAGTTTAATTTTGAGATACAATGTGGAAACAGGCCAACGCCTGTTTTTGCAGGACTTCCAAAAAGGCAAAAGGCAAAAGGATTTGAGTATAGGAGCAGGGAGGTTCTACTGCAGTTGTGCAGGGTTTTGGTGAGACCACACCTGGAGTATTGCGTACAGTTTTGGTCTCCAAATCTGAGGAAAGACATTCTTGCCATAGAGGGGGTACAGAGAAGGTTCACCAGACTG
The DNA here is from genome assembly GCA_035221665.1 of Okamejei kenojei. Classification (NCBI taxonomy): domain Eukaryota; kingdom Metazoa; phylum Chordata; class Chondrichthyes; order Rajiformes; family Rajidae; genus Okamejei; species Okamejei kenojei. The sequence goes on from CM069142.1 coordinate 62,306,618, forward strand.
ATTCCTGGGATGTCAGGACCTTCATAAGAGGAAAGACTGGATTGACTTGGCTTGTGCTCGCTAGAATTTAGAAGACTGAGGGGGGGATCTTATAGAAACTTACAAATTCTTAAGGGGTTGGATAGGCTAGATGCAGGAAGATTGTTCCCGATGTTGGGGAGGTCCAGAACAAGGGGTCACAGTCTAAGGATAAGGGGGAATTCCTTTAGGACCGAGATGCGGAAAATATTTTTCACACAGAGAGTGGTGAGTCTCTGGAATTCTCTGCCACAGAAGGTAGTTGAGGCCACTTCATTGGCTATATGAAAGAGCGAGTTAGATGTGAAAGGAATCAGGGGGTATGGAGAGAAGGCAGGTACAGGATACTGAGTTGGATGATCAGCCATGATCATATTGAATGACGGTGCAGGCTCGAAGGGCCGAATGGCCTACTCCTGTACCTATTTTCTATGTTTCTATGTCCCATGTATGTACTACCCTCTGTGTGGAAAAAGTTGCCTCTCAGGACTAGCGTCCCCCTCGCACCCCACATATCCCCCATTCCTCATCTCTTGGCTATGGCTCAATTATCAGACCACTGGAGGAATGTTTTTGTTAGAATTTCCAAAGTTCCAAATTTGAGGTCAATCAGTTTAATGCTAGTGGTGGTAGGGTATGATTCTTCTTCTTGTGAATGAAACATAAACCAAAGGAATAGTTGGCTCTCAAGCCGGATGCTGAGCAGTCCGGTTGTTGTCCCTGTGTCAATGAAGGGGTATGATTAATCCAGGAAGCACAGTGGTGCAGCGATAGAGCTGCTGCCTCATTGCGCCAGAGACCCAGGTTTGATCCCGGCTACAGAGTTTGTACGTTCTCCCGGTGACTGCGTGGGGTTTCTCTGGGTGCTCCGGTTTCCTCCCACATTCCAAAGACTTGTAGGGTAATTGTCTTTCTTAAATTGCCCTTAGTGTGTAGGATGCGAAACTGGGGTAACAGAACCAGTGTACAGGTGCTCGATGATGTGCGTGGACCGGGTGGATGAAGAGCCTGTTTTCACGTTGTAATTCTAAACATGATTGAACAAAAATAATTGTCACTTTGAAAGATGTGTGGGTTCTTAAAGGAAGAGATGAGCTAAAGGCAAATCATGTTTGTGGAAGTGGTGATGAAGTGGTAGCAGAGAGGGCAGATTTAATTGAGGTCAAAATCTATTTACTGAATTACCACCTAACAACAGAGTTTTTCAGCAAATATGAAGATCTTGGTTATGAAATTAACAGAGTGGGCTTGGTGAATATCAGTTTTTTCAATCTGGAGGAAAATGGGTCACTCAGAACTACTTATCGTGTGAATGGGCTTTAATTTCAACTTACTGAGTTGTGTGTCATCTGCAAAATAGTAACACACTTTATAAAACACATGGCAGTTAATGTATAATGCAAGGAAGTTTTAATGATCCATTTGGGAGGAAGATCTAGAGATGCTAATATAAATTAAATTATTTATTTTTAAATGCAAGGTGAGACCTGGGAGTGTTGCTGGAAAAACCATTGTAGATGACAAATGTATATAGCTGTCAACATTATTTTAATAGTTAAGAAGCAGTAAACAAGGAAGTGATGCCAAACCTTGGAAACGGAGGTTAGACAGTAATTATGGTCAATTTCTAGGCACCACAGATGCAGGGAAAGAGGCAATGGGCATTACATGGATGAGAACAGGAGTACAGGAATGGTTATGTAAAGGCAGGCAGCAATGAAACTAGTAATGTTCCACCTGCAGCAGCAAAGAAGTTCATAACAGCATTCAACACCTAGCCCAGTGAGAGGGATGGATAGATTAAGTAGGGAGAAACTGTTTTCAGTTGAGGAAATGTTGACCATCAGAGAACAAAGATTTGTGGTAGTTGGTAGAAGCGCTAGAGAGGGCGCACGCAGGAAAGAAATCCTGCTGCTATGTTACCAAACTGGATAACAGAGCTTGAAAGGATGGTTTAGTTTAGTTTAATTTTGAGATACAATGTGGAAACAGGCCAACAAAATGAGAGATGTGATGCTGAGGCTCTGTAAGGTGCTGGTCAGGCCATAATTCAGTTCAGTTCAGTTTTTATTTGTCATATGTAGGTTAACACAGGGTCAATGGTACAATGAAATGTGTTTGACAAGACAACAGGTCACCTCAGCAATGATATTATAAGGATCATATTAAGGTAAAAAAAAAGATAAGATAAAAGATAATACAATTTGGAGTACTGTGAGCAAATCTGGGCCCCATATATGAGGAAGGATGTGCTGGGTCTCGAGAGGGTTCAGAGGAGGTTTACATGAATTATTCCAGGAATGAGTGGGTTAGCATATGATGAGCACTGGGCCTCTACTCACTGGAGTTTAAAAGGTTGAGGGGAGGACCCTCATTAAAACTTACAGAATAATGAAAGGCATAGATAGAGTGGATGTGGAATGGATGTTTCCACTGGTGGGAGAGTCTAGGACCAGAAGCCTATAACATGTGAACGCAGACCAGTGATCCCTCCACCAATGATCCCCGCATTATCCTGCAGACTAGGAACATTTTACAATTTTTACCGAAGCCAATTAACCTACAACCCTGTACATCTTTGGTGTGTGGGAGGAAACTTGAGCTCCCGGAGAGCACACATGAGGAGAATGTGCAAACTCGAAACAGTCAGCACCATAGTCTCGGGATCGAACCCGGACCTCTGGCGCTGCAAGGCAGTAACTCTGCCGCTACGCCACTGTGCTGCCCTGTAGTTTATTTATTACTCTCAAGTGTACCAAGGTACAGCGAGAAGCTTTTGTTTGTGTGCTATATATATATATATCCAGTCAAAAAAAAGTCCATACATGAACAACAAGACTATGCATAGGGAAAGCTTGAGAGCAGGTCTGAAGAAGGGTCTCCACCCAAAATGTCACCCATTCCTTCTATCCAGAGATGCTGCCTATCCCTCTGAGTTACTACAGCATTTTGAGTATCTTGTGGTTTAAACCAGCATCTGCAGTTCCTTCCTACACATTACTCCAGCATTTTGTGTCTACTTATACTTAGAGAAAGAGCAGGTAAATAGGATTAATAAGATAGCTCCCACAAAGTGGTACACAGGCACCATGGTTCTGGCGGCTTCCTCTGTACTGCATCGTGCCACGAGTCTCTGGATCTCTCTGGAGAGGCAAATCCTGCAGCCCTGGTTAAAGCCAACCAACCTGTCAAACGGTGAAATCAACAGGGCAGCAACGTTTTGCTTTGTCATGGGGCTGGTTTCCCATTCATCCAGAGATCCCAGAGGCGTGTTTGGTTTTAAATTCACTCAGATTCCATTCAAGTTTCCCTTCATTGTTATAAATTATTTCAAAAATATCCTAGGTAATATAAATCTCTCTATTCTGCTTATTTTCTAACTATCCAAAACCGTCAAGATTAATTTCCATTGAGTAAAATTGAAGAACTAGGTGGTAACTAGGGGCCCTCTAGCACCAAATATTTTAATTAGATTTTATCAATGCTTGACATGGTAAATGGTATCAATGCTCGCAATATTTCGAGGATATTGAAACAATAATCATTTGCCAGTGAAAAATCATGTGAAAAAAAAAAGTGGTCGGTCTTGCGAGAAATGTCGCCCTCTAACCGAGATTTCGATTAATTACAACGTGCTGCACTTACCACAGTCGACGCTGAGACGCTGGAGATATAAAGTTGGACCTCAGACATGGCTCGCCTCACGTTGACAAGGAAATGCCACGCTATTTACGAACCGGGAGCTCGGTTCTGTCCGTTAACCGTGTAATTGTCGGAATTGCAAAAGATTCTACCAACAGAATGTAAATGAAAGATGCAAGGAACTGCAGATGGTGGAATCTTGAGCAAAATACAAATTGCTGGAGGAACTCTGATTTAAGTTTCGGTTTTATATTGTCGCATATCATAAGGTCATAAGTGATAGGAGCAGAATTAGGCCATTCGGCCCCATCGAGTCTGCTCCGCCATGGCTGATCCATATCTCCCTCCTAACCCATTCTCCTGCCTTCTCCCCATAACCCCTGACACCCACACTAATGTACCGAGGTACAGTGAATAACTTTGTTTTGCATGCTGTCCAAATAGATTAGATATACTACGGGTAAGAAAGAACTGCAGATGCTGGTTTAAATAGAAGGTAGACACAAAATGCTGGAGTAACTCAGCAGGTGAGGCAGCATCCCTGGAGGGAAGGAATGGGCGACGTTTCGGGTCGAGACTCTTCTTCGGAATCAAACTCGTTCAATAGATAGAACAAAGGGAACGATACAGAGTGAAAAATATAGTTGTCAGCATTGTAGCATACCAGTTCTATGGACCAAGTCCAATGTCCTCAATGGGGGGAATCTGCAGTTTCTTGGAGTGTGAAGAAGCATCCTGACCCTGAAACATCACCTATCCATGCCCCCCACAGGTGATGCCTGACTCGCTGGTAAACTCTGACATTCCGTTTTTTGCTAAATGAAAGCCTAGCAATGTTGGAGTCACAGTTACACACCAGGAAAACGGGTTCTTTGGCCCACCTCCTCCAGTGTTGACATGGAGCTAAGCATGGACAACATTTAGTGAAGGAGTAATGGACAGTAACATTCACACTGCAAAGTGCCAGTGAATGACTATCTCTAGAGGTTTACCTGGGGTCAAGGAAAGAGCGTTCACGTCGTGGCCCTGTTTCCACCAATCTTTCCACAACTGAGCACAAGAAGCGACAAGACAGACACCACTGTATGCAGATACCGAGAAGTGTCGTTCAGCTCTGGCTGAACAACTTCTAACCTTGTGTGTGGACTCGATGAGAAGAAGAAGAGGTTTACCTAAGGCTTGGATTTAGAAATGCTTTGATGTACCAAGGCACCTAAAGCCAAGGCCCCCTCCCCCCCCCCTTCAATATCCCAGTTCGTCATCAATCAGAAACTCAGCTAGGCCAGCTTCATATGTATAGTGGCTAAAAACACATGTTAGATAGAGTCATACAGCGTGAAAACAGGCCCTTCGGCCCAACTTGCCCACACCGGCCAACATGTCCCATCCACACTGGTCCCACCTGCCTGTGTTTGGCCCATATCCCTCTAAACCTGTCCAATCCATGCACTTGTCTAATTGTGTCTTAAACTTTGCGATAGTCTCTGCCTCCTCTTGCAGTTTGTTTCATACACCCACCACTCTTTATGTGAAAATATTACCCTTCAGATTCTTATTAAATCTTTCCCCCTTCACCAACCTGTGTCCTCTGGTTCTCGATTCCCCAATTCTGAGCAAGAGACTCTGTGTGTCTATCCGATCTATTTCTCTTATCATTTTACACATCTTTATAAGATCACTCCGCATCGTCCTACGCTCCAAGGAACAGAGTCCCAGCCTGCTCAAACTCTCCCTGTAGCTCACACCCTCGAGTCCTGGCAACATTCTTGTAAATCTTTTCTGTCCCCTTTCCAACTTGACAGCATCTTTCCTGTGACATGTTGTCCAGAGCTGAACACAATACTCTAAATATCACAGATATTTGATATTCCATACATTCATTATCAAACTTCCTCACTTATGATGTGGGAAAGGTAATTAACATAGATGGGTGGCATTAAGACACCATCCTGAAGAACTCTTGTGGCAATAATACATTTTATGACTGCATTATTGAAATCAGCATGAATTTTCAGTACTTTGTTAAAAACATGCAAAGAATGGTTAGTCATGATTTAGAGCAGCAGATTAATACCTAATTCCAAAAAATATATACCACAAAGGAAGTACTCCAACTGAAAAGTTCCCTGTATTGTGTAAGTAAAATATTCTCTTTTGGATACTGTATTCAATGGTTCGCAGTTTAATTTTCGATTAAGGTGGGAATGCATTACACCTGAATCTACAAAGTTTTGAAAGGATTAAATATGTTTTACATTGTAGCATAGTTCCTCATGGAACTTGAAAATTAGCTTTTTTTTTCCGTGTTTCTTAACACTTCGGCTAAAAGTCAGTGCATTTTGATTAAAGCAGAAAGGTTGAGATGCCCTGCTCCTTGTTAGCTCCTCCACTGTCATTGATTGCTTCTCTGACCAGCCCGTGACCCCATGACATTCCATTGACTGGGGATGTCCGCACAGGGTTTACAAAGGTCAACTGCACGGTGAACTTTTGCTGACTTTAATGTTCCTTCCAGGCTCAGACCTCCAGTTTCCCATAGGTCAATGCAAGACATGTCATCACTTTTTGTGCTTCTGCCATCGTGGGATCAGATATGCCATTACATCTTTGTGTATTTAGAGAAGGATGACTAGTGATCAAATCTTCACTGACTGCGTTGAAAGTATTTAACACTTTCTGTTTACTTGGTGCAGGCTCCAATATTGACTTCTTCTCCTGTAATGGATTAAAACTTCAATTAAGACTTTAGTGCCGAGTGATTGCACCAATAACTAATATTCACTGCTAACAGTGTGGCCACAGGGCAGCAAAGTGGCGCAGCGGGTAGAGTTGCTGCCTTACAGCTCCAGACATCTGGGTTCGAGCCTGACTACAGAGGCTGTCTGTACGGAGTTTGCACGTTCTCCCTGTGACCGCGTGGGTTTTCTCCAAGTGCTCTGGTTTCCTCTCACATTTCAAAAGTGGCAGGTTTGTAGGTTAATTGGCTTCTGTAAATTGTCCCTAAATTGTGGAACAGAACTAGTGTATGGATGATTCCTGGTCGGCATGGACTCAGTGGGTCGACCAGCTTACTCTTAGAAAATGCTGAATTCATTGACGTTCCAACGGCTGCATCGAGATTAACAAGTCGACACAGACGTTGGAAAGGTGGACCATGTTCTCAAGAGAGTTTTCTCCGGGTTCTCCAGTTTCTTCCCGTACTCCAAAGATGTACAGGTTTGACAGTTAATTTGCTTTGGTAAAATTGTAAATTGTCCCTAGTGTGTAGGATAGTGCTACTGTACGGGATGATCACTGGTCAGCACGGACTCAGTGGGCCGAAGGGCCTGTTTCCACACTGTATCTCTGAAGTCTAAAGTTAAGTCAAAAGGTAGTCACCATAAATAAAGAGGTAACCGTAATATTTACATGCGTCCTTTTACGCTCATTTGCTGAGAAACTGTGAAAATGTTGAGGTGCAATTTTGCACCCTCTTTTTTCTCTTGCATATATTAGCTGAGACCTTACAGAGAGATGCTGCTGGAAATTATGACTAAATTAACGGTGGATGGTGCAACATTGCCAACGGAGCTTCGGAGGCTCCGGCTGCAGGCTCTGTGGACGGTAACACCGGGAGCTCGCGGTTCCCTGGTGGGAGACCGCTTTTCGGAGCTCCCACAACGGCAACTTCGCCCGCCCGAATCAAGGGGTTTAAATCGACCCGGAGCAGGGCCTTACATCTCCTGCCGCGGCTTAAACGGCCGTGGGACTTACCATCGCGCACCGGGGGCTCTAACATCAAGAGCCTCGATCAGCTCGATGCAGCAGTTTGACTGCTTGACTGAGAACAGGGAAGAGATAAGACTTTTGCTTTCCATCACAGTGAGGAGGTGTTTGGAGTTTCACTGTGATGGCATTGTGTTAATTGTGTGATTTGGTTTTTTGCTGTTATGGCTGCAGGAACGGAAATTTTGTTTGAACCTTGTTTGTTTGAATGACTATAAATGGCATTCTATTCTATTCTATAGATCATAGATATTATTATAATCAGACAATCTTCTAATTAGACTATATTCTCCATGGATTGTCACCTTGTCGTGGTGGAGAAGCTTGTGTGGTCCTGAGATCCTGAGAGCGATGCCGTCTGGAGCTATGCTCCTGGTAGGGCCACCCATGACGGTAAGGTCGAGGGGGAGGTCTCTGACAAAGAGCGATCCAACCAAGACCTCAACGGTGGAACAAGTGGAGGACGATGGCTGACTTTAGTGGAGTGTCAGGAAGGCTGGGAAAGCGGATGAAGGCTGCAGCAGAAAAGGGTCCCTGGTCATCTTGGATTCCATGCCACTGGATCCTCACCCAGATCTGTCAAGGACCGTGGGGTGGCTGTCTGTGCACCAGTCTCACACGTTAAACAAAGTCAAGCACAGGCATCCTCCATGAGAGGACAGTCATACTCGTTTCGATTGATCGCCGATGATGATGAGATATTATTACATTCTCACCACAGTGAAGAAAACAAAAGAGATCTTTTCAAAGGCAGTTTAAAGGATCATCTGGAAATTTCTCGAGGGGTCCTAATGAATACATCATTGAAGATCCTGGGGCAATAGTGTTGACAGCTGCATGAAAAACTCAATCTTGCAGAATTGTTCAGTGATTTCAACAGTTTAAGTAATGTAGAGTTCAAAGGAGGTTTGATGAGGTTTTTTTTAAAAAGAGTGAGAGAAATAATGTGATTTCCAAAGCTTAGGTTCAGATTTAGGTTTATGACTGTCACATGTATGGAGGTGCAGTGAAAAACTTTGTTTTCCGATAATCCTATAGTATTATCTGTATATAGTATATACAGACACTACTGTACATAAATACAATCATGTCAAACTCAAGATTGAGCGAAGGACAAGATACAAAGTGCAGTATATAGTTCTCAGCATTGCAGCTCTACAGTCAATAGACAAAGTCCAATATCTGCAATGGGGTGAATTGGACAGTATGCTAGTTCATGGAAGGATTGTTCGGAAACCTGAAGACAGAGAGGAAGAAGCTGTTCCTGGGACTCGTGGAGCGTGCTTTCAAGCTTATGTATCTTTTGTCTGATGGGAGCAGGGAGAAAAAGGAATGCCCCGGGACTTTACAGACTTTAGGAATACAGCGCGGAAACAGCCCCTTCAGCCCACCAAGTCCGCACCGACCGGTGATCCTCGAACACCACCACTATCCCACACACTAAAACAAGTTACAATTTTACCAAAGCCAATTAACCTACAAACCTGTGCATGTTTGGAGTGTGGGAGGAAACCGGAGCACCCAGAGAGAACCCATGCAGTCACAGGGAGAATGTACAAACTCCTACTGACGGCACTTGTAGTCAGGATTGGACCCGGGTCTCCGGCGCTGTAAGGCAGCAACTCTACCGCTGTGCCACTATGCTGCCAAGTCTTTGATTATGTTGCCTGTTTTTCCCAGGCAACGTGAAGTGGAGATTAAGCCAATGGTGAGGTGTCTGGTCTGTATGATAGACTGGGCTGCATCTACAACGCTCTGCGATTTCTTGTTGTCTTGGGCAGAGCTGTATCCAAAGAAATCTGATACTGAATGATTATTTCCCACTTACGATAGAGTGAAAGAAAGTGCTGTGCAGGACAGGAGAATTGAAGGAGTGAATTATGTGGGGCAGATACACAGGAACAGACATGGCAGAGTAGTGCAGGATTTGTAAAGGATGACGAGATTTTGAATTCAATTTGAGGAACAAAGAACATGTGGATAATCAATGAATTAAAACTAGTGTACTGTAGGGGCACCCGATTTTATGAGAAGGATAAGCCTAGAGTGGATGTGGCGAGGATGTTTCCACTGGTGGGAGAGTCTAGGACCAGAGGCCATAGCCTGAGAATAAAAGGATGTACCTTTAGAAAGGAGATGAGGGGGAATTTCTTTAGTCAGAGGGTGGTGAATTTGTGGAATTCTTTGCGGCAGACGGTTGTAGAAGCTAAGTCAATGGATATTTTTAAGGTGGAGATTGATAGATTCTTGATTGGTACGGGCGTCAGGGGTTATGAGGAGAAGGCAGGAGAATAGAGTTGAGAGGGAAAGATAGATCAGCCATGATTTAATGGCGGAGTAAGCTTGATGGGCCGAATGGCCTAAATCTGCTCCAATAACTTAGCCACTTATGTGTGATCAGACTGACTACACAGGAGTGGTCTTCAAACAAATGATACCTTGGGAGATATGCTAATGACAGGTCACGGCATGTGTATTGAAAATGATCATGTGTACCCAGTAAAGTCATCACTAATCCACAGTTCATTGTAAATAGGAAATATATATGAACACTTTAAGAAGGCAAAAGGGTCAATTGTAACATAACCACCCTTGAGGAAGGGACATGATCTTTACAGTAAATGTTCTGCATTTAGCCTGATCTAACACTCCATAAATACACCATATCCATAACATTTCAGAATGCTAGATTATGTTAAATTTACAAACACTACATCAGTCATTTCTAAGAGGGACATTCAGAAAGCAATAAATTCAAATTTTAATAAAGACATTATTAGAAAGAAACACTATTGTAATTTGACTACGTATAGAGCTACAGCACCAGAGAACTAGTATCAATAATATTTATCATAAGAATAAGATTCTTCACAAAATGACATGTATACAAAATATTAGGTTCCATTTTATAAACCATAGAACAAAGAGAACAATACCGCACAGTATAAATAAACATTGGCCAACAATGTTTGTGTTAAATTAAATTAATATTTTCTACCAGTGCATGATCCATACCCGCCTTTCACTGCATCTCTATGTGCAATGTTCACCTCCATATCTATGTCAAAGCCTCTTAAACACAACTATTGCATCTGCTCTCATCACCACCCAAATTTTGGTGTGGCTCCAGGAATTAGTCAGGAAATCCATTCTTTCATATCCCAATTAATTTTTTCCGTGGATTTTCATCCCAATTTCCAAATAATTTGATAGGTTACTAAACCACTTTGGAGATTAAATAAGAGACAACCACGGATATGTGAGTAGGCTCACGTAGATCAGAACAAGTAAGAACAGCAGATCTCATTCATTAAAACTGTGGACATTATTGAATTAAAAAGGAAAATGCTGCGAACACTTAGCATGTCAGATAGCATCCGTGGAATGGGAAATGGTTGACATTTTTAGGATCCTTGATCAGAACAGGAAAAGTGAGAAAACATTCCATAAAATTATGGAAGTCTGAAGTTCTTCAGTCTGAAGAAGGGTTTTGGCCCGAAAACGTTGCCTATCTCCTTCGCTCCTTAGATGCTGCTGCACCCGCTGAGTTTCTCCAGCCTTTTGTGTACCCTCGATTTTCCAGCATCTGCAGTTCCTTCTTTAACAAGGGGAGAAAACATGTTGTTTTACAGTGGTGGAGGAGGTGAGGGAAGCAGGGAAGAACAGAGGGAATATTTCTAAAAGGGTGGGAGCGATGCCTGACAGTTGCAATTAAGCTAAAAGACACAAAATGCTGGAGTAACTCTCCGGTAGCACGGTTTTGCAGCTAAGAGTTGCTGCCTTACAGCGCCAGAGACCCACGTTCGATCCTGATACGGGTGCTTGTCTGTACAGAGTTTGTACTTTCTCCCCGTGACCTGCGTGGGTATTCTTGCGGGATCTCCGGTTTCCACCCACACTCCAAAGGTTTGTCAGCAAATTGGCTTGGCATAATTGTAAATTGTCCCTTGTGCGTGTAGGATAGTGTAAGTGTGCGGGGATCACTGGTTGGCGTGGGCTGCAGGGCCTGTTTCCGTGCTGCAACTCTAAGCTAATCTAAACTCAGCGGTCAGGCATCATCTCTGGGGAAAAGGAATAAGTGACGTTTTGAGTCGAAACACTTCTTCAGGCTGGGGAAAAAGCCCTTCTTCAGAACATTCCGACCCGAAAAGTCATCTATTCCTTTTCTGCCTGACCCACTGAATTACTCCAGCATGTTGTGTCTATCTTCGGTATAAACCAGCATCTGCAATTCCTTCCTACACATATTGCAATTAAGTAGCAATTAAAATAAAATTAAGCTCTTTTGTCTTTTGAAAAGTGTCGCTAATGATAAGGCTTTGAGACGTGTCCAGCAGGCCAAACTATTGAAAAACAAAGAAAAGAACAGATCTGAAAAATGATGACAGACAGAAATGGTCAGACGTGTATCAGTGTGAAAGAGTGAGAGGGAGTGAATTGTCTAAAGCTAGAGAACTTGATATTGAGCCCTGAGGGCTGCACTGTGCCCATATGGAATATGAGCTGTTGCTCCCTCAGGCTTGTATTGGGCTTCATTGTAACAGTGCATGAAGTACCAGACAGCAAGGTCAGAGTGGAAGCGGGTTGATTAATTAAGGTGACAGGCAATCGGAAGTTTCGTTTAGAGATACAACATGGAACCAGGCCCTTCGGCCCACTGAGTCCATGCCATCAATGATGTTCACACTAGTTGTAGGTAGTATATCAACACTATCAGGATGCACCATGTCAACACTATATCAGTCATTTCTAAGAGGGACATTTAGAAAGCATGCCCCTCTTACTCATCCCACTTGCTCATTCACACGTAGCAATTTACAGAGGCCAATTAAATTCAAACCCACATGCATTTGTGTTGTGGGACGAATCTGGAGCATCTGGAGTAATCCCGGGCAGTCATAAGGAGAATGTGCAAACTCCACACAGACAGCACCCGAGGTCAGGATTGAACCCGGGTCCCCGGTGCTGTGAGGAAGCAGCTTTATGTCTGCGCCACCGTGCTGGCTTTGGAAGCTTAGAGTATCTCTTGTGGACTGAGGGCAGGTGCTCCGCAAAATAATCACTCAACCTGTGCTTGGCTTCTCCAATGTAGAGGAAGCACGCAGTGGGTACTGAATGGAACACTAGATTGGAACGAGTGTTGTCTTTGCTTGGCCGCTCCCCTCTCCCAGCCCAGAGGTTTCCTGATGATAACAAACACAACCGTGGTTGCTGGCTTTTGACTTTGTGACTACAGAGAGATCTCTGTGCTGGGAGAGGTGTGCATCTGAACAAAGTGAGAGGGAGACAGCAGCTTCCATCTCATTCACCAGGAGGTAACGAGGGAGACAGTGGGATCTGGACAGAGTGCAAACATTTCCAGCAGGTGCTAGCAGTTATCCACAATGGTCACACTCTATGTGCCAGCCCTTTTCTCCAGAGATGCTGCCTGACCGCTGAGTTACTCCAGTCAAGGTGTGGGCCTAACCTCCACATCTCAGGACTGAGCAGCCACACTGCTCACCCCAGGTTGTCATAAAGCTCACCCCACTTTGGCATAAAGCACCATTGAACCACTTCAGCAACCTCTCCACACTAAGTCCTGCTGTGAAGCATTGCTGTGGGAGCACCTGTAGAGGGGAGGGATTCACCCCGTTCCCTATCCAGCAGCAGGCAGTGTGGGTACGGGAGGAATTCAGGCCAGGTTCCCGGCCCAGCAACTCACAGCCCAATGGATGCCTTTCTCAAAGTGCAGTTAAATACACAGGTGTGAATGTTTGAAATGGAAGACCAAGAGTCATCGAGTCATAGAGCGCAGAAACAGGCCCTTCAGCTCAATGTACCCATGCCAAAAAAAAATGTCCCATCTACACGTGGCCCTTGTGATGTGGCCCTTGTGGCTAAGGGGATCAGAGGGTATGGAGAGAAGGCAGGTACGGGATACTGAGTTGGATGATCAGCCATGATCATATTGAATGGCGGTGCAGGCTCGAAGGGCTGAATGGCCTACTCCTGCACCTAATTTCTATGTTTCTATGTTTACACTAGTCCCACCTGCTTGCGTTTGGCCCATATCCCTCTAAACATATCCTATCCATGTACCTGTCTAAATATTTCTTAAAAGTTGCGATAGTACTTGCAAAGAGCACTATAACAAACCAGTGGTCGACAAGGACAGTGCGAAGCAGCATATTAGTGCACTGTTATTAGCTTTATCTCTGTTGGGTTTAAAATTTGTCATTTGTCGTGGTGGCTTTTCAGATGTTTTCTCTACCTTATAGACTATATCTTTGGTTTATTGTTTCTGTGAGATGACCACTATACTATTTTCTGGTTATCCAAATGCACTCCCTGAAATGAAAATAGGTGATTTGATATAAAGTATATTTACTTGAATGTCAAAATTAAAAGGTCTGAAGGGAGGTAAATAAGTTTGATTGTGTAGCTCTTTTAAAGAATTGACAAAGGCAGGATTACCCTTCCTTCTCTCCATAGTGGGTAAAATTAGGGCACATGGTATTGGGGGTGGAGTGCTAACATGGATAGAAAATTTGTTGGCAGACAGGAAACAGAGAGTGGGGATTAACGGGTCCCTTTCAGAATGGCAGGCAGTGACTAGTGGGGTACCGCAAGGCTCGGTGCTGGGACCGCAGCTATTTACAATATACATCAATGATTTGGATGAAGGGATTCAAAGTAACATTAGCAAATTTGCAGATGACACAAAGCTGGGTGGCAGTGTGAACTGTGAGGAGGATGCTATGAGAATGCAGGGTGACTTGGACAGGTTGGGGGAGTGGGCGGATGCATGGCAGATGACGTTTAATGTGGAGAAATGTGAGGTTATCCACTTTGGTAGGAAAAACAGAAAGGCAGATTACTATCTAAATGGCGTCCGGTTGGGAAAAGGGGAAGTACAGCGGGATCTGGGGGGTCCTTATTCATCAGTCTATGAAAGTAAGCATGCAGGTACAGTAGGCAGTGAAGAAAGCGAATGACATGTTGCTCTTTATAACAAGAGGAGTTGAATATAGGAGCAAAGAGGTCCTTCTGCAGTTGTACAGAGCCCTAGTGAGACCTCATCTGGAGTATTGTGTGCAGTTTTGGTCCCCTAATTTGAGGAAGGACATTCTTGCTATTGAGGGAGTGCAGCGTAGGTTTACAAGGTTAATTCCCGGGATGGCGGGACTATCATATGCTGAGAGAATGAAGCAGCTGGGCTTGTACACTCTGGAGTTTAGAAGGATGAGAGGTTATCTTATTGAAACATATAAGATTGTTAAGGGTTTGGATCAGCTGGAGGCAGAAAACATGTTCCCGATGTTTGGGGAGTCCACAACCAGGGGCCACAGTTTAAGAATAGGGGGTAAGCCATTTAGAACGGAGACGAGGAAACACTTTTTCTCACAGAGAGTTGTGCGTGTGTGGAATTCTCTGCCTCAGAGGGCGGTGGAGGCAGGTTCTCTGGATACTTTTGAGAGAGCTGGATTGGACTCTTAAAGATAGCGGAGTCAGGGGATATGGGGAAAAGGCAGGAACGGGGTACTGATTGGGGATGATCAGCCATGTTCACATTGAATGGCGGTGCTGGCTCGAAGAGCCGAATGGTCCTACTCCTGCACCAATTGTCTATGAATCAGGCCATTCAGCCCATCAAATTGACTCCACCAGTTAGCACAAAAAAGTCAATTCCTTCTCTCCAGAGATAATGCCTGTCCTACTGAGTTACTCCAGCATTTTGTGTCTTTTTTCGGTGTAAACCAGCGTCTCCAGTTCCTTCCTACACAAGTCTGCTCCACCATGCACTCACTCATGGCTGCTCTATCTCTGCCTCTCAACCCTATTCTCCTGCCTTCTCCCCATAACCACTGACACCAGTATGAATCAAGAATCTGTCGGTCTCCGCCTTTCAAATATCCATTGATTTGGTCTTCAAAAAAAATTGCTTGTCCACGCTCAATCTGCGCACTGCTGTTAATATATAACTCTTGGATGCATTTTATATAACTGACCAATGCATATTATATTTATCCAATCTCAATCACAGAGTTATACACCACACCTGTATACCATGCAACAGCCGTAATAATTATGCAAAGTGCACTATTTGCATCTATTCTATTGAATCAACAAGCAGGACGCTGCATTTGTGTTCTTTCGGGATATAGTAGGCGCAATCCCCGCATCTTTGGTTTGCAACTGGCGGTCCCGGGCACAGATACAGCTGCTCCAGTATCCACGGTCCCGGGCACAGATACAGCTGCTCCAGTATCCACGGTCCCGGGCACAGATACAGCTGCTCCAGTATCCACGGTCCCGGGCACAGATACAGCTGCTCCTATCTCCACAGATCTCCAGTATCCACGGTCCCGGGCCCCGGCCCCGGCCCGGTCTGGCGCATGCGCACTGCGCGGCGGCCGCCATCACAGCGGGCCTGCTGCTCACTGCCTCCCACACCTGTTCCACGGCCGCCCTGTGCGTTGGTAGGGCAAAGCCTGAGGGGTGGCCCTTGTCAGATGCCGGCTGCCGCCTCCTCCTGCGGCCCGGGGAGGGTTGGGGGATGGGAGGCAGGAGGAGCAGGAGCAATGGGGAGGGATGGCTGGGAGGTGCAGGGTGTGGGGTATACAGGGGTAGAGCACACAGTGCAGGGTGTGGGGTATACAGGGGTAGAGCACACAGTGCAGGGTGTAGGGGTAGGCACAGGGTGTAAGGTGTACAGGGCACATTGCACTGTGTACAGGGCACATTGCACTGGGTGTAGGGTGTACAGGGAACATTGTACTGGGTGTAAGGTTGTACTGTGTACAGGGCACTTATGGTAGAGGGAACATTGTGGGCAAGGAGTGCATTGTACTGGGGACAGAGTTCAGGACGCATTTGTTCAGGGTACAAGGCACAATGTACAGGGTGCAAGGCACATTGTACTGGGTGCAGGTCGCATTGTACGGTGCAGGGCATGGGGTACAACCTACTGGGGTGTAGGGCACACTAGTACAGGGTGCAGAGTACAAGGCACGTTGTACTAGGTTGGGTGCAGGGCACACGGTAGAGAGGACGTTGTAGTTGGTAAGGGGTGTGGGGCACGTTTTACTGGGTGTAAGGTGCAGGGCACATTCCGCTGGGTACAGGGCAGATTGTACTGAGTACAGGGTGCAAGGTATAGGTACAGGGCTGCAGCTGGCACTCATCAATTATTTTACAAACTCTTTAAATGCAGTCAGGAACAGGACATTTCCCAGAAACACAAGAAAGTACAGG
This sequence comes from Okamejei kenojei, assembly GCA_035221665.1. Lineage (NCBI taxonomy): Eukaryota > Metazoa > Chordata > Chondrichthyes > Rajiformes > Rajidae > Okamejei > Okamejei kenojei. The sequence goes on from CM069142.1 coordinate 62,323,280, forward strand.
TGCTTAGAATCTTGAACATAAAGTGCAAGAGGAACTCAGTGGGTTAGGCAGCATTTGTGGAGGGAATGGACAGACACAAGAAACTGCAGATTCTGGAGTCTGAAGAAGGGTCTGTGCATTCCCTCCACAGATGCTGCTTGACCCACTGAGCTCGAGCACTCCAGCAGCAGCACACAAAGTGCTGGAGTAACTCAGCGAGTCAAGCAGCACCTCTGGAGAACATGAATAGGTGACGTTTCGTGTCTGGACCCTTCTGTGTGATTGTAGTGTGTGGGGGGGGGGGGGGGGGTGAAAGCTGGAAGAAAGCAGAGGGTGGGACAAAGCGTGGCAGGTATTTCCTTTTGTGTAAACCAGCATCTGCAGTTCTTTGCTTCTACAGTTTACTCCAGTACTTTGATTTTACAGCAAGTATCAAACTAGTTTAAAATTTAGACAAGAGTGAATGTTGGAGGTAGATGAAAATTTAAAAACTACTGTAGATGCTGCAAATCTGAAACAAAAAAGTTGTTGGAAATACACAGCAAGTCAAGCAGCATCTGTGGAGTGAGAAACGGTTTCGGGTACCTCGAAGATGTTGCCTAACTTGTGGAGTTTTTTTTTTGCATTTTATGTTTCTGAGTAACTTTGGGTTAGATGTGATTTGGTGGAAATGTATTAACACTTGCCTGTTACTCCCGTAAAAACCTACGACCCAGCCGAGTGTGAATTGGAACACCAATATAATATTTAATTTCATAATCATGGAGCGTCAGTTTTTCTTGGGTTTGTCATGACGAACTCCAAGAGATTCATTTATTTGAAATTGCCATTCATTATATTGACATCAAGCTCCCTCTCCATTCCCTACTCTTTGTAATGCTGATGTTTCTACAGACATTACTTGTCTTCTAGAAGAGGGTGGCACGGTGGCGCAGCGGTTGAGTTGCTGCCTTACAGTGCCAAAGATTCGTGTTCGATCCTGCCTACGGGTGCTGTCTGTATGGAGTTTGTACGTTCTCCCTGTGACCGCGTGGGTTTTCTTCGGGTGCTCTGGTTTCCTCCAAAACTTCAAAGATGTACAGGTTTCTAGGTTAATTGGCTTTAGTTAAAAAATTGTTAAAAAAATGTTCCGAGTGTGTAGGATAGTGCTAGTGTAAGGGGTGATCGTTGGTCGGCACAGATACGGTGGGCCGAAGGGTCTGTTTCTCCGCTGAATCGCTTAAGCGAAATGAGAAAATACTGGAACATTTTATCGCATAAAACCTCACTGAGTTATGTGTTTAATCAAAAATACTGTGAAATGGATTCCATAATCTTCATTCCCGCAACTTTGGATTAAAATCGAATCTAGGTTTTTTTATTAAATAAAACTATCTATACAAATTGCTAAAATAATTAATTAAAATCTGGGATTAAGGCTGGCTAGATTGGAAAGTGAAAGAATTTGTTAGTATTTAAGTGAAAGATCTGCTTAAGATATGACTTCTTGTTTTGCGTTCCTATATGAAATTGTCAATCAATTATTGTATTGACACCAAGTCTGTCAGCATTGAGGACAGTGTTAACATAAATATCTCCTCATGGCACGATTAGAATAGGTGGGCTGAATGTTGCCTCTCTTGAAATGTCTATGATTCGTTGACATTTTATTTGTCTAGTTGTACAATAAACCAGTGTACAGAATGAGATGTAATTTACAATTTAATAGTTTAACCATGTGGTGTAACAGGATGTCCAAAGGATATTTCAGTACTCTCAGAATATGTTAATTTGTCTGTCTTAGACATGAACAATGGTGGTGACCTCTCCTTCGCCGTTACCTGAGAGGGCAATTTACGGATTTGTTCTGTTTCTCGCCTCAAAGTTTGCATTCTGTAAGTAAGGCAGCACAATTTATTAAAAATAAATGAATTTCTTTGAAGGTCTATGGAAAGTGTTTTGAAAAATCATAGTTATTATGTTCCACTTTAACACAACCTTTAGTTCCCCACCCCCTCCTGCCCTGTGTCTGTCCTAATTTCGATCAGTATTGTAAACGTTTATCTTGATGAACACCCACGGCCTGAGAGGAATATTTTATTTGATCAGGCTATTTGCCATGATAATCTAAACCTGCTAGAGCAAATGTCAGCAGAGATTAGTGGGGAAAAAAATATGCGGTGCAGCAACGAAGATAGACATAAAATGCTGGAATAACTCAGTGGGACAGGCAGCATCTCTGGATAGAAGGAATGGGTGACGTTTTGGGTTGCGACCCTTCTTCAGAGGTCACTAAGTGACCTAGTTAGGGTAAATTAGAACAATACAGTACAGATGTGCCTACTCAAAAGTCTCTTAAATGCCTATGAGGCATATTAAGACTGAGATGAGAAAAAACGTTTTCACCCAGAGAGTTGTGAATTTATGGAATTCCCTGCCACAGAGGGCAGTGGAGGCCAAGTCACTGGATGGATTTAAAAGAGAGTTAGATAGAGCTCTAGGGGCTAGCGGAGTCAAGGAATATGGGGTGAAGGCAGGCACGGGTTATTGATAGGGGACGATCAGCCATGATTACAATGAATGGCGGTGCTGGCTCGAATGGCCGCATCCTGCACCTATTTTCTATGTTTCTATGCCACTATTATACCTGTATTCACACCACTCCCATCATAGAATCTAGAAAGATGTAAAAATCATTTTTGATTGCCCCTCCTTTGGAAGAAATATTTCCCAATATAGAGTGATCAATTACTAGGGTACATAGATCTAATGTAGAAGGCGTGATAGAGAAATATTTGAGGAATGGGGTTTTACAACTGAATAAAGGGATTTTTGAACTTATTGCTTGAAAGAATAGTTTTAATAAGAGTAACATTTAATAACATTTAATAAGCGTCTGGATGAATACCTGGTGCCTTAACCTACGAATATGTGACTCAAGTTGGAAAGTGCACTTTTTTAGAGATGGCATGGACACGATGGACCAAATGGCTTCTACCCAAACAATTACTATGATGCTATTCATATAATTAAAATTTAGTCATAATCATTTTGGTTGCATTTAGAGTTGCTCTTGGATTTGTGGTACATTTATATTATAATTGCAGTGTGTGTGAATCAAAAAGTGTTTGCATCAGTGCTGCAGTTGTGGCATTATTGGAGTCATTCAGTACGAAACAGGCCCTTCAGCCCAATTTGCTCATGCGCACCAAGATGTTCATCTATAGTTGTCCCACCTGCCTGCGTTGGGCCCATATTCCTCTAAACCGTATCTATTCATACATCAATTAATGTATAATAGAAATCGAAAGAAAGCAATAGACATTTTTTTAGCCTGTGATTTCACCTTTCCAACTGAGATTAATCTGCCAAATAATCTTAATGTTTTAGTTTTCGTTTGTTATAGAGATACAGTGCGGAAACAGGCACTTCGGCCCACCAGGTCCGCGCCGACCTGCGATCCCCGCACATTAACATTATACTACAGACATTAGGGACAATTTTTACATTTACCAAGCCAATTAACCTGCAAACCTGTATGTCTTTTAATAAATAAAACATTGAAAATGATAATTGGACCATTTTAGCAATAATTCAAAACGACTAATCAAATTATTTAAAAAGAAAGAATTAAATTTGCTGAAGACATTAGATAGAGAAAGGTTATGGAAAGAGATTGGTTGTTGTGCCAATGCATTTTTGCAGTGATTTATTATTCTCACTTCACAGTTCTGTATCTAGTCTGGGCCTTTGTTCCTGAATCGTGGTTGCACTCAGTGGGTCTTACCTATTGGCCACAGAAGTAAGTGTTAACATAAATTATGTCAATAATCTGGGTTCAATATAATGTATGCATTACATACAATTTATGATATACACAAAATGCAGAAGTAATTCAGCGGGACAGGCAACATCTCTGAAGGGAAGGAATGGGTGACGTTTTGGGTCGAGACCTTTTTTCAGACTGATGGATTTCATATTTATATTTATAATATACTACTGGTTATTAATTGAGTATCAATGTCAGATTGGTATTAATTTTAATGAGAATTTGCATACTGCCGAGATAGAATCATATAGACATACGGCTTGGAAACAAATCACTTAAGCTAGTCCCATTTGTCTGCATTTGTCCCTTATCCATCTAAATCTTTCCTACCCATACACCCTGCCCAAATATCTTTTAAATGCTGTTAATGTACCTGCCTCAACTACTTCCTCTGGCAGCTCGTTCCAGATACCCAACCATAGATACTCTATGGAAAAATTACCTCTCAGTTTCAAATTAAATATTTTCTCTCTCACTTTAAACTCCTTTACTTTGAATTTGTGAATTCACCCTATCTATTAATCTCATAATTTTATACACCTCTATGAGATCATGCCTCAGCCTCCAAGGAATAAAGTTCTAGCCTGCCCAACCTCTCCCTATAGTTCAGGCCCTCAAGACCTGGCCACAACCTCTAAATATTCTCTGCACCCTTTCCAGCTTAATGTGTAGCAGGGTGATCTAAACTGAACACAGTACTCCAAGTAATGTAAATGTAACTGTAGCATATTGTCCCAACATCTAGACTCAATTCCCTGACTGATGAAGGCAGTGTGCCTAAAACCTTCTTCAATACCCAAACTACCTGCAATGCCATTGTCAGAGAACTATGTACATGTACTCCTCTGATCCAGTACACCCCCCAAGGCCCAAGCATTCACGGTGAAGGTCCTGCCCTTGAGGCCATCAGTAATTTTGAATCAATATGGATTATTTCTTGCTGAGTGCCAACTTTTTCAAGAACCAAAGATAAAGCAAAGAAAATATATGTATTTTGTTACATTGCTGAAGTGCTTTCCCCGTGGTAATCTAGTCTGATATGGACGCAGAAATTTGAATAAGCCAGAGATGTGCAAGAGGCCAAATTAAAAAAATAAAATAAAAAAGTTAATATGCAGCATCTTAACACCGGCACTATTTAAAAACAATATGCACCTTATGATGGATTGTAATACTAATTTTATTTATGATTTAATATATGAATATTTTTCACAGGTATTGGGCTGTTGCCTTGCCGATCTATCTTCTTGTCGTCATTGTAATTGCTTACATTTTACTCTGTGGAGTTAATATGATGAGCACAGCGCCGTTGGCCTCTGTAGATACTGTCACTGGTGAGTTTAAATGTCAGACCTAACAAAGTGGTAGAGTGGCAATTGAAATGGTCATGAATGACATTATCACCAGATAAGTTGGTTCGGTGGTTTCTTCTATTTGCGAATAATTTAATGTGTGTTTAAGCACATGGGCGGCAAAGTGGCTTTTTTCCGGGTGCTCCGGTTTCCTCCCACACCAAAGACATACAGGTTTGTAGGTTAATTGACGACTGTAAATTTAACCTAGTGTGTAGGATAGTGTTGGGATAGCTGGTCAGCACGGACTCAGTGGGCCGAATAGCCTGTTTCCACTTTGTATCTCCAAAGTCTGAAATCTAAATTAAACAGTTGCGTTTTTGTATAACAAAGATTGTACAGTTAATTTTCTGGTAAAAACATCCAAGTTGTTCCTGGAATGGAAGGTACTGATCTGATTTTTGGCTGTTGGTTGCAGTAATGGTGATTTTTTTTTTAAGAGTACAAAATCATGTGAGGAATAGATCAGGTAAATGCAGTGTTTTGCTCAGGGGAGGGGAATTGAGAACCAGAGGACATAGGTTTAATGTAAGGGGGGAAAGATTTAATAGGAACCCGAGGAGTACACAAAGGGTGGTAGGTGTATGGAATGAGCTACCTGAGTTGAGGCAGGTATTATCAGAACATTTAAGAAACATTTAGACAGTAAAATGGATTGTTAAGTTTAGTTTAGAGATACAGCGCGGCAACAGGCCCTTTGGCCCACCGAGTCCGCGCCGACCAGCGATCCCCGCACACATTCACACTATCCTACACACACTGGGAACAATTTACACATACACCAAGACAATTAACCTACATAACTATACGTCTTTGGAGTGTGGGAGGAAAACAAAGATTTTGGAGAAAACCCACGCGGTCACGGGGAGAATGTACAAACTCCATACAGACAGCACCTGTGGTCGGGATCGAAACAGTGTCTCCGGTGCTGCAAGCGCTGTAAGGCAGCATCTCTACCCCTGCGCCACCGTGCCGCCTATTGGAAAGGTTTAGAGGGATATCGCCCAACCACAGGCAGGTGGGACTAGTGTAGATGGGACATGTTGGTCAGTGTGGGCAAGTTGGGCCGAAGGGCCTGTTTCCATGCTGTATGACTCCATGACACTATTGTAGTGGATGTAAAGTAAAGCTCAAACATAGTCCGTAGAGCACTTCCTATTGTGCTATTGTAAAGCATAGTTTTCATGCTGTGATTTTTAGTGTGTTGGAAGAAATGTTCCTTTTAAATCCATAAGTCAGCTTAATGTAGGAAAGATGAGTTCATAGAATTTAAATATCAAGTGCAGTCACGCTGACTAATGATTCTGAGCTACAAATCTACATGATTGGATTCATGATCCAAAGGGAGGAACTCAAATCCCACCATAGGAGTTGAGGAATTTAAATTTATTTAATTTATCAAGTAAATATTGAGTTAAAAAAAAAGTTATTAATCAGTACTAGTCACCATCAGATAACCAGATTGTTCCAAAACGTGAGCAGATTTACAAATGTCCTTCCCGGAAGGAAATCTGTAGCCCTATTCTGATCTAGGTTTCTGGATGCCTTTCTATGTTTCTAAACCCATATTCCAAACTTCTTTCAGTCAGTCACCGCTACTTAATCTTTAGGAGTAGTTCATTGAAGCAGTTTACCAAAGTTTTCCAGCCATTTTGGGAAAGTTCAAGCCTATTCAGTGATGGCCATCTTAGTGTAGTTTGGCGATACAGTATAGAAACAGGCCCTTCGGCCCACCGAGACCATTGCGATTAGCGATCACCCATGTTATAGTTCTATCCTATGCAATAGGGACAGTTGACAGAAGCCAATTAACCCAAAAATTTGCATTTTTTTGGAAAGTGGGAGGTAACCAGAGCACCCCGGAGAAAACCCACATGGTTATAGGGAGAATCGTACAAACTCTGTTTCGATCAGGATCAGGATATTCTGTACAGCTGTGCCTCTTTAAAAAAATTAAAACAATAAAAATAGATCATGTGCTCTTTTTGATGTTCTTCTCCATTCTTCTCGCTTTTAAACCCCTTTTGAGACCTACTATTAAAATGGCTTCCAATTCCATTTCAAATTTTATCAATATGCTTTGTAAATATATTTCTGTTCACCTTCTCAGAATGGTGTTTTGTTATTTATATATGTATTGTCAGGTTGTCAACCATCATCCTCGTGAAAACAATTTCTCTCGATCCATCAATTGTGATTTTGAAAGCCTCTTTGAAAAATCCCCTAATTTTTCTCTGATCTAAAGGAAATATCCCAGCTTCCCTCATCTCTAGATATGAATATTAAATATTTGGTGCTTAAATCTGTGTCATTTCAATGTACACATATGGGAAACGGTTAGTTTTGTGTAATAGTTATGAATATTTATTGAAACTTCGAATTCTATAGTAATGTGGCTCAATGGTTTCTGTCTTTTATTAGAAAGATATTTTTCTTCTCAGACAGTTATGCAAAAAGCCAACAAAGCAAACCGTATGTTGAAGGAGCAATCCCTGGCCTGCAAGATGTTTCCATCAGCGAGGTGAATCGAATTTTCTTCCTTTCTACATCTCACGAGGCAGCTGGTGACCAGACAGTGACATGGAGGTCACATGCCGCGAGAAATGTGGATCTCCCGACTGAGAACTCCAGCGATACTTCAGACCTCTAACATGTTGTAATAATGCCATATATTTACTGTTATCAAAAGCCATTTATTCTGCAATTTTGTGCAGATATGAATTTTAAAAAATTGCCATATTTGTAGAAATGAATAAAATTTTGGTATTCCACTAAAGGCTTAGATAAGTATCCTAAATTGCATATCAGTAAGCCTTATACAACATGTGGATCCCAGACCATGCTGAATTACTTGGGGGATTGTGTTTGACCATGCCAACTTTGTTCTTGAGTTAGAGAGAGAATGACCAATCTGTTTAATTGTTAACTTGTTATAACTTGACCCTGATATTCTCTTTGACACTTCTGGATACGTCATTTTTGTGTTTGATATCAAATTCACTCTTGATAATGTTCAAAGCGTTTCAGTGCAGTTTGACAAGGTTTCCCAAATGTGCGTGAATACTAAATCCGTGCAATTTGCCAGTACTCTAAACAATCTTTTAGTTTACCTCACATGATCCCATCCATAAGCTTGAAGGTCTAATTAATTGGGGCTGAGGGAGAAGAATCTTGTTACTCGTCTTATCTGTCCAGAATCTTAAGGTGAGCACGGATACTTGCTTATGAACCGAGTATTGCACTCATGCCTGGTTCAGTTAATGTTTTACGGAGACCATGACTATAGCTGCACTTCTACAATCAGATATGTTACCTTGGAGGCAATTTTAAATGGAAGCAACCCTGTTCATACATTGTTCATTAGACCATGGTAAACCATGGATAGAAACATAGCAACATAGAAAATAGGTGCAGGAGTAGGCCATTTGGCCCTTCGAGCCTGCACTGCCATTCAATATGATCATGGCTGATCATCCAACTTAGTATCCCTTACCTGCCTTCTCTCCATACCCCCTCATCCCACAAGGGCCACATCTAACTCCCTCTTAAATATAGCCAATGAACTGGCCTCAACTACCTTCTGTGGCAGAGAATTCCAGAGATTCACCACTCTCTGTGTGAAAAATGTTTTTCTCATCTCGGTCCTAAAAGATTTCCTCCTTATCCTTAAACTGTGACCCCTTGTCCTGGACTTCCCCAACATCGGGAACAATCTTCCTGTATCTAGCCTGTCCAACCCCTTAAGAATGTTATACGTTTCTATAAGATCCCCCCTCAATCTTCTAAATTCTAGCCGGATTGGAACTATTGCCTGCAGGGCAATCAGTTACAATGGCTCCCCCGGAGGCCTTGATAATATGTGTGTTTTTGATAATATTTGTGTGTTTTCATCCTCCGGACACACCATGGACATGCCACATACTGTGGTCTTAGAATTGTAGGTGCAAGACCGTAGCTGTAGCTATTTACCACTTTTCATCCGTATCTTTAGGTGACAGGGGCATTCAGTTAGTTTATTTTATTTTCCTCTGGGGAAATATCTTTCAGAAATTATCTCAAATTTTGTAAAAATGTTACGTACGTCACAAACTTAATAATTCGGGACAATGTTGTCGGGGGGAGAAGAATGAAAATTTTCAAGGCTAAATGCCCTTTGCATCTTCTAGTCAGTAGCTTTGGGCTGCCATATGCATGTACAGATAGTTCTGTTACAACGTGTTTTCATGACGCCATTTGATGTAACGCAATTGATGATTGAGAAAACACTGTATTAAACGGGCTAAATTTGTTATAACACAATTTCAATAGAGAACTACTTAAAAGTTATTTTAGAAATTGATAGCAGAAAAAAAAGCAGTCTTGATCAAAAAAAGTCAAGAGAAAATAAACTTTCCATCTAACCCTACCCCTCCCCAACCTTCACCAGAGTAATCAGACACCAGTGCCTCTTAAGAACATGTGTGGGAATGAACTGCAGATGCTGGTTTAAACCGAAGATAGACACAAAATGCTGGAGTAACTCAGCGGGACAGGCAGCATCTCTGGATAGAAGGAATGGGTGACATTTCGGGTCTGAAGAAGGGTCTCGACCCGAAACATCACCCATTCCTTCTCTCCAGAGATGCTGCCTGTCCCGTTCAGTTACTCCAGCATTTTGTGTCTATCTTCCTCTTAAGAACATAGACTGTCAGTTTCACCATAGGTGATCGATGGAATTGGCAAGAATTATTACTATGGATATTTGTGCAAACATATTCCATTAATCAATGTAATGTATAGTTGTCAGTATTTTGGGCGGTTTGTTCAAGCTTGTGACAAAAATAAACTTGTAGCTTTTTAAAAAAACAACATATTTTTGAAAATCCTTTGGAAGAAATACCTTTGTTGTTGTAAGTCCTAAACTCTTGAGCCCCTAACCCCCTTTCCTCCAAAGATCAAACTGTCTTTACAACAGAACTTTCTATAGCATGAGATTTCTTAGGGACACAACTATCACATGCTAGAAGAACTAGCGGTATTGTCTGGCTAAGCCACTGTTCAAAACAATGGTGGTCCAAAACCTAGATAGGTCTGTCAGCAACCTGCGAAAGGAAGCACTGCTGTTCTTACAATAACCCCCACCTCCTGTGAATAGATCATAGAGAGAAACAGCATGGAAACAGGCCCTTCGGCCCTCCAAATCCTTCCCTACCTTGAACCACATATTTATTCTAATTCTACACTGATCTCATCCACTCTGCCCAGAATCTACCACTCATCTTCACACGAGGAACATTTTTTTACAGCAGCCAATTACTTACCAACCTGCACATCTTTGGGATGTGGGCGGAAACTAGAGCACCTGGAGGCAACCTATGCAGACACAGGAAGAACGTGCAAACACCATACAGACGACCCAAGGCCAGGATTGAATTCCAGGTCTCTGGAGCTGTGAGGCAGAGTCTACCAGATGCGCCACATGTACTGCCCCTTAATACATTTAGGATGTTCTTTTACACTAAAACCTAATCGAGAAGTACACATGACTGTACAGCATTATTTAATTCCTGGAACTGCAAGATTCAGTCAAAAAAAGAAACAGATGAATGGAAATAGGATAAAATTGACTTGGGTCTAGGCTGCTGGAGCTTGGTTACAGCTCTTGGCTTAATGGATATTGAATTTTAATCAGGATGGAAGGAGGAACTTAAGTTTCAGTGTAGCATGTTGCAGGGACCCTGTCAAGAAAAAGAAGCACAAGTGCCACGGTGATTGTTTTCCTGCTCGAATATCTCAGGTAAATAGCTCATTGTCTGCTCATTCACGTACATGCTGAAAATGCAAGATGTTCAATAAGATTAATGAGAATAATGAGTAAATTAAACAATAAAAGCTTTTGCCTCAGGTGACTTGCATTGAGTGCATAGGATCTCATTCACCTTTCCCTCACCCAGGTATTTAGTATGAACAAAAGAACCAGTATCTAACATGAAGTTTACAATGATTAATTTAAATGAGAATTATGTTTTAACAACAGAAAATAGTATATTGGTATGTATTTTTGTGAAATTCTTGTGCTTTCGAATAAACAGCGTTTTTCATTCTTCAAGAAAAATATTTTGTCACACACTGAAACTTGATCATTTTCATGCTATCAGTAAAAGACTGTCAATGCTCTCTAATTCTCTCTGGAAAATGCATTAAGCGGTGGAAAAGTAGTAACTCAAGTGGTGGTCTAGACAGCAAATATTGGAAGTTTACTTGATGTCCATTGTTTCAACGTAGCAGTGACTCCCAATTACTTTTGGAAGATTTCACTCAGATTTCAGACTCCTGAAGGTAGACACAACACGCTGGAGTAACTCAGCGGGAGAGGCAGCAATTCTGGAGAGAAGGAATGGGTGACGTTTCAGGTCGAGACCCTTCTTCAGACCCATTCCTTCTCTCAAGAGATGCTGCCTGTCCCGCTGAGTTACTCCAGCAATTTGTGTCTACTTTCAATTTAAGCCAGCATCTGCAGTTCTGTCCTGTACAGAGATAGAATGTAGTCGGCGACAGTAAGACTTTTGGGAGAACTGGGAAGAGGGAGGGGTTCGAAAGAAAGGGAAAGCAAGGGCTACTTGAAGTTAGAGAAGTCAATGTTCATACCACACTGGCCTATAAAGCTACCCGAGCAAAATATGAGGTGTTGTTCCTCCAATTTGCACTGGGCCTCACTTTGACAATGGAGGAGGCCCAGGACAGAAAGGTTAGAATGGGAGGGGGAGTAAAAGTGCTGAGCAACCCGGAGATCAGGTAGTATAGGCAGACTGAGCGGAGGTGTTCAGCGAAACAATCGCCGTTTCACACACCTGAGTTGGCTTTCCATTTAAGCAAAAAGACTGATCATAATTGCTGTCCTAATGACATTACTGTCATTTCAACTGCCCAGTTCAGGAAATTATCCTGGAAACATTTAATTTTTGATTCCTATAGCAATCAGGGGTGACACTTGTATTTGTGCATTAATTAATCCTATGCAAAATTTAAACATAGAAATTAGCTTTATATTAATGAGCCACAGAAGGCTTTCCCTTAGAATAATGTAGATGCAATTAAAACCATATTAATGGGAACATTAAGCCCTAGATATGCTGTAATGGGAGGCACTTATGAAGCATGTCATGTTGTTACTTGTGGGCGGAGCACCAAGGCAAATTCCTTGTATGTGAATACTTAGACAATAAACTTACTATGTATTTTCAACTTAATTTTTGATGATAGATTGAAAGCTTATGGTTCATACATGTTTCAATCAGCTTCAAGATCTCCATAAATCTCATCCAGATCTTAAGAATCGCAAATTCATTAGCATTCCTACAAGAGATGATGAGTGACGGATGTATTGGATCCTAAAAGTTAGCAAATGAAGTTAGCCTGGGTTAAAAGGTTAAAGGTATGTACAAACAGATAAGACCACAAAAGTCTTGACACAATATTTTATTTGAAGAAAGTAATTTGGATTTCAGTAGGAAAATCATAATTGTATGTAACATGTAAAAGATATATATAATGTATTTAGAGTACCAGTCATACTCTAAACTATGGCCTTGCAGAAAACAAAGAATAAACGTGCCTGATTATTCCTTCTTGTCTTCAAGGCCATCGTTTAGAGTTCGGCAGGTGATCTAACATTACTTGAGGGCATAGGGCTGCGATGGCAGAATTGTAAATCCTACGAGAAGATTTTATCATTCTTGCTGAAGGCAATATCTGTCACTTACCGTAGTTAAATTGTTGAAATGTTATGGTGATGGATAAAGCTGATGATGAGGGTGAGACAAACTGGAGCCACCTGGCCTGAGATGATGATTTACTAGGTCAAGTTGCCTACCTTTGCCACATTGAGCAACAATTACCTAGTGCTCGTTGTTAGCTTTAGTTGTGAAGTTAATGCTCCATTAGAATGTCAATAGTGCCAATGAGATCTCTCGTTTTTCTAAATTCTAGTTTCTTGCTTAAGAAACATTTAGACAAGTACATGGTTTAGAGGGATATGGGCCAAATGCAGGCAGGTGGGACTAGTGTAGATGGGACATGTTGGTCGATGTGGGCAGGTTGGGCCAAAGGGCCTGTTTCCATGCTGTATGAATCTATAACTAGAGAATACACACCTAGTCTACTCGATCTCACTGTAAAAAATGACCATTTCTGGAACCTCTTTCTGTCACACTTCTTGTTATCTAATTTTAGTTAAAGTAGGCAACAGTTACACCATACTTGAGGCATGGTGTCACCAACAGCCTATATAATTGCACTAGGACCTTTTCTATACACAAAGCCTTTTGCAATAGTAGTCAACATACCTCTTTCTGTCTGAATTATTTGCTGCAACTGCATATTAGCTATCAGTAACTAGAGTGACTAGACCAGCATCACAAGTAGATGGAGTGGTAAAGAAGGCACATGGTATGCTTGCTTTTATTGGTCGGGGCATTGAGTCATGATATTATGTTGCAGCTTTATATCACTTTGGTTATGCTGCATTTGGAGTATTGTGTGCTAATAGGCAATAGACAATAGGTGCAGGAGTAGGCCATTCAGCCCTTCGAGCCAGCACCGCCATTCAATGTGATCATGGCTGATCATCCCCAGTCAATACCCCGTTCCTGCCTTCTCGCCATATCCCTTGACTCCGCTATTTTTAAGAGCCCTATCTAGCTCTCTGTGGAAAGCATCCAGAGAACCTGCCTCCACCGCCCTCTGAGGCAGAGAATTCCACAGATTCGCCACTCTCTGTGAGAAAAAGTGTTTCCTCGTCTCCGTTCTAAATGGCTTACTCCTTATTCTTAAACTGTGGCCCCTGGTTCTGGACTCCCCCAATATCGGGATCATGTTTCCTGCCTCTAGTGTGTCCAAGCCCTTAACAATCTTACAGTTCTGGTCACCCCATTACAGGAAGGCAAAGCAGGTGCTGGAGTGAGTGGAGAAGCGGTTTATCATAATGCTGCCTGGATTAGAGGGTATTACCTATAAGGAGAGGCTGGGAGTGTGGTGATGGAGGCAAATACCATAGTGGCATTTAAGAGGCCTTTAGGCATGTGGTTTTGCAGGTAATGAAGGAACAAGGATGTGCAGGCAGATGAGCTTTTCTTGCCGTCATTTTTGGCACAGATGTGGTGGGCTGAAGGAAATGTTCTTGCGGTATATTTTTATATGATTTAAACTTGGATTATTTTCTCTGGAGCATCAGAGGGTGCGGGGAGAACTGATAGAATGTGACATAAATGTAGGTATGTTACAAAACTTAACTTTAGCGGTGCTGCAGTTCTGCCGCTGGCCGTGTGCGCGACTTTGGCGCCTTTAAGGGGGGGGGGGGTTAAAATGCGGTTTTTCCCCTTGCCATCCGGAATAATATTTTGTCGGAGTGCGATCTATTTCTGGAGATTCGTTCCGACTGCCAGTAAGTTCGTTTTTTTTTTTTAAATTGCCCGACTATTTCTGCGCTGCAGTAAAATAAAAATTAGCTCTTAATGCCGTGAACGCCGACAACGGGGACGGATTTTACATAGGGGACAGGTAAGTGAAAGCTGTTTATTTTTACATATACACTTGCTTGTTTAGGTGACTTTAATCAATATTTCATGTTGCAAAACGGTGATTTATTCCCCATACGAACCGGCAGATTTTTTCCTGCCGATATGGGGTTTAAATTCACCGCAACCGCAACGTTCTAATCCATCGCGTTCCAGAAAATCCACTCGCAAGCTGATTAAAATGGCCATTCATTTACAGGCATTAAACACAACATTCCTTCAATTTGGCCTATAAATTAGTGACAATTAGATTTAAAAATCATGTTATATTGTGAATTCTTGTGTGAATGTTATTTGGACACTTAGGCTTTAAAAAAAAGTTAATATTTTCTTAAGAAATGGATAGATGTTTAGATCTAGTAATTGAATTTTGTAATTATCTACAATTGGGTAACTAACTAATTATATGCTTTAATTTGTCATCCAAGTAAGGTTGTTTCATATTAGTTTCAGAATGCTTCAATCTATAATAACTGAAAATTTCTTTCAGTTCTCTTAATTTTTAAGAAAGTTATGGGCTTTTGACTGTCCTCGATCACAACTTTTGTGTTAAGTCAATGGAAAGGCAATAGGGAACAAGATGCTAATTTACGAGTATGAAAATGGCCATAACGTTTTTAATACTGAAGATATGAAAGTGAATTAGGTGTCAAATTAAATTTCTTTGTATGCTTTATCTGATGGGATAAATTGCAGACTTGATTTTTAAAATCTCAAAATATTGTAACATTGCTAATAAATGGAGTAGGCAGTCAGTATCTTTTTCCCAAGGTGGAAATATCAAAGACTGGAGGGAGGGGGCAGGTTTTTACAATCCATGGTGGGTGCCTGGACAGCGCTGCCAGGGGTAGTGGTTGAAGTGGATGTGATGGTGGTGGGTTTTTTTTTAATTTTTAAAAAAAATTTTTGTTAGAAGTACAGTAGTGTGGTACTTAAGTACGTAATACATACATACATATTTCCATTCTTGTACAACCTCGTACTTTTGATTTAATAATAAAAGAACGGTGAGAGAAAAAAAGAAATAAAGAGTGTCGGAATAGATAGACAAGCGAGTAGAAACAGATAGCCAAAGAAATACTGGACCGAGATAAGAAGGTAAAAAGATTGAAAGAAAAGAAGAAAGTAAAGGAAAGAGAGATTAGGAGAGATCTACCTATTTCGTATTTTTGCCCAACCGTCACCCAGTTCTGAACCATTTAATTTCACCGGTGACCAGTGGGGTGCCTCAGGGATCTGTGTTGGGTCCACTGTTGTTTGTCATGTACATCAATGATCTGGATGATGGGGTGGAAAATTGGATAAGTAAGTATGCAGATGATACTAAGATAGGTGGTGTTGTGGATAATGAAGTAGATTTTCAAAGTCTACAGAGAGATTTGGGCCATTTGGAAAAGTGGGCTGAAAGATGGCAGATGGAGTTTAATGCTGATAAGTGTGAAGTGCTACATCTTGGCAGGACAAATCAAAATAGGACGTACATGGTAAATGGTAGGGAATTGAGGAATGCTGTAGAACAGAGGGATCTAGGAATAACTGTGCATAGTTCCCTGAAGGTGGAATCGCATGTAGATAGGGTGGTAAAGAAAGCCTTTGGTGTGCTGGCCTTTATAAATCAGAGCATTGAATATAGGAGTAGGGAAGTAATGTTAAAATTGTACAAGGCATTGGTAAGACCAATTCTGGAGTATGGTGTACAATTTTGGTCGCCTAGTTATAGGAAGGATGTCAACAAAATAGAGAGAGTACAGAGGAGATTTACTAGAATGTTGCCAGGGTTCCAGCAACAATGTTACAGAGAAAGGTTGAACAAGTTAGGTCTTTATTCTTTGGAGCGCAGAAGGTTAAGGGGGGACTTGATTGAGGTCTTTAAAATTATGAAAGGGATAGACAGAGTTGACGTGGATACGTTTTTCCCATTGAGGGTAGGGAAGTTTCAAACAAGAGGGCATGACATGAGAATTAAGGGACAGAGGTTTTGGGGTAACGTGAGGGGGAACTTCTTTACTCAGAGGGTGGTGGCTGTGTGGAATGAGCTTCCAGCAGAAGTGGTGGAGGCAGGATCGATTTTAACATTTAAGAGTAAAGTGGATAGGTATATGGACGTGAAGGGAATGGAGGGGTATGGTCTGAGTGCAGGTAGATGGGACTAGGGGAAAACAAATGGTCGGCACGGACTGGAAGGGCCGAGAGGGCCTGTTTCCGTGCTGTAATTGTTATATGGTTATATGGTTATGTTGCACCATCTGCTTGTAAAAAGTTGATAAAAGGAGACCAAGTCTATAAGAATAGGTCTACTTTGCCTAGTAGGAGGAATTTCATTTCTTCAAGGTGTAGCATTTCAGACATGTTTGAGATCCACATTTTGAATGTTGGCGTGGTAGCGTTTTTCCAAAATTTGAGTATAGGTTTTTTTGCTGTTATTAGACCGTAATTAAGAAAAGCTTCTTGGAATATAGTTAGTTTACTTCCCTCTTCCATTGATCCAAAGATAATCAGTTCTGTATTGGGGTTCAATTTTGTGTTAAATAGTTTTGTAAAAATTCCAAAAATTTCATTCCAAAATTTATACAGTTTTATACAAGAGACAAAGGAATGTGCTATAGGTGATGGTGGTGTTTAAGAGGCTTTTGGTTAGGGATGGATATGCAGGGAATTGAGGGGCATGGATTACGTGCTAGCAGATGAGATTAGTTTAACTTGAGATGATGTGTGACACAGACATTGTGGGCTGAAGATCCTGTTATTGTGGTGTGTTGCTTCATGTTCTATATTAGTATGCAAGGTCATCCATATCCCTTTGAATATCAGCATTTCGCAATCTGCCATCAATGTAAAAATACACAGCTTTTCTGTTTAATACACCAAAGTGGATGATCTCACGTTTTCCACATTATAATCCATTTACAGTACTCTCGGCCACTCCCTTAGCTTGTTTTTGTCCTCTAGACTTCTCTGTACATCCTTTTTACAGATTACAATACTGTCTGGTTTTGTATCATCAGCAAACTTGGCAAAATAACACTTGCCTTCTCAAAAAAACGTGTTGATAAAGGTTGTGAGCTATTATTTACTGCAACAAGCAGGCCTGTTATCTCCATCAGAAATAGAATTTTTATAGGGCAGTTTCCTGTTGAGTAGCACTGTAAAATAATGACTGAACTGGTTGACTGTTACATGTCATGTTTACATTACATGTTTGAACAGTGAATTTAGTTTAGTTTAGTGATACGGCATATCGTAAAGGCTAATTTGCCACCTAATTAATGGAAGACACTAATAATCTTGCAAAATGGTCATATGTATTTTAAATGGCCATTTGATAAATGTTTGGTATTATATTTTGTTATTATTATACAACACTCAGATTTAAGAGAAAAAAAAATATATATATATATATATATATATATATATATATATATATATATATATATATATATAATGTATGTCAGGGTATTAAAGTAGATGCATGAATCATAAGAGCAGAATTGCAGTTTAATAAGCCCACCAAAAATAGGTTCTATTTATCTCTCATAACTAGATTCTTGTTTCTTTAAAACTACTAGACTAAGTGGAGGCCTGGTCCCCCAACGCAACCCATTCCCCAACGCAATATTCCACCACTCACCCATAGCCCCTAACAGCGCAGGCGCGGCTCATTTCCCGTCATCCTTGAGCACTCCCTCACCCTCCTCTTCATGTGTGGGAGGGGAGGAGGGCAGGGGGAAGGGAAGTGGGTTGTGTGGCGGGGGGGGGGGGGGTGTGGGATGGGAGGGGAGGAATGGTGTGGGGTGGGAGGGGAGGATGGGTGAGGGGTGGGGGGGGAATGAGCTCGGAGAAGACAGGGGACGAGCCATGGGCGAGAGGGGGGTATCATGGGGGAGGGGGGAGGAGCCAGCGAGGGGGACCAGAGTGGTAGTGGCTGGAGCTGGCGGTGCGATGTGGACTCACGGCACGCGCTGGACGCTGGTCGTTCTCCTCCGCCGGGATCAGATTCTCCACTTTTCGTTTGGCGACATTTCCAACTCTGGGCAGGGCTGGATCTCCGACGCTGGGCTGGGTCTCCGACTGGGCTGGGCTGGGCAGGGTCTCTGCCGCTGGTCTGGGTTAGGTCTCCGACGCTCATCCTCAGCTCCAGTAAAGACGCGATGGCGCAGGAAGGGGCGGACCGTCCCAGTGAGTGACGGGAAGAAACTAATCCGCGCGGCGCTGAACAGCAGGAGAATGGATCGATCTGCGCACGCGCGGATTTAAAGATTTTTTAAACCTCGCTAACTTTTACAACATTCAACTGATCGGAACAAAACTTGGTGCAATCACAGCACAGGAGAACGATGAGTGAACTGGCGAAAAATCGTAGCGCTATCGCAAACTGTTTTTGTGCAAATAAAAAGATTGCACAAACCGGAAGATAATAAGATCAGAGTTTTAGTTATGTATCGATAGATAGATAGATGTATCAATAGATAGGTAGATTTATAGATAAATAGATAGATGGTACTTTTAACGGGCCCACCGTCCAACTCCCGCTGGTCAGCTAATGCTTGAGATTAAGTAGTACAGCTGCTGGCCAAGCACACACAATGGTTCATCACAGTGAAATTTGTTATGTCCGCTGACGAAACAGATCTTAGTTTGACTTCAAACTGTAAGGCGTGGGGTTAAGATGAACTGTCTGGGTCATGACAGGTTCTAAGTTTATTGACAGAGTGGGTTATACGGTGTTCTTAACTTCATAAGGTATATGAGCAGAATTAGTCCATTCAGCCCTTCAAGTCGATTCCCCACCATTCAATCATGCCCTGATCTATATTTCCCTCTCATCCCCATTCTCCTGCCTTATCCCCTGACACCCTTACTGATCAAGAATATGTCAATCTCTGCCTTAAAAATATCCATTGACTTGGCCTCCAAGGTGTTAGTTAATAGTTTTCCCTGCTGGTTGGATTATATTAATATAGTTGTGGCCTGGAAGTGTGTATTTGCCATGAGGGTGCATTAGACTGTGATCATCTGATATGCAGAAGCAACGGCGGTGTATACTGAACGATACCCCTGATCGGAGGGGTGCAAGTGAAATAGGCAGCTGATCATTATCTCCGTAGTTTTCACCATGGCTTTTCTATCAGTGTGCTCCTACAGAATTTTCACCTAAGGCCAAGCTTTTCGTAGTTTACACAGTGCACAGTCAATTCAGTGACTTTGCACTGTCATCACTACTTTAAGATAAAGCAGCCAAACAAACAAAGTTTCCATCACAGTGCAGTCACCCAGTCTAATGATTTACTCAGAAGCTTAAAGCAAACAGAATCAGATCATGTGTCCACAGTTTTTAAGGATGGGTCTAGTGGATGAGGAACAAAAAGGTAGACCTAAACTTGCCCCCGTCCTCACCTCTTGGTAAATCTTTGATCGTAGGGTGGTTATCACCAATATACGGTTACACTGTATTACCTTTCTCAGTGAGCTGTCTATGCTGAAATATTTGACACTGAAATAACTATTCGATGCGAAAGGACTAAATATCTCGAAGGGAGGCAATTTATTCAACAATTTAAGTCAAGACTCCTAAATTGCAATGTAACACTGATAATTAATACCAGACATTTTGCAAAGAGTAGCAAGGCAATACAGGCAGTAATACATGTATTAAACTTTAGTTTAGTTTGGTTTAGTTTGTTTAGTTTTGTTTATTTTATTGTCACACGTACTGAGGTACACGGAAAAGCTTTTGTTGTGTTCTAACCAGCCAGCAGAAAACAATACATGCTTACGATCGAGCCATACACAGTGTACAGATACATGATAAAGAAATATCTACAAAGTCGTGGACAGGGTTTGAACTCAATTATTGAGCGTACGCTTAAAAATCACTTGTTTGATAATTTTCCAACTTAAAAGTCAAAGCATAATCTTAAAGGAACAACTTTTATTGACTCTTATTTAGGTGAATTGTTTTTTAGTAAATATAATGTTTTGTGCTCTTTATTCGTTTGACTTTCTTTTATAATGTTGACTAGAGCAGACCATTCTGCGATTCGCCATGGCTGCCCTGACTTCAGAAGCATGTAAAATGTTAGTTACATAGCATCAAGGATGACTTGCCATCCCGTTCTGTGGGTTTGATGTAGTCAACAGCACTCTGCCACAGTTGAAACGGGAGGTACTTGACCAGTCAGGCCTTTGAATAATTTGCTGTCAAATAGGATTAGTATGGATGGGCAAAATGGCTGGAATAGACATGATGGGTTGAAGGGCCTGTTTCAGCTGTCCAACTATGACTAATTTGGTTGCCCGCTTTACACTATTCCACCGGGATCTACAGATGCTGGAATCTTGAGTAATCAGAGTCTGAAGATTAGGGCTAACATGAAACATCGTCTATCCATATCCCCTAGATATGCTCTCTGACTCTGACTTACTTCAGAACGTTGTGTTTTATTGAGGTTGAGCTTCCCCTACTCCCAGTGTATGTTCGTGAAGCCTTCCCTAAATGTTTCTCCACTCCGAGAGGTCATAAGGTCATAAGTGATAGGAGTAGAATAAGACCATTCGGCCCATCAAGTCTACTCCACCATTCTATCATGGCCGATCTATCTGCACCCCCTAACCCCATTCTCCTGCTTTTCCCCCATAACCTCTCACGCCTGTACTAATCAATAATCTATCTACCTATGCCTTAAAATACGACCTCCACAGCCTTTTATGGCAAATAATTCCACAGATTCACCACTCACTGACTGAAGAAATTTCTCCACATGTCCGTCCTAAAATAATGTCCTTTAATTCTAAGGCCATGACCTCTAGTCCTAGACTCTCCCACTAGTGGAAACATCCTCTCCACATCCACTCTATCCAAGATTTTCACTGTTCTGTATGTTTCAATGAAGTCCCCCCTCATTCTTCTACACTTACAGGCCCAGTGTCAACAAACGCTGAATATAGGTTAACCTACTCATTCCATCATTCTTGTAAACCTCTGGACCCTCTCCAGAGCCAGCACATCCTTCCTCAGATATGGTGCCCAGAAATGCTCACAACATTCCAAATGTGGCCTTATAGAGCCTCAGCATTACATCCCAGTTTTTGTATACAAGCCCTCTATAAATAAATACTAGCATTGAGTTTGTTTTCTCACCTGGTAATCTTTTCCCAAGATTGAGCTCAGAATGCTTGCATTTGGAGACTGAAGTCAGGCATGAGAATAACCCAATTAATTAAAATAGTGTTTCAATGCTGAGGATGTTGACTTGGACAGGACACTGACATTTGTTCACCCACCCCGCCTGTGGACAGAGAGGTTTTTTGAGATGTAGCATTGATTTTACCTTTCCAGAGGTTTCATGTCCATATCTTAGGAAGGCAAGTTTCAAAGAGGCAAGGAAGACGAGGAGCTTCTGTGTTTCAGATCATGATCTTCAAGTACACTGTTCCTCAGATGGCCTTAGGAAGTGCTGATGCACTGGCGACAATGTTGAACTGGAAAAGGGAAGCCCACTCAGACCAGGGAGAATGCTCAAACTCTGCATAGATTGCACTGGAGGTCAGGATTGAACCTGGGTCACTGAAAGTGCAAGGCAGCAATGCTACCTGTTGCACCATTGTATCGTGCACCATCCTCCCCATCCTCTTACCACTGTCAGATATTGTGATTACAACATTGCAGTCAGAATGGAGGCACATTGAAATTTTAAGCATGATTCTCGTTCTTTGTGGCATTCACGTGCAAGATGTTGTTCCAATGTCAGAGCTCCAGTTTCACCTGGTCGAGAGTGAAAGGTTTAGAGCCAATGACACAACATCCTATCAGGCACATCTGACACTACAATAATATCAGACACATCAGAGACCTTGGAGTGCTCTGTTCACTTTTGTGATGGGCACAATTTCACTTGGATATGATAGACAGTTAGGTTTTCTCTGGATGATACAGTGGCTTGCAAAAGTTTTCATACCCCTTCAACTTTTCCACAATTTGTCACGTTACAACCACAAACGTAAATGTATTTTATTGGGATTTTATGTGATACAAAGTGGTGCATTATTGTGTAGATGAAGGAAAATGTTACATGGTTTCAAAATGTTATTACAAATAAAATGCTGAAAAGTGTGGCGTGCAAAAGTATTCAGCCCTCCTGAGTCAATACTTTGTAGAACCACCTTTCGCTGCAATTACAGCTGCAAGTCTTTGGGGGTGTGTCTCTACCAGCTTTGCACATCTAGAGACTGAAAATTTTGCCCATTCATCTTTGCAAAATAGCTCAAGCTCAGTCAGAATGAATGGACAGCGTCTGTGAACAGCAATTTTCAAGTCTTGCCAGAGATTCTCAATTGGATTTCGGTCTGGACTTTGACTGGGCCATTCTAACACATGAATATGCTTTGATCTAAACCATTCCATTGTAGCTCTGGCTGTATGTTTAGGGTCGTTGTCCTGCTGGAAGGTGAACCTCCGCCCCAGTCTCAAGTCTTTTGCAGATTCTAACAGGTTTTCTTCCAAGATTGCCCTGTATTTGGCTCCATCCATCTTCCCATCAACTCTGACCACCACCATGTTTCACAGTGGGGATGGTGTGTTCAGGGTGATGTGCAGTATTAGTTTTCCACCACACATAGTGTTTTGCATTTAGGCCAAAAACTTCAATTTTGGTCTCATCAGACCAGAGAGCACCTTCCTCCACATGTTTGCTGTCCCCCCCACATGGCTTGTGGCAAACTGCAAACGGGACTTCTTATGGCTTTGTTTCAACAATGGCTTTCTTCTTGCCACTCTTCCATAAAGGCCCGATTTGTGGAGTGCACGACTAATAGTTGTCCTGTGGACAGATTCTCCCACCTGAGCTGTGGATCTCTGAAGCTCCTCCAGAGTTACCATGCTTCTCTGATCAATGGTCTCCTTGCCCGGCCTGTCAGTTTAGGTGGACGGCCATGTCTTGGTAGGTTTGCAGTTGTGCCATACTCTTTCCATTTTCGGATGATGGATTAAACAGTGCTCCAGGAGATGTTCAAGGCTTGGGATATTTTTTCATAACCTAACCCTGCTTTAAACTTCACCACAACTTTATCCCTGACCTGTCTGGTGTGTTCCTTGGGCTTCATGATGCTGTTTGTTCACTAATGTTCTCTAACAAACCTCCAAGGCCTTCACAGAACAGCTGTATTTATACTGAGATTAGATTACACACAAGTGGACTCTATTTACTAATTAGGTGACTTCTGAAGGCAATTGGTTGCAATGGATTTTATTTAGTGGTATCAGAGTAAAGGGGGCTGAATACTTTTGCATGCCACACTTTTCAGTTTTTTATTTGTAAAAAAAATTGAAAACCGTGTATCATTTTCCTTCCACAATTATGCGCCACTTTGTGTTGGTCTATCACATAAAATCCCAATAAAATACATTTACGTTTGTAGTTGTAACGTGACAAAATATGGAAAAGTTCAAGGGGTATGAATACTTTTGCAAGCCTCTGTATTGAATTTTGCGTGTTGAATGCCTAAAAATAGACACTAATCTGTCTGATTTCTAAATTAGTGGCATTGCCAAATGATATTGATATTTTAAGCTTCCTAATGGCCAGATTTCCATCATGCTTCATAAAATTCAATACAATTGTCCATAACTAAGAGGACATAGGTTTCAGTGAGCAGAGTGGGGGGGGGGGGGGGGGGGGGGCGGGCATATTTAATGGAAACCTGAAGGGTACCTATTTTACACAAAGGTGGTGGGTGTATGGAACGAGCTGCCGGAGGAGGTAATTGATGCAGGTACTATTGCAATGTTTAGGAAAAATTTAGATAGGTGCACGGATAGGGTAGGTCTGGAGGAATGTGGACCAAAATTGTGGAATTAATTGTCACAGAAGGCTGTGGAGGCCAAATCAGTGGATATTTTTTTAAGTCAGAGAGATAGATTCTTGATTAGTACAGGGGTTATGGGGAGAAGGCAGGAGAATGGTGCTGGAAGGGAGAGATAGATCAGCCATGATTGAATGGCGGAGTAGACTTGATGGGCTGAATGGCCTAATTCTACTATCACATGATTTATGATCTTAACAATAGGCAGGTGGGACTAGATTAGATGGGGCATGTTGGTCGGCGTGGGCAAGATGTGCCGAAGGGCCAGTTTCCACGCTGTATGACTCTAGGACTCCATTAACTAATTCCTTACAGTGCACTCATCCATCATTCCAGTGTTCACCAGTTTGCATTTTCTCTTAATTCATTCCCACAACTCACATTAAACAAAAGCATCTTCCTGTTTACAGTAATTAATGGTCTCTCGCCAACATGACTTTGCCACAATTTCCAACCTTTTAAAATGCTTCATGTTCATCTTACTCTGGGTGTTTTTGCTTCCACAGCTCTTTGTCTTGCTATTAGTAACTGTGCCTTCATCCATGCAGATCCTGCAATTTGAAATTTCCACCTCAAATCTCTTTGGCTATCACCTTACCATTCCTTTCTGCACTTTTTTAGACCATCTTTAAAACGTGTTTTTGTCTTGTTGTTTAAGAAATAGCAACCGGGTTCCTTAGGCATATGTCAATAGGCTGAGTTCAATAGCATGTCTTGACCCCTGAAGTCATTTATCATTTTCCAAATGACATGAACGGTTTTGGCCCCTGCGCCAAAATGACCATCACTTCCTCGCCAGAGTAACTTGAGGACAGGAAAAACATCCACAACATGTAAAAGTGAACAAGGAGTCTGAAGAAGGGTCCTGACCCGAAAAGTCGCTTATCCATTGTCTCCAGAGATGCTGCCTGACCCGCTTGGTTACTCCAACACTTTGTGTCTTTTTGTGGGAATGTGTCCTGATACTTTCATATCCTAATTAGGGTGTTTCCCAAGCCCTGGATAAAATTCTGCATTAAAACTGTAAGGGACTGGCAATTATTATCAGCAAAGGGGTAGTATGGTGGCCCAGTGATGGCGTTGCTGCTTAACATCGCCAGAGACCCGGGTTCAATCCTTATGCCCCTGTCCCACTTAGGAAACCTGAACAGAAACCTCTGGAGACTTTGCGCCCCACCCAAGGTTTCCGTGCTGTTCCCGGAGGTTTTTGTCAGTCTCCCTAATGGTTGAAAGTGGATTCCGTTTTAAAAATCGGTAATTTTTTCGTCGAAGCCGGTTGCGATGCTAGTTGACGGTGGTTGCCGGAGGACAAAAACCTCCGGGAACCGCACAGAAACCTTGGGTGGGGCGCAAAGTCTCCAGAGGTTTTTGTTCAGGTTTTCAAGTGGGACAGGGGCATACATATGGGTGCTGTCTGTGCGATGTGTGTACATTCTCCCTGTGACTGCGTGGGTTTTCTCCGGGCGCTCCAGTTTCCTCCCATATTCCAATGACGTGCAGTTTGTAAATTAATTGGCTCCTAGTGTGTAGGATAGAACTAGTGTGTCGGTGATTGTTGGTAGGCGCGGACTCAGTGTTGAGGGGTGGGTTGGGGAGATGTGCTTTGGGAGGTTTCAATCTATGGTTGAGGTCATAAAGTGAACATGAAACAGGTCTTCTGGCCCAATTTGCTCATGCCACCCAATTTGTCCACCTGAGCTAATCTTATTTGCCTGCATTTGGCCTGTATTCCTCTCATTCATGAACAGTACTTGTCCAAATGTTTTTTTAAATATTATAATTGTACCAGCCTCTACCACTGCCTCTAGCAGCTTATTCCACATACTCACCACCTTCAGTGTGAAATACCTGCCCTCGGGTCCCCTTTCAAGTTTTCTTCTCTCACCTTAAACCTATGTCCATCTGTTTAAGACTCCCCTACCCATGAAGCCCAAGACCATCCATGTAACCTTTGCCCCTCATGTTTTTATATACCTCCATAAGGTCTCTCACCAGCCTTCTACACTACACCAGGGGAGAAACCCTTCCCATCCACACCCTCAGTCTTAGAATCGCCCTTGTGAATCTTTTCTGCACTCTATCCAGCTTAAAAAATAGATGACCAGAACTGCACATAATACTCCAATGTGCAGTCTCACCAATGTCTTGCACAGCTGTAAGATAATTTCTTAACTCTTGTACTCAATGCCCTGCCCGATGAAGGAAAGCATGCCAAATGTCTTTTTCATCACCCCGTCTACCTGTGTTGCCACTTTCACGGAACTGTGTGCTGTACTTCTAGGCCTTTATGGGGATTTCAATGAGGCCTCACCTGGTATATCTTACCTTAAGAATGATGTGGTGACATTGGAGACAGTACGAAATCACCAAGAGAGACTAAATAGTTTGAGCATTGTTGTTCCTGCAGTTTAGAAGAATGAGGGGAAATATTATTTGACGTAGGAGGTCCAAAGGGGGGTTTGACGCGGTAGATTGCTCTAGTATCTTTGATTGTAAGTGGGACAGTCTTGAATAATGGGGTGTAACTCTAAACAAGAGGCCAGCCCTTTAAAACTGAGGCATATAGAAGTTTCTTCCTCAGAGTGTGGTGAGTTTCTGGAATTCTGTGCCTGGGCAGGTGATGGGAGTTGGATCATTTAAAGTTGAGGTAGACACATACTTGACAAATTGAAAAAGGGGGGAGGGGGGGGGGGGGGGGGGGGGTGAAAAATAGTCACAAAAGAGGAGTTGCTTGACAATCAGCCACAATCATATTGAATGGTGTTTTCTCTGAATTCACAAAGGACCTACTTTTGTTTCTATTTCCTTGGGTTCTTGTGTCTGCAAAATGCAGTTAAAGGTTATTTGAGTATAATTTCCCCTTCTATCTTAATGACTGGAAGTTCAGAGCTAACACCTCACAATGTAAAGATACACTTGGTCCAATTGCAAGACCAGGCCAAAGTGACATGCTGCCATTGAACTGGACAAGTTCACAATAAGTCAAATCTCCTCTTCCTGACTGTGCTTTGCTTTTAGAGATTCTTCAGCTCTACTGTGGAACCATGTGAGTCTTTACCTGCGCACTCGTGGTGTGCTCACTTGATAAATTTACTGTATTTGTGGAGCTGTTACTTTTCATCAATGTTCGTGTCACGGCCAAAATCCAAAGTACGTTCCAATGGGAGATAATGTTTGAAACCACAGCACTTCCCATTGGCATTGGGAACCCTGCGCAATGATCCATAGAGTCATCGAGCATAGATACAGTACCTTTTGCCCAACATGCCCTATACAGACCAAGATTTCCCATCTATGCTTGTCCCATCTGCCCACATCAGGCCCATGCTATCTAAACCCTTGCTATCTATGTACCTGTCCAAATGACTTTTAAAGTTTTTATCGTACATGCCTCAACTACCTCCTCTGGCAGCTCATCCCATATACACTCCTTGTGAAAAAAGTGCCTCTCCAGTTCATAGAAAATATGTGCAGGAGGAGGCCATTCGGCCCTTCGAGCCAGCACCGCCATTCATTGTGATCATGGCTGATCGTCCCCAATCAATAACCGGTGCCTGCCTTCTCCCCATATCCCTTGATTCCACTAGCCCCTAGAGCTCTATCTACCTCTCTCTTAAATCCATCCGGCGACTTGGCCTCCACTGCCCTCTGTGGCAGGGAATTCCACAAATTCACAACTCTCTGGGTGAAAAAGTTTTTTCTCACCTCAGTCTTAAATGGCTTCCCCTTTATTCTAAGACTGTGGCCCTTGGTTCTGGACTCGCCCAACATTGGGAACATTTTTCCCGCATCTAGCTTGTCCAGTCCTTTTATCATTTTATATGTTTCTATAAGATCCCCCCCCTCAACCTTCTAAACTCCAGTGAATACAAGCCTAGTCTTTTCAATCTTTCCTCATATGACAGTCCCGCCATCCCAGGGATCAATCTTGTGAACCTACGCTGCACTGCCTCAATCACAAGGATGTCCTTCCTCAAATTAAGAGACCAAAACTGTACACAATACTCCAGATGTGGTCTCACCAGAGCCCTATACAACTGCAAAAGAACCTCTTTACTCCTATACTGAAATCCTCTTGTCATATTAAACCTTTCCCCTCTCACCCTAAGCCTATATCCTCTGGTTCTTGATTCCACTTGTCTGGGTTTAAAGATTCTGCAAGCACCTTATCTATCCTTCTCATGACTTTATCAATTATAGTTTTTTTCAAAGCTTAATGGTATATAACAATTTACTGATTTAGTAATAATTATTGCTTAGTTGGTTGTTCTGCATTAAATCTTAACTTCAGGTGAAAGTTTATTTTTAAACTTACAGTAATAAAATAAAGGTAAAAAATATCTCCGTATATACAAACACAACAGTGCAAATTGTCATTTCCTTGCAACGATCAATGCAAACAATAACTGCGACCGCATCCGTTGTAGCTACAATACAATTGAACTGGAGGAGCTGAGAGCAGGGAGTTCAGTTGGACTCTCTGTTTTGTTGTCACGATATCACTTTCAGAAGACAGCCTTTCCGCTTTGAAGCCGATCCATCTCCTCCCCTGACTCCCCTCACTGTTTCCAAAACATCTCCGTTGTTTCCGGAGCATTTTCCGATTCTAGGTCAAGGGACAAGATAGTATCCTGCTGCTCCTCCTCCTCCTCCAACTCCTCTTCCGTATCCGAATCGTCGTTGTAAAAGTGCATGGTTGCCTGAACAGGGAAACTGGACAGAACCTTTTCTCCCATCAGATGCAAGTAGTGGTCGGCCTTGGATCGGGGTAGGTACAATCTAGGGAGTGAAACACGAAGAACCGATAAACCAACTGATTCACAATCAGTCGAGACATGGTTTATATAAATAAATAAATGTACACCTACACACACACCTACACACATACACACACGCAAGCACATACATATATGTGTGTGTGTGTGTGTGTGTATAGGCACATACTAAACTTTATTTATTATATTGTTTACATATTCTGTTATGCTGCTGCAAGCAAGAATTCCATTGTTCCATCGGGGACATACGACAATAAAACACTCTTGACGACTCTTGACTTAAGATAAATATATTAGAATGTATTCATCTTTTTTACGAGAGAGTTAGAGCTTTTAGGGCTAACGGAATCAAGGGATATGGGGAGAAAGCGTGAACGGGGTACTGATTTTGGATGATCAGCCGTGATCACATTGAATGGCGGTGCTGGCTCAAAGGGCCGAATGGCCTACTCCTGCACCTCTTTTCTATGTTTCCATGTTTCTACCCGAAAAGTCTCCTATCCATGTTCTCCAGAGATGATGCCTGGTCTGCCGGGTTACTCCAGCCCTTTGTGTCCTTTCAATATTAGAACAATGCATTCAATTATTTTAATATTGAAATGATAACAGCCTGAGGGAGGTAGGTTGAATGCATAGTAATTTAACCTGTGTGTGTGTGTGTGTGTGGGATGGGGGTGTCAAAAAACGGAGAACGTAGGGTTTAAGATAAGAGGGGCAAGATTTAATAGGAATCCGAGGAGCAACTTTTTTTCACACAGTGTGGTGGGTGTATGGAACGAGCTGACAGAGGAGGTAGATACAAAGTGGGGGAGTCATTCAGCAGACCAGGAAGCATCTCCGGAGAAAAGTCTTTCTGTGTAAACCAGCATCTGCAGTTCCTTCATACACGAAAAGAAATGGGTGACGTTTCGGGTAGTTGAGGCAAGTACTATAACAACATATTAAAAACATTTGGACAGGTACGTAGGTAGGAAATGGCTTAGAAGGATATGGGCCGAACGCGGGCAAGAGGGACGAGTATAAATTGGGGCATCTTGGTGTGCATGGACAAGTTGGGCCGAAGGGCCTGTTTCCGAGCTGTATGACTCTGTGACTGTATTCTAGTAATTAACAAACGCTGTCATTTTATTGACGTCATAAATGTAGAAATGCAATAAATGTAATATATGTAGACGTTTTTGTTTTAATTCGCCAGGTTGCCAACTACTGGAAATGATCTTGTAAAATAAAGATTGCGGGACAAAACTCGGCAGCGGAGCCGGGAAAGGTTGTTGCTCACCTGACTGGGTGTTTGAATCCCGAGGATTGCTTGCTCCCTGAAGCAAACTGCGAAGTAAAATAATTATTTGTTTTAAAGTAACATGAAAAATATCATATAGCATTGCACATTGCCATAGCCAACAATCTAAAACGCAAAGCAAAATCAGCCTCACGTCAGATTTTTTAGAGCCATGGGCAATGCGATTCTATTCAAGGCTGCAAACCAGTTTCTTCCTGATACAATGAACTGAGGCTGGATCATCCATTCCTTCTCTCCAGAGATGCGGCTTGTCCCGCTGAGTTACTCCAGCTTTTGCAATTTAAGAGATTGCTGTTTGACTGTGTAACATTTGCACTCGGTTGTGCTTTAATCTTGCTTTCCTTAAAATCTCCCTTGCAACGTTGGTTCGTGGAGTGGTGGAAATCGCTGTTCTTTTTGCAGAACCCTCCACAGTCCCGCCTCATCCTCTTCCCTGTGCTCCACACGTTCCACCTGCACCGCCATGGTGTCCGGGGTTCTTGTGTCCCTAAAATCCTTCAGTTTAATCAAAATCGTTCTCAAAACCCGACCTCAGCCCATGCCTGAGGCACCTCAACTCAAGTGAAGAGAGTTTATTGTCATGTGTCCCAGATAGGACAAGGAAATTCTTGCACCTGCACTTAATAATCCGTAAAATTATTCCGAACCCTCCATGTCAGTGTCATGAAACATTTTAGTATGTCAGTTTAGCAAAATAGCATCAAACAAATCAGATAATCTGATTAACACACCGCCTATCCACGCACAAAAAAAGACACAATGTGCTGGAGCAAATCAGCGGGTCGGGTAGCATCACTGGAGAACATGGACAAGTGAAGAAGGGTACTGGCCGGAAATGTCAACTATCTATATTCTACAGAAATGCTGCCTGACCTATTTGATATTCACAGTTGCTGTTATGGAATTCTAATTTTTTTGTGGGTTCACTGATGGAAAGGCCCCATAGCAGAAGCGTACACGTCGCGGGGCTGGAAACTGGAAGTATCCCGCACTAACTCTGCTACCATCATCATCTAGTGCAACAAGTGATGGCTCCCACTGATTTTCGCCGGAAACCCGCGTCCTTTTCAGGACGGACGGTGACAGCGATGTCAGCATTTGAAACATGGAAGTTAGACACGAAAGAAGAACACTGATGAAAGACAAAGGATGCCCCCAAAATCTCCTTGGATAGAACAATGTTATGAATCTATGCTGGTAATAAATATTAACTGTGCAAGCTTTCCAATTAACCACTGGTAAAATTCATTTGTTGGTGAGTTTTTCTATTCAATCTCAAGATGGTGATCAAGATGGTGGACAGTTGGTGAATGTAATAAGGTAATAGGACATGTTAATATTTTTTCTATTTTCAATTTAGTTGTGCTTTGCAGAGGCATGCCTCTTAAATGGTGTTTCGTTAAGATAATGAAAATATGCAATTGCAAAATATTAATAAGACATAAAAGAAGTTGAACTAAAAATAAAAGTTAAAAACTTCAATTCCCAGGTGAATCGAGTTAGGTTAGTATACCCTTGTTCATGAATGGAAGTAAATTACTACAAAAGGAATCTTTTATTCACGTTCCATTGTACTAGAATCAATGTATATCATTCATGGGAATTCACTTTTAACTAACAGATTAAAACCTTATATTTTCATTCCAGTTCCAAGTGTAAATTGAAGAGATAGATCTAAATTGTTGGGTGGTTATTATTTTAATTCAGCGTAATGCAACCAAAAGTAACTTTTATTTAAACAATAATAGAAGCTTAAATGCTGAAATAGTTAGAAATATGCAGATGAAATACAAATAAGAAGAACATGGGTGTACATAATCATAGTTAAAAACGAAAATGCCACATACGGGAAAATGTATGTAAGACAAATTGAGGTTAAAAAAAAGAAGTTGGTCTTCTTAACCTCTCTCATCTGAGCACATCAGCTCTGTCTCAATTGGTAGCACTTTTACTTCTGACCCTAAACCCATGGGCTCATTTCTGACATCTGATCTTTCACAAACTTGTATACGACCGAGGAAGTACTGAACTACTAGATAAGATTCAACGGTACTGGAGAAACTCAGCGGGTGAGGCAGCATCTATGGAGCGAAGGAAATAGGCAACGTTTCGGGCCGAAACCCTTCTTCAGACTGAAGATAAGATTTTAAAGAAGATTTCAAGAAGATATCAAGGATTCAATAGCACTATTTTCTAGAAGAGGATTACCACGTATGACATGTCCAATATTAATCTATCCCTTGCTAAAATACTATGTGTGGGAGCTTGTTGTGTACAGCATTTCCTATGTTACAGCAGTGACAGACTTGAATGGCTTTAGAGTATTTCATAATATACAGAAGTCATGAAAGGTTCCACATAAACAGGTCTTCTATTTCTCTTCTATCTCTAAAATGAAAGCTATCTTGGAACAATACACTTTCCTGCAAGAAGCAAAAATACTCAGCAAAATTCCTGGGTCAATTTGTTGAGCAGGGCTGTAAAATTCGAATCTATTCCGAGAAAGAACGTTCCCAGTCCGGTTTCGCTTATTTTTTGAACCCATTTATGTTCTGGAATTCAAGAATATGTTTCTTCTTGCGTAAGCGCATCCAGCTTTCTTTAGAGCATTTGCAGATAATCCACACCTAGCTCACAAAGTGATAACTAATTCCAGTGGTCAGTGCCGTTCCACAAAAAAACCCTCCTGGCTTCGAACCTAAATCAGTCTTTATAACTTGCTCAAAATCTCTGTTATACCCCCTGTCCATTCAGAAATGAGATTGAGTTGTCATTTTAAGAACTCAGTGAAATTCTCCAAACTTTATATATATATAATTATATATTGCAAAATGAATACAGGAGCTGAAAATACAAGATAAACAATATTCCTGTGCACAATATTCTCAAGACAATTGGACCAAAATCACTTAAAAGTGGGGAGCATCCTTGATTTTTTTAAAATATAATTATCCTAGC